>CM076685.1:100977717-102275217 GCA_038501925.1 Xenopus petersii | reverse complement strand
TGTTTTTCACTGCAGACGAAGGTCTCTGTACGAGTAATAAACCTGTTTTTGTGCATTTATATTTTGTGTTTTGCTAATTCTTTAAATCCTAGCAATGCTGTCCTTTGTTCTGATCTATAGTTTTTTTTTCTACTAGCACCCAAAGTGCACATACAGCCAACGTGACGTTTCGGTCCCCTCTGAGACCAAACGGGGACCCAGAGGGGACCGAAACGTCACGTTGGCTGTATGTGCACTTTTTAATACACTCGTTTTTGCTATAAAGAATCCAGGTGTTGCTGGTCTTCTTTTGATATATATGGACTTTTTACCGTGCACCCAGGTAACAAAACTGAAGTGCTGCCCAGATCAAGAAATATATTTGCGCTTGTTTCCAACTTGTGTCCTTTACATTTTGCAGGGGGCATGTAGCAGTAAAAGGGATGTTTCTCTTCTCCATGAGAAGTGCATAGGGGTGAAACCATGTGATTGAACCTCAAATATTGTTTTTAAATTACAATATCATTGTGCCACATTGCTGTGCATCAAAGCAACATCTATGAGTAAATTCTTGATTTGAGCAAATTTTATATCTGAAGGCACAAAAAAGTATGGCTTATTTATTAAAGGTTGGAAAGGGGTAAAATTCACCCAGTTTATATATTTCTTTTTGCAATTTGCAATTTTCTCCCATTAGATATTTTTGCATAAATCGGCGTTCTTTACCCTTTTGCCCCTTGGTGACTGTAGTAGGTGTTTTATGAACTTAATCCTTTTTAGACTGCATAATGAAATGACTTTACCACAAAGGGCAATGAGTCCTACTTAAAGATGCACTAAATTTATAATTCTGGGGTTTAGACTAAAAGTTTGGCCATATGCCAATCGAACTCTTAACCCTAATTTGCACAATTTTAAGAACTGTAACAATCCTTACATTTTGAGCATACAATTGCTGCATTCAGTTACTTGGACATGCCTTTTAAAGAGAATATAATCTCCCACAACAATCGAATGATACATCTATCAGAGAGTGTTTATAATTACTCTTGCAATTTACATACATTTTTTTTCTAGATTTCAAGATATGAGCAATTTTTTATAATAAAATAGACAACATCGCCACCTGCTGGTCAGTTTTGCTGACATGTCTAGGGAAAACTAGGGGGAAGTCGTCTGATGTTGCTTCACTTACAAAAGAGCAGAGAGGAGCTGATGTTTCTTTGGTCTTAAGAAAAGAAACATCAGGAAACTTCCTCTTCTGAATTTTTCTTCTTTTGGAAGTCAACAGTACTGACCAGCAGGTGGAGCTGTTTTAATCTCATTATGATGGCAGTGTAAAAAGGTTACATCTTGAAAGTTAGTAATTCATGTAAATTGCAAAGGTGCATGAATGAACAAAATTGAGCATTCAGATACGTCTTTGTTTTGAGAAGCTGGTATAACCGATTTATACATTTGTAACAACATCCATGCTTGAGATTCCTTTGACTTATGACATCAGGGCAGTAACTGCACAGGTCATTTACCATCTGATCACCCTCCAATCAAAAAATTATATGGGACATTGATTAATGAGGCATGGATGACCCCTACTTTAGCTGGAACAGCCCATCATTCTCTCATTGACATTCCTAGGGAGCTCACAGAGGGCGTATAAATGTTTCTACCAATGAAATTGTTTTACCAATAATTTTTTTATCAATTCTGTTTTAATGTTGTTATTATTGTAGTTTGCATTTATACATACAGTAACTATATATCATGGATGTACAGTGTTAAATATATTTCTATGTGTTTAATCTTATATATATTTTGTTTAATGTGTCTGTTTACCAGGATCTAAAATCTGTCATTGATGACAAAGAGAATGTAATAACAGACCTGTGCATTGTAAAGTTAGGGGAGGTGTGTGAAAAACTATTAAGGGGTTATGTCAAGACCAGCCACCTATACGTTAGAATCACTGTTTGGGTATGTGAGCAGCTCAAGTCCAGGATGGGAAGGGATGAAAGTCTAATATAGAAATGAGTGAACTTGTGGCTCTAGGGCCCCACTGAGATACAATTTCCACTTCACTGTCCCTTTTGGGCCCTTCTCCTAAAGAAAGCCTGGCCGCAGGGGTTTTTGTTTTCTTTCTCTTGCAAAAGACCTGTCCTTAGGGAACCTGAGGTTATGATCTCGGTCAAGATCTTCAAGTGTCTGGCTAATTTTGAATGGATGTCTGACCAAGCAATGCTAGGTTTCATTCAACCAAATAAGGTGTTGGCTTTTGGCTCTGTCACATAGACTAATGGCATTTCACCATTGCTGTGCTCAGGTGATGAAACTTTTAACCTTGTTGGTTTTAAAACCAGCTCTCTATTTGAGTTTGACTCTTGCGTCCTTGTTAAGTGCATGATGCCACCTGCGATATTGAACTGGGGTACCTACCGGCACCTGAAGAAGCAACAAAGGTGAGTTCTGCCTGGGCAAATTGTTTGAGGAGAGGGAGCTGCCATCCATTTCTAGTTGCCATCCATTTCTAGCCACCTCTTTGGAAAATCCATGTGTGTGTTTGCATATTCTCTGACACACTGAAAACAAGATGTTTTTGGAATGTTAATCAACATCCCAAATAAGGATTTTGGTGCATGGCACAGTTGTTGGCTTTTAAAGCACATCTTTTTTTAATTAGCCCCAAAAAAATACAGCATTAAAGTGGCCACATAACAGCCCCCCCCCCTGCGTTTGCCAGACAACTGCTCCTACCAACATTATCTGGGCACAGGCACTTAGTGTTAGTCTGTGGGTAGCTAATGATGCATTTATGGACTACTGAAAAAGCTGAAGCTCAGAGCACCTGAAATATTCCTTTTTACACTAAAGCACCATCCTCTCTTTTTGTGTACCTTTCAACATGGCAGTGAGCAACCAATGAACCTGGTACCCACTGCCATGTTCCAGTCCAGGAAACGAAAAACTTGGTTTTCAGTTTTCTGTATATCCAGGGCCAAAGTGATGACTTAAAGGGGATATTTATGAAAATAGACAATGTAAAGATAAAACTGGTCTGAAAAGAGGTATAAAATGAATGATGTATTTAGAAAACTGCTGTTTGGTTGAAGGCATTGATGAGACTCTAGGCCCCAGCCAAAAATCAGATCAACCTAGTTGGAAGGGGTTTGTTACAGTGAGAGCTGTGAAGATATGGAATTCTCTCCCTGAATCAGTGGTACAGGCTGATACATTAGATAGGTATAAGAAGGGGTTGGATGGTGTTTAGCAAGTGAGGGAATACAGGGTTATGGGAGATAGCTCATCGTACAAATCAACTAGCAATTAGGCGGATTAAAAAAAAATAACTAAAAAGTTGAACTTGATGGACGTGTCTTTTTTCAACCTTACTTACTATGTTACTATGTAGTTTGAAGCAGCACATGGGTAGCCAAGTTAGGCAGACCTCTCCAAACAAGTGGATTATAAAGTGTATGGCCAACTTAATTGAACATTTGAAATATACCAGTTGACTCCACATTTTGCATTACATACTCGCCAAGAACAATGTGACCACTATGGGCCTCATGACCTCAGTGCAGCAATTCACCATGAAAGCTCCGTCCAAGCATGTTCTATAACTACTTAATGCCTTTTGGGTAAAGTTATTAAGTTCATTTTGATGAGTTGTCGTTGTTCTTGCGGGTGTCACTTAAAGCAACTCCTCATGTTGCCCGTGGCTTTCCTAGAAGCTGCCAGAGAGATTGTCCTGACTGCTAAAGAGACAGCTGCTCATAACTCAGACGTGATTTCTGTTTCATGAAGTGCTGGACTCGAGGGGCTGTGCGTGTGTGTGGTTTTTATATTCTTTTAGGTGCTGCACTGTTCCCTGCATATCATCTGCACCCCCTCCATTTTACAAGTGTAACTCGTTAACACAAGACAGATGTAACGATCTTGTAATAAAACCCACTTTTTTTTTTAAAGAATAATAGTTTTAGCTTTTTTTCCCCCAAATGCCTGCTCTTTTTACTGCTGCTACTTTTTTAAGAGTCCTACGTTTGCTTGTTGGAGGATTGTGGCAATGGGAAACTCGGCCTGGATTTTAGATCTATGTGTTCTTTACATGTAACTCGGCCACAAAAATGATTATGGCCTTGTTCACGACGTAATTGTCTCATTACAAAGCCTACTGCGCCCAGTGCAATTCTTTTCTTATTAATAGATGTCTGGATCCCATTTTTGCTCTTGGACAATGTGGTTTTTAGAGGAAATGAAATACACGGACGTGAAATTCCACTGCAGTGAAACAAAAATGTTTCTAGTCACTTGTTACTAAGAAGGATTTCTTTTTATTGTTTGCCATGCTGTAGAGTACTACAATGTGTCGGGTACCGGCAAATAAAATCTGGTACCCTGCGTGTTGCAGATGGTATTTTTGGGGATCAGATGTAAATCTTATATTATCTATATTTTACTCTATACTGTTATCCTACCTGTCCACTTCTGATGATGTCACTTTCAGTTTGCACCAACAGCACTTCCAGTTTAATGGTGGTCAGCAGGTGGTGGATCGAGTTGCAGGTCAGGTACCAGCACAGAGCAGGTAAAAATGGCAGGTTATAGGTCTGGTCAAGGTTTCAAAAGTTGGTTTCACGCAGGACTCTGCCATGTTGTGTGCAAGCTCCTGGTCAAATCTTTTGAATTGTAACCATTAGCCAAGGTCCTTAAGGCAAAACAAATGTAAAATTGTGTAGAGTGCTCTTCTAAACACATTTGCAATTCTATTTTTATTTTCTTTCTTGTATCCAAGCTGCTAATATAATAATTTTCTAAAAGAACAGCGCCAGCTGCAGTGACTGCTACAGCTGGCTGAGATTAATGTTGTGAGCAAAGGTATGTGTTGTTCTGCTTAGAACTGAACATGGAAATATCAGATGACTCTTCTTTGACCACTAACATTGTTTTTAAAAAAGGGCAGCATCACAAGAATGTTTTTTTGTGAAAATGTGCAGGGTGTACCTATAGATTTGACACGTCCTCTGGGTGGGGCAACCATACAAATTTCAGGCATATTGTCAAATGAGTGTGTTGGCCATACCTACAGATATCAGCCATGCCCTCAGATCAGTGTGCGGGGTATACCTACAGGTTTTAGCCATGTCCTCAGATGACAGTGAAACATACCTACAGATTTGAGTCATGTCATTTGATGAGTTTGTGGAACATACCTACAGATTTCAGTTGTCCTCAGATGACGGTGTGGAACGTTCCTACAGATTTTTACTATTTCCTCAAATGACAGTGTGGAACATACCTATAGATTTCAGTTTTTGGTGAGTGTGTGGAACATACCTACAGATTTCAGTCATGTTCTCAGGTGACAGTATGGACCATATCTACAGATTTCAGCATTCAATGAGCGTGTGGAACATACCTACAGATTTCAGTCATGTCCTCAGATGACCGTGTGGAACATACCTACAGATTTTAGCCATGCCATTTGATGAGTGTGTGAAACATACCTACAGATTTCAGCCATGTCATTTGATGCGTGTGTGGAACATACTTACAGGTTTCAGTCATGTTCTCAGATGACCGTGTGGAACATACCTACAGATTTCAGCCATGTCATTCGATAAGTGTGTTTAGTATACCTACAGATTTCAGTCATGTCCTCAGATGACCGTGTGGAACATACCTACAGATTTCAGCCATGTCATTCGATGAGTGTGTGGAACGTACCTACAGATTTTTAGCCATGTACTCAGATGAGCATGCTGGGCATACCTAGAGATATAAGCCGTGTCCTTGTATAAGTGTGTCAGGCACAGGATTTCGGCTATGTCCTACAATGAGCATGTGGAGCATACCTACAAATGTTAACCCATGTCTTGAGATGAATGTGTAGATTATACCTACATATTTCAGCCATCTTCTGAGATGACTGTGTGGAACATACCTACAGATTTCAGCCATGTCCTCCGATGAGCATGCTGGGCATACCTACAGATATAAACCGCGTCCTTGTATATGTGTCAGGCATACCTACAGATTTAAGCTACCGTATATACTCGAGCATAAGCCGACCCGAGTATAAGCCGAAGTACCTAATTTTACCTATGAAAACTTATTGACTCGAGTATAAGCCTAGACACAACTACAGCCCTGTCTCCCAGCAGCGCACATTCCGCCAAAGCGACCCCCCCCATTGCCATCACTGTTATTCTTTCATATAACCAACAGAGGGCGCTGTGTGATATTGCCATCACTGTTAATCCTTCATATAACCAACAGAGGGCACTGTGTGATATTGCAGTCAATGTTATTCTTTCATATAACCAACAGATGGTGCTGTGTGATATTGCAGTCACTGTTATTCTTTCATATAACCAACAGAATTGATTAAAAGTGACTGCAATCTCAGCTACTGCCCACTGACTCGAGTATAAGCCGAGGTAGACTTTTTCAGCACATTTTGGATGCTGAAAGACTCTGCTTATACTTGAGTATATACGGTATGTTCTCAGAGTTTGTGAAGCATACCTACAGGACCCTACTCACATCATAACTTTAGCGATGCATGAAATATAACAGTATGCAACAGTAAAATGGTATCCCAGGCTGTGTTGATCACCATGGGGGTAGTCCCATAATTTGGGATAAACTTTAAACCATGAAACAAAGACATATGAGTGAGATCCCATTTCAGAGGCCTTTGGACAAGGGCAAACAAATAATTTTGCTGCAGTTCTCTCCAAAGGAATCACCTTTTTGGCCAGTGGTGACTTCCCATTCTCTTTATTGGTTAACACTGCTCTGTGATATATTGTTACACGTGTTCCTTTTCCGTGGTTCTCTTTGAGGAGACCAGAGTGATCAAAACAGCTGTGTGCAACCACGCTTAGCTTGACATACAACGAGCATCAGCTAATCAATCATGGCGGATGTTGTCTTCAGAATGCCCTCTTGCCCTTTAGAATGGTTCAGGAAGTATAAACAATTGTTTACACATCCATGAACATCAAATAAACGAGGTAGCGATCCAATGTACCAGAAATTATTATTTGCCTCCAGTATTAACAAACTAGTTGATTCTTGTCATCGGGTCCTGTTAGGAACATTTGCACTGGCTTTCCCAAAACAACATTATCTGGCCTGGGAAGGTAATTACTAGGGATTAGGAAAGTTCTAAATCGCCATAAAGTGTTTTGCTTTACATGCAACCTAACAGGATTATAATCTCAATGTATTTAACCACTAATTCTTTTGTACTTTTGTTGTAATTCTTCAATACAAGTTGCTGTCTCATGAGACCAATACCCTGTTCTGTGGAATTCTCGTTGGCTGGAACCTCAGAGTAGAGGGAGGAAAAGCAAACTGCTCCTCTGCTGCAGAAAACAACCATACACGTATGCACATATGGACAGTGGCGTAACTATATGTTACTGGGCCCCACAGCAAATTAATTTTAGGGCCCCCAACATAACCAGAGGATGTCTTTTTTTTTTACCAATATATATTGACATTGCTCATTATTTAGGGCCTCATGGGCCCCCCTGCAGGGTCTGCTTCCTTTGTAGTTACGCCCCTCCATATGGATACACAGAGACCAGGTTTGGGTCTGGGATATGGCTAATGGCTCAGATCCTAATTTTGCCCAATTCTGCACCTAAACCCTTCATGCTACAAGTGCAATGCAGTTGGTTTTTGGGCATACTTAAATATTAAGTTTTGGGTTGAAATTTAGTTATGTATTTGGATGAACCATAGCTGGTTATAGAACTTACAACTTATTTTATTGTTTTTAAATTTTGGTGGACTTTTCTGATTCAAGCCCATTTTTGCAGTCCACAGGACCTCTGTTAGAGCAGATCAGAGATATGTAAAATATACTGTGTTATAGTTAAATCCAGGCTGCCAGCATCAGCCACTGTTTTGGTCACTTAGGTGGGCAGCCCCATAGTCTGGGAACAACTGCTCCACAAAGCAATAAGCCTTGAACAATGAGTGCATTGACCATTCTTTATGTATATACAGTTGTGTCAGAATAAGTGTGTTTGAAAAAGCGAATAAAGCTCAAAATGTAGGCATGTAAAGGCAAAAAAATAAAATCCCATTTTTACTTTCTTTAATGAAAAAGAAACCTATCTCCAATATATTTTAGTTAAAAAATGTGTACGGTTTTTATAAGAAACCTGACTGTATGCAGTGAAATTCTCCCTCCATTTACTGCTGTGGATAGGAATTGTCAGATGGTCCCTAACTGCTGAGCAGGGAAACAATCATACTTATGAACAGCAGGGGGAGCCCCCGCCTTACTTCCCAGCCATGCAGAACTCAAGCAGCTTTGTTTAAGACGATCCCTAAGCAGCCCAGACCACACTGAGCATGTGCACAGTCTTAGTCTTGCAAAGATGTTTAACAAAGTTACAAGATGGTGACCCCTGTAGCCAACTTTGAAAGCATCAATTATTTGTTTGATTAGGCTTGTGGTGCAGTAAGTTCATGTTTATATTAAGTATACATTTCTAGCACTATTCTATTTCAGACTTTACATGCCCTTTAATGCCCTCAACTATTTCAGCTCAGGGATAGTGTACAGAGGTGTCCTAGAATGGGTTCCTTAATGGAGTGAAATGTCTTAGTTTTGCAATAAAGATTTTTATTTAAACCAGATATTTCTCCCCTGCAGACTTTTCCCTCTTCGGATACAAATTTGCTGCTACTTGCTGAGCAATGTCTTCTAAACCCCTCCAGCAGCTAAAGGGATTACAGGTGCAAATGTAAGCTTGCTAGTAAACATTACTTCCACTGGCTGGTGAGCACAAGGTACCAGCTTCCCGTAAGTAGCAAAACAAGAATGTAGGAAGGGCTGGTGCAAGTGAAATTCTTCAGAGAAAGTCTTAACGAGCAGCCCCAAGTCATTCTGTCTGTGATGTGAAATGGAAAATAGCTGGGAATATTTATATAATCGGCATTCAAAAAATCTGACGGCTGAATTTTTCGTAATTCACTGCCCCTCCTTACAATGTATTGCGAGAAGTATGAGACCGCCTACTTTCCGATGCCTGCCTTTCCCCACCACTGGAATCTACGAGCCTGAAATTGGATTTGCACCAGCCTGAAATCTTAATGATCAAAGTAAAACTCAAATAGGAATGGGTGCTGCCCGTGAGCTATCTGGCACCCTGCCCAACGCTGTAATAATTTATCCTCACGACTCAACCTGTAATTAGACTCCCGGCGGAATCTCCACAAGGAGCAGCAACTGAAAGCTCAGCTGCAAGTCGCAAGGTAGTGCCTCTAAATGACACTCGCTAAGCGCAATCTGTATTTTTACTCTGTGTCTTTGTGTAAAATGCGTTAGGTTTGTTTGTTTTTTTTAATACTATCTTCCTAGCACTGGGCAGAGAGAGAGAACAATTGCCCTGAGACCCCAACATTGCTGCTGCCCTTTTGGAGAAAAATAGTTTATCGAGAGGGGGAAAAAAAACTACCTGTCTCCAGTTTGTGGCAGTTGGACAAATACGATTTTAAAAGAGCAGCTGGAGCAGTCCATGGAACATTGGCACAGATGTCAACTTTTAGTGCTCATTGGCTGGGGCATCTGATGTCACTGGATGCTAATTGCGCATGCGACTTGGCCCTTCTACAACTTTGCATGTGCACATCTAACCTAACTAGGGAAAATATAAAAATTTGGAGAATGACATCTAGTGACAGGAGTCCGAGGAAGGGGCATCAGGGGAGCGGACCGGTACACATTAGGCTATAAGTATTTCTGAAACTAGCCTAGTATTTTAATCAAAGGGAAACTATTGTCAAAATAACAATTTGTTGAAAATATGGCATGAAATGCGTAAGCTTTTATTGTACGGGTGCTGTATTGTAACCAGTTGAGACTGAATAAAGGCAATGGATTTTTAGGAAGCTGCAAGTTGGACTTACCCTTGAAACAAGACAAAACAGACCATGGTGTGAGCAGAGCTCTTCTTTGTAAGTAAAACACACCAGCCCAGACGACTTTTCCCCTAAGCCACCAACATCACTGATTTCCTAGGGATTGCTAGCGGCTGCTAAGGATTGTTCACCCGCCCAGTATAGTAAAACCTCTTGAGAACAAATACTCTGAGATTTGTATAAGGCAAGGCTGCTGTTGGTGAGTTTTGCTGGTGCTTGTTACCTTTTTATCTGATTGGAGGGGATAATGAATTTGAAAAAGGAAAGTCATTTTAATGGAACATTCGTATTCAGTAATATGTTAATGAGCATATGCTGTTTTACGCTATCTCATATTATTTGGAACTTTTTTTCTGTAAACATTACTGAAAAACAATAAATAATTGAAAAAAATAATTCAGGTTTTTAAAAATGATTTTCTTTTTATAATAAAACAGTAGCTTGTACTTGATCCAAACTAAAATATAATTAATCCTCATTGAAGGCACTCGATCCTGTTGGGTTTAATTAATATTTAAATAATTTTTAGTAGGCTTATGGTATGGAGATCCAAATTATGTAAAAACTCCTTTATCCAGAAAACCCCAAGTCCCAAACATTTTGGATAACAGGTCCCATATCTATTTATACCCATAAAAACCAGGTGCACTACAAAATAGAGCCTCTGGCAAGATGCCAGTCCATATTAGGGCTACCAATAGCCAATCACAGCTCATAACTGGCACCCTAAGGAACTTTTTGCATGCTTGTGTTGCTCTCTTACTGCTTTTATATTTAAATGTGGCTTACAGGTACAAAAAAGGTTGATCACTGGTCTACCCTTACTAAAAACCTCTTACAGCTCTAAATGATCAACCATTGTTGGATGAAAAACCCAGCAGCCCCGCGGTCCTTAGTGGTCATTGTTCATAAAACCCCTCATTAGTCTGTCTCCACCCTTCACCTATGCTGGCTAAATTGGATCTAACTGCTGGAAACTTTGACTTGTCCTCCTCCTATTCCCATTCTCAGCTATTCAGCTAACGAAGAAGTGTTTTGGCATCTGTAGCATTAACCTGAATGTTACACTAAACTGGCTTTTAATGGGAATTTTTCAAATAGTTGCCATTTAAGGGTAACCCTAGATCAATCAAGTTATGACTTTTGAGTGAGAAAATAGCCGCATTGCTCAAATGCCAAAACCAAATGAGGAAATTGCCATAATTGTGTTCTGCAAGGACCTTCAACATCAGGAAACCGATACATATCTTTCATTGCTGGAATCACAACTCAGCAGCGAGAGAAATTAATTTATATATTTATATAGGTGTAAATCTCTATATCGGGGCCGCTGTATGATCTTGCAAGTAGAGAAGCCCAATGGCAGTATAGGTAGAACTCTTTCATGCTTTTCCCGGTGTTTTGGGATTCTTTTTGTCTGAGCTCCCTCTTCATTTCAACCGCCCAAAGGTACAAAGCCAAGAGCCCAGTGGCTGCTAACGTCAGCATTTGCTGTTATTGCAAGTAGCAACAGGTATGAACCAAGTCACTGGGCTCTACTATCATAGGGCTGCTCTACCTGTAGGTTTATACAGGAGATCTGAGACACAAGCACATATAAAGGGAAACCCTGTCTGCTATTACCTTGTGTACATGCTTGAACACTGCAAGCCTTAATAAAGCTATATATATATATTTATATATATATCTATAGATTTAAATGTAATCGTTTTTTTTATTTATTTGCCTTCTGACTTGTATCAGCTTTCAAATGATGAGGGGAGGGGGCAGGGCCAGAACTAGGGGTAGGCAAAGTAGGCATGTGCCTAGGGTACAAAGTTTGGAGGCACCGGCCAAGTACCTGAACTGCTACCTACCCCCAGTCCGATCTGAAGCATCCTGCCCTCTATGAGTATATATGCGCAAGAACGATGGAGGGAGGGGCATCACGGCCAGCCAAGTTGCCTGGAGTGCCCGGCTGGTTTGGCCCTGCCCTGGGAGGGGGGTCCTGACCCCATCTAACACAATATAGGGTTGCCACCCGGCCAGTATTTTACCGGCCTAGCCCATACCTCCCAACATTTTGGAAATAGAAAGAGGGACAAAAAGATTTGACCATGCCGATTTTTGTGACCACGCCCCCTAATTACCATGTCCATTTTACAAAATTTGGCAGGTTATGAAAGTTTGAACACATTTCTGTGTTTTTTTTATGTGTTATTGCAGTTTTGCTAATGAAAGTGAATTGCCATTTAAGTTGTGTAAATTCTTATCTTATCTAAAACCTTTACAAAACTATGTTAAGTATGTGTAGGTTAAATATGGCCCTATGGCTTTAATTCCCTACCCTTCATCCTTTTGCCTAGTTGCTGGGCAAACGCCCATATATCAGTGTCACTTCATTTGAATATAAATGCTATTGGCTAGCAGGTAGGGTGACCATTTCCTGTCTCACTTTGGTATAGTGCTGTGAAGGGAGTGGCACTTCCTCTTTACCTTCTACCTGAGGAACAGGGTGGATGTGTGCTCTGAGCCTGGGCACGGGTCCAGTAAAATTGGGGTACAGGGCCCTGAGAATGAGGCATGAGATATTGGGAGGTGCAGCTCCCGTAATAGTACACGCTTGTCTTTATTTTTCTGCATAGCAGCATGAGAGGTGTAGTTGCACAACACCATTACCTTCCTCTACCACTGTGCGAAGGCCCATTCTGGGTGAGAGAGTCCAGTGTAACCGGTGTTCTACTGGTACCGGAAAGGCTGTTATTGAGCCCAAAACTGTGTTACATGTGTATTCTGGGCTCTCTGGCAAGAGCCAATTAAATTAGAAACTATGTATCTTTTTCTGGCTGTTCAGTGCAGCAGATCAAAGAGAAACTCGGGACACATCAGTACATATGCGGGACTGCGGGTTGAGCTGTCAAAAGCGGAACTGTCCTGCTCAAAACGGGACGGTTGGGAGGTATGAGCCGGTAAAACACCTACCAAGGCCAGGGCTGGTATTACAAATTTTTCATGAATCTTCGGGTCTTCTAAGAGCTCTTCTGCAATTTCCGTGACTTTTGGCGCATATTATGAATTAATAGTGAGAAATTGAAAAATAGATTCAAATAGATTCTAATTTAGTAACTACACCTCTACACTATCCGTCAAGTGAGTTCTTAAAGGAGAACCAAACCCTTTATATTAAAATTCCCTACCACACTACCCTATATAGACCCCTGTCACTGCTCCCCCCAAACCTAGATGTTACCCTGGGTAAATGCCCCTAACTCTTTACTTACTGCTCGTTGCAGATTCAGGGCGCTTTGGCAATTTCCGGGACTTTTGGCGCATGCGCACTTATTAAATAACTGTCCGAGTGCTCCAACTGCGCATTCACCAATACGGCACTTACTTCATGAAGATTACAGAAGAGAAGAAGATGGCGCCCGTGAACTCCAATGCCCTAAATCTGCAACGAGGGGTAAGTAAAGAGTTAGGGACATTTACCCAGGGTAACACCTAGGCTGGGGGGAGTAGGGAGAGGGATCTATGTAGGGTAGGGTGGTGGGGGGTTTTAATATAAAGGGGTTGGTTCTCCTTTAAAAACCAGAATAGATTCTATTTGAATCTATTTTCCAATTTCTCACTATTAATTCATAATATGCGCCAAAAGTCACGGAAATTGCCAAGCTGGAAGAAGCTAGAAGAAGACACGAAGATTACCGAAAAAAAGATGGCGCCAGTGAGCTTCAATGCCCTGAATCTGCAACAAGCGTTAATTAAAGAGTTAGTCTACGTAAGGTAGGGGGTAGAGGATTTTAATATAAAGGGTTTGGTTCTCCTTTAAGAACTCACTTGACGGATAGTGTAGAGATGCGCCGAAAGTCAGGGAAGTTGTCAAAGCGTCCGAAGACGACCCGAAGATTACCGAAAAGAAGACGGCGCCCGTGAACTCCTATGCCCTGAATCTGCAACGAGGGGTAAGTAAAGAGTTAGGGGCATTTACCCAGGGTAACACCTAGGTTGAGGGGGAGCAGGGACGGGGGTCTACGTAGGGTAGGGGATTTTAATATAAAGGGTTTGGTTCTCCTTTAAGAACTAACTTGATGTATAGTGTAGAGGTGTAGTTACTAAATTACAATCTATTTGAATCTATTTTCCAATTTCTGACTATTAATTCATAAATGCTGGTTCTGATAAAAAAAATTTGTATTAAAAATAACAATGAACTCATTTTTTTTTAAAAAAAACAAAGATATTTATTGTACACAGGCACTTTCAATCAACATTAATTAATTAATCCGCTTTACAACAACAGTGAGTGGCTGCACTTTAATCAATTGTTTTTTTATCCGGATAATACTGGTTTGATTGAAGTGATGGCACATTATTAATTTGGCACTTTTTACTCTAATTAGAGTGGTTGGCACATTGCACTTTATTATTTATTGAGCTAATTAATTCACACAGAATAATTGGCTATCATTCGGTGAGTGGAGGTTTACTGCTTTTCCTTTCAAATAGATCAGAGGAAGTTACACATGTGCAGAATCTCTCACAAAAGCCAACAAAACCATGCTGTATGTGCGCTCTCCACTTCATGCAAATCGTTGGAAATCATCAGAAATCGGGGGAATGTGTCAGAGTGATGGGAAAGTGGGAAAAATCTGGTAACTCTGGAAAATGAAGGGTGGTGGGGTTTCAAAATGCAACTAAAACATATGTGGAATGTGGTTTGCAGTCAAATAAACCCATGTCGTTATGTTGATAATGATTAGTGCTGCGTAGTTTTGGTAACGGACTCCATTTTACCATTATACTGAAGAGGGATTAGGTTCAGCCACACAAAAGAGGACTGTCTCCTCCAGACATCCAAGCCAGAGCCCATAGGCATGGGAGCCTCCTTTCGTGACATTGGGTATTTTTGCCACTTTGGGAGTTCAGCCTCAGCTATTTTCGTGGCTTTTCACCGCTTAGGGACTTTGGCTGTTTGGCTTTTCAGCACTTCTGCATTTTAGCTGTAAGGGACTTCGGAAATGGCCACACGGCTTTGGCGGTGTGAAGAGGGGCCCGGCTCTTTCAACTCTTAGTGCAACACTGCTGGGCCCCCCTTCAGGCCCGGGACACTTGCTCCCCCTGTCCCCCCCTGATGGCGGCCCTGGGATGCCCTACCCTTAAACTGCCCCTGGGCCCCTCAAAACAGAAGACCTTTGGGAGCACTAGATATATCTTTGTAATAACACCCATTGATGTGAGTAGATCAGCAGCGTTTGGGAATATGGGAATTATCATATTCTTTACTTTCATACAGTTCAAAGAGAAGCAGAATGACTGAAGCCTCAGGGAAAACAATCACTATAAGCTGCAATGTTTCTGTGAGAGGCAGAATTATCACATCACTATATATATATATATGTGTGTGTGTGTATCTCTACATACAGTGTCCTGACATCATAATAAACCAACATCAAATCTGTCATTTTACACAAGCCCATCACTCACAGACATGCAGTGTTGGACTGGAACACCAGGGGCCCACCAAAAATCTTTAGACCAGGGGCCCACTCTCAGTACTATTATTCTTCCTCTCCTCATTCAACCTCTATTCTCCAGTCTCTTTTCTTTACATACTATAATCTATTATTCCATCTATGTAGCTTCTTTGTTCTCATAGAAATAGGGAATGGCCCTGAAATAGGCCAAATGTTTAGCAGCACAAGGGCCCACTGACACCTGGGACCACTGGGACTTTTCCTGGTATCCCTGTGGGCCAGTGCGACACTGCAGACATGCAATGTTGTGTTGCCTTCATTTGCAGCTTTTTTGGAAAAAATTTTTATTTTAGAGATTTTAGAGATTTCTGTTTCATTTAAAAAAAAAGTTCCTATTTATAATATATTTAATATAATAGTATATTTATAATATTTTTAGTCAGTTCTGGTCAGGCCAGTGGGTTGACTCACCTACCTTCAGCCATACCTCCCAACATTTTGGAAATAAAAAGAGGGGCGATTTTTTTCACTATGCCCATTTTTGTGGCCACACCCCCAATTACCCCATGTTTACAAAATTTGGCAGGTTATGAAAGTTTTAACATTTTTCTGCGTTTTTTTGTTTCCAGTTATTACAGTTTTCCTAATGAAGGTGAATTGCCCTTTAAGCTGTGAGTCTAACTTCTCCCAAGGGACCTGTTATCTTATATTGTTACAATTACTTATTTGCTTATCTCAAAATTCTTACAAAAGTATCTTATTTGCAGCTGTGGCTGTTCTGGGCTCTCTGCCAAAAGCCAATTAATTTAGAAGCATTGTTTCTTTTTCTGGCTGTTCAGTGCAGAGAAAATCAGGACTTTTCAGTACAAACCAGCGTTTTTTACAACTTTCATGACTTTTCGGCATTCAGGATGTGATGTCACTGACATAAGATTGAGGAGGATGGAGCTTCATTTTAACAGTTCGCCGGGTCTAAGCTGGCGAAGAAAACTCTTATGAAAAAGGTAACGTTCTGTAAAATTTGCATTTTAGTGAAATTGCGGAGTAACAATTGTTCGCCCGAGTGCAAATTCAATAGGGAGCAAAACTACGCTAGCCATGTACTCTTTCACTAGCGACTTGTCCTCTACGCCTGTCAGTAAATTGGCGATGTCCCTACGGATGGTATTTTTGGCAAATTTTCGTTAGTGACGGCCAGTTCACTATTTAGTAAATATGACCCATTATGTAAAAAATGTTGCATGGACTGCATAATCAATAGGCTGCTATAAATCGCAATATAACCAGAGTTATTTCCAGCTGCAGGGCCAGCCAGGATGGGTACAGACCTCTCCTGTATGTATATGGCCCTTCCATGTCCATTGGATCCACAAACCTCATTGTACACTCTTATTGTACACAGGGTCGGACTGGGGGGCCCAGGGCCCACCGGGACTAATGTCCAGGGCCCCCTCTGCCCCCCCTACTATAACGCGCCGAGCGCACATGGATAAAGGGGCCACTGTGCGCGCCTGCGTGAAGGCGCCGCAACGCTCCTAAATCAACAGGTGCCGCACCTGTGCAGATGGTGCAGCACCTGAAAATCCTTTTTTTTTTCCCCAAATCTGATCGGGAGAGGGGAGCGGCGGGAGCCCATTAAGGGTAGGGCCCCATCGGGTTTTTTCCCGGTGTCCCGCCGGGCCAGTCCGACACTGATTGTCCACCTTATTATTTAAAAGGAAAAGCTAATATAAACTTTTAGTGCCATACTCTACCAAATCCAAGAACACTGTCAATCAATAATAATAAAAATAATGACTGACATAGGTTAAATTATATGGAACCGATCTTGTAATTCATTGCCTTGTACTTTGTACTGATTGGCTGTACTGATTAATTACCAACAATAACAGAAACTGCTTTCGTAGCAAATTTTTTTTCCAAGCAGATTCAAAATCATCAAATGTGTAATTAATATCTATGGAAGGCGGCTTAAAATTACATTTTCTGTCATTATGGTACATGTTATATTAGGGACGGTTTACAACCCCTTGAATAAATTAGGCCTGTTGTCCTTTTAATTTGCCAGGCTTAAGTCCCTTTTGCAAAGACGTGTAATCAGGAGAAGCATTCATTAAAGCCGGCTCCATTATCTAATGAAATTGTCCTGCTCAGCTGCACACAGGATATATTCTTTAGCAGATTTCCTTCTGTGCAAGGTGACTCGGGTTCAGGCCGGTCTTACCTTTCTGGGACAGTGGAAAATTATCATATTATTAATTTATTTTTAACATTTTCGCTTTTTCTTTTCAGATTGTCCGTGCTATCTGTCACCTTAGCCCCCCGGTCGCTGTAACTTAATCAAGATGAGTGCACGTCGGTGAATGTAGGTAATATGTCAAATCATACCTGTCTCAACAGATATTTAATACCGGTGAAGCAAAATGCCCTCAGACTCCATCTGTCTGTCCCCCCTCACCTTGGCGAATTGTGTTCCAGGGTGGCCTATTCAGTGCTTGCTAATGCATTCCTTGTGGAAGCCAATCACAAACATGAGCACAAGGAAAGGGAAAGCAATTATCATTAGTAAAAGGCCCTGCCATAATGTTTTTGTCTGTCTGTTGTCTCTTGTTTGTGATTAGACTTCTGGCATCCACTCGGAGATTACAGAAGAAAGATCTAGGCTGTCTCACCCCAGTTTGAGAGATTAACCAACAATTTAATGCTCTGTTGCCATGAGTGTTAAATGATCTCATTGTGCCCAAAACAGATCAACAGATCATCATCAGGGGATAGAGCAGAAGTTAAATAGTAGAGGGCCTAAATAAATAAATAAGCCTTAAAATATACATTTACAAAAGGGATACTGTCATGGGAAAAAACATTTTTTTCAAAATGAATCAGTTAATAGTGCTGCTCCACAGAATTCTGCACTGAAATCCATTTCTCAAAAGAACAAACAGATTTTTTTTATATTCAATTTTGAATTCTGACATGGGGCTAAACATATTGTCAATTTCCCAGCTGCCCCAAGTCATGTGACTTGTGCTCTGATAAACTTCAATCACTCTTTACTGCTGTACTGCAAATTGGAGTGATATCACCCCTCCCTTTTCCCCCCAGCAGCCAAACAAAAGAACAATGGGAAGGTAACCAGATAGCAGCTCCCTAACACAAGATAACAGCTGCCTGGTAGATCTAAGAACAGCACTCAATAGCAAAAACCCATGTCCCACTGAGACACATTCAGTTACATTGAGAAGGAAAAACAGCAGCCTGCCAGAAAGCATTTCTCTCCTAAAGTCACATGACCAGGGGCAGCTGGGAAATTGACAAAATGTCTAGCCTCATGTCAGATTTCAAAATTGAATATAAAAAAAATCTGTTTGCTCTTTTGAGAAATAGATTTCAGTGCAGAATTCTGCTGGAGCAGCACTATTAACTGATTCATTTTGAAAAAAATTTTTTTTCCCATGACAGTATCCCTTTAAGAAAAACATTCATTTTTCATTTGTCTAAAACTGGCCCTGACTTTTTAGGAATAACTAGGGATGCACCGAATCCACTATTTTGGATTCGGCCGAACCCCCGAATCTTTTGTGAAAGATTCGGCCAAATACCGAACCGAATCCGAACCCTAATTTGCATATGCAAATTAGGGGTGGGAAGGGGAAAACATTTTTACTTCCTTGTTTTCTGATAAAAAGTAACGTGATTTCCCTCCCCGCCCCTAATTTGCATATGCAAATTAGGGTTCGGATTCGGTTCGGCCTGGCAGAAGGATTCGGCCGAATCCGAATCCTGCTGAAAAAGGCCGAATCCTGGCCGAATCCCGAACCGAATCCTGGATTCGGTGCATCCCTAGGAATAACACTGTACAGCAGGTATTGCACACAAATGGTCTTTTCTTCTAACCAAGAGATGTAGCTCAAAGAAATTTGATTTGTCTCCCATTAATTCAGTTTCAGTGTTGAGTTGCATACAGACTGTCCGTACATACTCTGCCCTCCAGTTGGCATGTTTTTCTCTCCCTGTTGCCTTTCCGTCCCTTTTCCAAAAGACCTGAATGATGCCAAATTCTATAGCCTTAAGGCACCCTAGGCATTTGCAAGTGTTGATGCTTTGGATAGGATTTTGGAGAGTATGATAAGGAGACCATGCATGCTCATAACTAAGGTTCAGCTGGGAATATTCAGATGCTAATAAAACTTGGCAATGATCATTTTAGATAAAGCTTCTATTTTTTTTAAATTAAAGATGCATATGTTCCCGAAGACGTAAACTGCCATCTCTTCCCACAGAAGAGAGAGGAAAAAGTGCAATTGAGGTAAGAGTCCCTTGCTGAGTGTAGATTTACTTGCTATTGGCTGGAACATTCAGTGGACTCTACCAGTAATCCGAAGCTGAACTGGGCTCAAGGTGGGATGGACATATAGTGACCAGTAGTAGTTTATATCCCAATTGTTGAGAATGATTAAGAATATCTTTGGGTTTGTCCTAGGTTTCAAACATTCCATCCAATATTTGCTGCTGCCTGTCATTATAAGATACTATTCCAGGCATCCATCAACTTTCCTTCCAGTACTTCCTTCCTTGTCCCAAAGTCTTTCACCCTCTAATTTTACAACCTGACCTCTTGTCCGTATCTTCCTTTTTCTAATATAAAAATGCCACCCTCAAGCACTTTGTTGCATTCCCTAATTTATTGGAACACTTCACTTTTCTCCTTCAAGCTATTTATGCACTGTTGCTGATATAATTAAGCATCACACCAGTCTTCCTTTAACCTCTTTCTGTAGGGGCCATTCTTGAGAGAAGTCTTCAATGCACATTATTATCCCAGCCATTGCATTGCACAGCAACATCCTTTACAGTCTGCGTTCAGCCAGTTCCCCACCCAATAATGGGGAGAAAAATGTAATGGATGGGATTCAATTAGAGATACCATTCAATTCAGATAAACTCATCTCACTGTTTATCATGTGACAAAGCTGTTGAAGTCTATGGGGAAAAACTGGAACTTAATAAGGAGAAAAGTTTTTTCTCCTCGAATTTAATCTCGTCCATGAGTTTTCAATGGTTATACCATAAGATAAATGACTTGAATGTGGCCCAATATTTGAATTATACACATATAGTATATAAGTATATTGAACATTTTTAGAAACTCGGCCCAGCCTCATCTTCCAACTGCTTTCTCTCAGGGCTTTAGATCATGCCAGATGGCAGCGGAGCTGCTTTAGATTTGCAATAAGCTTCCAATGTATATCACTGACCTGTATGACAGATCATAAATTAGAAACTTCTCTACATTTCTTTGCAAGCTGAGACAAACTTGATTATCTTGCATTTCTATGCTAGAGATGATTGTATCCCCTAACCAGGAGATTATATGTTTGTATCCTTTACATATACAGGTGTAAGCAGCACCGTTGCTCCAACTTGAAGCTTTACCCAAATATGTGATATGGATGAAACTTTCGCAATGGGGTGGAGGCAGGGTTTAACACACTGTGTTCAGGGGTATTAATAACGAATGGGTGCCAGTGCTTCTTTGAACAATAACTGAACTGATTTATTAATACAGAACCACATGGGGGAATAGAACAGAGATACAATGGACAATCATGTTGTAATAGTCAATACATACTCACAATGCAGATCAAATGTAGAGTCCTTCCTCTAATAGTTATTGAGAGGGGTAAATCAGTCTACTCAGACTTTCTCCTGTTTCCTCTGGGGATACATCATAAGGGAAAACCTGGGGGGGGGGATCTATCTCTGTCCCTATCACCCTGTCTCTAGTTCCTTAACTAGGCAACAATGACTTTGGCATCTAATCCCTTCTATCACTCCTCGTGGGGCCAAAAGCTACTTGATATAGGTATCCTTAATCTGGCTTTCTCTCTTAGAATGACTATAACAGGATCTAGCTACTCCTTGCTAGACCTGACTAACGATGGCGTCCACAAGAGGCTCAAATTCACAAGGCAAAGTAAATGGGGCTTTATTTACCAGTCCCCTACACAATGTGCCACGATCGCCCCTGCATATCACTACTTGATACACAAGTGCTTACCTTTTAATTTCATTACCACATTCACACAAACCAAGGCAAACCAAAGGACAAGAGGAGATCTACCCAATGGGGCAGGTATAAAAGTGGACCTGTCACCCAGACACAAAAAGCCGTATAATAAAATTCCTTTTCAAATTAAACATGAAACACAATTTCTATTTTTTATTAAAGCATTCATAGCTGCTGTAAGCTTATTTAAAAATCTAAGCTGTCAATCAAATATTGTCTGCCCCTCCTCTATGCCTTAGAGGCAATTGCTTTCACTTTCCATTCATCACTTCCTAGATGTCACTGCTCTCCCCACATTCCCCCATTCTCTTCACTGTTTTATTGTGTAGCCAGGACATGGGGATGGACATCAGGTCCTGGTGCACAAACAAGATTCTGAGATGATACAAGGCTTGTCTTACTAATAGTGTCCACAATATGGCTGCTGCCTGCTTGTTATAATTAGAGTTCCCAGACTGAATAAAACAAGACTCAAACAATTTATATTGTGTACGTAAAGTTCATTTTGCTTGACTAATGTGATAAAAGAGGATTATTTTGGGTGACGGGTCCCCTTTAAGTACACATTCTGCACCTTGTATCAGATTTCAGCAAATACTAAAAATTCTCCTAATTTAGTACCAGTTTTTCCCCATAGACTTTCAATAGAGTTTTCACTTGATAAAGTGTGAGATAAGTTATTCTGAATTCATTTGCATCTCAAATTGTATCTAGTCCATGAGTCCTGCGATAAACCTGTTTCTCACTGAATTGAATCTGGCCCTTTATGTCTAATGGTTCTTAGATTGAGCCTGATGTTTGCTTGTCTGGTGTTAAAATTTGCTTCATTCAAGCATAGGGAGAGTACAGATGAACTGAGATTTTTTGACTTCCATCATGCAACAAATTTTGCAGCAAAGTTACTATGAAACACAATCAATTTGTAGGGATGCGCCGAATTCAGGATTCAGTTCGGTATTCGGACAGGATTTGGCCTTTTTCAGCAGGATACAGATTTGGCAAAATCCTCTGCCCGGCCGAACCAAATCCTAATTTGCATATGCAAATTAAGGACTGGGAGGGAAATAGCATGACTTTTTGTCACAAAACAAGGAAGTAAAATATGGTTTCCCCTTCCCATCCCTAATTTGCACATGCAACTTCAGATTCGGTTCAGTATTCGGCCGAATCTTTCACAAAGGATTCAGGGGTTCGGGCCACCATATAGACCACCTGCATCGCCATCTGAATTTTAGGGATCTCCTAAAGTTTTCTTTAAGATGGGACCATGCAGCCTAGAAAGTCAGAATGCCTGAACAAAAAATCATCAATGATTTTCAGCAGTCGTATTTACCATTTGCTGACGCTTAGCAGTGACGACGAAGATAAAAATTTCTAGAAAATGTTTTTTTGACGTTATAAGCCCCCATATTCTCACAATATTAACCTCTTCCGAGATTTTTTTTTTGCCTTCCCAGAATGCTAAAGGGAAAACCATCCTTGTTCTAACAGGGTAGAGCTGTTCTTTGGAACCATTTTTATTTTGTCATTTGTTTCAGTGCTAACACTGCTGAGAGATCAAAGCCAGTAACAGATGGGCTCATTCACAACCTAACAAGGTAATTATGTGGTTTTACAGAATGTGCCAATGCAGTTAAAGTTACGGATGCACTGAAGGTTATTTGAACTAAGGTGATTACCCAATAGTGCCAGAAGAATCTGTCAATGCCCTGGAGAACTGGCACAGAAATGGTTAGCTGCTAACAAAAATGTACTAAACATGATATATCTGTGTCTATGGAATCCAGGTTGATCTAGGCCTATAAAAAGATTATTTTTTTAATGTTATTTAACAGACAACTATAGCAGCAGAACATTGATTAATGTGGGAGATTCGCTGAATGATGGAAGTACCATGCAGGATTCCCTATGATTGACGCGGTAATCTCCAATCGCAGCGTCATAGCTCTGCCCCCCACTACACGTCCTCTTTATGTCACCGCCCCACATGTGTCATGGCCCCACCCCCTGCCTGATCTAAAAGGTGGCAATCCTACGTGGGGCCCCTATTCCTCTGGGCCCCCTGCAGCCACAGGGTCTGCGTCCTCTGTAGTTGCACCCTTGTTGGTCAAAACTGAGCAGACAAAATGCATTTTTTCCTGCTGTGCAGAATAGAACCATTGGGATGTTCCTGCTGCAGATCTAAGAAAAAGCTGATTCGGGGAGATTAGTCACTCAGCGACAAATCGCCTCTTCTTCGGAGACTAATCTCCCCGAACTGCCTTCCCGCCGGCTAGAATCTAAATCGCTGGTGGGATGGCAGTCAGAGCTCTTTGTTTTCCGAAGTCGCCCGACGTTGCCTCACGAGGAAACTTCAGGCAACTTCAGAAAATGCAGCGCTCCGAGTGCCATACCGCTGACGATTTACATTCTAGCCAGCGGGAAAGCAGTTCAGGGAGATTAGTCGCTGGAAGAAGAGGCGATTTGTTGCCGGGAGACTAAATCTCCCAGAATCTCCACGTGTGTCTCTGCCCTTATTGGTAAGCTTGTCAAGATGGCATGTGCCTCTAGGGTGATGTGACTGTAATTGGTTTAGATCCCATCCCAGGGAGAGTATCTGTCCATCAAAACTATAAGGTTCAGGGCACACGCTCAGATTCTGGGAGATTAGTCGCCAGGCGATAAATCTCCTCCCGCCGGCTAGAATGTAAATCGATGGCGGGAAAACGAAGCACTCCGAGTGCCATCCCGCCGGCAACTTTCATTCTAGCTGGCAGGAAGGCCAGGGAGGCAGTTTAGTTACCCCGAAGAAGAAGAGATTTGTCGCCGGGCGACTAATCTCCCCAAATCTGAGTGTGTGCCCTGACCCTAAGAGTACCAATTGTATCTATAGAAGACACAAAATAGAAAAGCTCTTAATTGTCACCTACTTAATAAGGGTAAGGAGCATCTGTATATTAGGAGGCTGAGATCTAAGCCTTTGAATACCTGCAGCTCGAATGTATTAAGACCCTTTCCAATGCCCACTTCTTGGAGAAATATTGGGAAAACATTTACAGGAAAAAAAAAACAGCTTGCGTTTTCTGCCAAATACATATATGCTGATTTTATACAAAGTTTTTATGGGAATTATTGAAGAAGTAATAGAAAGGCAGTGATGAAATAAGTTTAAACCACATGCATGGCTCATAAAACTTGCCATAGAAAAGGAACGTTCATAAATAGAGACTTTATAGTACATCAGTCAGTAGAAGTACACAAGACCATTAACCCTCCCACATATAAACATCTTGCTGTATCAGCTGCCTGAAGTCTAACATGTCAAACTGGAGCAGTGAGGGCCACCGACCATTATGTAATTGTATTAACGCAACAGCTGTCATAGCAGTTGCTTAAAATAACACAAATTATACACAAAGATACTAAAGAATACATTGATAGTGTTGTACTAATAATGAGATTGTAACATTCCGGGTCTTAATTATCAAAGTATTTTAATTGAAAAAGTCAGACCAAATTAGAATTCACAATTCTTTTTTTATTTTACCTTATTTATTATTTAAAAAACTACAAAATAGAGCGAAAATCTGAATCGTATGATTTTTTCAGAGTTTTTTCCCCGAATTGTATACGTTTTCGGGCTTTTTCCCAAAAAGCTCAAATTTTTCAGATTTTTGCCCGAAAAGTCTAAAACAGTCTGATTTTCGGGCTAATTCCAGCGCAGACCACAGAAACTTCCAAATACGATAGGGACGTTTCCCATTGACGTATATAACCTCGGTAGGTCGGATATGCTGGATTTTCAGATTCTGATCTTTTTCATCCTTGGAGTATAATATATCTCGAAAATTCAAGGGTTTTTTTCCATTAAAATCTTATAGTAGCCCATATTGGTAAAGAAGCAAAACAAAGGCCATGAGCCATCACATTGTCATCCCAGACTTTAGGGAATTGATCTCCAACCAGTGGCTTGTGAGAAACATGTTGCTCACCAACCACTTGGATGTTGCTCCCAGTGGCCTCAAAGCAGGTGCTAATTTTTGAATTCCAGGCTTGGAGGCAAGTTTTAGTTCTATAAAAACCAGGTGTCCTGCCAAAGCAGAAGTTCACCAATAAATTAATATGTTTGTGAAGGGTCTCATTCAACCAGGTCATGTTATATCTATAGTAATAAGTCAAATCAACTGGACTTGCTTTTTTTTTTTTTTTTTAAGAATTTTCGCTAATCAACCGACTGGCTTTCTTAATTTAGAAAGACAGTCGGATGCCTAGTAAATCGCCTTCCAAAAAAAATAAAAAATACAGCAAGTCCAGTTGTTTTGACTTATTACTATAGATATACCATTACATTAACTTGTACTATTTAACTTGTACTAATATGTGGTGTTGACATTCATATTCTAATAAAAATGTAATTTTTTTATTTTGTATAGTTAAAATGATTTAACATAATTAAGTTTGGAATTTCAGCAACTATCTGGTTTCCAGGGTCCCATTTACACTAGCAATCGTGCAATGGTTTCAGTGAAGGACTGGAAGGTGAATAGGAAAGCAACAGAAACATATATGATAAAAAGTAAATACGAAAGTAACTACAACAATAAAATTCTAGACTCACAGAACATTAGTTTTTTGTCTGCCTGGGTCAGTGACACCCTATCTGAATGGGAAGAGGCACAGAATAGTGATGGGCGAATTATTTATTCGGCAGGCACAAACTTGCGGCGAATTACCACGTTTCACGCCAGCTAATAAATTCACGAGATTGCAGCAAAAATTCGCTGGCGTCCAAATATATTTGACTCCGGTGACAATTCTGACGCCGGTGACAATTCCGACGCTGGTGACAATTCTAGGCACCCATTGACTTTAATGGGTGTCAGAATTGTCGCCAGCTTTGGAATTGTTGCCAGCGTCAGAATTGTCGCCAGTGTCAAATATATTTGGACACTGGTGTCAAAATTAATGTTTCACAAATTTTTCGCCGTTTCACGGATTTCACAGGAAATTCGTGAATTTTTCGGCGAATCAAAATGGGAGAAATTCGCCCATCTCTAGCACAGAAGAAACAATTAATTCAGAAACTATAAACAATAAAAAAAACAAGATCAGTTAATCTGTGACATACTTATCATATTTATCATGCTGTGTAAAACATTGGAGAAAAACATCACCGGTGGCCATTATATTACATACTAAAAGTTTACTTAAAGGGCATGTAAAGTCTAAAATAGAATAAGGCTAGAAATGCTGTATTTTGTATACTAAATATAAACATGAACTTACTGAACCACAAGCCTAATCAAACAAATAATTTATGCTTTCAAATTTGGCTACAGGGGGTCACCATCTTGTAACTTTGTTAAACATCTTTGCAAGACTAAGACTGTGCACATGCTCAGTGTGGTCTGGGCTGCTTAGGGATCGTCATAAACAAAGCTGCTTGAGTTCTACATGGCTGGGAAGTAAGGCGAGGGCTCCCTCTGCTGTTCATAAGTATGATTGTTTCCCTGCAGAGCAGTTAGGGACCGTCTGCCAATTTGGGTCCACAGCAGTAAATGAAGGGAGAATTTCACTGCATACAGTCAGGTTTCTTATAAAAACGGTACACATTTTTTAATTAAAGTATATTGGACATAGGTTTCTTTTTCATTGAAGAAAGTAAAAATGGGATTTTTTTTTTGCCTTTACATGCCCTTTAAAGGTGAACCACCCCTTTAACGTAAGGGTGATCAACCCCTCTAAATGGCTGAGAACTCTCAACTCATCTCTCAGCTCTTCGTCTGTCTTCCCTTTGAGTATTTTGTACATGCAGGGAGGCAGAAAGACTGTCCTAATGCAAAAGAGCATGTATGGATGTAATATTGATTTGCAGGCCAGCCTGATACCTGCAGGGCCTGTGGGTTTACCTGCGAGTCAGGCGGATTGGGTCCGACCTTGGCACACGACTTGCTGGTTGAACTCTTCTGCCTGCTCTCTCCTCCAGCAACCTTAAACTGCCGGCTTCTGACTTCTTTCTAGTTTTATAGATGCGTGCCTGTTCCTTTTTGGTGGGAAGGTCTATAATGGAGGGGAGAAAGCTGGACGCGGCGGGCACAGGTCGGGCAGGTGTGGCTTAGGGTCTGGTGCGGGTCAAGTTTTTCTTGACCTGCACATCACTAGGATGCAAGTACCCTTCTAAATAGCTCCAATTAGTTAAATTTTGCATACAGACTGGTAATTTGCATTTGTGCTTGAGCCCGCTGCCATCAATTAAGTTTCAGGATTACGGTTTCAGGTTTACGATAATGCCTAGAGCATATGCAAGTGAAGGCATTACACATAATTCTTGAATAAAAATATATGATCATAGACAAATATCTGCTTGGCTCAGTTTCTGAACCTCCATCCATCTCAGTGCAAATCAATTACTTTTTTTAGTTATCATTGGCTTTGAAAAATGTCAGCTCTTTGAGTGGATGGCAAGGGATGAACTGCTGGCCATAGATGCACAGACAATATCGTACAAAAGTAATATTCGTACAATATTCGGTGAGTGTATGGTGGAAAACGAGCCGACCAATATCGGCAGAAGACTTTGATATGGGACGGAAGTTGATCGGGCTGGCCTGAAAATTTTGATGGGGCGCCTTTGAAGGCAAGGCACCCGAACATTGGCCATTGTTAGTGCTGAATTGTAAGATACAGGTAGAATTCTATTGTTTCTACCTGTATATCTGACAATTCAGCTCTACACGTGTGTATTGAAAAGAACAATCTTTTCCGGAAAGATTGTAATTGTTACATCTATGGCCAAAGTCTAAAACTGGGCTATAAATCACAAAAAGAGCAACAAACTACTTCCAGTGTTTATGTGAAAGCCTGGTGTGTTTAGTGAGAGTAGGACTTGTGTTGTGTTCATGACCTTGGATATTATTTGACCAATCTGTATTAAACATCTTGACATTAGAGAAGATCAAAGCGAGGGAAACTTTCCCCCCCTTTGTGTCTGCTATGTGTTGCCTACTAATTTCAATGTGATGATGAAACAAAGGGGAACCATATGCACGTAATTGCTGTAAGTGCATAATACATTCAATGACCCTCTTGCAGTCACACACGCTGCCCATATCAATTTCCTTCAACTTCTACTCAATTCCCTCATGTATACATAAAGTCATTTTGTTTTTTTCCTTTCACTTCACGATAAAGGAAGGTGCACCATTCATAGAATCAAGTACCATTGTCTGAATTCAACCTTTTGAAGATTTTACAAACAACAGAGCTCATTATAACCTAATTTGCTCATCTGCTCTTCAGAAATGTAATGATATTTCCTTGGCCTCGCAATGGTATGACTCACTATAATGATGCTGGGATCAAAGTCATCTGTCTCCCGATCTCTAGCTATTTTAAATAAATGGAGAGTGTGGTATCTATAATATAATCAATGGCAATTTTCAGCTGTTGTGTTTGGATTGGATGGTCTCATGCAGCCATGTTCTAGGCCAGGGTCCCCAATATTTTTTACTTGTGAGCCACATTTAAATGTTAAAAAGAGTTGGAGAGCAACGCAAGCATGGAAATGTCCATAGGGATGTTAAATAAGGGCTGTTATTGGCTGTTTGATAG
This sequence comes from Xenopus petersii, assembly GCA_038501925.1. Lineage (NCBI taxonomy): Eukaryota > Metazoa > Chordata > Amphibia > Anura > Pipidae > Xenopus > Xenopus petersii. Next base: position 102,246,189 of record CM076685.1, on the reverse strand, counting down.
CTCCTATGTGGACTGGTAGCCTACAAGAGGTTCTGTTTGGCAGTAGACCTGGTTTTTATGCAACCAAAACTTGCCTCCAAGCCTGGAATTTAAAAATAAGCACCTGCTTTGATGCCACTGGGAGCAACATCCAAAGGTTTGGGGAGCAACATGTTGCTCGCGAGCTTCTGGGTGGGGACCACTGTTCTAGGCACTGCAAACCTGTCTTTCTAATGTGTTACTACAATATGTTGTGGACCTATTTCGTAATCTGTATCTGAAACAGTTTTTTACTGTTCATTAGGAGACGTTGAGGAATCATAAACACTGGAACAAATGCCAACAGGTTCCTTCCAGCTATGATTCCTTTTCATATGTGTTGTCAACTGCTGCACCGTCAACACAGAGATCCAAGCAAAGACTAGCAACGTGTGATTTAGTTTCAAATAATTTCAAGGGAGCGTAGTATCCAAGACAATGAAAGGTTGATCGAATGTCATCAAATTAATTATGAGTGACTGAAAGGTGATGGCTGACTGAGATTGCCAAGGTCTTTCGCAGGAGCACTGACAGCAAATAAATACCCAAAATATAAGTAATTACTTTATTACCTAAGGGTAAAGCTTATATTCTTACAAGCTAAGTCTGATCTTCAAAAATGATTTGACATTTTCTGGCATGGTTGGAAACTGTACTCCCGCTAATGAATAACCTACAAGAGTGTATGTCAGTAAGTGCCCTGGGCCTGCAGGAGAAACATGGAGCTACACTGGGATCAGGCTGAAAGGTTTCATTAATATTGGCAGAGTCTTGGTGAGGCAAAACCTTCTAAATGTAATGATCTACTTCACTGGGGTATACAGTGCATCCCAGATTTCTTTTTACAAGTTTATCACATTTGTTATGTTATGGCACACAGGGTATATGCACACAGGGTATATGTTTTGTGCTCGGCCTGATTTTTAGCACATTGTTTAAAACCATGAAATTCCCCTTTACTGCCCCCACGGAGTTAAAGGTGAAAGACCTGAAGGCACCAGTGACGGTTTCCATGCTAAAAAGCACCTGACAACCTCAAGTTCTTATGTTTATGAGTTCACAATTAACTCTATGGGTGGTAGCACCTTCAGGGGATTTGCTCCCACGCTGGAAATTCAAAAAATCCAAATGTGCCTTATGTTCCATTAGGTTAAAACCCCGTGGGTGGCCTTTAAAGCTTTGAAATTCAAGTGCATGAATTGCACTTGGAAGTAAAAGCATAGTGCTCATTCATAGGGGCAGATTCACTAACAGGCGAATTTTCGCCAGCGTTAGCTTCGTACCCTTCGCACCACTTCGCCAGGTGCAAATATGCAACGAATACGCTAATTCACTAAAATTCGAAGTTTCGCCCCAGGCGTCAAACCCTGGCAACTTTTCGCTAGTGTTACTTCTACTGTGCGAGCATTTCATAGTGAAGATGCGCCAGTGTTCCTTTGTGCCAAGCGAAAATTGGCTAGTGATCTTGTGCTTAGGTTAATTTGCATAGGGCGGGAAATTTAAAGTTGTATGGACGTCTTTATTATAAATGTTGCTGCAAATGGTTTACGTTACCGGTTTATATTACACATGTCCAGGGAACCTTAATAAAGACAAGAGAGTTAATATAATTCCCTACATTGTAAACTGTATATTCCATATGTAATAAAATGTCTGGAGAAAACAGCTTACGCAAAAAAGTAAGTTGGGACTTTTGCAGCCAATCCCGCTTAAATAAAGGAAAAGTTGTCAGCGTATTTTGAACTTTAATGCATTTTCAGCACACGGGATATGATGTAAGTGACAGAAGATCTAGCAGGAGGTAAACACAAGACCCCGATGTGGGCTGTACTTTCTAACTTGCATGTCTAAATAATGTGCAAGTTAGGGGATGTTTTGGGGGCAATCAGGCCCAAACTTATGGAAAGGCCACTAAGGCCTGGGCATAGGGCAGCAGGATTTTAGGGGGCAACATGCTGCCCAACCACACCCACATTGGTTCAGAAATACTGGGAATGAGCAGTAGTTACGACAGTTTTTTAAATTTCCCATGTGTCAATCCCCATTGCTCTGGTCCCGATGATGAAAATTTGAGCAAATTAAAGGGAGGGGACGAGGGCGACGAACAACAGCGGGCCAAGGGGTGCCAGCAATGTAAATCCGGCCCTGGGGGCAATCATGAATGCAGCCAATTTGTATTCGATTTGTATTCATGGGGCAGACATAGGTTTCAGCAGAAGACTTATAGAATTTGTGGTTCCTGCAGGACAAGATCTAATTTTGTTCTAAGCACTTTGCTCTGCAGGTAGTCAATGACACCTAGGGGCAAATTCATTAACCAGCGGAGTTGCGCCAGGGATGGCTTCAACGCACTTCGCCTGGCGAATTTTCGCCGTCGCTCTGCAAATTTATTAAAATGCAAAGTTGTGCCCAGCGAGGCGAAAGGTAGTGAAAAATTCGCCAGGCAAAGCGAAGTTGCGCTAGCGAAGGGGAATTTGCATACGGCGGGAACTTAAGTTTGAATGGACGCATATGTTACAGCAAATACATAAAACTACACAAGCCCAGGGAACCTTTATAACTACAAATAGAGATGTTTTATTGCCCTACACATGAGCCCAGTGTATAGTTTATGTGCCAAAAGTAAGGGGGAAGCAGGGTACCCAAAAAAATTTTTTAGTCCTTTTGCAGCCTGTCACCCGTGAAAATGGAAAAGGCGCCAGTGTTTTTTGGGACTTAGAAAAAATTTGACTTTTTTTTCGAAAGTCCTATCTTATCTATTGCACTTCGCCAGGTCTGAGCTGGCAAAGGCAAGTCTGGCGTAAGAGGTAACTCAACTTCTTAGTGAATTTGCGTAGCAACGATTTTTAGCCTTGGCGAAAATTCACCTGGCGTTAGTGTGTGAAGTTGCGTTAGAGTCTGTCTTCTTCGCCAGTGTATTTTCGCCAGCGCACATTAGTAAACGGGTGAAGTATCGAACTTGCATAACGCTGGCGAATTGTCGCCAGAGTTCACCACTTCACACCTTAGTGACTTTGCACCCTAGATTCTGAATGTGTGGTTATATGGTGTTGTACATTAAATATCATTATTATTATGAACAGTGCCAGTATATTCGGTTACACTGTACAAGGGAAGGGTGTTTACATCAAACATATGCATTAAGCCCACATGTTGGGAAAGAGAGTCCTGCTCATTAGAGTTTACAATCGGATGTCATTTTCCATAATTTTTTTAAAGTTTTGATTTAATGTATCTCTTTCTCTAGGGACAATATGCTGGTGAATCCAGTCTGTATTATTATCACCTAAAACCAATATCCTCTAGGAATCTTGTGTTGTATCCGGGTGAGATTGGTCTCTCCGTTGTTCAACTCAAGAAAAGTAAGGAGATTCAAGTGGCAGTCACTGATTTAGTTTTCTCATCCTACTAAACCAAAACATATAATATGTTCCAAACCTCGCCATGAATTTATACCATATGCCTAAAGTGTTTGATGTTTATACATCTAATAAATACCTCTGCTGGACACAGCCACCCAATTACAATCTCTCCTTGTAGTGTCTTCAAAGGAAATGTTTTCAGCTCTGTGGGCAATTTCTTTCCAAAGAGAAAATACAAATGGAAATACTCCCTCTCTCCTCCAGTTAGAAAACAAAAAAACAACAAGATTTGGTTTATAATTAACTTAGGTTTATAGGAATATATATATAATCGTGAATAAATTTAGAAGAAGAGTCGCACTCGCAGGTCTTACGAATGCTGTAAATTTTAATAGCAGGAGACTGACGGTTCGGCTAGTACCCAAACCTTTCTCAAAGTAACACAGGTGAAAGCAAACAAGTGTAGGGGCAGGGAAAGGGTAGTGGATGACATCATAAAAATGAGTGAAACAACATGATTGGACTCGAATAAATTAAATTAAAAAGGACCAAAGTTCATTAGAAAGTGCCAAGAGTTGTAAACAAAGGCGCAAATTCACTAAGCGCCGAACGCTAGCGTTAATTCGCTAGCGTTTGGCATTTTTCGTTACTGCGCAAATTCACTAACGAGCGCTGGCGTAGTTTCGCTAGTGTTACTTTGCACCCTTACGCCAGGTGAATTTTCGCTAGCGATGAAACTATGCAAATTCACTAACTTGCGCAGTGTACTGAACGCTACCTTTTACGCTAGACTTCCTTCGCCACCTCAGACCTGGCGAAGTGCAATAGAGTAGATAGGGATTGTTTCCAAAAAAGTCAATTTTTTTTCTAAGTCCCAAAAAACGCTGGCGTGTTTTCTACATTATGGGTGATAGGCTGAAAAAGATTGAAAATATTTTTGGGGCTCCCCTCCTTCCCCCCTACATTTCCTGACTCATGGCAACTTACCTAGACAGTGGGCACATGTGTAGGGCAAAATAAAATTTTTATTTGCTGATTTGAAGGTTTTCTAGGCATTTGTAGTGCTGATACGTATTCCTCCATTGAAATTTGAATTTCGCGCCGTATGCAAATTAACCATCGCTAGCGAAACTTCGCTTCGCTTGGCGAATTAACGCTAGCGCAACTTCACAAACTAACGCTACCCCTGTGCGCAACTTCGGATTTTAGTGAATTTGCGGAGCGCTGGCGAAAATACGTCTGGCGAAGTGCGGCAAAGTGCGGCGAAGTTTCGCCGCGCGCAACTTCGCATCTTAGTGAATTTGCTCCAAAGTGCTTATTAGTAAATTGATGTTCTAAAAATAATCAAAATTATGCTACAATTGTAAAGTGCCAGGCATTTAAATATCTATTACTAGAGAGATAAGTTAAACGGGAAAGATCTCAATCTAATTTAATTATGACCAGGGATTGGGCAAAGGCCAAACAATTATTTTTAGAACATCAATTTACTAATAAGCACTTCGTTTACAACTCTTGGCACTTCCTAATGAACTTTGGTCCTTTTTAATTTAATTTATTGGAGTCCAATCATGAATTGTCAATGAACTGATTGTCAGCCATTGGATATATGCACTAATTGGCACTTTATATTTAATATTTATGAATTGTCTTGGGAATTAATTGGTTTGGGAAGTGATTGGTTTTTATGTAATATTGTTGATGAACCAAATCATTAGGCAAGCGCTGCACTTGAATTTAAGTTAATCACCTTTCTTATTGGAAGGGATTTAGTCTATCACTAGATATTAATTAATTGTTACAGACGGGGTACCTTTTTATTCTTAATTTTTTTGAGCACTGGCCTTCTGACGGTTGTCAGCCCCCGATTGTGACTACTGAGATCTTGTTTTTTGTTGTGATATAAGAGTTCCTTTGCCTTTTTATTTTGTCCAATAACATAAAACGATAAAGAGAGAGAGGTGCCTCTTATAACACCGAATTCACAATGTTGCATTATTTGAAAAAAACGGAATGCCTAATAACGAATCAGTGAAAAGGAATTTAATCAGACAATTATCAGATTACCTGAGAAAAAAATCCAGCCAGAGGGCCACCTCTTTGTAATATTTTCCATATTGTAGTTCTAAAAGGTCATCGTTTATTTCAATCCCTTAATTGTGTTTACTCACAGATAAGACAAATCTGATTTCTTGTGAATGTGATTTTGTGTGTGTTTTCTTCGTGTTTGTCTGTGTATGAGTGTATAGTATGTAAGGACCATGATACCACTTTGTTTTATATTCTTATTTCAGAATATTAAATGGGGAAATGATAATTATTGCTCTCTAGGGATGGGCAAATTTTTTCGCCCTGTTTCGCCTCAAAAATGACGCCCATAGACTTTGCGTTAAGCGTCAAAAAAAAAAAAAGACGCGTGTCAAAAAATTTTTTCTGTGCGACAAAATTTTTCTGACGCCCATTGACTTTAATGGGCATCGGCGACATTTCGCCAGCGGCAAATTTTTGGCGAAACGAAACAGGTCAAATTCGCCCATCCTCTCTTTATCTCTAGCTACTGTGATTATTAGGAAAAGACAGTGACAAAAGGACAAGATGGGGACAATAAGACAAGACTAAAAGAATTCAGAAAGATGGTAATACAAGAGTAACGTGGCCATACACTGAGAGATCCGCTTGTTTGGCGATGTCGCCAAATGTGCAGATCTCTCCTCGATATGCCCACCTTGAGGTGGGCGATATCGGGCTGATCCGATCGCGGGCCCAATGATCGGATCATAACGAAGAGTAAGCGGGCGATTGGATTGCGGGACCACATCTGTTCGTTGACGTGGTCCCGATCTGATGGGATTTTTAGTCCTGTCTGATCAACATCCGGACAACTTTCAGCCAGATATTGATCGGGGAAGCCCGTCAGAGGGGGGCCCCATATACGGGCCAATAAGCTGCTGACTCTTTCGGTCTGTCGGCAGCTTTTATTAGCTCGTGTATGGCCACCTTAAAGGAGACATAGGATAAATGAAAAAACCTTAATTTTGTAGGCAATTATAAGTAATATATGGTGTTGCTTTTACATGGTGCTAAAAATTAATATTATCTTTAAAAATAGCCCCTTTATTGGAGCTCCCTATAGATGTTCTCTGATCCCTGTCTGTGTTTTAAATGAGGGGTGGGCGGGTCCTAACAGTCCCTGCCAGAATCAAAGTATGAGGGGGACAGCCAATCACAGCCCTGCAGTCACACAAGCACAGACAGACTTCAGTTCCCTATCAGGTCCTGCTAGCTGCTGATTGGTTCCTGTCCTACAGCCGCTGGCTCCCCTGCACAGCCTGGGAATTCAGGGAGCAGGAAGAGAAGGGAGGGGATTATTAGGGTTTATGCAGAAATATTCAATAGCTCAAGCCTGAAACACTACTTTTTAAGCACAATTCTTCTATATCTAAATGAGTATAATGCATTGGTACATTCTTATTTTTTACACAAAATGTCTCCTTTAAGAAGCTGATGCCAAATTGAAACTTCTACTACAAGAAAGTTCAACAACAGCTGAAGTGTCACAGGCTGGAAGTCTTACTTTATATAAAAAATTAGGCTCCTCAACATTTTCCCCCTAGGATCCCATTACTATTAAATACAGTATACGTTCAACTCTAATTATGGGTAATACCGATCTTTTACCTTATTATGGCCTTGTGGTCAAGGAAGTCTGATAGAATCTCGAGGCCTCCAGGAGGGCTTGATCCTCGAAAATCTGGTGCTGGGGGAAAGTAACAGTTGTGCTGTGTGCAGGCTTTGTATTTAAATAATCAGTAATTATTCAAGAATTCAACTATAATATGAAAGAGCATGCTTTAACAATTGCAGGATTGTGTATGAAAAATAACTGCAAATAGTTACGGTATATTCTTGCCAGTTCTGTAATGCTTGAGCAAGGTGACATAATATACTGAAAATACTGCATATCTACATACCTCCCTTTGCCGACGGCAAATAAACTTGTGAAACTGCCACCAAAATTTGTTACCCCACTTTGGTGCCTTACTAATGAACGTGAATTGCCCTTTAAGCTGCAAGTCACAGTTTCCCCAAGAGACCTGCTGATCTTAAATTGTTGCAATTGCTTCATTACTTATCTTAGGTTGTTAAAAATGTATCTATGTGCGCCTGACACTTATTCTGGGCTCTCTGCCTAAAGCAAATTAAGTTTTAAAAACGTTGTAGAAAGTCGGGACATTTCAGACAAATGATAGTCATTCTGTCCATTCCGATCGATTACTGATCAATTACTGATATAAAAATATCTGCACATGTTTTGGTCAGTTTAGACTGCACATTGGGTACAAACTTAGTTAATGCTCCTGCATAGGTTCTAAAACAAAATATAACTGCTACTGCTGCACTTCAACAGTAGTGATGGGCGAATTTGGGGCGTTTCGCTGAAAAGTTCACAAATTCCCTGCGAAATTAGCAAAAACGGCGCCGGCATCCGCTTTTAATGCCGTCGTCTGTTTTTTTTTTTCACGCCGGCGTCCGTTTTCTTTGAGAGGCTGCAAATTCGCTGGTGAAAATGCACCGGAGTCCTTTTTTTTTTTTTATAATGCAGCGGTTTCGCAAATTTATTTGCCGGCGGCGAATCGCAGGAATTCACTGTGAATTTGCGCCTGGCGAATAAATTCGCCCATCACTATTCAACAGGAGAACGTAGTTTAGACACCATTGATTATGTTGTTTATCCTTATTCCCTGATGTTAGGGGCGTCAGTCTTCCCGCAGTGTCCAGGACCCCCAGTGAAACACCACTGCCTAATCCCAGAGAGAATTTAATCAAATAAATAATGGTGACTGAATGAGCCATAGGAGTCTCCGTGGTCTTGGAGAACTGAGAATTTTATTTTACCTGCTATTTTACCTTTTCAGTCGAAATGCCAGTATTGGGGCTGTTGGGTGTTTTCATTCAAATTAACGGGAGGTGTCAGGAATCTGAATTAGCGATGGGCGAATTCGTTTCGTTGCGCTTCGATTAGAAAATTCGTGAATTACACGTAACAGTGAAAAATTAGCGAAATGCAAATTTTGATGCCCATGGCAATTTTGATGCCCACACAAATTCATTTTGACACTGGTGTTAAAGTCAATGGGTGTCTGAAGAATGTTGACGCGCAACGGTTTTGACACGAGTGACTTTTCCGAGGCGTGTCCAAATTTTTAAAGCGGACGAATTTTCCCTGCAGTTTAGAGAATTTATTCGCTGTCGACAAAACACGGAAATTCACTGCGAATTTGCGCCTGGCGAATTTATTCGCCCATCACTAAGCTGAATTCCAATCACCATCGCGGGAAAAAGAACGGACGATAAAACGGTATAATACTGGTTTGTTCAACTAGGGCAAGAAGAACCAAGAATCTGCTTATATTTCCTTTTGCAAACACATGCGATGGTGGGGAAAACGACATGGCAGCTTCAATAAACAGAACTCTTTAAAAAATGATTTCTGTCATTTTTTTCTCAGCCTACCCCCCCTTTTAGCCGCATAAACCAAGAATGATGAGTTGCAGGCCTGAAAGAATTGCAGCTAGAAATATACAGTGTTCTACTCTCTTATACTAATAAAGCTAAAAATAATGTATTGTTCTCCCCTATAATGATGTATCGCGCTGGTTGCTGAGAGCGATCACTTTACATGTACCTACATAATAAAGCTAAAAACATGGCTTTTAAGCAACACATCAGCTTCATCTTTAAGTGCTTAGATGACAGCAATACTAAACATACTGTATATCATGATGAATGGTGGGTGAACCTTTCTTCCCTCTTTTCACTACTGCAGAGTGTTAAGAAAGCACCAAAAACTTCCTGTCTTTTTCTGTCCTTAGAAAGTTGAAATATATGTTTTTGTTTGGCTCTGGGACTAAAGACGTACCGATAAAACCTTACAAAACTCTAGACCCAAATGAACACAACAAAGGAAGTTGTCCATTCCATGTGTGGCACTTTGATATTAGTCAATCTTCTGCTGTAAAACCTCTTCATTTTCACAACGTGTCACATTCCACAGAACGTTTATTAGGTGCCACGTCTGATAATTGGATTTAAAGCACAGAACAAAAGAATATAAAGGTTTTGCAGCCAACGATTACCAATCTTGCTATTCTCATTTACTTTTTGCCTTCAACCCTTACAATCAGTATGTTGGAGGGGCAGACAGATGTTACCATAACTCACCACACACTGCAGAACACTCTTTTCACTTCTTGGAAATGTAACTGTTATGACACAAGTACAGACACTGGTTCTTCTGACACACCAGGGCACATTATCCACAGAATCACTCCAGACCATGTAGATTACTCCAATATTCAATAGGATTATTTGTAATGTAGCTTCTGTTAGTTAGGTTCCATACATATTCCACCAACTTCTTGGGATGACTATCCCCACCTGTACCCAGATTCTCCAACTACTCCCCTTTGCCCTTCCCAAACAGGAACTTTTTCCAGGTAGTCACGGGTCAAAGCTCACAAACTTCCTTACTACTCCTATACTATCTCTTAAAGGAGAACTAAAGCCTAACTAAAGAAGTAGGTAGAAATGTTGTACATTATGTTTTGTGTTTCTGTACCAGCCCAAGGCAACCACAGCCCTTTAGCAGTAAAGATCTGTGTCTCCAAAGATGCCCCAGTAGCTCCCCATCTTCTTTTCTGCTGATTCACTGCACATGCTCTGTGCTGCTGTCACTTACTGAGCTTAGGGAGCCACTCACAATATACAGTACACATAGAATAGAAATGTCACAATATAAGGCTGATTAGTAATTAATACAGATAATTACTACATGGCAGCACAGAAACCAGTGCAATTAGCATCAGAATTTAATAATCAGCCCTGTAGCATCAGCTTATATTACAGGGGAAGCTCATTTTCTGCTGGATAATTAGTGACGAGCCCTAAGCTTAGCTTCTCAACAGCTGCTCAGAGCCCACTGAGCATGTGAGTGTCACAGACACTTTCCAAGATGGTGACCCCCCGTGACAAGTTTGAAGTCCTGGATCATTTAGGCCGATGCAATAAGTTCACTATTTACAATATGGCATTTTCAGTCACATTCATTTTTAGGGTTTAGTTCTCCTTTAAACCCCTAACTGGTGGAATATTCACTGGAAGACTACCTCCACTACTCTTCTAGTTGGAGCATTGGCCCATTCTAACCTTTGCTTACTTCTCCTTGTCTACCTTGTGTACCCAGTACACAAGGTAGAAAATTTTTACCCAATTTTATATTTTCTCAAGTCATTAAAACTTTTTTACATTTATACATTATACATTTATACCCATGTCTTCATACGTCCGCACATCCTTACATAATCACAAGCAGTGGTGACCAACCCTTCTACACGCTTACAAGTACCCATATGGTGGAGTGCAGTGTGGATGTCACCGTTTTAAAGGTAAAAATCAAATGACTATGAAGATTTTCATTCATCCAGGTCATAGTATATCTAGTATAGGACAATCTAAAAACAACTGGACTTGCTGAGTAATCAATGAAGATGTTTCACTACTCATCCGAGCAGCTTCTTCAGTTCAACTGACTGGTGTGGGAACTTCTCGGCTCTTCTCTTCTCTGTATAATCAATTAAGGTCTGGCAGCATATAGAGGTCATCCAGGCCACTCTGCCTCCAGAAGCAGCAGATCTTGGCTGCCCCTGAATTTAACTACCATAGGCCTACTCTGGGAGTCCCTGATTCATGGCTAATAGAATACAAGTAAAAGGAACTTCTGGGCAGAAGCTCCAGCAAAAATAACTCTTAATGGTAATACATTGAGTTTCTTTTGCCTGAACATGAGTGCTGCATCTCGTCCTAGGCTGCTGATGTTGCTGCTGAAACTGCCCAAGTTGCCTGACTATATCATGACATGCATTGCCACCAATCAGGTTTAGTCTTTGGGTTCTACTTATTAAAATAATAAACAAGTGCTTGAATGATAAACACCTCAGAGCTATAAACAACTTGTTTTTTTTTCCAGGACTGATGTTGCAACCAACACCCTATAATTTATTTCCACTTATACGATTTATCCATAAAGAAAGCTTCACAGGCCTAGGACGATTTTCCCCTACAGCCATAAACATGCTCTGCAGATTAAATACTTTGTGCTTGAGATTAATGGTTCATCACATGATTCCTCTGCCTTCACACCACCTTTTTTTTTTTGGCATTACAATTAAGGAACATAATGGTGCCTCACCAATACTTTTTGTAGGTCATGGGTTTTTAAAGAAAAAGAAATCTATAATATTTTTGAAATGTAACATATTTTAAAATAATGTTGAAATTTTAGATATAATTTGTCATAATGTTGGCACAGTTTATGCCATTTCCATATCTTTTTATTTAGCAGTTGGCGGTCCTCTTGTCTCTGCCCAAATATGACAACTAGAGAAACATCATCTACTGGATTGGCACCAAGAGGAGAACCCAAGAGATAAAGGAAAGGTGACCTGGGAGAGACACTACCAGATCTGTAAGCGAAAGTCTGTGGTATCAATTTATCCCATCTGCTGTGATTACGCAATAAATGAGGACGTTGAATACAGCAAGACATCGCTTGTAGAACAACCACAAATTTAATAATGTGATTTTTATACCCTTTTAAAAGTCCATCATTTTGAGATTGATGCTGAGCGGTTGCTTCTTTTTATCTAGCTGTGAAGCTGAATAGAGTTCACAGATAAAATTGTGGTAGTAGTATCTTATAGTTTTAACACAATTACTAAAGATGCCTTCTTTTTAAGGTGGCAGAACTGATAGTGTTGTCTTCATAATTCATCTTAAATTTGCAATTCTCTTATTTTTTCTCTGTTCCTTACAGGGATATATAGGGCCCAAGCATTGGGCGGCAGCTTTAGGGGGGCAGTCGTTGAGTGCCATATTGGTAAATAAGAATGTGAGAATAAAATCTCAGAAGGTAATGCTGGATACTTGCTGGCTATATCTGACTGAGGGGTGGGGGATACCTGGGGACTAGGCATGGGTTGATCAAGGGCTGATGGGGGAGATGTTTCCCGGGAAGGTCTGTTAGCTGTAAAACATATGGTTAAAGCTCTCTGCATCTATTGCTGTGGCTCAATGACTTGTGTCTCTTCTTTGACCTTCTCCTTTATTATAAAGATTATTTTCTAAAATGTGAGGGCGTTGTGGTTTTACCTGCAAAAAGGATGTAGATATGTTACTACCTGGAATGCAGAAAATCGAGCAGATAAAGTGACTATACCTGTGACTCATATTGTCCATGTTGTCTCATAAAAGCCCTCCAGGTAGATGGGCTCAGCAAACAGATCTGGTCTCTTTATATGGCTGGTAGCCCGAATGAGTGAATATTAGGGTAAGGGCACACAGGCAGATTTAAGGAGATTAGTCGCCGGGGCGATAAATCGCCTCTTCTTCGGGGTGACAATCTCCCCGAACTGCCTTCCCCTACCTTCCCACCAGCTATAATGAAAAATCGCCAGCGGGGTGGCACTCGCGGAGCTTCTTTTTCCAAATCATTCAAAGTTGTCTCATGAGCGACTAATCTCCCCGAATCTGCCCGTGTGCCCTTACCCTTAGAAGGTTTTATACAAATGGTTTTATACCAGTGATCCCCATCCAGTGGCTCGTGAGTAACATGTTGCTCACCAACTGCTAGGATTTTGTTCCCAGTGGCCTCAAAGCAGGTGCTTATTTTTGAATTCATGGCTTGGAGGCAAGTTTTAGTTGTATAAAAACCAGGTGTCCTGATAACAGTAGCCTCTTGTAGGCTGCCAGTCCTCATAGGGGGTATCATACTGCCAATCACAGTCCTTATTTGACTTTTTTCATTATTGTGTTGCTCTCCAACTCTTTTTACATTTGAATGTGGCTCACGCTTAAAAAAGGTTGGGGACCCCTGTTCTATACTATGACCTAGTCCCTTGGCACCTGTACCTCAAGGGTTAACTAGTGAGAAGCACTTACACTATATAACCCAATTCAGTTGGGTCATTAAACGCTCTCCACATCTATTGCTTTGCTGTACCTCAACCTTCTCATCCTACTTCTAACTTCTTTTAGGATTCTCAGCCTGGAGATCCATATTTTCAGCTTTGGTGAAATACCAGACATCTTTACGCATTTTATACTTCCCCAGTTTACAAGATATGAGAATGTATTATTTATCGTACTGCATACTTAAACGAAAACTGTAAAGCTTTATCAAATTGGAAAACCTTACTGCGCTGAAATACTTGTATTCGCTACTAGCTTTGCTGCACATTTCTAATGATTCAATGTCAAATCAGATTTTAACCTTTAAACATAGATAGTAAATATTTGACACATTCCTTAACCATTATCCTAGTGAATTATTTCAGATAAGGAATGGAATTTGTCAGCTACAAAGTATGAGAATTCCTTCTTTCTAAAACCAACTGCGCTCCAAATTCAAGTACCAAATACAAAGAAGCAACAGATTCAGACTTACTGAGTATCTGAGAATCCTGTACCGCAGGGGTCCCCAACCTTTTTTGGTCCAGGGACCGGTGTAGACGCAAACATTTTTTTGGTTGGGGAGTCGGGAGGGGGGTTGGAGGGGTCGGCATCCAATTCTGGTCATTGGCTACCAATTCGGGCATGTCTGATTATTTTCGGTGGCCCAGTTTAGTACTGTCTGTGGCCCGGTTCTGGGCTGTGGACCAGCGGTTGGGGATCCCTACTGTACTTGACTGATAATCATACACTTTTATTTCTCATACAGTCTCTCTCATACACATTCACATAAACTCTCTCCTTCCATCTCTTGTAAATATGTTCCCCAGGGAAGGCCACATATGATCAACTAAGAAAAAAATCAAGTGCCTTACGAGATTTAATGGTTGATAGAGTTGCTCTGCCTTTAATGAAGTATACAGCAGCAAAGGTTATCATAAGGCAACATGCTTATCTTTAATATACATTTGCAGTGACTTTCTGAATATTAATAACTAAACTATAACTTTGTTCAGCCTCAAGCCATACACATTTGTGCAGGTATGGGACCTGTTATCCAGAATGCTTGGGAGCTGGGGGTTTTCTGGATCTTTCAGTAATTTGGATTTCATACCTTAAGTCTACTAGAAAATCAAGTAAACATTAAATAAACCCAATAGGCTGGTTTTGCCTCTAATAGGGATTAATTATATTTTAGCCAAGATCAAGTACAAGCTACTGTTTTATTATTATAGAGAAAAATGTATCATTTTTAAAAAATGTGGATTAGTTGGATAAAATGGAATCTATGGGAGATGGCCTTACCATAATTTCTGGATAACAGATTTCCAGATAATGGATTCCATACCTATACTTGTATCTGCATCTGCAAATGCTTGCAAGCCATAATACCATATGCTCCCTCTGCACAGTATCCACACTCGGATAGCATAAGGAATAGGCCAACGTTTGACTGCATTTAGGCCTTTTAACCCCAGTTTAGGGGTGCAGATGATATAAACACTGATAAATGACACAATACATCTTTGCAATCACAAAAGCATAAGTACATTCTCAGGAAAAGTACATCAGGCCACAACATTTGAGTGTGTTCAATGGCCTTGTTCAGTCAGTTCACCCCTAACACCTAAGCTTTGGTGAATTCTCAGAGACGTTCCTATGGATTGATCTTCTCTAGTAAGTCTCACATATTAATAGGAGTTGCCTATAGTACAGGTATGGGCTGGGTGAAACTGGATTTATTTTGTGACCAGCCGTGATTTGCTTGCTCCCATGTACATTTTATATTATTTAGCTCTGTCTCCAAAGAAACAATCTTCCAATTTTCAAATTGGATGGGCCTTTGTTTCAAATAGGTAACAGCAAAGACCCCCCATGTAGCATCAACTTCCTTATTCAGACGCTTGTAGCTCACAGTGCAGTGGGTGGGTGGAAGGAATGAACCTTATCACAAATAGCACATGAATGGCCTCGTTGGAATGTTCTGTATTTTGATTTATTGTATCAGAATGAGATATGAGCTGAGGAGGGGAGGAGATCAGGAAACGGGAAATTAATATTAAATATTTAATCCTACAGGCGATCTCTTTATTGATGAGAGCACAGCATTTAAAGGGACATTACAATATGGTCTTGGTGTGGCTTCTTTTCTTGGGTTAAGCTGGCCACAGACACAAAGATCCGATCGTATGAATCAACGTACGATCGGACTTTCCCATCTCCCGACCTGCCACTAACCATTCAGATCAAATAAAGTAGTTAAAGAACAGATCAGCTGATGTTCTGTCCCTGACAGCAAACGTACGATAGACAAAGCTAGTGACAGTCTCCCACTGAAAATCGTACGATCGGCAATACACGCAGAGATATTATCGGCAGTCGACAGAAATTTTCTAACCCGTCCGATCGACCAAACGACCGATCTCCGCCGGACGAAAAATGCCGTGACTCTCCACACACGTTCCCGAAAATCGTACGAATCCTCGATTCGTACGATGAGATCTTTGCGTCTATGGCCAGCTTTAAACTCAATCAGTCATGAAAAGTCAGACTTTTACACCTTGCTGTAAGCATTGCTATTTTCATATTTTTCAAGGCAAAAATATTATGGTATTCTTAATTGATGTAGCATAAAATGATGACCATGGTTAAAGGAAGCCAATGGTATCCATAAGGAAATGAGTGACCCTCAAAAAAGAATAGTCTGAACTGGATGGATGGGTTTAATAGGTATGGGGGGGGGGTTCAGGTATTTATAAATGCAAATTCCAAGGGTTTGAAATGGTTGCACAATTAAGTCATGTTAGAAATATATTGGCCATATACGCTTTAGGCCCACCACAAGCAGCTGAAGACACTATGGGGCAAATTAACTAAGGGGCGAATTTTCGCCAGCGAAGGCTCTGCCATGCTTTGCACCATTTTGCCAAGTGCAAATTCACTATAAAAATTCATTAAAATGGGAAGTTGCGTCTCTGTAGCCGAACACTGGCAAAGTTTCGCTAACATTAATTCGTCAGTGCGAGCATTTCATAATGAACTTTCCCTAGTATTCAATTCTGCCTAGCGATACTTCGTTAGTACTCTTACGGTTATGTCAATTTGAATAGGGTGGGTACATATAGGTCATATATATATGTCTTTATTAGAGATGTTGGTGCAAATGCTTGAAGTGGTCACTTATTATTACAAATGTCCAAGGAAGCAAAATAAAGACAAATGAGATCCTCTAATGCCCTAGACATGAGCCCACCCTAAAACAAATGTGACATGCTCCTCAAATTGTTGGAAAAAAAATGTTGACACAAAAATCTTTAATTGTTAGGACTTTTGAAGGCAATCTCGTTTTAAAATATGAAAAAACGCCAGCTTTTTTTTAGAACTTTTATGAGTTTCCGGCATACAGGATATGATGTCACTGACATAAGATTGAGGAGGATGTCGCTTCATCTTATCAATTCGCCAGGTCTAAGGTGGCGAAGGAAACTCTGGTTCCTTTAAAATTCGCACTTTAGTGGATTTGCAAGTAACAATTCACCTGCCTATAGGGCTGAAACTGCGCTAGAGGCGGTCTCTTTCGCTAGCAAATTGTTGTCCTGTTAGTAAATTGGTGATGTCCCTGCGGATGAAATTTTCGCTAGCGACGTCCACTTCGCCTTTTAGTAAATCTGCCTCTAAGAGGCCTCAGGACCATCTTTTCTTAACACTGGGGTGAGGTAATGGAGTACAAGTAGTCAGTTATGTAGGCAACTGTAGTCTGGTTTGCACACTTTTGGTGTCCTTCATAAAACCATACCTCCATGGTCAGACATTTAAAAGTAAACCCTTGTTTATGTCAACCACTATCTATTTCTACCTATGGGTGAGTACTCTAAAACTGGAGTGCCCTTACGAGGGATCCTAATGGTTTGTACTGTATGCCCCTGCTCACCCAAATATTAGCACCTGAGCTTTTTCTCAAATACCCTTAAAATTGTACCCAGTGGGAACATGCATCAGATGCAATTTAGAGCACTAATTACTTAATTAAGAAAACACTCAGACACCAGGTTGGTAACTTCTTTTCTTTAAAGACTTTGCTGCTTTCTAGAGAATTACCTAATCGGCACTGCCTCAGGCATCAAGAGTATATGGATTACAGGCTCTACATTGTATGTAAAGTCTATATTGGAATGCATTTAATTAGACTTATAGGGCATGTAAAGTCTAAAATAGAATAAGGCTAGAAATGCTGTATTTTGTATACTAAATATAAACATGAACTTACTGCACCACAAGTCTAATCAAACAAATGATTTATGCTTTCAAAGTTGGCTACAGGGGGTCACCATCTTGTAACTTTGTTAAACATCTTTGCAAGACTAAGACTGTGCACATGCTCAGTGGGGTCTGGGCTGCTTAGGGATCATCATAAACAAAGCTGCTTGAGTTCTGCAAGGCTGGGAAGTAAGGCGGGGGCTCCCCCTGCTGTTCATAAGTATGATTGTTTCCCTGCTCAGCAGTTAGGGACCGTCTGCCAATTCCTATCCACAGCAGTAAATGAAGGGAGAATTTCACTGCATACAGTCAGGTTTCTTATAAAAACGGTACACATTGTTTAATTAAAGTATATTGGAGATAGGTTTCTTTTTCATTAAAGAAAGTAAAAATGGGATTTTAATTATATAAGGATTAATTATATATTAATTTAGATCAAGTACAAGCTACTGTTTTATCATTACAGAAAAAAAGGTAATTATTTAAAAAAAATAGATCACATTGATAAAATGAATTAGCTTAGAATTGAACAATCGATAATGAAAACCAATTGCAAATTGTCTCAGAATTTTGCTCTTTATCTACATCATACTAAAAGTTAGCTCAAAGGTGAACAACCCCTTTAATTACTGGTTCTTTTATACTCCTGAATCCACACTCTCTTATTTTGTGAACCTACTACAAAGCAAGGACAGTAACTGGGCGCTGGAATCTGTGGTTCAGTACCCACGGACATATACAGATGACATATATTTGAGGCATAATCTAGAAAAAGTACTGCAATCTTGGACCTCCAGTAACTGTGTTATATGGTACTGGACGTTCAGGTTTTTAACATCTCAAGGTGGCCATATCTTTAGACATTTAGACCAATTCGTCAGCTTATCTGCGATCCATGATCCAGGACCACATCGGCTAGTTCATGCGGCTGAGACCCATCGGTGCCAATTCGTAGCATTGTAATTCGATCGTTCGGCCCAAGGGCCGATAGTTCAGTTTCACTCGTATTCACCCAGCAATTAGTGGCCATATCGGGTTAAGATCGGCTCGTTTGGCGACCTCGCCAAATGAGCAGATCTAATAGTGTATGGCCACCTTAACGCTGGCCATAGACACAAAGATCTGATCGTACGAATCATTGTAATATCGGACTTCTCCATCTCCCGACCTGCCACTAAACATTCAGATCAAATAAAGTAGTAAAAGAACAGATCAGACAATGTTCTGCCCCTGACAGCAATCGTACGAAAGTTATGTCCGACAAAGCTGGTGACAGTCTCTGATATTATCGGCAGCCGACAGAAATCTTTTAACCTTTCCGATTGACCAAACGAACGATCTCCGCCGGACGAAAATGTCGGGACTCTCCACACATGGTCCGAAAATTGTACGAATCCTCGATTCGTACGATCAGATCTTTGCGTCTATGGCCAGCTTAAGTTGTGCCATTTTCCCTTTAAACACCTCCACTGAGGATTTTGAATAGATTTCTTTTTCCCCACTGACAATTTTACAGAAAAGAAAATTACCGGGTTCTGCCGTATCTGTCTGATCCTGAAAGGCCACAAAGCTATTCACCCTGCAGCTAAACGTACACTGCAATGAGCATGAAGGATAATTGTTAGGGAAGAGGGAGACGGCTGAGCTAACATTCTACAATTAAAAGGTAGGCTACTGGTGACAAGCTAAATCATGATGTGAATTGATGGAAAAGCCATTTGTCCTGAGTGACAGTGATTAAGAAGACAACCACTGGCCTGAGAACTTCAGCAGGTTGGCCTGTCCCTTAACAACAACAAAAACAAACTGTATCAGTGTTGGACTGGCCCACCGGGATACCAGGAAAACTACTGGTGGGCTCTGCTGTCAGGGGGCCCTCCTGCTGCTAAACATTTGGCCTATTTCATGGCCATTCCCTATTTCTAGGAGAACAAAGAGGCTTAATAGATGGAATAATAGATTATAGTATGTAAAAAAAAAGAGACAAGGAGAATAGAGGTTAAAGGGGTTGTTCACCTTCAAAACACTTTTTTCCAATTCAGTTGTTTTTAGATTGTTCCCCAGAAATAAAGACTTTATATAATTACTTTTCATTGTTTATTTTTTGATGTTTTTCCAAAATCTATTATAATTTTGAAACATTTAGTTGATCCATTTCTCAGCAGCATCTCTGGAGTATTGGCAACTATTGTATAAATTCTAACAGCTGCCTGTAATGAAACCCAGAGATTCTGCTCAGCAGGGACAAAGATAAGAAATGTCTTACAGGGTCAGCGACCCCCCCCCCCCTCCAAGGGCTGCTTCACTTCAAATGACACTTTACACTTCAATATTAGAAAAATGGTGACACATAGAAAATAGAAAGTCATTGGAAAAAGTCGTTATTTCTGGTGATCTATCTGAAAACAACTAGTTGTTTGAAGGTGAACAACCCCTTTAAGTGAGGAGAGTAATAATATAATATGAGAGTGGGCCCCTGGTCTAAGGTTTTTGGGTAGGCCCCTGGTGTCCCAGTCAAAACTGAACTGTAGACATTTTGGTTAAAGGAGAAGGAAAGCTCCAAGACAGAAGGAAAGCTCCAAGACAAGCTTGCTGCCCGAGTCTCTCCCTGCTCACTTACAGCTCTGAGCTCAGATTACAGCAGGAATGGGAGGAGGGAGGGGGAGAGAGGAGCAAACTGAGCATGCTCAAGCCCTAGCCCTGGAGGTTTAAGCTGAAAACAGGAAGTCTGATACAGAAGCCCATGAGTACACAATAAAAGGAAAGAAATGTGGTGTTTCTTTTGACAGAGGACTCAGAGCAGCATTACTTTGAGGGTTTACTGGTGTATTTATATAGACCTTTCTGATAAAGCTTACTTAATTTTAGCCTTTCCTTTTCCTTTAAGGTTTTTATTATAAAATCTTAAATTGAGGAAATATTGATGCTTAGGGTTGTTTTTGGTCGTGGAGGAAACACACACTGACCATGCATTTTACAGCTTGGCAGGTGGGCAATAAAACACTTGGAAACACTTGGAATCACATTCCCTACGGCCATTGCCTGCCTCAGGGGTGTACTTGCGCTCAGACAATTATTACTCAAAAATGCATTCCCCATTGTGGGGCAGTTCTAAACCTTTTGTCACCAACCTGCTGAACTGGGGTGATAAAACACTCAGAATCACCCCATGTGCCTTCCCTAAAGCTGTTGATTAAGTAAACTGCCAGCAACCCCCACATTTTGGATTTCAGTAGCTACTAGTAGTTGTAATTCAACAACAAGTGAAGGAGTCACAGGTTGGTCAATGCTGATATAAAGTGTTACTGTTTGGATTTACAGTGACCATTGTGATAGGCTATATTTCTTACACCCGCTCTCCCTACTTTTCTCTGGGGCCCATTATATGTGAGCCCCAGGGTTCATTTTTTAGGCAGGACACAGTCCTAATAAATGCCCATTAAGCACATTGTTTTGGGCACATCTCCATTGGATAGAGCTGGTGACAAATAATTGACTGGAGAAGAACTCAGTATTGTCACTTTGATTGAATGAGATAACACTTGACGGCACTGCTAATGGACCTTTCCCGTTTCTCATTCTCATTTACACTACCGGGTGTTCGGGTTCTCATCTCTCTTTGTGAGCATCCATGCCTCGGCAGTCGGCACCTACAGTTGAGTAATTCCATATTTAATTGAGTTTATGGTAAAAAATCATCAATAGCTCTCTACCTGAAGAAAGAAACAAGCACGTATGACTGTTCCATATCCAGTTTTAATCTTACTTGCTTCACGATGTACCAGACACCCACATGCAAAACACATCCAACCCCAAATGTGTATCTGAGCAAAATATCCATTGGGAAGTCATGGAACTCTGCAGACGGTCAAGGAAGCATACAACTACTAACAGCTATAATATAACTTGTTAAAAGGCAGTTATCTCTTGGGAATAAAGTGGCTCTCTAGGGTTTGCCTAGGTATTCATCCTCATACTGGGGTCTGGTCCTGTACAACTCGTTTATTTTTTCGTAAATGTCATAGAGCAGATGTCCATATGGAAGGATCATCTTCCCTCTGCAGAACAAAGTACTTGAGGCTGGAGAGTAGTTAAGCAGAGTTTTCATATTGGTTGATAAAGGTGAGGACTACTGAAAATACCCAGTATCTACTGATAATAGTCCACTTCTAGCCTCCAACAAATATAAGGAGTTTTATTATGTCCACTGCTATACCTAGGAACACTTTATATCCAATGTATTGTAATGTTTTAGTACATAGAGTTACCTCTCGATTAATTCATCTCTTTGGTTGTGCAAATGCTGGTGCACTGAAAGTTCTTTCAGGGAATGAAAACCATCCTTTCTGGACCAGGCAGAAAACCGTAATCTCAAAAACATACCGTATCACGGTTTTGTATTCCAAACTATCAATGCAAGAATTTAAGTGATAAATATTTTGCATGCCTTCACCTGCGGAGGGAAACATGGTTACTCCTATGTCTGGGGTATATTTCTTTCAGATACTTCATGGTAAGCAGAGCGGGTTTAGTAACATTTTATGGCCACTAGAGGCCACTCTATAGTCCACAGGTATGGTTAATGATTCTAACTTTTTATTTTTGCACCCCCGAACACATGTATTTTAAGGGTTAGGGCACATGCTCAGATTCTGGGAGATTAGTCGCCCGGCTACAAATCTCCTCTTCTGAAGGGCGACTAATCTCCCGGAACTGCCTCCCGCCGGAGCCGGCGGGAGGCAGTTCGGGGAAATTAGTCGCCCGAAGAAGAGGAGATTTACTGACTCCATCTAAAAACGAATGCTCTATAAGGCTACAAATGTATTGTATTGTCTTTCTAATCAGGTCTCTCCTATTCAATTCCACTCTCATACTCAAATTGATGCATATTTGCTACAGTCATTTGGACCCTAGCACCCAGATGAAATTGCAGTTTGGAGAGCTGCTGGATAAAAAGTGAAATAACTCAAAAAATCACAAATAATAAAACAGTTGCAAAAATTGCAACTTTTCTCAGAATATTACTCTCCATCATACTAAAAGTCAGCTTAAAGGTGAACAATCCCTTTAACCACTACCCCTTAAGTGATGACTGCATACACAAATCTCATGATTATATACACATTCTATGGATCAAAATATATACATGTACCCAAAAATATTATTGTCCTTCATCAGACAGTGCAGGTTCTGTATCCATCACCTGTACATCAAGCCAAAGGATCAAGTAGTCAAATCAAAATAGGATTTTTTTTCCAGCAACCTTCAGGTGCAGGACGGGGGGTCTCATGTGTGGTTGCCACCTGGCTGGTATTTTACCGGCTTGGCCGTTAAAAATGATGGTTGATCCCAATGGTATTAATAGGGGAAAAAGATAAATATATAGGAAGGCCGGTATTTTTTTCTAGAAAAGGTGGCAACCCTAGTCTCATGTGCACATCCTGCACCCGGGCCTGGAGGAGAATCTTTGAAACTGAATTCAGTTCAGCGGCCATCCCCCCACTTTCTAAATGGGAACCCAATTTCATGGACAGGTATGAGGAGGCTACACCCTTTCTTGGTTTTAGTGTTTGCGGCAGCAGACTCTGTTAGAAAACATGAAGCTTTGGGCCATAGTCTTCATACAATGCCCCCCCAAAATAAGCATACAGATAAAGGATCCATTATACAGAAAGTTGTTATCCAGAAAGCTCCGAATTACGGGAAGGCCATCTTCCATAGACGCCATTATATAGTGAATAAAGTACCCCCTCTTATAAATCATAAGGATATTATAAGTTACAGAGGAGTTTCATGAACTCCGAGGTATAAAGACTGTCTTTTTCCCAAGTTATTTGACTGTGATTTGATTTGACTGATATAAAGACTGTCTTATTCCCAAATGATTTGACTGTGGTTTTAGCACTGGTAGAAAAAGTGAATGGAAAGCCCATCAGAATTACTGCAGAGGAATAAGCAGGGGCGTATCTATAGAGGAAGCAGACCCAAGAGGTATAGGCAGTAATGTAAGTATCGGGCGCAGGGCCCGGGTGCAGCGTGTGTAGCCGGCCCCCCACCCACCTCCAAAAACTATTGCCACTTAGGATTTGCGCAATCACTAACCTCCATCAAACCCCGGTGCAATTGCGCCCCCTGCACCTCCGGTAGTTCTCCCCCTGGGTATAGGGGCCCCATGAGGCCTTAATTCATATACAATTTCAATAAATATTGGCAGAGACGGAACTAGATGGGGGCGGGCCCCGGGCCCCGCCCCCCACCCTCTTCCGTGCGGCGCTGCAGCCGATGCGGTGGGTGCGTGACTGCCAGCCCAATTGCACCCCCTGCTCCCCCGGTAGTTACGCCACTGAATATTGGTAAAACAGATCATCAACCTCTAGACATTTTGGGAGCCTAAAATAAATTGCTGTGGTTCCTGGTAATATCTAGTTATGTCACTAAGAATAAGCAAAGAATCCCTTGAGTAACAGCTGTCAGAGGCAGCCAATGGAAAAGCCATTAGCTAGCTGATGGGGCCCCTGCCCTAGAGGCTTGCACTCAGCTCGCAGGATTGCACTAGATACCAGCGCAGGTATTTGCCCAGAGGGGACTATTATTATCATTATTATTATCCGGGTGCAATAACTCCCAGAAGGGGGCGTGTTGTTACAGACACGTCATCTGCAGGAGAAAAAAAAAAGAAGAAAGAGAATTTTTTTTGTTGTTCTTTAAAGTAGAGTTTCGCCTCCTGTTGGGAATCTGGGCTCGCGTGTGTCTGGAGGAGCCGATTTCTATACAGGGGCCGAGGGAAGGGGGTGGGAATGAGCAGCAGTAGCGCTAGTGAGTATTGCTAACTGCCTGTTCTGCTAACTGCCAGTGCGCCTAACTGCCTGCGCTCCTAACTGCCTGTGCCAGGGATTTATGCTGCTGCTGCTTTCTCTGCGGATCTGTCTCCTTTCCCCGTAGCCGCGACCCCGTCCCTGGACACCAGACTGCAAGAATGACTTGTCCCTGGCTGCTGCTCTGGAGGCAGTTTCTGTGTCCGGGCTGCGGGAGTAAAGTGTCCTGAGGAAGGGCAGGGAGCGCGGTTCGACTACTCGCAGCTAAGGAAGGAGAAAGGTAAACTCGCTCTTCTCTCCTGTCACATGTTGGGGAGGCTGAACAACTCCGACACGGTGAGTCTTTCACTTCAACGTCTCTTTTCACAATATGTCCATTCAATTATGTTTTTTTTAGCTGGTTATATTCCTTTCTCACTCTTTTTTTTTTAAACTACTGATCCCAGCATCCTCCAGCAGCCAGGGGCTGTGTATAAATGCAGGTTCACATTCCTATTGAGTCTAATCCACCCTATCCCCACCTGGTGTATTTGTATGTGTGACAGATGCCCCAAGGCTACACATGTATGGGCAACCATTGGAGGGCTGGGGTGTGGGGGGGATGGGATAGTTCACTGATGGTATGGGGGTGCTGTAAAAGAGCTGCACTTGCCTGTGGGTCCCAGAAATGGCATTAAAGTGATCACTAGTTCATTTATTTAGGAACCCAAGAGTTTCTGGAGTTATTTTCATGTTGCAAGAGTTTGCTTCTTTTCATTGTAAGATATATAGTGAATAAAATACCCCCTATTGTAAAATATAAGGATATTATAAGTCACCGAGGAGTTTCATGACCATATAAAAACTCAGAGGTGACGTCTAATATCCTCATATTTTCAGGGTACTTTATGACAAATATGTGAGTCATGTGACAAAAATGACATCACGACTCACCGTTTATATACATACAGGTATATATAAATTTGCTAAAGGGAGAGTTCAGTTTGATACTCTGCACTGGATCTTGAGGCCACACAGATCAGGTTGGGCACTTCGTCAATAGTGATGGGCGCATAAATTTGCCTGGCACAAATTCGCAGCGAATTTCCGCGTTTCCGGCATCAATTTCCGATTTTCACGATTTTTCGTGAAAATGTTTGAATTTCACAATTTTTTTGTGAACTTTCCGATTTCAGGATTTTTCCTGGTAATCTTTTGCTGTTTCGCGACTTTTGCAAATTTTGCGGGAAATTCGCAAATTTTTTGTCAAAGCGAAAAAGGAGAAATTCGCCCATCACTAATCGTCAACCATGCTACGTCCGACCGTATGCAACTTAGGGGTGGGAATGGAAAAACATTTTTTAATTCCTTGTTTTGTGACGAAAAGTCATGATTTCCCTCCCAAATGCATATGCAAATTAGGATTCAGATTTGGTTCGGCTGGGCAGAAGAATTCGGCCGCATCCTGCTGAAAAAGCCTGAATCCTGGCTGAATCCTGCACCGAATCCTGAATTCGGTGCATTCCTAATCTATACAAGTATGAGATCGATTACCCAGAAAACCCATTATCCAGAAAGCTATGAATTATGGAAAGGCTTACTCCCATATTCTCCATTTTATCGAAATAATAAAAATGTAAAAAAATAATTTCCTTTTCTCTGTAATAATAAAACAGTAGCTTGTACTTGATCCCAACTAAGATATAATTAATCCTTATTGGAAGCAAAACCAGCCTATTGGGTTTATTTAATGTTTACATGATTTTTTAAGGTATGAACATTCATATTACTTAGAGATCTGTTATCCGAAAAAACCCCAGGTCCCAAACATTTTGGAAAACAGGTCCCATACCTGTATTCTATTTGGCCATAAAATAATTGCACATGTAAGACTGCAAGCTCTTGGTCAAACTTTTTTTTGTCTGTGTTTTTATAATATTGATCTTCATTTATACTTTTATCTACGATCGTTCTGACGAAAAACCAAAAAACTACAAATGACAATTCTGCCTTGAGAATAGCTATATGTGTTAATATATGTTATATAATATGTGTTTATATTCCATGGGAATAACTATAACGTTGTCTAGTTATCCTTTACAGATTTATTTAAATGCTACTCAAATAAAATGATGTGTATTAAAAATACAAAATAAAGAATCTTTTTTTAAAAATGGTATAAGAGATATAATGCAGTAGCCAAGGCATATTTGCTTATAAAGGGCGTTATATAGTGCAAGTAAGGATTTGCCAGTAAGTCGTAAAGAGCCAACTCCAGCCTTGTGTCTGTACTACTGGCTCTTACTGTGTTATGTAAACAGAGTTGTAGCAGAGGTTAAATGAGGCAATGCAGTAAGTGTAGGGAGGTTAAAATAACATTAGGAATGTACCATGGTGAGTCCTTTCTGGGGTGAGGTGCCTTGATACCTGCGCTTGGATAAAACCTGGTCTGTGTAGCAGTTTGAAGGAGTTGACAAGAGTGATGAGAGAAACGCGTCGGAGTTTGTGCAGGAGATGACAGACCCATTGTCTCTATTGCCTAAACGGGCTGAATAGAGAAACCAAAAGCAGAGACAAGGTTGCATCTTCCACCTGGGGAACACTTTGCCTTAAGGTAGCCATAGACGTAGTGATCCGTTTGTTTGGCGATGTCACCAAACAAGCGGATCTCTCCCCGATGTGCCCACATTGAAGTGGGCGATGTTGGGCTGATGCACGGGCGGTCAGATCGCAAAGATGCGTCTGTGATCCGGCGGGATTTTTTAACCTGCCCGATCGAGATCGGCCAGATATCGATCGGGGAGGCCCGTCAGGTGGCCCCACACACGGGCCAATAAGCTGTCGACCCAGTTTGTAGCTTTTATCGGCCCGTGTATGGGGGTCTTTAGAAAGGGATCAGGGTTTTATTTATGAAAATCTTTAAAGGGGAACTAATGCCAAAATGAAAATTGAATTTAAGCTTCCTCATACTGAAATAATAATATAATAATCATTAATAAAAAGTTCTCCATTGTGTCTGAATTAATCAAGTTTATATTCACAATTCCTCTCTCAGCATCTGTTTCTCTTCATTCTCTCTTCATGCAGCAGTTGGGTGTTCCTTTTCTTTAGCAGATGTATTAGAGCTCACTCAAATAACTGATTCCAGTACAAACAAACAAAATCTAACTAAATAACTGCCCTTTGCACAAATCCTGCATGTAGAGAGACATGATGTCTGGTGATTTTAATAGAGTGAGATCTAATACATATTCTATCCAAAGATATATTGGTTCTAAAGGCCCCCATATACGGGCTGATAAAAGCTGCCGACAGACCGAGTCGGCAGCTTATTGGACTGTACGTTGAGCCATACGATGGGCGTCCCCGATCGGGCAGGGTAAAAAATCCTGTCAGATTGCAGCCGCATCTGTGCGTTGATGCAGTCCCGTGATCCAACCGCCGGTATTGCCTCCATTCTGATCTGAACATTGGTCCCTAGGGCCCATGTTAGGATCAGCCTATCACCCACCTGAATGTGGGCATATCGGGGGAGAGATTCGCTCATTTGGTGACTTCGCCAAACGAGCGGATCTCCCTCTGTATCAGTGTCGGACTGGGCTCTAGCCGGCCCAGATCCGCTACTTAGTTTGGCTGCGCGACCCCACTTTGTCGGGGGTCGCGGTAGAATAGAGGATCTGCGCATGCGCACAAAGGTATTGCTGCGCGTGCGCACAAACGCAGCGCCATGCGCATTCGCACTACTACGATGAAGCACGCCGGAGCGGCAGCGGGGGCCGGATCAGGGCCCTGAGGCAATAGCCCCGGTGGGCCTGAAGTCCCCCAGTCCGACCCTGCTATGTATGGCCACCTTGACTGTCAATGAATATCTGACACCCAACTCCTGAATAAAGACAGAATGAGGAGAAACAGATGCTGAGAGAGGAATAGTGAAGATAAACTTGATTATTTCAGAAACGGCAGAGAATTTTTAATTGTATTTTGAAAGTTTCTTAATTCAGTAAGCTGAAGCTAAAATTAAATTTCAGTGAGGCAACTTTGGGCGACTATTGAAAACGCATTGCCGCATGTGCATTAGCGCAGACGACTTTGCATTGTACACTATGGGGAAAAACGCAGAGGCAGTTCAGGGAGTTAGTCGCGCAAAAGATGAGCCGATTAGTCGCCAGGCGACAAAATCTCCCCGAATCTCCTCGTTTGGCCTAGCCCTAAAGGTTGCAGTTGGTGACAGTCCTTCCTACAGACACAAATCATAGGGGAATAGGGGTTAATTTATATTAGAGCAGGGCACAGAGTTGGGTGTGCAAAATACTCATTACTAACAACATTTGTATATCTATTTTTGTATATAAACAACTTTTGTATATCTTTTAGGGGTGTCCTTTTAGCTTTGGTGAACAATTGATTAACGTACACAGCTTGACACCCCTGTTTTTTCCTTCCTTCGCTCAAATTGGACCCCTACACGTTCTGCATTCCTGGGGCTCCTATTCTCTATCACCAAATTAATTCTGGCTTTGCCTGTAGCATAAAAATAAATAACCTTCACAAGATCAGTCCAAATCTTGCGTGGGGTCTCGGCAAGTTGGGAGGCCTAATTAATCACAAATAGGTATCTTTGGATTTGGGAAATAGATTGTCCAATCATTGCTGATGATTTTGGGGGCAGGGTGGAGCGGTTGGTTTAAATGTAATGCTAATCATGGGCTTGGTGTAGTCAGTAGTAATCTCCTCCATTCATGATTCCTAAAAGGGAACTCCACCCAAAAGAGCTCTTTACATAACGCAAGAATCTAAAGTTATTTGTAAATGTAATTGCCTGTCTGCCTGTTTACATTCTCGGCACTCCTGATTCTGATTCCTGACTATAGCAGATGTCAGTTCGGCTACATTGTTTTAGGACTATAGCAGTTACAATGACATAATTTTAAAGCACTGAAAAAGTTTAATGAATGGATATTGTAAAGTTTTCATTTATTGGCATTTTGAAAACTATACCCCCAAAATGAACACTTAAGCCATTGATAGTTTATATCATATTAAGGGGCATATTAAAGAATCTTACCAAACTGGAATATATATTTAAGTAAATATTGCCTTTTTACATCTCTTGCCTTGAGCCACCATCTTGTGATGGTCTGTGTGCTGCCTCAGAGATCACCTGACCAGAAATACTGCAGCTCTAACTGTAACAGGAAGAAGTGAGGAAGCAAAAGACACAACTCTGTCTGTTAATTGGCTCATCTGACCTAACATGTATGGTTTGTTGGTATGTTTGTGTGCACCGTGAATCCTACGATCCCAGGGGGCGGCCCTTATTTTTTAAAATGGCAGTTTTCTATTTATGATTACCCAATGGCACCTAATACTATAAAAGTGTATTATTATGAAAATGGTTTATTTACATGAAGCAGGGTTTTACATATGAGATGTTTTATGCGATATCTTTTTATAGAGACCTACATAGTTTGGGGGGGTATAGTTTTCCTTTAAACCATGCAGTGGTGCAGCAGTTGTGCAGTGTGTGGGTAAAATCCCTGTGTATAATAATGGCAATGGCAATGGTAATGGCAATATCTGTGGGCCACTAATTTAAAGGAGAAGGAAAGTTGTGTCACACTTGGGAGTGCCAAATGTTAGGCACCCCCAAGTGATTGTATTTACTTACCTGAAACTCCGGGCTGGTGCTCCTATCAGCAGAAAACTGCACCGACCCGGGGTTATACCAGTGAGCACCACAGAGTGATCCTCTTCCGGCTTCTTCTCTCTTCAAATTTCCCGGGGCAGAAGAATGCGCAGTAGAACGAAAAAGCAACTTTTTAGTTAAATTTCCACTTTTCACTCTTATGCACATGCGCAGCTTCAAGAAGAAAGAAGAAGACGGAAGAGGATCACTCTGTGGTGCTCACTGGTATAACCCTGGGCCGCACTTTTCTGCTGATAGGAGCACCGGCCCGGGGTTTCAGGTAAGTAAATACATTCACTTGGGGTGCCTAACATTTGGCACCCCCAAATAGGGATGCACCGAATCCACTTTTTTGGATTCAGCCGAACCCCCGAATCCTTCACGAAGGATTCGGCCGAATACTGAACCGAATCCGAAGGGTGGGAAGGGGAAAACATTTTTTACTTCCTTGTTTTCTGACAAAAAGTCACGTAATTTTCCTCCCCGCCCCTAATTTGCATATGCAAATTAGGATTCGGATTTGGTTCAGCTGGGCAGAAGGATTCGGCCGAATCCGAATCTTGCTGAAAAAGGCCGAATCCTGGCCGAATCCCGAACCGAATCCTGGATTCGGTGCATCCCTACCCCCAAATGGTAAACGACTTTCCTTCTTCTTTAAATGTAGCACAGGCTGTTGGAAAAACATTGTTTGCAGAGTGGTTCCATACGAACAGAACGCTTCATTGAGCTCCAATAATAATACGCTTTGATCCAATATGTCTTATTCTGGGATTACAGTGCTTTTGCTTTTCAGCGACTGAAACGTGTAAGTCTGTGAAAATCATTCACTTGAGTGAATTTCCCCATTGAGTGTAGAATCGTAGGCAATAAAACTGCGGTTATATTTGTGTAAATCAGGAAGCGTTTCATTTCCCCCTGAGATGCAGGAGACAGGATTTAGTAGTAGGGATATGTGTCCAAGTAAGTAGCTTATGCTTTTTGTGCATTTAGCATTTGTACCCCCAGCATTTTTGCATTGGACCAGTATTAAGTCTGGAAGTGATATTTAGATTGAGAAGTTTGTATATGCGTTTACTGATGTGCACAGGTATAGAATCTGTTATCCAGAAAGCTCCAAATTACAGCTCCATAGACGCCAGTATAATGAACTAATTCACATTTTTAAAACTGTCCCTGTTCTTTGTACTTGATCCCGACTAAGATATAATTAAACCTAATCTGAGGCAAAACAATCCTGTTGGGTTTATTTAATGTTCAAATAATTCTCTAGTAGACTTAGGGGAAGATTTATCAAGGGTCGAATTGAAATTTCGAAGTAAAATAACTCGAATTTCGAGCTATTTTTGTGTACTTCGACTAGGGAATAGTCCAACTTCGATTTTAATTTGAAAAAAATTTGAAAATCCGAATATCAAAATTTATCATGTACTGTCTTCTTGAAAATTCGACTTTGACCATTCGCCATCTTAAACCTGCCTAATTGCTCTTTTAGCCTATGGGGGACCTCCTAGAACCTAATTGGAGTCAATTGGTGGACTTTGAAAATAATCTTTTTTTTTAAATACTTCGAATCCAATTCAATTGAATTCGATCTTACTTCGATTCGAACAATCGAATACAGCCTATTCACCAGCAACAAAAAAAAACTTCGATTTTTTTAATAAATTTCAGTTGGTCTTTTTTTATTCAAATTTCAACGTTATGGGAGTTCAAAATAACCCCCATTACTTTGACATTCGACCCTTAATAAATCTGCCCCTTCAAGTATGGAGAGTCAAATTTAGGAAAGACCCCGTATCTGGAAACCCACCTTGCCTTATTTTCATTCTAGGTAGGGGAACTGTTATCCAGAATGTTCGGCACCTGGGATATTCTAGATAATGTATCTTTCCGTAATTTGGATCTTCATACTTTAAGGGGCAGATTTATCAAGGGTCGAATTTCGAATAAAAAAAAACGTTGAAATTCGAATAAAAAAAAGACTAACTGAAACTTATTACAAAAAAAAATACGTTTTTTTTTAACGGGGGAATGGGCCGTTTTCGTTCGAATTGGAATTCTACGAATTGAAATAACATTGTATTCGATCGAATTTGATTCAAAGTATTTTCAAAAAATAATTTTGATTTCTCAAAGTCCACCAATTGACTCCAAATGACAGCAATTCGGCAGGTTTTAGATGGCGAATAGTTGAAGTCGAATTTTTAAAGAGACAGTACATGATAAATTTAGATATTCAAATTTTCTAAAAATGTTTTAAATTCGTATCGAATTTGGACGATTCCCTAGTAGTAGCTGGAAATTCGAATTTTCACTTTGACCCTTGATAAATCTGTCCCTAAGTCTGCCAGAAAATCATGTAAGCATTAAATAAACCCAATAGGCTGGTTTTGCCTCCATTGAGGATTAATTCTATCTTAGTTGGGATCAAGTACAAGCTACTGTTTTATTACTATAGAGAAAAAGGAAATCATTTTTAAAAAATTCGGATTGATTCATTATAATGGAATCTATTGGAGACAGCCTTTCTGTAATTCTGGATAACGGGTTTCCGGATAACGGATCCCATACCTGTACTATGAAAAATGCCTGATTTGTGAGCTCGGTCCCATCAGTTATTCAGCTTCCTATCCTTACACTCCTCTAAGTTACGTGCATTAAGTTCCTGGAATATTTCCTGATATTGCTCTGCCCTGCAGCACATTTGTCAGTGGATGTGAACTGATATTATCACCGGCAGTAGAAAAGGTTACATTCCCTGCTGAATATTCCAGAAATTCCATTGGTTCCTAATTGTTGAGTTGGCAGAAAGACCAGCAAGGCTATCAAATCTTTTATGATATATGAGGTGTGTTCATTCCACTTTCATGATGCGTGCACCCACTTCCACTCATATGACATCACTAGGCATGTGCACTCCAGTTATGTGATGTCACTGGGCTTCTAAACATTATGCTTAACGGAAATGAATGTAAAGTTACTCAGAGCACTCTTCTAAGCTCTTTCGCAACTGACGGGAGTTCTTTTTTGTATCTAATTATCAAGATATTTGCAGTTATTACACTGCTAATATAATGAATTCACAGCATTAAATCCTTCTGCTGGTTTATTTTTTCCCGACTGGGCAGTTTCAGGAGAAAAATAAGTTTGTGAGCAGAGGAAAGTCTTGTCAAGACTCTGCTGAGAGAATGTAGTTACTGAGCAGAGAAGAGTCGATCCCCTGTTCTAAGCACAGCAATAATGTTCCATTGCTCACTCAATTCCTTTTCTAAGGCTTAGGGGCAGATTTATCAAGGGTCAAATTTAGAGTTCAGAGGAGTCTGTAAAAACTTTCTGTCTGTGTTTTACGGGAATTTTGCCCAAAAACGACAAAATCTTCGGGTTTTTGCACGAAACCCAGAGCAGACCAGGATATCTTCTGGACTTCTCCCATTGACTTATATATAACCTCGGCAGGTCTGAGATGCCGGATTTTTGGATTCTGACTATTTCCATCCTCGGGGTTTAATACACCAAGACAAATTCAAGGTTTTTTTCACAAAAAAATCGGATTTTTTGTTTAAAAAAAAAAAACTAAACTTTTTCGAGTTTTTGGCATTCGGACTTTATTAAATAACCCCCCTAGTGTCATATATTAGAGCGCTAGCCTATGTACTCCTGTTCCATCTTAATAAAGAAAACATGCATTTAGATTGTAAGCTCTTGTGAGTACAGCCAGTGGGGTAACTATAGAGGAAGCAGGGGGGCCTGGGGAACAGGGGCCTGAAATGTGGGTTCTGCTTCCTTTATAGTTAAAAAAAAGTGGGTGGGAGGATGGGGATCGGAGGGTGCCTTTTATTACATCACTCTGTAATTAGTCAATTCCAATTAGTCTGCACCTCATACAGTCATGAACCAATCACTTGCTTTAGTGCCTTATATTACATATAGGGGTTAAACCTCTTAATTTCACTAATAATAACATACATAGAGGACAAACTATTTTTTTTTGGGGACATTAGAACATTTTAATATAAAAGTCAGGAAAACATTATGGGGCAGATTTTTTCAAGGGTCGAATTTCGACGTAAAAAATGCTTTAAAAATCGACCATCAAATTGAAATACTTCGAATTCGAATATCGTAGTTGATGTATTTTTCACCGAATTTGGCCATCGAACGCTCAAAGTAAAATCGTTTGATCGAACGATTAAATCGGATCGAACGATTAAATCGGATCGAATCGAACGATTCGAGCGATTTTAGCGTACGATCGAATGATTTTACTTCTTGTGAAGACTTAGTAAAATGGTCTAGAAGGTCCCCATAGGCTAACATAGCACTTCGGCAGGTTTAATTTGGTGAAGTATTGAAGTCAAAGATTTTTTAAAGAGACAGTACTTGGATTATCGAATTGTCGAATATTCGAAAGATTTTTACTTCGAATCAAAGTCGAAGTCAATTCGAAGTCGTAGTATCCTATTTGATGGTCGAAGTATCCAAAATATTACTTAGAATTTCGAATTTTTTTACTTCGAAAATTCCCTCGAATTCACTTTGACCCTTGATAAATCTGCCCCTATGTGAAACAGGGAAACACAAGCACTGAAATTGGTGGGACCTAAAAAAAACGATGTAAAATGCAGGAAAACTAAAAATCAGGGGACTTAAAATTGTGGTTTCACTCTATGTGGCCCCAAGAGTTTCTGAATGCCATTGAACGCACGGCCTTGGATGTATTGCCTCATTCAGCAGTTCAGAACTAGGTTTTTTCCAGCCTTCAATGTGTTAATTCCCATAAGAACAATGATTTGCCCAGATTTCTCTTCTATCAAATGATGAATAAAATGTGTTGACTCTTTGTGTTGTTGAGGAAGTTATCAGCCTGCTGCACAACACATTCCATATCGCATATCTTAAATACTCTCAATACGTAGCATTTTTGTTTGCCATTATATAAGTCTTAGACCATTTCCGCAAAGGCAACTTTTGTTCTAATGTTACGACCCTCTCTACAGGGGGCCGACATCTCCTGTTTGTTCTTAAGGGCAGAGACACACGGTCAGATTCGGTGAGATTAGTCACCTGGCGACAAATCTCCTCTTCTTCTGGGCGACTAATCTCCCCGAACTGCCTTCCCGTTGGCTAGAATGAAAATTGCCGAGTGCTTTGTTTTCCGAAGTTGCCTCACGAGGAAACTTTGGGTGACTTCTGAAAACTAAGCGCTCCAAGTGCCATCCCACCTGCCATTTAGATTATAGCCGGCGGGAGGCAGTCTGGGGAGATTAGTCGCCCCAAAGAAGGGGCGATTTATTGCCGGGCAACTAAATCTCCCCAAATCTGAGCATGTGTCTCTGCCCTAAAGCTCCCCATAGACGCGGCGATTCTTCTTGCCGATTTTAGGGAAGTCCGACCAATCCTTCGAAATTATTGTGATTCGGGATTCGAACGATCGTACATTTTACGATTTTTCATCCGACATCTGTCGGAAAAATTGATCGGCCAGGTCAAAAAATCTTTGTCGGTCCCAGTGCAATGTATCTATGTTTGCAGGGCCAAGCAGGCAGCTCCCCTTTGTTTTCCTGGTAAATTGGTCTTTTTAGTTGATGTTAAATTCGTACGATCGTTCTGAGAAGATCGTGGTCTCACGATGAGGATCTGATCTTTTAAAAATCTCAACATCTATGGCCAGCTTAAGAGACCCTTAACATGCCATGATTAGGGCACATTAAATTTGCTGTGTCTAGTTCTAATTCAGATTACTGGTGCTTTTTTTTCCCTCTGCACCTTGATTTGTTATCTTCAAAGGGTGTAAAGCATGCGATTGGATTATATTAAACAAACAATCCCCATGTAGGCAGCCAAGTAAGAAAAGACCTAAAGTCTATATGAAGAGGTAATACTAGATGGTTTTTATCTATAGATTCTGTGGCTGAATGGCTTGTGATGAGGGGCTGTGTTACCCGATAGACGGTAGACTCAATTTTTTTGTCAAGCTTTTTTTTTTTTAAAAAAACTTTTTTTTCGGAAACCTTGTCTCACAATGTTCAACATCAAAGGGCGAAAGTGGAAAAGTACGTTTTCCTTCTCTTGCTCGCTAAATAGTAAAGGCTTTTTTTTTTTTTTCTGTTGTCTTTATAACTCTCTCGCCCCTCTTGTGTTTGAATAACAGTAGGAAAACCGATCTCCCTTCTGTTAAAGAGTTATTAAGTTTTCATGTGAAAGATGAACCTCCCGTCTCTTTTCCTCTTTGGTGATAGCAGAATAGGAGAGACGGGGAAAGAAAGAGAGAGAGAGAGAGAAAAAAAAATCTCTATTCATCGTGAACTTTAGTTTGATGTTGGTGGGGCAGCCTGCAGGTACATTGCTAAAAGCGTTATCTCGCTAGCGATCTGCCCAGATCTGGCCTCTCTCTTTTCTCGTGTGATTAGGAGACTTGGCTCATCATATTCTCAGCTTCACAGCATGTTTTAAAAACGTTCTCAGCACTGTTCCGAAGTGGAAAAAGGTCCCATTTGGAGAGAAATTTGGTTCTTTGAGATGAGTGGGATGTATCCACCAGGAGATCTAAGAACAAGGGACAGGAAGGAACCTTCCTAAAATTAAGGATACCAGTCAAGGTATGAAACTATACCTGGTTTTGTGTGCTAGAAATAACTGTAGACATGTTATCATGGCTTAAACTAAGACACTGAGTTTTTTGGAGAAAAGAAAAATTCAGTCATTTTCAAATTGATCACAAAAATATCAATGTCATTATAATGATATCTATTTATATATTGTAATGTTATACTACCTGGAACCAACAGAAGCCTTTATTGTACTTTGATACTCCAGAAATGTGCATAAAATTTGAATGAATTTCTATTTC
This sequence comes from Xenopus petersii, assembly GCA_038501925.1. Classification (NCBI taxonomy): domain Eukaryota; kingdom Metazoa; phylum Chordata; class Amphibia; order Anura; family Pipidae; genus Xenopus; species Xenopus petersii. The sequence continues at coordinate 102,209,217 of CM076685.1, read as the reverse complement.
AGAGGTTTATAAATAAGATAATCGGCAAGCCATTGAGCTTCAAATTGATGTGTATAACAACATGGCAGTTTATTTATGTCAATTTGGATGAGGATTACAGAGTAACATCATTTCTATCTAACATTTCTGTCTGGAGGTGCCTCTAGTTTGCTGCAGGGGTATGAAATATTATTTTCTACATTATCTGGTTTCTCATTTGCTTAAAAAAAGGCCTCCAAACCTTGCACAGTTGTACACGTATTTATATTTCTGGCTGTTTTCTTTTTCATAATGTTAAATGGTAGAAGAAAGTAGTGAGTAGGATTTGTACATTGACAAGGTAAGCGCCCAGTTAATATTATTTGGTAGGAAAAATATTGTGATTCCTGTCAAATGTCTCCATCACCCCTTGTTCTTGTTATGACATATATATTTCAAAGCCCAGATGGCCGTTTTCAAACCCCCCAACGTAGACATCTAGACCATGTGGACTGTGGCTCAAGGGGCTCATTGAGATGTTCAGTTGGTCCTCTGAGAAAATTGTAAAACTAGAGCAGATTAGTTTACAGACTAGGACGGCTTTTTTCAGCTAATAAAATACAATTCTTTTGTAAATGGAAAGCAGCTGTAAGGAGATGATAGAGAAATGGGTATGAAATTCTCTTGCAAAGAGAGATTGAGTTTCTGGGACTTTGTGTCCCTGTTAACAAGGAGAAAAAAGGAAAGCCCAAAGAAGCTGGGTCAACACAAGCGCCTGATTCACCAGGGATCTCGGTAACGGGTGCCAAGTTTGTGCAATCTAAAGCCAGTCGTTATCTCCAGGTTTGACTGACTATGGCTGGGTTACAGCAATTAATTAATCAGCGTGTCTTCACATTTAAGAACACTTGATCCCTGTGCAAATTGAACTTTATGGAATTTTATCTTAGACAAAAGCTTTATTTCCCATTTTGTCTTCAGACACACAGCATAAATAGTCACTGTAAAGCAGAATATTAAATAGATAGGCACAAAAATATGCGTCAGGTCATAAGTTGCTTCATACTAGATGGACTTGGACTTCTTCTCCTCTTCTTCAGGGCGACTAATCTCCCTGCACTGCCTTCCCCTGCCGGCTAAAATGTAAATCGCCGGCGGGATGGCACTCGGAGCAATTTGTTTCCGAAGTTGCCCAAAGTTGCCTCACAAGAAACTTTGTGCGACTTCTGAAAACGAATCGCACCGAGTGCCATCCTGCCGGCGATTTACATTCTAGCCGGTGAGAAGGCAGTTCCCGAAGAAGGGGAGATTTGTCGCTGGGCGACTAATCTCCCCGAATCTGACCATGTGTTTCTGCCCTTAGAGTCTTGGTGCTGAATTTGCCTTTTTGTTTCCAGTAAAGGTTGAATGGAATTAGACTAAAGTGGCCATAGATGCACCGATGATATCGTATGAAACTATTTTTTGAGGAATATTTGGTGCGTGTAAGGCGGGAGACAAGCCGACCGATATCGGTAGAAGACTTGGATAACGGTCGGCTCGCCACCCGAACATGAGCCATTGTTAGCGCTGAATCGTAAGATACAGGTGGAAAACTATTGTTTCTACCTGTATATCTGACGAGTCAGCTTTTTTTCTTGGAAAGATCTTTTCCAGGAAAGATCGTAATTGTAATGTCTAATTTAGTGCTTTCACTTACAACTAAACTTGGTCTCTCTTTGGATCCCCATTAGGAGTTAGACTTAATACCAAAATTGACAAGTCAGAACGATGGCTTGGTTGAATGATGCCCTCATGAGCACTTGTATGGAGGCATCAGCCAATGTAGGACTGAATTAATCTGTAACAATCTCATCCAGGTGTGATATATTTCATTGTAGCTGACTGAATGATCTGGTCAGAACAAATATTGGTCAGGAAGGCCTTTTGACCACATACACAGCTTTTGAAGTGTTCGGGTGGTGGCACCTAGCAACTAATCTCCTCTTCTCCGGGCGACTAATCTCCCCAAAATGCCTTCCCGCTAGCTAGAATGTGAATTGCTTTGGTTTAAACTTTGGACGACTTTGGAAAACGAATCGATCCAAGTGCCATTCCGCTGGCGATTCACATTCTAATCGGCGGGAAGGCATTTCAGGGAGATTAGGCGACTAACCTCCCCGGAATGCTATGTGTGCCACCACCCTTAACTTACCAATTTCTGGCTTCCCATCTTCTGGGGCATCTGACCCCAATTCTGTTATCATATGCTCAAGCTTGAAGTTCCCAAATGAGAAAAAAAAACTCAGAACAATGTCATAATTTTGAATTCTGTCTGGATATACCCCAATTAGTCTTTCATTTCAAAACCACAATCCTGTGGTTAGGGTGTACTACATACAGGGCTAAGGAATCTAACTGTCCCTCAGTGATGTTGCGAAGAGTTCCATAAAATGACCAATTTCAAAGTGATTGGAGACCCTATAATATGGAAAATAAACTCTAATTGTATCTGAGACATGGTGTGTGTGCTAGAGCTACAATATAAGGTAGAACTAAAGCGAGGGTAGAGTTGGAAATGGAGCACTTAATTGCCACCAGACTGCTGAAGCTTTGACGAAGAGAAGCAACATGAAGAAGGGAGAGAGCTTGGGGTGGAATAATGGGCATAACATGGTTCCTTAAAGGTACAAGTACTCACAGAACAAAATAAAACAGAGCAAGAGAATGGTATAGGCAAATCCATTGACATGAATTAGATGAAGGGCTTGAGTCCAACTAAAGCTGGCCATAGACACAAAGATTTGATCGTGCAAATGTTCGATTTGTATGATTTGTGGGCCATGATTGTCCCGACATTTTTCGCGCCATGGCGAAAGGTCGTTCAGATGATCAGACAGGTTCGAAAATTTCTGTCGGCTACCGATAATATCTCTTTATGTATTGCCAAGATGTACCAACCAAGATGAAGGCAGCAACTAGAAAATAACAACAAAGGCACAAGACTGAATTAATAAAAGTGTCTTGTTAATAGATGATATCTATTGATTTTTTTGAGCTCTATTTAACCGCCTACTAGCTTCAAGTAAACAAGATACCGTTTATGTGCATATTTGACTTCCGATAGCCTCAGGGCTACCTTACTTTTATTGGTTTCATTTTACTACACCATATTGACAAACTCGATGCCAAGAACACTTGTACTTAGTAACAATAAAAGCAACCTTATCAGAAAGTCCTGACATTCTTTAAAGGTTTATTTCTGCCTGTTCAGGTCTGTAAGAAATATCAATAGCTGCTTACCCTGCCCCCTCTATCATGACATTATACATCCGCTGTTTAAGATTCCTCCTTTATATGTATATATATTTATATATCTCCAAAGTAGAGGGCTGGCAGGATCCTGGTACTAAGCCCCCCAGCTGTTTACTTTTCTAATGAGGTGTGATAGTGAGAAGGCAACTCTTTCATGTATGAGGACTATGTCCGTGTGCAGCCAATACAACCAGCCTGATTCATTTTGTGCATACAAGTAAGGGGCAGATGAAAATGTGTGGCTGTAATAACCGTGAATTACCATATCTGAATGGCATCACGGTAGACAACTGTATTGGTGGAAACATCTGGTGTGCAGCTGGCGTATGCTTTTGTGCAGTCTGACTATATCTTTTGCTAGAGACAGATTGAAACAGGTTCAACTCGCTATTAAACCTGCCTGTATGGAATGGAGGAAGGAAGGTGATGCTAGAAGGTCTGTACTATGTGGGGAACATCAACACAGTTATTTCATGTTCCGTTTTATCGGAGTGCCTGTTACTGCCCTAACGTGATTTATGAGACAATAAAAGACGTTGGGACCATTCTGGTAAAGCTTTCAACATTTTTGTTTTTTTGCTTCGCCTTAAAAGGGAAATAGCTGCTAAAATGCATTGTAGACTTGCAACAGTATGTGGCAAGAATTCCCATAGTGAAGTTCACCTTTAAATTAAGATTAGCATTTGTAGAAGAGTTCAAGCAACTCTTATTTGCTTTGCATGGTTATTAAGTCACTGGCATTCCTATTCTGCCTATATCCAACTACAACTGAAAATGATATGTATGTGTATAATTATATTTCTATAGTGCTATTTATAAATGCAACACTGAAAATGCTATCTGTCTGCCTCGCGTAATGGAAGACCAAGAGGGGTATATACCCAAGAGCAGGAGTCCCCAACCTTTTGTACCTGTGAGCCACATTCACATTTAAACAGAGTTGGGGCAACACTGACATGAAGAAGGCTACTTGGAGGTGCCAAATAAGGGCTGTGATTGGCCACTTGGTAGCCATTATGTGGATTGGCAGCCTACAGGAGTCTCTGTTTGGCAGTACATCTGATTTTTATACAACCAAAACTTGCCCCAAACCAGGAATTCAAAAATAATCACCTGCTTTGGGGTCACTGGGAGCAATATCCAAGGGGTTGGCGAGTAACATGTTGCTCCCTAGCTACTGGTTGGGGATCACTGTCCAAGAGGGTGAGAAGTTTTACTACTGGCCCTGTAGTCGTAAACACATTAAGGCCTGTTTATTTTTCTAAACCTATGCGTATAAAGTGTGATTTTTTTTCTGATGAATAGCCATACAAGTCATATGATGACATTTTCTTATGGAAACCAAGCAACCAAACTCCCTAAAGCTACATGTTGCTGGATGGGAATCTCATGGCTTTTGGCATAAAAGTATCCTCATTCTTTCTGCTGTGGGTTAAATGGTACTACAGACCTGCATGGGCATGGCTGGTGCAACTGGACATGGCTGGGCAATGGGCATGATTGTGGCTCTGACTTGATTTTGTTCCTGGGAGTCTGGCATCTCTGCTGCTACTGATATCCTGGCTAGGACACTTGTGATTCACCAGGTACTAATTACAGCGGTGCATCATTAGCCTGGCATTCTGGAGTTTAAGAACCAGCAACAAGTCACAATTAATCAACACCAAGCAAGATACCATATGCAGCATCTTAAAACAATATGGGTGACTTCCTGTTGTTTAATTGCCCCTAGAATAATACTGGGTGGTCATGGCATGTGGCTAAATATGGCTATTCATTTAGGGGGTTATGTTCTAAACTCGGAATTTATATTTTTATAAATTGTATTTTTTTTTTAAAAAAAAAAAAACACAACGAAACTACCATGATTGATTATTATTTATGAATAAAAAAAACTTGAATCAATTGGTTCTGGAAAAAAAACAGATAAAATCAAGTGAAAACACGAATCTTTGGCCTTATTCCTCGGATCTCTTGATGTTTTGGGGGAAAACCCAACATTTTTTAAAGATCTTTACATCTATGGCCAGCTTAAGATGCTTCGGTTGATATATAAATGGCCCTTTCTCTCTCACACTCATTTGTCATTTATCACATGACTCACAGTATAATTAAAATAGTGACCCACCATTTGTAAATCATGAGGATATTAGAAGTCACCTGAAAGTTCTGTGACCTGTATAAAAGGCAATTTCCTGTGGGGAAAAAGTGTCCTTTTATTTGATGTGATATCTTGTTATCGATTGATAGATCACATATTTTCTTTGTACAAACGCTCATGAATAAGTGGTTGCTTCTTGGTATTTTATGGCACCAAAGTGGTTAACGAAGGGACTGTGGGGAGGTTCTGGGGAGCAGTGGGAACTCTGGGTATGTGGAGGTGAGCAGGGCTGGATTTACATAACTGACACCCCTAGATGTGCAGGCTTGGCAGCGTTTCTGGTCTCCCATAATGGCGTCCGATAATCCCACCCCTGCCCTATTGCATTCTTATATTTTGCAATATGTGTTCATTTAATGGTTTTTATTTTTGAATAAATAAATAAAAATAAAAAAAAAATTTGCTTACATTTGTCAATACGGTGTTACTTGTACCACTGTTTTGATGTGTTATGATGTCACAGCTGTTGGCGGATAATTGAATTTGGTCCTTGCCATTTCACTTTACATGCCCACTGCGGCTGCGGTGGCTGGCGTCTGGGGTAACCTATGTTTTGGCATAATATAGCAAGGACAGGTTATCTGTTTTGATTAAACATGGTTTAATAAAGCTGTGGCCAACCTCCACCCATTAAGAAAAGGAAAACTGAGTCTGTTGTATTTTTCTCACAAGCAACTGCCTCCCAACAGTCTTCCACCACCACGTGATTAATCGCCAGATGGTATGGTGACTCCCCTCAGAAGCCTGGTTTCCAGATAACTTTGTTGTGCAGATATAATTTGGCATTCTATACATTGTATAAATAAAAGGTGGGAGAGGAATCAGACGAGGCCTTTTCCATCCCTGCTGGCTCAGGTCACACTCGGCTCTATGATGGATAGAAAGTGTTATCGCTTCTCTGGATTCCCAAACTGCTGTAAATGATGAGTTTCTGAAGCCAAACAAAAAAATGAGGAATATGTGTGGCTTTTTGGAAATGTGAGGCATTTTTTTTTACCTGCGTGGAAGGCCTGATATTGTAGATATGGGAGTCTGTCCTTTTTCCTCTTCTATTTATTTGCAAGCTGGATAGAGTGTTGCCACTTGAGTGCTGACAATTTATTCCACATTTATACAATTAGATTTTTTGGATATTTTGTAAGATGCTGTTGTATTGGCTCCTCAGCTCATTTTCCACATTCTCAGTTTTTATATGTCCCACAGTATCATTCTGTGGTTTCTAGATACAGTTTTCCATTGCTTCTCTCTGGCTGCAGCCATGATTCTTTTTCTACTTTTAAAGGGATACTGTAAGACATTGGTGTAACTAGAGTGCGCCGGGCCCCCCTGCAAAAAAATCTTTAAAGGGGTACGTCACACTTCCCGCCCACTTCCCATCCTGCCGCCGCTCCGCCCACATCACAACTCCACCCACCCAAACTGTTCCTCTCCCTTTCTCACTGGAAAGAGAGAGCGGCTGGGGAGGAGGGTTTTTTATTATCTATTAGGGATGCACCAAATCTAGGATTCGATGCAGGATTTGGCCAGGATATGGCCTTTTTCAGCAGGATTCGGCCAAATTTGCGTATGCAAATTAGAGGCCAGGAGGGAAATCGCGTGACTCTTTGTCACAAAACACGCAAGTTTTCCCCTTCCCACCCCTAATTTGCTGATGCAGATTTGGATTCAGTTTGGTATTCAGCCAAATATTTCTTGAATAATTCGGGGGTTCGACCGAATCCAAAATAGTTTGCCCCCCGCGACTGCAGGGTCAGCTTCCTCTATAGTTACACCACTGCTGTAAGACATCATATGGTCACCACTTCCTTAGTTATGTACCATTCCGCCATTTTTTCATTTTTTTTTACAATTTCACATTTCACCAATGAGCATTCCTTGACTTGAAAGGAACCCTTCCAATAGACCCCTCCCACACACCAAATAAGCCACACCCACATCCCAAAATGGCTTTTTTTTTTTTTTTACCTTGAAATTTAAGCCGGCCATATACCACCAATAAAAGCTGCCAGATTGACCCCAGCAAAATCATCAGATTGGTCATGTATGCAGGGGGGCCTCCCTCCTGTCCAATCAATATCTGGCCCCGGAACTGCAGACCGGGGACAAAGCAATCGGATCTCTAGACTGGCAAATGGTCGGACCAGTCAGTCAGTAAAGGGCCATTTATCATGACAGTTAAGAAAGAATTTGTTTGTGTTTGTGTCACAACGCTCAAAGCACAGTGTTGTAGAAAGTAAAATTCTGTGGAATTTTTGTTTTGTGTTGGACCATCCAGTTACACCTGACCTAAGACTAATAATACACAGAGTATTTTTCTACTGAGGTATTTCAGCTGGCGGAAAACACCCATAACTGGCTCCTATTTATTTCAATAGAAAATGATAGTGCCAGCTCTGGAGCATTAGTGAGTGTTTTTGGGCTGAAATGTCAGTATATAAATACCCTGTGTGCTATTAGAATAAAGGATGTGTATGACAGCATGTTGTTGCTTTATGGCAGGGGTCTTCATACTCTAGTGTGGGTCAAGATTTTACACATACTGTGGCTTTTCAGCTGTTCCTGAGCTGCTGGTTTGGATTTGCAGTTGATACCCAGGTGCGGGTATAGATGCGGGACGTGAGTCGCGGGTCGGGTTGCGGGCCTCATCTAAATTTCTTATCTTGTGTAATATTGTCTATATTTTACTCCTTTTAAAGTTTTACAAAACATGTTCCTGTCCCCGCCCACTTTTGATGATGTCTCTTCCGGTTTGCAGCAACATGACTTCCTGTTTGATGGTGGTCGGCCGGTTGCGGGACGGGTTGCGGATCAAAGTGGGTAAATATGCGGGTTCAGGTCCAGGTCTTAGAAATTCATTTCAGTGCAGGACTCTACTCCAGTACAAACTCGGGACTGTGCCGCTAAAAACGGGACAGTTGGGAGGTATGGTCTCAAGGTGTCCATAGACATAAAAAATTAAGATCTTTCCTGGAAAAGATCTTTCTAACAAAGATCGTTAGTTACAACACACGTGTAGAGCTGAATCGTCAGATATACAGATAGAAACAATAGAATTCTATCTGTATCTGATGATTCAGCACTAACAATGGCCGATGTTCGGGTGCCTTCAAAGGTAGCCCGATCAAAATTTTTTGGCCCAACCGACGAGCTGACCGACATCCAAGTCTTCTTCCGATATTGGTCAGCTCGTCTCCCACCATACACGCACCGAATATCATACAAAAATACATTTTGTACGATAATATAGATTTGTGTATGGCCACCTTAAAGGAAAACTATACCCCCCAAACAATGCAGGTCTCTATAAAAAGATATTGCATAAAACAGCTCATATGTAAAATCCTGCTTCATGTAAATAAACCATTTTCATAATAATATACTTTTCTAGTAATATGTGCCATTGGGTAATCATAAATAGAAAATTGTCATTTTAAAAAATAAGGGCCGCCCCCTGGGATCGTAGGATTCACTGTACTCACAAACATACCAACAAACCATACATGTTAGGTCACATGAGCCAATTAACAGACAGAGTTGTGTCTTTTGCTTCCTCACTTCTTCCTGTTACAGTTAGAGCTGCAGTATTTCTGGTCAGGTGATCTCTGAGGCAGCACAGAGACCATCACGAAATGGTGGTTCAAGGCAAGAGATGTAAATGAGCAATATTTACTTAAATATATATTCCAGTTTGGTAAGATTCTTTAATATGCCACTTAATATGATATTAACTATCTGTTGCTTAAGTGTTCATTTTGGGGGTATAGTTTTCCTTTAAGGAAGAATATTACATTGTGAAATGCAAATTTATATTCTTCTTTATGTGAATTGTTTTTCTCTTTGCAACTTTTATTACATTTCCCCCTAAGTATTTGCTAATTAAATCACCATCTTTGTTCCATCCATTCCCTTTTTATTATCAAATAGCTTAATAAGCGCTGATTATTTAGCTGGAGAACATTCATTTACTTGCAGTGTAATGTAATTAGGTTATATATTAGGTTATAATGTTATATATTATATATTTGTTGCGCCACTAGAACAGCATCGTTACATGGCACCTAATGTAGATTTTGGAAGGATAGCTGCAGTACAAGAATTGTTCTAGGCACTGCTGGAACATATCTGCAAACTAGTCATGTGTGGGTTGACCTGACACTCACTAGTAATTGTTGGATTACACATGGTTTGGCGGGTTCGGGTTTAAGTTTTGCCAGCTATTGCAGGTTAGGTCAGATAGGGGATGTATACTCCTCCTCTTCTCTTGAATATGCCCTGTCTTGGAACCAGAGCTACACACAGAAGTAGTGTACATAACTAGAAGAAGCAGATACAGATTGGGCACAGGTCCTACTATGGCAACTTTTTGCAGATTAGGGTTGGGTGTGGATTAAGGTTATATGGATTAGGTCCGGGTGGGAGTTGTGTTTTTCACTATCACTACTGGTGACCACAAGCATGCAAATACGTTTTTCTAACAGTACGACTTAAATGGTGCCAGTAATATCAAGATTTGACAGAAAGCCTAGGACCAAGGGAGTAACTGTAGAAAAACACAACCTGCAACAGCTGGGGGGGGGTCAAGAAGGTGCGAATGCTGAGGGGCCAAGAAATTGTAGGGTCCCAGGCAGGGCGCCATTAGAAATCCTGGGCCCCGTACAACAAAATTTTCGGGGCCCAGCCGACTCGGCCCCACCCCAGAGAATATATTTTTTAAAAACATTGGTGGGGGGCCTATAGAGTATTAAAATAATACATTGGTACGTCGGCTCTTTTCGTGACCTCTGGTCTCTTCACGGCTTCAGGACTTCAACTTAGGCTCTTTTCATGGCTTCGGTCTTTTTGAGGCTTTAGCACTTCAACTTCGGCTCTTTTTGTGACTTAGGGGTCTTGCGGCAGCTTTGGGACTTCAACTTTGGCTTATTTTGTGGCTTCGGGACTTCAGCTGTTTGGGACTTCGTCTTTTCGGGACTTCGGACCAGGCGGCACTGTTTGGTCACTCTCAAGGGGAGTCTGGCTATTTCGAAAAGTGCAGCACAGCCGGGCCCCCCTTTAGGCTTAGGCCTGGTACACGAGTACCCCCTGTGCCTCCCTGATGCGGCCCTGGTCCCAGCATTGCACAGACTGATAGGCTGCTTCAATATATATTTGTAAAAATATCTTGTTATTAAAGTTTACAGGGATCCTAAAATTAATTTGCAGTAGGACCCAGTAACTAATTGCTAAACTATTGCTAATGAGCAGTCTACACAGTGAAAATGGCAACAATGACTTTCTCAGGGCAGAGTTATCAGGACATATAGACAGCACTGATGTGAAGGTTACAGTCTCGGAATTTCCCAAGGTGGAAGCATTTAATATGAGCAGGTCAGAGCCTGCCTCGCTATAAGCTGTATTAGAATGTCAGGACACTGTCTGTCTTGTCATATCCTCCTGAGCAAAGGGAGAAATCAATGCTGATTAAATACCTCTTTTTTCACAATGCTGACTTGTTCAGGGCTGCCCAAATATTGAGTTATTGAACCGCCCCAGTTATAAATCAGGAGATGGTAATAGAATCTAAGCCACAGAATGTGTGCACATTGGTATCACCTACAGAGAGTGCACCCATGGCTTTTCACCAGTTAGACTGGTCTGGTGCATCAGCCAATTTAAAAAAACCTGTGGCAAAATTCTGTACATAGCAAAACAGTACATTTACTTTGTAAAGAAGAACTTTGCGGACCTTTATGTGTGTCTAATGTATGGGAATACACATCTAACCATAGATTTAAGTTGGTTTTGGTTTCACCATAAGAAATTCAGTTGGACGCACTGGACCCACTTTCATGGCAATTGGATATATATATGTATATGTAGTGCCAATGGTGGAAATGAGAATGGGTTGATGGAAATAGTCTTAAAGGAGAAGGAAAGCTACTGAAGCAGTTTATTGCCAATAGATTAGCCACAATAGTGCAAGATATAACACTATATTTATTCTGCAGAATGCTTTACCATACCTGAGTAAACAGCTCTTGAAGTGTTCGCTGTTTGTTTAGGATAGCAGCTGCCATATTGGCTTGGTGTGACATCACTTCCTGCCTGAGTCTCTCCGTGCTCACTCATAGCTCTGGGCTCAGATTACAGTGGGGGGGGGTAGGGAGGGGAGGAAAGGGAGAGGGATTGAGAAGCAAACTGAGCATGCTCAAGCCCTAGCCCTGGAGGTTTAAGCTGAAAACAGGAAGTCTGATACAGAAGCCCATGAGTACACAATAGAAGGAAAGAAATGTGGTGTTTCTTTTGACAGAGGACTCAGAGCAGCATTACTTTGAGGGTTTACTGGTGTATTTATATAGACCTTTCTAATAAAGCTTACTTAGTTTTTTAGCCTTTCCTTCTCCTTTAAGATGGGGCCTTCTAGGACCTTGTGTTCCATTCAATCTCAGGTAGCAAATATGATGGTATTTGAGCGATGTTATATTCTGTTCATCCAGGGATAATGAATAGTGCTGCTTTATTTGTAAGTATGGGTTGAGTTTGATGGACATTTGTCTTTTTTTCAACTCCTGTTGTTTTTTTCAATCAACAGGAGAATGTCTGTACAAATCTATGTTGCTCTAAAGACACACAGTCACATGAACTCACAGGAATTTTATTTAACATAAACCATAAACCACAGTTTTGTTTCTGAAGTGTTGTTCTTTAATCAAGAAGATCATTTATATCAACATGTCTGAAGCTGTGCTAGGGTTTTGCCGCTTGTGCACTCTAGTAGTAGTGTAATTATCTCCATTCATAGGGGAAAAAATGCTTCACTGAATCCATAAAGCTCCCTTGTTTTGTGCCTTCACTTTGCTTTCAGAGAAAAACACAGAATTAGTCCTGTTAGAGAAGATTTCCCTTATGCTTGGTAACTTTTCTGAGCTCTGTATTTCTAATGGCTACAATCTTCTACATCAAAGGGCACATAAATGATCCACCTTTAAAAAAAGGAAATGTTACAGTCTTCACTTAAAAAAGGCTAGTGCTGAGTAGAAATACATGTTGTACCTTAATAACAGTTCTAAACTTAGATCATATTTTTGTTAAAAAATGGGGAGGGGGAGCCTACTGTTTTCATCATTCTTGGAAGCCAAACCCCAGTAGATTGACAGCTCACCACAACCAGTTAATGTTTTTCTCTATTCCTTAGAGTTGGCAGTTGTTTAGCCTCCCTTATTTACATCACTCCTTTTCTGTGCATCCCCATATACATTGCTGACACTTAGGGGCCCATTTACTAAGCTCGAGTGAAGGAATAGAGGAAAAATAGTTCGAAGTCATGATAAAATTGTAAATAAATCCGAATCCTACCATTTTTTTCAGATTATATGACGGTAAGCTACGATTCTTTCGTAAAATCGCCCGAAAGATACAATGTTTTTGGAAACCCACAAATCAGGAAATCTTCCAATTGTTAAAGGGACATCTGCCATTGACTTTTACATGTTCTTGGCAGGGCTGAGTTGGAGTACTTTTTTCATCGGACTTTTAACACCATCAGACGTTAATATATCCCGACAAAAAAATAGAATTTTTTTCTCTGAGTTGTGACGTTTAGCTGGAGACAGGGTCGCTTGGTCCAGTTTTCAAAAGACAAGACAAAAATAGAGCACAAATAAAGGACCAATGGTACAATGAATTGTATGACAAATAAGCTCAGGGCCCACCTTCTGGTGATGCCCATCATACATGCAGGTTAGGGCAGTTTTATTGCTGTACTGCTGGCCCCAGACTAAAATAAAACTACATTTCACAGCATGTCCTCACAAATATTGGGTAACAGAGTAACAAGTTTTTCTCTGGAAAGTCATAATTATAATAGTACAAGCTCAGCTCCATAAGAAAAATAGTCCAAGAGCCGATTTACTTTTTGCAAGTTTGTATGTTATTCCAATGTCCACATGGAATTCTTCTTGGTACAGTGGCTTTAACTATGTTAATTTGGAACTAGCCCATCTGAGCCATCTCAGCACCTGTTTAATAAGAAGTGTTTTATAAAATGATGCAGCAATTCTGTTGTGCTTTTTGGGTGGAATGTTATCTGTCTCTCAGGAGCAGAGCAAGCATATGGCATGCTGAATGAGCTTTTGTCTGAGTCTGGACCTTTTACATTTAAAGCCCTTATGGACAGCGATCTTTGGTTAAAATAAAAAGCATGGAATGGCTGGCGACTCCTTTTCCATTGTTGTATGGAAATAGTGGTATTTATTATGCGGGAGTAAGTATAATGAGTGAACACTGATGTCTGTGTGCAGTCATGATCATTGCCTGGTTATGCCATAGGGCCATAGGGCCATAAGCAGCACAGTTCCCATGCTAATGGAAAGCATCTGCTACTGGTTCTAGGGATTTTGCTTGCTGTAATTTTTAATTTGCAACAAGATTTTGGAACTCTTAATGATTCCTATATCAAGCACCTTAACAGGCACACCTCTGTAATGAGAAAAATGAGAACCTATTTTAATGTACCACATCAAAGGAAGCACAGAGCCACCCATGGTAACGTTATAGCTAAATTCCTATTTATTTTAGCCTTTAGTGTGCATTAAGTGCAATGTTTCTTCACGACATACAATCCACATCCCCCTTATGCCAAGACCCAAGAACTGTCAATATGTGGATTCTGGCAAATGCCAGGGGGACTGCTATAAGATGCCATAGGCAGTCACTATTTAGTGGGCTGGTGGAGGGCTGTTTGGGCCTTGAAATGTCAGGGCCTATTTTGAATTCTATCCCAGGCCTGCCGTGGTCAGACACGTCAGAGATGTACCAGGCACTAGGCTAGTGGTGGCTCTGGACCATTACTAGGGGCATGAAAAAAAAAAATAGAAAAAAAAAGTTAATTAAGGCAGAGCACACAAAATCTCACAAAAACATGAAATGCTTGAAAATTAGAGTTTTTAAAAGGAGTTGAAAAGTGGCAATGGTCTAAAGACCAGTAACGTAACTAACAGCCTCTGGGCCCGGGCACACAGAATGTGTACCCGGGCTCCCCCCATTACCATTGCACTGCAAGAGGGAGTGATCCCTGGTGCAACTGCGCCCTTTGCTCCCCCGGTAATTACGCCACTGCTAAATACCAGTTTTGGTAAGATTTGGGGAGTGTGTCTAGAATGAAAATTCACTGCTGCACACCACTTACTTGCCTATAGGGTGCATTCAATTCCCAGACTGCCTCCAAGTAGTGATGGGCGAATTTATTCCAAACCGACGCAAAACGGCCGTGAAAATTCACTGGCAAAAATTCGCCGGGGTCAAAAAAATGGACGCCGGTGCCTGTTTTTTGGACACAAAACTGCGCAAATTCGCCCATCACTACCTCCAAGTCCAATAGTATCTTAGCTATATAAGGGGAAGAATTGATGTGCTTCTTCCCCTTACATAGCTTCTAGACCTGAAAGCCCATTTTATAGGTCAGTTAGGCAGTTTGAGGTGAACACTTAGTTGGTGCCCTAGATATTTTCAGAACTATGGCTGAATGACTGGTACACCAATGTTTTATTACATCTGTAACCTTGTTATAAGCTAAGGGGGACCTGACCTAAAGCTAGACCTACATGATACTTGATGTCACTGTCACTCAAGCCACAGTTCAGATCAGGCTCCTTTGCAGGAAAAGCTTAGTTGCAACATTTGGTATTTTGTTCCAGGATGCAGTGCAAGGAGCCTCAGAGGGAGAAAATAATGCAGATGGGTGTACTGGTACTTAAACTGTAAATAGTAACCAGAGGTGCTGGAGTTAGACTGGTTTGGTTATTTTTCATTCAGTAGCATGGAGTTTGGCACATTTTATCATTTGTTGTTTCTATGAACAATTAAGGAAGCTTAGAAAGGTGTTTAGTCAGTAATGCAATAAGAGGTGCATCATTTGATTGGTTGCTATGGGGTTACTAGACCTGGGCGACCTTTTCTTACATATTTCTCTAAGCCTGGAGTTTGCTTGCAATCTTGTGTCTGATTCTGCTTTATTAAGAATCAAATTATTCTTTGATGTACTGAATGAACTGATTTATCTCAGATGAGTTACTGTATGTAAAACTGGGGATTTCTCTTCAGTAAGACACTTGTGGGTTACTCTCTGTAGAGAGCTTATCGCTTGACACTGACATGTATGTGCAAAAGATTTGTATCAGAGGCACAGAAAACATTGTATTAGTTGACTTTTTTCAGTAGGTAATTATCTCTAACACAAATAGCCAGATACCAAGGTGTGATTTCTATGACACCACAAGAGGTTGAAACTTTATGGATTTGTTGACACTGAAATATTCTATCTCCTTTGTTAACCTTCAGATCTGAATCATGTATGTATGTAGAAGAGGAAATAAAAATACTGTACATGTGTGGCTGGAGTTGACCTGTAACTGCCAGTGCCTCCTACAGGTTGGGCATCTTTGATGGAGATGGAAGACTAGGGTATGAACATGCAGGAGTATGGCTTTACTCAGAATTGTATTGAAACAAATTATCATTCTGATGACAGTATCCCTTTAGGGGTCTTTTCAGCATGAACTATTGGGATCAGTGTCCCAGTTCTAGAACTATCAGGATCTTTGTCCCAGTTGTAGAAAGTCAACATGGAAGGGACATCCTTATCAAGCAAGGTGCTTTGGACTTTGGGATGTAACTCCCAAGATCCAAAAAAAGCTTTATGCATATGGTTGCTTGGTGTGGCTAGGTAACTTGTGAGTTTACTGACTTGTGTGTCTTACTCTATGGTAAGACATGAGGGGCCATTTACAAATGCCTTAGACACCAGGCAGTGCTTATTTACTCAACACTTGTGACTGGGGCATTGACTGGGGCAGTCAGGTGCAAGGTACAGAATGCCATCCCACCGGCAATTTTCATTTTTGCTGGCGGGGGAGGGAGTTCGGAGAGATTAGTCGCCCGGAAGAAGAGGAGACTTGTCACCGGACGACTAATCTCCCCGAATCTGCCTGTGTGCCCTGACCCTAAGGGACCCGTTTACTTAGCTCAAGTGAAGGAATAGAGGAAGAAAACTTTGAATTTCGAATGGTTTTTTTGGCTACTTCGACCATCGAATGGGCTACTTCGACCTCGATTCGAACTAAAAATCGTTCGACTATTCGACCATTCGATAGTCGAAGTACTCTCTCTTTTCCTACGATCATTCGATCGTAGGAATAGCACTAAATCCTTTGACTTCGATATTCGAAGTCAAGGATTTCAATTCGGCAGTCGATTATTGAGGGTTAATTAACCCTCGATATTCGACCATAAGTAAATTTGCCCCTAATTGTGTCCAAGGGCACATTTATGGACAATTCTTTTTTTGTTCACTACTTTCCTTACTAAATGTCCTTATTTTATTTCATTTCATTTTTAAATAAATTCCCAAATAAGGGTACACGAATCTACAAATCAAATTACTGTTCAGTGATTCATTTTTAAAAAAATTCATACATGCAGAAAGATTCTTTATTACAACAGCCAAATCGTTTTCCTTGACTTCGAATTGGTCGATTTTTTTTGTAATATAGAAAATGAAATACAGTAACTTGATCATCTCGAGGTGCTTGACTTCTTCTTGACATGGTGAGGAAGTAACGGTAATTATTATATGAGAACTAGTACCGAGGGTAAATCCGTGTATATCTGATCTTTTTCTTATTTTACATTCCACTTCTCCCCTCCCTTTTTCAGTTAAGACTTTTCCCATATATGTTTATGCTAGTGTTGTGTGTAGATGTTATGCCTTCCAACCATAAAGTAATATCTACATAACAGTCAGTTTTTAGCTATGCTGCTGCTTCTAAAAGCCACCAGTCTTCCTTCCCAGTTGAATACTTGTGTACATGTGTATTGTTTTGAACTTTATATGTGGTCTGCTTGACGTTCCTTGCTAAGGAGGGGCTCATTGACCTAAACACCTCCTGACAGTTTAATCATACCATGTGGGTAGAGGCTTCCTTCAGTTTGATTAAATTCATTCCAAGAGCTGGCGAAAACACATTTTGGTGTAGGCATTTCATTTATCTTCTACCTCCTTTGATATGACACTTAGGGGGTCATTTACTAAACTCTGAATGCAAAAATCATGAAAAATTTGTGATTTTTTAAATATAAAATCAGACTTTTAAAAAATCACAAATTTTTCGGAATTTATTAAACCCCGAGGATGGAAAAGTCTTTATTTGAAAATCCGACATCTCAGAGTTGCATATAAGTAATAATTGGAGAAGTCCCAATGATTTTCTGATGTGCGCTGGGTTTCGGGCAATACCCCGAAGTTTTCGTGTGAAAATTACGAAAAAAATTGTGAAAATCGGATGAAAAAGTCTGAAAACTTTGTGAAAATCGTTTTTTTTTCCCGCAATGCAATTTTTCAGGAAAATGTAATAATAAATAAGCGTAATAAACCAGAGCAGATTTGATCGGAGTTTGTAGCAGAAAATATTGAGATAAATTCGGACTTTGATAAATAACCCCCTAAATACATGGATGCATTTAGTATCTAGAGCCTCTGTTTAGTTTTGCACTGCGTTTTCAGGCACAAGATATCAAATATATAGTATAGCTGGACATATTTAGTTTTAATGCAATGTTTTTTTTACCATAATTATGGAATTCTTCAGGGTTAACAGTGCTTCAGGGTTCAAATCCAAGAAATATATAAGATTTTGTAAAACTGCTACAGCGTTTGAAATTGAAATATTACTTAGAATTAGCCATTCTATAACATACTAAAAGTTAACTTAAACGTGAACCACCTCTTATCTCTAAATATCATTGCAATTGAAGTTATATTGTATAGGTTCTGTCCCTTTAGGAGAAGGCAACATTGCATGCTTCTTCTAGGACAGCTGTGAAGGAAACTTTGGGAGTCTTCGGAAAACAAAGCACCATATATGTTTTCCCACAGGTGATTTACTGGCAACATCGCCAAACGAGCGGATCTTTCCCCGATATGCCATTAACGAGCATGTCTATATCGGGAATAATCTGATTGTTTGGCCGTATGGCTGAACGATCCGATTACGATGTGCCATGGGCTCCGGCGGGATCGGTCGGGTCAAAACCAAACCTGACCGATCGACCAAACGACCGATCTCCGCCAGACGAAAGATGTCGGCACACGCCACACAAAGGATCTGTGTGTCTATGGCCACCTTAAGGACTAGTTGAGCCCGAAACGCATCAGGCAATGATGCGTCTATAGGTTCTTATGTATTTTTTCCAATAGTCAACAATAAAGGAGAACGTTTTTAATGGAGGTGCGGTCTACATTCTTTTGATTTTTGCATCGGTGAAAGAGTCTACTGGATATTAAGGTGCCAATACAATGGCACTTTAGCTCAGGTGGACAATAATTCAGATTAAGGCAAGTTTAGCCTCCCAAAAATGAAATCAATTGCTATATATATTCAGATATAAGTTCTCGAATGCAAAAGGCTTCTGTCGGCAGACTTCTAGCCTGTTCATAGACCCAAATGTCTCTCTGATTTTATTTGTGATCATTTAGATATAGATTGTTCTGTTCATAAAACCCTGGTAACTTAAATCCCTGGTGATTTACAACCCAGGGGAATTACGGGATGGTCATCTTCCATTGAGCCAATTTTAAGCAAATATGATTTCCCTTTTCTCATACAGTAACTAAGCTAGCATGAATCCATATTGGTGTCAAAACAAACCTATTGGGTTTATTTAATATTCAAATGATATTTAGCAGACTTAAGGTCTAGTGATCCAAATTATGGAAAGACCCCTTATTCAGAAAACCCCAGGTCCCAAGCATTTTGGATAATAGATTTAATTTCCTAAACTTTGCAAGTTGCTTGCAAATCTGGTGAGTCTCAGTTGCATGAGATGAGATTAGTGCAATCCATTTATTAAAGACGTGATGCTGCTGTTGGGTGAGGCCCAGCAAGTTAACCTTGGTGAAAAAAAGAGAACTAGTAGTATAGTCTTGTGTGATAGAAGTGTGCAGGTAGTGCCTATGATTAAAAGAAGTTAAGCGGCCACACAAATTCAGGAGTAAGTGCTGTGCAGTTGGTCTACCACATTCTTGGCCTTTGGCTCATTACTTTGTTTACAGGGATACCAGTTTTAGTAAGTTGCTAGTCTTGCAAATGCTGCTGTAACAGACAACGCACACTTCAGAAAAGATTGGAAACCCTAATGAGCATATGCAAAAGCAAAAATGTGCAGCATTACCTATGGGTCCTGCCAAGTATATCTTTTCCCTCTCTGCTTGCCTTGGTCCCTCATAGGTTCTTCTGTATGGAGACTCAATGTAAGATTTTTAGTATATTTAACAAAACCACTGAAATTTGCTTTAATTGCTAAGGGCTGTTTCCAGAAAGGGATCACTGTAACTTCTAGAAAAAAAGAATAATGCATTCTTAAAGTAATGTATAATGAAAGGGATCACTTAAACATAGACTGCATGCAGAGATGAGGGAAGGAAATATTTTATGATATGTAACCCTGCCTGTATTTTAAGAAAGGAAAAAGCCCCACAAATATGTAAAATAAGCAAACCACTGTCTGTGTTTAACGTAGGGATGCACCGAATCCAGGATTCAGTCTTTTTCAGCAGGATTCGGATACGGGCGTATCTTTCTGCCGGCCGAACCGAATCCGAATCCTAATTGCATATGCAAATTTGGGGCAGGGAGGGAAATTGCGTGTCTTTTTGTCACAAAACAAGGAAGTAAAAATGTTTCCCATTCCAACCCCTAATTAGCATATGCAAATTAGGGTTTGGTTCGGTATTTGGCCGAATCTTTCGGGAAGAATTCGGGGGTTCGGCCGAATCCAAAATAGTGGATTCGGTGCATCCCTAGTTTAAAGTGACTATATTGGGGTAAAAATACTCCTGACTGGGTTCGGGTCCTAAAAGCACCTGCACGCATTGTTTTATTTTCATTGTGAGTATTTGTAGGACTTATTGCGCACCTTTATTTGGGGAGCACTAATGTTATACTGGTGGTGACTGATAACCAAAATAACTAATATACCTATTCGAATACTATGATATCTCTATTACGTATATACTGTATCTCCTTTTGTTGCCTTTCTTATTAACCCCAAGCATGTTAGGCAGGGTAGGAACTAGGGGTAGGCAGAAGAGGCACTTGCCTTGGGCGCAAAGGTGGAGAGGCACCAGGCATGTACCTCTTCTGATACCTTCTCCTAGTTCAGGCTCTTGTGTCCCCACCTCCGGCAACGCTTCATATATCCTTCATGAAGCATTTGCTCTTCCGCTCATGTGCATGTGAACATGCACATTCACACGTAAGCCCAACAGGGGAGACAACATAGCCACTATAGTTATAGCCACTATAGTTATAGCTACTATAACTATATCCGATAGTTTTAACTGCAGTTTGTTGGGATGCTTGTGACTATAGTTAGGCAACAGCTCAAGAACCACTTTCCATCTGTACATTGTGTGTGTTCT
Organism: Xenopus petersii; assembly: GCA_038501925.1. Taxonomy (NCBI): domain Eukaryota; kingdom Metazoa; phylum Chordata; class Amphibia; order Anura; family Pipidae; genus Xenopus; species Xenopus petersii. The sequence goes on along the minus strand of CM076685.1, from coordinate 102,188,353 downwards.
CCCTGTATCTTCCTCCCTCCCTGCTCAAATATAATGATTTGTTCTTTGGCTCCTGATTGGTTCAAGTGTTTGTGTGTGAATGTGAAAGGGACATTAGACTGTAAGCTCCACTGGTACAGTCACTGGACTGAAGTGATGAATAACATGGTGAGGCTTTATAAAGCAAAATAAAATTAACGCAGCTGCAAAGTATACAACATTGTCTTTTTTTGTTCTTCCTAACCAGAAGTTCAGAATAATTTGCCTTGAGCCCTTCATCTGTTTTCCATCTGTCACGTTCCGAGGTTAAAAGGGGGCACATTATTAACAATCTGCCCTGTCATTGTGTGGCGCATTAAAAAGAATGAAGCTATTGACAAGATATCATTGGGTACATTCTGCACCTTTACATATGGAGGTATTGTAATTGATTATACAACCTGTCAAGGGCTCTTATTGTGTTACCAACAAACCTCAGGGTATCTGATTCCAGTTGCAAAATATCCCGAAACCAAAATACCAACAGGAGAGAGCGCGCTTTGTTGGTTATTGTGCTGGGACGTTTCATCAGCTCGGCCTGATAGTAATTACTCTTTTTGAAGTAAATTATTATTTGGGGAAAAGGAAACGTTAAATGGCTCAATATTATTGTCTGGTTTCCTCTTCGGAGGATAAAAAGGTCATTTTGTTTGCTTTGTGTATCTGTAGTGCGCCTGGATTCCAAAGCAAGTGTCTGGATCTTGTATGGTAGCCTGGCAGATGCTATGGGCATGGATTCCACATCCCGGGTGCCTTTTGTTTTAATCCTTTTTGTGAGCCTGGATTACAGTGGCTCGCAGGGAGTTATATTACACTCAATATCAATATGAGCTATATATCATGTATATTGTAATCCCTTTTATAAAATAGAGGCAGTCCCCGGGTTACATACGAGATATGGGTCTGATCTAGCAAATGTATTTTTTTTAATTATAATATTGGTGTGTAGGTGCATCTCAGATCATTTTGCCTAGTCATGTGCTTTCAGAAAGAGCCAGCACTTAAGGATGGAACTGCTTTCTGGCAGGCTGTTGTTTCTCCTACTCAATGTAACTGAATGTGTCTCAGTGGGACCTGGATTTTACTATTAAGTGCTGTTCTTAGATCTACCAGGCAGCTGTTATCTTGTGTTAGGGAGCTGCTATCTCGTTACCTTCCCATTGTTCTGTTGTTGGGCTGCTGAGGGGGAAAGGGAGGGGTGATATCACTCCAACTTGCAGTACAGCAGCAAAGAGTGACTGAAGTTTATCAGAGCGCAAGTCACATGACTGGGGGCAGCTGGGAAACTGACAATATGTCTAGCCCCATGTCAGATATAAAAAAATTAAATATAAAAAAATCTGTTTGCTCTTTTGAGAAATGGATTTCATTGCAGAATTCTTCTGGAGCAACACTATTAACTGATGCATTAAAAACATTTTTTCCCATAACAGTATCCCTTTAAGTCAAATTTGTATGCAAGTTGAAACGTATAAATTTACTTATTGAATGCAACAAGACAGATTTTTGTCTTAACAAAGTATTTATTTTTACCTTTCTGTGCTGCGCAGTAGACAACTCACACCAGAGGGGATTGGGGCAGGTGGTTTATTAGCTAAATGCAAATAAAGGTAAAGCAAGCCATAGTACATTACTGTAATAGCCTCTGTTTGTAAGTGTGAGTTGTATGTAAGTCGGGTGTATGGAACTCGAGGACTCCATGTATTAGCATATAATAAGTCACCAAATGATCCATGACCATATAAAAGCATGAAGAAAAAGTCTGTGTGTTTTTATATGGTTCGTAGGAGACTTCTCATATCCTCATATTGTACATACACAAATGACATCACTAAGCACTGATTATAACTGATGACATCACTAAGCAAGGCATAGTGCACAGTGCCCTAAGTGAAGAATAATGGATATTTAGAAAGGCTTAACTTCCCAAAAAGAGGGACTAACAGCAATATATTCCTATATATGTTCTATTGGTAATCTGCCAAAAAATGTTCCCCCTTGCTCCCCTTTACAGCACAAAGAAGGGCAAAAGACCTGACAACACTCCTGGATTTTTAACAGTGTCCTGAATTCATACCCATGGCAGGGATGGAATAAGGGGCATGTCATGGGTGGCACCAAAACATCACCTGGCTTCAGTTCCTAGGTAGTTCATGTCTATACGGCATTGTATGGAGAACAAGGTGGCACTAATTTACATATGACGGATTGGTTGGTAACAAAATTTTAAAGCATCATTGTATTCTAATCACTTTTTATAACTACCATTTTTATTATAACTTAAAATGAAATGCATTAGTCACTTTGATATGGTGATGTCACTCCTTAATTGGTTGGTTATCGTTGGCTATTTAAACTGAATGAATTGTGGGGTGTGGTTGCCTTGAGAAAGGTCCTGAAGTGGACCAAAACGTCACATTGGCTGTTTATATGCTCACATAAAATGTAAACTTCATCTTTTTGCACAAAGTCCCGGTGTTGCTGGTCTTCTTTGAAAAAATAAATATATATATACTGTATATATATATATATATAGCCATGAATATCTTGTAAATTATATCCTTATAAATGGTGAGATCTGATGTCATTAGTTATAAACGGTGAGTTCTGATGTCATTTCTGTCACATGACTCACTGAAACTTGTGTATTATAATAAATAAAGTACCCCCAGTTGTAAAATATGAGGATATTAGAAGTTACCTTCAGCCTCGTGTTTTTATATGGTCATGAAACTCCTCGGTAACTTATAATATCCTTATATCTTATAAGAGGGGGTACTTTATTCACTATATATACCTCATGCTCCATTAGAAGCATACTTTTGTATGTTCATGCATCATTTATTTGGTAGGATTCTGCTATATTACGTGGCTTTTTGATAGATTCAGCTGAATACAAAAGGGGAGATTTATTGAAAGGTATTCCTTAGGGTAAGGCCAGACGAGGAGATTCGGGGAGATTTTGTCGCCTGGCGACTTATCGCCACGTCTTTTGCACGACTATCTCCCCCGAAACTGCCTCAGCCCCATAGGCTACAGCGCAAAATCGCCTGCGCTAATGCACACATGGCGACACGTTTTCAATAGTCACCCAAAGTTGCCTCACTGAGGCAATTTTGGGAGGTAAGAATGCGTGGGAAAATAATAATTAATTGTTTTTGTTAAAGGGACATTATTGGCAGTGGATATTCCGGGATATTCTTAAGATACGATTTGGGGAGCTCCAAGTGTTTTTGCTTTTTAGTGACTCTCATCCTTGGCGAATTTCTATTATTGTCTACAAAGTAAAAAATAAATGGTCTTGTTTATGAACAAAAGAGAAAGTACAAAGTATAAAATTATGTTTGGGAACTTAAACACTTTTCACTAATGGACTTGTCCTTATACATGTTCCAAAATAACCAATATGTCAGTAGGGATCATTTATAAATGCATTGTTTCTGCATAATTTAGAATAATTGTGGCCACACACACAAAGACCCGGGCCTAGGGCGGGAAAAATGTAGGGGTGGTATGCCACCCAGCCGCATAGTAAGGTGCACTGGGGACGCATCCGCTTGCGGTGGGAGGGGGCATGCATGAGATGCAGATGGCGGGTGCTAGGACTATGCGGCTTCAGGCCGCCACGGAGGGAAATCTGGACCTGCATTCACCCAAATTGTGCCCAATGGGTCAGAGCTTTATATCTAGCATTTTATAGGCTCTCGTATGCATCACTTTTAGAGCACCTGTACTTGAAGGTGTGCTTGTAAATTATGCCAAGTGTAACCTACTTTGATAAATTGTAAGCGAGGAAGCCTTGTCATTAAAACCTGCCTTGAGGAGATGCTACGTTCAGGGTCGCTCTAAAGGAACAGTAACACCAAAAAAAGGGTTGGTTTTTTTTTTTACTCTTTATTTCGTTGGTTTTGTCACAAATAATAATCATAACAAAAGGGAAAACAAAGGGAAATAAAAGGTAAAACAAATACAAAGAAAAAGTGTGGAAAAGGTTATGCAAGTGTAATGAAATATCGCAAAATTACACAAGGTGCAGTGGTACAAAACTTTGTGTCGTGAAATGGGGGTACAAGGTGGCATTATCGATTGTATTTTGTCAGTTTAACGTATTTGGGGCCTGTGTATATTGGGTTCTTAATTAGGTAACCTGGTGTTCTCTTTCTCTCTAGAGCTACATATTGAGCATAGGGTTCCAGGTCGTTGAGTCTTTGTGTCATTCAGCCACTGTGGAGATGTTGGGGAAATGATATACTCAATTCGCCCATATTTTATCATATGTGGTCATTTTATTGTTGTGTATTGCTGATATATTCCATTCTCCACACCACTTCTACTTTGTCTTGGACTTCATTCAACGTAGGGGTCCCTCTCTGCTTCCATTTTGAGCTTCTCCTTGCTGCTCTGAGTATATGGTTCATTAATTTTTGCTCCGCTTTGGTGTTGCTAATGTGGGTTTTGCCCAAAACAAATATCCACAGGTCCGATGGTATGTCGTGGAAGAGTCATTTTTGTTGATATGCTCTCCTAGTATGGGGTGATTTTTGGGCAGTACCACATCACATGTGCCAGTGTGCCTCGCTGCTTACATTCTCTCCAACATCTCTCTGTCGTGTTTGGGAATATTGCATGGAGTTTATCTGGGGTATAGTACCAGTTAAGTAGGATCTTGTACACATTTTCTTTATATCTCACACATGCGGAGGACTTTTTGGCATTATACCATATTTCTTCCCATTCTTCATAGGATAGGGTTGCTGAGAAATTCTCTTCCCAGTATTGCATGTATGGGTGTTCCGGGAAGGCGTCTGTGGGAAGAGCATTCAGTATATGGTAAATGCTGGTTATCAATTTTCTTTGTGTGGGACCCACAAAAAAAAAAAAAAAAGGTTTTAAACAATGAAAATCTAATGTAGTGTTGCACTGCAATAGGTAAAACCGGTATGTTTGTTTCAGAAAAACAAAGTTTATATAAAAAAAGTGTAGTCATGGGGGCAGCTAGAAAAAATGAGAAAAGGCACAGGATACACAGCAGATAACAGATATGCTCCATAGTAACAATGGGATTCTTCAGAACTTTTCTGTTATCTATTACGTGTCCTGTGTTTGAATGGCTGCCCCCATGGCTAAACAGCAGCTTGTTTATATAAACTATAGTTGTGTTTCTAAAGCAAACAATTTTACCAGTGTGGAGCAACAGTGCATTCCTTTAAAACACTTTTATTTTTTTGGTGTTACTGTTCCTTTAAAGGGGAAGGAAACCTAGTCGGCGCAAAGCCCCACCCCCCCTCCCGTTTGTTGCCCACCCACCCTCCTTCCTCCCCCCTGTTACTTACCCTTCTGCGCAGGTCCAGTCCAGGGAGTTCACAGACATCTTCTTCCAAGCGATCTTCTTCTTGCTTTGAACGGCTCATGCGCAGTAGGATCATTTCGCCGGTACGATCTACTGCGCATGCGCGTGACTTTTGGCGCATGCGCAGTAGATCCGTACCGGCGAAATGATCCTACTGCGCCTGCGCCAAAACGCCGTTCACAGCAGGAAGAAGATCGCGTGGAAGAAGATGTCGTCTGTGAACTCCCTGGACTGGACCTGCGCAGAAGGGTAAGTAACAAGTCAGGGCCATTTGCCCAGCGGGACGGGTAGGCCAGGGGGGAGGAAGGAGGGTGGGTGGGCAACAAACGGGAGGAGGGGTGGGGGTTTGCGCCGACTAGGTTTCCTTCCCCTTTAATGAATTTGTTTGATTATAAAAAAAAAACAACTCCAACACGATTTAGCAGCCCGGACACTATTTTGTGTTTGTACAGCAGAAAAATTCTCATTCTTGTGGGTAATAAAACAAAGCAGCTTGCACATCAATTACATGTTTAGGAACATGACAGGGGAACATTAATAGTGATGGGCGAATGTATTCACCAGACGGGAATTCGCGCGATATAAATTTGCGAAACCACTGCTATAATTCACCAACGAAATTTCTCTGCCGTCCTTTTTTTGGACGCCAGCGCATTTTTGCCGGTGAATGTATGCCGGCATCCAAAAAACGGACGCCGGTGTAAAAAACGAGATGCCTGCGCGGTTTCGAGAATTTTTTCGCCGTTTCGCTGGAAATTTGGGAATTTTCCGGCAAAGCGAAACTCCAAAAATTCGCCCATCACTAAACATTAATTCTAATGAAGGCAGTGACAACCAATATTGTGGTATCATTTATACTGAATCCAAATCTAGCTGCACACTCTATCCATCGGATGAACAAATTGGTCTTTCTAAGATATATTGTTACTTTTTTTGGACTGATCACAAAACTGCAGTGGGTTAAAAATAAATGAGTCACACAGCAGATGTCATCACTCCGCATTATCCCAAATCCCAAAAACTTCCTTTTATTGGAGAGGAAAGCATATGGTTATATATCTCCAACATGTTGGCATGGAAGTTATACAAGATTAGCGTGCCTGTGGTGCGTTATAAATCACAGTGAGCACTGAAAGGCAGGGGAGATTTATTTTTCAGTTTCCAAGATTCTGCCAAATATTTTTTTCTTTTTTTTTTTGCATTAAAACTAAAGAAGTCAAATTAGTGCACTGGTGAGCCACTGCTTCTTCTGTTATACCATCCATAGCTCTTCAAGAGTTGGAGAATGTTTACTACCTTCATTTCAGCCAATCCCATGTTTAAAGGGATACTGTCATGGGAAAAAAAAAAAATCAAAATGAATCAGTTAATAGTGCTGCTCCAGCAGAATTCTGCACTGAAATCCATTTCTCAAAAGAGCAAACAGATTTTTTTATATTCAATTTTGAAATCTGTCATGGGGCTAGACATTTTGTCAATTTCCCAGCTGCCCCAAGTCAGGTGACTGGTGCTCTGATAAACTTCAATCACTCTTTACTGCTGTACTGCAAGTTAGAGTGATATCACCCCCCTCCCTTCCCCCCCCCAGCAGCCAAACAAAAGAACAATGGGAAGGTAACCAGATAGCAGCTCCCTAACACAAGATATCAGCTGCCTGGTAGATCTAAGAACAACACTCAATAGTAAAAACCCATGTCCCACTGAGACACATTCAGTTACATTGAGAAGGAAAAACAGCAGCCTGCCAGAAAGCATTTCTCTCCTAAAGTGCAGGCACAAGTCACATGACAGGGGGCAGCTGGGAAATTGACAAAATGTCTAGCCCCATGTCAGATTTCAAAATTGAATGTAAAAAAATCTGTTTGCTCTTTTGAGAAATGGATTTCAGTGCAGAATTCTGCTGGAGCAGCACTATTAACTGATGTGTTTTGAAAAAAAAACATGTTTTCCGATGACAGGATCCCTTTAAATAAAAAAATGTTTTTTTTGTAGGGGGACATCTAGTATAGGTAAATCTAAAAACAACTGGACTTGCTGAGTAATCAATGAAGACGTTTCACTACTCACCCGAGCAGCTTCTTCAGTTCAACTGACTGGTGTGGGAAGTTCTCGGCATATAAACTCTTCCACTAATCCAATCACAATGGCACATTGTAACTCTTCAAAGAGGTGATTCTGTGTAGTTACTGTGATAGGATTATCCAATGTGTCATGCAACTCCTAGAAACAGGTGTTACTTGTGAGAGTTGCATGAATGGATGTGTGAAGTGTTGTGAAACTGCCGGGGTACAGATGTTAGAACAGCATTGTATGTAGCAGACAGGTGGTGTCGAAGTCCCCCACCTCTGTTCAGGGATGGTTTCTCCACCTTAACATTAATCGCCTCTTTCACGCCTTGTTCAAACTCTTATCCAAGATTTGGACCTTGCTATCTTTAAAGGAGTGTCCCTTGTCTTTTAGGTGTAGAAAGACAGCTGAGTTTTGTCCTGTAGAGTTTGCCCTCCTATACTGAGCCATTCACTTTGAGATCAGTTGTTTTGTCTCCCCAATGTATAGATCTGTGCAATCCTCGATACACTGGACTCCGTATACCACATTGCTTTGTTTTTCTTTAGGTGTTGGATCCTTTGTTTGTACCAGTTTTTGTCTCTTTGTGTGTTTGTAGGGGACGTTTTTATGTTGTGTTTTTAAAGGTACTGTTCAGTATAAAAATAAAAACTGGGTAAATAGATAGACTGTGCAAAATTAATAATGTTTCTAATATAGTTAGTTAGTCAAAAATGTAATGTATAAAGGCTGGAGTGACTGGATGTGTAACATAATAGCCAGAACACTTCTTCCTCACTGAACAGTTATGTCCCATGTGGCCCCCCTTAAAGTCACTGACTATCTCAGAGTTAGAGAGCTGGAAAATAGTAGTGTTCTGTTCTGTTACACATCCAGTCACTCCAGCCTTTATACATTACATTTTTGACTAACTAACTGTATTGAAATTGTTTTTATCAGTTGAAGCAGTTTTTATTTTTACACTGAAATGTTCCTTTAAAAATGTGCGGTCGAGTGTAAATACGCCGATGAAACCATATGTGCATGATAATGTGTGTTTTTCAGCCTGTAGTTTTCTTTTGCCAACATGCATTTCTGTTTTTTCTCGTTTTTCACAATTCCTTTTGGAAGAATTGTACTAAATCAAGTCAATACACAAGTCAATACACAACAGAATTACATCACCAGCAGACAATGCCACAAATATCTATATGCGCAATCCATCTCGCGAGAGTTTTCTGCCATATTGAAAATATTTCAGTGATTTCCAAACCTGCTGTTTCATTGGCGTATTGGCATTTCTGCTGAAAAATGCAAATACTGGCAATCTCGTGGTGCATGTTGGCTAGCAAATGCCCAGTGGGAATTGCTATAGCGCATATTCAGTAGGGCTTAATGTCACGTGTATTTACGACTAGTGATGGGGCAAATTTATTCGCTGCGAATTTCTGTGCTTCGCCTGAGAATTTGCCACAAAAACTTTTCCAACGCTGACACCGGTTCCGATGCCGGCGACAATTTAGATGCTGCCAACGATTAACAGATGCTCATTGATTTTAATGGACGTCCAATGTCGCCGTCGCGAAAAACTTGTGTTTGAAATTCGTGAATTTCTTGGCAAAGCGAAACGGGAGAAATTCTCCCATCACTGCTCTCGACCTTACTTTTTTAAAAATGCGATGTAACAACGCCCAGTGTGACCTCGCCCTTAGGCAATAGTTGCAAACATTTTGAGTATCTTACACTAGGAATGTCAGTTTTGTGACAAGCTGTCAAGGCTCCCTTTTTAGGGGACTGTTGTGACAATGCTAAACATTTTTAGGAATCCTATTCTAGTGAGGAGTGTTATGGGATAGAAGGTCAGTAAACTTATGTCATATGAGTGAGCAGGTGGTGTTGCTTGGGTTGCACTCTAGTGAGTAACATAGCATAGGGTGGGTTTTGCATGAATTACAGTTCTACAGAATAGTGGATAGGGGTACTTCTTGCCTGATAGACAACTATTATTTGTGTTTGTGGTGGGAATGCCATAGACAGATCCAAAGTGAACATCTCTAGGAGCACTCACTTGTGTCTTATTCCAAACGAAGCTACTGATCCTATTTCCTTCCAGATGTAAACCAGTTAAACCTATCAGACAAATCCACACCACAGCAGTCACTTATGTTACAACGGTCTGGGGCCAATTATTTATTAATGCCACCACTGAGCCATACCTTACATTAAATGTCCATTTTTATTCAGGGCAGTCCCGATCTTTGACAGGCCAGCCTGAGTCCCGAGTTTCTCTTGGATCTCCTGTACTGATGCCAGAAAAAGATACAATGAAACTTGATTAAAATAAGACACTTTTCTGCAGAGTGCCCAGAACACACAGCAGCTGCACTTGTTACATTTGTAACAATTAAACATAAGCAAAAATACAACTATGTAACTATTTAAGATAAACAAACTTAGGCAGAGAGAGACGCGAAGATTCGGGGGGGGGGGAGGTTAGTCGCCCCGGGGACTAATCGCCTCTTCTTGGGCGACTAAGTTCCCCGAAAAACCTTACCACCGGCTAGAATCTAAATCGCAAGGAAACTTCAGCAACTTCGGAAAACGAAGAGGTCAGAGTGCCATAACGTCGGAGATTTAAATTCTAGAAGACGGGAAGGCTTTTCGGGGAGAGTCGCCCGAAGAAGAGGCGATTAGTCGCCGGGCGACTAAATCTCCACGAATCTTCGCGTCTGTATCGGCCCTTAAAGGGCAATTCCGGCTTCGTTAGCAAAGCTGTTATAACACATAAAACATGGCTCTAAACCCCCCAGAAATGTGTTTAAACTTTCATAACCTGCTACATTTTGTAAAATGGACATAGTAATTAGGGGCTGTGGCCATGAAACGGATGTGGGGGTCCATCTTTACATTTTTCAAATATTGGGAGATACAGTATGAACTGCACATGTCTAGTTAAATTCCTTCATACACCCTCCTGCCCATAGCCCTTGCTTTTCTGTTTCTTTAATTCTCTCTCATACACAGAACACTTTGAGTTTCCCGTCCTGTTAGTTTAAACTTGATTGTTTCATTGCCTTTTGTCAAGTGTAGACTCACAAGGGGAAGCAGTTGGCTTTTGATAACTCCTTGAAACATAAATATTTTTTAAAATTGAAATCAAATACTGTCAGATTCTGAGTTCTGAGTAATGCCCTGCTGGGTTGTAAAGCAATTGTAAGGCTAGTGACACACGCAAAGATTCAGGAGATTTAGTCGACTAGCGACTAAACGCCCCAAAAAGCCTTCCCACCACCTAGAATCTAAATCACCGGCAGGATGGCACTCGGAGTGCTTCATTTTCCGAAGTCGCCCGAAGTTTCCTCATGAGGAACTTCGGAAAACTAAGCGATCCGAGTGCCGCCCTACCGGCGATTTAGGCGCAAATTCACTAAGCACCAAACGCTAGCGTTAATTCGCTAGCGTTTGGCATTTTTCGTTAGTACGCAAATTCACTAACGAACGCTGGCGTAATTTCGCTAGTGTTACTTCGCACCCTTACACCAGGCAAATTTTCGCTAGTGACGTAACAACGCAAATTCACTAAATTGCGCAGTGTACTGAACGCTACCTTTTACGCTAGACTTCCTTCGCCACCTCAGACCTGGCGAAGCGCAATAGAGTAGATAGGGATTGTTCCAAAAAAAGTCAAATTTTTTTCTAAGTCCCAAAAAACGCTGGCGTGTTTTCTACATGATGGGTGATAGGCTGAAAAAGATCGAAAATATTTTTGGTGCTCCCCTCCTTCCCCCCTACTCATGGCAACTTACCTAGACAGTTTAAATAAAATTGTTATTTGCTGATTTGAAGGTTTTCTAGGCATTTGAAGTGGTGATACGTATTCCTCCATTGGAATTTGAATTTCGTGCCGTATGTAAATGAACCATCGCTAGCGAAACTTCGCTTCACTTGGCAAATTAACGCTAGCGCAACTTCGAAAACTTACGCTACCGCTGTGCGCAACTTCGGATTTTAGTGAATTTGCGGAGCGCTGGCGAAGTGTGGCGAAGTGCGGCGAAGTTGTGCCTGGCGCAACTTCGCATCTTAGTGAATTTGCCCCTTAGATTCTAGCCGATGGGAAGGCATTTCGGGGGGGACTAGTCACCCGAAGAAGATGTGCTTAATCTTCGCGTGTGTCACTAGCCTAAAAGGAAAGGCCTTATTAAATGGAAGAGATGAGAAGGGAGGACCGAAAGATAAATTACAAACATATTTAACTTTCTTAATTATATATTCATATCCTATGCACTTTGTGATAAAAATCTGCCTCTTCTGGGGTTTACTACAGAAGTTGTGTGTAAGGGACACGTCTTATGTCTACATCAGTGATCCCCAACCAGTAGCTTGTGAGTAACATGTTGCTCTCCAACCCTTGGATGTTGCTTCCAGTGGCCTCAAAGCAGGATTCAGTTCGGGATTCGGGCAGGATTCGGGCTTTTTCAGCAGGATTCAGATTCGGGCGAATCCTTCTGCCCAGCCAAACCGAATCAAAATCCTAATTGGCACATGCAAATTAGGTGTAGGGAGGGTAATCACGTGACTTTTTGTCACAAAACAAGGAAGTAAAAAATGTTTTCCCTTCCCACTCTCGGCATATGCAAATTAGGATTCAGTTTGGTATTCGCCGAATCTTTCGAGAAGGATTCAGGGGTTCGGCTGAATCCAAAATAGTGGATTCGGAGGGTCCCTATGCCAAACAGAGCCTCAATGTAGGTTGACAATCCACATAGGGGCTACCAAATGACCAATCACAGCACTTATTTGGCACCCCAGGAACATGTTTCATGTTATTGTTGCTCCTCAACTCCTTTTACTTCTGAATGTTGCTCACGGGTTCAAAAGGTTGGGGATCCTTGGTCTACAAGCTAATTCATGACTAGAAGACATCCAGTGAGGACCAGGCTTCTGGTAATAAGATTGATCATTCTAAGCTCTTATTACTGACATATTCTTTTTCAAATCAGTAGTTTTCCCTATCAATCACCTACAGTTTACATGTCAAGCTACACCATGTTATGACTCTGAATTCTACACCAGCCATTCTGCCGGTCTTGTTGGAAAACCATCTCCTTTCTAGTACAAGTGGCTAAACCATCCAGACACTCTGGCTGCACCTAAGAGGCAGAAAAATTCTCAAAACCAAAGTTAACTATTAGCACATCGCCTAAAATAGCACTATAGTAAAACACTATCCCAGACACACTGTCCTAAACCAAACTGGGCTTTCTTAATGATCTCTCTTCTTACTGTAGGCCTGGAATGTGAGTGGGTCAGGGCACTGACCCGACTGTCTGCACAGAGACTGCTCATACTGGAACTATTCTAAAGTGTCTTTTATGTGTAGTATGTACTGTTGCAGATTCTCTATATGGCTTATAATAGCCACAATCCTTAAATAACCTGTAAAATATAATCCTTATAAATGATGTCACGTGTCACATGACTTTAAAATATGTGCATGAGAGTTACTGCTGTTTGGGTAATTATTTGGCAGGTACAGGGGTGCGATTGCACCAGGGCCAGGGCAAAGCTGCTAGGAAAAATGCGTCTGGAGAGGGGTGGGGAGCCTGGATGCATGGCCTGCACTCGGGCCTGGTAACTACTTGTTCTGTTACTATTATTTGGCATATTCGTAGGAAGGAATTTCTACCTCATTCTTGGTTAGCTCAAACCAAGTCAAACGCTGAAGCCAATATCTAGATTAAAAAAACCCAATGCTGAAGCGTGGTGGAGAAAACTACATAGGACAGTATTCAAGGTTCAAGGTTTCCATTCTGCAATAGCGCCAGTTATAATGTAAAACCACTATAAAATTGTACCCTGGACCATAGCTCCCAAATGTCCCGTTTTTCTTGGGACAGTCCTGATTTTGACAGCTCAGCCCCCAATCACAGATCGTTACTGAAATGTCCCGACTTTCTCTTTGATCTCCTGCACTGAACAGCCAGAAAAAGATACAAAGTTAACTTTTTTCCCTATTAATAACATTGGGATCAACCATTATTTTTACTGGCCAGGCCGGTAAGATACCGGCCAGATGACAACCCTAGCTACCACTAAGGCCACTTTTGACCACATCTTTGCTCCCATTTTTCAGCTGGTGGAGAATGCGGCCTGCATGCCCATACGCCTTATAGTTATTTCCGTATCTATCCACCCACTCACCAGTGTTAATGTTCGAATGCGACAAACCTGAACACAAAATATACAAATTATGCAGATTTAGGTGGCCTATTATACACTGGAAAAACAGTGCATATAAAGAAGTTTACAGTTTTCTCACAATCTTTTAAGTTGTTCAGCAGGAATGGAATATTTTCTTTTGAAATGGCCTGGGAAACCTGAGTTAACACAGAGAAGATGAACCATCCAGGAATTCTGAATTATCTAACAAACTGTCTCCCCCTGGGCAGCCAATACATTAGGACCAGTAGGTGGGGATGATGTTTGTTTAGTGAGCCCAAGCCTTGGTATGCGGCTCTTGCCTCGGGCCATGAAATGAGCACCTGCAAGGTGACTCCTGAATTAGTCTCAACGGCATCTGCGGCTGAATTAGAATAGGAAGAAAGGAGTCTCCCATTGTCCAACGCTTGGCTCTGATCTCTCAATAGATTTTGTTTGAAAACGGCAGAGATGAAAGGAACATTGTATGGGCTCATTATGTCAATAAAACAAAAAAAAATACTTTAGAGGTACAGAAACAAAACTGAATATCATTTAGGCCAGAAAAGGTTTCTCTGCGGTGCTGGATTAATAGGGAAGTCCATATACCACGACTGTGTGCGAATCTGATTCGCTGCAAAGCAGAGATTAAAGGTGGGCGTATACTTGCCCGTCCTGTGCGACAGCCAACCAGTGACTAAATGTAAAAGTTCTTTTCTAGGCATTTTTGAAATGTACATGAATAATTTTGTAATCCATGTTTCAAGATATTGACAGTTTTTACAGTGCCATTATAATGAATTTTAAACAACTGTGCCACCTGCTGTTCATTTTGGCCAACCAAGCAGACAATTAAGTGTAAGAGAAGTCTTGTGACGTTACTCTGCTTAAAAACTGGACAGATAAATATTTCCTTAATTTCTTTATTTTCTGAGCAGAAAACACAACACTTACCTCTTCTTACAAAATAAATTTTCTTCTGGCCTGCCAGACTAAGTGGACTGCTTGCAGCGCTGTTGTTTCAAATTCATTATATTAATAATATTAGTTTAGTGTTGGACTGGAGGTCCACTGGTTCTGCCACCTCAGGGGCCCCCTCAGGGCCAGAGCAAGAGGCAGTCAGAAAAGGCACCTACCTAGGCAGGTGCTTGTTGAAGATTCCTCTGCCTACCCCTAGTTTGCATTCGCTCCCGTCTGCAGCTCTCGCCTACCCCTGTCACTTGCCCCTCTGTCCCTCCCAGGGTCGGGACCCCCTCTCCTGATCTAGTGGCCCTAAAAAAAAATTCCAGTAGGGGGTCCGGAGGGGGGCCCTGTACAGGAGTCCCAGTGGGCCCCAGGCCCCCCAGTCCAACCCTGGTCCCTCCCCTGCCCTCTCCTATTTCCCTCCCCTTACATTTCCCTATGCACATGCTTGGAGGGGGGGTGGGGGTTGCTAGGGCGTCCGGTTGGCTTAGCCCGGCCCTGGGCCCCCCACACCAGTAATAAGTTCCTCAACATGTCAATCCTGACATCTTATTTGGAAAACCGGGCAGACTGTCTTGACCCAGGCAGCCTGGCTGTCTAGGTCAAATCCGGACAGGTGGTAACCCTACCTGGGCCACATGGTCTTAGCACCCTCCCACATTCATGCACAGCCCCCACGCATGAGTTAGGTTTGCCACTTGTCCGGTTCTGACCTGGACTGCCAGTTTTTTTGAAGGGCTGTTTGGGTCAAAATTGACTGCCCGGTTTTCCAATCCCAGGCAGGATTTCCTAGGATTGACGCACCGATCAGGCAATCGGTGATCGCCATGTCATAGCCCTGCCCCGACGTCACAAGCATGCCCCTGCAACGATGTGGTCCCGCCCCACAATGTCACTGCCCAGCCCCCTGCTGCATCACGGCCCCACCCCCCACGGTGTGCTTCGGTGGAAAAGGTGGCAACCCTATGTGAGCAAAAATAGCAAAGGCAAAGCATTTATGTGTATAGACTTAAGCCTCGCTCATACACAGAAAGAGGCTGGTTGACATACCACCCCTAAAATCTTGCTGCCCTTGGCCCTGGCCTTTGTGGCCTCGCACAAATCCTGGCCTGAATGTTATTAATGGAAATGGCAAAAGTACTCAGAAGAGCAGTTTACCATTAGCTTGTTTTAAAGGAGAAGGAAAGTCTGTTTTGCACTTGGGGGTGCCAAAGTCTTTTTCGGTCTACTGCACATGCGCAACCGCGCGAAGAAAAAAGAAGCCAGAAGAGGATCACTGCGTGGTGTTCACTAGTATAACCCCGGGCTGGTGCAGTTTTCTGCTGATAGGAGCACCGCCCCAGGGTTTCAGGTAAGTATAAATACAATCACTTGGGGGTGCCTAACATTTGCCACTTCCAAGTGCAAACAGACTTTCCTTCTCCTTTAAGGGTTTATGTTTCTTTTAACTGAAAAATATTAACATATATGCTTTCATTAGGGATGCACCGAATCCACTATTTTGGATTCGGCCGAACCCCCGAATCCTTCGTGAAAGATTCGGCCGAATACCGAACCGAATCCGAACCCTAATTTGCATATGCAAATTAGTGATGGGAAGGGGAAAACATTTTTTACTTCCTTGTTTTCTGACAAAAAGTCAAGCGATTTCCCTCCCCGCCCCTAAGATTCAGATTCGGTTCGGCTGGGCACAAGGATTCGGCCGAATCCGAATCCTGCTGAAAAAGGCCGAATCCCGAACCGAATCCTGGATTCGGTGCATCCCTAGTTTTCATATAAAACAAGAGGAATACCATGGATGTACTGTATGTATATTTGCTTCATGTATGTTGCACAATAGCACACAGACCTTACATTTCCATGTTGACCTGTGTTCTGCCAAGTTTTCAACAGCACTTGGTGCGGCATGATCAAAGAGAAGCCGGCACTGAAAGAATTAATATATTTCACAAACATTTTGCTTGTGCCACTAATTGGCTCATGCTGTGAGTGCCTGACCGAAGGCATTAGTCATTTGGTTGCACCAGGAGCACATGGATAACTTAAAGCGACATGAGTCAATGAGTCAATGAGTGCCCTGGTGTAATAACAAACAAACCACAGTATGTGACATAGGTTGGAATGCTCAGCTGTGTTGACAGCATGCCTTGCCCTGGGGAAACTTAGTTTTTTTTGTTGATAAAGCTTTGCAAAAAACTTGCTTAGAGCAAAATGAATACAGAAGATGCAACAGAATTTAATGTGACTTGTTATAACCCCACCCCCCTAAGGTGGTTCCATCAGTTGAGCTAATAGATGAGTTTATGGCTGTGTAAGTCCAAGAGCAGGCCTCAAAGGTTATAACAGGGCAGAGTGTATTTATATCTTAGTTGGGATCAAGTACAAGGTACTGTTTTATTATTACAGAGAAAAAGGAAATCATTATAAAAAATATGTATTATTTGGAAAAAATGGAGTCTATCCGTAATCAGGAGATTCTGGATGATGGGTTTCCGGATTACAAATCCCATACCTGTAATAATAAGTCTGTGGTGCTTTTTGCAGGGGTCGTCTGGACGATTCCCAGAATATCAAGAAGAGCTGGGCACTCAAATATAAAAATGTATTGACTTATAAATACCCAACGTGTTTTTGGCTTTTTCTGTGCCCCTGATGAAGATGTGGGAGTAGTCAAAACGCATTGGGTATGTATGTGTGTGTGGATTAAATAAAATTTGGCACATTAGCAGTTATCCTGCGATTTGGTCCTTTGTTCCAAACTACAGATATTGCATTGGGTATGTATATGTCAATAAGGGTTTTCTAAATGTAAAGTTCTCAGCTCTTCTTGATATCTGTATGAGCAGCAGATAATGCTGCAACTATTTCTAATCTTTATTAATAAAGCGTCTCGGTTGTTGGAACTTTACACAGACTGCGTTGCTTCACCTTAGATCCCCTGTTCCATGAAGCAATCACGGAAATATCTCTGATTCTAATTACACGTAATCATTATAAATCGGTTTTTAAAAAGAGCCATTTGTCATTGCGGCAGTTGCACTTTGAGAAAATGCTGTTGAGTCACGGGCGATAACATTAATTGATTAGAATGTTATTTACTGGTGTATGTACTTAACTCTTAGGGGCCCATTTACTTAGCTCGAGTGAAGGAATAGAATAAAAAAAAGGTTGAATTTCGAATGTTCGAATCGAACGATTCGAACTAAAAATCGTTCGACTATTCGACCATTCGATGGTCGAAGTACTGTCTCTTTAAAAAAAACTTCGACCCCCTACTTCACCACCTAAAACCTACTGAGCATCAATGTTAAGGTCCCCATAGGCTTTCTAAGTTTTTTTATGTCGTAGAAAAATCGTTCGATCGTTCAATTCGAAGGATTTAATGGTTCGATCGAACGATTTTTTGTTCGATCAAACTAATTGCGGTAAATCCTTCGACTTCGATATTCGAAGTTGAAGGATTTAACTTCGACAGTTAATTAACCCTCGATATTCGACCCTATGTAAATCTGCCCCCTAATAGAGTCTGTGTTTATTGTGCACTGATCTGATTTATGGTGTGCTAATAAATGAACTAGCCCAGATACGTAAATTCGATCAAAAGAAAATATTACATTACCTACAAATCAGGTATGGGACCTGTTATCCAGAATGCTCAGGACCTGGGCTTTTCCGTAATTTAGATCTTCATACCTTAAGTCCAATAAGGAATACTTATAATTCAGTTGGGATCAAGTACAAGGTACTGTTTTATTATTACATGAAAAAGGAAATCATTTTTTTTTTAAATTGGGATTATTTGGATAAAATGGTGTCTATGGGGCAAATTTACTAAAGGGCTATTTTTCACCAAAATTCATCATGACGTTAAATCGCAGCACATATGCTTATTTATCAAAATTTTAGGTTACGTCAAGGCAGACGAAAATTCATCAGCGCATTTCTAAGCGTTACTTGCTGCGTAGCGAAACTTCGTTAACACACTTACGCTTAGGTCAATTTAAATAGATCGGGTACATACAGGTCATATATACGTCTTTATTAGAGATTTTGGGGAAATTGCTTGAAGTGGAAACTGGGGGGCAGATTTACATAGGGTTGAATATCGAGGGTTAATTAACCCTTGATATTCAACTGCCGAAGGTAAATCCTTCGACTTTGAATATTGAAGTCGAAGGATTTACCGCAATTAGTTCGATTGAACGATTAAATCCTTCGAATCTAACGATTCAAAGGATTTTAATCCATTGATCGAACGATTTTTCTACGACCAAAAAAAGCTTAGAAAGCCTATGGGGAACTTCCCCATAGGCTAACATTGAGGTTCGATAGGTTTTAGGCGGCGAAGTAGGGGGTCGAAGTTTTTTTGAAAGAGACAGTACTTTGACTATCGAATGGTCGAATAGTCGAACGATTTTTAGTTCGATTCGAAGTCGTAGTCGAAGGTCGAAGTAGCCAATTCAATGGTCGAAGTAGCAAAAAAAAACATTTGAAATTTTTTTATTCTATTCCTTCACTCGAGCTAAGTAAATGTGCCCCTTATTGTTACAAATGTCCAAGGAAGCAAAATAAAGACAAAAGAGATCCTCTAATGTCCTAGACATGAGCCCACCCTAAAACAAATGTGAGCTTCAAATGGTTAAAAAAAATAGCAAAAAATATATTTAACAGTTGCAACAGTTACACATAATCCTACATTAAAATATGAAAAAAGGTCAGCGTTTTGTCTTTTTTTATGACTTTTCGTCACACAGGATATGATGTCACTGACATTAGATTGAGGAGGATGGAGCTTCATCTTATTAATATGTCAGGTATAACCTGGCGAAGCAGACTCTGGCGAAAACGGTAACGTTATGGAAAGTCACACTTTGATAAATTTGTAAAGTAACGATCATTTGCCTGATAGAAAATTGGGCTGGCGAAAGGGCGCTAAACTTCGTAAACTGGTGAATTGTCCTCTATGATTTTTAGTGAGCAGGATTGTCATTTTGGCGAATTTTTGCTAGCGACGGCCACTTCGCCCTTTAATAAATCTGCCCCTATGGGAGAAGGCCTTTCCATAATTGGGAGCTTTCTGGATAACGGGTTTTCAGATAACGGATCCCGTACCTGTATAGGTCATAAACAAGATCCCATAATGAGAACATTGGAAATGGCTGTAGTGTGCAAGCTACTGTATATGATTGAGTCCAACTCTGCAACGGATAAAGCGAGCGGGATAAAGTAAGAGACGGAACTAGGACTGGTGTACGGAGCGACATATAGATTTGGCTAATGCAAAACTGGACTTTATGGCTTTAGATGTTCTTTCAAAAGAATTTGCAAAAGCCCGTATTTCTTTTCTGCTGATTTGGGAAGCATGTTGGGAATGCCATGGTGCTGCGCTCAGCAATTAGCAGCTCTATATTTATCTAACGCTCGCCCATCCATCAGAGCAGTCTGTGAATAGCAGCACATGGGAAGCTACTTTGCACTCACTAACAACACTCTGCTCCACTTGAGAAGACTTCAATACAACAAGCATGTGTGTATTTATATCTGTATTTATATCACATTAGTGCGTAATGCCCTGTCCATGGTTGCAGTACAGTTATAATAGAACAAACAAACAGTGCAATAAATAAAGGTAAATATACAAAGTAACTAAGATTAAATGGCACTTGAGGAAGGAGGCCCCTGCGCTGCAGAGCTTACAATCGAAGGGGGTTATTTATCAAAATCCGAATTTATCTGATTTATTTAACTTACAAAGTCTGACCAAAGTAGAATCCATGACGTGCCCTTATTTATTAAAAAAAACCACAATTTTATCAAAAAGTGAAAATCTGAATCATACAATATTTTCGGGCTTTTTTCCCAAAAAGCTAGAATTTTGGGGATTTTTGCCAGAAAAGTCTGAAATAGTTGGATTTTCTGGCTAATTCCAGCAGAGACGACAGAAACTTCCAAACCGGAACCTGTCCCATTGACTTATATACAACCTGACGTTTTCCATCCTCGGGGTATAATAAATCTTGAAAAAGCCAATTTTTTTTTCACTAAAAATTTAGATTATATAGTAAAAAAAAACTCGAATGTTTTGAGTTTTTGGCATTCACACTCCTATGCGGCAGATTTATCAAAATGCGAGATTAATGTGAAATGTGCACTAGTAAAGCCGAATTTCCAGTTTCAAAACCAGAAATTTGACTCTTAAAGGTACAGGAGCGGCTTTTTGCCGCCCCTGGAAATGTATCTGGCGCTGTCACCTGAGGCGACCGCCTCAGGCTGCCTCATTGGCCAAGCGCCCCTGTCCCCTGCATTGCGTTTTTTTCCGTTTAGCCTCAGGGGAGCGCAGGAATTATTATCAATGGCGCTGTACACAGATGCATGTATGTGCCAAACGCAGATAAAATGTGACATGTTGCGTCCCAACCTGTGTTTGGCGCTTACATGCGTCTGTGTGAGTACAGCCCCATTGACAATAATTCCTGTGCTCCCCTGAGGCTGAACGGTAAAAAACACAACGCAGGGGGGCGCACAAACGAACGCCCATGTGTAAGAGCCCTAAAGGTATGTAGATCCACAGGCAAAGGTGAACATAATAAACTAGGTTTCAACCCTTGTTGTGTGGTTGAGTCCCAACCACACTATTAACCACGCAGTTCTTTAAATTCATGGGCATTGGGCAAGTATTATCCAAAAACGAATCCAGCTACAGGAGCAACAGTTGAACACCCCATGTACCACTGCCTAAGATAACTATGCAAAGTTATATCATCTCACCCATTCAATCTTTCTGTCCTTGGCTACTTTAAACTGCACAACCTGAATGCAACGGAACAGCCTCGGAACAGAAATTTAATCACAGCGTTTCCTCTGTCTGGTTCACATCACAGGATTTATTAGGCAATTATGCATAAAAGAAACCATGTCCCAGAGCCTTCAAATGAGTATAAATAGCATGTGCTTGGAGAGCAAAGCCTTGACTATAAATGGGACAATATTATTTTTGTATGTAGAGATTTTCTGCGTATTGTACCACCAAAGCCCTACACCATTATGGGAACTTGCCTTACTGTAAGAAATCCAGAACAATTGTCCCCATCGTAGAGGCAAAAGTTGCTTCTGGAAGGTAAAGCTTTACAGTTGGTTGACAAAGCAGAAAACATTGGTTGGCAGATGAGCAGTATCATTATCTTTATACAGTATATACGGGGTATGTGTATGGAGACTTTGGGTGTCATTGGCCAACCTGACACAGTTTTGAATATATGTGCAGGCTCGGATTTGTGGAAAGGCCACCAAGGCCCGGGCGTAGGACGGTAGAATTTTAAGGGGCAGCATGCATTTCCCATGTGCCAATCCCCATTGCTCTGGTCCCGATGATGAAAATTTGAGTGAAAAAAAAGGAGGGGATTGGGGTGACGAACGACAGTGGGCCTAGGGGCGCTCGTTATGTAAATCCAGCCCTATATATATGTGTTGCCAGGTGGCACAATATCCTATTATGGTTTTTGTGGCCACTTTTAGGGGATTACTTATCAAAATATGAATTGATCTCATTATTTTCTGAAATATACTCCGCCCAAATCTGCACGGATTATTTATCAATACATTTGCCGGAAAAATTCCAGTTCAGGAAAAAAAATCGTGAAAAATTTCCGCCCGAAAAATCCGATTGTTTCTGATTTTTGCCTGAAAACCACAACATATTCAGATTTTTGCACGAAACCCAACGCACTTCTCCTATTGACTTATATACAATCTTTGCAGGTCTGAGATGCCGGATTTTCGGTTTCGGACCTTTTCCATCCTCAGGGTATAATAAATCATGAAAAATTCAGATTTTTATAGTAAAAAAAAAACTAAAAATAGTGAGAACTTTTCGGATTTTGATAAATAATTCTAGGATCTTAAAGGAGAAGGAAAGGTTATAACTAAGTAAGCTTTATCAGAAAGGTCTATATAAATACACCAGTAAACCCTCAAAGCAATGCTGTTCTGAGTCCTCTGTCAAAAGAAACACAACATTTCTTTTAGGGATGCACCGAATCCACTTTTTTGGATTCGGCCGAACCCCCAAATCCTTTGCAAAAGATTCGGCCGAATACTGAACCGAATCTGAACCCTAATTTGCATATGCAAATTAGGGATGGGAAGGGGAAAACATTTTTTACTTCCTTGTTTTGTGACAAAAAGTCATGTGATTTCCCTCCCCGCCCCTAATTTACATATGCAAATTAGGATTCGGATTCGGTTCGGCCAGGCAGAAGGATTCAGCCGAATCCGAATCCTGCTGAAAAAGGCCGAATCCTGGCCGAATCCCGAACCAAATCCTGGATTCGGTGCATCCCTAATTTCTTTCGATCTATTGTGTACTCATGGGCTTTTGTATCAGACTTCCTGTCTTCAGCTTAAACCTCCAGGGCTAGGGCTTGAGCATGCTCAGTTTGCTCCTCTCTCCCGCCCTTCCCCTCCCTCCCTCCTCCCATCCTTGCTGTAATCTGAGCCCAGAGCAATGAGTGAGCAGGGAGAGACTCAGGCAGGAAGTGATGTCACACCAAGCTAATATGGCAGTTGCTATCCTAAACAAACAGAGAGAGCTTCTGGAGCTGTTTACTCAGGTATGGTAGAGCATTCTGCAGAATAAATATAGTTTTATAGCTTGCACTATTGTGGCTAATCTATTGGCAATAAACTGCGTTGGTCGCTTTCCTTCTCCTTTAAAAAACCCTCAGGGCAAGGTACAAAGTGCAAAAACAGTCATAAGGAATAAAAATGTATTTTAAAAAATGATGCTTTTAGTTTTCTCAGCCTTCTGTTATCTGCTTGCCTTTTGGCTACTCATTCTCATCTGGTAATGGAAGATTGAGCCTTTTATGGAAGGTGCCCACCATCCTGTGTTGTTGTTGCTTTTTTTGCCAAAGGGAACTTGTCAACTCTCACCATCGACAAGAGATGGGACGTGCTGAGACTCTGCCCTGGGGTCTCTTGGAGGCTGCTGTTAGGCTTTGCACTAGGTGGAGTTCTAGTGACATCCGGTGGTATTACACATTGGAAAAGTTAAAGCGCAGCAGGATAATAGCAGGGGGCAAGTTATAAATGTACAAAAGACAGTATTTTCCGGCAAATCTAGGTACAAATCAAACATACAGATTACATACAAATACTGACTGATACAAGAGGGCCCTGCCCTTAAGAGCTTACAATCTACATGCAATAATTAAGTTGAAAGCTGAATTTCTTATTGTAGGCTCGGGCACAAAGCCGAATTCGCAGTGGGGAAAGGTCACACATTTTCAATATAAAGAGTTTCCTGTTAAAAAGTGCACAATTTCCTTTCTACGCTATAGTGGGCATCCGTATTTACTTAACTTTATATGTATTTTTTGTAACCAAACGCTTTCATCGAAGGATAAATAATTTAAACAGTCTTAGCGCGGTCCGTGCCTGGGATACATCTGGCTTTGGTTAATGATACTCTGTATTAAATGTAGAAAATTAGAGCAACCTGCCCAAGATCCCGGCATCCTGCGTGCGCATTTCACAAGGTCAGAGCCATGATAGTATCTCCCATCTACGAGACGCTGCTTTGCAAGGGTAATGGGACCCAACTGTTTATGGAAGATTGAACAATTGATACAATGGGAGACTTTTGGTTTCTTTAAATTTTTTCTCTGGGTCTATTTCTTATTAAAAGGAAATTGAATATATATTTGTATTGTTTGCCGGAGCGAGCAAGTCCTATATGTTCTGGTTACTATATATATTGAACAACCAACTTAAAGTGCAGTTACCTTAAAGGGATACTGTCATGGAAAAACATGTTTTTTTTCCAAAACACAACAGTTAATAGTGCTGCTCCAGTTACATTAAGTAGCAGAAATAACAGCCTGCCAGAAAGCAGTTCCATCCTAAAGTGCAGACACAAGTCACATGACTGGAGGCAGCTGGGAATTTGACAATATGTCTAGCCCCATGTCAGATTTCAAAATTGAATATAACAAAATCTGTTTGCTCTTTTGAAAAATGGGATTTCAGTGCAGAATTCTGCTGGAGCAGCACTATTAACTGATGTGTTTTGAAAAAAACATGTTTTCCCATGACAGTATCCCTTTAATAAGTGGGCCTCAGATTTTCCTGCTGAATTGTTTAGTACCGGAAATAACTGTGTTTTGGCACTGGTATGGGACCTGTTATCCAGAATGCTTAGGACCTGGGGTTCTCCGCATAAGAGGTCTTTCGGTAATTTGGATTTTTATACCTTAAGTCTACTAGAAATCATGTAAACATTAAAAAAAAACTCAATAGGTTCAATATGGATTTATCATATCTTAGTTCAGATCAAGTACAAGGTACTATTTAATTATTACAGAGAAAAAGGAAAATCATTTTTAAAAATTTTTTGGATTATTTGATTATAATGGAGTCTATGGGAGACAGCCTTTCCATAATTCTGAGCTTTGTGGATAATGGGTTTCCAGAATAGCAGATCCCATACCTGTATCATATCACCCAACTGTCCCGTTTTCTGCAGGTCAGTCCTGATTTTGACAGCTGACCCTGCAGTCTTAGATTTCTTACTGAAATGTCCCGAGTTTCTCTTTGATCTAATTCACCGAAGTCAGAAAAAAGAAAAAAGTTTCTGATACTTAATTAAAAAAAGAGGCTTTTTGGCAGAGAGCCCAGAATACTCAACAGTCAACACTGCACTTAGACATATTTGTAACAATTAAATAAAATCAAAGATATTAATGTAACAATTTAAGATAAGCAGGTATCTTGGGGGAACTGAGAAACATCTTAAAGGGCAATTTCAGCTTCATTAGCAAAACTGTTATAACCCATAAAAATTTTGTACGTGCTCTGGAAAAGTCGCTCGTGTCAAAACTGTCGCCCGTCAACACTATTCAGACGCCCATTGACTTTAACGCCGGCATCAAAATTGACGCATGTGTCAATTTTCGCATTTCGCTAATTTTTTTGCCGTAAAAATTTTTTTCGCAAAAATTCGCCCATCACTACTGATCATTCATGGGTTACTGCTCAGGTGCAAATATGCCCAGTTTTAGTAAGTTAATTAAAATACATTCTCTTTCCCTTCTAAACAGCCCAGACTTTTTGGCCCTGGCTACATTGTGCAACCCCTGCATGTTATGGGTCATATCAATATCTAATAGGCCAGATATTCTGTTTGTATCTTAGCTCCAGCCTATCCAGCCTCTGCCAGGCATTTTAGGGGGAAGGTGGAGTCTAGTTAGGGGTACAATAAGGAACAATAAGACATTTTTAAAAAAAATTAGAATTACAATAAGGAACCAGCACTGGGGATTGGAGCCTGGGCTGCAGGGTGTTATTAAACATACTTGCTGTTATAGTTTTAACTGATCTGAGCTGACAGGTTGCCTGAGTCAGTTTAAGTCCCAGACATGAAAGAGGCCGTACAGTAACATGTCATTTATTGCATACTTATTATTAGCACAGGGTTGAGCAGTCTGCGTGCCTTTAGATATTAACTGCAACAACCAGCACAGATATTATGGGGAATAACATACCTCCCAACTGTCCCTTTTTTTGGAGGGACAGTCCCTCTTTTGACAGCTCAACCCGCAGTCCCTCATTTGTACTTTCTCTGCACTGAACAGCCAGAAAAAGAAACAAAGTTTTTAACTTAATTGGCTTTTAGCAGAGAGCCCAGAACAGCTAACAGGTGCAAATAAGATACTTTGTAACAATTTTGAGACACAAAAAACTATTTAGATAAGGAGAAATATTTTCAAACTTTCATAACCTGCCAAATTTTGCAAAATGAACATGGTAATTAGGGGGTGTGGCCACAGAAAGGGCGTGGTCAAAAAAGTTTGCTGCACTACGTGCAGAAAAACATTTTTGTCCCTCTTTCAAAATGTTGGGAGGTATGGAATAATAGTTCTGACATTGCATAAGGATTAGTGCAGGGCTGGATTAAAAAACTGTGTCATTTAGAGCACCATTTACATATACCCCCTTATGCAGTACAAGATCTTATTGGAAGATCACAGAGGGCATGGGGTGGAACTACAGCGAAAGCAGACCCTGCAGCTGCAGGGGGGGGGGGCACAGGAGGTATAGGGGCCCAAATAATGAGCAATTTAAAAGTATATTGGTAAAACAGGACAATCACTGGATATGTTGGGGGCCCTAAAATGAATTTGTTGTGGGGCCCAGTAACATCTAGTTGCTCCACTGAGGGCAGCAGCCTGGAGCACGACAAGAGTTGGGTACAGGGATTATATGTGCCTCCTGCATTACAAGTAAATGAAAGACTGAATGTGGGCCCCAGCTCTGTCTGGGAGCAAGGTACATCGTAGGCAAAAAAAACTTGGCACTTAGCATTGGTTTTTTGCACCTTGCCTCCTTTGATAACTTAGCCCTTCAGTGTCAATCAGACTTTTAAAAAAAGTCACATTTCATTTTGTGGTTTTGACATTCAGAATCTCTAATTGGTTTGTTTATAGCACAGGATTAATACTGGCTTTATGACCTCCACAATAACAATAACACACACTGGAACACTAGAGGAGGCAGCCCGGAAGTTCCATGTGTATACGAGGCGGCAGCTAAGCTGCTCTCATTCTGCTGTAAAACCTGACGGGTCTGCCATAAACTGGACTCTCTGGTTGGGCAAGTGCACCCTCTTGACCCTAATGTTGTTTTGAATGGGGCAATTAATTAGGTTTTTGTACATGTTTTCTGCACAAAACCATTGCTCTCTGGACTTTATTTAAAGGGGATCTAAAGGCAAAAAAATAAAATCCCATTTTTACTTTCTTTAATGAAAAAGAAATCTATCTCCAGTATTTACTTCTATTAAAAAAATGTGAACCATTTTTATAATAAACCTGAATGCATTGAAATTCCCCCCTAGTTTTACTTGCTCTGACTGCTGCAGATAGGAAACTACAGACGCTCCCTAACTGCTCTGCAGGGAAACAATCATACTTCCAAACAGCAGAGCGGAGACCCCACCTTACTTCCCAGAACTAGAGCAGCTTTGTTTGTTTCCCTGTAAAGCAGCTGGCGACTGTGTCGAGATTTGTATCCACAGACCCAGTGCAGTCTGTATATTCTGATTATTAATCAGTCTTGCTGTATCGGCTTCTATGGCAGATATTATTTGACTTGTGCTGTTTTGATAATTTATGACAATCCCTAAGCAGCCCAGATCACACTGAGCATGTGCAAGGTCTTGGTCTTGCAAAGATGTTATACAAAGTTACAAGATGGTGACCCCTTGCGGCCAACTTTGAAAGCATAAATCATTTGTTTAATTAGGCTTGTGGTACAGTAAGTTGATGTTTATGTTTAGTATACAAAATACAGCATTTCTAGCATTATTCTATTTTAGACTTTACTTCCCCTTTCAGTTTTAAATAGCCACGCAGGGTAAAACTGACCCAAAGGCTGTTCAACTACACTATTTATAAAACAGCTGAAAGGCCACATACTAGGGTATCTCAAATGCTGTCACCACCATACTGTCATACTATATTGTATATCCCCCCTGATATCCTTACTGCACTTATAGAGGGTGCTTTTTGGCCCATTCAATTTTACAGTCAATGAATTAATATAGAAAAATGGAACCATTTGTGATCGCAATAATAATACTATAACACTGTTACATAACAGAACCAATTTCCCAACTGGTTTAAGAAATAACAGATTTTATTGTTGATGTTGTGGAAGGAATTTTAGTGCTTGTTGTTAGTTACTATGTAGTTAGTGCCATGGGTGCATGCTTGGGAGAGATTGTGGAGAGTTAACATTCACGGAGCGCTTAACAAATGACTCACAAAGGGGTATTAACTAGATGATGATAGCTTTGATGGACAGCTCATTGGCTTTCAGCTAACCATGCCAGTAAAAACAGCTGGAGCTCCAAGAGAAGTGTGTCCCAAGGGGAGCAACAACATGTCAGCGCTCCAGCAGGGCAGCCGTTGGGTGGCATGACTCTTATCACCAGCGTCTGCTTCAGACATGGAGACAGGCGGGTTCAGAGCGGCTCTTCAGCCACAGTTCGAGGATTAACCTGAGCCTGGGGTGGAATTTCAGAAGTACATTTGATCTGCACTGAAGGAGTGCGCTCAGGTTTTTGGCTGGAGCCCAGGCTAGTGTGGATGAAGGCAATGTGATCTCTTCCGAGCCGGCGTCTGTGTGCGAGTGTATATCAATTTCTTAACATCACAGGATGACAGTTAAAAAGATACATGCCATTTCCCTAGCCTTTCCAGTGCCATGCTAAAACCTTGCCCTTCACACCCTGAGCAGATGCACTTTATCATTTCCACCCACTGCATGTTTTTGGGTGCCCAAAGTGCCCAAGTGTGAAGGTTGGTTAGGGTGAGATTTGGTGAGGATGCTTAATTACTCTCCTAGATACTCTTGGAACCACAGACTGAAGGTCAATCATGGAATAAACACTTATGTGATGGGGTCTTACATTGCCTATGACTTGGTCAAAAATGTTTTCTATTTCTGTAAACTTCTTATGAGCCAGGGGGCCCCGAACAAGAGTTGGTCAATAAAAGGGGTTCATTAACCCAAGAAAAGTACTGGCTGTAGGTTTAAGCATAAAGAGAATACACTTAGGGGCACATTTACTTAGCACGAGTGAAGGATTAGAATAAAAAATACTTTGAATTTCGAATGGTTTTTTTTGGCTACTTCGACCATTGAATTGGCTACTTCGACCTTCGACTACGACTTCAAATCGATTCGAACTAAAAATCGTTGGACTATTCGACCATTCGATAATCGAAGTACTGTCTCTTTAAAAAAAACTTCGACCCCCTACTTCGCCACGTAAAAACGACCAAACCTCAATGTTAGCCTATGGGGAAGGTCCCCATAGGCTTTCTAAGCTTTTTTTGTCGTAGAAAAATCGTTCGATCAATGGATTAAAATCCTTTGAATCATTCGATCAAACTAATTGCGGTAAATCCTTCGATATTCGAAGTCAAAGGATTTAACTTCGACAGTCGAATATCGAGGGTTAATTAACCCTCGATATTCGACCCTATGTAAATCTGCCCCTTAGTAGTGGGAAGGTAGAGATATAGCTCCAGATGTGGATGTGTGTGTTGCATGACTTATGAAGTTCAACATTTGCTGAATCTGATTGGTTAAAGAGTTTGCTGGATTTGATTGGTGTCTGCTTTATTTATCCACCTTTATAGACTCCTATTACCTGTTTGGTTTATATCCAGGGTTTTAGATGCACTTAAAGAGTGCTCACTGAAATATTGAGAGCTTTCGAACAGTGTTTTCCTAAATGTGGAGTGGCCCATCTAGGGATATGGCATGAAGGACAATGAAAGAACAATTTAATGTAGAAATGTCTATCGCTAGTGATGGGCGAATCTGTCCTGTTTTGCTTTGCCAAAAAATTTACAAAACTCTGAAAAGAATTGCGAAACGCATTGAAGTCAATGGCCGTCAAAATAATTCTGACCTGCAAAAATTTTTACTTGTTCGGCAATTTTTACACATGCTTCTTTTTTGTCCAAATGCATTAAAGTCAATGGGAGTCAAAAATATTTGCAGCTTACATGCGCAACTTTTTTGTGAAGCAAATTTTCCGGCGGGAATGTTTGCAGCAGTTTTGAAAAAACTGCTGCGAATTCATGCCTGGTGAATACATTTCGCCCATCGCTATCTATTGCTGGAAATATAGGAGAGTAATATTGTAATGAACTAACCAATGTTTAACTTCAAAGGGGGGTTTAACACAACTAAAAGTATCTGCTCTAGAATAAAGAAGGTCCCCCTAAGGTATTGAATTTCTAGGTGGCGTTCCTACATAAATATAATTAAAGGACATGTAAAGGCAAAAAAAAAAAATCGCATTTTTACTTTCTTTAATGAAAAAGAAACCTATCTCCAATATACTTTAGTTAAAAAGTGTGTACAGTTTTTATAAGAAACCTGACTGTATGCAGTGAAATTCTCCCTTCATTTACTGCTGTGGATAGGAATTGTCAGACAGTCCCTAACTGCTGAGCAGGGAAACAATCATACTTATGAACAGCAGGGGGAGCCCCCGCCTTACTTCCCAGCCATGCAGAACTCAAGCAGCTTTGTTTATGACGATCCCTAAGCAACCCAGACCACACTGAGCATGTGCACAGTCTTCGTCTTGCAAAGATGTATAACAAAGTTACAAGATGGCGACCCCCTTTAGCCAACTTTGAAAGCATAAATTATTTGTTTGATTAGGCTTGTGGTGCAGTAAGTTCATGTTTATATTAATATACAAAATACAGCATTTCTAGCCTTATTCTATTTTAGACTTTACATGCCCTTTAAAGCTCAGTGTCTGTGCTTTTAACCAAACACTGCCTCTATATTTATCTTTATGTTTCATACAAAGTACAATTTATACCTATTTATTTTTTTTGTCTCATAATGGAAATACATTAAATGAGCTGAGAACTAAAAGGCCTGTGTAAGTGGCTGAACTACTAACCCAAATAAAGACGGCGTGGTTGCATAGTTGAAATAATCCCGTCATTGCCCATGGCTTGAAATGACAGTAAAATGAACCAATAATTAGGCCTCTGCATGTAAGCCTGTGATTTTCCCACTTCTGCAGAACTTCAAAACAAAATCCTCTGTTGGTGGACTAACTAATTAACTAAGCAAAGGGCTTACTACTTTGCCATTCTACCAAAGGTAATTCTGTTATTCAGAATGCTCAAGACCTGGGGCTTTCCGGATAACGGATCTTACCGTAATTTGGATCTTCATACATTAAGGGGCACATTTACTAAGCTCGAGTGAAGGATTCGAAGTAAAAAACTTAGAATTTCAAAGTATTTTTTTGGGTACTTCGACCATCAAATAGGCTACTACAACCTTCGACTACGACTTTGACTTCAATTCGAACGATTCTAGCTAAAAATCGTTCGACTATTTGACCATTCGATAGCCGAAGTACTGTCTCTTTAAAAAAATACTTCAGTAGTTTAAACCTATCGAGGTACAATGTTAGCC
Source organism: Xenopus petersii (assembly GCA_038501925.1). Classification (NCBI taxonomy): domain Eukaryota; kingdom Metazoa; phylum Chordata; class Amphibia; order Anura; family Pipidae; genus Xenopus; species Xenopus petersii. The sequence goes on along the minus strand of CM076685.1, from coordinate 102,156,759 downwards.
AATGGGGACCTTCCCCATTACTTTTTTGATTGAAGGAAAATCTTTTGATCGATCGATTAAAATCCTTCGATTGTTTGCGGTAAATCCTTCGAATACGATATTCGTAGGATTTTACTTTGAGGGTCAAATTCGAGGGTTTATTAACCCTCGATATTCGACCCTTAGTAAATGTGCCCCTACGTCTACTAGAAAATCATGTAAACATTAAATAAACCCAATAGGCTGGTTCTGTTTCCAATAAGGATTAATTATATCTTAGCTTGGGTCAAGTACAAGATGCTGTTTTATTATTACAACATACCTGTATTGTATAGTTATTAAGCTAACATAAATAAATAACATATATAAATAGATGATTATCATAGACTAGACATTAAGCCCGTTAATTAACGGGCGCTAGAACATATGTAGAAAATTCGCCAGAGACGGTCCGTGGGGCACATGCGCAGTAGCGCAATCCCACGAACACAGGGACTGGACGCAGAGACACTTCAACTTTATTATATAGGATGTGTAGAGGTACAACACTTACATACCTTTCTCCTTAGTTGCCAGCGGGCTTTAGGGAAGAGGCAAAAGCTGCTATTTTGCGAGATTAGTCGCCCGGCAACAAATCGCTTCTTCTTTGGACGACTAATCTCCCCGAACTGCCTTCCCACTGGCTAGAATGTAAATCGCCGGCGGGATGACATTAGGATCGCTTCGGCTTTCCAAAGTCGCCCGAAATTTCCTCGTGGGGCAACTTCGGACAACTTTGGAAAACGAAGCCTTGCGAGTGCCATCCCGGTGGCGATTTACATTCTAGCCAGCAGGAAGGCAGTTCAGGGAGATTAGTTGCCCGAAGAAGAATCAATTTATCGCTGGGCGAATAATCTTCCGAAATAGCAATGTGTGTCTCTGCCCTTAGGCTTTGGAGATTGTAGAAATCAACATACTCTTGCGTATTCGGCGCCGATCCAGGACATCACAAGGACAGCAGCGTTAGTGCAAAATTTCAGGCTTTATTTCAACACACACACAAGTGAGGGTTTTAGCGGTGGGCGTGCATGAGGAAGTGCCGGGAGATCCGGCAAGAAACGCGTAAGTCAGCCATGCACGCCCACCGCTAAAACCCTCACTTGTGTGTATGTTGAAATAAAGCCTGAAATTTTGCACTAACGCTGCTGTCCTTGTGATGTCCTGGATCAGCGTCGAATACGCGAGAGTATGTTGATTTCTGCAATGGATGCTGGCGTGAAGTAACTGGCGTCTCGCACAGGCTGCGACCAGGCAGACACAGCAAGTCCGGGTGAGCTCCGATGCGAACCGCATCTTTCTTTGTTTTATTTGGAGATTGTACCCTGGCATTTCACTGAAGGCCAAGATTTAGCATTTCTTATTGTCTCATCGTTTGTTTGTACCCGGTTGTGTGATCACTCAATTCAAATACTGCACATGTGAACGGAGAACTGTGCCAGACACTAACCACATTGATAAAATGTTCTCACTTTCCTTTGATACTCGGTTTCATAATCTTTTCAGTTGTCCCTCAAAGCTTTTATCTTTTTACAAGAGGTGTATAGCCATGCTGCCTGTGTATGGGGAAAGGTGAGACGACGACAGTATGACAGGAGCACAGTATATAGATTTCATAGCCATTAGCCATTCCAGCAGTTATTTCCAGTCGCCCTCTTCTCATTGATTCTTTTCATCTGCCTCCCAAGATTAAAGGCTTATTGGGGGTGATCAAAACAGATCAACCAAACAGATGTCCTATAACTTTATAGTTATATTGACCCCTCAATAATATTAATATACAGGAACTGTGTGGGCTGTGTCCAATTAATCACAAGTACTTGCTATTTTCCTTGTTTTTTCCACATTTTATAATAACTGCATGTTCATTATTTAGTCTCCCCTATACAGTGGCACAACTAGATTTTACTGGGCCCCACAGCAAATTAATTTTAGGGCCCCCAACATATCCTGGTTGTCCTTTTTTACCAAAATATGTTGAAACTGCTCATTAATTAGGGCCTTATGGGGTCCCTATATCTCCTGGGCCCTCTGTTTCTCTGTAGTTACACCCCTGCCGGTATCTATAAACGGGCAAGTCAAGGAATCCTATTCAGCACCCACAGCCACAGACTTAATACCCAAAAATCAGAAATAAAGCAATTCATACATATAATCTACAGTATGTTATTATTCCAATAAGACCAGTGGAAATGTAATTTGTCAGTAAAGGTAGTCATTTCAATCCCTTGATCTGCTGAATAACAGTATTGAATGTAGGACCCCCCTGCTCATTTAGTCTACCAGTACAATTCTACATGTTTTGAAGAAGAGGAGCATATCAAATAAGTTTTAGGAGAGGGGGCCGAATATACATAGAATTGTCTAGAAATGACTCATAGGACCCTGCTTCTTATGTTCTGGCCTACACCTCTGGAGTTTCCATTTGTGTCAACAAACAATTCCACACTTGAATGGGATCTTGGGATGACTTGAGACCTACTATATAGGTATTTATGGTCTATTTTGAAACCTGTTTTAAGTCAGGGTCCACCACTGTACAATTATATTTCCTGAATAAAATTGTATCTGTGCATAAAACATGGTGAATCAGTGGAGTTTCTCTATTAAATGAAAACTATACCTCCAGAATGAATACTTAAGCAACAGATAGTTTACATCATATTAACTGGCATATTAAAGAATCTTACCAAACTGGTCTATATATTTAAGTAAATATTGACCTTTTACATCTCTTGCCATGAGCCAACATTTAGTGATGGTCTGTGTGCTGTCTCAGAGATCACCTGACCACAAATACTGCAGCTCTAACTGTAACAGGAAGAAGTGTGGAAGCAAAAGACACAACTCTGTCTGTTAATTGGCTCATGTGACCTAACATGTATGATTTGTTGGTATGTTTGTGTGCACCGTGAACCATATGATCCCAGGGGGCAGCCCTTATTTTTTAAAATGGCAATTTTCTATTTATGATTATCCAATGGCACATACTACTAGAAAAGTATATTATTATGAAAATGGTTTATTTACATGAAGCAGGATTTTACATATGAGCTGTTTTATGCAATATCTTTTTATAGAGACCTACATTTTTGGGGGGTAAAGTTTTCCTTTAACTTGTGTAATTAGAAGCCAAATGCATTAGAGAAGGATAGCCTGTGGGTTTCAGATGGTTTATAGTAAGAGTAAGAGGCAGATATTCTCGTAGAACCATTGGTCCATAGACATTGGTCCTCAAGTTTAGTGATGGTTGAATTTATTCGGCAGGCACGAATTCACAGCGAACTTGTGTGTTTCGCACCAGCGAATAAATCCGCAAATTTGCAGTGAAAATTCACCGCCGGTGAAAAAATTGGATGCCGGTGACGGTTTTGACTCTAGAGTCAAAGTTTTTGCGATGCCGGCGTTTCGCAAAGTTTCCCCCGTTTAGCTGGAAATTCACAAAATTTGTGGCGGAGCAATACAGGACAAATTCGCTCATCACTACTCAAGTTCATTTTTTACCACCATTGTGGTTTGCAGCCTTGGGCTTTAGTATTTCAGCGGCAATATGATATGATATGAAAGTCATTATTTTTCTTTGAACTTCAAATCAAGTAATTTTATACAAGCTAGAGGGTTTTAGCGGTGGGCGTGCATGAGGAAGTGCCGGGAGATCCGGCAAGAAACGCGTAAGTCAGCCATGCACGCCCACCGCTAAAACCCTCACTTGTGTGTATGTTGAAATAAAGCCTGAAATTTTGCACTAACGCTGCTGTCCTTGTGATGTCCTGGATCAGCGTCGAATACGCGAGAGTATGTTGATTTCTGCAATGGATGCTGGCGTGAAGTAACTGGCGTCTCGCACAGGCTGCGACCAGGCAGACACAGCAAGTCCGGGTGAGCTCCGATGCGAACCGCATCTTTCTTTGTTTTATTTGGAGATTGTACCCTGGCATTTCACTGAAGGCCAAGATTTAGCATTTCTTATTGTCTCATCGTTTGTTTGTACCCGGTTGTGTGATCACTCAATTCAAATACTGCACGTGAACGGAGAACTGTGCCAGACACTAACCACATTGATAAAATGTTCTCACTTTCCTTTGATACTCGGTTTCATAATCTTTTCAGTTGTCCCTCAAAGCTTTTATCTTTTTACAAGAGGTGTATAGCCATGCTGCCTGTGTATGGGGAAAGGTGAGACGACGACAGTATGACAGGAGCACGGTATATAGATTTCATAGCCATTAGCCATTCCAGCAGTTATTTCCAGTCGCCCTCTTCTCATTGATTCTTTTCATCTGCCTCCCAAGATTAAAGGCTTATTGGGGGTGATCAAAACAGATCAACCAAACAGATGTCCTATAACTTTATAGTTATATTGACCCCTCAATAATATTAATATACAGGAACTGTGTGGGCTGTGTCCAATTAATCACAAGTACTTGCTATTTTCCTTGTTTTTTCCACATTTTATAATAACTGCATGTTCATTATTTAGTCTCCCCTATACAGTGGCACAACTAGATTTTACTGGGCCCCACAGCAAATTAATTTTAGGGCCCCCAACATATCCTGGTTGTCCTTTTTTACCAAAATATGTTGAAACTGCTCATTAATTAGGGCCTTATGGGGTCCCTATATCTCCTGGGCCCTCTGTTTCTCTGTAGTTACACCCCTGCCGGTATCTATAAACGGGCAAGTCAAGGAATCCTATTCAGCACCCACAGCCACAGACTTAATACCCAAAAATCAGAAATAAAGCAATTCATACATATAATCTACAGTATGTTATTATTCCAATAAGACCAGTGGAAATGTAATTTGTCAGTAAAGGTAGTCATTTCAATCCCTTGATCTGCTGAATAACAGTATTGAATGTAGGACCCCCCTGCTCATTAAGTCTACCAGTACAATTCTACATGTTTTGAAGAAGAGGAGCATATCAAATAAGTTTTAGGAGAGGGGGCCGAATATACATAGAATTGTCTAGAAATGACTCATAGGACCCTGCTTCTTATGTTCTGGCCTACACCTCTGGAGTTTCCATTTGTGTCAACAAACAATTCCACACTTGAATGGGATCTTGGGATGACTTGAGACCTACTATATAGGTATTTATGGTCTATTTTGAAACCTGTTTTAAGTCAGGGTCCACCACTGTACAATTATATTTCCTGAATAAAATTGTATCTGTGCATAAAACATGGTGAATCAGTGGAGTTTCTCTATTAAATGAAAACTATACCTCCAGAATGAATACTTAAGCAACAGATAGTTTACATCATATTAACTGGCATATTAAAGAATCTTACCAAACTGGTCTATATATTTAAGTAAATATTGACCTTTTACATCTCTTGCCATGAGCCAACATTTAGTGATGGTCTGTGTGCTGTCTCAGAGATCACCTGACCACAAATACTGCAGCTCTAACTGTAACAGGAAGAAGTGTGGAAGCAAAAGACACAACTCTGTCTGTTAATTGGCTCATGTGACCTAACATGTATGATTTGTTGGTATGTTTGTGTGCACCGTGAACCATATGATCCCAGGGGGCAGCCCTTATTTTTTAAAATGGCAATTTTCTATTTATGATTATCCAATGGCACATACTACTAGAAAAGTATATTATTATGAAAATGGTTTATTTACATGAAGCAGGATTTTACATATGAGCTGTTTTATGCAATATCTTTTTATAGAGACCTACATTTTTGGGGGGTAAAGTTTTCCTTTAACTTGTGTAATTAGAAGCCAAATGCATTAGAGAAGGATAGCCTGTGGGTTTCAGATGGTTTATAGTAAGAGTAAGAGGCAGATATTCTCGTAGAACCATTGGTCCATAGACATTGGTCCTCAAGTTTAGTGATGGTTGAATTTATTCGGCAGGCACGAATTCACAGCGAACTTGTGTGTTTCGCACCAGCGAATAAATCCGCAAATTTGCAGTGAAAATTCACCGCCGGTGAAAAAATTGGATGCCGGTGACGGTTTTGACTCTAGAGTCAAAGTTTTTGCGATGCCGGCGTTTCGCAAAGTTTCCCCCGTTTAGCTGGAAATTCACAAAATTTGTGGCGGAGCAATACAGGACAAATTCGCTCATCACTACTCAAGTTCATTTTTTACCACCATTGTGGTTTGCAGCCTTGGGCTTTAGTATTTCAGCGGCAATATGATATGATATGAAAGTCATTATTTTTCTTTGAACTTCAAATCAAGTAATTTTATACAAGCTAGAATAATACAGCTTTTGTTTGTGTGTGTGTGTGAGGGGGTTCTACCTGTGTCTTTGTGATCAATGTGTAGGGGAAAATGTGAGTTCCAAACTTATAGATTTTAGATTTGCCAGTGGTTTTCAACCTGTGGAGCTTGGAGCAGTGGAAGGGGACTCATCTAGAATGCCAATATGGTGAGAATATTTATATGTTCTCCTGGGTAAACCTGACATTCCAACGTGAAGGTCAATAATGTTGGGATTATGGGTGATAATCTTGGTATTTTAGATATTATGGCTGAATGACTGATACACCATTTTTTTCTTATATATATATACTGTATATAACCTTGGTACCAGATAAGTGAGGTCCTGGCCAAAGGTTGTACTTCCAAGGGGGGATTTAAAATGAAAAAGGCTAACAACCATTAAAGGGCATGTAAAGGCAAAAAAATAAAATCCCATTTTTACTTTCTTTAATGAAAAAGAAACCTATCTCCAATATACTTTAATTAAAAAATGTGTACCGTTTTTATAAGAAACCTGACTGTATGCAGTGAAATTCTCTTTACTGCTGTGGATAGGAATTGTCAGACGGTCCCTAACTGCTCTGCAGGGAAACAATCATACTTATGAACAGCAGGGGGAGCCCCCGCCTTACTTCCCAGCCATGCAGAACTCAAGCAGCTTTGTTTATGATGATCCCTAAGCAGCCCAGACCACACTGAGCACTTGCACAGTCTTAGTCTTGCAAAGATGTTTAACAAAGTTACAAGATGGTGACCCCTTGTGGCCAACTTTGAAAGCATAAATTATTTGTTTGATTAGGCTTGTGGTGCAGTAAGTTCATGTTTATATTTAGTATACAAAATACAGCATTTCTAGCCTTATTCTATTTTAGACTTTACCCTTAATGCCCTTTAATGCCCAGTTCAGCCCATTGCCGTATAGATGTTAAAGTCCCAATATTGCATTGTCATCCTCGGCTGTTTACAACAAACATTAAAACTTGTACTTATATTGAACATTCTGTTGTTCTTCCAATATTCCATCACACTTAGACCCTAAAATATTTATATGTAAATAATTTGCATAAATTATATCATGGCAGCCCTATTCTAATTTTGTTTTTTTGTTTTTTTGCAGTGGTCTGAGGTGGATTAAGTAATGATCCTCCGCCTTTATGCCATGGTGATCTCATACTGTTGTGCCATCTGCGCTGCCCCCTTCCAGAGCCGGAACACAGATTTGGATTATGGCCCCGATAAAACATCAGAAGCCTCAGACCGGCAATCAGTTCCCAACAACTTCAGTCATGTCCTGCAAAATGGGTTCTTTCCAGATTTGTCATCCACCTATTCCAGCATGGCTGGTAAGGACTGGAACCTTTACTCACCTAGAGTGACTCTTTCAAGTGAGGAGCCTTCTGGACCTCCACTACTTTTCTTGTCAGAGGAGACAGTGGTACATCCAGAACCAGCCAACAAGACTTCCCGGCTAAAACGGGCATCAGGATCTGATTCGGTCAGCTTGTCCCGTCGGGGAGAGCTCTCTGTGTGTGACAGTGTCAACGTCTGGGTTACCGATAAACGTACAGCCGTGGATGATCGGGGTAAAATAGTGACTGTCATGTCTGAGATTCAGACTCTAACAGGACCACTGAAGCAATACTTCTTTGAGACCAAGTGCAATCCATCAGGCAGCACCACTAGAGGATGCCGAGGTGTAGACAAAAAGCAATGGATATCTGAGTGCAAAGCAAAACAGTCTTATGTGAGGGCTCTGACCATAGATGCCAACAAGCTTGTGGGTTGGCGTTGGATCCGTATTGACACAGCGTGTGTCTGTACCTTGTTGAGTCGGACAGGAAGGACGTAAAAGATGAGGGTTAGCAAAATAGAGAGAAGAGGTTGATCCCTCTCCTTGCATTACTGTGGTTAGGGAATGAGGAATGCTTTTCCTTAACCTGTTTACAGCATGGCACAAATGGCCTTAAACACACACATTCCTGGAGTCTCAACACCAATGTAAACATTTACAGAAGAGGCTTCCAAGATGCATGCGACTGGATATAAATGAGCACCAAGTGGCCTTGTTCAGCAGTTCCGGGAGGAGAATCTTACTTTCCGTTAGTGCCTTTTCACGTTGGAGTCATGCGGCAGATGACTATATCATGGAATATTGTTACAGGGAAGGCAGAAAACTGGCACTTTCACTGGTGCCTGGTATTTACTGTGTCGCCTTTACTCAAAGAGCTGGAAATCTTGAAGAGTTTGATTGTAAAAATGGGCAACGTAGAACTTTGCTAGCATTGAACATGACAGATTTGGCTAAGCTGGTACATTAAATGTGAAGAAGGTCCTTGGAGCAGCAAATGATTCCCCCCTGGGGGATGGTGTCCCCCCATTTGACAATTCATATTGTAAGCTAGTATAAAGGGATTATTCTATTTGTAAATTTTATATATATATATATACATTATATATATATTGAGAACTATAACTTATTTGCAACAAATTTTTATGGACTGCATGTCGCTACTTGTGGTCTTTGGATCCTGCCTTCCACAGCTTCTCTTTTTCTACCCCATATTTATTTCCTATTGGCTTATAACCATGTCCTGATTCAAAGCAGCAACCGGCTGACCCACCTGAATTGGCACAGCTCGGGGGATTCTGTTAGATGATCAGCAATTGTTATTGACCTGCCTTTGACCAAGTTAGGGAAATAATGTGTGTTTCTAAATAAATGGTAAAATAGAAGTATATGTATGTTTGACTATATAAAAATCAGATTGCAATCTGCCATATTGTTTGCGATGATTATGGCACTGCCCCTAAAAATCAATGGCATTGGCCTATCTTCCATGTATAGCTTTTTCTCTTATACTGTATACTGCTATCCATGTAAGGGGGAAAAAGGAAGATAAACCCGCCTTATAAATAGGACATGGTTCTCTCCAACAGAACATCTACTATTCTTAAGTATTTATGTCAGTGCTGTACCTTCTTGAAATGCTCGATTCATTGTTAGATTTTGTTAGAGCGAATAAAAGAAAATATAATTCAGCTCAAAGCCCACGGAACCCACCACTTTTAAGAACAGGTTTGAGTAGGTCATGGGCAAATATTGTAGTGGTGATGCTGCTGCCACCCATTACCTGCCCCTCCAGTGATGTATCAGCCTACGTCTGACCCCTTCAATGTCCCCGGGGACCAGTCAAGTGTGGGAAGGAGCAGGTTATCTAGAATCAATTCTGCCACACTTTTGTGCTTTTCTGCACTGCAGGTTCAGCGGAAGTTGGCTTTTCTCCAGTCAACACTTAATTTTTTTATCAGTTACTTGCATACTTCTTGATAGTTGTCTGACTTCTACAACATTGTCAGAACCAGCAGTGCAGGGAACAGCAAGGGACACATAGCTACTGCTTTCTTTCCTTAATGAGGACCGAAACGTTGGACTCTACTAAAAATAAAAAGGCAAAGATTTTTTATATATATATATATATATATATATATATATATATATATATATATAGTAGTATGAAAAACCGGCACTCACAATACTAGGGTCACCGATGCCTGGGTGCAGTCCTCGATAAAGTAGAATCCATTGAAATGTTAAAGATCGCACTCACAGGTCTTAAGAGTAATAAATGGTCTATATACTCTTAAGACCTGTGAGTGCGATCTTTAACATTTCCAGATATATATATATAGCATTCCAAGGTTACACGCACACCGTATTAGAAATCAATAATTATTTATTAGGATATATTATGCAATGCATCCGCATTATGCAATGCATCCGCATATATATATATATATATATATATATATATATATATATAGATATATACACACACTGTGTATATATATATATATGTGTGTGTGTGTGTGTATATATATATATGTGTGTATATATATATATATATATATATATATATATATATACAAACGGAAGGATAGAAGCGCACTCCTGGGATTTCTTCGAAAACAAATTAGTTTATGAAGTCCTCATTGCAGTAATCAACGTTTCGGCTCGTGTCCAGAGCCTTTATCAAGATTACACAACATGTCCTTCTGTTTGTATCTACCATTTCCCAGGAGCAGCACCCGGGTATACGAGAGGATTGGCCAAGAGAAGTGCGGATCATCGAGATTGTATATATATATATATATATATATATATATATATATATATATATATATATATCATGTAACAGACCTTTCACAGAGTAACAGAGTTTTCACTGTTACTGTTTTCACCCCCTATTTGAAATCTGAAAAGAAGAGGAAGGCAAATAATTAAAAAACCTGGGCCGCTCCTGCCATGAGGCAAGTTGAGAGCGGCCAGTTACAAGGGGCGGCAAAAAGCCTCCTCTTGCAAATTAAAGAGCAGTAGAGATACGGCCCCCTTTGACCTGCTCCGAGCGGAAAAAGGGGGGGGCATTGGGAGGCAGCAGCCCCAGGATTGCCCCTGTCAAAAACTTTTAAAAAAGAAGACCATGTGAAAAATTGCTAACAACAGTAATGTCTATAACATAATAAAAGTTCATGCAAAGCTTTTAAAATGCTTTTTAAAAAAAATCTGAAATAGTAAACCATAAATCTGTAGCCAATAGTCGGCACTACAGACACAGCCCCAGATAGCACAGAGCCGCTTCTATGGAGAGCTAAAATCATATAGTTCTGTCTTTTCTTTTTTATTTTGTTTCTTTCCATCCAAAAAGTAACTGCTTGAGCAAGGAATGAAATGTCAGGTACCCCTACTAATATATTCTCTATATTTTCCCTTTCTGCCATCCCCCTCTATAAAATTCCCTCCAAAGGAAGGCATTACACTAAATTACCTGTTTTCTATCAGATTTTGCTCCCTCAATGATATATTTTCTATGTTTCTTATATAACTTATTTGTTTTATTATTTTTAATGATCAATAGTCTGTTGATGTTTTTGTTGTCATGAAATCTCTGAAACAGGAAAACAAAAATAAAATGTTTTTTTTTCTATGGTATACTTTATTTTTCTTTGCATTGCACACACATTGCACTAAGTCCTAAGGCTTATACCAAAGTGGGAAGATTGGGGGGGGGGATTAATATATTGCTGAGTAGTGAATTAGCAGGATATCACTGGTGATGTCCCAGAAGTCTTGGAGTAAAAGATACCATGATGTGATGAGGGTCTGGATGGTCTGATCAAATCACTAAATAATCAGATATTGACCTGGTTTGGCCACCCAAGTGGTGCATCAAACCAGACTGATGTAATTGTTCAGCCTCTGGGACAACTCTTGAATCACATAGAGGTTGACTCTTCAGGAAAGGGCAATGTCCATAGCGTAAGGTGGTCCTTACAAAATGGGATTCTACAGACGGCTTGGTCAATATCTTGCTGAAGAAGTGGTCAAAGAAGTCGTTTTGGCCCCATACACAGGACAATAAGCTGAAAACAGATGATATGAGTGTATGTATATCTTCTTCCAACTTCAAGCCCTCATCAATTGTTCATGCTATGGAGCCATCATCATTCCTGATCAAAGCTCCATAGTGAACCGAAATGTTGAAGTTTCAATAAATGTTCTTCATTAATAATCTTCACTAGATACAACATGCTGATTGAAGTAATAACATGATCTTAGATGATCAATTACTTCCTTGCTGGAATGGATTCTCCGGGCTCAGGCCTGACCATATGTTAAAGACAATTACAGGAGAAACATATTTCTTCGTAAAAAAATATGAAGTGCCGCAATATTTATAAAGTGCTAAGTGCCAATTGAATCATAAACTGTTCTATATTTTCCGAATAAATTCTGTGCCATCACATTAATCAGTAAATCAATAAATTCCAATAAAAAATGAATCAACTACTCCAATAGATAAATAAATCATTAATTATTTAAACTACCTGTGCTATAATATTTTATAAATATTATAAAATTGAGAGTGAGTTCATTAACTTACAAATGCCAGCAATTCATGAAATATTTATCAGGGAAAAAGTTGGAGAGTGTTGGGTTTTACTGCTATTTTATCTAAGAAGAATATTGTTTGGTAATTACACCTCTATACAACCCGAAAAGTGAGTAAGTCTTTAGAAAGTAACACGGACATTTTCTCTTTTTTAATCAAGGAGAAACATATTTCTCATCTTTCCATAAGACAGATGTGCTGTGCAGTTACAATGAAAAGCATTATATCCAGCCATAGAACATACCCCACAATGCTTAATCATGGTGGTTTGTAAATGGTACCTTTGGTAATATCTCATGAGCATGTAACTAAAGATACTTGTAAATATCCACTTCATTGATTTCATTGCCCATTGATAAAATGTCGCATTACACAATTATAGTTTCCGATATAATAATACCTGAACTGCAGTTTACTAAGATTACTAGAACTCTAAAAGGAGGAATAACACTCTCCTGTGTTGTATTTCCATTATGTACTCCTTTGTCATACTGCATAATATTTAATATGTGCAAGCTCTAATACTTGCTGCCTCCTTGTTCACCTCATAATACTATGAGTTTGTGCCAGCATGGTTTTATGCGTAATAGATCTTGCCAGACTAACTTAATTTCTTTTTATGAGAAGGTGAGCAGGGACCTCGATTCTGGGATGGCAGTGGATGTGATTTACTTAGACTTTGCTAAAGCATTTGATACAGTGCCACACAAAAGGTTACTGATTAAATTAAGGAATATTGGCCTGGAACATAGTATTTACCTGGATAGAGAACTGGCTAAAAGATAGACTACAAAGAGTGGTGGTAAATGGAACATTTTCTAATTGGACCAGTGTTGTTAGTGGAGTACCGCAGGGCTCTGTACTAGGTCCCTTGCTTTTCAACTTGTTTATTAATGACCTGGAGGTGGGCATTGAAAGAACTGTTTCTATTTTTGCAGATGAGACTAAATTGTGCAGAACTATAGGTTCCATGCAGGATGCTGCCACTTTGCACAGTGATATGTCTAAACTGGAAAACTGGGCAGAAAACTGGAAAATGAGGTTCAATGTTGATAAATGCAGGTTATGCACTTTGTCAAAAATAATATAAATGCAAGTTATACACTAAATGGCAGTGTGTTGGGAGTTTCCTTAAATGAGAAGGATCTAGGGGTCTTTGTAGATAACACGTTGTCTCATTCTGGGCAGTGTCATTCTGTGGCTACTAAAGCAAATAAAGTTCTGTCTTGCATAAAAAAGGGCATTAACTCAAGGGATGAAAACATAATTCTGCCTCTTAATAGGTCACTGGTAAGTCCTCATCTGGAGTATGCAGTTCAGTTTTGGACTCCAGTCCTTAAGAGGGATATAAATGAGCTGGAGAGAGTGCAGAGACTAAGTGCAACTAAATTGGTTAGAGGGAGAGAAGATTTAAATTATGAGGGGAGACTGTCAAGGTTGGGGTTGTTTTCTCTGGAAAAAAGGCGCTTGCGAGGGGACATGATTACACTTTACAAGTACATTAGAGGACATTATAGACAAATAGCAGGGGACCTTTTTACCCATAAAGTGGATCACCGTACCAGAGGCCTCCCCTTCAGACTAGAAGAAAAGAACTTTCATTTGAAGCAACGTAGGGGGTTCTTCACAGTCAGGACAGTGAGGTTGTGGAATGCACTGCCGGGTGATGTTGTGATGCTGATTCAGTTAATGACTATAAGAGGGACTTGATTGATTTTTTGGACAGACATAATATCAAAGGCTATTGTGATACTAAACTCTATAGTTAGTATAGATATGGGTATATAGAATTTATGTGAGAGTAGTGAGGGGTGTATGTATGGATGCTGGGGTTTCATTTGGAGGGATTGAACTTGATGGACTTTGTCTTTTTTCAACCCAATTTAACTATGTAACTATATGTAACTATGATAGATGGCCACAATTTTAAGCCCTAAGATAATTACATATATATTAAATCTCATATGATTTTTGGATGGCCACACCATTAAATATGTTCTGGTCCTTCTGCCCAGCTGACATTGACTTTTTTGCTCTATATGCATTGCACCTCTTTTACTAGTAGCCTTGGTGCAGAAATAGGTGCAAATTATGTCAATATGTTTGTTGCACCAACTACTGTGACCTACTCGCAAGGAGCAACGTACCAAGTTGCAAACAAAGCCTATGCTTCTCATCTGTCATTGGCCAGTCATTAAGTCTAGCGTTCATCTTGCACCTTACATGCAAGTTCTTTTCTAGTATAGGTATGGGATTGTTATCCGAAAACCAGTTATCCAGAAAGCTCCGAATTAGGTAAAGGCCGTCTCCCATAGACTCCATTATAATTAAATAATCCAAATTTTTAAAAATGTAGCTTGTACTTGATCCCAACTAAGATATAATTAATCCTTATTGGAGGCAAAACCAGCCTATTGGGTTTATTTAATGTTTCAATTATTTTTAGTAGACTTAAAGTATGAAGATCCAGATTACAGAAAGATCCATTATCCAGAAAACCCCAGGTCCCGAGCATTCTGGATAATAGGTCCCATACCTGTACCTCAAAATTGAGCACCATCCAATCAGTGTTGGACAGAGGGCCCACCACAGAACCAAATATCCAAGGCTCACTAAATAATTAGGTGTAGATAATGATATTATGGGTGTTACAATTTTCAGCAAACTTTATTGACCCTTGGGTCAACAATTAGAACTAGGAGGCCTGTGGCTCAATTTAGCCCTTGGCTAATGGGGTTCTCTGCCCAGCCTAATCAATATCTAAATAAGGCCTGATCAGATATCATTTGGGGAGGGGAAGCAGTTGACAATGTGCAGATGTTGCTGGACTACAACTTCTTGCATACATACTACAACACCCTATTATAGGTGTGGGAGTTGTAGGGATGGGCTATAAGTGCTCAGCATTCAGCTACGGCTAAAACCACTCCATATGGGGAAAGTCTGATGGTTGAGGAACAAAGGGGTGGCCTGATGGTTAAAGGTTGAAATTTGACGACTCCTATGGAGGAACAAGGAGGGCAAGAGGAATGTGTTCAGTGCCAATACAGACCATATAGTAGGAATGTTAAGGATACATGAGCCCCTTGTACCCAGTCTCAGGCATACAATGCAGTGTTAAGGTGGCCATACACGGGCCGATAAAAGCTGCCGACAGACCAAGTCGGCAGCTTATTGGCCCATGTATTTCCCCCGATCGAAAGTCAGCCAGATCTCGATCGGATGGGACAAAAAATCCCGTTGGATCGCGGCCGCATCTGTTCGTTGATGCGGTCCCGCGATCCGATCGCCCATTCCCATTCATTAGGATCCGATCATTTGGTCCTAGGGCCCATGATCGGATCAGCCTGATATTGCCCACCTTGATCGGAGAGAGATCCGCTCGTTTGGCGACATTGCCAAACGAGGGGATCTCTCCGTGTATGGCCACCTTAGACTACCTCGTCGTCATATCATGCTTTTTCACCCAGTTTGCTTTTTGTTGTTGTTACTTGCTTGCTTGCAGTACTTGCAGTTAATAGTTTTTAGCTATTACATCATGATGACATCACATTGGCAGGGATTTTCAATACCTCAAGATCAGGGCAGGCAAGGAATGTTTGAAACATTTATGAATGCAAACAAAATTCTCTCGCTTAGCAACACACACCAAAGTTCTTCCAAAATCACTCACTTTTAATCTTAAAATCTCCTCTTCTGGAGCCATCACTTTGATTGTGTTCATGATAAAGCACCCTATTTAAATACATAATCTCCAAATCTCCAATGTTCAGAACTATTAATCTGACAATAAAAGTGCTTAACATGTTTGTTCCTGTCATTTACACAGCTCAGTTAGTTTTGTAGCAGAGGGATGTGCCAACCAGATATACAGTACAATACTGGTATGGGATCTGTTAACCGGAAACCATTTCCCTATAAGCAAATAATCCAAAATTTTAAAAGTATTTCCTTTTTCTCTGTACTATTAAGACAACCTTTGTACTTAATCCAAACTAAGAAATAAATAATAGTTATTGGAAGCAAAATCAACTTATTGGGTTAATTTAATGTTTAAATGATTTTCTAGTAGACTAAGGGCTCCTACACACGGCTGTTTTTACCTGCGCTCCCCTGCGTTGCAATTTCTTCCGTTCAGCCGCAGGTGAGCGCAGGAGTAGATGCAGCCAATTATTTTGAAGGGGGATGTACTCACACAGACGCATGTAAGCGCCAAACGCATGTTGGGATGCAGCATGTTGCATTTCACCTGCGTTTGGCGCATACATGCGTCTGTGTGAGTACAACCCCCTTCAAAATAATTGGCTGCGTCTACTCCTGCGCTCCCCTGCGACTGAATGGAAGAAATTGCAACGCAGGGGAGCGCAGGTAAAAACCACCGTGTGTAAGAGCCCTTAAAGTATTAAGATCTAAATTACAGAAAGTAAACTCTTAGGGTAAGGCCGGACGAGGAGATTCGGGGAGGTTTTGTCACCTGGCGACTAATCGCTACGTCTTTTGCGCGACTATCTACCTATTGAAAAAGCATCGGGCCGTGTGCATTAGCGCAGGCGATTTTGCGCTGTAGCCTATGGGGAAAAAACGCTGAGGCAGTTCGGGGAGATAGTCGCGCAAAAGACGTGGCGATTAGTCACCAGGCGACAAAACCTCCCCGAATCTCCTCGTCTGGCCTTACCCTTAGCATGTTAAAGAATGGACAGTTCTAAGCAACTTTTCAACTGGTCTTTATTATATTTCATCTACAGCAGAATCTTTTCTGCTGGAGATGAAATATAATAAAGACCAGTTGAAAAGCTGCTTAGAACAACTGGAGATGCTACTGGGGGTGTTTTCGGATTCAGGTATTCTTTAGTTAAAGGGTTGTGGTTGCCTTGGGCTAGTGCAGAATCTCAGAACATAATGTGCAGCATTTCTAGCTACTTCTTTGTTTAGCTTTAGTTTTTATATGGCACATGGGAACGTTCCCAGAAATGTGTCACCTGCAAAGTTTCCCATCATGGAGCTGGCAATTGCCTCTCCATTGACTAGTATGGTAATCATTTGCCAGTGGCAGAAAAAATATTGAGTATTCATATAATCATTTATTGTATAACCTGAGTTGTTTCCTTTGTCTTGTGAGCTTTCTAAATCCCCCTGCAGTTTATAGTATGAAATTAAAGGATTAACAATTTAAGAGCTGTGTGAGAGTTATATGCTTGCTGACCAAACTCAAATTCTTAATTTCTTCTGAATTTATGACTCTATACAAAGCATTCGTTCTTGTGCTGTGAATGTGACTCGGCAACTTCATCCAGTGACTGCAAGGCCATTGGCTCCCAGGATCCCAAGACAAAGGAGGGTTTAATTACCGTGACAACACCCAAACACAACAGTTGCAGCCCATTCCATGTAGTTAGTGCATTATCCGACTCCTTTCCTGGGATCATTTCTCCTGCTTTGAAGTTGAGATTTTTTTTTTATGATTAAGGATTGGCATTTAACCAGCACAGGAGTTGGACTCAACCACACAGCACCGACTTCCTTCCCTCCTCCACATATCAGGGTAAGGCAGGAATTAAGTGACCTCCAATTTTTTCTTAAAGCCCAGAGATACATGTGGAAATATTGGCAAGTTTGGTAGAGCAGTTTTGGCAAATTTTGATCATACAACCCTGTAGTTCTAAATTGGAATTACAGTACATAGTTATATAGTTAAATCGGGTTGAAAAAAGACAAAGTCCATCAAGTTCAACCCCTCCAAATGAAAACCCAGCCCCATACACACACCCCTCCCTACTTTTAATTAAATTCTATATACCCATATCTATACTAACTATAGAGTTTAGTATCACAATAGCCTTTCATATTATGTCTGTCCAAGAAATCATCCAAGTCCCTCTTATAGTCATTAACTGAATCAGCATCACAACATCACCCGGCAGTGCATTCCACAACCTCACTGTCCTGACTGTGAAGAACCCCCTACGTTGCTTCAAATGAAAGTTCTTTTCTTCTAGTCTGAAGGGGAGGCCTCTGGTACAGTGATCCACTTTATGGGTAAAAAGGTCCCCTGCTATTTGTCTATAATACCCTCAGAAATCCCTGGAGGGGATCCTTATCACCCTAATGCCATAGGATAAAAATTTCTGCAATCTCACACACAGGGGAAAGGTTGATGGGTTTATTTACAGGACAAATAAACAGCCGGCCAACGAGGAGCAACTTTGAATAATACTGTCAGATGGTTTTATATCTGGGATGGGGATCCCTACTCTCATGTGACAGTTCCTTCAGGAGTCCTGAAAAGGATTCCCTTTGGCTTTCTGTGCCCTGAGAAGAGTAAGCTTTGCTCTTTAGAGCCCTGACAAGGACCCCCTTTCCTTCTGCACCCTTAATAGAGCATACTTTTCTGCCGCTGGGGTTCCCTACTAACTTTTCACACACAGTAATATCTGGAATCTTGCAGCATATTCCTTTCACTCTGCTGCTTCTCCCTCCCACCCAGGGTTGCCAGGTCTAATGTTCAAAACCAGCCCAAAACTAGCCAAGAGTAGGGTTGCCACCTTTTCTGGTAAAAAAATACCGGCCTTCCTATATATTTATCTTTTTTCCCTATTAATAACATTGGGATCAACCATCATTTTTACTGGCCAAGCTGGTAAAATACCGGCCAGGTGGCAACCCTAGCCAAGAGGCATTTCAAAAGTAGCCCAAACATAGCACAATATGTGCAGTGAAAAAAATGTCTAAAAAATAAAGGAGTATATGTGAAAATATGTCATTTTTCTAAGTTGCCGGGCAACTAAATCTCCCCGAATCTGAGTGTGTGTCTCTGCCCTTAGAGAGAAGAGACTTACTGTGTATAGAAATATAAAATTTGATTAGTGTGGCGGCCTTTTTTTATATTTTATCTTAATCTCTTCCTCATCAAACCCTCTTCTGTCTCTTTTCCCCCTCCCCTGGCTGAATAGCACCCCCAGGGGCAGAGGATCCATGTCATGTTTCAGGTGCAACGTTCCATTTAAAACACAAAATGTAGAACTGTCCAGTAAGTCAAATGTGGCCCCTTTTTACACTCTCTCATATATCCTTCACTCCTTTCCTCCTCTTTGTTTTGATACAGAAATTGGGAATGAACATAAATACATAGATACAGTGCCGGGCCAGGTCTGTCAGTTGCCCCAGGCCGTTGGCAAGTTGGGTCCCCGCCACAGCTGTGCACAAGGACGTACAACCAAGGACTCACGTGCGTAATTGTGCGCATCCGTACGCAACTGAGGGCGCACGTGCATGGTCGTGCGCAAAGCACTTCAACTTCACAGAGCGCACCCAATTTTCAATGTTGTAACATTTGCCAGACTAGGGGTAGGCTGCATATAGGGTAAGTGCCTGGCGCCCCCAAGCTTTGCATCCTAGGCACGTGCCTCTTGTGCCATCCCCTAGTTCCGGCAAATGGTTGGGAGAACAGAAAGGCCCACTTACAATTAGGTTTTTCTGGTACCATGTGGGCCAGCTGGATATTGGGCAGTAGGCTTAAAGGGGTTGTTCACCTCAAAATTATCTTTTACAATAATGTAGAACAGGGGTGTCCAAAAATTAAATCGGCATCTACCAGCAGACCTTTAGCTTATGATCAGTAGAGCCAACAAAGAGCTCGTCTAAATCGCCCTCCTTTTTCATGCTTTTCATTTAGATATTTATTACACTAAGGTTACATAAGAAATAGTTGTTTGTTAAAAATAGCAATATACATTTTCTCAAAAATGCCTTTATGGATGTAGATCATAATGGGACAACACCAAAGTAGACCTCGCATTTGTAAAGTATGGTACTCCTGATTTAGAGAGTGATATTCTGAGACAATTTTTTCATTATTTGTGGCTTTGAACTATTTAGATTTTTGTTCAGCAGCATTGCAGTTTGCAATTTCAGCAATCTGGTTTCTAGAGTCCAACCGGGCATTGATTTGAATAAGAGACTGGAATATGAATAGGAGACGCCTGAACAGAAAGACGAGTAGGGATGCACCGAATCCACTTTTTTGGATTCGGCCGAACCCCCGAATCCTTTGTGAAAGATTCGGCCGAATACCGAACCGAATCCGAACCCTAATTTGCATATGCAAATTAGGGGTGGGAAGGGAAAACATTTTTTACTTCCTTGTTTTCTGATAAAAAGTCACGTGATTTCCCTCCCCGTCCCTAATTTGCATATGCAAATTAGGATTCGGATTCGGTTCGGCCAGGCAGAAGGATTCGGCCGAATCCGAATCCTGCTAAAAACGGCCGAATCCTGGCCGAATCCCGAACCGAATCCTGGATTCGGTGCATCCCTAAAGACGAGTAATAAAAAGTAGCAATAACAATAAATGTGTAGAGTTACAGAGCATTTGTTTTAAGATGGAAGCTGGAAAGAGTCAGAAGAAGAAGGCAAATTATTCAAAAACTATAAAAATAATAAATAATGAAGACCAAGTGTAAAGTTACTTATAATTAGCCATTCTATAACATACTAAAAGTTAACTTAAAGGTGAACCACTCCTTTAAAATACTAGATCTTTTTTGGACAAACCCTATTATCTAGAATAGGACTTTAGAGAAATGGCAACAAATTCAAATAAAATTTGCCCAGTGATGAAATGTTTTGACATGATTGTTCATTTTCCATTAGTCGAGCCTAAGAGACCCCCTGCCTGCTGGGCTGGACAAGACAGATGAAGTGACTGCAAATGACGAGCTTCTTAACACATACGAGACAACAGGAAGTAGCCATAATAGGAAATATCCAGGGGGAGTTTATTCCCAGCCCAGGCACCCCATTGCACCCCCTCACTGGAAAGTCCATTATAACAAGGATTTGTGGGACAAGGTATGGAAAATTGAGCCTTGGTTATAGAATAATTAAATTAATTTTTTGCTCATTATCCTTGTTCAATGTGGACAGTGTGTTTCAGCCTTGGTGTTAATAGCCTGACACTGGATTTACTCTCATACTGATTATAGTTTCAGGGCTGACAATAAATCTGTCAGGCTGAGTCTCCTCGGGTCCTGGACTCATTTTCATAATTACATGGAGACACAACCAAATGTTAGAGATTTTATGTACACCTATGGTAGAAATTATTGCACTGGTCTTAGGCTGATAGTAGCTAGGGTCTGGACCGACCAGGAGATACTATGGCTCCCTTGAAGGCCAACTCAACCCTAGCTACAAAGTCTTTAGTGAGAATAAATACAATCCTACACTGATGGTAGGAAGTGAATGCCTCTACTATACCTCCAGTTGGTAGGCAGCTATCCACAGCCCCCAAATTCATTCTAGCTACAACAACAGTTGCCTGTCTCTATATTAAAGTATAATTTTACACAATTAATATGTGCATAACATGTATCCCACAGTTAAAGCTGAGAGCATGGAGATCTCCACTAGATCCTGCCTCCCAATGCAGTGAAATGAAATCGGAGTTCACAGGACGTCAGGCTCAACCTACACTGGCTAACTTCCATGCTGGGCCACAGCCTTTTTTAAACACCATGGCGGTGGGCCGTCACAGGTAAGAATAAAGGCTAGAACTCCATATGTATATCAAGCACTTTCCATGGGTTGATCACAAGGAATAAGTTATTTTCTGGCTAGAATTAATGGAAGTGAATAATACATTTGACAACACATACAGGGCTAGTAGTATGTTTTTGTTGAAATAAGGCATTTGTGCATTTGTACATTATTTTTTGCTAGTAATGAAAGATGATGAGCTCTTCTGCCTTTCTACCAAGTGTCATAAAATGAGTTTGTCAATCTTGTGCTTAGTCAATAGTGATGCCTTAGGACAGGAAGCTTGATATGAGCATTGCTTGACTGTAATGGGGAACTGTCGTGAAAATGAAAATTTAATAAAAGCTTCATAATACTGAAATAAGAAACTTTCTAAGTACAAAAAAATAAAAATTATGCATCATTTCTGAAGTAATCAAGTTTAGGTTCACTATCCCTCTCTCAGCATCTTGATTCTGTCTTCATGCAGAAGTTGGGTGTCAGATAGTCATTGACAGTTAGATCCAATATATCTTATAGGGGGCTTCCTATCATAGCAGATGAATTAGAGCTCACTCATTTAACTGATTCCAAACAAAATAACTGCCTTTTGCACAAACTCTGCATGTAGAGAGACACGATGTCTGGGGATTGTAATTCAGTGAGCTATTACATCTTCTAGGCAAAAGGAGCCCCACTATAAGATATATTGGGGGCTGAAGATAAACTTGAGTATTTCAGAAACATTACAGAATTGATTGTATTTAGAAAGTTTCTTATTTCATTATGCCGAAGCTTATATTAAAATTTCATTTTTACAATAGTTCCCCTTTAATATCAGAGCAATTTGCATGCATTTCTGATACTATCTCCTATTGCTTCTCAGTCCATAGTGCCTACAACAGAGAAAAAAGTCCTTTCTGGAGAGACGTTCTACATAAGAGATGGAGGGGCCTTGCGTCTCAATGACATATATTTCAGAGCTTTCAATGCGTAAGTGTCTTTGTTTCCTCTAGATGTACTGTACAATGTTTCATCAACTGTACATAACTATAAATATATACTTTGACTGATAAATCAGTGTTGTTATACAGTATCTCACATTTAGGCATTCAGAGCTGGGACTAAGTTTAGGTAAAGCATGCAGAAGACGTAGAGGCTCATTGGGATACAAGTTTAGGTGATCCACTTTGGGCTTCCTATCCTAGTGTGTCCTGCAACCTGTGCTGTTATGGTTCCCTTGATGCCCTGGCTATATTGGTTGTGGTATACTGGTGCTTTACGTCAGACCATAACTTTGGTTTCATTACAATTATTTATTTTTCTTCCCCTAGGAAAGAACTGGAGGGCTACCCCAAAAAAGATATCCTGACTTACTGGCAGGCTGAGGATTACCCCAAGGCCTGGGGACATGGCCTGAAAGAGAACCCACTCCCAAAGAAGGCTCATCCCTTCCTGCGAAGGCCTCCTCCTATGCGTGATGTTACCCAATTCCCTATTGCTACCAAACTACCCAGAATACCCCCACGGGCAGTTCCAGTTCCTAACAGAGGCCTTAAAACCCTGGCACAGGAGAGCTATCAGTCACCTGTGGATGTGAAAAGGTCAGGAGATGTCTACTTCCCCTTGGAATGCCCTTGGACAATCCCACGCCAAGGACCTCTACCAGAAATAATGACTGTGCCTAAAATGTATCTGACAGAGTATGAGACATATGGGAGTGAGAGACCAATTACTGTGTGAGAGACCACCCAAAGATGTAATACACACTCCATATCCAGCTAGCATGTCAGTGGTGGACTTAACACTGGATAATGATAACAATAACCAGAAATGAACCGTATAAAGTCCAGTTTCCCAGCATTCAGGCCTGTGGTGTGGTCTCATTTAAATGCATTGGTTAGTAATTAGTTGCTGAAGGTCTGAAGCTGGCCATACACTTTGAAATCCACTCATTTGGGGAGGTCACTAAACAAGCAGATCTCTACTTGTTTTGGATACAGTTACTGATTGTATGGGATCCTTGGGAGGACCAGTCCAACCTAAACTTGGCTCATATGATCGTTGGTCAAGGGACCAACAAATGGATCATATTGGAGGCCGACGATTAGATGAGCCCAGTTTAGGTTGGACAGGTCCTTGCAAGGACCCCATACGATCAGTAACTGTTATCGGCCCATGTATGGCCACCTTATGGACTATGTGCAAACATCACCTTTACAAATATCTACACTGTAACTTTCCTTTATAGTCTCCAAATTTCCAGTCCACTTACCAGTCCATGTTGCAGTGCAAATATAGGAAGGTGCAAGGACATCAGCAACCCTACTATATATTTTCCACAGTCATCTCCTTGCATGGCATAGCAACTGTGTGCTTTGTGCCAAATAAAGACTATATCAGGTCATGATTGGTCCTCTAGTCATTTGCCCTGCAATAATTGTAACCCCACCACCGGTGAGAAAAAAAATCTCCTCCAACCCTAATAAAAAAAAAGTAGAGCAAAGGGGCCAAAGCCCTTTGTGCTTGTTGCAGTTTAGCTGCATTTATAGGTGATAGTATTAAGAAATGGGAGATGAAATGAGACATGGCTTTTGGGATGGAAAGAAGAGGTCCCATCTCAAATTTTGTAAATTGTTTTGAAGGTCAGTCATAGCTTAACAACTGGGCTGCAGCCCCCAGTAGTCCTATACTTTCAGCCTCTACTAACAACTATTAGGTGTTGAAAGCTCCTGGGATGTGTAGTTCAGTAACATATGGTGACCTGCTATGGTGACCTAGTAGGGCGGAATGTACATTCCAAGTAGTTACACTGTTCCTGCGTTTAGCTATCAGGAAGATTTATAAAACTGGTTAGTGTACGTTCCAGCAAGGAACAGTTGTTCTGGTAACAAATCCCTCGCAGATAACCAGCTGTGCATTTCAGAAGCTACTGCCCAAGGGCACAGGTGAAAGTCAATACCAAGGCCTATTAGATAAAAGAAAGAATTTCTTTTCTTACTGTAATTAACTGATATACCGTAAATGTGTTCCCTAAAAGCCGTATATTGTGTATTAGAAATAATATGCAGATAGGTGCATTATTATATGGGCTAGAGGGATGTCAGTTTTTCTTTTACAATTTTATACTTGTACCTCTTCATTCTGTGCCTACAAATAAACTAGGGCAATAAATGCCCTATGTTAGCCCCATATAATCGTAAATGGAATACAGACTTTTTAGGGTGCCCAGGACAGAACTTGAAAGCAATGCGATTTGTCAAGAAGAATCTATATTATCTCTGCTGCTTTGTTTGCCTGGAGTCATGCCTGTCTAGTAGCTCAGTCCTCTTCCAGATACTTTGGTCTTAGCAGTCTCAGCTACCTATACTATCGTGCTTTCCTTACCTAGCCTTGGGGACCTGCTTAGCGTTAGGGGCAATTTCACAAAATGCCCCTATCCTTGAGCACATTTTTACCCAATGCAGATTATAGGGTCCTCAGCTTCATCCACTCTACATCTCCATCAATACAATAGTTGTCCCATGTGTTCCAGTAGATGTTTCCATTCCTGGTCCTACCCTCTGTGTTTTCTTACCACTGGTGTTAGGCCTTTACCACTAACCCAATAAATAGTTACTGTCTATGGCATCTTACAGCAGCCTGTTTGTGGCAATTGCCAGAATCCCGCCAGAATTGGCTTTCATAACTTTGGGGTTCCAGCCGAAACGTCAGGTTTTTTTGCCTTTAATAAATTATAGTAAATTGATTTATAAGTCCTCAGAGTGAGGTCCTTTACAATTTTGGTTTATATATTTATATCAGATGGACACCTTGTCCTTGATTTCAAGCCATTGTTTGACTTGTGCAGTGAATTCAACCTATTGTGGGTGACCACTAGTGATGGGCAAATTAATCGGCAGGCATGAATTCACAGAGAAGTTCCGCATTACACCGCTCTTCAATGTTTTTGCAAAACGATGAGAAAAATTTGTCGCAAAAAAAAGTTGTCGCGCATAAAAATTGTAGCGCGTCAAAATAATTCAGACACCCGTTGAATTTAATGCATTTGGACAAAAGAGTTGCGCGCTTAGAAAAAGTGTTGCTCGTTTCAAAATTGTCGCGCGCCAAAGTCGCCCATTGACTTCATTTTGTTATGCTATGTTTTATTTATTTTTTGCTGTTTTGCAAATTTTTTCCGGAGTTTTGTGAATTTTTTGGCAAAGCGAAACAGGACAGATTCGCCCATCACTAGTGACCACCCCCAACAATGGACCACGCTGCAGTTGTAGGCTCTGCTGTACCAATTATTATTCCCCTGCTGTGTCAGTCTGTACCACCGGTGAATCTGAAATCCAAGGCCAACTCTTACAACAATTAAATGTTGACACTGCCAACCAATAAATGTATATAGGTTCATGGAAGAAAGAAAGTGTTAATGGAAAGTTTTTCATCAGGCCTCTGGTTCTGAGGCAGCCCTGTCCGATCCAGCTGTCTTGCTCCATAGTGCTTATAATTGCCATTTTTAATTGAGGGATTGTATAATGAATATGTCAGAGATGCTCTTGGTACAGTTGTTCCTCGGTGCAGACTAATCTAGGACATGCTGCCTGCTTCCGGATCGGATTTTCTGCTTGAACTAAAGTTGCACAAAGCCATGATTCTCTGATCTTTTCCAGAATAAGATAAGGAAAGCCTTTTGGCCTTCACACCCCCACAGGCACCACCATCACCTCATACCTGACGTAGGCTGATTCACGTCCAACCATTTAAATTGAGAGTTTTATTGAGTTATAAGCCCAGTTATGATCCTGATTCTTGGATTCTCCACTTCAGGTCCACTTTGAATTCCCTCCTGTGCAGGTAAGTGCTATTTGTTGCTCTTCAGACAGTTGGTACTAGCCAGGGTAAGACATTTTACTTTTAGGTGACTTGCATGTCTTTTAACTTGTAGTTGGGGGTCCAATATTGGGTCCTCATGGCCCTCTTTAGGGCTCTGGCACGTGGAGAGATTTATCGCCCACGGGAAATCTGCGCTACCGGCGGGTGACAAATCTCCCAGTGTGCCTCTGCCCTTAAACCTGAAGTATTTCTTGAATAACTGAATAAAGATATATTATTTAATCTAAAGCAATTTTTGGGTCCCTGACATAATCTGGGTCCCTGTCTCCTGCACTGCTCTTACCCCTCCCCCACTCTCCTGATTTGCAGCAGGGACACCCCAACAATAGTCCTGCGCCCCCATACAATGCTGACAATTGCAGAGTTGCACAAGAGGGTGGTTGGCTGACATACTCAAGAAGAGGTCAGAGGATCAGAAACCAAGATGGCAGTCATGGTGGTTACTAACCCTGCTGTATAGCTTGCTTTCAACATTTCACCTTGCTGTGGTTGGGAAGGGGGTTTCAATGAATTTTACTGTATCTCATATCTGCACACTTGTGTGTCTTAAGGTGGCCATAGAAGCACAGATAACATTGGACAAAATTAATTTTCGTTTGATATTCGGTGCATGTATGGTGGGAGATGAGCAGACCGATATCAGAAGAAGATTTGGATACTGGTTGGCTCGTTGATCGGGCTGGCCAGAAAATTTTGGTTGGGCCCCTTTGAAGGCACCTGAATATCGGCCATTTAGTTTCTGAATTATTAGCCTTCCTCCTTTGTCTCTTTCCAGCTCTCAAATGGGAGGTCATTGAATAATTGTTATTATTCATTTTATTATCTTTTATTATCTTTCTATTCAGTCCCCCTGCTATTCATATTCCAGTCTCTTATTCAAGCCACTGTCTGGTTTCTGGGATAAACTGGACCCTAGCAACCAGATAGAAGCTGAAATTCAAAAATTGGAGGGCTGCTGAACAAAATGCTAAATAATTCAAACACCAAACAAAATAAGAAAATGAAGACCAACAGCACACTGTCTCAGAATATCTCTGTCTATTAGGGATGCACCAAATCCACTATTTGGGATTCGGGCAAATCCCCGAATCCTTGGTGAAAGATTCGGCCGAATATCGAACCGAACCCAAATACTAATTTGCATATGCAAATTAGGGACAAGAAAGGAAAAGTGGAAAAAAATCTTCTTTTTTGACGAAAAGTCACGTTATTTCCCTACATGCCCCTTATTTACATATGCAAAAATGTCCTTGTTCCTGGTTCGGCCAGGAACAAGGATTCAGCCGAATCTGAATCCTGCTGAAAAACGCCGAATCCTGAACCGAATCCTGGATCCCTATTGTCTACATCATAGTAAAATTTAAGTTGACGGTGAACTACCCTTTTAAAAATTTAAATACATTTTTCCCAGTATAATGTTCGTGTCCGCTTTCATTCATACAGACCCACATAGTGATGCAGTATGGGAGTCAGTAAGAGAAGTGTATGAGTGTACATGACTTACTAAGCATATGGGGCATGAGGAAGGGTTGTGGCAAAAGATTGGCATGAGGAAGGGTTCTGGCAAATGATTGGCAGGAAGAAGGGTTCTGGCAAATGATTGGCAAGATGGAAGGGTTCTGGCAAATGATTGGCAGGAAGAAGGGTTCTGGCAAATGATTGGCAGGAAGAAGGGTTCTGGCAAATGATTGGCAGGAGGAAGGGTTGCGGCAAATGATTGGCAGGAGGAAGGGTTGTGGCACAAGAAGTAAATAGCTCTTGACCTGTCTTTGGTGGAGAGACCAGGGTCTGTTAAGTTCTTCATTGTGTATGAAATGCCCATCACAGGGCCCCATTATGTGATCATGGATCCCAATACAAACAGCTTGATATTAACTAAGAGACTTTTTTTCTAGAGTTTTATTTTCTATACAGAAAACCTTTTAAGGACATGCATCACAATATACCTATTCATGGAAACAGGATGTTCAGGTCTCTGGTAAGACTGATGCTTGTGGCGCTCTGCTTGTCTGCTGTGCAAGGACGTCGCCTGTGCCACCCAACCAATGTCACCATCTCTGCCGAGAAAGAGGACTGTCCCATCTGCTTCACTCTCACCACAACCATCTGTAGTGGCTACTGCCTAACACGGGTGAGCTGAGCCAGACAGAGAACTTCCAGGATGGCTTAGGTTACATTCAATAAGCATTTAACATGACACTCAGACCTACCAAAGCTATCATTTTCTTAAAGGGGTGGTTCACCTTCCAACACTTTTTCCAGTTCAGTTGGTTTCACCAGATATAAAGACTTTTTCCAATTACATTAAATTTTCTGTTTGCAACCGTTTTTCTAATATAGAGGTTTAAAGGTTAATGCCTCCTTTTCTTATGTCTTTCTAAAGCAGCTAGGGGGTCGCCGACTCTTTAACTGTTCTATATGGATACATTTAGTTGATACATTTGTAATCTTTGTCCCTGCTGGGCAGAATCCCTGAGTTTCATTAAAGAGGAACTCCGGGTTATTTGATAAAAAGGCCACATAACAGAGAAACCCCTAATATACCCATCACGTTACCTGTTTCTTCAAAAAGTATGAATAAATGTAATTTTCTATGCTGTTTAACAGTTCTTCTCTTTCTGCATCATTTGAAATCCTTTCAGGGAAGGAGAGACTAAACACTGATGTTACAAATTGTAACAACTTCTCCACAGTTTACAGACAGCATGCAGGAACTACATAACCCACAATGCATTGCACTGTGATGTTTCTTTCCTTACTGAAATCACATGAGCAGGGAATTGTGGGGTTTGGAGGATGCAGGCTAAGGACAGATGGCTGTTGATACAAAGTAACAGTAGTCAGTCAGCTGAGCAAAGTAGTCAGACAGATCAGCAGGGGGCTAGGCTTAGGGAACTGTCAGAAACCATTAAAAATCATGAAAAGGCTGCATATTTTTTAAATTATGTATATTACAAAGTTCCTTGAACTTATGTTTACTTTTCAAAATGCTTGTTATGTTTCTGTGGAGTTCCCCTTTAAAGGCAGATATTAGAACTGATACACTAGTTGCTAATGTTCCTTAGAGGCACCTGAGAAATATATCAATTAAATGCAGTAAATTGTAACAATTGCTCCAATTAAATTTAACAGTTCAGAATCTGCTCCTGGATCACTGAGCTGCCAGACTGAGACACTAGAGACACGAACATTAAACTTCAATTTTGGAAAAACTGTCAAAAGAAGGAAAGTAATTGAAAAAAGTCTGTTTCTGGTGAACAATCTGAAAACAATCAAACTAAAAAAAGTGTTTGGAAAGCAACAACCTCTTTTAAAGGGGTGGTTCACCTTAAAGGTCATTTTTAGTATGTTATAGAACGGCCAATTCTAAGCAACATTTCAATTGGTCTTCATTATTTTTTTTTTTAAAGGTTTAGAATGATTTGCCTTTTTCTTCCGACTCTTTGCAGATTTCAAATGGGCATCACTTACCCCTTCTAAAACCAAATTCTCTGTAAGGCTACAATTGTTTTGTTATTGCTGCTTTTTCCTCATCTCTCTATGCAGGCCTCTCCTATTCATATTCTAGTCTCTTATTCAAATCAATGCCTGGTTGCTAGGGGAATTTGGGTAACCATAGCAATCAGATTGCTTAAACTGCAAACTGGAGAGCTGCTGAATAAAAAAGCTAAATAACTAAAAAAAAAAAACAAATAATAAAAAATGAAAACCAATTGGAAATTGTCTCATTCTCTACATCAGGGATCCCCAACCTTTAGAACCCGTGAGCAACATTCAGAACCAAAAGGAATTGGGGAGCAACACAAGCATGAAAAATGTTCCTGTGGTGCCAAATAAGGGCTGTGATTGGCCATTTAATAGCCCCTATGTGGATTGTCAACCTACATTGAGGCTCTGTTGGGCAGTACACCTGATTTTTATACAATTAAAACTTGCCTCCAAGCCTGGAATTCAAAAATAAGCAGCTGCTTTGAGACCACTGGGAGTAACATCCAAGGTGTTGGAAAGCAACATGTTGCTCACGAGCTACTGGTTGGGGATCACTGCTCTACATCATACTAAAAGTGACCAATCCCTTTGAGCAAGAAGCAAGCTGTGCTAAGTTCCCATAGACTTATTATAAAACTACAAAAAAACTTATGCCCAACCTTTGATGTATTTAATCTTGGTGGGCATTTTTATTCATGTCCCTACTCTTTACATCATTGCTTTGAGAGTGAACTAAACTGTACATGGGTAAGTGCACCAGTATTTATCCCCTTGTTTGTTCCTTTCATTCCCACAGGATCCGGTATTCAAGAATGCCCTTTCCTCTGTGTACCAAAACATCTGCACCTACAATGAGATTCGCTATGATACCATTAAGCTCCCAGACTGTCTGCCAGGCACGGATCCCTTTTTCACCTACCCCGTGGCAGTGAGCTGTAAGTGCAACCAGTGCAAGATGGACTACAGCGACTGCACCGTGCAAAGCATCGGACCAGACTTCTGCTCCAACTCTCTTATATCCATATGAACTGCATTGCTTAGGGATTCTAAGGTCACTGCTGGGTTCAGAATCACTTAAAGCACATTGCTCAGATCATTAGCTAAGATTTTATTTGCCAAAATGTAAAAGGAAACTATTGCAAAAATGAAAATGTTATATAAGCTTCATCATACTGAAATAAGAAACTTTCTAAATATATTTCATTAAAAATTCTGTACCGTTTCTGAAATAATCAAGTTTATCTTCACTATTCCTCTCTCAGCATCTGTTTCTCTTCATTCTGTCTTCATGCAGCAGTTGGGTGTCAGATATTCAATGACAGTTAGATCCATTATATCTTATAGGGGGCTCCTTTTGCCTAGAAGATGTATTAGAGCTCACTCTATTAAAATCACCAGACATTATGCCTCTCTACATGCAGGATTTGTGCAAAAGGCAGTTATTTTGTTTGTACTGGAACCAGTTATTTGAGTGAGCTCTAATACATCTGCTAGGAAAGGAAGCCTCCCTATAAGATATATTGTATCGAACTGTCAGTGAATATGACACCCAACTGCTGCATGAAGAGAGAATGAAGAGAAACTGATGCTGAGAGGGATAGTGAACATAAACTTGATTATTTTAG
The DNA here is from genome assembly GCA_038501925.1 of Xenopus petersii. Taxonomy (NCBI): domain Eukaryota; kingdom Metazoa; phylum Chordata; class Amphibia; order Anura; family Pipidae; genus Xenopus; species Xenopus petersii. The sequence continues at coordinate 102,125,063 of CM076685.1, read as the reverse complement.
AAATGGTACAGAAAATGTAATTGATTGTATTTAGAATGTTTCTTATTTCAGAATGATGAAGCTTATATTAAATTTTAATTTTGCAATAGTTCCACTATAGTCGCTGTGGGTAGGACGGCAGGTAACCTCTATATCAGGGATCCCCAACCTTTTGAACGCGTGAGCAACATTCAGAAGAAAAAGGAATTGGGGAGCAAGGCAAACATGAAAAATGTTACTTGGTGGTGCAAAATAAAGGCTGTGATTGGCTATTTGGTGGCCCCTATATGGACTGGCAGCCTACAGGAGGTTCTGTTTGGTAGTACATCTGGTTTTTATACAATCAAAACGTACCTCCAAGCCTGGAATTCAAAAATAATCACCTGCTTTGAGGCCACTGGGAGCAACATCCAAGGGGTTGAAAAGCAACATGTTGCTCACGAGCTACTGGTTGGGGATCACTGCTCTATATGTTACAGGAAAGTTCTTGTTCTAGGGAGAAAGGTTTTATCCTTTTACATGTGACTGTCAAGATGACTTATGGTGAAAGATCAAAATAATGGCATTACACTTGGCCAAACCAGAATCTATTTTATCGGTGGCACACATTCCTTGTCTGGAACTGCACAAAGGCAGTTGCAGTAAGACCAGACAAAAGATGCAGATCTATAGGAAAATGGAGCTACTCATATATGGAGAAGGAAAGGTCACTTGAGAAGTGCCATGTTGTTAGGATCCATCAAATGATTCCAGTCCCATACGTCCCTCCAATGACCTGTCTCTCCTCTTCACAGCACACAAACCAGTGTAATGAAGAGCACCAAGCGCCATCTTGTTCTGGTGTTCCAGACATTCTAGTCACTTGCCTCCTACCATGGGCCTTTTTCAGCAAAATGCAATAGCTGTGAAAGCGTTTGAGTTGGGGATGCCTGATGGAACAAGATTGCGCTCCTCAAACAGTGTCCTGGGCTTGATCCTTAATTAAAGGAACAGTAACACCAAAAAAATTAAAGCTGCTGTGTAGCCATTGAGACAGCCACTCAAGGATAGGATACACAGCAGATAACAGATAAGTACTGAAGAATCCCATTGTATACTACAGAGCTTATCTTTTATCTGCTGTGTATCCTGTACTTTTTCTCAGCTTTGAACGGCTGCCCCCATGGCTACACAGCATCTTGTTTATATGAACTATAGTAGAGTTTCTAAAGCAAACACACCAGTTTTACCAGTGCAGGGCAACACTACATTATACTGTTATTCCTTTAAAACATTCATTTTTTGGTGATACTGTTCCTTTAAAGGGATGGTTCACTTTCAAACAACTAGTTGGTTTCAGACAGATCACCAGAAATAATGACTTTTTCCAATGACTTTCTATTTTCTATGTGTCACACACTTTTTCTAATATTGAAGTGTAAAGTTCTGAAGCAGCCCTCTGGGTTTAAGTGATGTGCTGGCCAGGTCAAACTCGCGGGTGGTTCTAAATGGATACATTTAGTGGATACGTTTAGTTGATACATTTCTTATCTTTGTCCCTGCTGAGCAGAATCTCTGGGTTTAAGTGATGTGCAGGCCAGGTCGAACTCGCGGGTGGTGGGCGGGTGCGGGTTGAGCTCTTCTCCTGCTCTCCCCGCCCGCCACCTTCAAATGCCGGCTTCCGACTTCCGGTTTTATAGTCTCGCGACTGCAGGGTTTTCCTGACCCTAACCCGCCCTGCTCCAACCAGCACCCACTCTTCCGTGGTCCTTTTATAGACCCGCACGGACCCGCCCAGCCGATGACGTCACAAAAGGGGCGGGACGGGTCTATAAAAGGACCCCGGAAGCGCAGGTTGGAGCAGGGCGGATTAGGGTCAGGAAAACCCTGACCCGCACATCACTACTGGGTTTCATTACAGGCAGCTGTTAGAATTGATACAATAGTTGCTGATACTCCAGAGATGCTGCCGAGAAATGTATCAACTAAATGTTGCAAAATTGTAACAGTTCAGAGTCTGCACCTGAATTACTGAGCTGCCAGACTCAAACACCAGAGACACAAACATTCAACTTTACACTTACATTTTGGAAAAACAGTAAAAAAATAAATAATGGAAAGTAAGAAAAAAAACGAGGAGCGCCAACAATTAGGCATCCCCCAATTATTTCAGTTAAAGTCAAGGGCACACAGTAATATTGAACATGTCCCTGCATTTTCCCTCACTAGAAATGTACCATTACACTGTAAATACTGTATAATATATAGGGGTATATTTATCAAAGAGTGAAGTTAATAGTGAAGTTCCGCCACTAGAGGGAAATTCCGCCACTCTCCATTCATTTATATGGGATTTTTATAGACGTATTTATCAAAGGGTGAACTTTCACTTCACCCATTGATAAATACGCCATAGAAATGAATTGAGAGCTACGGAATTTCACTCTAGTGGCGGAACTTCACTGTTTGATTAATTAACCCCATAATCTCTTGTGCCACATATTAGGGTGTTCTTTAGTTAACGTAGGCACGCTAGCTTTATCAGATCTCCCTCTGACGCGGAAATAGGTCTCCAACAGAAGTGACGCCACACTACATAGAGATAATAATTTTTGTAACTCATTTTGCATTCTTATATCCTTAACTATAACACGTATCTCAGTTTCAGCTGATTAACTGACAGGATCGTCTTCGGGCACGGGGGCCAAACAGAGAAAACCTGCCATTCCCGGGCTAATTTGCAAAAATCTAAATAAAACTTTTTAACCTCAATCAATGGATCTTTGCACTGTGTATTTAAACTCTGTAGATAGAAGAACCAATAAGCGAGGCGTATGTACAGACTCACAAACAAAAGGTTACCTGACCCTGGCTACCTTTGTATTACTCATTTGCACCAAGAGCATCTGATCACCAAATAATGTTAAATGATCACTATATAAATGTTTTCCTGCAGAAATCTCCAGAAAGCAGTTCCATCCAAGTGCAGGCACAAGTCACATGACTGGGGCAGCTGGGAAACGGACAATATGTCTAGCCCCATGTCAGATTTCAAAATTGAATATAAAAAAATCTGTTTGTTCTTTTGAAAAATGGATTTCTGTACAGAATTCTGCTGGAGCAGCACTATTAACTGATGTGTTATGAAAAAAACATGTTTTCCCATGACAGTATCCCTTTAATATTTACATGATTTTCAAGTACACAAGGTATGAAGATCTAAATTACAGAAAGATCAGTTATCTGGAAAGCCCCAGTTCCCAAACATTCTGGATAACAGGTCCTATACCTGTATATCTTGGTTCAATCCATTAGCAAATTGTACAGAGCTACCACACCGATTGCCATCTTGGAGTCAGGAAGGAATTTTTTCCCCCTTTGAGGCAAATTGGAGTGGCTTCAAACTGGGTTTTTCGCCTTCCCCTGGATCAACTGGCAGTTAGGCAGGTTATATACAGATTTAAGGATGAACTTCATGTATGTGCTTTTTTTTTTTTTTTTTATTTCAACATAACTTACTATGTTAGGGCAGAGACACACACTCAGATTTGGGGAGATTAGTAGCCCAGCAACAAATCTCTTCTTCTTTGGGGCGACTAATCTCCACAAACTGCCTCCCGCCGGCTACAATATAAATCGCCGGCGGGATGGTAATCTGTGCGCTTCGTTTTCCGAAGTTGCCTCATGACGAAACTTCAGGCAACTTTGGAAAACGAAGCACTCCTAGTGCCATCCTGCCGGCGATTTATATTGTAGCTGGCAGGAGGCAGTTTAGTTGTCCCAAAGAAGAGGCGATTTATCGCTGGGCGATTAAATCTCCCCGAATCTGAGCATGTGTCTCTGCCCTTACACCTCCAGCTAGCTTCTTGTTCTGGGATTATGAGACAAGAAAAGGGCTGTGGTTGCCGATATTGAAGGTGATCCTTTAACATCCCGAGTAGGGATGGGCGAATTTATTCGCCTTGTTTCGCCACAGAAATTATGCCACATAGACTTGTGTGTGTCGTGCAAAAAAAAATAAAAAATAAAATAAAAAAGACGCCCATAGACTTTAATGAACGTTGGCGACATTTGGCTAGCGGCGAATTTTTCCCGAAACAGGTCAAATTCGCCCATCCCTAATCCCGAGTATTTGTGGCACAATTCTCTACTCATAAGGGCGAAACACTGAGAATGACAAAGTGAATTGAGGTAGGGTGACAATCGTCCCCCATCATAATAGAATATGCTACTAGAACTAGATACTACAATGAATATTGCACACAAAGGGCTCCAGTAATTACACAATGCAGAATGTAAAACGAAAACTGTTTGCTTTAGTTTGAATATTTTATATAAAACAGATACTGAGGGATTACAGCATGTGTCATACAAGTTAAGGCATGTAACAAAACAGTAAGAACCAGGTGAGGTGGAGAAAAAAAAAAAAAAAGACAAAATCAGTCCATCATCAGGATGTGTCCATGGTGTCCGTTTCTGCAGAAACAGGAAATTAGATCTTTAACACACATTAAGGCTAGCATAGGCACAGTGTGTGTGTGCGGCTACATTGATATTTAAGGTGGCCATAGACGCAGATAATATCGTATGAAACTAATTTTCGTACGATATTCGGTGCGTGTATGGTAAGAAAAGAGGCGACCGATATCGGCAGAAGACTTGGATATCGGTCGACTCGTCGATCGGGCTGGACGGAAAATTTTGATCAGGTGCCTTTGAAGGGACCCGAACATCGCCCATTGTTAGTGCTGAATCGTCAGATACAGGTAGAATTCTATTGTTTCTATCTGTATATCTGACGATTCACCTGTGTATTGAAACAATCTGTCTTGGAAAGATCTTTTCCAAAAAAGATCGTAATTGTTACGTCTATGGCCACCTTTAGAGGCAAATTTATCAAAGGTTGAATTTCAAATTCATGCGAGTTTTTAAAAACTCCCCTATACTCCCATAAATTCGAAATTTGACAACTCGAATCGAATTCGCTTCAAATTTTAAAAACGCAATGGTTTTTTTTCTCCGAAAAAAACTTGAATGTCAGGAAGGCTGCAAAGAACTCAAATTGATCCCTGCACCTCTCCCATTGACAAACAGCAATTCGGCAGGTTTTTGGTGGCGAATTTGACTTCTTAAAGGGCTAGAGTATGATCAATCTCAAAAATCAAATTCAAATTTATTTAAAAAACTCAAATCGAATTTGAATAACTCCCTAGTTGAATTTGAAATTCTTATTTTCAATTCAACCCTTGATAAATCTGCCCCTGTGTTTAAAGTTATAAATTGAGCATTCGCTACAAAATGCACAGGTCTTCAGGGGAGTAACTACTGGGGGTGCAGGGGGGGCCCTGCGTCCAGAGGGGAACGACCCTCATTAGTTACGTTGCTGCAGGTCTTGTTTGAAAGAATGCTGCTCGCACTTTATTACTTACTCATTTCATTAAACATAAAGGCATCCTGGTACTCCTTCATGTACTGTGTTGACCGAGACTCATCAAGAAAGAGAGAGTACACTCGTTTGATATCGTCCACTTGCACTTCGGTTCCCTGAAATGCAAAACTCAGTCAGCCATATAAAGTATGTATATTTATTAGGGAAGCTACGAATCCACTAGTTTGGATTCGGCCGAACCCCCGAATCCTTCACGAAACATTCAGCTGAATAATGAATCCAAATTTGCATATGCAAATTAGGGGTGGGAAGGGGAAAGCATTTTTTACTTCCTTGTTTTGTGACAAAGAGTCAGGTGATTTTGCATATGCAAATTAGGATTCGGTTCGGCCGGGCAGAAGGACGCGGCAGAATTCGAATCCCGTTGAAAAAGGCCGAATCCAGAACTGAATCCTGGATTTGGTGCATCCCTAATATTTATTATATTAAAAATCATATACTCATTCAGTGGCAACAACTAACCTATTAAATAAACAAGGAAGTTGCCCATGTGTATAGATACCCTGCTACTTGTAGCCCCCTTAAAAGAAAGCCACCTCATACTCACTATGAAAGGGAAGTGCTAGGGTAATACATAAAACACAAAAGAAACGCATGCTACTTGGAAACAAAAAACAATAATCCAAAGCCACGTATGCAGTGTCAGCCAAGCTATGGTAAAATGTTTGCAAGTCACTCTCACCTTCCTCTTCCTGCAGACCAAGCTAGCAGCTGTGATAAGCTGCATGGAATATCTGAGAGATGTCTCTAGGCCGATCCTTGTCAGAACAGTGCAAGCATCTTCACTCATATCGACATCTTCCTCCTCACACCTGAACAAGATGTGACATTAGTACAAAATTATTAAGGAACAAAGTAGAAACATGCAACATAACATTAAATGACAATATGTGGCTATTTAGGGGGTATTACGCAGTGGTTCCACACAATGCCTTAAAGGAGAACTAAAGCCTTACTAAATAAGTAAATAGAAATGTTGTACATTTTGTTTTGTGCTTCTGTACCAGCCCAAGGCAACCACAGCCCTTTAGCAGTAAAGATCTGTGTCTCCAAAGATGCCCCAGTAGCTCCCCATCTTCTTTTCTGCTGATTCACTGCACATGCTCTGTGCTGCTGTCACTTACTGAGCTTAGGGACCCACTCACAATATACAGTACACATAGAATAGAAATGCCACAATATAAGGCTGATTAGTAATTAATACACATAATTACTACATGGCAGCACAGAAACCAGTGCAATTAGCATCAGAATTTAATAATCAGCAAACCTGTAGCATCAGCTTCTATTACAGCCAGGGAAGCTCATTTTCTGCTGGATAATTAGTGATGAGCCCTAAGCTTAGCTTCTCAACAGCCAATCAGAGCCCACTGAGCATGTGAGTGTCACAGACACTTTCCAAGATGGTGACCCCCTGTGACAAGTTTGAAGTCCTGGATCATTGCTGCTATTGACAAGCTGAAACTTTAGGCTGGTGCAATAAGTTCATTATATAAAATATGGCATTTTTATCCATATTCATTTTTAGGGTTAAGGTCTCCTTTAAAACACCTTTTGGCATGCTGGTGTTTGCCGGCAAAGTCACAGAATGCAGTTTCTTACCTGATTTTTAAGATCTGTTTGGTCTCTTTTTCATTGTATGGTGATGTGGAGATAATCAGTAGCCGATCCAGTAAATCAATAGGGATTCCATGGGGACTCTGGTAGTTCGTGCCACGAATTCTAAGTTAAAAAAAAAAAAAAATCATATATAGATTAAAAATAAAATAATTTTAGCCTTGAACTGCAATTACCCTGCTGAAGAAATGGACATGGACTACTAAACAGGGCACTTGGGGATATTACCATTGTGCCTCCTTGGAGCCTGTCGAAATAGCTACAGAATTTAGTTTCACAAAACTGTTTAGCTAAATGTTCTTGCAGTTTAAAATGAAAGCTGAAACACTGAAATTATGAAAATTATACTTTGCCCCTGTATTGTTCATTATATGAATGTATGATGTACATACATTTCTGCTGAACAGCACTATGGAATATGTTGGTGCATTAAAGGAGAAGGAAAGGCTAAAATTAAGTAAGCTTTATCAGAAAGGTCTATATTAATATGCCAGTAAACCCCTCAAAGTAATGCTCTGTCAAAAGTAGGGATGCACCGAATACAGGATTCAGTTAGGATTCTGCCTTTTTCAGCAGGATTTGGATTCAGCCGAATCCTTCTGCCCAGCTGAACTGTATCCGAATTTGCATATGCAAATTTGGGGCGGGAGGGAAATTGCGTGACTTTTTGTCACAAAACAAGGAAGTAAAAAATGTTTTCCCCTCCCCTAATTTGCATATGCAAATTAGGATTCGGATTTGCTTCGGTATCCAAAAAAGTGGATTCCGTGCATCCCCAGTCAAAAGAAACACCACATTTCTTTCCTTCTATTGTGTACACATGGGCTTCTGTATCAGACTTCCTGTTTTCAGCTTAAACCTACAGGGCTAGGGTTTGAGCATGCTCAGTTTGCTTCTCTCCCTTCCTACCCCACCCCTCCTTGCTGTAATCTGAGCCCAGAGTTAAGGAGCTAGCAGGGAGAGACTCAGGCAGGAAGTGATGCCCACAGCAAGCAAATATGGCAGCTGTTATCCTGAACAAACAGACAGTGGCTAGAGCAGTTTACTCAGGTATGGAAAAGCATTTTAAAGAATAAAAATTTTTGTAGTTTGCACTGTTGTGGCTAATCTACTGCCAATAAACTGCCTTAGTAGCTTTCCTTCTCCTTTAAAGGAATAGTTCAGTGTGAAAACAAAAACTGTGTAAATAGATAGGTTGTGCAAAATAAAATATGTTTCTAATATAGTTAGTTAGCCAAATATGTCATGTATAAAGGCTGGAGTGAACAGATGTCTAATAAAACAGCCAGAATCCAACTTCCTGCTTTTCAGCTCTATAACTCTGAGTTAGTCAGCGACTTGAAGGGGGGCCACATGGTACATTTCTGTTCAGTGAGTTTGTAATTGATCCTCAGCATTCAGCTCAGATTCAAAAGCAACAGAAATGACCCATGCCCCCCCCCCCCAAGTCTCTGATTGGTTACTGTCTGGTAACCAGGCAACCAGTCAGTGTAAACCAAGAGAGCTGAAAAGCAGGAAGTAGTGTTCTGACTGACATGTTATACATCAAATCACTCCAGCCTTTATACATTACATTTTTGGCTAACTAACTATATTAGAAACATTTTTTATTTTGCACAGCCTATTTACCCAGTTTTTATTTTTACACTGAACAATCCCTTTAAAGTGCTGGTCCACCTTTAAGTTAATGTTTGGTATGTTATAGAATGGCTTTTCAACTTTTCAATTGACCTTCATTGTTTATTTTGTATAGTTTTTAATTTGTTTCTTCTGACTCCAACTTTCAAATGGGGGTCAGTGACCCCATCTAATAACAAATGCTCTGTAAGGCTACAAATGTATTGTTATTGCTACTTTTTATAACTCATCTTTCTATTCAGGCCTCTCCTATTCATATTCCGGTCTCTTATTCAAATCAGTGTATGGTTGCTAGGGGAATTTGGACCCTAGCATCCAGATTGCTGAAAATGCAAACTAATGAGCTGCTGAAAAAAATCTAAATAACTCAAACCACAAATAATAAAAAAAATTGAAAAACAATTGCATTTTGTCTCAGAATATCAGGCTCTACATCATACTAACAGTTAATTTAAAGGAACAACCCCTTTAATACATGGCCAGGGATAGTCCAACTGGTGCATCTTCCCAGGGACATTTGTCTCTATCTAGGATGATGCTAAGAAAAGTCAGCATAGGCAACGGATGAAAGGTTGCATGGCAACTAGAATGGAAAATAGATTACTCTCACTGAGCTTTAGCTGTACCTTGTCTGGAACTAAAGTAAGCAGCAGCTCACAGGACAACAAAAAGTCAACAATGTGACAGCATCCTTACAGAAGTATTGCAAACAGAACACTTGCTCATTATATGAAGGAACTGCATTAGATAATAGTGCATACCCCCAATAGCTCAATAGGTGTGACATTAAAGAGCAACTACATGGGATTAAAGCGCAGGGTTTGCAAGAAAACTTTTCATAAAATGGTAGACCCAATGTTGATGTAACTTTACATTATCTCTCACATGTTCTTCGGATCAAGAGAAAGTCTGAAGACAATAATAATTGAACCGTGAAAAGGATTCTAAGATCTTGAAGGTCAGTGGCCGCGGCTGTAACCTACCTGGTTATTCCTCTGTTTGTGGCCATTATGAGAACAGGGGCCATGTCACTTTCCAAAGCTCGATTCAAGAAGGAGAAGCATTCTATATCCAGCATGTGCACCTCATCTATGAATAGCACCTGTTGGGCACAAAGAGAACAAGAATTTAAACTGCAGCACTAATTGTAAATTCCACGTATAGGGGTTGTTCACCTTTAAATTAAGTTTATTATCTGTGGTTTTTTAGTTTTTTATTCAGCAGCTCTCCAGTTTGCAATTTCCGCAATCCAAATAGCTCTAGCAACCACTATTGGAGTTCACATAACTTAGTAAAAAGAAAGAAACCAGGGACAAACAAGCGCACACACTTCTACCAATAGTAGAGAGAAACAGAGTGCAAAACATGTATGATTTTTAATGCTACATTATTTTATCATTATTTTATCATATATATATATCTCTCTCTCTCTCTCTCTATGGGGCAAATTCACTAAGATACGAAGTTGCGCCAGGCGCAACTTCGCCGCACTTCGCCAGGCGTAGTTTCGCCAGCGCTCCGCAAATTCACTAAAATCCGAAGTTGCGCACAGGGGTAGCGTAAGGTTGCGAAGTTGTGCTAGCGTTGATTCGCTATGTAAAGCGAAGTTACGCTAGCGAAGGCTAATTTGCATACGGCGCAAAATTCAAATTTCAATGGAGGAACACGTATCAGCACTACAAATGCCTAGAAAACCTTCAAATCAGCAAATATAAATTTTATTTTGCCCTACACATGTGCCCACTGTCTAGGTAAGTTGCCATGAGTCAGGAAATGTAGGGGGGAAGGAGGGGAGCCCCAAAAATATTTTCGATCTATTTCAGCCTATCACCCATCATGTAGAAAACACGCCAGCGTTTTTTGGGACTTAGAAAAAATTTTGACTTTTTTTGAAACAATCCCTATCTACTCTATTGCGCTTCGCCTGGTCTGAGGTGGCGAAGGAAGTCTAGCGTAAAAGGTAGCGTTCAGTACACTGCGCAAGTTAGTGAATTTGCCTAGTTACGTCGCTAGCGAAAATTCGCCTGGCGTAAGGGTGCGAAGTAACACTAGCGAAACTAAGCCAGCGTTCGTTGAATTTGCGCAGTAACGAAAAATGCCAAACGCTAACGAATTAACGCTAGCGTTCGGCGCTTAATAAATTTGCACCTATATCTCTCGCTCTATATATATATATATATCTATCTATCTATATATATCTATATATTTATATTTTAATGTTCAAAAGAACCAGCATTACCATATATAAAAAATTCTCTTTTATTTTCGTTGCATCAGTATCCAACGTTTCGGTCCCTTAAACTTTGCACCCCGGCTATATAAACCTCAACAGTGTGCCTCGGAGTGCGGATACTCACTATATATATTGTTATTTGTGTAAATTCCATAAAAATAGTAGTCATATTGTTTTAGCAATAATTTCCTGAAAATAAATAAAATCGCTAAAGGAGAAGGGTTTAAAACTTTTACCAACTACAGATGACTTGCAGCAAAGGTACCAAATGTTGCAGTACAGGTATGGGAACTGTTATCCGGAAACCCTTTATCCAGAATGCTCCGAATTACGGAAAGGCTGTCTCCCATAGACTTCATTTTATCAAAATACCTTTTTTTTCCAAATGATTTCCTTTTTTCTCTGTAATAATAAAACAGTAACTTGTACTTGATCCCAACTAAGATATAATTAATCCTTATTGGAAGCAAAACCAGCCTATTGAGTTTATTTCATGTTTACATGATTTTCTAGATGTCTTATTGATCCAAATTAAGGAAAGATCCGTTATCCGGAAAGCCCCAGGTCCCGAGCATTCTGGTTAACAGGTCCCATACCTATGTTAACATTACGAATGGCAACATTTTATCTTCTGTACAAATGCACAATGTGCTGTGTGTTATTCAGCCCTTTATTCCTATAACCTTGGCAAGGAAAAAGTTTCCAAAATGAAGCAAGCTTGTGGTTTCTCTTTCATATCCTAAGGTGCCAACTAAACAGTTGGATACCTGTGATCTAAGTTTCGTTCATGATACACTTTATCTGATGGTTTTCATTTTTTCCTATATAAAGTACGGTGTATGGAAAGAAAAATCAACACATGACCAAAAACTTACACCAGGAATAATCTCAGCCTTCCCTTCCTCTCTCCATTCTGCAACTTTCGCATTGATCTGTTCTCGCACCTCTGATTTAATCTCTCCTGTGTCGCCTAGAAATGTAAATTCCATTTGGATAAATTCCATTTGATTACATTACATCTAGTTGAACTAAACAAAACAACGCAACAGAGAACTGGATAAATCTTGAAGTGCTTTAGACATTGCTACAGCAGCTACATTACATCCTTCTAATGAAAGTTACATTCCATTCATTGACTGCAAACTGGACTTGCCGTACTTTTACAGGACAACGTCCTAGTAATTAACACAGCTTTATTCAAAGCTTGGCTAAAATTTTAAAAATATTGACTTCTGTATCAATCAGGGACATCATACATAAGCTTTAGAGTAAATGGCAGTCCTGAAGGCAAAATGCAAACATACATAGATCAATTTAAAGGAGAACTAAACCCCAAAAATTAATATGGCCATATTTTATATATTGAACTTATTGCACGAGGCTAAAGTTTCAGCTTGTCAATAGCAGCAATGATCCAGGACTTCAAACTTGTCACAGGGGGTCACCATCTTGGAAAGTGTCTGTGACACTCACATGCTCAGTGGGCACTGAGCAGCTGTTGAGAAGCTCAGCTTAGGGGTGGTTACAAATTATCCAGCAGAAAATGAGATTAGTCTGTAATAAAAACTGATGCTGCAGGGCTGATTATTAAATTCTGATGCTAATTGCACTGGTTTCTGTGCTGCCATGTAGTAATTATCTGTATTAATTACTAATCAGCCTTATATTGTGACATTTCTATTCTATGTATACTGTATATTGTGAGTGGGTCCCTAAGCTCAGTAAGTGACAGCAGCACAGAGCATGTGCAGTGAATCAGCAGAAAAGAAGATGGGGAGCTACTGTGGCATCTTTCTACTAAATGGCTGTGGTTGCCTTGGGCTGGTACTACTACTTCAGTTAAAGGGGTGGTTCACCTTCATAAGAGAAGATTGTTAACTAATTTAATGAAACCTTAACTAATAAGTCTGTGCACATGACTACTAACTTTGTTACAGGAAAAGGATCCGAGACAAAGCATTTTATCAGGTACAAATTCTTCGTTTAAACAGGTTTTGAAAAAAGAGAAAAATGTACTAGCGAGAGAGATGATGGCAGTGTATTTGTACTAAATAGCTTATTACAATTTTTTTTTTATCAAAGGTGAACCACACCTTTAAGCTTCAGTTCTCCTTTAAAAGGCATGTAAAAAAAAAAAACCCATTTTGAACAAGGAAAGAAACATTAATTCTAAGCAATGTTCCTGTATACACAGAATAACATTTTATGTTTTTTTTGTAATGGCAATTATGTCCAATTGTACCTGAAAAGAGAGCAAGGAATCCTTGTGTCCGACTGTTTATCACGTCAATTTCATGCAGCGACACCGTATGTACTACTTCCTTGCGCTTCTGGAGCTCCCCGTCAGGGCACTGAACGAATTTAGTCTTAATTGGATAAAGAAGTGAAATAAATATCAAGTTTTTGCTCACTGTCCAATGACTTCCATCCTAGGAAAACAGCAGTGTAGGACCCCGCACACCCTGTAGGGATTTAAGAGATGCCTGGTGCACGATGGTAGAGGCTCGGCGACCTTACAACATGATTCAAGGCAACAACATCCAAGGGCACACAGGTCTACAGGAAATCTTCCACAAATTCTTTATTTTACGGATTGCAAATGCAATCCGTAAAATAAAGAATTTGTGGAAGATTTCCTGTAGACCTGTGTGCCCTTGGATGTTGTTGCCTTCCATCCTAGGAAGCCAAACCAACTATCAAGTCACTTACCTGAGATCCCATGGCATCATAATCACGGGCCCTTGTGAAGGCTCGACCCAGCTTTGTTATTTTGCCTGTGGCTTTATCAATAGTAATTACATCCCTAAGGAAAAGCACAGGCAGACTTGTTTTATATGTACATTATTTCCTATAGTGATCAACATAACATGCTTGCACACCTTTATATCTCAAGCTTTCACAAAACTGAATATTAAATAGGCCTTACTATTAACCAACAAGCGTACCAAATGCAGTCAACATTGACTGCACAAATTAATTGGACATTTTTCCATTTATAGACGGGGAGGGGTCAAAAGTCCTTTAAAACAGTCCTTTAACTGACAAAAGTCAAATAGCATTCTATTGTATCCTAAAATAATAATTGCTTTGTTATGACTTTACCCTGCCTGTACTTTTTCCTTTGTCAAAGACTCAATCATCTTTGTTCCAAGATCATAAATGGTCTCCATCTCTGTTGTCTTCAGAGTCAGCTTTCCAACTTTTGCACCCTATAGTGAAAAAAAAACACACTTGAATATATGTCTCTACAATGCCATTTTGCTTAGAAAAAAAGGTCTTGTAGCTGGCAATATCTGAACGGCTACATATGAAACAGACTGTTTTAAAGAGGGTGTTCACCTTTAAATCAACTTAGTATGATGTAGAAAGAGATATTCCGAACCCAATGTTTTTCAATTTTATTATATTATAAAGTTGCCTCATGAGGAAACTTCGGAAAACTAAGCGCCGCGAGTGGCATAGCGCAGGCGTTTTTTTCATTCTAGCAGGCAGAGGACTAATAAGTCGCCCCAAAGAAGAGGCGATTAGTCGCCGGGCGACAATCTCCCTGAATCTCCAGGTGTGACCTTACCCTTAAAGAGCATTTGTATTTTTAGATGGGGTCAGTGACCCCCCCCATTTGAAAGCTGGAAAAGAAAAGCAAGGCAAATAATTAAAAAACCAAAGGTCAATTGAAAAGTTGTTTAGAATAAGCCATTCTAGAACACAATAAGTTAACGTAAATGTGAACCACCCCCTTTAACTGTATAGATACGTATACATTAAAATTTCAGAAAGCAATAAATGTATTAAAAGTCAATCTTTTCACCTTTAAATGAAATGTACCCATTAATAATCCATGTACATGTATCGTCATTCAAAAGGCCATGTTCTGCTAAATACTACACATACAGGTTAACTGCTGTAAAGCTATGTGTGATAGGTAAAGGCTAACGGTCATTCCACCTGTTGCAGAACTACAACCAACGATATCAGGTACTAAATGATGCTATTCTACAATAGCCAGAGAGTCATGGGCTGCCTTTACCTAAGCCTAAATTCAGGAGATGCCTGGCAGTCAACTTGTATACGGATAGTCCAGCACAGTCAGCAGCACCCTCAGAAGGTAGAAAAATGTGCACAAAGACTTGTTTTATTTATTAGCACACAAATAACACTCCTACCAGTTACTCTATTGTAGATGTCATGAGAGATAAAAAAAAATTGTCATACAGCAACACCTTTCCAGTACAGGAGTAAATCCTCCATTTCAGTTTCCATATAAAATATTCTACGACTACATTCCTCCAGCCTTTAAAAGCTTAAAGGGGAACTATGGCGAAAATGGAAATTTAATATAAGCTTCCTCATTCAGAAACTTTCTTAATACAATCAATTAAAAATTCTGTACTGTTTCCGAAATAATTAAGTTTATCTTCATGCAGCAGTTGGGTGTCAGATGAATGATCCAATATATCTTATAGGGGGGGGGCTCCTTTCCTAGCAGATGTATTAGAGCTCACTCAAATAACCGATTCCAGTACAAACAAAATCTAATGAAATAACTACCTTTTGAACAAATTCTGCATGTAGAGAGACATGATGTCTGGTGATTTTAATAGAGTGAGCTCTAATACATCTTCCCTTTAATACTTCCCTAATACATCTTCCCTATATTCCCCCGATAAGATATATTGGATCTAACTGTCATGGAATATCTGACACCCAACTGCTGAATGAAGAGAGAAAGAAGAGAAACAGATGCTGAGAGAGGAAAAGTGAAGATAAACTTGATTTCAGAAACCGTACAGAATTTAATTGGTAGAAATTTCTTATTTCAGTATGATGAAGCTTATATTAAATTTTCGTGATAGTTTAAGATAAAAACGCTATAAACATATGAAAGGATACATTGCTTAGCCTATATCTGTGATTTTCTATCAATATGCAAGAGATCATAATAAAAATAGCAACAAATGTAAAATGTTTTAGCAATGTTAGGCTCATTTGCTATGTCTTTGATCTTTTGTCTTTGAAAATGTGCAATTGCTGTGATGTCTTTTCTGCTTGACAAAATAATAAAGATATAAAAAAAAAAAAAAAAAAAATCTCTATAAACAATATGAAGGGGAAAAAATACACTATTCTCAGGGCAAGCTCAATGATGTACAATTACTTACTGTTCCAGTGGCAGGTCTATCAATCTGAACTTCAACAACTTCC
Source organism: Xenopus petersii (assembly GCA_038501925.1). Taxonomy (NCBI): domain Eukaryota; kingdom Metazoa; phylum Chordata; class Amphibia; order Anura; family Pipidae; genus Xenopus; species Xenopus petersii. Next base: position 102,108,966 of record CM076685.1, on the reverse strand, counting down.
CCTTCAATGATTTCTGTTTCTTCCCTACAAAAGAATGTTGATTATTTTTTTTTAGTTTTAGTTTTGAAGCATATAGATGAATGGGATTCAATAAAAAAAAAAAAAAAAAAAAAAAAAGATCTACATGGAGCCGAGTGTTCACTGTCTGTGTACTGAAAACTTACTTGATCCTCACACCAATGGACCTCCGGAAAGCTTGCGTCAGAGCCTCGGTTTTGCTCATTTCCAGTGAAAAGATTTCACTACCAGCAATGGCTGTAAAAGGGGTGTCAGAGCCCAAAGCCTGAGCCATACCTGTGTTAGACACAAATGAGCAGAATGAATACAACATTAGCGATATATTAAATGCAGCCTGGAAACTAGGGATGCACCGAATCCAGGATTCGGTTCGGGATTCGGCCAGGATTCGGCCTTTTTCAGCAGGATTCGGATTCGACCGAATCCTTCTGCCCGGCCGAACCGAATCCTAATTTGCATATGCAAATTAGGGGCGGGGAGGGAAATCGCGTGACTTTTTGTCACAAAACAAGGAAGTAAAAAATATTTTCCCCTTTCAACCCCTAATTTGCATATGCAAATTAGGGTTCGGATTCGGTTCGGTATTCGGCCGAATCTTTCACGAAGGATTCGGGGGTTCGGCCGAATCCAAAATAGTGGATTCGGTGCATCCCTACTGGAAACACCACAAAGGCTCATTATAATCACATGTATGGATTTGTGTGCTTGTTCCGCCACATCAGAATGCACAAACTAAACTGACCTCAGTCTTCTCTATGAGGACTTGGCTAGGAATTCTACATACAAACTGTATCTGTATTCAGCATTTACACATAGTTTTGGAGAAGGCCAGAGTTCACCAGAAATAAAGACTTTTTCCAAGTACTTTCTATGTGTGACTGTTTTTCTAATATTGAAGTGTAAAGTGTCATTTTTCACCTTCAAAAGCAGCTGGGGGGAGGGGGAGAGGGTGTTGCCGACTCGGTAACTGTTCTAAATTGACACATATAGGGGCAGATTTATCAAGGGTCTAATTTAGAGTTTATGGGAGTTTATAAAAACTCACTAAACTTGAAGAAAAAAAAAACGACCAATCATAATTTATTAAAAAATTTGATATTTTTTAAAATTTGGGTGAATAGAATCGACCTGCAAACTAGAATCAAACTCAAATCAAATTTGAGTTTTTTTGAGTAAAAAAATATATATTTTTTTAAACCAATTTTTAAAAGTCCACCAAACGGCTCCAAATTGATTGTAGGAGGTTCCCCACAGGATAAAACCCAAATTTGGCAGGTTTTAAATGAGGAATAGTCCATTTTGAATTCTTAAAGGGACAGTGCATGATAAATTTCGAATTTGAATTTTTTAATTATTTTTTAAACTCTAATCTAATTTGAACTATTCCCTACACAAATTACACTAAAATAAACTTGAAATTTGAATTCAAAAATTCAAATTTTCAATTCGACCCTTGATAAAAAATGTGCCCCTTACAGTCACATTTATCAAATGTTGAATTTCGAAATTCTATCAGGGGGTTATTTAATAAAAAAAAATCTAATATATAAAACTCGCACAAATTTTACAGACTCGAAAACTCAAATTCAATTTGAAACAAATTCGACTAAACTTGATTGTTTTTTTTTTTCTATGAAAAAAACCTTAAATGTCAGGAAGCCTAGTAACATGTCCAAATTAGTCCCTGGACCTCTCCCGTTGGCTTATACATGAACTCGACAGGTTTTAGGTGGAGAATTCGAATTCAGAGTTTAATAAATTCACAATTCAAATTGGAGGTTTTGACCATAAAATTTTTTTTTAAATTTTGAATTGACCCTTAATAAATCTGCCCTTTAGTTGATACATTTGTTTTCTTTGTCCCTGCTGAGCAGAATCCCTGAGTTTCATTAAAGGCAGCGGTTAGAATTGATACAATAGTTGCTAATATTCCACAGATACTGCTGAGAAATGTATCAACTAAAGGGTTGTTCACCTTTGAATGAACTTTTAGTATGATGTAGTCATATTCTGAGATAATTTGCAATTTGTTTTAATTTTTTTTTATTTATTTCTGCTTTTTTTGAGTTATTCATCTTTTTTAAGCAGCAGCTATACAGGTTGCAACGTCAGCAATCTGGTTGCTAGGGCCCAAATTACCCTAGCAACCATGCATTTATTTGAATAAGAGACTGGAAAATGAATAGGAGAGGGACCGAATAGAAAGAGGAGTAATAAAAAGTAGCAATAACAATACATTTGTAGCTCTTTGTTGTTAGATGGGGTCAATGATCCCCATTTGAAAGCTGGAAAGAGACAAAGGCAAATAATTAAGAAATTATAGAAAATAATGAGGACCAATAGGAAAATTGCTTTGAATTGGCCATTCTTTTACATACTAAAAGTTAAATTAATTGAAAAAAAGTCTTTATTTCTGGTGAAATGGAAAAAGTGTTTGGAAGGTGAACAACCCCTGTAAAAACTCGTAAAAAACATCCTTGCTGCTTAGTGACATTGTACATGGTGCTAGGAGACATCGTATGAATCTTTTATACTTGGGTATTGTGAGAAATACTAGAGCATAAATATGTTCTGACGATTTTGTAAGAAGCCATGCAGAAACATTGTTTAGGGTTTATCGTAGGGCAGACAAGAGAAAGCCTTCCTTTCCGGACACTGCATAACATTAATACTCAACATATTCTACTTGCTGTAAGAGTAACAAAAAGATTTACCCATAGCAATGGCGGTTTTTCCTGTGCCTGGTTGTCCAGCAATGAGCACTGCTCTCCCAGCAATCTTCCCTTCTTTGATCATTTCCAGAATAACTCCTGCTGCCCTCCTGGCTGCCAGCTGTCCCACCATGCCCTGCGATACCTACACACACACACAAATAGATTAGAATAGATTTCTTTCTATACTGGGTTGCATCATATGTACAGCCTATTATACTCTCTTAAATTGTCCCATTCATAAAAATGTAATATATGAAGCCCAAGGCAACCACAGCCCTTTAGCAGTAAAGATCTGTGTCTCCAAAGATGCCCCAGTAGCTCCCCATCTTCTTTTCTGCTGATTCACTGCACATGCTCTGTGCTGCTGTCACTTACTGAGCTTAGGGACCCACTCACAATATACAGTACACATAGAATAGAAATGTCACAATATAAGGCTGATTAGTAATTAATACAGATAATTACTACATGGCAGCACAGAAACCAGTGCAATTTACATCAGAATTTAATAATCAGCAAACCTGTAGCATCAGCTTATATTACAGCCAGGGAAGCTCATTTTCTGCTGGATAATTAGTGACGAGCCCTAAGCTTAGCTTCTCAACAGCCAATCAGAGCCCACTGAGCATGTGAGTGTCACAGACACTTTCCAAGATGGTGACCCCCTGTGACAAGTTTGAAGTCCTGGATCATTTGTTGCTATTGAGGAGCTGAAACTTTAGGCTGGTGCAATAAGTTCAGTGGCATTTTTAGCCACATTCATTTTTAGGGTTTAGTTCTCCTTTAAATTTTGCAATACATTGCACTGTTATAAGTGCCTCTAAACACGTTTTGTACTGCAGCTACAATTTTTGTTTGTAAAAGTTTGTATAAGGGACTTTGATAAATCATCATCATTATTTTAAAGCAACATTATATTAGAAGCCTCTGAAAAAAAGCTGGTGACCAATGTCGACGACAAAAACTAAATTAAATCTGCCCCCCCCCCAAAAAAGAGGGGGTAACAAGCTGATGTTATCAAGCACCTGCCTGTTTGTGGATGCAATAGATGTAGAGGGCTGTGAGTTGTACACTGATAAAGAAAAGGACGTATGTTTTTACAGTTGCTTTGATACAGAAGGACAGATTTTACAATTTCCTTATCAAACGCTAATCAGTTTGGTAAGGAAATATGTATACGTTTAACAAATCATATAATGGTCTTATGTAATAAAAGGCAAGAATTTGCATGGGGCAGTAACCCATAGCAACCAATCAGCAGGTAGAATTTACTGGCCACCTGTTTAAATGCTCTTTTGCTGTTGCTATGGGTTACTGCTCCTGGGCAAACTTTGTGGGGGTCATTTATCAACACTGGGCAAGTTTGCCCATGGGCATTAACCCATGGCAACCAATCAAATTGCTGCATTCATTGTTCTACTTGCAGCTGGCTTTAAAAAGCTAATCACCGATTGGTTGCTATAGGTAACTGCCCATGGGCAAATTTTCCCTGTGTTGATAAATGAGCCCCCAGTGTCTTATATTACATATACTTAGGGGCAGATTTATCAAAGGTCGAGGTAAATTTTCAAATTAAAAAAAAATAGTCCAAATTCGAAAATTCAAATATCAACATTTATCATGTACGGTCTCTTTAAAAATTTGACTTCAACCATTCGCCATCTAAAACCTGCCGAATTGCTGTTTTAGCCTTTGGGGAACCTCCTAGAATCTGGAATCAATTGGTGGACTTTGAAAAATGTAAGGATCGAAACTTTGATTCGAATTCGATCGAATGCGCTATTACTTCCATTCGTACGATTGGAAGAATACTTTGAATTGGAATTTCAAAGTTTTTCAAATTCCAAATTCAACCCTTGATAAATATGCCCCTTAGAGGAACATTTATCAAGAGTCAAATTTCAAATTCATGAATGATTTTACTCGAAATTAGATTAGGGGAGATTTATTAAAAAAATAAATAAATAATTGAATATGCCAAACCCGGGCTAATTTTACCGACCCGAAAATTCTAATTTAATTCGACCAAACTCGATTGCTCCGGAAAAAACTTGAATGTCTGGAAGGCTACAAACATCACCAAATTGATCATTGGACGTCTCCCATTGACTTATACGGTAATTCGTCAATTTTTGGGTGGCGAATAGTCGGTTTTTTTTATTCTTAAAGGGCCAGAGTATGATAAATCTCGAAAATTTTATTTGAATTTTTTTTTAAATTAAGTTTGGACAATTCCCTAGTCGAATTTGACAGTTTCGACCATAAATAAATTAAAAAATTCGAACTTTCAATTTGACCCTTAATAAATCTGCCCCTTAGTTTCTTATAATACATATGGGGGGCTAGAGTTCAGGAATACCTGTCGGGGTTCCAACGCATCGTCAAGGCCCAGCCCTCTGATGTGAGAATGTGCACCTGGCAAAGAGAGACAAATAATTAGAGAATGCAGGAAAAATACAAGTAACAGGTACGGCTTAACAACTTCATACATACTCAGACTACGTCTTGCACTTAATATGAATTGCAGATAGAGATCACTGGCATGGGAACCAATATGATGCAAGCCATTGCACATCAGCTGCAGATCTTATTTTAGTCGGCTGGGACAGAAACAAATATAATGTTGCAAAATGCCCAACTTGCCATCAGATCTTCTCCAATTACATGTGCTGAAGAACGCAGTATATTTATAGCTGGCTTTCTTAAACTTCTGCTCAGGGAATAAGCTTTGCAAGAGATGGTTTTGAATATTGTATGCATTTTATATCACTGGTGATATGATCTGCGTTTTTTTAACTGCTACAAAATGCATTTTCCTGCATTTGACATATATTAAAGGGATACTGTCATCGGAAAATATGTTTTTTTCAAAATACATCAGTTAATAGTGCTACTCCAGCAGAATTATGTACTGAAATCCATTTCTCAAAAGAGCAAACAGATTTTTTTATATTCAATTTTGAAATCTGACATTTTGTCAATTTCCCAGCTGCCCCAAGTCATGTGACTTGTGCCTGCACGTCAGGAGAGAAATGCTTTCTAGTAGGCTGCTGTTTTTCCTTCTCAATGTAACTGAATGTGTCTCAGTGGGACATGGGTTTTTACTATTGAGTGTTGTTCTTAGATCTACCAGACAGCTGTTATCCTGAGTTAGGGAGCTGCTATCTGGTTACCTTCCCATTGTTCTTTTGTTTGGCTGCTGGGGGGAAAAGGGAGGGGGTGATATCACTCCAACTTGCAGCACAGCAGTAAAGAGTGATTGAAGTTTATCAGAGCACAAGTCACATGACTTGGCGCAGCTGGGAAATTGACAAAATGTCCAGCCCCATGTCAGATTTCAAAATTAAATATAAAAAAATCTGTTTGCTCTTTTGAGAAATGGATTTCAGTGCAGAATTCTGCTGGAGCAGCACTATTAACTGATTCATTTTGAAAAAAAATGTTTTTCCCATGACAGTATCCCTTTAAAAATTAGGGATGCACCGAATCCAGGATCCGTCCTTTATCATCAGGATTCAAATTCAGCCTAATCCTAGTGTCTGGCCGAACCGAATCCTCATTTGCATATGTAAATTAGGGGCGGGTAGGGAAATCTAGTGACTTTTCATCACAAAAGAAGAATTTTTTTTCCTACTTTTTCCTGTCCTGTCCCTAATTTGCATAGGCAAATTGGGATTCATATACGGTTTGGTATTCGGTCAAATCTTTCACCAAGGATTCAGCCGAATCTCAAATAGTGGATTCGGTGCATCCCTATTAAAAATATATTATTAAAATGCATGTACCTGTACGTTCACACATCAGCATGCATTTGAATATTATCACATAGCAGGAATATAGAAGCTCACACATGAATGGGAGAAGATGTTTGGGCAAGTTGGGCATTTTGCAACATTATTATTTATTTTTGTCCCAACTAATATATGGTCTGTATTTGATGTGTAGTGTCTGGCATCATATTGGCCCCAGTGCCAATTGCAAGTGTGTGCTCTTTACCAGAGCCAATGATAAAGAAACAAACTGGTTAAGATTTTCCCAATATATTCTGTACATTTCTGGTGGCTGGCAGTATTAGAGTCTGGCCACACAGGCAGATTCGGGGAGATTAGTCGCCAGGAGACAAATCTCCCCGATCTGCCTTCCGCCGGCTAAAATTAAAATCGCCTGGGGGCAGGCACATGGAGCATTTCGTTTTCCTTAGTCGCACGTAATTGCCTCACGAGGAAACTTGGAAAATGAAGCTCTCCGTGTGCCTGCCCACATTTTTAGTCGCACATAATTGCCTCACAGTTCAGTGTGAAAATAAAAATTGTGTAAATAGATAGCCTGTGCAAAATAAAATAGTTTTAGATAATTTATAGTTAGTTACCCAAAAATGTAATGTATAAAGGCTGGAGTGACTGTGTAACATAATAGCCAGAACACTACTTCCTGCTTTTCAGCTCTCTTGGTTTACGCTGACTGGTTACCCTGGTTACCAGGCAGTAACCAACCAGAGATTAGAGGGGGGGGCCACATGGGTCATATCTTTTGCTTTTGAATCTGAGCTGAATGCTGAGGATCAATTGCAAACTCACTGAACAGAATGTACAATGCGGCCCCCTTCAAGTCGCTGACTAACTCAGAGTTAGAGAGCTGAAGAGCAGGAAGTAGTGTTCTGGCTATTATGTTACACATCCAGTCACTCCAGCCTTTATACATTACATTTTTGGTTAACTTACTATAAATTATATAAAAAATATTATTTTGCACAGGCTATCTATGTACACAATTTTTATTTTCACACTGAACTGTTCCTTTAAACTGAAGGTAGGAAGTCTGATACAGAAGCCCATGTGTACACGATAGAAGGAAAGAAATGCTGTGTTTCTTTTGACAGAGGACTCAGAGCAGCATTACTTTGAGGGTTTACTGGTGTATTTGTATCGACCTTTCTGATAAAGCTTACTTGGTTTTAACCCTTCCTTCTCCTTTAAACAAATGTTGGTTTGTAAGTTAATTAAAACAATGACACAACTGTGGGACTGCTGCAGTGTTAAAACCCTCACTAGCTATTCATCCCCACGGAGACTGCGTGTTGATTCAACTACTCTGGTGTCCATGGAAACAAAAAGTTAGTGCTCTGATGCAATCTAGGCGTATGTGGGTTGTAAAATGACCGTGCAATTAATCCATGGAGTAAAATACCAACACATCCAGCAGAGTAGAAAATACTATGAGACAGCAGTGAGTTATTCCCCATCTGCAAAGGAAGTTGAGAAACAGCCACATATACGTTAAGCAAATTACGCGCAAGTAGACACTCACCGATCCTTTCAATTCGAGTGACATCTCGCACCTCTGGCACCTTGGTTGCCTATAAGAAATAAACAGCATTGATGTTTTTCCTTTTTACATTAATGTACCAAGTTCCAATTAGCAACAAAAAAATTAAATTGTAAATAAAGTGGGAACCGTTGGCTACAATACATATTCACCAATCGTTTCTGCAGGACTCAAGATTTCCAATTTTAAAGTAGGCATAAAACCTGGCGCCCATATAGACCTACCTTTAATGGAATTGTTCAATATATAAATAAAAACTGGGTAAATATATAGACTGTGCAAAATAAACAAAAAATTCAAAATAGTTAAATTAGCCAAAAATGTAATGTATAACGGCTGGAGTGACTGGATGTGTAACATAATAGCCAGAACACTACTTCCTACTTTGCAGCTCTCTTGGTTTCCACTGATTGGTTACCAGGCAGTAACCAATCAGTGACTTAACGGGAGGCCACATGGGTCATAACTGTTGCTTTTGAATCTGAGCTGAATGCTGAGGATCAATTGCATACTCAATGAATAGTTATGTCCCATGTGGCCCCCCTTCAAGTCACCGACTAACTCAAGGCTACAAGGCAAATAAGAAGAAATTGGGTTACTATGGGTACTTATCCAGGTTAATGTTTACATCTTGGTTAATTTACTCTGAAGGCCTAGAAAATGAAAAATTTTTTGCACTTCAGAAATCCTTTCCTTCATTAAGTTAAACAAACAAATGGCTCCAGCTTTTGCACAACTGCCTGGATCTATGGATGGTGGAGAGAGTTAGAGAGAAACAGCTTTGGTCAATATTCCATTCAACTCATTCTCTCACCATCAGCTTCTTATTGTGTTTTCATTTATGATTTGACATGCTGCATTTTCTTATGTTCGATGGTCGTTCAAAGGGCAAAAGTGTGTTTGGAACTTTCAAAAACACTTAGGGGCAGATTTATCAAGGGTCGAATTTTGAAGTGTAAAAAACTTCGAAATTCGACCATGGAATTGCATTACTTCAATATACGAAGTTTTTTTTCATCAAATTTGGCCATATTCGGTCGAAGTAAAATCGTTCAATTGTACAATGAACTACTTTGGTTCGAACGATTTTACTTCGACTTCTAAAAACTTAGCCAAATGTTGGCTATGGGTTCTAGGAGGTCCCCATAGGCTAACATAGCAATATGGCCAGTTTAAGGTGGCGAAGTGTCTAAGTGAATTCCTTTAAAGAGACATTACTTCGATTTTCGAAGTCTAACTTTTTTACTTCGAATCATAGTCAAATTTAGGCCTACTCGATGGTCGACATACCCAAAAAATAGTTCGAAATTCGAAGTTTTTAAATTCGAAAATTCACTTCGAACCCTTAGTAAATGTGCCCTTAAGTGCAAGTCAACCCAAAAATAGAAATTTGCCTAATAAAAGAAAACATAATTGTAAGCAAATTTACAATTAACTATATTAGAAACATGTTTTATTTTGCACAGCCTATCTAGTTACCCAGTTTTTATTTTTATACTGAACAATTGCTTTAAGGAACAAGACACAGCTTACAGACAGCATGCAGGAACTACATAACCCACAATGCATTGCATTGTAATGTTCTGTTCCTTATTGAAATCACATGAGCAGGGAATTGTGGGGTTTGGATGCAGGCTGAGGACAGATGGCTGTTGATACAAAGTAATAGTAGTCAGTCAGCTCAGCAAAGACAGATCAGCAGTAGAGCAGGGGGCTAGGCTTAGGGAACTGTCCGAAACCCTTAAAAATCATGAAAAGTCTGCATATTTTTTTAATTGATGTATATTGCAAAGTTGCTTGAAATTAGGTTTACTTTTCAAAAAGTTATGTTTCTGTGGAGTTCCTCTTTAACTTTCAGTATGTTACAGAAAGGCTGATTCAGTTGGCCATCTTTATTTATTTTATAGTTGTTTTTTTTTTTTTTTTTTTAATAAATTGCCTTCTCACTCTTTCCAACTTTTAAAGGAGGTCGCTGACCCCATCTAACAACAAATGCTCTGTAAGGCTACACATTATTGCTATTGTTTTATTACTCATCTTTCTATCCTGGCCTCTCCTATGAGTCTTTTATTACAATCAATGCATGGTTGCTAGGGTCATTTGAACCCTAGCAACCAGACTGCTGAAACTGCCAACTGGAAAGCGGCTGAATAAAAAGCTAAATAACTTAAAACCCACCACTAAAATGTAAAGCAATTGCAAATTACACTCTACATCATACAAAAAGTTAATTTAAAGGCGAACAGCCCTTTTAACAGGTTTTCCTGCAGCTGCCTGAGAATAGTTAACCAGTTGCTATGGGTTACTGGCTGCCCAGGAGTAAACTAGCTTTAGCAACTAAGGCCCAATATAAGGAATGTGAAACTTAGAGCCTACATTTGTGTTATCCCTAACGAGGAAGCAGTTCCACTGCATCTTAGAGGCCCATGACTAGACACCTATCAGAAAACATGCCCAAGACAGACCATACCATTTATAATAACAGGGAGATTAGTCAAATGTCCTGCTGGTGGAATATTACTAATAAAAGCTACAAAGATATGAAACAAAAACCCCGGATACACTTACCGCCATGGTTGCCATGCTGCACGAATACTTCAACCGCCAGAGAACAGCCGGTGCCACAGTGCAAAGATTCCGGCGTGGAAACAATGTCCCTCCTCAAGCGTTCCGAGCCCTCCGCCCATTGGGAGAATGCTAATCCAATAGGGAGCGCTAAACCCTTTCACGACAGCTGGGCGTCTACTAGTAATAAACTACAACTACCAGCGTCCATCGGCCGTTGACTCAGGCGTAAAGGATTCTGGGAATTGTAGTTAAATAGACTACTCTGGTACTGCCATTCAGGAAGCAATCTTATACGGCGGGGATATCAGTTCTCTGGGGCGGGATGGATCTCTGAAGAAGCTGGTTGCTAAGTTAACTGCTACAAATAATGTTTTGCGAGGAACCCTGTAGCGTGCTTATAGAATAGGGTTTTATAATGATTTTATTTGAACTCTACGGTTAGAGGCACTGGTTGGGCTGAAGGTTAGATTCAATTAAAAGGAATATTTTCATAGAGATTTCTTTTCCATTTTTTTTTTTGTACGGAAGAAGAATGTAATTCTAAGTAATTCTCCAATATGGCTCAATGATAACAGTTTCAGAGCTCCCAACATGTTGGTAATATTAAAAGGGAAAAAAAGATTTGATGCGCAGACCGCTGCCATTTTTGGCCACGCCCAGTTTGTGGCCACACCCCTTTATTACCATGTTCATTTTACAAAATTGGGCAGGAGATGAAAGTTTGAACACATTTGTGTGGTTTTCATGTGTTATTACAGTTTTGCTAATGAAAGTTGCTCTTTAAAGGAGAAACAAACCGTTTACCAAACAAAATCCTACCCCCAGGGCCAGTCTGGGGGCCACCGGGACTTCTGTCCAGGGCCCCCCTCCGAACTCCCTTGGTGCACAGCCGCACAGTGTGGGGACTGCCCTGCCCCCGCCGGCTCTGCACCACTGAGTGTGCGCACTTCATTTTTCATACGGTCGCGGCAGGAAGCCGCCTAAAGATCATGGATCTGGGTCGGCGGGGGCTTTTTCCCAGTGTCCCGCCAGTCCAGTCCGACCCTGCCTACCCCTCACCACACAAGTGATGTGCACCGGACCCTAACCCGCCCTGCTCCAGCCCGCACCTGCGCTTCCGGGGTCCTTTTATAGACCTGCGCTGACCCACGCCACCAATGACGTCACAAAAGGGGTGGGGTGAGCAGATGCGAGACTATAAAACCCCAAAACGGCATTTGAAGGTGGCAGACGGGGAGAGCAGAAGAGGAGCTCAACCCACACCCGCCTGCCACCTGCGAGGAGCAGTGCAAGCCGACCCGAACCCGCCCGACCCACGGGTATCGGGTCGGCCCGCACATCAATACACCCCACGTTAGACCCCTCCCCGTGGAAATGTCCTTAACTTTTAACTTACCCTTCGGTGCAGAGTCACAGCATCGGAGTACACCGCAGCCATCTTCCAGGTCTTCGTGTCTTCTTTCGGCGCTTCGTCAATTTACGTCCATTTCGGTGCCTGTTAAATTGTCGCAAACTGGTAAATTGCTCCAACTGCGCATGCACCGATTCGCCGGTCTCCATCTCAGCTTACCGAAGACCCGGAAGATGGATGCCGTGAACTCTGATGCCTGAATCTGCACCGAGGGGTAAGTAAAAAGTTAGGGGCATTTCCCCGGGGGGCAGCTAGCTGGGGTAAAGGGTTTGTTTGTCCTTTAAGCCGCAAGTCACAGTTTCCCCAAGAGACCTGTTTATCTTAAATTGTTACAAATGTGTCTTTGCTTACCATATATTGTTACAAATGTATCTAAGTGCACCTGCCACATATTCTGGGCTCTCTGCCAAAGCTGATCAAGTTTTAGAAACTTTGTATCTTTTTCTGGCTGTTCAGTGCAGGAGATCAAAGAGAAAGTCTGGACATTTCAGTAACAATCTGGGACTGCAGGCTGACCTGTCCAAATCTGGACTGTCCTGAGAAAAACTGGACAGTTGGGAGGTATAAGGTTTGTACATGTAATAGATAGAAATCAGTATTTGTCCCTTTCTGCACTGCTGGTTCCCATAGACTCCATTTTATCCAAATAATCCAAATTTTTAAAAATGATTTCCTTTTTCTCTGTAATAATAAAACAGTAGCTTGTACTTGATCCCAACTAAGATATAATTAATCCTTACTGGAAGCAATACCAGCCTATTGGGTTTATTTAATGTTTAAATGAATTTCTAGAAGACTTAAAGCATGAAGACCCAAATTACGGAAAGATTCGTTATCCGGAAAACCCCAGGTCCCAAGCATTATGGATAACAGGTCCCATACCTGTATATATATTTAAGTAAATATTGCCCTCTTGCCATGAATCACCATTTCGGTGCTGCCTCAAATCACCTGACCAGAAATACTACAACTCTGTAACAGGAAGAAGTGTGGAAGCAAAAGACACAACTCTTTCTGTTAATTGGTTCACGTGACCTAACAAGTATGGTTTGTTGGTATGTTTGCACATTGAATTGTACGATCCCAGGGGGTGGCCCTTATTTTTTAAAATGGCAATTTTCTATTTATGATTACTCAATGGCACATACTACTAAAAAAAGTATATTATTATCAAAATGGTTTGTTTACACAAAGCAGGGTTTTACATATGAGCTGTTCTATACAATAGCTTTTTATGGAGACCTACATGGGGGGTATAGTTTTCCTTTAACATGCACTTAGATCAGGCCTGCCTCACCTATATCTTGCAGTAAATTTGTCAGGCAGGTTTTAAAGTTCTTTGGGATGAGGACTGCATTGGCACATTCATACAGTACTGGCCCACAGAATGATCCAATTGTTGTCACTCTCTTCATCATACCAGGGCCAGAACTAGGTGTAGGCAGAAGAGGCATGTGCCAAGCACATACCTCTTCTACAGACTTCCCTAGTCTGGACCCCTTTGCCCAGTGTTGGACTGGCCTGGCGGAACACCGGGAAAGAACCCGGTGGGCCCTGATCCTTAATGGGCCCCCGGCAGGCCAGACCCTTCTCACGATCGGATGCACGATGCGCATGCACGTGGCACCATTCGCTCAGCGGCAACGAGCAGTGCCTTCATACATGCGCGCTCGGTGCATCACGGTAGGGGGCGGAGGGGGGCCCTTGACAGTAGTCCTGGTGGGCACTGGGCCCCCCTGTCCGACCCTGCTTTTGCCCCCCCCCAACTGCAGCGCATCTTTGGTGGTTTGCTCTTCTGCAAATGCGCACGAGCTTGTACACACGCATGAGCAGGGGGCGACATAATCAGCTGGGTTGCCTCGGGTGTCCCGGCACTGCATAATACTAAAAGTTAACTCAAAGGGGGACAACCCCATTAAGTGTATGGCCAGCTTAACTCTTGCAGGACTCACAGGAGAACCACAAATAGTAACATGAATGAACAACAGGAAACAATATGAACATTCCAATGGCATTACAGCTGATTTTAGACATTTTGTCCTCTTTATTTTTAATAATCCATAAACATTTGAACAAAACCTCTAAATTCCCCTGCCAAATTCTTGAAGTCAGTCTGTGTGCCTTGTGCCTTTCCCTCTCACCCAGTTACACACAGGAACAGCCAGTGTCCAACTCCCTGTAATTGGCATCTGAATTATACCAGGGACATGACAGGGTTTGGTTGGGGTCATGGTCAAGATGCACTCTAAATACAAAACCACCCAGTTGGGGCCTCCTGGAATTAGTTACTTGGGGTTACCGGGAGAAAACCCCTGTTGGGTCCCACTCAGTAGCGGAACTACCGGCAACCCGTGCGCCACTGAAAATGCGGCCGTACGGAGGGGGGCGGGGCCCGGCTGCGCGTCACACACCAGGGCCCACCCCCCTCTAGTGACGCTACTGGTCCCACTGGTCTGGGCACATGGGAGGGCTGTGTGGTGGAGCGCAGGAATGTGTCATTGATAATTGGCCACAGTAATTACCACATTGGTGGCATAGGTAATTGTAGCAGGTGGCAGGGGAGAACGTAGTGTGCCAGAGGCAGCCTGAGTGGTGTGGCCTTAAAAGAACAGTTCAGTGTAAAAATAAAAACTGGGTAAATAGATAGGCTGTTCAAAATAAAAATTGTTTCTAATATAGTTAGTCAAAAATGTGATGTGTAAAGGCTGGAGTGACTGGATGTCTAACATAATAGCCAGAACACTACTTCCTGCTTTGCAGCTCTCTAACTCTGAGTTAGTCAGCTACTATGAGGGGGTCCACATGGGACTGTATTGGAACAAGTGAAGTTAACCAGGGGTGGCAATATTAGCCAGCAATTACTAAGGAGGGAGGCAGCATGGATTAAAAGAGTAGATTCCCTTTCTCCCCAGGGACTGAATGAAAGTTTCAGATGTTTTCTATAGATTTTATGTATCTTCTGAATGCTATTTTTAATAGGGATGCACCAAATCCAGGATTCGGTTCGGAATTCGGCCAGGATTCTGCCTTTTTCAGCAGGATTCGGATTCGGCCGAATCCTTCTGCCTGGCCGAACCGAATCTTAATTTGCATGTGCAAATTAGGGGTGGGGAGGGAAATTGCGTGACTTTTTGTCACAAAACAAGGAAGTAAAAAATGTTTTCCCCTTCCCACCCCTAATTTACATATGCAAATTAGGGTTTGGTTTCGGTTCGGTATTCGGCCGAATCTTTCGCAAAGGATTCGGGGGTTCGGCCGAATCCAAAATAGTGGATTCGGTGCATCCCTAATTTTTAACAATGTTTTTAAATGATATATTTATTATTACATTTTTCAGATAAGGAAATATGAGGACCGCTTTTTCAATCCAGATTGTTTGTAAACTTTTATATGAATAAATTTCAAACTACATGGGACTTTATTTTGACCACACGGTGAAGATGGGGTTAATGAATCACGTGTTAGTATCACATGGGTTTTGAAGCATTTAAATTGTATTGTGTTCACTAATGTTTGTTGCACCTGCGGAAGGGGTTGGACCCCAAAAGCTTGTGCTTTCAATACTTCTACAAATAAATGTGCTAAAGGCATTGCCTAGCTGAATTGGTGTGCTTCTTCCCTACTTTGGATTGTCCACATGGGACATAACTGTTCAGTGAGTTTGCAATTGATCCTCAGCATTCAGCTCAGATTCACAAGCAACAGTTATGACTCATGTGCCCCCCCCTCAAGTTTCTGATTGGTTAGTGCCTGGTAACCAATCAGTAGAAACCAAGAGAGCTGAAAAGCAGGAACTAGTGTTCTGGCTATTATGTTAGACATCCAGTCACTCCAGCCTTTATACATTACATTTTTGGCTAACTAACTATATTAAGAACATTTTTTATTTTGCACAGCCTATCTATTTACCCAGTTTTTATTTTTACAATGAACAATTCCTTTAAGTGTACCCTTAGCTCAGGTTTTCCGGTAGGCTCTGCCTCAGCCAGTCCGACGCTGGGTCAGTGTAATTTTCATTTAGCCCAGATTAATTGACAATGCAATCTGTCTATTATATTCATGGCAGACTCATCAGCCATTTGCAAGAGCAACAGAAAGTAGTAATAGAAGCATGTAGTTGGGTACCACACGGAGCACCTTGGAGTGTGCACAGAAGGGTGCAGATTGTGCTACATTTTTAATTTCTCTATTTATGAACGAGGCTTAAGGTGGCCATACACGGGCCGATAAAAGCTGCCGACAGACTGAGTTGGCAGCTTATTGGCCAATGTATGGGGCCCTCCAACGGGCTTCCCCAATCTATATATGACCGAAAGTCTGGCAGATTTCGATCGGGCAGGGCAAAAAATCCTGTCAGACCGTGAAGCATATCTGTTCATTGCAGACCCGCGATCCGACCGCCCATACTTCTGCATTACGATCTGATCGTTGGGCCCTAGGGCCCATGATCGGATCAGTCTTATATTGCCCACCTAAAAGTGGGCATATAGGGGAGAGATCTGCAACATCGCCAAACGAGCGGATCTCTCTGTGTATGGCCACCTTTAGAAGGTTTTGCAAATAGAGAACTGGAAACCAGCAGGACAAGTATAGGAGAGAAAGGGACTTGACATTGTGGAGGGATTATGAAAAAAAATAAATGAGAAATCTTGCAAATCTGGTATTCTCAGTAGGGCACTTGCAATGTTTTCCCAGGATTTTATTGTATAGGCCTTTTTATTCCCTTTAACTGAGATATAAATCCCCTCTCCTCCACATTCCAGTAATAATGATATTTTCCCACAGTTAGAGGAGAAGAGTATTTGGGTAACTGCAAAGCAGTGGTGGAACATGGGGTGAGGATAGCGACAAACCAAGCTGAATGGTGGATGTGGCTGGCACACTGGTGGCATTGCTATTACTTACCATCTTGCCACTGGGAAATAAGGGCGCTGTACAAAGACAAAGCGGGTTAAGGATGAATGGTATTAGGGAACAAGTTGTATGACTCTGGGCAAAGTGACAGCACAGGGCATTGTGTCTGGAGAAAAGTGAGGTTAAAGGGGTTGTTGACTTTGAGTTAACTTTTAGTATGGTGTAGAGAGGGAGACAATTTGCATTTGGCTTTTTTTTTTAATTACTTGAGGTTTTTGAGTTATTTAAGTTTTTATTCAGCAGCTCTCCAGTTTGCAGTTTCAGCAATCTGGTTGCTAGAATCCAAATGACCCTAGCCACCGTGCATTGATTCGAATAAGAGACTGGAATATGAATAGGAGAAGCCTGAATATGAAGGTGAGTAATAAAAAGTACCAATAACAGTATATTTGTAGCCTTACAGAGCATTTGTTTTTTTTAGAAGGGGGTCAATGACCCCACCCCCATTTTTAAAGAAGTCAGAAGTAGTGGCGTGCGAATTTATTCGTCCGGCGCTAATTTGCGGCAAATTCCTGCGATTCCCGCGAGCGAATACATTTTTAAAACCAGCAAAAAAATTTGCCAGCAATAATTCGCCAGCGTCCGTTTCTTTGGACACCAGCCAGCATCAAAAACGAGACGCCAGCGCCGTTTCGCCCATCACTAGTCAGAAGATGAAGGCAAATAATTCAATAATTCATAAAAAATACAAAATAAAGGCTAATTGAAAAGTTACTTAGAATAAGCCATCCGGCCCGGATTTGTGGCGAGGCCACAAAGGCGACAAAAATTAAGGGGCAGAATGCCACCCTGCCGCAGGTATATTTGCCTCGATCCCAGAGCACTAATCTTGCATGAACTTGCCAGGCCTGGATTTGTGGTGAGGCCACATAGGCCCGGGCCTAGGGCGGCACATTTTTTGGGAGCGGCATGCCGCCCAGCCGCTCTATGGGGAGCACTGGGGACGTGCACGCTGACTCTCTTGCACCTGAGTGAGGTAGTGCAGGCAGCTATAGGACCGTGCGGCCTAGGGGCGCCCGCCCAGCAAATCCAGCGCTGGATCTTGTGGGAGGGAGGGGGCACAGGAGGACGCTGGCCTCTGGGAGCCCTTTATCTGAAATCCGCGCCTGTTAGCCATTCTATAACATACTTAAACTTGATGTAAAGGTGAACCACCCCTTTTTTTAGCAACATGGGTATAGTGGCTTGTGAGAGAACAGCATTAAAGGCTCACTGGGCTAAAAGTCCAGATTCCCACACAGACCGATAAAAGCTACCAACAGACCAAACGTATAGGGCCCTCCGTCTGGCCTCCTTGATCGATATCTGGCAGGTTTGCAAATCCAGTCAGGGCAAGGTATGTATTGGGTCAACAGCCTGTTTGTACTGGTGCTGTGAGTAGATTGTTTCTGGTCCATCAGCTCAATATCAGCCACCTGAAGCTGGGCATATCAGTATAAGATCCATTTGCTTGGCGATCTCACTGTGTCAATCACTTACCAGCGGGGCCACTAATAGGGGGCACAACTGTACCGTGCTCATTGCTTTATGGACCGACTTCACTGAACTTCCAAAATTAGCTGGGCCCCCCCTTGGGTCGCTGAAACCTGCTGAGGATACCAGAAGCTTCCGAAAGCTGCCGAACTCCGAAAGCCGCGCAGAGAGTGGAAAGAAGCTGATTGGAACCGTAAGCTGCGAAAAGAGGCTAAAAGCCGTGAAAAGAGCCGTAAGCCACTGTTTGGAGCCGAAAGTCATGGAAAGAGCCAAAAGCCACGGAAATCACCTAGTCTTTTTTTTAACTTTTATGGGCGACAATGGCCACCAATGTTTTTAGAAAAACTTTTATGGGAGACCCAATTATTTTTTTACTTATAGGGGGGCCCTGATAACCAATTATTTTTATTAACTTGTAGGGGGGGCCTGACCTCCAATGTTTTTTAAAAACTTTTATGGGGGCCTTGGCAACAATGTTTTTTTTTTTAATTCATAGTGGGCCCTGGCCACCAATTATTATTTTTTTCAATTTGTAGGGGGGGGCCCTGACCACCAATGGCTTTTTATAACTTGTGTGTGTTTACCGTTTTTAGCTCTGATGTCTGTGTGGCCTTTTTACTGTGGGCAGGATCCGGGGTGGGGATAGGGGGGCAGGCTGTGGTAGACGGGGACCAGGGGGCCCAGAAAATGTTGTTGTATGGGGCCCTGTGATTTCTGATAGCAGCCCTGCTTACCAGTGGTTAGGGTTGCCACCTTTTCCTAAATGTTTACCGGCTGGTGGGGGAGGGAACAAAAAGGGGCAGAGTGCGATGTCAAAGGGGGCGGGCCATGATGTAAAAAGGGGTGGGCCACGGCACAGAGATTTCAAGACGGAGAACAAAAGTTAAGTTTCCAGGGGATTGGGGGCAGGCCGAGGGATCTTTTTAAGGGTATTACAAATTTACCAGCAGCTACATTGCTGGTTAATTTGTAATACCGGCAGGTGTTTTACTGGCTAGGCCAGTAAAATACCGGCCGGGTGGCAACCCTACCAGTGGTGGGTGGAGAACTCAGTGGGTTTACAGTACTGAAGTAGACAGGGTCGGCCTGAGCCGGTGGGGCACCGGGAAAAAACCCAGTGGGCCCCGGGCTCTTGTGGGAGGAGAAGAGAAAAACACAGCCCAGGATAACTCCCTTTTGTTGTAACAATATATGTCCAGCAGTATTTGTTTGAGCAGGCACCAGTGTTGGAATAAGGGCAATGCCAAGCTTACTAGTGGTGGTAGCCCGGGCCCCCATTAGAAATCACGGGTCCCCGTGGCCCTGCCCACTTCGGCCCCCAAGCCCCACCCCATATCCCGCCCACTCTACATCACAGTTAAAAGACCACACAGATATCAGCGCTAAAAAAGGTAACCCCACCCATGCACAAGTTATAAAATGCTATTGGTGACCAGGGCCCCCCTATATTAGAATAGTTTTTTTAAAAAAAAACTTTGGTGCCAGGGCCCCCCTTACAAGCTAAAAAAAAATTGGGGCCCCAAAGAATATTTTTTAAAAAACATTGGTGGCCAGGGGTTAAAACAAAACACTGTCAAGGGGGGCCCGGCTCTTTCAAAGGTTCAGCACTGCTGGGCCCCCCTTCAGGCCCGGGCCCGGTACACTTGTACCCCCCTGATGGCGGCCCTGGTGGTAGCAGTGCCCTCCCAAATATCAACTACCACCTTGGCCTGTGCCAGCAGTGTGGATGTGGTGGAACTTTGCACATGGTACAGCTTGTTCCTGAAGCAGCAATATCAGGTGCAACTATGTGCTGTACCCGCATGGAAAGTGGTGTAGAAGAAGAGGGTTTAATGTACTAGAAAAAGAATGTTGTGGCCCCTGCAGAACAGGTATTGTGGGAGGCACAGGAAGTGTCAGGAAAACATCTCTGTAGGGGATTTCATGTGCCGCCATGCTCAATATTATGAAAAAGTGGGTCCCTAAGGAGGTTACATAATTCAGGGATATCCAACCTGCAGCACATCCACCTGTTGCTGAACTACAACTTTCTGTTCGCCTCATGTAGAGAATCGCAGTTTAAAGGGGTGGTTCACCTTTAGGTTAATTTTTACTGTGTTGTACAATTCTAAGCAAGTCTTCAACTGGTTTTTCATTTTTTATAGTTATTCAATTATTTGCCTCCTTCTGAATCTTTCCAGCTTGAAAAAAACAAAACTAAACAAATGCTCTGTAAGGCTTCAAATTGGGGCCCCAATTTTCTTTAACTTGTAAGGGAGGCCCTGGCACCAATGCTTTTTTTAAAAAAAACTTTTATGGGGGGCCCTGGCGCCAATGGTTTTTTTTTTTTTTACCTTATAAGGGGGCCCTGACCATCAATATGTATAGGGGGTTACTTGTTTAGTGCTGATGTCTGTGTGGTCTTTTAATTGTGATGTGGAGTGGGCGGGCTATGGGGTGGGGCTTGGGGCTAGGGTGGGTGGGCAATGTTGTTGTATGGGGCCGTGATTTCTAATGGCGGAACTGCATACATACATACATACATGATCGTGTCAACTGTCAAGACTATAAATCTGTCATGTTCTACTTGGAACGAGGATTACACTGTTGTCCCCATTGTCATACCTCCCAACATTTTGGAAGTAAAAAGAGGGACAACATTTTTTTTCCGCACGTAGCGCAGCAATTTTTTGGACCACACCCCTTTCTGTGGCCACACCCACTAATTACCATCTTCGTTTTACAAAATTTGGCAGGTTATGAAAGTTTGAAAATATTTCTCCTTATCTAAACTGTGTTTTTGTGTCTCAAAATTGTTACAAAGTATCTTATTTGCACCTGTTAGCTGTTCTGGGCTCTCTGCTAAAAGCCAATTAAGTGAGAAACTTTGTATCTTTTTCTGGCTGTTCAGTGCAGAGAAAAGAGGGACTTTCCAGTACAAATGAGGGACTGCGGGTTGAGCTGTCAAAAGAGGGACTGTCCCTCCGAAAAAGGGACAGTTGGGAGGTATGCATTGTCACCCTTATTTTTGTATTTCAGCAGCTTTTTACTTCTCCAACAGGTGGCGCTAGAGAGCCCAGACCCCTCTCGGCGGAGTGAACTCATTAACTTCTCGAAACGCTACATTCATAGATTGCTCAACAGCATCTCAATTCCGCACGTAGCCCACGCTTCCCTCCCACCTGTCTCATCCCCGAGTGACATTCACAACAACCAACCAGCAGCCGCGCTCTGCTCCCAGGGGGTCGTCACCTAACCCCGCCCAATCTTTATAAGCCGTTCGTCCTATCAAATCGTAGAGGATATTGAGCTGCGTCTGCAGCGGCCAATTGTAGGCGGAAGTAGAGAGTTAGCGTTTCGGAATGGATATGGATTAAAACCAGCGTTAATAATGTTTCTTTTACCGATTAATGTTCTATATCCGTCGTTCTCATTGGGTGACAGCGCGCAGGGTCTGACAGCTGAGCAGCTGTTCTAGTTCCGACGAAAAAGGTAAAGGGGCGGTATTGAAACACGAGCACGCCCCTATAAACACGCCCCCTATAAACACGCCCCTTGCACCTGGGGTTGGCTGGTCGCACGGTTCTCTTGGCTGTCAGTGCTGCAGGGGGTCCTGAGCAGAACTGATCAGCTGAAGCCGTGATTCCTCCTTGTCCTACAGCAGGTCAGCAGGAGGGACGCACGGGGGTGACAGTTCAAGGGCCAAACACTGTCTCCTTTACATATGACCTCCAACACTGGCTTCCTCTATATTTTTGGTGAAAATATTCAAATCCAAAATAAGCTGTGACCCTGCAGCTGTGCTTGAGCTTCCCTGTAATCAGTCTGTGGGAGGGGGTTATAGTTGTACTACACCTTGCCAGTTAACAGGTGAGGCTCCATGTCCTAATTCATTCTTCTCTGATCTAATAGTGAGCATTCTAGGGCCAACCAGGGGCCACACAACCTCCAGCTTGGACCTCCTGTAGCCTGAGCTCCCAACCTGCAAGATGCCTTTAGCTCGCAGCCTGTCCGTCACCTCCCTCACCGGCCTGGAGGACTGGGACGATGACCTGGATCTGGAAAACTCCATCCTGTTTGAGGTGGCCTGGGAAGTGGCCAATAAAGGTGAGTGATCCTATTAGGGGTAAGTGACTCCATCAGGGCAGGAGTGGCTGCTAAAGGAGTGGTGCCGGCCTTGCTCTGGCACATTGTGAAATGGCTGTGCAATCACTCAGAAAAGGAACCTGTCCCTTTAAAATGGTAGGATTGGGGTCTTTATGCCTTTTTATTACAACACTTCCCGATGGCTCATTGTGCAGTTATGTTTGGCAAGGCCTCCCCCACTCCAGCGTACGCTTACAGGCTTGTCTGTATTATACTTAATTATTACATTGCAGCAAGACTGGCCCCTGTCTTTTTTAGATGCAGACTTGTTGTACGGCGACCGAATCTCTGCTTTAAACCAGGGTCCTATATGGAAACCACATTGTGTTATATTCATTACTTTTATGTTTATATTATCTATGTACCAATGCTGACAGATCCCATAGGTGTA
This sequence comes from Xenopus petersii, assembly GCA_038501925.1. Lineage (NCBI taxonomy): Eukaryota > Metazoa > Chordata > Amphibia > Anura > Pipidae > Xenopus > Xenopus petersii. The sequence goes on along the minus strand of CM076685.1, from coordinate 102,086,027 downwards.
TACATGTCTAATACTGGGGAACCCTTAGGTGTATACATGGCTAATACTGGGGATCCCATAGGTGTATACATGGCTAATACTGGGGATCCCTTAGGTGTATACATGGCTAATACTGGGGATCCCATAGGTGTATACATGGCTAATACTTGGGATCCCTTAGGTGTATACATGGCTAATACTTGGGATCCCTTAGGTGTATACATGGCTAAAACTGGGGATCCCTTAGGTGTATACATGGCTAATACTGGGGATCCCTTAGTTGTATACATGGCTAATACTGGGGAACCCTTAGGTGTATACATTGCTAATACTGAGGATCCATTAGGTGTATACATGGCTAATACGGAGGATCCATTAGGTGTATACATGGCTAATACTGGGGATCCCTTAGGTGTGTACATGGCTAATGCCGGGGATCCCGTAGGTGTATTCATGGCTAATCCCGGGGAACCCTTAGATGTATACATGGCTAATACTGGGGAACCCTTAGGTGTATACATGGCTAATACTTGGGATCCCTTAGGTGTATACATGGCTAATACTTGGGATCCCTTAGGTGTATACATGGCTAATACTTGGGATCCCTTAGGTGTATACATGGCTAAAACTGGGGATCCCTTAGGTGTATACATGGCTAATACTGGGGATCCCTTAGTTGTATACATGGCTAATACTGGGGAACCCTTAGGTGTATACATTGCTAATACTGAGGATCCATTAGGTGTATACATGGCTAATACTGGGGATCCCTTAGGTGTATACATGGCTAATACGGAGGATCCATTAGGTGTATACATGGCTAATACTGGGGATCCATTAGGTGTATACATGGCTAATACTGGGGATCCCTTAGGTGTGTACATGGCTAATGCCGGGGATCCCTTAGGTGTATTCATGGCTAATCCCGGGGAACCCTTAGATGTATACATGGCTAATACTGGGGAACCCTTAGGTGTATACATGGCTAATACTGGGGATCCCTTAGGTGTATACATGGCTAATACCGGGGAACCCTTAGATGTATACATGGCTAATACTGGGGAACCCTTAGGTGTATACATGGCTAATACTGGGGAACCCTTAGATGTATACATGGCTAATACCGGGGAACCCTTAGATGTATACATGGCTAATACCGGGGAACCCTTAGATGTATACATGGCTAATACTGGGGAACCCTTAGGTGTATACATGGCTAATACAGAATGATCCCAGGGTTATGATGGCTAATATGGTGGGATCCCATGGCTATAATAGCTAATATGGTGGGATCCTATGTTTAAAAGCATAACCAGTTGCCCTGGTTTAGTCCCTGTGTATCTATAAGCAATATACCATCTGCACATCTCACACTGAACTACATTTCCCAGCATCCCACCGACTACTGAAGGCCTGCTGATATAGAATTGTTGTTCGATATAATGTCCCTAGAACTGCAGGCCACAGTGCAATGTTGAGAGTATAAATTATTCTCCATTTGCAGCAAAACGTGAAGTTTAGTCAAGGTATATAAATAGAGCTGGCGCCTGTCCTGCTTTTGGCCCGGATTACTCTCTTATTTAGGCAACTATTCTGGGAATGCCATAGCCCTCCCTGCTACCACTTCATCTGCTTCCCCTGTTTTCTGTATAAAACAAATGGCAACTCTGTATAAGAAGCACACACTGCTGTTTACATTTTAAATACATTTTGCTTGTTAATGTAAAGGAGGCCTGGGTCCTCCACGTGCAGCAAAATAGATTTCCTTTTTTTAGTAACGTTGCTCTCTGTAGCTAAAGAGGCTGGAGATGTGGCTTCCCTTTGGTACGGTGCCAGATCTTTCACTAATAACACACGCTAGGGCTGGGCCTCACCATTGATAATGTACCTTTTTGGCACTGAGATAGGGCAGTATTTGTAGCTTTGTAGCATGCATAATAGGTGTATTCATTCCTGAATCTGCACGAGCCCAATGAATGCTCTGCTACCCCCACCTTGACTTGCTCATTCATTTTCTGCAGCTGTAAATGTGTGCAGCGCAAAACAGCAATATTAAAAACCATTATGGGATCCATTATCTGAAAAGCTGTTCTCCAGGAAGCTCGCAAATTACGGGAAGCCCATCTGCAATTTATCAAATAATTAAAATTTTTAAAAATGATTTTCCTTTTTCTCTGTAATAATAAAACAGAACCTTGTACTTGATCCCAACTAAGATATAATGAATCCTTATTGGAGACAAAACAATCCTTTTGGGTTCATTTAATATTTAAATTATTTTTATTTAGTAGACTTAAGGTATGAAGATCCAAGTTAAAGATCCCTTATCTAGAAAACCCCAGGTCCCGAGCATTCTGGATAGCAGGTCCCATACCTGTGTTTTGATTGTTCCTGATCTGTTGAGCCATTTTTCTAAGTGACAGTTGTTTGCACAGGCAACAAAAATGTTTTGTTTGGAGACCGGTATTGTAGTGTGGTATTCTAGCGTTTAACTGCACAAAGAAAGCTAGGCAGGTAGCTTTGTGCTGGGAGCTTGGCGACAGCATATGAGCCCCAAGGATATATGTAATGATGTGCTCACAAGCTGATTGCAATTGGTGGATAGATAATTCCATTGCCTCATTAATTACGTAGTTGGGTGGCTCAGGAGCCCTTAATCTGCACATCAATATGCACTGCCTTGCACGTACAGGCTATAAGGGAGTAGTGCTAGCAAGAGTGAGCACTATTAGAGATACCTCCTTGCAATTTCCCCTTTAACGGAGAAGGAAAGCTACGGAAGAGGTTTATTGCCAATAGATTAGCCACAATAGTGCAAGCTATAACACTATATTTATTCTGCAGAATACTTTACCATACCTGAGTAAACAGCTCTAGAATGTTTATGATAGCAGCTGCCATATTAGCTTGGCATCACTTCCTTCCTCTCCCTGCTCACTCCTAGCTCTGGGCTCAGATTACAGCAGGAAAGGGGAAAAGGGAGAGGGAGTGGGAGAGAGGAGCAAACTGAGCATGCTCAAGCCCTAGCCCTGGAGGTTTAAGCTGAAAACAGGAAGTCTGATACAGTAGTCCAAGTGTACACAATAGAAGGAAAGAAATGTGTTTCTTTTGACAGAAAGCAGCATTACTTTGATTGTTTACTGGTGTATTTATATAGAGCTTTCTGATAAAGCTTACTTAATTTTAGCCTTTCCTTCTCCTTTAAAAGGGGTGTTCACTTTTACATGAACTTTTAGCTGAGACAATTTGCAGTTGTTATTACGTTTTCTTTCATGTGTGGTTTATTCATTATTTAGCTATTTGTTCAGCTGCTATCCAGGAATTTCAACAGCTGTTTTGTTGCTAGGGTCCAAATTATCTTAGAAACCAGGCAGAGGTTTGAATGGGAGACTGGAAGATTAATAAGAAAGGGAATAAAGCGAAATATAAGGAATAAAAAGTAACGGGAACATTGTAGCCTCACAGAGACTCTCCCTTTGAAGACTGCAGAGAGTCAGAAGTAGAAGGCAAATAATTAGAAAATGATAGGAAATTAAAATTGAAGACCAACTGAAAAGTTGCAAACTGTGGTCATTCTGTAACATACTGAAAGGGGAACTGTCCCTTTAAGCACCAAGCAGGTATGTGAATATCTTAGCTGCATTTTACACCAGGCACTATAGGGTTTTCATAAATACAATTCTAATGTTGCCCCTTTTATACAGCAGTTAGAGACCTATTACTTTTAGTTTATATTGGGTCAGATTCGGCAGTGTTTATAGTGGCAATCATAGTGCGTGATATTTTGGGTAATGGCAGACTAGTTGTTTTCTAGTGCCTTGTCACTTCATGGGAGGGGAACAAAGTGATAGAATGCGCATCCCCCCTACTTTTGTAATATAGCAATTTTGTTGATTGAAATAATATGCTTTTTTTTCCCATGACATGATGCCCTCTCACAGTACAGAGTACTTTTATTGCCTCATTGAATACACATTAGCCTATGATATATGGAGTGACGGGTGCCCTACAACTGACACTGAGCTGATAGATTTTCTTGTACTCGTGAGATGTTCTTGGCTGAGACTCAAGCACAATGGATTCATGTTGCCTCTACGATGTTTACCAATAACCATGGCGCTCTCTCTCTAATTGTATGGGGCATGTTCTCCAGCCCGAGGCATGAATCTTCTGGTCTAGTTTCTGGGAACCTTCTTCATGCACCCAGGCTTTGAACAGCTCATTGAGCCTTCGCAGGACACCCTCACCCTAGGCAAAATCTATCAATATCCACACTCCAGCTTTATTCAAATTGGCATGTCCCACTTTCTGTCCAATATTGACCTTGGTCTGTGCTCAAAAACTCCCAGGAAGTACTAACTGCACAGATATGACCGTTGTTTCCCCTTGAAATTTCAACTAGCAAAAAAATTAAACAATATGGTAACCTCTTCTCTGCTATCTACTCTGCTTCAAATAGCCCCCTCTCTGCTGCATTGGAGGAGGCACAATGACATTGTACCCACTACATCCTTTGTCTATTCAAAATATTCCCCTTGTAGCTGCGTTGAAGGAAGTAGAATGATTCCCATCAACCGTTGTATGATTTGTCTACTTCAAATAGCTCCCCCCCCCATTGCTGCATTGGTGGCTGCAGAATAACCCACTATGACCTTGCTGCTCAACGCCTCCTACAATGTTTGTCTGCTGCTACAAATAGGTGCCAGACAGCTGCATTATAGGTCACCAAATGAAGATGCCTGGCTGCTGCTGTCATTCCTGACCATGACTAGTATCTTACTCCTTCTGTACCCTGAGTTTAATGATACATGAAAACACAGTAGCCTGCCACATAAACACCATACCTTGATCATGAAAAGCAATACCGGCCATACTCTGCATGAGAACCCCTTGCCAAAGAGAATGTAAAACAGTGACAAAATTGTCATTTCATAGGTTGGACATGGGCGTCTGTTTGCACCCTCAATTGCATATGATTTTTTTTTTATTTTTTTTATTGATTTAGGATTATAGAAACAAAAAAAAAGCCAACAGGATAAAAACATTGTACCTATATTGTTGGAGTATATATGGTTAACATCTTACACTTACTTCAAAGCAGTATAATAGGCTAGATGTAATACACTGAGACATGTAGATTAATCTACCATTAACCGGCAGTTTACCAAACAAACAAAAAAAAAGAAAGAGAAATATTAAATTAAGAAGTAGGAAAATAATACAGAGAAAAGATAATTCGAAACTTGCCTACTTACAAAAGAGCGATACAATGCTCCGATTTTAGGTACCGACCAAAAGAGAATAGACAATATAGAACAGAATAAAACATTAGGTCCTATAGCTCTTTCGATTTTAAGGAAATATAAAACCATCCGAGCCGTTACTATTGTTCCACGGTGTCCATTTGTTATGATACGTATGTAGAGACTGATTATTTTTGCAGTGTAATATTCCAGTTTAATGAACTCAGATTTTTATTCCCAAACAATCCTCCAAATGACTTGATAGTCAGACTCTTCAACAGGTTAGTAGCCATCTCCACAGCAGTAACATGAAGCATGAAGGAAACTGGAGAGTCTTCAGTATGTGAATAATGTTTTAATTGACGCACTACATGTTTCGGACCCCTAAGGTCCTTCAACTTCACCAGAGGAAACATGTAGTGCATCAATAAAAATGACATTATTCACATACTGAAGACTCTCCAGTTTCCTTCATGCTTCATAATATTCCAGTTTGTTGGTTTCATTAGTTAAGTTAAGGAATTCTTTACAATTTGGGGTGAATTGCATATGATTTTGGAGCACAAATGTTGCACCATGCAAAGGGAGCCTTGAATTGTATGCCTGGTCAATAGCAGGAGTAAAGGATAGATCTACCTTGTAATTAGCGCCTCATTCATGTTAATGGGTGTAACGAGCTTACAGGCTGTAGGCACTTTATAATTGGGCTGAACCAATTTGTACATGACATTTTAAAGAATCCATCACACTTGGCTTTACTATAATAGTATATGAGGCCCATGGAGATCATCCGTGTGCTAATTTGGCATTTTCTTCTGTTTTCCGGTCAGTGGGGGGCATTTATACAGTTATCCAAACAAAGGCAAAGATCACCACGGACGAATGGGGAGAAAACTACTTTCTGATCGGTCCCTACTTTGAAAATAACGTGCGCACACAAGTGGAGCTGATTGAGCCACCTAATCCTGCCATGAAACGTGCCCTGGACTCCATGAATTCAAAGGGATGCAAGGTGAGAAGGACCCTCTCATGGTGAAACTTTGTACTTGGACATTTGTCTACTTTGGTTTGCATTTAAATAGTCCAGTTTAAGGGACGAGATCACCCTCCCCAACAGCAGTGTTCTTTGTTATATGTAGGATGACATACGCAGAAGAGTTTGCCGTATATTAACCAGTGCATAGTTGTCACTAGCTGCAAAACGACCTTTTACGCTCATGAATCAGCATTACATAACTAAAGCTATGGAATTCCTCTTTGGTTATGCTTTAACTAGTGCAAATGTTACTTAAGTAAAGGCCAAGGCCAGGCCACCCTGAGAGTAAGATGCCGGTTCTCACATCACACAGTCTCTGTACAATAACACTGACTTGTTCCCTTCCCTCAACAAGGAGAGAAAATTGAATAGAAGTTGAAAGGTTTACATAAACATTAATAGTGCTCCCATCTAATTCCTTGCAAATGAATGAGAAATGTTCTGCTGTTTATTTTATTTTGATTTTAATACCATACATCCTGCCATGTCTCCTCTCACTCATGCACTTTTTTCCCGGAGTATCTCTGACCTCACAAGCACATGCTCAGGGGCTAAATTTAGTGCTCCTCCGCAGCCACACAGTGTTATGTGGGGATTCGGTTACAATCCACGGAAAAGGTCAGCTTGCTAGTTCTGGAGTAGGTTTGAATAGGACCTCGGATTCCAACAGAAGAACATAGAGTTTAAGTCCTGGGGCTGAGCTTGAGGTGACAAGGTGACCTTTTGGAGGCCAGAACTTGTCATTGAGCCACCCTGTTAGTAATAGGTCAGTGAACTCCTAGTAATTTCTTTGGCAATACAACAACCCTTATTTGGTTATGCAAGGCCTATCTTACCTTTTCACATATAACGGTTATTTATCAAAATCCAAATTTTTCTGATTATTTAAAAAAAGTCCGACCAAACTAGAATCCATGATTGGACCTCATTTATTATTAAAAAAGCTAGATTTAATTGCATCGGGGGGAAAACTTGAATAATACGATTTTTTTTCCCCAAAAAAAGCCTGAAATAGTTGATTTTTTGCCTGAAATAGTCAAATTATTGGGCTAATTCCAGCGCAGACCATACAAACTTCCAAATAGGATAGGGACGTCTCCCATTGACTTATATACAACCTTGGCAGGTCTCAGATGGTGGATTTTTGGATTCTGACTTTTTACAGCCTTGGGGTATAATAAATCTTGAACAATTTTAGTTTTAAGCATTCTTACTTTAATAAATAACTCACTAAGGGGCAAATTCACTAAAGAGCGAATCGGCTAACGCTAGCGCAAATTCGCCAGGGCTTATGTAGTGTAATGTATTTGTTGCTACATATATGTCCATTGTACTTTAACTTGGCGCCGTATGCAAATTAGGCATCTCTAGCGTAACTTCGCTTTGCTTGATGAATTAACGCTAGCGCAACTTCGCTACCTTTCGCCTCCATGAACGCAACTTCGGATTTTAGTGAAATAGCGGCGCCCTGGCGAAGTGCGGCGAAGCCTGTGCTAGCGCAACTCCGCAGGTTAGTGAATTTGCCCCTATGAGTTCGGATCCTATGGCGAAAGATTTAAGTAGTAGAAATAGGGAGGTTATTGCAGAGGTTAATTCAATCCTACAGGTGCTGCTAGAAATAAAAATATTGAAATGGGTTTGGTACCCCATTTGGTATTTCAGCAAAATAGGACCCGCCAATTACTCTGTTATCCGGAAACCCATTATCCAGAAATCTCCAAATTTCGGTAAATTCATCTCCCATAGACTCCATTTTATTGAAATTATCCAGTTTTTTTTTTACAAATGATTTCCTTTTTTTTCTGTGTAATATTAAAACAGTACCTTGTACTTGATCCCAGCTAAGATATAATTAATCCTTATTGGAAGAAAAACCAGCCTATTGGGTTTATTTAATATTTAACTGATTTTCTAGTAAACTTAAGGTATGAATATCCTAATTATGGAAAACCTCCGGTCCCAAGCATTCTGGATTACAGGTGCCATATCTGAAGTAGTAGCAGTGTTGTAACTTCCCTGGAGTGCTTGCTGTGTTCATATGGACTGAGTTTTTGTGTGAATGTCATTTCCAGGGGACAGTAGGATTAACAAGGCCTTTAATCAGAGGAGAAAGCCTGGGGATCGGACAGATAATCCATTGGCCTGACAGGCCCAGACTGTTTGGACCTCTAAGTGCTTGAAATGCCAGGGCCTATTTTGAATCCCAGTCCAGACCTGATGCTGTCCTCTCCTGACATCTCCATGAGCCCAGGGGCCAAACCATTTAGAACAACCGTGCACAGAGGTGCACCCATAATTCCAGACAATTGCCATTCAAATCAGTGGGGTATAATTATTTCATCCTTAGCCTATGGAGTTATTAATCACTCAAGCTGGAAACAGTATGTGTGCCTTCACTCCAAAGGTTGTTTAATATCAATTGTATTAAAGGGGACTAATTATGGAGCAGTATCCGTATTTTCACACAGTAGACTTTGCCTTTATATCTCCGTCCAGGGAAATGAATGGAAGATGAATCCTTATAAATACTTTAAACTGAGTGTTGTTTTCCCTGCAAGCACAGAGCCATCAATCAGTACAGCTGTCAATATACAACTGATCTTTTTCGTCCAACTGACATACAAGATAGTGGCATTGACACAAAATGGCTGTGGGAACTAAATTAATACGTGGGCAGTTTCACACTGTCCTTCTAGCTGGCATTTAGCATAGCTGGTATCATGTGTCATCTCTCCCCTGCTAAAGCAATTTCCTAAGCTGCTTATGCTCTGATCTATTCTGAAAACCAGATTTTTTTTTTTTTGTGCTGCTGGATGTCATCAATGAAGGGCACAGTGTTTCCCCTTTAATCAATACCTTCCTAAGCGAGGTCGAAGTTTAACCACTTAGAGTCACTGTGACTGCAGCAGCCGTTATTATAAATCTATATCCCAGAAGCAACGGGAAAAACTGGAAATGCACATTTTAGACTCTATGTACAAAGCTGATTTTTAGCTTTCCATACGGTGTGACATGGAAAACTCCGACAACAGAGCAGGGATTTAGATATTGACACCCAATTCTCTTAAGCAATGAAGTTGGAAGCCCTTGGCTTGCCATACTGACACTTGTACAAAGAACATTTCTGTGCAGTGACAGGTTAAATATGCAAATGATAGCGCCAGACTGCAAATTAAAGGGTAAGTAAACCTTTAAAATAAGTGAATGTAAAATTGATGAGGGAGCTATTCTAAGCACTTTTGTCATTTACATGCATTAAATATTTTCTTTTTATTCCAAGATATTAAGGGATACATGGACTGTTAATATGAATTTTGTTATAACGGCGCCACCTGCTGGTCATTTTCCCACCTGTCTGACCACCAAATAGTCAAGGACGTTGTCAGGAGAAAGAAAGAGGCTGCTCTGATGTTCTTCTGCTTAGGAATAGAATAAGAAACCTTTCTCACATCTTTCCTAAGCAGAAGAACATCAGAGCAGCCTCTTTCTTTCTCCTGACAACTTCCTTGACTACTTGGTGGTCAGACTGGTGGGAAAATGATCAGCAGGTGTCGCTGTTGTGACAAAATTCATTCATATTAACAGTACATGTATCCCTTAATATCTCTGAATAAAAAGGAAATAAATAATGAATGTACATTACAAACGTGCTTAGAATAGCTCCCTCATCAATTTTACTTTCACTTATTTTAAAGGTTTACTTATCCTTTAAAGGTTGTAAAGTCAGGGCATTCTAGATTTATTTAAACTGTATTTGTATCTACCCTCTCCTTTTTGGCAGGTTTACTTTGGGCGCTGGCTGATTGAAGGAAGCCCGTATGTTATCTTGATTGATATTGCAGCCACAGCTTGGAACCTTGACCGATGGAAGACCGAACTCTGGGACAGCTGCGCCATTGGAATTCCATGGTACGACAGGGAAGCCAACGATGCCGTCCTGTTTGGGTTTCTCACAGCCTGGTTCCTTGGAGAGGTAATGCCTGATCACTATTGGAAATAACTTGCTCAGAAGCTTATATTCCAAGGCTGCAAAGGGTTAACAAAAAAATAACCTGATTTGTTGCTTTGTTAAAGAAGGAAAGGGGAAAGATGCCAGGGCCAGTAGAAACCTATTCAGTTCCAGATTTCCATATATAGGTATAGGATCTATTATCCGGAAACCCGATATCCAGCAGGCTCCGAATTACAGAAAGGCTGTCTCCCATAGACTCCATTATAATCAAATAATCCAGATTTTAAAAAAAAAAAAAAAAAATCCTTTTTCTCTGTAATAATAAAACAGTAGCTTGTACTTGCTCCCAACTAAGATAAAATGAATCCTTATTGGAAGCAAAACCAGCCTATTGGGTTTATTTAATGTTTACATGATTTTCTAGTAGACTTAAGGTATGAAGATCCAAATTCCGGAAAGCCCCAATTCCCGAGCATTCTGGATAACAGGTCCCATACCTGTACTGACATCTAATTTAAAAGGGTTGTTCGCCTTTTCAGTTGGCTTTTCTTATGATGTAGAGACTGAGACCATTTGTAATTGGATTTTTAGCAGTCTGGTTGTTAGGGTCTAAATTCCCCTAGCAACCATGCATTGATTTGAATTAGAGACTGGAATATGAATAAGAGGACCTGAATAGAAAGAGGAGTAATAAAAAGTAGCAATAACAATACATTTGTAGCCTTACAGAGCATTTGTTTATAGATGGGGTCAGTGACCCCTGTTTGAAAGTTAGAAAGAGTCAGAAGAAAAAGAAGGCAAATAATTAAAAAAAAAACTATTCAAAATAAATAATGAAGACTGATTGAAACATTGCTTAAAATTGCACATCCTATAACCATGTTGAGTTCTGTCAACGACGGCCATTACAGGCAATGCTTGATTCCCCTAGAATAAATATACATGTGACCAGGAAACTTTGAAACTGTGGTGCTGGCACACTAGTATTGTTTAGTAGTAGCATAGAGTTTTAGAATCTGTGGCACTTAAAGCACTTATTTCTCTTGTTCTTGGATAGTTTCATTTGGTGGTAGCATTACTTGTCATGGTGGTGTATATCTTTTTAGGGGGCCATTTTTATTTAATCACTAACCTCTGGGACCCCTGGCCAGCGCTCCTCTTGCTGAAAAGAGCTCTGAATTTGAGTTATTCTTTATTGAGCTCTCAGGAATCATTTGTGACTGCCTGGAATCATTCTGCATGTGCAGTATAGTAAGCAAACCCTTTCTACTATACTGCACTGAAGATGTTGGCACTCATTGGATTTTACCCCAGGGTTTTTAGCAAGAGAAGCCACAGCCATGAGTCCAAAGTTTAGCAATTATATTCTCTTGGGGTGTCAAACAGATTTCCAACCTTCCCATCCCCAGAGATAGGCATTTTCCCTTAAAGGACAAGTAAAGCTTTTAAATAGGGATGCACCGAATCCAGGATTCAGTTCTGGATTCGGCCTTTTTCAGCAGGATTCGGCCAAATCCTTCTGCCTGGCCGAAACTAATCCTAATTTGCATATGCAAATTAAGGGGTGGGGAGGGAAATTGCATGAACTTTGGACACAAAACAAGGAAGTAAAATGTTTTTCCCCTTCCCACCCCTAATTTGCATATGCAAATTAGGGTTTGGATTCGGTTCGGTATTCGGCCGAATCTTTCAGAAAGGATTCGGGGGTTTGGCCGAATCCAAAATAGTGGATTTAGTGCATCCCTACTTTTAAATAAGTGAATGTAAAACTGATGAGGGTTCTATTGTAGCACTTTGTTTCTGACCAGTCTGACCATCAAGTAGTCAAGGAAGTTGTCAGGAGAAAGAAAGAGGCTGCTCTAATGTTCTTCTGCTTAGGAAAAAAATTAGAAACCTTTCTCAAATCTTTCCTAAGCAGAAGAACATCAGAGCACCTGACAACTTCCTTGACTACTTGGTGGTCAGACTGGTCGGAAACTGACCAGCAGGTGGCGATGTTGTAACACAATTCATATTAACAGTACATGTATCCCTTAATATCTTGGAATAAAAAGAAAATAAATAATGAATGTAAATTACAAAAGTTCTAAGAATAGCTCCCTTGTCAATTTTACATTCACTTATTTTGAAGGTGTACTTATCCTTTCAAACAAGTAGGCTCCTGAAGTCATTGACAGTTCATAGCATAGGGCATTCTCTGACCTTTTCTGATATAAGAATAGCATAAGTTAATATGCCACATTCAGGAGACTTGTATTTTGGCCCCCTCCCTGTGAATCTCTGCCCTCTCTTCAATGGACACTGAACTTTTCTGGAATACTTTTTACCAAGCTAAGACACTAAAAACAATATATTACAGGCAGTGGCATAATTAGAAGTTACTAGGCTCCACAGCAAAATCATTTTAGAGCCCAACCCCTGGGTGTACACATTAATGTTTTGGAACAGCTGATGAGTTTTGCAGTTTACAAGTAAGATACAGCAGGGCTTTATATTCATTGATCTGCCATAGCCAACAGTCGGGCTGGGACACCAGGGACCCACCCAAAAACCTTAGACCAGGGGCCCACTCTCAGTACTATTATTCTTCCTCTCCTCACTCAACCTCTATTCTCCTAGTCTCTTTTCTTTACATACTATAACCTATTATTCCATCGATTTAGCCTTTTTGTTCTCATAGAAATAAAGAATGACCATGAAATAGGCCAAATGTTTAGCAGTATGAGGGCCCACTGACACTTGGGACCACCGGGAGTTTTCCTGGTATCCCGGTGGGCCAGTTCGACACTGATAGCCAATAAGCATTCACTAGTCTAATTAGAGCAAACATTGGATTGCATATCCTTGTAGAAAAAAAAGTCCAAAATGCTGCTTAAAACCATTTTTTATTATCAAAAATTGCATGTGCAAATTAGGGGAGGGAAAGGAAAAGGTGGGAACATTTTTACTTCTTTGTTTTGTGACAAAAAGTCATGTGATTTCCCTACCCACACCTAATTTACATATGCAAATTAAGATTTGTTTAGACCATTAGCAAGCATTCAGCCGAATCCGAATCCTGCTGAAAAAGGCCGAATCCTAGATTCGGTGCATCCTTAATTTGAATTGTAAGATCTTTTGGGCAGGGTCATTATGCATATGTCTTTATAGTATTTTTTTGCTAAGTCCGGTCTTGTGCCAAACTGACTTTTGTCATACTGTATTGATTGTGCTCTACTTTATTATATAATGTGAGAATATATATATTGTGCTGGCTCTTCACTGATTCTATACATACATATATATATACATATATACACAAAATACAAGATGGGTGCCCCAGCACTCTTAGAGGTATACTTGCTGTGCTTCTCGGTGCTCGCTCCAATCGGAGACGCCGTCACATCCCCATAGAATATAGAAATATAAAAAGAAGAAGCAGCATTCGTATTTCGCAAAAGGATATATTAGAAAGTCAGTGCATCACTTTGCAACGTTTCGGACAACACGTGTGTCCTTTATCAAGCCTGGATATATATATAGAGATGTATATCTCTATCAACGTTTCGGCGCACTGACTTCCTGAAGATGGCCCAAGTCAGTGCGCCGAAACGTTGAAATAAATATATATATTTATATTCTCATATAGATCCGCACTCCAAATGTTCAGTGAATCAAACTATTTTTATTTTGCATATATTTCTGTGTCCAACATTTTGACCCACTTTAGGGCCTTTATCAATATAAATATATATATCATTTTTTTTTCAGTTGTTCTGTGTGTTTGCACCAGCATTACATTGGAATTATTTTCACTTATTATTACTTCTCCTTTTGTCCCTTTCCCTACTCTGAATTCCCTTTTTCTTTCTGCATTTGTCACAGTTCTCAGCCCAGTGTGAGGAGAAGCCCTTTATCATTGCCCAGTTCCATGAGTGGCTTGCTGGCATAGGCCTTTGTTTATGCCGGACACGGAAGCTCCCCGTGGCTACCATATTCACTACACATGCCACCCTCTTGGGGAGATATCTGTGTGCTGGAAGTGTAGACTTTTACAACAACCTGCAGTCGGTGAGTATCATAGAGTAACGGTACCTTTTCTATAAATCCTGTAGTCAGACCTGTATCAGGGGCTATGAGTAACATGAGTTTCTGGAAACGAAGGGGCCCCATAAAAGCAAAGTATTTCTAATAGTAAAAAATTTGCTCCAATGGCTCATAATGTCCCACTATAATATATATATATAAAAAAAAAAAAAAAAATATATATATATATATATATATATATATATATATATATATATATATATATATATATATATATATATATATATATATATATATATATATATTAGGGATGCACCGAATCCACTATTTTGGATTCGGCCGAACCCCCGAATCCTTTGTGAAAGATTTGGCCGAATACCGAACCGAATCCGAACCCTAATTTGCATATGCAAATTAGGGGTGGGAAGGGGAAAACATTTTTTACTTCCTTGTTTTTTGACAAAAAGTCACGTGATTTCCCTCCCGCACCTAATTTGCATATGCAAATTAGGGTTCGGATTCGGTTCGGCCGGGCAGAAGGATTCGGCCGAATCCTGCTGAAAAAGGCCGAATCCCGAACCGAATCCTGGATTCGGTGCATCATATATATATATATATATATATATATATATATATATATATATATATATATATATATATATATATATATATATATATATATATATATATATATATATATATATATATATATATATATATATATATATATATAATTTTTTTTTCTGTATATTTGATAAACTTATTTTCTTCACAGTTCAATGTAGATAAAGAAGCTGGAGACCGGCAGATCTATCACCGATACTGTATGGAGCGAGCTGCTGTACAATGCAGTCATGTCTTTACCACTGTGTCTCAGATCACCGCCATAGAAGCTGAACATCTGTTGAAACGGAAGCCTGGTAAGTGTCGGTGAAATCTCATGTCCCCAAAGGGCTTTTAACATTGTTTTTGTATGTCTATACTAGTGGAACAATAACAAAAAAGCTAAAGCTTTAACATCTCCCAATGTTATAACATGCACCCTCCAGAGATTAATGATTCAGGTAGGGGTGTTAGTGTTAAACACATCACAAAAGCAGCACTGAGCACTAACACCCCACTCAGTATAAATGCTTTGATAAATGTCCATTGGGGAATTCCCAAGTCTGTAAATCTGTCCCGTTTCGATGTTCTATACATTTCTGTCCAGCATAGCTCATCAGTAAATGTCTACCTGCCATGATTTCATATACATTTAAATCTCCTTTTACTGGAGTGACCCTTTTTTCTGGGGTCCCAAGAACCCCATATTGAACATCTATGATCCTGAACCCCCTGACCAGCAGAACAAGGAGTTTCTACTGTATTATTCCTTTCACCTCATAGTCTTTTCTTCTCCCTTTTCAGATATTGTGACACCAAACGGTTTGAATGTAAAGAAGTTTTCCGCCATGCACGAATTTCAGAACCTGCATGCGCAGAGCAAGGGCCGCATCCAGGAGTTTATTAGGGGACATTTTTACGGGTGAGGCCATCTCTTGTTCACTCTATGGCGTATTAACATTGTTTATATATCTAGGAACCTCTTGCTGTTGTGCAACTACATCTCTCAGTGGTTGCTGGGATGGGGGGCAATGGCTTATTCTTAAAATAGGGATGCACCGAATCCACTATTTTGGATTCAGCCGACCCCCCGAATCCTTTGCGAAGGATTCGGCTGAATACCGAACGAATCCTAATTTGCATATGCAAATTAGGGGTGGGTAGGAGAAAAATGTTTTACTTCCTTGTTTAAAGTAACGTGATTTCCCTCCCTGCCTATAATTTGCATATGCAAATTAGGATTCGGTTCGGCCAGGCATAAGGATTTGGCCGAATCCGAATTCTTCTGAAAAAGGCCGAATCCCGAATCAAATCCTAGATTCGGTGCATCCCTACCTTAAAATAATGGCTATATGAGTTTTATCACTTCTTTAGCAAAGTAGTACAGGTATAGGATCCCTTATCCGGAAACCCCGATATCCAGAAAGTTTAGAATTACGGAATGGCTGTCTCCCATAGACTCCATTTTATCCAAATAATACAAATTTTTAAAAATGATTTCCTTTTTCTCTGTAATAATAAAACAGTAGCTTGTACTTGATCCAAACTAAGATATCATTAATGCTTAATGGAAGCAAAACCAGCCTATTGGGTTTATTTATGTTTAAATGAATTTCTAGTAGACTTAAGGCATGAAGACCCAAATTACGGAAAGATCCGTTATCGGCAAACCCCAGGTCCCGAGCATTCTGGATAACAGGTCCTATACCTGTAGTTTAAAGGCTCCCAGTACCTTAGGGTTCTATATTTGTTTCACTGCAATATTCCAGATTAGCCAATCAGCAACCACCTTTGAAGGGGCTGTTCAACTTTAAATGAACTTTGAGTGATATTCTGAGATAATTTGCAATTAGTTTTCATTTTTTATTTTTTGTGGTTTTTTGAGTTATTCAGATTTTTATTCAGGAGCTCTCCAATTTGCAGTTCCAGCAATCTAGTTGCTTAGGGTCCAGATTACCGTAGCGACCATGAATTGATTTGAAGAAGAGACTGGAATATGACTAGGAAAGGGCCCGGATACAAAGATGAGTAGTAAAAAGCAGCAATAACAATAAATGTGTAGCCTATCAGAGCATTTGTTTTTTTTTTTTAAACAGGGTCAGTGACCCCTATTTGAAAGCTGGAAGAGACAGGCAAATCGTTCAAAAACTATAAAAATGAAAAAATGCAGGCGAATTGAAAAGTTGCCTAGAATTAGACATTCTATAACATACTAAAAGTTAACTTAAAGTGAACCACCCTTTTAATCTGTTCGGCATAGTTAGACTGATGAAAGAAATCGTCACTTATATTGCTGTGCTTTACCACCCCTGGGAAAATTCTGCACCTACGTGAGAGCGGATCAATGAACTTGTCTTTTATTTCAGACATCTGGATTTCAATTTGGACAAGACTCTGTTTTTCTTTATTGCTGGCCGCTACGAGTTCTCAAACAAGGGAGCGGATGTATTTTTGGAGGCTTTGGCCAGGCTCAATTACCTTCTGAGGGTAAGGTGGTTGGGAAGCAAAGTAGGGACTAGGGGTAGGGTAGTAGTAAGCATTCAACAGTACAACTGAACTACAACTCCCAGAATCGGATGAATGCTGGAAACTGTAGCACTTTTAACGTCTATAGCCTAGAGACCTAGTCATAGAGGCATGGAGACCTAAGGCTTATGTCACACAAAGAGGTTTCATTCCTATGACTATGAAATACTCAAAAGTACCAATGCTGCCTCCATTTGATTTTTAAAGGACATGTAAAATCCTACATTTTCAAGTTGGGCATATCTTCCCCACCCAAGCCACATCATTTGTACTACATATACCCCCTCCAGTTGCCAGCACCATCACATTTTCCTAAAACAAATAGCAGCTTTCACCAGGCGGCCATTTTTCCTCTGACATCATCAGTAACATTGATATGTGCAAACAGGACCTGTATGCTGTAAATTTCATGCAATGCAGAATGCAGGTTTATACAGGCACAACGTACTTTGATAAAAAGTTCTGCTGGGGTTGAGCAATGTAATGGTTAAGCTGAGCTCAGGAGAAGTGGTTAAGAGATAAAATTGGACAGCTAGAGTTTCTATGGGAACCAGCAACGCTATCTCTTCATTGGCTGATAGACTGGAGGGTGTGTTTAGTAATCTGAGCTGAGAAGAATTGAGCATGCTCATAAATCAACAGCCAAAGTACATTCCTGAGGGAGGGGGGAGAGTGGGTTAGAGGAGTAGAAGTATTAAAGGGGAACTAAAGTCTAAAATATAGTAATGCATAAAAAATGCTTTATTTTGTATACTAAATATAAACATGTTTACTGCACCAATTAAACTAATCATTTATGCTTTCAAAGTTGGCTGCAGGGGGCTGTTATCTTGTAAAATTGTTAAACATCTTTGCAAGACCAAGACTACGCACATGCTCTGCATGGTCTGGGCTTCTGTTGGAAGGGTTAAGCTTAGGGATAGTCATAAATTATCAAAAGTCAAATACTATCTGCCATAGAAGCCGATACCACAAGAATCAGAATATACAGACTGCACTGCGTCTGCGGATACAAATCTCTACATGGTCTCCGGCTGCTCTACAGGAAAACGTAAATCAGAGGCTCCCCCTGCTGTTTGAAAGTATGAGCGTTTACCTGCAGAGCAGTTAGGGACCATCTGACAATTCCTATCCAAAGCAGTAAATGAAGGGAGAATTTCACTGCATACAGTCAGGTTTCTTATAAAAACGGTACACGTTTTTTATTTAAAGTATATTGGAAATGGGTTTCTTTTTCATTAAAGAAAGTAAAAATGGGATTTTATTTTTTTGCCTTTACATCCCCTTTAAGGGCCAGAGTGGCAGCTAAAGATTTTAAAGAGGCGGCTGTTCACTGATTACATTTTTGTGGAGGGGGTTTACATCTCCTTTTAGGGGAACTCCACCAAACAATTAATAAAAGCAAATGTGAATGTTTATTAATAAAGATCAGTGATTTTAAAGAGATTTGTCTATGTGATTGCTACTGAAAGCAGTGTTTGTGTGTGCACTACTGGTTCTGACTTCAAGTGGAAAACCATCTTTACCAGCGGAGTCAGGTGTTTTCTATTTCTATGAGCAATGGTGTCCCTCGATCTCTTGCTACAAACCATTGTTTCTTGCAGGTTAATCACAGTGATACAACCATAGTTGCCTTTTTCATCATGCCGGCTCGAACCAACAACTTCAATGTGGAAACGCTGAAGGGTCAAGCAGTACGAAAACAGCTGTGGTGAGTGCAAGAGTATGTTCAGGGGGCAGATAATAGTCTGGGGGAGTGCTTTCCTAATGTACTATAGACAAGTAGCTGCCAGCATTCATGGTAGATATTAATTGTATACAACTTGTAGTAGCACTGCCTGTATGTGACCACTAGGGGCCCCACATCTACTGTCCTTTGACTGCAGGATCCAAGAGTGAGACTTTCCATTAATGTGACTGTGACTCAGCAGCGACTTACAAATAGCTGAACAGTTGGTCACACTTTTTATTTATTGCCTCTGGGTTTATAGCCAGATATGTTTGTTACTAAGCAGCCTGTTCTGTAGTACTCCATAGGCACTTGTTTTCTTGTGTTTACACCTTCAGTGATACAGCCAACACGATTAAGGAAAAGTTTGGAAAGAAACTGTACGAGTCATTACTAGTGTAAGTGATGTCATCATCCTCATTCATTTCTATATCCGATAATGTCATAACATATTGGCGATCTGGTCTGTGCTGTCATTATATTAAAGTCCCACCCAATTTGTCATGTTATTCCAAAGAAAGATCTTATTTATAATGTTCCATTGCTCTGCTCTATTAATTCACGTCTACTGTATATGCGGCCTTAGTATGAATGCCATGCCTCCAGCAAAGAGCTGAGCTTTCCTTGTGCCTTCAATAAAGTCTTGTGGAGGTTGTAGTGATAAAACATACTCTAAATATATTAAAATAACCCCATTAATACTGAAACTTAGATGATACTTTGCATTTGAGATCCTTAAACCCTGCGGTTCTTATGTTTATTCCGAAATTACCTCTTTGCTGACTGCTGCCCTCTTCTGGCCATACCCAGTATAAATGATAGAAAGTCTTTATTAGTGCCAGCTATGGACTATGCCAGCTATTAGACCCCAGCATTCTAGCAGCTCAATGGGGTAAAGTAAATAAATACATTTAGGACATATTAAGCTGTTATATGTATATATATCAGGGTGGGCTACTTGCTGCCCTCCGGATTTTATTGAGCTGGCGTTCTCAGCCTCGATCCTACAGCTGAAGGCTTTAGGTGGGCTGCTGAGAAGTGTGGTTCAACAACAGCTGGGGATCTGCACACGCTTTCATTCAAGACTTTGCAACTCTGGAATTATCTCCCACGGTCTGTCTGACTTTCTCCCAACCTTTCTGCTTTCAAAAGATATATTAAACGCACTTATTTAGAGATCCTTACCCTCACTCTGCTTAACTGCCAATGCAATACCACATACTGTACTACATCTCTCACCCACTTAATTCTGATCTTGCCCACTCCCACACCTTGTGTCTTATTCCCTTCCTTTTAGATTGTAAGCTCTTTTGCACAGGGCCTTCCTCACCTTTTGTACTGGTTATGATGTATGTAACTCCATATTTTTTTTATGTATGTATTTCATGTTTTATAGTTGTACAGCGCAGCGCAATATGTTGGTGCTATATAAATACATGTTAATAATTATAATAAGAATAATATTATATTTTTTACCCTTGGGTGGAGGCTGCAATCTCCCTGTACTGCTGGGATCCCAGTCTTCTCTAAATCCAGCCACATTATTGATGATAGAAGTATAGTTATTAACAGGCAATTTATTTGTTGATTTGCATTGCAGAGGGAATTTGCCAGATATGAATAAGATGTTGGATAAGGAGGACTTCACAATGCTGAAGAGAGCCATATTTGCCACACAGGTAAGGAAAAGAAGACAGCCCTGGATATGGCCCTGGAGTGATTGAGATGGTATCTATTATATTTTATCTTTGTCTGTTCAATTGTTGAATAGGGCAATTGTTAGAGACTTGTATCAGAAGCTCAGAAGCTACTATGCTGGCAATCCGCTCCTTTTACCATGTGTGTCTGGCACAACTCAGGCCCCATGGCTTTGAAAATACTACATCCAATATGGTGCATTATTTTAATGTGAAAGGAGCCTAGCTGTAGCCTAAAGTTGTGCTGGGGCCACAGTTTCGTACATGCCCGTCCCTCATGAATACAGTGCTGCTGATCTATTTGCTTCATTTTCATCTTGCTTTTATGCCAGTCTTGTAGGAGACCAGTTGTTTTGCCTTTCATGATAGTTTCCCTTTAGGTAAATTCAACACCATTTAGTGAGAAGCATCTTGTTTTTTTCTTCTAAAGCAACTAAAAGCAATCAAATCAACTGAAAAGGATAAGTATTTGTCCTTGAAAGGAGTCTCTTGCTCACTGAGCAGGACCTAGAAGGGTCAGATAGTTTGGGGGGAACAGAACAGCAGCAGGATATTGAGGCAGCTAGCTGGGTGGCAGTTAGAAAATCTAAGGTGGGCAAAAGGAAAATGGAGGTTGATCCGGAGCTTATACATCGCAACAAATTTGCCAGATTGTGTGATGATGATGGGAGTATGAACTCTGGATTGGCAATTCTAGATGGGGCTGATCTCTCTAACAGCCGGGAGACCAGTTTCTCTAGTAGTGGTGGGGAGGAGAGTAGAGTCAGGCCTAAGCAGATTGTGGTTGTAGGGGACTCAATTATTAGGAAAGTGGATAGGGTGATATGTCATCCAGATTGCTACAACCGAACAGTTTGCTGTCTACCTGGTGCCTGGTTTCGGCATGTGGTTGATCAGGTTGACAAATTATTGGGTGGGGCTGGGCATGACCCAACTGTCTTAGTGAATATCGGTACTAATTACAAAATAAATGGTAGATGGAAGACCTTAAAGAGTGATTTCTGGGATCTAGGCTCTAAGATCAAGGAAAGGTCTTCCAATGTAATCTTTTCTGAAATTTTCTAGAGCACTGGGCTGACTTTCCTTGGGGTACAACCTATACAGTTGTGACGGTTTGACCCTCAATGGAAGGGTGTCCACAGTGCTGGGGGAAAGAATGGCTAAGAGGTTGGAGGAGTGTTTAAACTAGGCAAGGGGGGGGGTGAGATAAAGAATTATGGTGAAGCTAGGGTATACTGGGCAGTGGGATTAGTAAGGGGTCATGGTGGAGGAGTGAGGGGGGCATACCGTTTACCAGCTAAGGAGGCCCCTCTGTTACAAGGAAAACAGAATAATACTAACTTAATATATAATTCTTCACTAAGTAATGCAAATTTCAAAAGTATTAACCTCTGCTGTATGCTGTCAGGTAAAATGGGAGACCTAGAATTAATTGCATGCTCTTAAAATTATGATCTAATTGGTGTCACTGGTGGGATGAAACATGTGACTGGATTGTGAATTTAAATGGTTACACCCTTTTTAGGAGGGACAGAGGTATTAAAAGGGTGGAGGAGTGTGTTTGTATGTAAAGCCTGAATTAAAGCCATGCACTAAAGAAATAACCATTGCTGTCACTGGTGAGGGTGTAGAATCCCTCTGGGTAGAGATTTTGACTGTGTAAAAGGTTACAAAGAGAATTATCATTGGTGTATGCTATAAACCACCTCGTATAAGTGTCGAGTATGAAGCCCAGCTACTCTTGCAGATACAAGCGGCTTCACAGCTGGGTCAAGTTGTTGCTATGGGTGACTTCAATTATCCAGACATTGACTGGGGTAATGGGGTTGCTAAGACAGAAAAAGCTAATAGGTTGTTTTCTCTGGAAAAAAGGCGCTTGCGAGGGGACATGATTACACTTTACAAGTACATTAGAGGACATTATAGACAAATAGCAGGGGACCTTTTTACCCATAAAGTGGATCACCGTACCAGAGGCCTCCCCTTCAGACTAGAAGAAAAGAACTTTCATTTGAAGCAACGTAGGGGGTTCTTCACAGTCAGGACAGTGAGGTTGTGGAATGCACTGCCGGGTGATGTTGTGATGCTGATTCAGTTAATGACTATAAGAGGGACTTGGATGATTTCTTGGACAGACCTAATATCAAAGGCTATTGTGATACTAAACTCTTTAGTTAGTATAGATATGGGTATATAGAATGTATGTGAAAGTAGGGAGGGGTGTGTGTATGGATGCTGGGTTTTCATTTGGAGGGGTTGAACTTGATGAACTTTTTTCAACCCAATTTAACTCTGTAACTATGTAAGTATCCAAAGATCAATAGCCACAATTATAGCCAAATAAATAAAATGACTTTCTTTGTTTCCCCCACAGAGACACTCCTTCCCTCCTATATGCACCCATAACATGCTTGAGGACTCTACAGACGCCATACTGAACACTATCCGGAGGATCGGCATGTTTAACAGCAGCTCTGATCGTGTGAAGGCGAGTAAACTGCACTGGATGTTCTGGCCCATTCAGATATTACTTCACATAGTACTCTGTCTCTAAATGGCTCCTAGCAACACCTCCTACAAAACTTCCCATGATGCAACAGGATATTCTAACCTCCTATCCAACTTAAGTTTCAGGGTCTGCTTCCTCTATAGCTATGCCTCTGCCCATGGTTAGGTTAAAGTAGAACTATAGCTTAATGAACAAAGTCGGCTAGAAATGTTGTACATTATGTTTTGTGCTTCTGGTCCAGCCCAAGGCAACCACAGCCCTTTAGCAGTAAAGATCTGTGTCTCCAAAGATGCCCCAGTAGCTCCCTATCTTCTTTTCTGCTGATTCACTGCACATGCTCTGTGCTGCTGTCACTTACTGAGCTTAGGGACCCACTCACAATATACAGTATACATAGAATAGAAATGTCACAATATAAGGCTGAATAGTAATTAATACAGATAATTACTATGTGGCAGCACAGAAACCAGTGCAATTAGCATCAGAATTTAATAATCAGCAAACCTGTAGCATCAGCTTATATTACAAGGGAAGCTCATTTTCTGCTGGATAATTAGTGACGAGCCCTAAGCTTAGCTTCTCAACAGCCAATCAGAGCCCACTGAGCATGTGAGTGTCACAGACCCTTTCCAAGATGGTGACCCCCTGTGACAAGTTTGAAGTCCTGGATCATTGCTGCTATTGACAATCTGAAACTTAAGCCTCGTGCAATAAGTTCACTATATAAAATATGGTATTTTTAGCCATATTCATTATTAAAGGAGACTTAAACCCTAAAAAAGTAAGTGTCTATAAGCAAATTCTATAGACACACACACAGCCTCCTCTATAAGCACTTTTGTATACAGTATATAATTGTCTTTTTTCTTTTTTTTTTTTTCTTACAGGTTATTTTCCATCCAGAGTTCCTTTCCTCAACTAGCCCACTTTTACCCATGGATTATGAGGAATTTGTACGTGGTTGTCACTTGGGAGTCTTCCCCTCTTACTATGAACCTTGGGGGTACACGCCAGGTGAGGACATGCAGTTGCTTCCCTGGTGGAGGAAGAGTGTTGGATACTGAACTTTGCCCATAGTCATTAAATGCTTCTCTTCTGTTTTTTAATTCTAGCTGAATGTACTGTCATGGGAATTCCCAGTGTTTCCACCAACCTCTCTGGATTTGGATGTTTTATGGAGGAGCACATTGCAGACCCCACTGCTTATGGTTTGTATCCTTGTATAATACACAAAATCCTTGTAAATATCTTGTAAATGATATCCTTATAAACGGTGACTAGTGATGTCATCAGTTAGAAACGGTGAGTAGTGATGTCATTTTTGTCACATGACTTACTAAAACATGTATATTATAATAAATAAGGTACCCTGAAAATATGAGAATATTAGAAGTAACCTCGGAGTTCCTTGCCTTCAGCCTTGTGCTTTTATATGGTCATGGAACTCCTCTGTGACTTCTAATATCCTTCTGTTTTACAATAGGGGCTACTTTATTCACTATATATTGCTAGGGTCTCTCTTGCCTTCTTCTCACCATAACACATGTTTCTCTACTCCTCCCCCCCTCCCCAACAGGTATTTATATCTTAGACAGACGATTCCGCTCAGTGGACGAATCCTGCACCCAACTCACATCCTTCCTCTACAGCTTCTCACAGCAAACCCGGCGGCAGCGCATCATCCAGAGGAACCGCACGGAACGTCTCTCTGACTTGTTAGATTGGAAGTATCTGGGGAGGGTAAGAGACCTATTCTGTTGCTACTAACTTGGAGAATATTTCACAGTACAGAACGCAGACCTTATTTCTTTTGCTAAAAAGTGATTTTGAGCACCAGGGTTCATTGCTGCAACATTCATTTACTTAAAGGGATTCGGTCATGATGTTGTTTTTATTTCTAAATGACACTGTTTACACTGCAAATAATTCACTCTACAATATAACATTTCATTCCTGAACCAACAAGTGTATTTTTTAGTTGTAATATTGGTGTGTAGGTGCATCTCAGGTCATTTTGCCTGGTCATGTGCTTTCAGAAAGAGCCAGCACTTTAGGATGGAACTGCTTTCTGGCAGGCTGTTCTTTCTCCTACTCAATGTAACTGAATGTGTCTCTGTGGGACCTGGATTTTACTATTGAGTGCTGTTCTTAGATCTGCCAGGCAGCTGTTATCTTGTGTTAGGGAAATGCTTTCTGCTAACTTTAAATTTAAAAAAAAAAAATCAGTTTGCTCTTTTGAAAAACAGATTTCAGTGCAGAATTCTGCTGGAGCAGCACTATTAACTGATGCATTTGGGGGAAAAACAAGTTTTCCCATGACAGTATCCCTTTAAACACTCCCTGGTATCAGGAGCTGAATCTGCTTGGCTTCCAGTTACAGCTGAGCAGCGTCAGACTGGAGAGCCCAGGGCCCACCGGGCCGCAGGCCTCAGGGGTCTCCCACACCATTCCCTGTTCCCCCCCCAGCTGCAAAGTCTTCTGTCTCTGTACTCCCCCCACACATACTTACCTCTTTCCAGCACTCGTCAGGGAGGGAGGTAAGGAGAGAGTTGCGTGGAGCGGGTCTGGGCCGGCGGGGCTCAAAAGAAACGGGGCCCACCAGGTTTTTTCACGGTGGCCCTGTCTGACCCTGCTGCTGAGTAATTGTATAAAACAATAGACCATTTATTTGGATGCAGATAGGTTCAATGCAGTGTCGGAAAAAGGCTACAGTCCATTCTGCAACCTGTGGTCTTCCCAATGAATATAGTCTGCCTGGTTAAATCTTTTAGTTCAGTCTAATCTGTGTGACCTGTAACAAAGCAAAAGAATTTCTCTTAACTATTCGGTAAATAAAAGGTGCATATTAATGATACAACATTTTATTCATTTTCAGTATTATATGTATGCTCGACACATGGCTCTCGCAAAGGCCTTCCCGGACAACTTCACATACGAGCCTCACGAACCAACGGCTGTAAGTATGGGTTACTGGTAGAAAGCCTACTTTATGTACTGGGGAATGGATGAATAAGAATCATTTTAGCTGCACGTTCAATACCTTCTTAGCACTGCAATGGTGGTGCTGACCCACTAGATGTAGGGCAATACATCCTACAATAGCAGAAAAAGAGAATTAAGGAGACTCGCACACTCATAAGCTCCTCATGTGCATTATGGGGAGGCACATTTATCAAGAGTCACATTCCGAATTCATGTGGCATGATTCAGGGAGATTAGTCGCCCGGGGAAAAATCTCCTTTTCTTCGGGAGGAGTAATTTCCCCGAACTGCCTTCCCGCCGGCTAAAATGTAAATCGCTGGTGGAATGGCACTCGGAGCGATTCGTTTTCAGAAGTTGCCCGAAGTTTCCTCGTCAGGCAACTTTGGGCGACTTCGTAAAACGAATCCGCTAATCTCTGCCTGTGTGCCCTGACCCTAAACTCCCATAAATTCGAAATTTGACTTACCGAAATGTATTAATAAAATCGATTTTCAGAAATGTTAATCGCGTATGTCCGGAAGGCTGCAAACATCTCCAAATTGATCCCTGGACCTCTTCCACTGACTTAAACAGTAATTCGGCAGGTTTTAGGTGGCGAATAGTCCAAGTCGAATTCTTAAAGGGCCACAGTATGATAAATCTTGAAAATTTCAAAAAGAAGATTTAAAAAAACTCTATTCAAATTTGGGTAACTCCCTAGTCGAATTTGACCGCTTTGACCATAAAAAAAAAATTTAAATTTGAAAATCTGAGTGTGTGCTATTATGGGAAGTTTTGCCTTAAGAAAAATGGCAGCTGCTAAATTTAGGTTACAGGCAGTGGCGTGACTACCCGGGGAGCAGGGGGTGCATTTGCACCAAGGCCCGCTCCCCCTCAGGGCCCGCCAGAGCCGTTGATCGCTCCACATCCTACGCCCCCGGGGCCAGAAGAGATAAGTTATCACTGAGTTCCCGGGTGTTTCCTATGGCGCTTGCTTGTTTCCCACTCCAGCCCTGCTCTATTAAGTATAACCGTAGCCTCTCCGGATGAGGAGAGCAGCAGCGCAGCACTGATGCTGCTCGGCACTTTGAGCAGGAGACCCAGCACTTATCAAGATCAGTCATCGCTTCCCGGATTGGCTGCTCAAATATCAGGCTTCGAGCCGGGATAACCTCTCTGGCCCTGATTGGTCGAACCACTGTTTCAAAGTTTAAGCAGTGCCGGTTCTTAATAATGACATGGCTGGAACAAGAGAGAGAGTTAGAATGGCAGGGATAGGCTAAGCCTCCCCAAATCTGCCAGAATGCCTGAAAAAAATTCCTATTGGTTGCTGCATATTTAGCAGTTATTTGTTGTGCATTGCTGAACCCTGGGATCTCAAGCGTTTAGAGGTGTGAGCAGAGAGAACCAGCAGCTCCAGAATGCAGACTTTGCACATCGCCTGGTATGTGAACTGTTTACCAAAGTGTCAGTGCCCCGTACAGAACTCCATGTGCCTCCAATAAATCTCCATTTCAAGGCTGAGAAGCCCCCTTTCAGTGGCACTCGCGAAAATAGAAATAACTTGCCTGGGTGCAGTATCAAAATTCAAAGTAATAGTCCATCGCATAGAAACCGCACTCACAGGTCTTAAGTATTTTTTAAAAATTTAATTCATTATCATATTGGCGGCTGATGTTTCGGCCTAGGCCTTTCTCAAAGTGCAAAATGCTTAATGAACATCCCATATATACAGGAAATGGCGGGAAAACAGCTGATGTAACAATGATGTATCCCCCTCGTCACCACTGGGCGACTCCATAGAAATTTAGCATAATAAACACATCAAGAACGAAGATAAAATATTAACAACAAACAATCAGATCCTTACATCAACACTTATTACAAAACATCCAGATAAAAACAAAATACCATGTAACTTTGTTATCTTAATATTAGTCATGTACCAAATTCTCCCACTTATAAAGGCAACAAAATTGTTATAGTTACTAAAGTATCAATCTTTGAGTTAGGTTTGGAGGTGGCTCAAAAAACTATACTGCCAGCTATCCGACAAGAAATGTTATAAGTATGCTTACACTATACCCTTAGGCCTTACTTTCCCTTTAAAACATATATGTTTAGTTATACGAATCGGTCCCGCATTGCTCAATGAGACCATTAGTTTAGTAAATTGTGATTTACAACATTTAAACATCTTGTGTGAACATGACTCAAATCGCTCATCTCTGTTTTAAATCTTGCCACCCATGCTATTTATAAGTTAAAGTCTACATTATTCTGTTTTAGGAGACTCCTTGCGCTTATCTTATATATGGATATATAGATATTTAGATTAGATAGATAGATAGATAGATAGATAGATAGATAGATAGATAGATATAAAATCAAACAGCATGGAATGCACAACTATTAGTATGCAGAAACCTGGGTGCTAATCTGAGAAGTATGTAGACAAAATGCAGGGATTGACCGCACTCCAAGGAAATACATCAAGTCATTAAATGACTTGATATATTGACTTGATGTATTTCCTTGGAGTGCGGTCAATCCCTGCATTTTGTGTATCTATATATCTATATATATATATATATATATATCTATTTATCTATATCTATCTATATCTATCTTTATCTATCTATCTATCTATATCTATCTCTCTCTCTCTCTCTCTCTCTATCTCTCTATCTCTATATATATCAGAATACAGTGGGCTTAAATCATCCATGTGAATGTGCAAAATCATATAGTAATAACAATGGGCCAGTAGCTTAGGCCTGTGTTTGACTGCCATTAGCCTCCCCAAACAAAAAGATCACCCTCTGCCTATGAGCACAGGGGGTTACAGCAGCAGAGAGACAGGCTCTACTTGCTCTCCCAACCCAGTAAAGCTGTATTCCAGCCCAATGCGTGGGGGGTGGGGCCCAGTTTTGAATTTCCCTAGGCCCTTAGGGGTCTAGTTACACCACTGGTTACAGGCAAGAGGTAGCAAGCTTTGGTGCATTATCCTTGATCTGATTAAATCAATGTGTCTTTTATTTTGTAGGCTCAGGGATTCCGCTACCCACGGCCAGCATCTGTACCTCCATCTCCTTCCCTATCCCGACACTCCAGCCCGCACCACAGTGAAACAGAAGACGACGAACGATACGACGAGGAGGAAGAAGCTGAGAAAGACCGTCAGAACATCAAGCAGCCGTCCGTGACCTCCATGGGCTCCATCCCTGAGTGGCGAAGACGCTCCAAGAAAGGTTCCATTGATGTCACCAACTCCAATAATATCAGCAACGCCAGCACACCCACAAACCCTAGCAGCCCGAGTGACCCCAGCAGCCCCACCAGCTCACTCATTGATGAGCGAAATTAAATGCATTTTTTTCAGCGTTTCTTACACATCATGCCATAGCTCGTTGGTCATCACCAATGACAAATCATGAACAATAGCAATGCAAGATGAACGTTGTCCTTTGACATCGGTCTCCCACGCTGTAAACTTGCTCCAAATATCACCATTTATACCTGCATTATACTCCAGCTGCTTGTCACCTCCAGGTAGAAAACACTTAGGTGGGGATGCCATTGATTATGTTTTTCTTGGCTATCTATGACCTCAATTGATGCATAAACAAATGCACTGACTCCATAGTTTTCCTATAGGAACCCTCCCACCTCACAGTCCCCAGTGATTTTTCATCATTTCAGTGCGATACCCCTGGGGTGACACTTTGTTGTCAAACTGATAGGATGGTGTAGGATAGGTTTGCCAGTTTTGCTCTCTCTTCTGTATCTTCTTCACCTGTTCCTCCAAAAAAGGTCTTCCACCAAGCTCAAGCATTTCAATTTAGCTGCTACTGATAACTGTTTAAGTCAGGCTGTTTGTCTCAGGGTAATGTCTGGCTCTTTATTTGAGGATGATCGTTGTAAGGGTCAGGGCACACAGGCATATTCAGGGAGATTAGTTGCCTGGTGACAAATCTCCTCTTCTTCGGGGCGACTAATCTCCCCAAACTGCCTCCCGCCGGCTAGAATGTAAATTGCCGGCGGGATGGCACTCGGAGTGCTTCATTTTCTGAAGTTGCCTGACAAGGAAACTGTGGGCGACTTCGGAAAACTAATCGCTCCAAGTGCCATCCCGCCGGCAATTTACAATTTGGAAGGCAGGGGAGGCAGTTCGTTGTTATTAGTCACCCTGACGAAGAGGAGATTCGTCATTGGGCGACTAATCTCCCCAAATCTGCCTGTGTGCCATGACCCTAAAACTGCAAAACTCAATATACTGTGGCTTTACCCGTCAATCAGTAAAAGAAGGGTATAAGATCTACGTTCGTCACACTCCCATTAGCTGTTTGCCATCCTCTTTGTGTTCTGTTTGTCCCATGTTAACAGCCATTTAGTTATCCCTTGGGTGTGCTGATCCTGTGACTGTACCACACATTGCGAGGGCTGTACGAATGAAATGTTTATTAAGGATTGTGTTGTGTCCAGAAAATATAGTATTTAAAAAATAAAATTTTAAAATCTGAAAAATGATTGTTAATGATTCATGTTTTCTGTCCTACTAAGTCAAGATCCCCATCTCTTTACCGATTATAATCTGACTCCTTTCAAAGCCATAATTAGTCTAAACAGCCGACGGTAACCAATCAAATATGCTGCAATTGAATTCTCCACAAAACTAAATTTGCATAGTTATCCGGAAATAATGTTATCCACAATCCCTGAATTACGGAAAGGCCATCTCCCATAGACATTTTATCCAATAATAATCCAAGTAATAATAAAACAATAGCTTGTACTTGATCCCAACTAAGATATAATTAATCCTTATTGGAAGCAAAAGCAGCCTATTGGGTTTATTTAATGTTTACATGATTTTCTAGTACTAGAAGATCCAAATTACAGAAAGATCTGTTATCCGGAAAACTCCAGGTCTCAAGCATTCTGGATAACAGGTCCCGTACCGGTACTTGCACATGAATAATATTTATTGAATCAGTGTGGAACCTGGAGGTTTCCTGAAGGTGTAGTTCATGGGCGCTGAGAACCCTGCAGGATTACAGGGTGGGGTAATTCTGTGGAACGGATCTTGTGAAACACACGGGAAGAAAAACAACTACCCAAGTGACAATTTGTCAGCAGGAAAGAAAAGTAAACCAAGAAAAACAAAAGGCATTAAATGTGTGTGTGTGTGTATATGTATATACTATATTTCTCTAGACCGGCCCTTCCTGTCAGTGCAGACGCTATGGGGTTAAGTATCCACCTCCGGAGGCAGGACAGAAGAAGAAACTGTTTTGGCTCCACCCTCCATATATATCCTGATGTTCCTCCTTAATCCCTCAGTTTTTTCTTCTGTCCTGCTGGAGGTTAGGACAGTAACATTTTTTTTTTTTTTTTTTTTTTTTCCTTAAATACTTTTATTATTTTATCATTGAGTTTTTTATTATTTATTCTTGCTACTGAGTTTTTCTCTTCAGGATCATTACTCAAGCGTCAGCCCACACTAAGAGAAGGGCACAGTAAAGTCTTTCAAGACAACTACTGATGCAGGCCGCTTCGAAAGGGCTGGCTCCCCTCTGCACGACAGTCAAGTCTCTCAGAGGCAAATACTGGGTGCAAGACACTACTGCAATCTAGCATTGTTCGGCGCAGTAAAGTCTTTCAAAGACAAATACTGCTGCGGGCCGCTACACACGCTGGCTTCCCTTAACCACAGTAAAGTCTCTCTGAGACGACTACTGGGCAGATGGCAGAATACTCTATTCTATGTGCGGCTGGACGAGCGCAGTGCGCGCAGCACAGTACGCGCGGCACTTCAGCGCTCATTAGCGTTTCTGCCTGGGGGAGGAGAACCGGAAGTCCCGGTCTCCACATTGGCGCCAACGACGCATAAGGTTATTGGCGCCAAGAGACGCGCACTACGTTACAGGGCGCAGGTGCCATCTTGGATTACTCCAGGGCGGGCAGATTAACAGCTCCGACGCTGCAGCTGCAGAAATATCGTCGCCTACAACTCACTACCAAACAGGTACTGTGGATCAGGGGTGCTTTAGCCTGCAGGCATATAAAAAGCACTCACACACTTGCTGCCTTACTGCAGAGTTACTGGCATATATTCTACTGTCATAAGCATTACTGTAGGGCCAGTTAATGTGTTATTCTCTACAGGATTTAGTCACAAAGATACAGTCATTCTTTCTCTATTACACAGATCTATTACCATAAACACATTATGGAGACAGACAACGTATTAGAATATCTCAGAAAAGAGATGCCTCCTACCATATCTACACCTAAGACCAAAAAGTCTACCACAAAGCGGTCACAGACCCAACCTAAATGCAAAAAGTGCAAGCATACTTTGCGCAAAAGTGAACAGGGGATCTGCCAGGACTGCGAAGAACCACCAGATTTGGCACCGGTTCTGTCACCTCATCCTATTCTATCTCAAGATATGGCTGAGGGCCCTCAGAGTAATGACACACAAAGGCAGGATCCTTCCACATCAGCAAAAACACCTCAGTTAGAGGAACTCTTTGACTGGATAAAATCCACAATTCAATCATCAGTCCAACAGGCACCTGCACAGAGCAAGAAGAGGAAACCACAGTTCCTCTTAGATAACAATTCCTCTGAATCGAGTGAGGTCAGTGATCAAGATAGTGACCCAGAACAGGGTACTTTCTCGGTTAGCGATAATTCTTCGGATGACTCCGATAAGGAACACCAATACCACTCCCTAGCAGGCCCCGATATAGCTAAACGGTTACTACGGGAGATGCTAGCCACCCTGGAAATCAAGGATGAAACAACAACTAAGTCAAAGGCGGATAGAGTTTTAGGAGTACAACCCAAGAAGTCGAGGGTATTCCCTGTGTTTAAGTCAGTGTCACAAGCCATTGAGAATGAATGGGCAAAGCCTGATCACAAGCTCACACTCACTCAACGATTCCTCAATACTTACCCTATGCCGGAAGAACAGCATAAGATGTGGGACAGGGCACCTAAGGTTGATTCGGCAGTAGCAAGATTAGCCAGGCACACCACATTACCCACGGAAGAGGCAGCTTTCAAAGAGCCAATGGACAAGAGAATGGAAGTATCTCTCAGAAGGGGATATACACATGCCACAGCAATCCTCAGACCAGCAGTGGCATCTGCTGGTTTAGCACGTACAGCTCGATTCTGGTGCCAAGAATTGCTTAAACAGCCACTACCTCAGGAAGAATTGCAGGAGGAGCTACATCGTATTAGCTCAGCTCTAGCTTTTTTGTCAGACGCAGCTATGGACACTGTTAGGCTAGCGGCCAAGACCAGCATTGACACAACGGTAGCCAGACGGGCACTGTGGCTCCGCCAGTGGACAGGAGACACAGCATCAAAAACAAAGTTGCTTAATCTCAAATACACTGGCGACACACTGTTCGGACCGGACTTAAAGCAGATCATAACCGAGGTTACAGGGGGCAAAAGCACATTTTTGCCGTCAGGAAAAAGACCCAGGCAAGAATTCAATTCTAGACCTCAAAATAAACAGTGGAACTCTCAAAATCGTTCCTTTCGCCCTTTCCGAAATGCTTCCTTTCGACCTTCCCAGACAAACACAGACTCCAGGAAGGGCAGACCATCCTGGTCCAATCAAACCAGGCAACATAGAAAGCCCGGCCCACCCAAGTCCACTTCCACCTGACTCGAGCAGTCCAGTTCGAGAGGGGGTAGGGGGACGTCTTCAACAATTTTTTTCCAATCTGGCAGACTCACATACAGGACAACTGGGTCCTCTCTATCATCAACGAGGGTTACAGAATTCCTTTCGACACAATGCCCCCTCGCACTTTCAGACGCTCATCCTTACCAAAGAACCCTGTCAAACAAAAAGCACTCATTCAAATAGTAAACGAACTACTACAGAACAATGTCATTACAACAGTGCCTTTAAAAGAACGTTACAAGGGTTTCTACTCCAATTTGTTTCTAATCACAAAGAAGGAGGGCTCCTTCAGACCAGTGCTAAATTTGAAACCTCTAAATCAGTTTGTGTCCAAGCAGAAGTTCCGCATGGAGTCAATCCGATCAATCCTCATGTCCATGACAAAACAATGCTACATGACAAAGGTGGATCTACAGGAGGCCTACTTGCATGTTCCCATCAGGGAGGTCTCCCAACAATACTTGAGGTTCACGATTCACGAGGACCATTATCAATTCAGAGCACTTCCCTTCGGCCTCTGTACGGCTCCCAGAGTATTTACAAAGATACTCAGCCCACTTATTGCATACCTCAGACGCAGAGGAATTTCAATATCCCCATACTTGGACGATCTCCTAATAAGAGCCACATCATACAACCTATGTCTCACAGCGACCCAACTGTGCGTCACCACGCTCCAACACCACGGCTGGATCATAAATTACAGAAAGAGCCAACTCAAGCCGTCACAGAAAATTCAATT
Source organism: Xenopus petersii (assembly GCA_038501925.1). NCBI lineage: Eukaryota > Metazoa > Chordata > Amphibia > Anura > Pipidae > Xenopus > Xenopus petersii. Next base: position 102,051,313 of record CM076685.1, on the reverse strand, counting down.
CCTAGGGATGTGGTTCGACTCCTCTCTACAAACGATTTCACTAACTTCGGAGAAAATCCAAAAGATTACACTCACAGCTCAACACTTCTGCCACCAACCCACAGTGTCGGCGGAACTCTGTCTTCAGCTCCTGGGCTACATGGTGGCGGCATTAGAAGCCCTGCCTTTCGGCAGGTTTCATATGAGACTCCTTCAAAATCATTTCTTACGTCACTGGAACAAGGATCATTTCAACCTGTCACAACAGATTCCAGTGACCCAATCAGTCCGGCAGTCCTTGAACTGGTGGACACTACAACCAAACCTTCGCTCAGGGAAGACATGGACCCAGCACCAGTGGACGGTAGTCACCACAGATGCCAGTCTCACAGGCTGGGGTGCAACCCTCCCTCCTCGCACTTGCCAAGGCGTATGGTCAGCAGCCGAGTCAAAGCTGCCGATCAATGTCCTGGAAATCAGAGCGATCAAGAATGCGGTACTACATTGGTCCCACGAACTGACGGGCCACCCTCTCAGGATTCAGTCCGACAACGCCACTGCGGTGGCTTACCTAAACAAGCAGGGCGGTACCCGCAGCACCAGGGCAATGAACGAGGTGGCCCAGATTCTAGGATGGGCAGAGTCCCACGTTCCAGCCATCTCAGCGGTATTCATACCAGGAATTCTAAACTGGGAGGCAGATTACCTGAGTCGACAACAAATAGACCAAGGGGAGTGGGAACTCCACCCCGAGGTTTTCCAACAGATCGTGTCAAAATGGGGAACACCAGACATAGATATACTGGCCTCAAGACACAACTACAAAGTGCCCACATACTGCGCCAGGTCTCAAGATCCGGGGGCAGCGTTCGTGGATGCGTTAGTCATACCGTGGACGTTCAACAAAGTCTACGCCTTTCCACCATTTGCTCTGTTGCCAAGGGTCATCAGCAAGATCCGTCAAGAAGGGACGCAAACCATTCTCATCGCCCCAGACTGGCCACGGAGACCATGGTACTCAGAGATAGTCAATATGTTGACAGCGCCGCCATGGAGGCTACCACTCAGACAAGATCTATTAACTCAGGGGCCAGTGAAACACGACAGTTTACAGCGCCTACATTTGACGGCATGGCTCTTGAATCCGAGATATGGCGTTCCAAGGGCTTCTCCGATCAGGCCACAGATATATTAATGAAAGCCAGAAAGATGTCCACAACTAAGGTGTACCACAAAATTTGGAGGACATTCATTGACTGGTGCGATACCAACAACAGGCCTTGGCGCCAAGCTTCCGTACCAACCATTGTTGAATTTCTCACTCAGGGTTTCCAATTAGGCCTTTCATTAGCCACGTTAAAAGGTCAGGTTTCGGCACTTTCCCTCCTTCTTCAACATCAATGGGCTAGGGAACCAGACCTCATACAGTTCCTGCAAGGGGTAGGCAAGGTTAGACCTCCCTTTAGGGACCCCACACCACCATGGGATCTTACCACAGTGTTAACGGCATTACAGGGCCCCCCGTTCGAACCTTTAGCGTCCTGTCCCATAAAGTTCCTGACTTGGAAAATGACTTTTCTGCTAGCGATTACATCTGCAAAGAGGGTTTCAGATATGGCAGCCCTTTCCCAGAAGGAGCCATGGCTCATACTGCATCAAGATAGGGCAGTGTTTCGAACCATCCCATCTTTTACACCCAAGGTGGTCTCCTCCTTTCACATAAATGAAGAGATCAACTTACCTTCACTGTGCCCACAGCCATCTAATGCGAAGGAAAAACAACTACACAAGTTAGATGTAGTCAGGGCAATTCGTTACTATCTAGACAGATCAAAACACTACAGGAAGACAGATTCTTTTTTGGTGACGTATGGTACAAACAAGGGGTCACCAGCCTCAAAGAGGACAATTGCGAGATGGTTGGTCGACACAATAAATTGTGCCTATGATCTCAGTAACACAACTAGACCGTTCAAGGTCAAAGCCCATTCCACAAGAGCATTGAGTACTTCTTGGGCTCTATACAATTCAGCCACACCTGAACAAATTTGTAGAGCAGCCACTTGGGCTTCACTCTCAACGTTTTCTAAATTTTACAGACTACATGTCTTTCATTCAGCCCCTGCAGCTTTTGGTAGAACGGTTCTACAAGCTGTAGTACGGCACTAGTGATTATTATACCCACCCAAATTGGGGGACCAGCTCTTGGACGTCCCCATAGCGTCTGCACTGACAGGAAGGGCCGGTCTAGAGAAAGAGGGATTTTTAGCTTACCGAAAAATCTTTTTCTAGACGGCCCGGACTGTCAGTGCAGTAAGCCCCACCCTGCTATTAAGTTAAGTTATGTTAATGGAACTGTTATTGTTGTGCATGTTTGCATGTTCTCTGTGGTTTTCCTCCATACCAAGCTAAAGAACGAACTGAGGGATTAAGGAGGAACATCAGGATATATATGGAGGGTGGAGCCAAAACAGTTTCTTCTTCTGTCCTGCCTCCGGAGGTGGATACTTAACCCCATAGCGTCTGCACTGACAGTCCGGGCCGTCTAGAAAAAGATTTTTCGGTAAGCTAAAAATCCCTCTATTTGTGTATGTATGTACAGGTATGGGATCTATTATCCTGAAAGCTCCAAGTTACAGGAAGGCCGTCTCCCATAGATTCCATTTTATCCAAATAATTCACATTTAAAAAAACGATTTCCTTTTTTCTCTGTAATAATAAAACAGAAGCTTGTACTTGATCCCAACAAAGATATAATTAACCTTTATACGAAGAAAAAACTGCCTTTTGGGTTTATTTGTTTAAATGTTTCAATATTTTGTAGTACACTTATACGGTTATGTAATAAAATACACCAAGATTGCGCAGTAACCCATAGCAATCAATCAGCAGAAGGCATTTACTGGTCACATTTTATTGGTTGCTATGGGTTACAGCTCCTGGGCAAACATTGTGCTTTTTATTACATATGGGGGTTAATGTATAAAGATATTCCCATAACTGTAAATATTAAATGAATGCATTGATAACTGAGCATCTGGGGTTCAATTAAAAATTCTGTATGTTTTCATTTTTCTTTTGTGATGAACGGAATCCAAATCTTACACAGGGAGTTCACTTTAAAGGCAACATTAAGCGCTGGTGGTTCCTAGTATTTCACCAGCTGTGCAATTTCCAGTTTGGCAAGGGAGGGTTTTCCATATACCAATTGTTCTTAGTAAAATGGATAAATCACAAGATTTGCACTTTTTCTTGCTGAATTCCAAATGGTTATACCACTGGTGTACACAACTGGATGCACAAATGCTTGGTGGGTGCTGCCAACTGGGCATCTAGAAAACTGTCAGAACCCAAATAGGAGAAGGGGCAGGAATTCTGAAAATGAGGTGAAAGCCCTAGAGATGAAGACCTGGGATGGAAGCAGGGCCGGCTGGGAGTTAAAAGCAGCCCTGGCAAAAACTGCGAAGCAGCCCACAAGCATACATCTGCCTGGCAATAAACCCTATACATAAAGACTTTGCACTGTAAAGTGTATGGTGCACAGTGAAGTACTCCTAATCTGCTGTGCGACACACCTGCTCACTTAAAGGACCAGTAACATCAAAAAGTTTAAAAAAAAAATTTGTTAGTATACAGCGAAAAATAAACACCTTGACAAATTAAACTTGTAAATTGCAAAGCCTTTATTAAGAAATAACTTACCGAAACTTCACTTCCTATCCTCTTCAAAACAGGTGATACGGCAACCATCCATCCTGCAGTGCTTGATTTCTCCTCCCTGGCTATTCTAGTGACAGCTGTGAAGGCTGAGGCTCCGCTCTCGAGTGTTGGCTGGTGGAGCAGGGTTTGTAGTGGGTTTCCTGATGTGCTCCGAGCCTGCCAGCACCTGAGTGCACCTCACCTTCCCTGCTGCCTCCCACTCTGCTCTGCTGCTGCTGATGTTGCGCGGCTGCGGGCCCTACATCTGCTCCCCACTCAGTGAGCTCAACTAAATTATATTAACGTAATTGTTAACTGAGGGTTAACTGAGTTAACTAATTATAGTTATTGTTAACTGAGGGCTAGCCCCGCGGGCCGCAGAACTCCGGAGCAGAGCATTTGTGCCTGTAGTGTGAGCTCTGGGACCGGCATTTGGAGGAAACTGGCCAGATGGCAGTCAGCTCACAGCAGAGATACAGGGTTTTGTCTCTCCGGTGATGTGGGGAGGGAAGGATCACTGGAGCATATTCAATCACCCTTGCATATGGTTGTTTTCCATGGACCTGCCAATAGAGATGCTCTGTGCAGTGCGGGGAGCAGGGCATCAGCAGCTCCCCATCCTCTTCTTCCGTGGCAGACCCCAATGCTTTAGGGGTAGTGCCCTAGTTAGACTGGGGGAGTAAAGATCTCTCCCCGCAGCCCCAGCAGCCTTATGATTTGCTTTTCAAGCCATGACTCTGAGTAGAGATGGCGCGAACTGTTCGCCGGCGAACTTGTTCGCGCGAACATCGGGTGTTCGCGCTCGCCGGAAGTTCGCGAACGTCGCGCGACGTTCGCCATTTTGGGTTCGCCATTGTTGGCGCTTTTTTTTGCCCTCTCACCCCAGACCAGCAGGTACATGGCAGCCAATCAGGAAGCTCTCCCCTGGACCACTCCCCTTCCCTATAAAAACCGAAGCCCTGCAGCGTTTTTTTCACTCTGCCTGTGTGTGCTGAAGAGATAGTGTAGGGAGAGAGCTGCTGCCTGTTAGTGATTTCAGGGACAGTTGAAAGTTTGCTGGCTAGTAATCGTTTTGATACTGCTCTGTTATTGGAGGGACAGAAGTCTGCAGGGGTTTGAGGGACATTTAAGCTTAGGTAGCTTTGCTGGCTAGTAATCTACCTTCTACTGCAGTGCTCTGTATGTAGCTGCAGTGGGCAGCTGTCCTGCTTCTGATCTCATCTGCTGACTGCTGCAATAGCAATAGTCCTTGTAAGGACTGCTTTTATTTATTTTTTTGTTGTTTTACTACTTCTACTACTACTACTACTACTACTACTACTATAAGAGCCCAGTGCTATTAGTCTAGCAGTGTTGGGGAGTGGGACTGGTGTGCTAATCTGCTGCTCCTAGTAGTTCAGCAGCACCAACTGTAATTTTTTTTTTTAATATTCATTTTTTATTTTATTTTACTTTTTTTTATTTTACTACCGCTGTAGTAGTGTATAAGTTGACCTTTTAGGCATTATTTGCCCTGTAGGCATTTTTTGCCCAGTGTGTTATTCAACCAACTGCCATCTAGCTGTGTGACCTTACTAGCCAGCAAACTTACTATCATCTGTCCCTGAAATCACTAACAGCTCTCCCCCTACACTATCTCTTCCAAGCACACACAGGCAGATTTTTCAGATACATTTTTGCCCTTGATCCCCCTCTGGCATGCCACTGTCCAGGTCGTTGCACCCTTTAAACAACTTTAAAATCATTTTTCTGGCCAGAAATGTCTTTTTTAGATGTTAAAGTTCGCCTTCCCATTGAAGTCTATGGGGTTCGCGAACCGTTTTTTCCGACGTTCGCTACATCCCTAACTCTGAGCTCTGACATGTCCGATGTTCATGCCGAAAAGACCGACATCGATGTGGTGGGAGAAGAGGACGAGACGTGGACAGAGGAAAAAGAGGATGGGGAGCTGCTGATGAGCACTGGCAGGCTCGGGGCACATGATCGGGAACCCCACTACAAACCCTGCTCCACCAACCAACACTCGAGAGCGGAGCCTCAGCCTTCTTCACAGCTGTCACTAGAATAGCCAGGGAGGAAAAATCGAGGACTGCAGGATGGATGGTCGCCGTATCGCCTGTTTTGAAGAGGACAGGAAGTGAAGTTTCGGTAAGTTATTTCTTAACAAAGGCTTTGCAATTTACAAGTTTAATTTGTCAAGGTGTTTATTTTTCGTTGTATACTAATGAATTTTTTTAAAAAAAATTTGATGTTAATTGGTCCTTTAAATGTATAGCAAATATGTAACTTCTGTACAGCTCTTGGCAAAAATGTGGCGATCAAAATGCTTGTCACTGCAGGTGAAGCAACTGTTTTTCACTGAGAAGTTATTTCCAAGCAATTAATGGTGTGTTCGCTGTTGCAGGGCTTCTTGACAGCACTCTTGAGTATTAAAAATGCTACTTGTCCCATGATCCTTAGACACTTGCAATAAAACAAACCCAGGTTACATTTAACAAATGTAGTGCAAGGTATATATTATTTATTGCAGGAATTTAGTTTATTCATCAGAACAGAGAATGTATTTCTATTTGTGCTATTTATCACAATGGCTGCCAAAGTTCGCCATAAAGTAAAGGGGCACAGTTCAAAGTTCTCCAAAAACTGATAGAGCTTGGAACGATCTAAAATAGAAACGAATGGCGACTGTCTACCTCATTTTTTAAACTATAATGCCTTCACCATCTTCCTTCATACAGGGCCACATAGCCAGTAGACAACATTATGAAACTTGAAAAGCTTGCAGAAGTGGCCTATACAGTGTAGTAAATAGAAGCACAATATAGCTCCACTGTTTGAATAAGGACTGTGGCCCTACCGGCCTTACACATTTGCTGAAATCTTATGGTTCAACACCACAGGCTAAAGGCCTGCAAATTTGCAATATCATACAGGCTTTTATATATTCTCAGAAAACACAGCAATTAATGTAGAAATAATCACCAGTACCATAAAATTGTAAAGAATTTTGCCCAAGGCTAAATCTTTTGCTAAGAGAAAATGCAAGAACATTTTTTACCTTGTCCAGCTGTCAGCCAGGGAAACGGTTACATTGTTTGAACTAGAGCCCTAGCTGGAAGCAGCTCAGCTGCTACATAAAAGCTCAATGTATGTATAATTTATGTAGCTCAACTGCTACATAAAAGCTTTGATTCCTAACTTCACCTGCCTGGCTCAGCCTGAGACAAACTCTGCTTCCCTCGCTGCCAAATTCCCATACCCCTTCAGCCTGCCTTGCTTCTTTTTAATTGGTTAGATAGTGAGTATAAGGTTGGGAGGGAGGACCGTACTGGATAACGGATTGGGCCAGCTAAGACGATCCCTCCACCTCCAGCAGCCCCTTTACTATTCAGAGTTTTATCCGTTACAGGCAGTGTCGGCAGAAAGGTAAATCGGGGATGCTGGGAGATTTAATGCTGCAAAAGCCAGAATACAGAAGGTAGCCAATGATCTGCTGTTTAGCGATTTTACACTCTTGTATCCTTTGTTTTACTATAAAAACCTACAAAACACAGTACATTAGGACTCTCCAGCATTGTAAAACTTCCTGCATTGGATGGACCCTTGTTTCTCTTCCACTGACCTTGAATGTTGAACTTGACTTTGAAATGAGTAGTAGTTACTCTGTGGTGCTCCCTTCTGTCAACAAAATCAGTGAAAAAGATGTTGGTAGCTATAACAGTTGTAGCCAGTTGTGCAGGCCCTGGACACAGCTATAATTATTATGGGATATGGGACTGTGGGTTGTGGGATAGCAGTATAGACATGATGCCTATATTTATACGATAATAGTCTCCGAGAAGGGGCTGTGACTGTGGGATAGCAGGTATAGTAGGGAGAGATGGTGCCTATAGTAACAGTGGATAATAGTCTCTGGGAAGGGAATGTGACTGTGGGATAACAGGTATAGTAGGGAGAGATGGTGTCTATAGTAACAGTGGATAATAGTCTCTGGGAAGGGAGTGTGACTGTGGGATAGCAGGTATAGTAGGGAGAGATGGTGCCTCTAGTAACAGTGGATAATAGTCTCTGGGAAGGGACTGTGGGATAGCAGGTATAGTAGGGAGAGATGGTGCCTATAGTAACAGTGGATAATAGTCTCTGGGAAGGGAGTGTGACTGTGGGATAGCAGGTATAGTAGGGAGAGATGGTGCCTCTAGTAACAGTGGATAATAGTCTGTGGGAAGGGACTGTGACTGTGGGATGGCAGGTATAGTAGGGAGAGATGGTGCCTATAGTAACAGTGGGATAATAGTCTCTGGGAAGGGAGTGTGACTGTGGGATAGCAGGTATAGTAGGGAGAGATGGTGTCTATAGTAACAGTGGATAATAGTCTCTGGGAAGGGAGTGTGACTGTGGGATAGCAGGTATAGTAGGGAGAGATGGTGCCTTTAGTAACAGTGGATAATAGTCTCTGGGAAGGGACTGTGGGATAGCAGGTATAGTAGGAAGAGATGGTGCCTATAGTAACAATGGATAGTCTCTGGGAAGGGAGTGGGACTGTGGGATAGCAGGTATAGTAGGGAGAGATGGTGCCTATAGTAACAGTGGATAATAGTCTCTGGGAAGGGAGTGTGACTGTGGGATAGCAGGTATAGTAGGGAGAGATGGTGCCTATAGTAACAGTGGATAATAGTCTCTGGGAAGGGAGTGTGACTGTGGGATAGCAGGTATAGTAGGGAGAGATGGTGTCTATAGTAACAGTGGATAATAGTCTCTGGGAAGGGAGTGTGGCTGTGGGATAGCAGGTATAGTAGGGAGAGATGGTGCCTATAGTAACAGTGGGATAGTAGTCTCTGGGGTTGTGTCTATGGAGTACCAGGAGTGGAGTTTCTGGCATAAGGAAGGTGAGAACCTTGCCACAGACAGCTTTTAACAGGGGAGGCAAAAATTCATATTTTTAAACAGGAAATTCTGTAATTTTATTACAGAATTCCTTCAATATATACTATGTCTGCATTCCAGATTAGCAGCTACTGTAAATAGATGTTGGTGTGTTGCCAGGAATCAGCAAGGTGGACATCATGCTCTTTACCTCCTTCCTCTGGCAGACTAGTCACACTGCACACATATCCTTTAGTATTGACATTAGACAGATAAGTACGGGGTGTGGTGGGAAATCCTTCCCCCAGGTCAGGTGTTATTGAGCCTGTCACAAAAGCCAGATCTGAGCACTTGATAATTCACTGCTATAGAAGGAGCAAAGGAAGTGACACCTGAGCAGGTAAGGGAAGATTTTTCCCTCTCTCTACTTTTTATTATTAAGTCCTATATGAGCTGATTCTCATTACATAGATTCATCTTGGTAAAATGTATATGTATATGTATATATATATCTATATATATATATATATATATATATATATATATATATATATATATATATATATATATATATATATCTTAGTCCCTTTGTAAAATGTTTAATGAAGCAATAGAATTCTTAATGAATCAGATGAAAATTGAGCATAGGACTGGCCAGATATGGGATGACTTTGACGTAGTTGGCCAACTTAAATATATTGTAATATATGGACAAACAATCCCTGTTTTGTTTAAAGGGTAAGGCATTTTTCAGTAGCAGTATGCACAACATGTCTCTGTCTTAAATATATTGATAATGGGTTGAGTGCAGAGGACTCTTCTATTTGTCTATATGTATTTTGTGGTCACAGCCTCATTGCACCCCCGCCTAATGGTTTTAAAAATTAGTGGTGAGCACAACTTTCCCTTGTTTGTTTTATATATATATATATATATATATATATATATATATATATATATATATACGATATACGATAGTCGAGCTGTAATTTATCATTTACATATATGGTGAACGGTGACAAAACTGGACACATTTATACTCCGTTGTGCTGAAACCTCTGCAGCCTCACAGCTGTATTCCTTCCAGGATTTCCCTTTATATAGGAAACTTATAGGAAATATACAGTGCTGGGTTCAACTGGATTATCTGCATCATACACTTAGTCCATTCCTTCCAGCAATAAAATACTAGGAATATGTAATCCCTGAACATGTTTTTTTTTTTCAATATAGACATATACATGTCAGGAGAAGGAGAACCAGGCTGTATGAACTATAGAAAACAAGGCAGCTATCAGGGGGGAATATTGGAGGTCTAGACCCAAAATTTGGGAATCACTTACGCTGTGTCAGGCTTTTCAGGGGCTTTTCAGCCCCTGGGCCAATTGGCTGGATCTCTGTATGCTTCGGCCCGTGTATGGCCACCTTAACTAGTCCTAAGTACCATATGCTATTCTGGCATAGCAACTCAGCAGTATTCCAACAGAAAACATTGCATTTTGCCATACACTATAGGATCCAGTCAGTTGATGATGTCACCAAACGAGGGGAACTTTCTCCCGATGTGCCCACCAAAGGCAACTAGCCAATGCGGTCCTCAATCGCGGAGTAAAACAAACCTGCTTCAACGGTATCTGGCCTATTTTCACCAGAAATCGGTCGGGGAGGCCCATTGGAAGGCTCCAAACACAGCAAGATAAGCTGGCAAATGTGTCTAAAGGACCTGAACCAGCAGCTTAAATCTGCCTAGTTATGACCACCTTTAGATATTGATATTTTTGTGCCATTTAGTGTATTAGTTGAACTTACACTATCTCAGAAATGTTTTACTTTGACACTTTTTACAGGTTTTTTTTACAATACAAAAACTTTTCTCATTCCACATTCAAAATCTGCTGGGGTCCTGTTTATCCTTTCCAGAAGTTACTGTAATTTTTTTTGCACCATAGGCAGCTGCCTATCCTGTCTACCCCTAGTTCCAGCCATGTATGTGTCAATCTATTTTACTACCATTAACATTTCCATCAATAACTACGTTGATGTTCCTCAGTGTAACTGGCTGTATTTATGGTCAATCAGAACAGTGATGGAAAGCAGCCAAGTGCATTTCAAACACGTCCTTGAGTGTCTAAAGTTCTGTTTTCCTCATGTTTTCAGGATGGGATTACAGAACAATCAAAAAATCAGGAATCCTTTTTTGAATAAATGTAGCCTGGAATGGGTTTAACAAATAAAGGCAGAAGTGTGAGCAAGCATCCCAAATCATAGGCCAAAAGAACTGCATTCCATTGTGTCCTGTGGACTGAAACCACCTGTCACTGAACTGGGCTGTGGTTTCCTTTAATTCTGAGACATGTCTGGTACCTTAGGGGCTATGGAATAATCTTACCCACTTCTCTGTATCTGGTTCCTCCTGCATAGGGACACTCCTTTGGTCTTCTCTTGTAAACAGTGACTTGCCTTACAGGTTTATTTTGCTCTGGTTGGTATGCAGCCAAACAGGTAACTGTGCACCTAATACCGGTCACTGTTAAAACATGTTAGCTATTATTACCTCCGATGAGATCTCTACAGTTTCAAATAGAAGTCATTTTGGTCCACACCTGATTTATGAAGGCGCTTGAGCCACGTGACTTGTGCTTTTCCTCAGCAAATAAAGGGCTTGTTTATTTTGCATATATCTGGTTCTGTATATGAGGCACCTCATGAGAGTCGTAACGTCACTGCACTTTGTCGGTTTCTGGCGACGCTGGAATTGACTATTTACAGAGCTATAAAAAGGTTTAGATTGGAGGGGTGCCAAGTCATTATCAATAGGTTTGGGTAATTGTTTAAAGTAGTAAAATGTTAGTGAAATCTCATTGTTTAAACACTTCCTAGCTCCATGCTGCCAAACTCTTCTGGCGATCCAGCATTTTCTGTGCTTGAACATTACAGTACAGAGAGGGGTATTTATATATGGCTAGCCCTAGCCCAAAGTAGAACAGAGGCTGCCGGGGCACCAGGAGAGTGAAATGGCGGAAAAGTTAAGTACCTCAGGGCAGGGTTGCCATCAGGGGGCACAGGGGGTTTTGTACCAGGCCCTGGCCTAAAGGGCCGAAGCCGTGCCTCACCTGCTGAAGTCCCGAACTGCCAAAGTCCTGAACCGCCGAAGTCCCGAAGCCACGAAGAAACCCAAAGCCACAAAAAGAGCCGAAGTTGACGTCCCCCAGCCACGAAGAGACCCAAAGCCACGAAAGGAGCCGAAGTTGAAGTCCCCAAGCCATGAAGAGACCCAAAGCCACGTAAGGAGCCGAAGCTGAAGTCCCAAAGCCACAAAAAGACCAGAAGCCACGAAAGGAGCCAAAGTTGAGGTCCCAAAGCCACAAAAAGACCCAAAGCCACAAAAGGAACTGAAGTTGAAGTCCTGAAGCCATGAGTTTGGTTCTACTGAACACCAAAGTGTTTTTTTTAAAAAAAATATTCTATGGGGCTCCAATGTTTCTTTTTAACTTGTAAGGGGGGGTCTGGCCCAATGTTTTTTAAAAAATACTTTTATGGGGGGCCCTGGCGCCAACGTTTTTTTTTTTAAAAAAACTTTTTTAAAAAAAAACTTTTATGGGGGGCCCTGGCACCAATGTTTTGTAAAAAAAAAAACTTTTATCGTGGCCGCTTTTACTGTTTTATTGTGGGGGGCTTACTGTTTTTAGCGCTGATGTTTGTTTGTTTGTGTGGGTGGGATGATCTGGGGTGGGGCTTCAGATGAGTGGGGCCCAGAGAATTTTGTTGAACGGGCTCATGATTTCTAATGGCGGCCCAGCCCCAGGGTGATGTTTTTCTGTAAGAAGAGCGGTGTAGGCATAGGTTCTGAAGTACGGCAACTTGGCACCCAGTGTTGAACTGGGGGGGGGGGGGTCTGGGCCCACTGGGGTTGCCACAGTTGGGGCCCACACACCCCCACCAACTTCAGGGCCCCTGATCCGCCTGCAACCCTCCTTTATCCACCTCCCTCCCCACCTTCTGACCAGGAAGTACCTGCTTTTTTTGCATCGGTCGGACGAGTGATCACAGAGCATCAAGTGAGAGCGGATCTGGGTCGGATGGGGACTGTTTTTCCCAGTGTCCCGTTGGCCCTGTCCGACCCTGTTGGACCCCTTTGTAAGTCTATCTTTCCAGCAGCGTTCCTAGAGGGGGGCGGGCCCTGGTGCGTGACGTGCAGCCGGGCCCCGCCCCCCTCCATACGGCGCGCTCCGAGGGTGAATTTAGTGGCGTGCTGCGCTGCCGGGGGGCCCTGAGGGGGTGCGGGCCCTGGCCCGCTCGCACCCCCTGCTCCCCCGGTAGTTCCACCACTGTATCTTTCTTTCTAATTAAAAATATTCTCTAAAAACACCTTAAAAATGATTACAGATAATGACAGGGTGAAAGGCAAGAGTTCTCCCAAACAAGAACCCATACACTGACCATACCTCCCAACTGTCCCATTTTCTGTGAGACAGTCCTGATTTTGACAGCTCAGCCAACAGTCCCAGGTTTCTTACTGAAATGTCTGACTTTTCTTTGATCACTGATTTGAGAATAAGATACAAAGTTTTTGAAACTTAATAAAAATAAGAGCCTTTTGGCAGACAGACCAGAACAGCCAACAGCTGTAGTTGTATATACTTTTGTAACAATTTAATAAGCAGGTCTCTTGGGGAAACTGTGACTTGCAGCTTAAAGGAGAAGGAAAGCTACAGAGGCATTTTATTGCCAATAGATTGGCTGCAATAATGCAAGCTAGCATGCTATATTTATACTGTAGAATGTTTTACCATACCTGAGTAAAAAGCTCTAGAAGTTTTCTGTTTGTTTTGGATATCAGCGGCAGTATTAGCTTGGTGTGACATCACTTCCTGCCTGAGTCTCTCACTGCTCACTTATAGCTCTGGGCTCAGATTACAGCAGTGAAGGAGGGGGGGGTGAAGAGGAGCAAACTGAGCATGCTCACGCCCGGGGCAAGGAGGTTTAAGCTGAAAACAGGAAGTCTGATACAGAAGCCCATGAGTACATAATAGAAGGAAAGAAATGTGGTGTTTCTTTTGATAGAGGACTCAGAGCAGCATTACTTTGAGGGTTTACTGGTGTATTTATATAGACCTTTCTGATAAGGCTTACTTAGTTTTAACTTTTCCTTCTCCTGTAAAGGACAATTTACTTTCATTAGCAAAACTGTTATAACACATGGCCCTAAAACTCACAACTTTCATAACCTGCCAAATCTTGTAAAATGCACATGGTAATAGTAGATGTAGTCATAAATTGGGCACGGCCAACAATTTTTGTCCCTCTTTTTGTTTTTCCAATGTTCGGAGGTATGCACTGACTCCTACAAAGAGCAGATCTTAGTTCATATGGCATATCTTGGAGGATGAGCCCAAGTGTAACAGTGTAAAGGAGGGTGAATGAACTCCGCCATATCATCAGGATCAGTGGAGTAAACAGGATTTCACTTGTAGTGATGTCTTCAGCAATAAAATATATATTAGTGATACAATGACTAATACAGTGTGAATGTGTAGATAACATGAGCAGCACCTGCAAGACGAACTGCCAAGGCTCATTATGTTTTAAGAGATAATTTCTGACTATAAAGATAAGGGTTAACAACCTCTGCTCAGTTCATGGCTTAAAGAGCATATTGGTTGGAATACATTTAAGCAAGTGATAAAATAACCAGATTATAAGTACAGGCATGGGATACGTTATTCGGAAACCCGTTATCCAGAAACCTTTGAATTATGGAAAGGCCGTCTCCGATAGACTCCATTTTATCCAAATAATCCAAACTTTTAAAAATGATTTCCTTTTTCTCTGTAATAATAAAACAGTAGTTTGTACTTGATCCCAACTAAGATATAATTAATCCTTATTGGAAGCAAAACCAGCCTATTGTTAGGGTTTATTTAATGTTTACATGATTTTCTAGTAGATCCAACTTACAGAAAGATTTGTTATCCGGAAAACCCCCGGTCCAGAGCATTCTGGATAACAGATCCCATACTTCTACTATGACATATAAGAGCATGTTACTACATTTTGCATTGTAAAACTTGTTTAAAAAAAATAACAATTTGCCTATCTGACATTGACATGAACCATTCTATCCATCAAGAAGTCTCCTTTTATTGGTCTAGCGTTGTATTTAAAGATTCATTCAATGTTTTCATGCTGCAAATCTTGACTGGAAATCCTTGTTTGGAAAAATGTGTTTGAGTCAAACAAAGTGCAAGAAAAAATGTCAATGTCAGTAATCAGGTCCCATAGCAAAATGCTGTCCCAGGGACTGCTCCAATTTGGAGTCAGGCAGAAATGTATTATCCCATTGCATCAGTCTTAAAGGAAAAGGTCAGTGTAAATAAAAACTAGGTAAATAGATAGGCTGTGCAAAATAAAAAAATGTTTCTAATATAGTTAGTTAGCGAAAAATGTAATGTATAAAGGCTGGAGTGAGTGGATGTCTAACATAATAGCCAGAACACTACTTCCTGCTTTTCAGCTCTCTAACTCTGAGTTAGTCAGTGACTATAAGGGGGGGCACATGGGACATAACTGTTTAGTGAGTTTGTAATTGATCCTCAGCATTCAGCTCAGATTGAAAAGCAACAGTTATGACCCATGGGGCCTCCCGTTAAGTCACTGATTGGTTACTGTGTGTTAATCAATCAGTGGAAACCAAGAGAGTAGTGTTCTGGCTATTATGACTATGTATTAGAGAGGGTACAGAGAAGGGCAACTAAGCTGGTAAAAGGTATAGAAAATCTTAGCTATGAGGAAAGACTGGCCAAATTTGTGATGTTCACGCTGGAGAAGAGGCGCTTAAGGGGTGATATGATAACTATGTATAAATATATAAGGGGATCATATAATAATCTCTCTAATGCTTTATTTACCAGTAGGTCTTTCCAGCTGACATGAGGTCACCCATTCCGATTAGAAGAAAAGAGGTTGCGCCTAAATATTTGAAAAATTCCTATTTGGAGACATTTGGTGGACTTTGAAAAATCGAAGTTTTTTTTGGAAAAAATTTTGATTTTTTAAATAAATTTTGGTTGATGTTTTTTATTTGAATTTTGAGGTGATGGCAGTTTAAAAAAACTCCCATCACCTCAAAATTCGACCCTTGATAAATCTGCCCCTAAATGTGTATCCTTATAGAGCATTTTTTGTAAATGGGGTCAATGACCCCCTTTTAAAGCTGGAAAGAGTCAGAAGAAGAAGGCAAATAATTCAAAAACAATAAAATAAAAACAATGAAGACCAATTGAAAAGCTGCTTAGAACTGGCCATTCTATAACATATTAAAAGTTGTCTTAAAGGTGAACCACCGCTTTAAAATTAGGAGTAGTGTTACAATTATAAAGTGAAGGTGGAAACCATGAATCATGATACCAGTGTGACTTTTGAGCGTATAATTGCATGAAAGATGAACAGATTCACAGAATAGTATCACCTAAACGAGCCAAGTTAAATATCCCATTTGACAATTAGGGGTAGATTTACTGAGGGTCGAATATCGAGGGTTAATTATCGAATATCGAAGTCGAAGGATTTAGCGCTATTCCTACGATCAAACGATAGGAATAATCGTTTGATCTAACGTTTTGAAGGATTTTAATTCATCGATCAAAGGATTTTCCTTTGATCAGAAAATTGTTAGGAAGCCTATGGGGACCCCATAGGCTAACATTGGCCTTGGTACGTTTTAGGTGGCGAACTAGGGGGTCGAAGTATTTTTTAAAGAGACAGTACTTCGACTATCGAATGGTTGAATAGTCGAACGATTTTGACTTCGAATCATTCGATTCGAAGTCAAAGTCGTAGGTGAAGGTCGAAGTAGCCTATTCGATGGTCGAAGTAGCCATATTCGACCATTCGAAATTTGAAGTATTTTTTCTTCTAATCCTTCACTCGAGCTAAGTAAATGGGCCCCTTATAGTGTGTGTAAAATAAACAGACTTTTATTGCCCAAAGGAATGTTAAATAGCTTTCCTTTCATTCTTCCTTGGTAACTGGAGTTAATGAGTACTTATAATATTACAGTTTCAGTGGAGACCTTGTCCTCCTAACACAAACTTTCTGCCAAAGCTCCAGAGCTGCCCCAAACCCCTACCTAGAGATAACCTCATATTAGATTATCTTAATCAATTTTATTGCTTCTAACACAAATTTAACATAAACAACACCTTGGCCAGATTATGTTTATTTGCTTAAAAACCCTGCAAGGTACATGGAGAGGTACATGAGTGCAATAGTTCTCCATATCTGGCTCTGTAGCGGTGCTGTGCATTCTGCTTGTGGGCTGAACCCAACATTATTTAGGGGGGTGAAACTGTTGGTATATGAGATTTGCGGTTGAGCTACAACCTCACCAGTTGTTTAGTGAATGGGAAGAAGCTGTTGAGAGTTGGTGTTTGAGAGTTGTTACTGAACCAGAACCTTCATATCCCCCAGGATTGATTTGGTGGCATGAGCATTGGTACTGACCAGGAGCCAACATGGTGGCTTGATGGCTCTGAGTTTCATTCTAACCAGGGCACTACCTGCTAGGAGTTTGTATATTCTCTCCTTGTCTGTTGGATGGAGCCAGAGGTGTAACTAGATATTCCTGGGCCCCACAGCGAATTAGTTTTCAGGCCCCCAAAATGTCTAGATGTTCACCTGTTTTACCAATATTTATTGAAATTGTATGATTTAGGGCCTCTTGGGGCCCCTATACCTCCTGGGCCCCCCTGCAGTGTCTGCTTTCTCTATAGCAGGTATCCACAACCTTTAGAACATTCAGAAGTAAAAAAAGTTGAGGAGTAAAACAACATGAAAAATGTTCTTGGGGTGCCAAATAGTGATTGGCCATTTGGTAGCCCCTTTGTGGAGTTCAACCTACATTGAGGCTCTGTTTGGCAGTACACCTGGTTTTTATGCAACCAAAACTTGCCTCCCAGCCAGGGATTCAAAAATAAGCACCTACTTTGAGGCCAATGGAGCAACATCCAAGGGGTTTGAGAGCAACATGTTGCTCACGAGCTACTGGTTGGGGATCACTGCTCTATAGTTACACCCCTGGGTGGAGCTATTGGTGCATGAGCTTTGTTACTGAACTAGAACCTCTCCAGTTGTAGTTAGTAAGGGGATGGAGCTATAATTACTAATGCAAAACTTCACCATCTAAAAGCTGTCCAGGTCATGTAGAAGTCAGTGGGAGTTATCCTTATCAAATTGTACATTTCCTTTAATTCAAGCTTTTAGAGGTTTTGGGGTTTTTTAATTTCTAATTGCAGAAGGATTTTGAGGTTTTCCTACTAGTATTCTGATGGTTTCCACATTTGTATTTGTTTGTTCTTTTAATATTTGGATCTTTTAATAAACTACTTATTTATGATTTTAGTCCCTGGCTGAAATCAGAAACTAACACAGAGTCATCTGAGAATGAACTGCAATGTGGATATCAGTATTCTTTAATATTTTGCAGTTGGTCTTCATTTTTATTGTGGCTTATCTGATTACTATTACTTACCTTTTACCTAAGACCATCTTAAAGTGAAAGGGTCAGAGTGATGACCAGATAATAGTGACAAACTGATGAAAATGAATGGCAAATTGACTTAGAATGATCATTGTCTACATAACACTAACAATTCATATGACCTCTCCTTTAAAGGGACACTGGCATCTGAAAAGATGCCATTCATGGTGACAAAATGAATTAAAATATGTTTTTTTAAAGATTGCATAAGGCAATATACTGTATATCATTCTGCTTCCATAGGAGTCATAGGAGGCTGTAGACAATGTGATAAGAAAATAATTCAATGGGTTGTTAACCTTTAAGTTAACATTTAGGATGTTATGGAATGGCTAATTCTAAGCAACTTTTCAATTGACTGTTTATTTTTTGATAGTTTTCAGATGATTTGCCCTTTTCTTCTCTTTCCTGCTTTCAAATAAGAGTCACGGACCCCATCTAAAAAACAATTGCTCTGTAAGGCTACACATTTAGTGTTATTGCCACTTTTTATTATTCATCTTTCTACTCAGGCCTTTCCTATTCATACAGTCTTATGAAAAAGTTTGGGAACCCCTCTTAATTCTTTGGTGTTTTGTTTATCATTGGCTGAGCTTTCAAAGTAGCAACTTCCTTTTAATATATAACATGCCTAATGAAAACAGTAGTATTTCAGCAGTGACATAAAGTTTATTGGATTAACAGAAAATATGCATCATAACAAAATACTTAGTTGAGCCTTTTGCAAATGTAACAGCCTCTAGACGCCTCCTATAGCCTTCGATGAGTGTCTGGATTCTGGATGGCGGAATTTGTGACCAACCGTCCATATAAAATCTCTCCATTTCAGTTAAATTTGATGTGTGTCGGCCATTCCAGAATATTGTATTTCTCCCTCTGCATAAATGTCTTGGTAGATTTTGAAGTGTATTTAGGGTCATTGTCTTGTTGGAATATCCACGCCCTGCGTAACTTCAACTTTGTGACTGATGCTTGAACATTATCCTGAAGAATTTGTTGATATTGGGTTGAATTCATCCGACCCTCGAATTTAACAAGGGCCCCAGTCCCTGAACTAGCCACACAGCCCAACAGCATGATGGAACCTCCACCAAATGTGACAGTAGGTAGCAGGTGTTTTTCTTGGAATGCGGTGTTCTTCTTCCGCCATGCAAAGCGCTTTTTGTTATGACCAAATAACTAATTTTTTGTCTCATCAGTCCAAAGTACTTTGTTCCAAAATGACTGTGGCTTGTCTAAATGAGCTTTTGCATACAACAAGCGACTCTGTTTTTGGCGTGGGTGCAGAAAGGGCTTCTATCTCATCACCCTGCCATACAGATGTTCTTTGTGCAAATTGTGCTGAATTGTAGAACGATGTACAGATAAACCATCTGCAGCAAGATGTTCTTGCAGGTCTTTGGAGGTAATCTTTGGGTTGTCTGTAACCATTCTTACAATCCTCCACATATGCCGCTCCTGTATTTTTATTGGCCTGTCAGACCCGGGTTTCATACCAACTGTGCCTGTGGCCTTCCATTTCCTGATTACATTCCTTACAGAATTTTATGTTTAATTTGAAATATTATACAGCTTTTTATGTCTGGGTGACAGGTCCACTTTAACGTAAAGGAGAAATGTTAGGCACCCCAAGTGATTGTATTTACTTACCTGACACCCCAGCCCATTGCTCCTATCAGCAGAAAACAGCACCAGCCTGGGGTTATACCAGTGAGCACCACTGAGCAATCCTCTTCCGGCTTCTTCTTTCTTCACATGGGTGAGCCAAAAACCCAAACTATTTCATTCTACTGCGCATGCGTCTGTCCCAGGAAATTTGAAGAAAGAAGCCGATCGATCCTAACTTTTGGCACCCCCAAGTAAATTCAGACTTTCCTTCTCCTTTAAGTAAAATCACATCATTGAGCAATATTCCACTGTACATATGTGAACCTAAATAAACCAACCTGGCTCCTGAATGGACTGATGACTCAGTGTGAATATTGTTTCCCCTTTGCATAGCTCTGTGGGCCACTGACAATGACCTTTTAGTGACATTTCCATTTAAAGATTTATTATTTAAAAGTAGAATTTCTGGTGTTTACCTTTCAGGTGCTGGCGGTCGGAAATGGAGTTCGGCTGCAGATATATTTATGTCAACGACAAAAACATCAATAGAGACAATGGGATAGTACATTCCCACCCCTACCCACTGCAGATCCACCCAAATGGTATGTTTAATGGACCAGCTTCTGCTTAAAGTGATTCTGTCATCATTTTTATAGTGTTGTTTTTATTTTTAAATTACACTGTTTACACTGCAAATAATTCACTATAAGTCATATAAAATTTCATTCTTGAAACAGCAAGTGTATATTTTTAGTTGTAATATTGGTGTGTAGTTGCATATCAGGTCATTTTGCCTGGTCCTGTGCTTTCAGAAAGAGCCAGCACTTTAGGATGGAACTGCTTTCTGACAGGCTGTTGTTTCTCCTACTCAATGTAACTGAATGTGTCTCAGTGGGACCTGGATTTTACTATTGAGTGCTGTTCTTAGATCTACCAGGCAGCTGTTATCTTGTGTTAGGGAGCTGCTATCTGGTTACTTTCCCATTGTTCTGTTGTCAGGCTGCTGGGGGGGGGGGGGAGGGGGTGATATCACTCCAACTTGCAGTACAGCAGAAAAAAGTTACTGAAGTTCATCAAAGCACATGTCACATGACTGGGGGAGCTGGGAAACTAACAATATGTCTAGCCCCATGTCAGATTTCAAAATTAAAGGTATAAAAATCTGTTTGCTCTTTTGAGAAACGGATTTCAGTGCAGAATTCTGCTGGAACAGCACTATTAAAGGGGACCCCTTACCCAAAAAAAATCTTCAAAATCCTATTTTATCACATGATTCAAGCAAAATTAACTTTAATTACACTATATAAATTATTTGAATCTTGTTTCCTTCAGTCTAGGAACTCATAATTATAACAAGCAGGCAGAGCCATTTTGTGGACACTGTTATTAAGACAAGCCTTGTATCATCTCAGAATCTTGTTTGTGCACCAGAACTGGGGACCTGATGTCCATCCCCATGCCCTGGCTACACAATTATGGTTAAGAGAACTGGGGGAATGTGGGGAGAGCAGCGACATCTAGGAAGTGCTGAATGGAAAGTGAAAGTAATTGTCTGCCTAGGCATAGAGGAGGGTCAGCCAGTATTTGATTGACAGCTGAGATTTTTAAATGAGCTTACAGCAGCTATGAATGCTTTAATAAAAAATGGAAATTGGATTTCATGTTTAATTTTCAAAGGACTTTTATTATACAGATTTTTGTGTCTGGGTGACAGGTCCACTTTAACTGATGCATTTTGAAAAAAAAACATGTTTACCCATGACAGTATCCCTTTTAAGGTTTAAAGATTAATTGGGTCATGTATTTTATAAAGGAAGGAATATCCCTAGCCCTAAAATATTTCTTATCGCCCCCTGGTATGGGATCTATTATGTTTAACGTTTGGGAGCTGGGGTTTTATGGATAAAGATTCTTTAAGGCTGCTAAAAATCATTCAAACATTAAATAATCCCAATTGGGTTGTTTAGTCACCAATATGGATTCATGTGATATAGTTGCCATCAAGTACCAGCTACTACTTTATTATTACAGAGAAAATGGAAATCGTTTTGAAAATGTTTTGCTTAAAATGGAGTCTATGGGAGATGTGATGGGCTTCCTGTAATTCGGAGCTTTCTGAATAACGAGTCCCTGGATGAAGTATTTGCATATATAATACACAAGGCAGAATATTCTGTCATTATATACTTATAATACACAAAAGCCATGAATATCTTGTAAATGATATCCTTATAAACGATGAGTTCTGATGTCATCAGTTATAAACTGATGTAATTTCTGTCACATGACTCGCTGAAATTTGTGTATTATAATAAATAACGTACCCCCACTTGTAAAATATGAGGATATTAGAAGTTACCTCTGAGTTCCATGACCTGTATAAAAACACTCGGCCTTAGGCCTCATGTTTTTATATGGTCATGAAACTCTTCGGTAACTTATAATATCCTTATATTTTACAAGAGGGGGTGCTTTATTCACTATATAATTGGTGCTTGGTGATGTCATTGGGTGCTTGGTAAAGCTCTGTCACATGACTCACTACGCTCCCTGCTTGAAACTTTTGCCTCTGCCCCCGACCTCCTTCTCTGGCCTCAGGTGCAGTGCTAGAGAAAATATACGGGTGGGGAGAAAAGCTACGAACTTTGCGGCTGGGGCAGGAGGGGGCTATATGGCTGCCCCCAGGCCCTGATTTGTGGAAAGGCTACCAAGGCCTGTGTATAGGGTGGCAGGATTTTAGGGGGCGGCATGAAGCCCAACCATACCGCATTGGTTCTGAAGCTCTGGGGCTGATCATGAGATACAATAGTTGTTTTTAAATTTTCCACGCGCCAATCCCCAGTTCTCCCGACCTGATGATGAGCATTTGTGCACAAATGAAGGAGAGAGGACAGGTTTGACGGACGGCAGAGGGATTAGGAAAACCCAGTATGTAAATTCGGCCCTGCCTACCCCAGTCCGACGCTGGTTTTGAGAGGTTTACATTTCTTTTAGTAAATGATCACTGGAAAACGGGTGAAAAGTCAGATCTGCTTTAAACAAAGCATCAGCTTTCTACAAAGAAACAAGCCGGGCGTATGCACCTACACAATTGTTTCCAAATGGCAGCTCTCCAAAGTGTACTTTCCACCGAAATCCCCACCCATACAGCAGCACATGAATAAAAGCAAACTTGATACTCCTCTTCAGGCCTGGACTGGGAGTCAAAATAGGCCCTGCCATTCCAAGTACACAGAGGCCCAAAGAGCCCCCTTCCAGCCCAAAAAGCCCCTTACCAGCCCACTATATGGTAACTTTCTATGGAACCATACAGCAGCCCCTCTGGCATTTGCCAGAACCCACAGATTGCCAGTCCAGGCCTGCTCCTCTTGATACTTGTGTATACTCTTACCCGACCTCCCCTCAAGTCACTGTCTGGTAACCAATCAGAGGAAACCAAGAGAGCTGCAAAGCAGGAAGTAGTGTTCTGGCTATTATGTTACACAACCAGTCACTCCAGCCTTTATACATTACATTTTTATATAACTAACAAAATGTATTTTGCTAATCTGATTTATATGCTCTTTAATACGTTCTGGACAAATTAGAGAGCATATAAATCAGATTAGCAATATTAATTATTGCAAAAAAACCGATGTCATCAGACATTTTATGGGATTTGAAATATTTTTCAGCTCAAACGATTGAACAGGTAAAAATGGGTATCAGGTTAGGAGATATTTTAACTACATTACGGAAACGAGAAGTTTGTTTATTGGATTTTTTACTTAGAGACACGTTTACCACTAGGAATGAATATTAGATTTGATGTTACATGCTTTATTTAATCTATATATAAATCTATAGATTGATATGTATTGATTTAACCTATAGTGGTTGCAACTGCCTTGGTTTTACCCCTGAACATGAATTTTTTTTAGAATCAGAGATGCTGAGTGATTTCATGGTTAAGTGGGTTTGTCTGGGATACCTTAATGAGATACTGATTTATTAATGACTCTGCTCAACCATGATTGGTTTTAACTGATGGGAGGGTACATCTGAAATGTATATATACATGGAGATATGTGTTCTGCTTCTCTTGGAATTGCCTATGATTAAGTGCTGGGTAAGCATGAAATGCGTTGGACTCCTTGTGGGGATATGATATGTAATTTTAAATGATACTTTTTAATAGAATGATTAGTGGATTTATTGGACAATAATAAATGTGTAGTTTTACAGAGCATTTGCTTTTAGATGGGGTCAGTGACCCCCATTTGAAAGCTGGAAAGGGTCAGAAGAAGAAGGCAAATGATTTAAAAACTATAAAAACTAAATAATGAAGACCAATTGAAAAGTTGCTTAGAATTGGCCATTCAATAACATACTAATTACCACCCCTTTAACTAAAGAAGTAGCTAGAAGTGTTGTACATTATATTTGTGCTTCTGGTCCAGCCCAAGGCAACCACAGCCCTTTATCAGTAAAGATCTGTGTCTCCAAAGATGCCCCAGTAGCTCCCCATCTTCTTTTCTGCTGATTCACTGCACATGCCCTGTGCTGCTGTCACTTAGGGACCCACTCACAATATACAGTACACATAGAATAGAAATGTCACAATATAAGGCTGATTAGTAATTAATACAGATAATTACTACATGGCAGCACAGAAACCAGTGCAATTAGCATCAGAATTTAATAATCAACCCTGTAGCATCATCTTATATTACAGGGGAAGCTCATTTTCTGCTGGATAATTAGTGACGAGCCCTAAGCTTAGCTTCTCAACAGCTGCTCAGAGCCCACTGAGCATGTGAGTGTCATAGACACTTTCCAAGATGGTGACCCCCTGTGACAAGTTTGAAGTCCTGGATCATTGCTGCTATTGACAAGCTGAAACTTTAGGCTGGCGCAAGAAGTTCAGTATATAAAATATGGCATTTTTAGCCATATTCATATCATTTTTAGTTCTCCTTGATGTGCTTCTCTGCTTTACAGATAAGTTACCTGTACATTATCTTGAATATGATGAAGATGTTTCTATACAGTGGTGTCTAATGATGACTTTTCATACAGAAAATCCTTCCTTGGTTACAAGTTCCTATGATAATTTCATTCCAATTGAATGGCCTCCTGCTTATGACAACTCTACGGCGGCTTCTGTAGCCAAAAAGGTTCCTGCACTGAAACCCCAGCTCTCACCCAAGCCAGAGCGAAGGACAAATGTCTCTCCCAGGCCTCATTCCCCACTTATGGCTGATTTAATACAGAGAATCGCTCAACACAAAGGTGAGTGTTTTATTTTTTTTAAAAAAATGTACAATAGAACCCCCCATTTTATGTTTTTTAGGGGAACAGAAAAAAATGGTGTAAAATCAAGGAAAATGTAAAATCAGGGAAATGCATTGTAGTAAGCAGCTTTTGTGGACATTTTGGTTAAGGGCATTCCTGCTGTTTTGCCTTTGTCTTATGATTCATTTCCTGTTCCTGTTTTCCCTCTTCCTGTCTAAGCTGAGAGCAAGTTTAGAGCAGGGCTGTATTACCTGCCATGTTCTAATAAATGTATAAAGTTCCTGTGCTGGTCTGACTGCTTCATCTGAAATAAAACATCAGTATCATTTAACCCACTGCTAGCCAATCAGTGTATTACATGTATTATGCATAATATATAGGTGGGACCACAAAACAACAATGTAAAAATTGAGGTTCCACTGTATTTACTTATATTGAATGGTTGAACAGTATTTTCATTGGATTAAGATGACTCTTGTGTTGGTTCTCCCTTATAGCCACCACTTTCCAGGAGGCACCCTCTCCCAATACACCACCAAATCCTCACCTGGATGTAAAGCCATCTGGTCCTACAGGTAGAAAGACACCCCCTCCTATTCCGGAACGCAGGAAGAAACCCTCCATGGTTCAGCACCAAGGTACAGTCTGGAAGGACACTTTTCTGCACACAGAATCCCTTCATCTTTTTGACTGAAATTGCACTGGTGCTTCTTTCCATTCATTGCAGGGAGTCTCGTTGCACTTCCCATATATTGTACAGGGGGATTTGCAGGTAGGGTTGCCACCCGGCCGGTATTGTACCGGCCTAGCCGGTATTACAAAGTTACCGGCAATGTAGCTGCCAGTAAATTTGTAATACGATAAAAAGGAGCCCTCGGCCTGCCCCCAATCCCCGCAACTTACCTTTTCTTTTGCCTCTTCTAGTGTCCGCGGTGTCCGTTGTGTGGCCCGCCCCTTTTGATGTCATGCCCGCCCCTTTTTATGTCATGTCCCACCCTTTTGAGGCCCTGCCCCCAACAGCCGGTAATTTTTTTTATAAAAGGTGGCAACCCTATTTGCAGGTATGGGACCTGTTATCCAGAATGCTTGGGATTTGGGGTATTCCGGAGAAGGAGTCTTTCTGTAATTTGAATCACTCTACCTTAAAGAGATACTGACACCGTAAAAATAACCTTTTTTATATCTATCATAACATTGTCTGTGAATGCTATTTATAATTTTGCCATAAAAGTATTTGCCTGATGCTTTTACTTTACCTTTCTTAACCCCTCACGTTCCTGTAACGAGGAGGCTGCCATATTTGTGCAGCAGAAGTCCGTTAGCATTAGAAACTTTAACTGACAGGCTGAGAAGGGACAGTCAGGTTGGCAAAACTGTCAGGTTTAGATACTTCAAGTAACAATTACTTAAAAAAGCAGAACTATCGGCGAAAAACGATCAACATGACCTATAGGTAACTTTTAATGTTGACTAATATTTTGAAAAGGAAACTATTAGTGTCAGTATCACGTTAAGTCTGCTAAAAAAATAATCTAAAATGAAATAAATCCAATAGGATTGCTTTGTGTCCAATAAGGATTACTTATATCTACGTTGGGATCAAATACAAGGTATTATTTTATTATTACAGAGAAAAAGGACATCTTTTAAAACATTGGATTATTTTGATAAAATGGATTTGATTGGAGACTGCCTTCCTGTCATTTGGAGTTTTCTCTATAACGGACTCCATACCTTTACAATATTGGGCAGGCACACAGCCTTTACTCCAGGTTGGGGCAGCAACTAGCGTTGTACATACATACAAATGAAAGTGAAAGCAAGGGTTCTTTTTAAAAGGTGAAGCAGTCTCATGAGCAATCTTTAAGAGAAAATAAAGATTTGAAGAACATGTAGAAATGAGGGCAGAACTATGCAGCTAAATGACAGATGTGCTGTTGTGTCCAACACACTACAAGATGCTCTGATGCTCTGCCTCTCCTGATCACATCACACTCCTCGTCAAAGCTCTAATTGAAAGATCAACCTTATATCAGGACTCAGGACAAGGTTGCAAGTATAGAGAAATGAGGGCGTATCATCTATCAACCATGGTTCCAAGAATATATATGACCGCAAATAAGGGTTCACCAAAATTGACCTTCTAGCTTGGCTTTCTGGGATATCTAATTGGCTTTCATGTTGACACTCCTTTGCCTGTGTTCTACAGTATCTGAGACTGGGTCGTGCTTCGTGATTGTGGCCCCAGCCTAACGCATAGATAACTCACTGGAAGGGTAACTTTTCACCACTCCTGCTCTAGATATAAATTTACTTGCCTTTAATTGCAGGTGTTCTTGAACCTGGCTATGATAATTTCAATCCTAAGGGCTGGGACACACTGGGCGATTTGGGGAGATTTAGTCGCCTGGCGACTAATCGCAGCAACTTTTCTCCCCGAATGCCTCCCCTCGCTCTGCGCCTGGCTAAAATGAAAAATCGCCTGCGCTAATCACACGCGGCGATTCATTTTCCGAAGTCGCCCGAACTTCGGGCGACTTCGGAAAACGAATCGCCGCGTGTGATTAGCGCAGGCGATTTTTCATTTTAGCCAGGCGCAGAGCAAGGGGAGGCATTCGGGGAAGATTGGTTGTGGAAAGTCGCGGCGATTAGTCGCCAGGCGACTAAATCTCCCCAAATCGCCCAGTGTGTCCCAGCGCTAAAGAGGAATCCCAGGCTGACAATCAAACTACAGGTAAATTTGGAATGAAGGGGATGAAGGTCTTTTTAGGGTATATTTCTTACACTGTATTACTTCTTTTCAGATGTGTACTATGAAACACCCCCTGACAGTGCTCCAGACGCATCTAGTGATTATCTACAAGTGCTTCAATCCCCTCCCTCAGAGCTGGAAAGGTCAAAGACTCCACCTCCTGTTCCAGAGCGAAAGAAGAGGAATTCATTGGTTCCTCCAGCTTGTAAGTCATGGCTTATGCTTTATTTTCTACCTTTACAAAGTTTAGGGGGTATTTGACTGATCTCCAACAACTTCATCTTCATTCACAAAACTCCACTTTCACCTATTCAGTAAAATATATCTGGTACTTTCTAATTATTATTCACGTTCTCATTAATTCACAGATAAACTACAGACACTGTCCCTTTGGATGTTGCTCTTAGTGGCCTCAAAGCAGGTTTTTATGCAACTGTAGCTGCATAAAAACAAGCTGTAGTGCCAAACGGAGCCTCCTGTATGCCGCCCTTATTTGGCATTGCCAGTGATTTTTTTCATGCTTATTTTCCTCCCCAACTCTTTTTACATTTGAATGTGGGTTACGAGTAAAAAAGGTTGGGGACCCCTGTCCTAGACACTAGACTAGTCCTTTCGTCAACTGGCTTTTGGAGGACAATAGCCAAATGCAGCAATTGTAATTTAGCCAGAAGTGTCTGGGGAACACTTTTTTGCTATAAAGGTACTTCACCCCAGCCTAAGGCAGAGGCCCTTGGTGCTTTTCTGGGGATGCTCCTACCTGTTTAAAAAATGGAAATTCGGTTCTTAACATTACCAGAGGTGGCTTTTTATCAGCTTGCTTCATTACAGGAGTGGCCCTGCCAATATAGAAATAGTGCCTTGGCATTACCTACATGAGACATTGCAAGAGCTGCTCCCTGACTCTGGAATTCCCTTACACTTTCCATTAGGCTGTGTCCCAATCCTTCAATCTTCAAATAATATTTTAAAACATAATAAGCCATTGGCACTGAGCAAGTGCAGGTCTCAATGCCATATTCTGAATCATGATCTGGCCCATCCCTACAGCTTGTGTCTAACATGACCTTTGTCTAGGTGATTTACTGAGCATTACCCTTTTTACCTGTATCAGTCCTTTTTGTATGTCTGTTATTTTCACCCTGGAGAATAATAATATTCAACTTCTAATGTGTTAGGATCATTAGTCTTCCAAGAAGTTAGCTGTAGGACACGGTCTGTCATGTTTGGGACTGAACAATTGTTTTATGGTAAATTTTTTACATTATGTTACTCATTGTCAGCTATGTACTATGAACCACCCACTGCTTACCTGGAAATACTTCCAGCAACTTCCTCAGAGCTGGAAAGGTCAAAGACTCCACCTCCTGTTCCAGAGAGAAAGAAGAGGCATTCATTGGTTCCACCAGTTTGTAAGTGATGGTCTCTGCTATTTCTATCATTACAAAGTTTAGGGGTAGTACTGATGTCCAACGACTGTCGATTCATTAACATAGAATCTATTGCTATTCAAAAATACACCAGGTATTTGTTCTACAAGCAGAAACTCAACTTTAAACCAGCCGACCGTGAGACGTTGAATAAAATATCCACTAGTTACATTGCCCCCTTTATGCAGGGATTATTCTGCAGATTGTAAAAAGAATGTATTGGGCTTAATAAATTGTGGGATTGCTCCTAAAATGCAATTGAGGTATGAGGGCCCTTATTGTTTTGATGGGTAGGGTTTGGGGAAACACCATTAAGAAGAAATTGGAGGTGCCCGAACCATGCAGTAAGGCAGGAGTGCCCAACCTGACTAAATTGGTGCATTGACACTGACCTCTCCTGACGGGTCTGCATAGACGCCCATATGATCTGATCGTTGGCACAAGGGCCAAATGATTGGATCAGCCCTGAATGTAGGTGGCCAAATAGGGTAAAGAGACACTCATCAAAGACCTTGCCAAATAAGTAGGACTGAACAAAAGAAACAGTTGCATTTGTACACTTGCATAGGGGCACACTGGCAAAACACCCAAAACTGCCCCCCATCCCCAGAGTCTTGATGGAAATCAGCGGACAAATACTGACACAAGTTTCTCATTTGATGGTATCTCTCATAGCCTGGAAATACGTCACTACAGTTTTCAAAGGCTAATATCAACCAACAAGCACTTGTCAGGGTATTTCCATTCTGTTGATGGGCAACTACAAAACGTGCCGCTTAAAGCACCCAAAATAGCCTTGTGTGCTATTACTATTAGTTATTTTGTTACAAGCTGATCAGTTATATTTTGGCCATTACTATGTCTTTTAGCACCTAAATTGGAAGAAAACAAAGCAGAACAGATACAAGCAAACTGCAATATCCTGCTCCTCAATCTTGGGAAGCTGGTGGATATCTCAGGTAAGACAATACCATATATATCACTGCTACTTGAGATGAGGATCTTTATTTTGGTATACTTTACTATTTCGATTAGTGTATTTAGTTTATGGTATTATTATGGTTTACAATTAAATATTCTCATGGTTTCTCTTTGGACAGGCTAAATACCAAGGGAGTTAATATGGACTGTACCCTTTAGGGACCTTTTGGTTGGTCACTCTCTATCTAAATGGGTGCCTTGGGAAAGCCCAAAGTGTATCTCATGCTGAAGCCCTTCTCATTTTGTACCATAGGTACGGCAAACTCTGTCAAGCCATCTCTGTGTAGCAACTGCTCTGCCGCATTATCCAAGGTCAATCCTATACAAGAGAACAAGGTGAATGGAAGCTGAATGCAGTCACATGATCTATGATACCCTAACATCTGATAATAGGAAAGGGCACATTACTTATTTGGCTTTCATCATAATTATTGTTGTAGGAAGCTCATTGCACTGGTAAGCGACACGACTAGTCATCTAGCTCTACAGCAGGGATCCCCAACCTTTTGAACCCGTGAGCAACATTCAGAATTAAAAGAAGTTGGGGAGCAACACAAACATGAAAAATGTTCCCGGAGTGCCAAATAAGGGCTGTGATTGGCCATTAAGTAGCCCCTATGTGGATTGTCAAACTACATTGAGGCTCTGTTTGGCAGTGTACCTGTTTTTTATACAACTAAAACTTGCTCACAAGCCAGAAATTCAAAAATAAGCTCCTGCTTTGAGGCCTCTGGGAGCAACATCCAAGGGTTTGGAGAGCAACATGTTGCTCACGAGCTACTGGTTGGGGATCACTGCTCTACAGTATACTGACCCTTTACTTCATTTTTTTTCTCCAGACCTGGTGTTGTGTTTTTTGTGGATGTGAAAATACTATGCCAGCCGGTACACACATTGAGAACTTTACAGAAGATCAAATCTGCCTCTCTGAGCCAATGCCTGGACAGACACCTGATGATGACTCCATATTAATATTCTGCGTTGACATATCTGGGAGTATGAGTGTGACATCAGAAGTGAGTCTTGCTGCTCTTCTATTTGAGATATCTCAGTTTTATATATCTGTAGTAATTCTGACTTTTAGTAGAGTTCCTTCTTATGTGTGGTAGAACACAGCGATATCAGCCTTACATTTAATTCATGTTGTTGCAGATAGAAAATGACATGAGCTTTAATGGTAACCAAGCACTCTACATAACAAGAATGGAGGTAAGGCTCACTGGGATGAGCAGGATTTTTCTGAGCCCAATAAATGTAAATGCTAAAGATGTTCTTTCTTTCCTCTGACCTACAATTACCACCTTTAACTGCTGGGTCATACTGAAGTTTACAGCTGATGGGCTACAAGTCTGGCATCTTAACTTAATTAGTTCAGGGTAACAGTGGTTTAATAGCAATGGAATTCTGCACTTTTAGCGGGTTGCATGAGTAGCTGGATAAAGATCCATTTGAAGGCCCAAGACAGTTCAATATCTTTTTTCTTTGTATGACTTTGTATGACATTCGCAGAAGTAACATAGTAACAGACATAGTAATATAGTAGGTTAGGTTGAAAAAAGATACATGTCCATCAGGTTCAACCTTTCTAAGTCTAAATAAAAACTGCTAGTTGATCCAGAGGAAGGCAAAAAATCCCATTTGGAGCCTCTCCAATTTGCCTCAGAGGGGGAAAAAAATCCTTCCTGACTCCAAGATGGCAATCGGACTAGTCCCTGGATCAACATATACTATGAGCTATCTTCAATAACCCTGTATTCCCTCCCTTTCTAAAAGCCATCCAACCCCTTCTTAAAGCTATCTAATGTATCAGCCTGAACAACTAATTCATGGATTTGTCTAGGTACCCAAGAGACCCAGGGCACAGGCCCTAAAGAACATTCTATTTCATCATGTTAGGGTAACCTTCTTGTTCATCACCAGCCCCCAACTGTTTTGGGCACTATGTACTTCAGAATTGTGAATATAGATATGTTAACTCTTGTTGATTTGATGACCCAGGAAGGGTACAAGGAGGCCAAACTAATTGTTTGTGTACTTTCTTATACAGCTTATTCCCAATACTTTTGGTGCAGACAATGATTTATTTTTAAATCTGGTTAGGCAGCCTGGCTGCAAAAATGCTGTAAAACAGGTTATATGAATCACCTTAAATAATTGTTATATGTTCTTTCATGAGTTTAACATCTTATTGTTGGCTTTGCCGTCAAACAGTAAATTCCCATCTTTCATGTATTGTATTGTTTGTGCCTTTTCAAAACAGACGCAGTACAACAGGTTGTCCATTTCGGAAAACCTTGTTTGACTCCATTCAGGACTTGGCAAAAAAGAATGTTCCTTATTGCTGCTAAACCGGACAACCACCTATTTCAAACTTAAATTTAGTCAAATGGTTGTTGCTATTTTAAAGCTGATCTTGAAGTCCCCTTTCCTCCTCAGGAATGCTCTGATGATTGATTATACAGTTTTGCTTACCTTTTGTTCAGAAATTATGATTGTGCTCAGATTAAGTTAGCAAAATGTGGTTCCTATTTACTTGGCTATTCATCTTAAAAATAAGCATTTGATCTGAAGAAACTGGGATCAACAAGGTGTCGTGAGAAACATGTTGCTAGAAAGCCACTGGTTGGGGATCACTGGAATAGTGTATGTGTGAATGAGTATTATTACGATTGTCTAAGGTTTCAACAAATGCTCCACCTCTTTGCACCATTTTCTCCATATTCATCAAATAAATGAATAAGATTTAGCAGTTCACCTTTATTTTGGGGACATAGATGGAAGATCAAGCCTGAGGCTTTGGCTGAGCTACTGCTGGACTAGGAATACAAGACACAAAAGGGAGCATTGTGCTGCACCTTCCCTGAAAACATATTGCGGACAAAAGTGTTTATTGGTTTTTCTTTTCTCAGGCCTTGAAATCTGGTCTCTTGCAGTCTCTTGATTATCTTTATAGCCAACATCCAAAGAAAAGGGTTGTGCTCATCACTTTCAGTGACCAGGTAAGTGGCCTTTGGCAGCATTTTAATACTCAGATGGTGAAAATGGTTTGGTTACACCAGGGGTTCCCAACCTTTTCTACCCGTGAGCCACATTCAAGTGTTGGAAAGCAGCACAAGCATGAAAACAAATCCAGGGGTGCCAAATGAGGGTTGTGATTGGCTATTTAGTAGCCCTTATGTGGACTGGCAGCCAACAGGAAGCTCTGCTTGACACCTGGTTTTTCTGCAACCAAAACAAGCCTGGAATTCAAAAATCAAAATCATCTGTTTTGAGTCTACTGAAAGCAACATCCAAGGGGTTGGTGAACAACATGTTGCTCATGGGCCACTGGTTGGGAATCAATGGGTTACACCAACCTAGACAACCACCTCAGGAATTTCTTTGGTACAGAAGCAATGAGCACTGACATAGCACACTAATCTATTCCAGGTAATGATATATGGGGATGGCACATCACCACCTCATATCCTGGATGATACAGAGCTGTTAGATCCTGATTATTTAAGATCCTGCGGAGAAACGCAGCCAATGCCTCACACATTAGAAGAAACACTGACTGCACTGAAGTCGAGGATTGGAAGGTACTGTGTGTGTCATTGAAACAGTTTGTGGTTGGATGTAGTTCAACAATGGGGTGCTCCCAAGTTTGGTGCTGAAGCATCTAGTAATCATGGGAACCCCTACTGCAAATAACAACCAGCAGAAATTAAGTTTTAGTGACTGTGAGTATTTATAGGAAAGGATGGATGCCTCTTGGTGGCAATATGGAGATGTAGTTGTCCTAATTGTTGTATTTGGTTCAGGTACTGAGTTTGTACCTTAATCACAGAACTTTATATAATGCAGGTACACACATAATCAGTTCTATCCATATTGCCTACATCGAGGCTCTTGTAACCTGTTATGTAGAAATTCGTTGACTTAGGTTACCATTCTACTATTGTGTGCAATTATATAGTTCAGACACTGGCCTATGTGTGTGACACATGCACTAACACTAGGCATAATGTTGCCTGATTGAACCCCTAGGCCTCTTCAATCTCTCTCCACTGGTCACGCCCACAAAGGTCATGGAACTCATCAGTGGCATTAAAATGTCCTTTATAATACACCAAAGTCATGAGTCTCTTGTAACATATATGCTAAGCAATAGCATCATTATCACCACCGATAGTAGTTATGTCACAATAATTTGCAGTCTCACTGACCTATACAGGTAAAGTACCTGTTATTCAGAATGCTCTTGACCTGGTATTTTCCAGATAAGGGATCTTTCCGCAATTTGGATCACCATACCTACTTAAAAATCATGTAAACATTAATTAAACTCAATAGGCTGGTTTTGCCTTTAATAAGGATTAATTGTATTTTAGGTGGGATCAAGTACAAGGTACTGCTTTATACTGTAATTACAGAGAAAAATAAAACAATTTTTAAAAATTCTGAATTTTTTGCCTAAAATTGAGTCTATGGGAGATGTATAACGGGTCCCATATCTGTACAATCTTCCTGGGGCAGATGTACCAGTCTAAATTTGAGCCTATATGCTATGGGCCAATGTTTCTCTGTAATCTGAATTCTTGGTTTTTAAAAAAAAAAATACTCTTAAAGGTAGAACTAAAGCCTACAAATATACAGCTAGTAATTATGTATCTTATATATTGAACTGTATCAGCCCATACGTTCAGCAGGCCTATAACATAAATGATCCATTCCTTCAATGTTGTCCAACACAGCTTGCCATCTTCTGATCCTTTTAGGACATCTGCCATAAAAGTTGATGCCATGATTAAAGGAGAAGGAAAGATCCAAGACAATTTATTGCCAATAGATTAGCCACAATAGTGCAAGCTAGAACGCTATATTTATTCTGCAGAATGGTTTACCATACCTGAGTAAACAGCTCTCTCTGTTTGTTTACGATAGAAGCTGCCATATAAGCTTGGTGTGACATCACTTCCTGCCTGAGTCTCTCCCTGCTCACTTACAGCTCTGAGCTCAGATTACAGCAGGGATGGCAGGAGGGAGGGGGAGAGGAGCAAACTGAGCATGCTCAAGCCCTGCCCTGGAGGTTTAAGCTGAAAACAGGAAGTCTGATACAGAAGCCCATGAGTACACAATAAAAGGAACTAAATGCTGTGTTTCTTTTGAGGGCTCAGAGCAGCATTACTTTGAGGGTTTACTGATATATTTATATAGACCTTTCTGATAAAGCTTACTTACTTTAGCCTTTCCTTCTCCTTTAAGAACACAAAAAATAATTCATGTAAATTGCAAAAGTGCTCATAAGAGCACTCGGGCCAACGTTACGTTAATTTATTTTGAGGGTTTACATTTCTTTTAAGATTATACAAAGGTGTAATGGTTGCTTGGCTTTAAAAAGTCATCAGTTCCAAACATTGAATCTTGCAGACAAATAAGTGCAGGACCATAGCAGTCGTGCATGTCTGTTTTTAAATTGTCAGTATTATGTGCCTTTGAAAGTGATCCCTGATCAAATTTCCAAAGCAGAATCAACAGTTGGACACCAATTCAAACGCAGAGAAATAACATGTCTTGTATTTCAATAGTTTGTATGAAATGGGAGCGACGGCACTTGGACCGGCAGCATTGGTCTCCATAGCGATGGCAGCTCAAAAACCAGGATCCAAGGCAAGTGAGTCTGAATTATTAATGCATAGGGGATAATGAACCCCATCATATCATGGTATATATACCATATAAGGATAATGTAGGCCCTACTTTAAAATATAAAGATATTTAAAAGTCAAGTTCCTGTATAAAGGAAGAACGAACAGGCACTCAAGATGTTTTCCGAGTGCTTTATTCAAATGATTGCATTACAGACAAATATTTGACCTCTCTTCCCCTCCTGGAAATTCAGGTGATCATATGCACAGACGGTAGAGCCAACACCTACCTGGGGAACCTGGATGATATTTCGGAAGAGCATGCCTATCAGTCTTCCCGGCTCTTCTACAGCAACTTGGCTGGTTTGGCTCTCCGGCACAGGTTAGGCCTTGTCTTTTTTAATCCAGGATCCCCTAAAATATGTATATGTATAATATGTATAAAATATGTATATAATTACATCATCCCCATGGGATTTAACGGAAAAACAACCAGAGATTACTGTCTGATTGCGTTGGGAACTCAAAACCTAACAGTCAAAACCTCCTGTTACAGTTAGTGGGCCCTCTTTTATTGTCAGCAGGTCTGTCCCCAACATCACTGACCTGCCTCCAATGTCACCAGGCTCACCTCCAGCCACAGCTCCACCACCACGACTGTTCATGGAAACACAGTTATGATTCAAATTGTATTGTTTGGAAGCAAACACTATCCCAACAAACTTTAAAATTCCCAACACATTGGGAATGGCTGGAATACAGATACATGTATGGGATCCGTTATTCAGAAACCTTATGGAAAGGCTGTCTCCCTGTAGACTTCATTTTATCTAAATAATCCATATTTTTAAAAATGATTTCCCTTTTCTCTGTAATAATAAAACAGTAGCTTGTACTTGATCCAAACTTAGATATAATTAATCCTTATTGGAAGCAAAACCAGCCTATTGGGTTTATTTAATGTTTATGTGATTTTCTTGTAGACTTATGGTACGAAATTATAGAAAGATCTATTATTCAGAAGACCCAATAGATAACAAGTCCCATTCCCTTTATTTTGTATAGGTAGAGAAGATATAAGTAATTTTGGGGGGTTTTGAGGGGTGGCATGCCGATGGGACAAATCCCAACAGATTCCAGTGACTGCATATTTATGTTATGGGATTATCCCATAACATAAATATGCAGTCACTGGAATCTGCAAGGCCACCGTAATATTGTTCTAGAGAAAGGCAACAGGCAAGATAGAATAATATGATTCCGCAATTGTAGATACATGAATTTTGTGACTTTCTTTTTGCAGTCCTAACATATTACATATTTCCCTACAGTGTGGTAGTGTCTGTACTGACCATAGAAGGGACTGACTGCAGGTTGCCTGAACTCGGGCAGTTAGCTGATAAAACTGGAGGCAAGGTAAGGTACACATCTCTACAGTCATACAACAATCACTGGTACACATCTTTTGATATATAGATTTACCATCCCAAATGTTGTTTTTCAACCTTTAAAGAGATACTGTCATGGGAAAATTTTGTTTTTTTTCAAAATGAATCAGTTAATAGTGCTGCTCCAGTAGAATTCTGCACTGAAATCCATTTCTCAAAAGAGCAAACAGATTTTTTTATATTCAATTTTGAAATCTGACATGGAGCTAGACATATTGTCAATTTCCCAGCTGCCCCAAGTCATGTGACTTGTGCTCTGATAAACTTCAATCACTCTTTACTGCTGTCCTGCAAGTTGGAGTGATATCACCCCCCTCTCTTTTTCCCTTCAGCAGCCAAACAAAATAACAATGGGAAGGTAACCAGATAACAGTTCCCTAACACAAGATAACAGCTGCCTGGTAGATCTAAGAACAGCACTCAATAGTAAAAACCCATGTCCCACTGAGACACATTCACTTACATTGAGAAGGAAAAACAGCAGCCTGCCAGAAAGCATTTCTCTCCAAAAGTGCAGGCACAAGTCACATGACCAGGGGCAGCTGGGAAATTGACAAAATGTCTAGCCCCATGTCAGATTTCAAAATTGAATATAAAAAAATCTGGATTTCAGTGCAGAATTCTGCTGGAGCAGCACTATAAACTGATTCATTTTGAAAAAAAAATTTTTTTGCCATGATAGTATCCCTTTACCTAAACAGGCCGGATTTATGGCAAGGCCACAAAGGCCCGGGCCTAGGGATGCCAAAGTTTAAGGGCGGCATGCCGTCCAGCCGCATTAGGAACACAGCATTCTCCATCGCCATAGTGTATGCGCGAACGTCTGCTCATAGGGGGTGCGTCCGGATCGCAGCTCTAGGACCGTGAGGCCTCAGCGTGCCGTGGACGCAAATCCAACCCTGAGGCTAAAGCCAGTTTAATCATGTTTGGGGGGGAAAGTAGATATTAGAGCGACTGTGCAGAAAACAAATACAAATCTATTAATTCTGATGTTATAACTACATCTTCTACCAGCATAGGTTAAAGGGTTTGTCCACCTTTGAGTTAACTTTTAGTACGATGTAGAGAGTGATATTCTGAGACAATTTGGTCTTCATTTTTTATTTGTGGTTTTTACATTATTTAGCCTTTTTTTGGGGAAACTCTGGTTTGCAATCTCAGCAATTTGGTTGCTAGGGTACAAATTACCTTAGCAACCATGCATTGATTTGAATAAGAGACTGAAATATGAATAGAAGAGATAGGATAGAAAGATGAGCAAAAAAAAAGTAACATAACAATCCATTGCGTAGCCTTTTTTATATGGGGTCTGTGACCCCCATTTAAAAAATGGAGGCCAATTATAAAGTTGCTTAGAATCATTGATTCTATAACATATTAAAAGATAATGTAAAGGTGAACCACCTCTTTAGTCAGTTTTTTTCTTCTTTGATTTTCTTATTGAATCCAATTTTCTTTTGTTATGGTGAAAACAAGTCATTTCACTGCAGGGCTGTAATATCATATTTAAAGATGTAAAGTCTAAAATAGAATAAGGCTAGAAATGCTGTATTTTGTATACTAAATATAAACATGAACTTACTGCACCACAAGCCTAATCAAACAAATAATTTATGCTTTCAAAGTTGGCTACAGGGGGTCACCATCTTGTAACTTTGTTAAACATCTTTGCAAGACTAAGACTGTGCACATGCTCAGTGGGGTCTGGGCTGCTTAGGGATCGTCATAAACAAAGCTGCTTGAGTTCTGCATGGCTGGGAAGTAAGGCGGGGGCTCCCCCTGCTGTTCATAAGTATGATTGTTTCCCTGCAGAGCAGTTAGGGACCGTCTGCCAATTCCTATCCACAGCAGTAAATGAAGGGAGAATTTCACTGCATACAGTCAAGTTTCTTATAAAAACCGTACACATTTTTTAATTAAAGTATATTGGAGATAGGTTTATTTTTCATTTCATTTCTTTTTTGCCTTTACACGCCCTTTAAGGGCAGTGATTGTTTTCGAGTGAGACTGAATGTGCTAAAATCGTAAAACTGTTTTTCATGCCCCCAAAATGTTGACTTCTTTTACTGATATTTATTGAAATTGTATATGAATTAGGGCCTCATGGGGCCCCTATACCTCCTGGGCCCGCCTGCAGGGTCTGCTTCCTCTGTAGTTATGCCCCTGCTAATGGCCTAAGGAGTAAATATGTAAGCTGTCTCCCAGGGAACATGCAGATATTGATGGATGGTATCATGGAGAAAAAAGCGTCAGATTTTCTATGAGGCTACTAACGGGTTCCAGGGAGTTAAGCATAGACAGGAAAGCTGCTAATTACCAAAACTATGATCTGATAAAAATATAGACTGATACTACTTGTTATTTGGCTCTGTAGGTAAATATTGTCCATCCTCTGAACTTGGCCCAAGAGTTCCAGTCTATTCTGGAAGAAGAAATCAATGCTACCGATGTGAACGTGAGGGTTTACCTACCAAGTTACATGTAAGCAGAATGTTTATTATTATGGCAATACGCACCAAGGAGGCTCTGATATAGAACCACTTTGATTTCATTGAAATGTCTGTAGTTGTATGAACTGACTGAAAGCTATGTTTAAAAAGTTTAAAAAATGAGATTGAAATAGAACTGATCTCCTACAAACATGGCAAGGAAAGGAAAAGACAAGGATCTGTGCTGGGAGGTATACCTTAAATATATAAGTCCAGCATACATAGTAGTGGGAGCACTTACCAGTACAGCATAGTACAACATAGCAACAAATTCAATCAAAAACGGAGCACCGGGGAAGCCAAAATTCATAGATTAATAAAAAGTTCGGGCAGTTTTTCGTATGCAAACTTTTAAAGCTCATACAATAAATTCTACTTTTTAATCAATGAATTTTGGATTCCCCGGTGCTCCGTTTTTGATTGAATTTCATGCCTTAAATAGATAGAGCACTGGTTCCTCACTGGTCCAACATTTTATCAAGGTTTATTAAGTTCTAATAATTTCTCAGGGTTGTTATTGGTAATGTCTTTAAATTAGATAGTTCTCTTTCTTCAGATAAGGGTTACTGTCCGACTGATGGTTACATTTTCACAGATCAGATGCAATTATGTTCAAAGCGTGTAAATTGTATAATTTCCCACCCTCTTTATAAATATGGCCTATGCACGTGATTCTCAGGACGCAAGTCTGCCTCCGCAGAGGGAACACCGGGATTACCGGCATTTTTAAAGGGCACAGTAACTCCAGGGTTTCCTCTGTGCCAGTAGGGCAGTTCATTAACGAACATGTGACAGACATGGTTGTTCCGAGCACAATTATAGGAGAATGCAAAGGAGTATGTGTGTGGATGCAAGTGCAACAAGGCACAAAGCAAGGCATAACAATAAGTGTTCCCATTTTAAAGCAGCCACACTCAAGGCTGAGACCTACAGTGAGACCTACTCTGAATACTTACAGAACAGTTTGCTCCATATTTTGAGCTATGAATCCTGCAGGATTCCTATTTATGTCAATAAATTATTGAGTTTTTTTTTATTTTAGAGAATAATCTCTTTTTGCTTTAATAAATAAACTGCATGACCAGGAGGAGTAATGAGCACTTAGCAGGGTACAGTATTTGTTCTTGTGATCTGAAGTGCTGCCCCATGGGGGTTTACTTATTTTTTTTACTATTTTGCCCTTTTTTCTCTGTCACCAGGTATTTTGTGTACGAGGGGCACTCTGCACCCGTATTGGAGCGAACCATTGGAAGCACAACACCTGACACTGTGCTGTCTATGGAGTTTGACATCCATTCATCCAAGATTCAGGGTGATTAAGTAAAATGGTTTCTTTTTACGAATTTAAGTAATTAGCAATGTTGTTGGGTGTGTTACATGTATGCCATGTGGCCAGGTTCACCCAGGTCACAATTTGAGCGCAGGCAACTGTCTGCAGTTGTCTGTGCTCCAAAACAAAGAGTTACCTGCAGCAATTAATTTAGTCAAGTGCAAAAAAATGGACTGAACCTGTTTTTATACCTTGTAACCTCTTTCCTGCTCATATTTGAGCTGTATATTTCAATGAATACCGTATATACTCGAGTATAAGCCGAGTTTTTCAGCCCCAAAAATATGCTGAAAAACGCTACCTCGGCTTATACTCGGGTCAAGCGCAAAAACAGTCGCCGGCGCCTAAGAATAGTCGCCGAAGTCCAAGAATAGTCGCCGGCGTCCAAGAATAGTCACCAGCGCCCAAGAATAGTCGCCAGCGTCCAAGAATAGTCGCCAGCATCCAAGAATAGTCGCCAGCATCCAAGAATAGTCGCCAGCGTCCAAGAATATTCTCCGGCATCCAAGAATGGTCGCCGGCATCCAAAAACGAGACGCCAGCAACTCCAATGGGAGCAGAAACCCTAAATTTTTTGATTGAAACTTACCAGAAGCTGCTGCATTTCTCACCCTAGGCTTATACTCGAGTCAATAAGCTTTCCCAGTTTTTGGAAGTAAAATTAGGTACCTCGGCTTATACTCGGGACGGCTTATACTCGAATATATACGGTAATGACCTTTTTTAGCAAAGGTGATATCAAGCAAATTAGTATGGATGTGTTGGACTAATATACATTTCCCTGTGTGATTGGATCACAGATGCATTGCGTCACTCCCAACTACCAGTCCAAGTGCAGCTGACATTTTGCCTGCCGGACGGAAGAAGAAGCCACCGGATTCTGACTCATAGAAGGCCAGTGACCAATGACAGGTGAGCATAATGGACAGGGGGACTGAAAATATATCTTATATTTTAATATATATTTTATTATATACATTACAATGTATATTATCTTATTATAGAGACAATTGAAGTCCAACACACAGGGGTTTACTTACCAAATATTTATCTGAGTTTTTAAAATAAAAAACTCAGACCAAAATAGAATCCACGATTTGACCTTATTTGTTAATAAAAAAAACTTGAATTAATCGGATCAGGGGAAAACTCGATAAAACCGAGTATAAATCCAAATGGTAACATTTTTTGGAATTTTCTTTCCCGCATTGCTCAATTTTTTTTAGTGGCTTTTTCCCAAAAAGTCAGAATTTTGTGCATTTTTGCCTGAAATGCCTGATTTTTGGGGTAATTCCAGCGCAGACCACAGAAGCTTCCAAATGATAGGGACCTATAAGGATAGCGACCTCTCCCAATCACTTATATACAAGCTCGTTAGGTCTGAGATGCCGGATGTTCGAACTCGATTTTTCCATCCTCGGGGTATAATAAATCTTGAAAAATTTGAGGGTTTTTTTCCACAAAAAATTCAGATTATATAGTAATTTTTTTTTCCAGTTTTTAGCATTCCGACTTTAATAAATAACCCCCATAATGTATTGTTTTATCAGCTGCCAAAGATCACATTACACATTACAGAACCCTATGTAAGTTTACTTTTGTAATCAAAGCTTGACTTGCTACTATAATACCCATACCCAATGCCTAACTCTAACTTGCCTGTAGTTTACAATGAATTGCCATCAAAGGTGCAAGGAACATATTAGGAAGGTAATTTATGGAA
This sequence comes from Xenopus petersii, assembly GCA_038501925.1. Taxonomy (NCBI): domain Eukaryota; kingdom Metazoa; phylum Chordata; class Amphibia; order Anura; family Pipidae; genus Xenopus; species Xenopus petersii. The sequence goes on along the minus strand of CM076685.1, from coordinate 102,008,572 downwards.
GGTAGTCTGGTATGAGGCTTAGAGACAGTAATACTCTACCAGAACCAGAGCCAAACTACAGAAATATACACACACTCTATATACACACACTCAGGCAACTCACTTCTTTACAACCACCCAAAACCCAATTCACACTTTTAATCTTCATTTGGTACATGACCAAGTGCAAGGGGAGTACTTGAGTTTACTGAATTTTGAGAACCGCTCCTTTTTTGGTGGAGCCAATAGGTATTTAGGTGAACCCCTGTCAAGGCATATACTGAACACATACATTACATACACTGTGTTTCTGACTGGGGCATTTTGTTTCTCTTTTCCATTAGTTTAGCTGCTCTGGAAGCCCTCAATATGAGTGTCCTGCAGATCCATAGTGCCCAGATTAGTGCCCATCTCGCTATAGAAGGACGTGTGGATGAGGCCACTAAGGTGGCTCTGGCGCTGAAAGAACTCATTGCTCAGATTATGTAAGTATCATTGTTTAATAGTACAGAAGCAATGTTGCTGCTCTAATGCTAACTTTATAAAGTAGGCCAGTCCTCCGTCATCTTTATATAACAGCAATTTCCTAGGCAGTAATATAGAAAGGAAAGCTTCAGTGGTGTCAGCCTGGGCCTCCTAGGACTAACCTGCTGGCCTGATATTTAGGGCCCACTGTTTGATGTAAAATATGTTAAATGGTATTAGTGAGACATGGCTCTGTGGTGGTAATAAGAGGGCTGCTGGGAACTGTCCTACAGTCTACAGGCAGACCCATCTGTTTTTAGTCCTAAGGGACTTGCCTGACACGACAAGACATGTGGGTCACAGGGTTCCCTTGCTAACTGTTGTTTCTCTGCCTTTCATCCCTAGGATGAGCTGTGACAAAAACTATTCCTGTCCTAGCTACCCTAGTACCTTTCCCCACCTGGTGTATTGCTTCCATTTCTTCTTACTGAGTTCAGCATCTTAGGGTCCCGGCTTGCTTTCTCAGATGTTCCAATATGCCAAAGAGGACCACACCCAGGGTTGTCAGATCTAAATTTTAAAACCAGCCCAAAACTAGCCAAGAGGCATTTCAAAAGTAGCCCAAAAATAGCACATGTGCCGTGAAAAAATAAATGAATATATATGAAAATATGCCTTTTTTAAATTTTTCCATGAAGCAAAAAGGGACAGATTTGCCCATCACCAAGGGGCGTAACTACAGACGGGGACCAGGAGGTATAGGGGTCCCATAAGGCCCTAAAATATATACAATTTCAATAAATATTGGTAAAACAGGTCAACCTCTAGACATTTTGGTGGCCAGCAGATTTTTGCCCCAAAATTCTCTGAAATTGAGGAAAGTCACTGGAAAATGCAAGAATGCTTTAGAGTGATGGGAGACTGGGGGTACAGAGCCCAAAATCTGGTAACTCATGACTTCTATACAAGTTAATCCCATTGCATGCTGGGTATTGTAGTCTAACTGCCGAGTTGAAAGTAAAACAAAAACTACATTACCCAACATGCATTGGGAGACGCAGGCTTGGCACATTAGGGAGAGAAAAAATGTTGGCTTGTTTCCAAAGTATGCAAAAAAGGGGAGAGAAAATGGAAAGAGCTGGCCCTCACAGTTGCACCTTCCCATATATAACCTCCGAAGTAGTTAGAAGTATTAAAATTAAAACGTAACTTTTAATATGTATTTAAAATGTCCAAACAAAAGAAAATATATCAATATTAAAAAAGCAGCAAGAAACAGGACGTTGATTGACTGGTAAAGGAGGGTTGTCACGAATCGTGCTGAGCAACCATTTAACCCAGCGATCGGTTAATCTTAATGGGTGTTCGGTATAAATTGTGTACCTAATCAGCAAACAGCCAGCTTGCCTTGCTGGTAAATATCTGTTCTGTCGCTAGTGAAGAGTTCTAGCCCACGGTTCTACAGGCCTTTGACAAAGCTCGCAATTGGCGGGGGAAACGCGCGTCAGGCGCACCTTTTAGTTTTCAGTTAGGCAGGACGCTTGATAGGGACCTTTATGGTAAAACGGATCAGGAGGGTGTACTACGAGGGTGAAGGGGTTGGATGTGGTATATGGATCCGCGGGCCAGAACTTTAGCTCTCTGTAGAAATTAAGCACCTAAGCAATACGGTAATTTCACTGAATGGTACTTTACAGCGGGTGGTGAATCTGAGGGTGAAGGGGTTGGAAATGGTAGAATGAACCGTGGGCTAGAACTCTTCACTAGCGACAGAACAGATATTTACCAGCAAGGCAAGCTGGCTGTTTGCTGATTAGGTACACAATTTATACCGAACACCCATTAAGATTAACCGATCGCTGGGTTAAATGGTTGCTCAGCACGATTCGTGACAACCCTCCTTTACCAGTCAATCAACGTCCTGTTTCTTGCTGCTTTTTTAATATTTATATATTTTCTTTTGTTTGGACATTTTAAATACATATTAAAAGTTACGTTTTAATTTTAATAATTCTAACTACTTCGGAGGTTTTATATGGGAAGGTGCAACTGTGAGGGCCAGCTCTTTCCATTTTCTCTCCCTTTTTTTGCATATAATCATTATTTGACCTTGCACACCATATACTGTGTTTGATGGTTGGTGCTCCCCAACACCATATACTCTTTTCGTTGTTTCCAAAGTACAAACTAGCCAAAGGCGCAAAAAGCAACCCAAATCTGTACCTTGGCTAGTTTGTACTTTCAAAACCCACTTGGGCTTTATATTAGTAGACCAATTTGGCTGGAAAACCTCCAAACTGGCAACCAGATCTGCCTTCCTTTTTTTAACCATTTGAGGCCCTTCCCCTTCCAGGGTTGGTAGACCTCCCTCTGATGGTGACTTAATTACCCCCTTTGATATTAACAACAAAGCTTTCTGCTGCCATCTATTGGTAAAAAATATACATTACACACACCATTATATTTAAACCACTCTGCCAATAAAGCCTGCTTAACCTTGACAACTTATTTGTGGCTTTAACTCTACACACAATATTCAACATTCATATATATATATATATATATATCACATATTAAGCTCATAACCCGCAGTCTGATGATCATTTCACAAAAATACATGACGCAGACATAATGTTGCAAATAACTTTTATAAATGAAATCTTTTAGAATGAAATATGGAAAAACTTTGACATCACAGGATATAGAGATAAAACATTATACTGATCAAGGCACAGCAACTTCTCTTTAAGTGAACCCCAAAACTACACTGTTACGGCACAGTGTTTTCTGCGCTGTTAACTTCACAGCCAGCAACTGAACATGTTTGTCTCAGAGTTAGAATTTGCAAAGTATCCCTATAGAACACACAGTAGTTAACTAAACTTAGCCAGTGCCACATCCCGGAGTCCATTGACAGCCAACAGGGCTTTAGTATTCTGGCAAAAATTTTACATGGTCTGGAAGAGACGGTGGAGCCAGTCCTTGGTTTCCTCCAATGACCTATAATAGGCAGGGTGTGGTTTTTCAACCTCTTTACCATTAGGCATGACAACATCTATGCTTAAATAGCGTACTGGCTGATATTCGCCAAAACTCTTCACAGCGTGGCGCATTATTGTTTGCCCCCACCACCACTGTATGCTCATCTCCCACACTCGTTCCCAGGACCACCAATGCTTTTCTCTATCTGAAAAAAAGGCTGAATTCTTCTCTGGTTTTCGATTGGCCAGGATATCTTTATGAATCCAGTCTTTTACTCGTGCATCAACCTCATCGAAAACCCAGGCAGGTGCGTAAGGCATGTAATAGCCATATTGTTTAAATATTTCCAGACTTATGATTTTTTGCACCTTAGACACTGCACCAAGGGATTTGGTATCTGCTACCCCTGGTAATACCCAAAAATCACTTTCGTCTACTTGCGGGGTGCGCCTGGGCACACAAAGCACAGCACTTGAAATTTCACCCTGCTCTGCCACTGAATTACTCCCACTGGGTGAAAAGAATTCGGAGGTAGCCTCTGGGAGCTCCAAATTGTCACCAGGCTCCAGTTCATCAGGAAACAAATGCTCTGAGTTTAACTCTGCATCTAGGTCACAATCGGCAACCTGGAACTGCCGGAATCTGCTTACCACCTCCGTCTTAGGGTGCAAAGTCACACGCATGTAATAAGGGCCCAAGAAGCAAGGTCTTCCACAGTGAGAGCAGCGGGCTTTAACATCCTGCATGGCCCAGGTTAGCTCATGCTCACAGCTGCTGCATATCGGCACAGTTTTGGTAATACCGTGAGCTGTAATCTTTTGCGAAAAAGCTCCAGCCCACATGTATCTTCTGCACGTATCGGTACTTGGCTCAGAACTGCTTTTTGTGGCCATGTTTGTCAATCGGCAATAAGAGAACCACAGTCTTGAAAGTGTGTTAAAACTCTCAATTTTCAGCAATATGGCACCACGGCTGAAGCTACTCCGTCTCCACGCAGTCGCCTCCTGTTCACTGAAAACAAATGGAGCCAAATTCAAATTTACAGTCCAGTGGTTTCCAGCAGTGATTAAACTATGGCCCCTGCTTGGAGCCTTCAGTAATTGTATTCCCACACCAGGGTCCTTTCTAGGGATGCACCGAATCCACTTTGTTGGATTCGGCCGAACCCCCGAATCCTTCACAAAGGATTCGGCCGAATACCGAACCGAATCCGAACCCTGATTTGCATATGCAAATTAGGTGTGGGAAGGGGAAAACATTTTTTACTTCCTTGTTTTCTGACAAAAAGTCATGCGATTTCCCTCCCTGCCCTAATTTGCATATGCAAATTAGGATTCGGATTCGGTTCGGCCGGGCAGAAGGATTCGGCCGAATCCGAATCCTGCTGAAAAAGGCCGAATCCTGGCCGAATCCCGAACCGAATCCTGGATTCGGTGCATCCCTAGTCCTTTCTATACCCTTCCATCTGTTTCTTCACCCCTTTCACCTTCAGCCTCCAGTACTTTTACTCAGAGAGACCTCCACACCCACTTCCATGGGGCTTGACCCAACAATACCAGCTTTGCCAGGTGCTTCTTACTGGGTCCCTCCTAACTTTTTCTTGGGCATTAGCTTAAAGGACACCAGGGTCCTTCCTGCACGACTGCCATCAGAAATCAGAGGGCCCCGTTCGACAAAATTTCCTGGGGCCCCTGGGCTGCTCCCACCGCAAGCCCCCACCTACAGGTTCGCCCTCCCCACCACACAGTAAAAAAACTAAAAAAATATTGCTGGCTAGGGTTCCCACATGTTTATAAAAAATAAAAAGATATTGGTGGTCAGGGCCCCCCATAAAAAACATCTGTGTCTAAGCCCCCCCCATTAAAAAATATTGGTGGCTAGGAGCCCACATGAGAAAAAAAATTGGTGGCCAAGACCCCCCCCCCCACACATTATGAGAAAATTGGTGGCCGGGGCCCCTTAAACGTCCATGCCTTCCTGAAGTCAGCAGCTCTCAGAAAAATGGGGGGCCCGGCTAATCAAGTAAGTGTGGCGTGGCCGGGGCCCCCCTTACCCTTGGGCCCCCTACAACTCTCCCCCCTGTCATCCCCTGATGGCTGCCCTGCCTTCCTGTGCCCTAAACTCTCCACTTGGACTCTAACTTGAGGAGTTCCCATTAGAGGAACTAACCCCTTCTCACATCTGGGTGGGGCACAGGCTGCCATTGCAATATGTTCCCTCTGTGCTTCTCATCAGTAGGAAGAGCTATAACAAAACTATTCCTGTTCTAGCTACCTTGACTGCTTCTCCCACCCAATGTTTTACTTTTGGTTTCTACTTACCTAGTTTGCGGTCTCAAGCTCCCAGCTAGCTTCTTTAGATGTTCTCTTGGACCAAAGAGAACCACACCCAACCGTACCTTCCTTTTTATAAGTTTTGGTGCCCCTCCCCTTTCTCTAGAACCTTTCCAGAGAGGCTCCTTTTCTCCCTCTGGTGGTGCCTTGTAGTAATTACACCTTTTGCTATTAACACCAACAACTCTTTGCTGCCATCTACCAGTGAAAAATATACAGTATGGGGTTATTTATCAAAGGTCGAATTTTAGAGTAATCTGAATTTTTTTAAACGCTAATAAATTCGATTTTATTCAAAATTTAAATAGTACATTATCTATGAAAAATTCTAAAAAAAGTCTAAAATTTGATGGAATAGTCCTGACCTGAATACTCACATCGAATTCTAATCATGTTTGCCTCCGAAAAAAACTTGACTTTTGCTTGTCAGATTTTTTTGGCGTGGGTCAAATTTTTTTCTGACGTGCGCCTTTTTTTTTTTGACGCGCAACATTTTTCTCTCCCATTGGAGTCTATGGGGAATTAGGGATGCACCGAATCCACTTTTTTGGATTCGGCCGAACCCCCGAATCCTTCACAAAGGATTCGGCCGAATACCGAACCGAATCCGAACCCTGATTTGCATATGCAAATTAGGTGTGGGAAGGGGAAAACATTTTTTACTTCCTTGTTTTCTGACAAAAAGTCATGCGATTTCCCTCCCTGCCCTAATTTGCATATGCAAATTAGGATTCGGATTCGGTTCGGCCGGGCAGAAGGATTCGGCCGAATCCGAATCCTGCTGAAAAAGGCCGAATCCTGGCCGAATCCCGAACCAAATCCTGGATTCGGTGCATCCCTATGGGGAATCATTTCCGAAGCGAAACTTGGCAAAAATTTGGCTCATCACTACTATTAACATCTTCAAATAGTTCAAGGGACCTCTGCCACTGACTTCTACATGAACTTGACAGGTTTTAGGTGGAGAAGAGTTGAATTAGAACTTTTTTCAGGGTTGGTAGATTTAAATTTGAATTTGTGAGTTTTGACCCCCAAAAAATTTAAAAAATTGAATTTACCATACGAGCCTTAGTAAATCTGCCCTACAAATAACATTTTAATCAGCGTTCAGCTTTTATATCTGATAACATCATACCTTCTCAGACCTGGGATAACTAGTTCATGCTAATGAGTGCTGATGGGTGAATTTCTCCCGTTTCCCTTCGCTGAAAAATTCACACGAAATTCGCAGAATGGCAAAAAATTTGAGAAACTCAATTTAACGCCCGCGTCAATTCGCATCAAAAGTCAATGGGTTTTAAAGTCAGTGGGTGTCCAAATAGTGTTGATGTGCAATGGTTTTAGTATTATGGGAGCATTATCTCATACATGCTGATGAATAGTGATTATTTGTGGTCTACCAGGAAATATGAAAAGTATGAGGCAAGCAATGACGTGTATGAGGAATGGGAGAACACTATGTCGCCAATCTATGAAGATTTGAAAATATATGTAAGTATTTGATCACGGCACCAGCTTTTGTCATTAGCACAGGTTATTACTGGCTAGTTAAGTCTGGACACAGGTCAGCAGAGTCAGTTCTGTTTGCTTCCATGGACTGTAAGTTAGGGGGAATACAAAGTAACATAGTAAGTTAGGTTGAAAAAAGACACACGTCCATCAAGTTCAACCTTTTAACTTTTTCTAACCTGCCTAACTGCCAGATGATCCAGAGGAAGGCAAAAAAAAAACCCCATCTGAAGCCTCTCCAATTTGGGAAAAAATTATTTCCTGACTCTAAAATCGGACTCATCCCTGGATCAACTTGTACTATGAGCTATCTCCCATAACCCTGTATTCCCTCACTTACTAAACACCAACCCCTTCTTAAAGCTATCTAATGTATCAGCCTGTAGCACTGATTCAGGGAGACAATTCCACATCTTCACAGCTCTCACTGTAACAAACCCCTTCCCAATATTTAGGCGGAACCTCTTTTCTTCTAATCGGAATGGGTGACCTCGTGTCAGCTGAAAAGACCTACTGGTAAATAAATCATTAGAGAGATTATTATATGATCCCCTTATATATTTATACATAGTTATCATATCACCCCTTAAGCGCCTCTTCTCCAGCGTGAACATCCCAATTTGGCCAGTCTTTCCTCATAGCTAAGATTTTCAATACCTTTTACCAGCTTAGTTGCCCTTCTCTGTACCCTCTCTAATACAATAATGTCCTGTTTGAGTGATGGAGACCAAAACTGTACGGCACATTCTAGATGGGGCCTGTAGCTATGGAAGTTTCTCCCTAGTAACCAATCAGCAGTTAACTGTAATGCATTGTGTGCAGTTATGTTGAAAAGAAACATTTCATTGGTTGTTGCAGGATACTGGATCAGGATGCATAATTGTCTATACCACTACAGAAGTAGAGAGTCTGTTTTAATGTGATCATCTGTGTCTGTCTGACTTTTCTTTAGGGGAATTCAATCAAGAGACAAAGGGAACAAGGAAACGAGCATGTCCCTGCTGTGAAAGTAAGTTGTAGTAGAGTGCGTAACCTATTTCTACCCTCATTGGTACTTTCTGATGGAAACAACAGGTGCTTATTTTTGAATTCTTGGATTGGAGGCAAGTTTTGGAGCATGAAAAAAAAGGTTTTTGGCCAAACAGAGTCTCCTGTGGGCTGCCAGTCCACATAGGGGCTACTAAATAGCCAATCACAGCCCTCATTTGGCACCCCCTGGAACTATGTTCATGCTTAAGTTGCACCCCAACTCTTTTTTATATTTGAATGTGGCTGATTGGTATAAAAAGGTTGGGGGATTGGTTGATTAATTGGATCATCTGGTTGAAATTCAGCATATGGATTTCTGGGTTGAATGATGACCTGAGTTGTGGGTAAGAGTCATTTTAAAAATCAACCTTGCAAATGTTCAATGTTATTTTCAAGCTTGGGAAAGTAACAATACCCTTTGCTTTCTAGGGCTTTACAGATGAAATGGCAAACATGATGTTCCACCTGAAGCAGGCCAAGAACAAAGTGATAAAAAAGCTGAAGCACCAGCCCCAATAAATAGAAAATATAGGAGGGCATGGCTAACAGAGAAGCTGTAGAATCCCACAATGGAGTGGAGTAGTTAACCATGTGCAGCCACAGCTGTCAAACCCCCCCCCCCCCAATTTTTTGGGGAGATTTTGGGCTACGTCCCCCCAGTCTCCCGACACTCTGGAAATGAAGGAAATGTTAAAACTAAGTAAGCTTTATCAGAAAGGTCTATATAAATACACCAGTAACCCCTCAAAGTAATGCTGCTCTGAGTCCTCTGTCAAACCAAACACAGCATTTCTTTCCTTCTATTGTGTACTCATGGGCTTCTGTATCAGACTTCCTGTTTTCAGCTAGCCTCCAGTGCTAGGGCTTGAGCATGCTCAGTTTGCTCCTCTCTCCCCCTCCCTTCTCTGCTGTAATCTGAGCCCAGAGCTATGAGTGAGCAGGGAGAGACTCAGTCAGGAAGTGATGTCACACCATGCTAATATGGCAGCTGCTATCCTAAACCAACAGAGAGCTTCTAGAGCTTTTTACTTGGTAAAACATTGTACCAAGTAAAATAAATGTAGTATTCTAGCTTGCACTATTGCAATAAAATGCCTCTGTAGCTTTCCTTCTCTTTTAAGCCTTCACCTGATTTCTAATGATTTTACTCTATTTTCGGGCAATAATCTGGCATGCGCATGTGCAGAACATTTTATTGATGTCAGCAGAACATGAGCAGTGTGGAATCCGTGACTTCAGGAAGACATTATGTGCATGCACGTGACATCACTTCCTCCAAAGGAACTTCCGGATTGGCTAAATTTTGCTTTGCGCCTCTGATACCCCAGACAGGAAAATTAACAGCAGCCCTGCGTGTCGTGCAGCACTTCTGTGAAGTATTTGTCAGGCTCAAGGAATGGGCTGGAAGTTACCCCAACAGATATAATGTTGCCACTTGGGGTTGTCCGTCAGACTGTTATTAGAGAACTTGCCCCATCCCCTGACCACTGTCAGTTGTAATCAGCTTTAAATACAGTCACTGGTTGGAGGTGAAAATGACATAAAGCTGAGGTATCCGGGGTGTGAACCTTTAGCTGTTGTTGTACTGCAACTCTCAACATCTACAATTACAGTGTGACATCTAAGGTTATATTTCATTTTAATACAGGTAGTAAATAAAACTGAAAATGTTTTTTTTTTTGCATGGTTGTTCGTGTTCATTTATATTGCGTCTGACTGGCGTTTTGGAAACAGCCAGGACAAGGAACAATGTCCCGTGTTACTATGAGCAACCTGTAGATGTCAGTATTGGAACAGGAGGGAAAACAAGGAATAGTGGGTCATAATGTAATCATCATCCTCATTTATTTATATAGTGCCAACAGGTTACGCAGTGCTTTATATATAATTTCTTATCCTTTAAAGAGATTAATCACCTTTAAATTAGCTTCTATGATGTATATATACCATGTGATATTCCGAGACAGTTTGCAATTGGTCTTCAGTTTTTATGGTTCTTCAATTTAGCTTTTTATTCAGCAGCTCTCCAGTTTTGAATAAGAAGCTGGAATATATAGAAGAGAGACTGAATAGGAAGTAACAAAGTAACAATAACAAAACAAACGTATCCTCACCAAGCAATATTGTTTTGCCTGCTGGGGTCAATGACCCCCATTTGAAAGCTGGCAGAAGAGAAAGGCAAATTTAGTGTGGTTATTTCTAGTCACCTGTGAATGGGTCTCATTTATTTCTTAAAGGACATGTAAAGGCAAAAAAAAAAAATCGCATTTTTACTTTCTTTAATGAAAAAGAAACCTATCTCCAATATACTTTAGTTAAAAAGTGTGTACAGTTTTTATAAGAAACCTGACTGTATGCAGTGAAATTCTCCCTTCATTTACTGCTGTGGATAGGAATTGTCAGACAGTCCCTAACTGCTGAGCAGGGAAACAATCATACTTATGAACAGCAGGGGGAGCCCCCGCCTTACTTCCCAGCCATGCAGAACTCAAGCAGCTTTGTTTATGACGATCCCTAAGCAGCCCAGACCACACTGAGCATGTGCACAGTCTTCGTCTTGCAAAGATGTATAACAAAGTTACAAGATGGTGACCCCCTTTAGCCAACTTTGAAAGCATAAATTATTTGTTTGATTAGGCTTGTGGTGCAGTAAGTTCATGTTTATATTAATATACAAAATACAGCATTTCTAGCCTTATTCTATTTTAGACTTTACATGCCCTTTAACCAAATCACCAGCTTTCATTGAATGGAAATGAGGAGAACTAAACCCTAAAAATGAATATAGCTAAAGATGCCAGGAACTTATTGCACGAGGCTAAAGTTTCAGCTTGTCAATAGCAGCAATGATCCAGGACTTCAAACTTGTCACAGGGGGTCACCATCTTGGAAAGTGTCTGACACTCACATGCTCAGTGGGCTCTGATTGGCTGTTGAGAAGCTAAGCTTAGGGCTCGTCACTAATTATCCAGCAGAAAATGAGCTTCCCCTGTAATATAAACTGATGCTACAGGGCTGATTATTAAATTCTGATGCTAATTGCACTGGTTTCTGTGCTGCCATGTAGTAATTATCTGTATTAATTACTAATCAGCCTTATATTGTGCCATTTCTATTCTATGTGTACTGTATAATGTGAGTGGGTCCCTAAGCTCAGTAAGTGACAGCAGCACAGAGCATGTGCAGTGAATCAGCAGAAAAGAAGATGGGGAGCTACTGGGGCATCTTTGGAGACACAGATCTTTACTGCTAAAGGGATGTGGTTGCCTTGGGCTGGTACAGAAGCACAAAACGTAATGTACAACATTTCTAGCTACTTCTTTAGTAAGGCTTTAGTTCTCCTTTAAAGAAACCTTTTACAAACCTCACAAATTTTGGAAAAAGAGGGACAAAAAGATTTGCTGCACGGAGCGTGACAGAAACGTTTTGTACCCTGCACATATTTGTAGTCACACCCGCTAATTACTATGTTCATTTTACAAAATTTGGCAGGTTATGAAAGTTTGAACACATTTCTGTGCTTCTTCTGTGTTATTACAGTTTAGCTAATGAAGCAAATTGCCCTTTAAGCTGCACGTCACAGTATCCCTAGGAGACCTGCTTATCTTAAATTGTTACAATGGTTTCTTTGCTTATCTTCAATTGTTACAAAAGTATCCAAGTGTACCTGTGGGTATTCATTCAACAGTATTTCCTATGAAGAAAGACAAAAAAAAAAAAAAAAATGTACAGAAGACCTCAGTGAAGAAAGACAGGCCTAGTTATGATGGCTTCAAGTTGCTTAACTTGGGACTATATAAGAGGAACAACAAGAAAACCCTCTGATTTACCTTATTTACCAGTACACCAGTAAGGACACAAGGGCATCCCTAGAAAGGTGGTTTCATCTCGGGTGCAAAAAGGGTGTTATTTTTCTGCAAGGTCTATGATATGGTAGAAGAGATGGAAGCAGTAAGAAATACACATTTCCCCTGCAGTAGCTAGAACTGCAAAGGCTGAACCTGGTGGCCTTGTCTTTTCAACCTTAAAGGAACAGTTCAGTGTGAAAATAAAAGCTAGGTAAATAGATAGGATGTGCAAAATAAAAAATGTTTCTAATATAGTTAGCCAAAAATTTTATCTATACAGCCTGGAGTGACTGGATGTGTAACATAATAGCCAAAACACTACTTCCCTAACTCTGAGTGACTTGAAGGTGGGCCCACATGGGACATATCTGTTCAGCTCTGATAAAAAGCAACAGATATGACCCATGTGGCCCCCCTCACGTCTATGATTGGTTACTGCCTGGTAACCAGTCAATGTAAACCAAGAGAGCTGAAAAGCAGGAAGTAGTGTTCTGGCTATTGTTACACATCGTCACTCCAGCCTTTATACACTACATTTTTGCCTAAGTATTGGAAACATTATTTATTTTGCACAACCTATTTACCCAGTTTTTATTTTTACACTGAACAATTCCTTTAAAGGGGAATCATGAAAATGTAATATGAGCTTCAGCATACAAGTTTTCTAAATATAACCAATTACAAATTCTGTACCGTTTCTGAAAGAATCAAGTTTATCTTCACTTCTTTCCGTCTTCATGCAGGAGTTGGGGGTCAGATATTGGACAGTTAGATCCAATATATCTTATAGGGGGCTCCTTTTGCCTAGAAGTATTAGAGCTCACTAAATAAAATCAACAGACATAAAGTCTCTCTATATGCAGGATTTGTGCAAAATGCAGTTATTTTAGAGTGAGCTCTAATTCATCTGCAAGGAAAGGAAGCCCCCCTATAAGATATATTGGATCTGTCAATTAATAACCGACACCCAACACCTGCATGAAGACGAAATTAAGAGAAAGATGCAGAGAGAGGGATAGTGAAGATAAACTTGATTTCAGAAACAATGCAGAATATTTTATGGATTGTATTTAGAAAGTTTCTTATTTCAGTATGATGAAGCTTATATTAAATGTTCATTTTCGTGAAAGTTTCCCTTTAAATTCCAGACTTGCTCAAAACTGGCGGAGCAAGCAGGCAATATCTGCCAGTGTATGGCATGCATCTTGCTGACCCACCCCCCTCAAACAAGACAGACATACATGAGTTAATGCTGCTGATAAAAGCTTTATTTTGCTTATGCAGATCATGCAAATCACACTCCATAGATCAGATTTCAACTTTGGATTTCAGTAAATGAGCAAGAGTAAGAAGCTGGAGGAAGGGGGCACTTGGCCAGGCAGGAGCTGTACCCCACATATTTAAACATAGGACTTCTAGTCACTTAGTCTTCTCCCAGGGTGAGCTTATCAAATAGGTATTCTCCCATGCCTTCTTCAGCTGCCTTAACACGTCTCAGGTTGGTGAGATGGTCTCCCAGCTTCTTGATCAGCTTAACCTCCTCCTCCAGGAACTCGTGCTCCAGATAGTCTTGCATCTGCCAAGAGAGAAAATAGTATGGAGTCGAATGCATTCAATAATCTGGATTATGTGTATGTGCTGGGTATGTCCACTGCTTCGGGGGGCAGTTCTGGATTATTTGCCACAGTATTTAATCGGCTCAGACTGCCTAAGGTAGTGGTTCCTAAACTGTCATATGAACTAGCCTTTTACACCTTAAACACCCATATCCACCACTTCCCTGCAGGACCCAGCCCTTTTGCTCATAAATAGCAAACCTCTGTACTTACATGTGGATCAGTGTGATCAGTGGCAATCTTGTGAAGGTCTAGGAGAGCCTGGTTGATGCTCTTCTCAAGAGTGAGGGCAACCTCCATAGCCTTGGTTCCATTGCCCCACTCGTCATCGTCAGGTTTCTAAAGGAAGGAAATGACACAAACGGGATCACTAAGCAATTTGTTAAGCTTTCAGTTTGTTCAGGATACACACGCTCAGATTTGGGGAGATTAGTCCCTCAGTGACAAATCTCCTCTTCTTCCGAATGACTAATCTCCCCGAACTGCCTCCCACTGGCAAGAATGTAAATCGCAGGCGGGATGTAAATTGGCGCTCTTCGTTTTCCAAAGTTGCCTCACGAGGAAACTTTGGGCAACTTCGGAAAACGAAGGGCTCCTAGTGCCATCCTGCCGGCGATTTACATTCTAGCCAGGAGAGGCAGTTTGGGGAGATTAGCTGCCCCATTGGGCAACTAAATTTCCCCGAATCTGAGCGAATGTCTCTGCCCTAGAAGATCCATTGGCTTCCATGCAGAACTACACTTTCCTTTAATGGGTTGTTCACCTACCAACAGTTTTTTTTTAGTTCAGTAGTAAGTCTAATTTTTCACCTTTCCCAAACTGCTCTGGGAAGGGGGGGGTCACTGACCCTCTAAAATGTTCTAAATTGATTCATTTCTTATCTTTGTCCCTGCTGAGCAGAATCTCTGGGTTTCATTACAGGCAACTGTTAGAATTGATACAATAGTTGCTAATATTCCAGAGATGCTGCTGAGAAATGTATCAACTAAATGTTGCAAAATTGTTAACAGATCAGAGTCTGCGCCTGAATTACTGAGCTGCCAGACTGAAACCCCAGAGACAAGAAAATTCAACTTTAAACTTAGATTTTGGAAAAACAGCAAAAATTAAATGGAAAAGTAGTTGAAAAAGTTTTAAATTTCTGGAGAACAATCTGAAAACAACTCAACTGAAAAAGTGTTTGGAAGGTGAACAACCCCTCTAAAAAGCTGGTGTAGGACCATCATCACCATCCCAGGCCCAGAACCAGGGTCCAAGAAGCGATATCCCTTTACCTTGACGTTTTGCAATACAACACGCCCCCCTCGCTTGTTCTGGAACTTCAGGAAGTCCTCGGCATGATCCCGCTTCTTCTCAGACAGTTCCCGGAAGAACTTTGAGAACTTGGAAAGTGCCACATCATCACGATCAAAGTAATAGCCCTAAACGGGAGGGAGAAATGACAGCAGGTGAATGAGAGACCATTCTCCACCCACCTAGGATTTACAGGGGTATATTCTGGGCCAATACAAAGAATTCAAATGTAGGAAGAGGTCATCCTGTACTACATTTGAATTCTTTGTATTTCCCCCAAAAATTGGTAAACCCTTGGACTGGGGGTTACCCTGTTAAGAGATCATCTTTCAATAACATTTTCTTTTTTGACTTTGGTATATTTAATTATTGATCAGTTTACTTTCTGATTCTGGACTGTACCCCAAGGTTTTCTTTTTTAATTTATAGGGGCCACCTCAATTTATTTTTAATTTATAGGGGGCCCTGGCCACCAATAATTTTTTTTTTTTTTTTTAAACTTGAAGGAGGGCACTGGCCACCAATGACTTGATAACTTGTAGGGGGGACTGGCCACCAATTTTTTTTTTAAATTTGAAGGGGGGCCCTGGCCACCAATGTCTTTTGTACAGGGGCGATCCTGCCCAATTTGCTGCCCAAGGAGGCCTTAGTTTTTGCCGCGTCGCTAGTGCACTAGAAGAGCCGAATGTCCGGGTTGAAAACTGGAAATTCAGCTCTTAATTACCAGGAGCGGCAACTCACCTCATTGGGGGAGCACCCCTGCTTTTGTAACTTGTGGGTGGGCCAAGTCATTAATATTATTTTTTAACTTTCAGGGGGACCCTGGCCACCAACGTTTTCTTTTTTAATTTATAGGGGACCACAGGCTATGCCACCCCAATTTATTTTTAATTTATAGGGGGCTCTGGTCCCCAATATTTTTTTTCTTTTTTTAAACTTTATGACCAATGACTTGAAAACTTGTTTCTACAGTTTTAGAGCAGATGTCCGTGTGGCCTTTTTATTGTGGCCATGGACCAGAATTTATTTTATTTTTTTTACATGGCCTGTGATTTCTGATGACGTCCCTGGGTATATTTTATCAAAAAACAAGAAACTGACTCTGCAGAAACATAGAAACACCATGAATATCTGCACCTGCTATTTATTAGTGCAGTAGACACTTAAGGACCAGTCTCAGACACTAGAAATCTAAATAGGGAATAGAAGTATATTGTAGGACTAGGGAATACTTTGCACTGCTAGTTAGATGGGCAGAGGACTGAGTTAACAGGAACTGATCCTTCAGGAGCCTGTCTCTTTAAATAGCAAGCTCCTGGGTCTAGGGGGAGACTAAATGTGCCTGGTGTGATGGGGCTTATGTAGAGGGAACAGAGAGATCTAAACGGCCGACTCACCACAGACAGGTAGAGATAGGAGGCCTGCAGCTCCAGGTTGGCAATGCGGTTGACTCCAGCCTCACTTTCCTCGTGGTAGTTCTGGCGGATCTGGCTCTGAGCGCTCATGATGTCACGACTTTACTGGACTTAGCCAAGTAGAAATAAATGTGGAATATGCGGGAGAAGCCGAGTTCCGTTCAAGCACTGTTGAAGCAAGAACTGCGGATTCAGCTGTCTCTGCGCGGATGTCTCTGAGATGGAGCTGTTTACGGCGGGACTTTTATAGGGGAAATGGGCGGAGTTTCTGGAGGGACGGACGAGCCCTCGTTTTGGAGCGATACGATTGGTCCAAGCTCATAAAACAAACAGCAATGGACCTTCCCATCCCTTGAACTGTCACGGGGTTCTTGCACTTGTTGTTTAGCGTTGAAACTCCGTGAAAATGTTCTTTAAAGGGACAGTCCACCTTTAATTATTAGCATGGTGAAGAGAGGGATATTCTGAGACAATTTATAATTGTATTTTATTTTTTATTATTTGAGTCATTTAGCTTTTTATTCAGCAGCTCTCCAGTTTGTCATTTCGGCCATCTGGTTGCTACGGTCCAAATTCCCCTAGCAACCTTGCACTGAATTGAATAAGAGACTGGGATATGAATAGGAGAGGCCTGAATAGAAAGATGAGTAATAAAAAGTAGCAATAACAATACATTTGTAGTCTTACAGGGCATTGTTTTTAGATGGGGTCAGTGACCCCCAATTTGAAAGCTGGAAAGAGTCAGAATTAATAGGCGAATAATTAAAAAAACAATAAGAAATAAATCATGAAGACCAATTGAAAAGTTGTCCATTCTATCACATACTAAAAGTTAACTTGAAGGTGAACTATCCAATACATTTATATCCTTACAGAGGATTTTTCTCAATGAGGTCGGTGACCCCCATTTGAAAGTTGGAAAGAGTCAAAAGAAAAAGGCAAATAATTAAAAAAATAGAAAAAAATAAAGAGCAGCTGAAAAGTTGCTTAGAATTAGTCATTCGATAACATACTAAAAGTATACTGTCATGGGAAAACATGTTTTTTTCAAAATGAATCAGTTAATAGTGCTGCTCCAGCAGAATTCTGCACTGAAATCCATTTCTCAAAAGAGCAAACAGATTTTTTTATATTCAATTTTGAAATCTGACATGGGGCTAGACATATTGTCCGTTTCCCAGCTGCCCCCAGTCATGTGATTTGTGCCTGCACTTTAGGATGGAATTACTTTCTGGCAGCACTTACTGTCGGGGCACTTGCACACACACACTGAGATTGGGGGCATTTTGATTGCTGTTAGTAAAAGTAGCCCAAATTATGCCAAATTGGCAAATATAAGATTAATAAAGTACATACAAAAATAACCAATACAACAGAGAAGGCCCTGCCAAAAGAGCTTACAATTTAAAGGCAAAATGTTTTTGTACTGAAGAGCAATATACTGTATGCACAAACTCCCTATGTGAGCACTCCTAATATTTTTCTGGTGGGGGGGCCTGGCACGTAACAACAGCACGCTGGGCCCCCCTCGCCAGAAAATATTTGCTGAGGCACAAGCTTGTCAATTTAAAGAAAAAGAAAGTGTCAGGGAGGGGGATTTCAACACTATAGAGGAAACAGACCCTGCAATTCTGTCCCCCTTTTCCCCAGCCCCCCCCCCCCTGCGACTTCGGGCTCTGCTTCCTCTATAGTTACGCAAGTGGCTGTCACATAGTAAATAAGCCCTCGTTTACTAACACCTCTAGCCAAGTTACACTAGTGCAGTAGCCTGTAGCACCGTATCTTTATAAAGGGGTGGTTCACCTTTAAAGTTAACTTTAAGTATGTTATAGAATGGCTAATTCTAAGCAACTTTTCAATTGGCCTTCATTTTTTTTATTTTGTTATAGTTTTTGAATTATTTGCCTTCTTCTTAATAGGGTTTCTAGCTTTCATACAGAGGTCAGTGACCCCATCCAAAAATAAAAAACAAATGCCCTTTAAAGCTTCCAATGTTATTGCTTCTTTTTATTACTCTTCTCATCTTAATAGGCCTCTCCTATTCATATTCCAGTCTCCTATTCAAACCAATGCATGGTTGCTAGGGTAATTTGGACCCTAGCAAACCAGAATGCTGAAATTGCAAACAGCTGCTGAATAAATCAATATTTAAGTAATGTTTTCCATGGAACAGAATGCTAACAATGATTTTATGGATTTAGAGTAGACCATAATGGGACAACAACATCACTAAAAGTAGACCTCACATTAGTAAAGTATGGGCACTCCTGGTCTACACCATACTTAAAGTTAACAACCGTCTGGTTCACAATACAGACTATTATCCACGTGGTCCGGCTTCAGATTAATGGCAGAGACACACGCTGCTATTTCAGGAGATTAGTCTCCTAGCAACAAATCGCTTCCTCTTCGGGCAACTAATCTTCCCAAACTGCCTTCCAGCTGGCTAGAATGGAAATCACCAGCAGGGTGGCACTCGAAACGCTTCATTTTCCGAAGTCACCCAAAATTGCCTCACGAGGAAACTGCCGGCGACTTTGGAAAGCCGAAGCGATCCGAGTGCCATCCCGCCGGTGATTTGCATTCTAGCCAGCTGGAAGGCAGTTCGGGGAGATTAGTCGCCCGAAGAGGAAGCGATTTGTCACTGGACGGCTAATCTCCCAAAATAGCAGCATGTGTCTCTGCTTTAAAGGGGCATTTTTAAGAAGTGATGATAGCTACGAGACAAAGCATATATTTATTTGCTAATTATCCCTTTCTGCAGGAGGTGGGGGATATTCATGCAGGTAAGGGTGGGACTACACAGACGTTTTCGGTGCGATCTGATGCACTGCGACAAATCGCATGCAATTGAAATAAGGTAAGTGAATGCATTATCGGATGAAGTCGCAGCGTTAATCCGACGCGACACGACTGTCGGGTGCAGACAATGCATGCTGCATCTGCATTCGACAGTTGTGTCGGATCAATGCTGCGACTTCATCCGACATTTCTATCTCTTGCCTTATTTTCATCACATGCGGCTTGTCACCGGTGTTTTGTCGCAGCGCATCGGATCGTGATGAAAACGTCCGTGTAGTCCCACCCTTAGGCTTAAAATAAGGACAGAGAATATCGTTGTCCTGTGCACACTATGGATGCACAAAATCCTGGGTTTGGTTTTGTCATTTGGTTTGGTATTCAGCCATTTTTGGAGAGACTTGCCAGGATACTAGAGGATCTCCTGGTTGGTCCCAGTCTGATTAAATTTCCATTAGCACTTTTTATTTCTACTATTTCTTTTTTTATTTCTGTTTATTATCACAATGGGCCCTGGATGGTAACAGGCTCTATAGTGGGCCCTAGGATTCCCAGTCACTGAAGTGAGGCAACTGCACCCAGTCCTGCCCCCTGATAGGGCTCATGGCAGACACTGTGGCAAGAGGATGATGGGTAAGTGGTGGGGGGGGCTGGGTGTTGTAGTTATATCGTAGTAGTCATTGGCAGTAGATACCCAATACCCATCAGCTACAGTTGCATTAAATGGGTTGTTCACCTTCCAACACTTCATTTCATTTGGTTTCAGATAGTTTACCAGAAATAAAGACTTTTTCCAGTTAATTTCTATTTTCTATGTGTGACTGTTTTTCTAATTTTGAAGTGTAATTTTTCACCTTCTAAAAAGCATGTCTGGAAAGGGGGGGGGGTCGCAGACCTTGTAAACTGTTCTAAATTGATACATTTAGTTGATACATTTCTTATCTTTGTTCCTGCTGAGCAGAATCCCTGAGTTTCATTAAAGGTGATTGTTAGAATTGATACAATAGTTGCTGATACTCCACAGATGCTGCTGAGAAATGGATCAACTAAATGTTGCAAAATTGTAACAGTTCAGAGTCTGCACCTGAATTACTGAGCTGTCAGACTCAACCAGAGACACGAACATTAAAATTTAAACTGATATTTTGGAAAAGTAATAAAAAAAAATGGAAAGTAATTGGAAAAAGGCTTTATTTCAGTTCTGAAACCAACTGAACTGAAAAAAAAGTGTTGGAAGGTGAACAACCCCTTTAAAGGAAGTAACAATCAAATAATAAATGCATTGCTGTGTATCTAATCCCTGGCAGTTGAAAACAATACAATAGATAAAGCATAAAGGAGGTCATTAGGGCCAGGCACACAGAAAACAACGTGACGTGAGGCCTTGGAACTGTGTCAGGAGTTACACAACAGGTACATTGTATCTGCACACGCCTGGGAGAGACACTAGCTAACGTGGGTGGATCTGGAGCATCGGGTGCAACAATTGGGTTACTAAGGAGTTGCACTCAGCGCTGTAATGACAGGTGCTGTTTAACCCACTGCAACCTGGATAGAGGTAGTCAATGGAAAATAACAAAAGGCAGGTGTATGGTTGCACCTGTGTCGCCTTTACTGTTCCTATTGCCTGTCATTATACTCAATGTGGCATTATTATGGCATACATGATTCTCAGAGACAACAACTAACCCAGTGCCATTAGGATGATAATAAGCCAGTACCGGAGTTTTAAAACTATAAACTAAAGGTAACATAAAATGAGGTCTTATAGATGGATCAGTACCACCTCCCAAGAGATAATAAAGTTCTCTGATTTCTCCAGGTACTGCCATGTTACACAAAGGGGGTTATGTAATATAAGGCATTAAGTTTGCCCAGGAGCAGTAACCCATATCAGCTGGTAGAATTTACTGGTCACCTGTTTAAATGCAGACATTTTATTGGTTGCTATGGGTTACTGCTCCTGGGCAAACCTAGTGCCTTATATTACATATGGGGGCAAGTCTTTTGCAGGGAGGTAGATATATGAGTGTTGCTCCTCACAGCCAACCCAACTGATGTACTGCCTGGGTCCAATATTGTCCTGTGGCTGGGTTCTGCTTCTTTGGTAGTCACCACAATTTTGTGCAAGGGGGTCACAAGTGTCCCACTCTGGAAGCTAAGCTGCAGATCACTTGAAACCCCGTGCAAAATATCACATAAGGGACCCATAACATTTTTTTTGGGGGGGGGATGACCCCATAGTTACACCCCTGCCTATGGGTATAGATCAAAGAGGACAGTGGCTCCCCTTGGATGTTGCTCCCAGTGAACTCAAACCAGGTGCTTATTTTTTAATTCTAGGC
The DNA here is from genome assembly GCA_038501925.1 of Xenopus petersii. Taxonomy (NCBI): domain Eukaryota; kingdom Metazoa; phylum Chordata; class Amphibia; order Anura; family Pipidae; genus Xenopus; species Xenopus petersii. The sequence continues at coordinate 101,986,959 of CM076685.1, read as the reverse complement.
TTGAAGGCAAGTTTTGTATAAAAACCATGTGTACTGCCAAACAGAACCTCCTATAGCTGCCAGTCCACATAAGGGCTACCAAATAGCCAATCACAACCCATATTTGGCACCCTTAGGGACTTTTGGTATGTTTATATAGTCTCTCAGGCTTGTGTATAAAAGGTTGGGGATTTCTGCCTTAATTGATCCTCAAGCTGGTATTCAATCATATCTAGGAGAGCAAGCAGGCATTGTCGCATTGTCCTCAAATCTTACCCAATCTGGCCTTTAGACTGGGCTCCCCTTGCACATGCTACTCAGTTGGGAACCACTGCTGTACCTCCATGCCCCCTTAGACTTAGCCCCCTGAATTGTTGTTTAATGTGTGATATCTCCTAGTTCACTTTTATTGTTGTGTCCTGATTCCTGAGTAAAAGGCGAGTAGAGGTCCCACCATCTGGACATTAGGGGAAGAAGCATTAGGGGTATGGGGGACTTTTTGTTCCATTGTAGATACGCTAACCCCATCGACACAATCACAGGGATTCCCCTCAGATGAGGGGGGGGGGCAACACAAATGCTTACCTTGTTCTACCTATAGTTGCCACCTTTTCTGATAAAGCATAGATTTCAAGCAGTGCTAAGAGGATCAGATGGATTTTGCCAAGTCACTCTAAGAATCTGTTTATTTTGCTGAGTCACAGACATGGGATCCTGACTCAGTACTATATGTGCAAGTCATACAAACTGTCTGAGACCTCTCACTAACATCACACTGCTACATTGGGCTACATTCAAGTTCAAGTGCAAGTACTTGAGGTACTGGTTTGCTGAAAGTTACTCGCTCCTAGCACCCCTTAAAGGAGAACTAAATCTTAACTAAAGAAGTAGCTAGTAATGTTGTACATTAAGTTTTGTGCTTCTGTACCAGCCCAAGGCAACCATTAGCAGTTAAGATCTGTGTTTTCAAAGATGCCCCAGTAGCTCCCCATCTTCTTTTCTGCGGATTCACTGCACATGCTCTGTGCTGCTGTCACTTACTGAGCTTAGGGAGCCACTCACAATATACAGTACACATAGACTAGAAATGTCACAATATAAGGCTGATTAGTAATTAATACAGATAATTACTACATGGCAGCACAGAAACCAGTGCAATTAGCATCAGAATTTAATAATCAGCCCTGTAGCATCAGCTTATATTACAGACCAACCTCATTTTCTGCTGGATAATTAGTGACGAGCCCTAAGCTTAGCTTCTCAACAGCCAATCAGAGCCCACTGAGCATGTGAGTGTCACAGACACTTTCCAAGATGGTGACCCCCTGTGACAAGTTTGAAGTCCTGGATCATTGCTGCTATTGACAAGCTGCAAATTTAGGCTGGTGCAATAAATTCACTATATAACATATGACATTTTTAAACATATTAATTTCTAGGGTTTAGTTCTCCTTTAACTATCCGAAGGGTTTGTTTAAAAGGGTGCATTGCACTTAGGGCAAGGGCACACAAAGCATATCCAACGATTCTCGCTGACTTTGGAGAGAAGCATTAGATACACTTTGTGTGCCCTTGCCATTTGACCTAACCCCATGGCATTAGAGGTGATAACGATTCACTCAGGGAGTACAAAGGGGAGTGATTGTTGGCAATTTTGGACATTTTGACACTATGTTTTTTTCATTACACTGATAATGGTCCTTTATTTGCTTCTGTATAAGTAAAGGTTAATTAAATGGATCTCCTGTCTTAGACTGGTGGGATGATTACACTTTAACATTAGAAGAAGGGCTACAGGCTGTACTGTACTTATCACTGAAAATATCTAGTTATTATTATGCAAAGATATACGCCTTTTTCTATTTTGGCTTTACTTTACTATCAACAGTTGTCTCATGCTGCTGGTGGCCAATGGCAGATATTGTCTCTTCCCTACTCTAAAACCATCTTCGACCTCAAATAATGTCAAGCATTTCCTGCAAATATAATTCATTATGTTTGTGTAGCATTTTTGTGTATCATTGTTTTGTTTGTTCATTGGCAAACAGCTAGTGATACAACTGGAAAAGGGGAAGCAAGATGGGGAACAAAAGATGTTTTTGGCTGTAAACCCCAGAGTTCTTGGAGCTGTCACATGTCCCCTACAGTAAGGGGAAATCATGGGACTTGTGGCTCAGACACTGACTGAGGCCAATGCTGCTGAGTTAGCAAATAAATGTTGTCGTGTTAAAGCAGTTTCCATTAAAAAGGCCTTAATAAAATGAATCTCCTTTGACAGACATAGTAAGTTAGGTTGAAAAAAGACACATGTCCATCAAGTGCAGCCTTTAAGCAGGGCCCCACTAGGGGTAATGTCTATAGCTGGAGTTTAGCCCTTTCAGCATATCATGGGCAAGCAACTTGCTCTTCTTTAGCTGGAGTTTAGCCACTTGAGTGTTTCACAGAATGAGAATCTTACTCTTCTCTAACTAGAGTTGAGCCACTTGAGTGTATCACAGGCTCGTCTCAATTCTGTAAACATTGGTTCACCTCGAACTGTTCTCCCAAATAGTAAATAAAGCCTCTGAGTTCATAAGCATTAGCTCTAGCAAAGTATTAGAGGTATGGAATCGGTTATCCAGGAACCCGTTATCCAGAAAACTCCAAATTACAGGAAGGCCGTCTCCCACAGACTCAATTTTATCAAAATAATCCAATTTTTCAAAAATGATTTACTTTTTCTCTGTAATAACAAAACAGAAACTTGTACTTGATCATAACTAAGATATAATTAATCTTTACTGGAAGCAAAACCAGCCTATTGGGTTTATTTAATGTTTACATGATTTTCTAAGAGACTTAAGGTATGAAGATCCAAATTACACAAAGATCTGTTATCCGGAAAACCTCAGGTCCCGAGCATTCTAGATAACAGGTCCCATATCTGTATATTATTTTCCCCGGTTTAGCCACCAGAGTCTGTAATAAAAAAATAATGGCTGCATCTGGTCTCTGAAGGTGGACTTGCCACCAGATATATGTTTAATATAATTTATTATAGTTCTATGCTTTTATTATGAGAGGAAGCAAACTCACCTGAACCTAATGACTGTGTTATATATTCACCAGAAAGTTTGTGGACTTTAAACAAATCAAATAAGCTGTTCATTCCTCTACTAAGGTTTATCGATTTATACAGAGCTTAATCTTTCATGTGCCTTGAATACTCCATTCCTGGGCACTGCATATTCCAACTGCACTCATATGTACCCTGTATGGTGTTGGCAGCTTCCACATAATCATTTTAACTTAAAGTAAAACTATACCCCCTGAACAATGCAGGTCTCTATAAAAATAGATTGTATAAAACAGCTCATATGTAAAACCCTGCTTCATGTAAATAAACCATTTTCATAATAATATACTTTTTTAGTAGTATGTGCCATTGGGTAATCATAAATAGAAAATTGCCATTTTAAAAAATAAGGACAGCCACCCTGGGATCGTAGGATTCACACAAACAAACCATACATCTTAGTTGACATAAGCCAATTAACAGACAGAGTTGTGTCTTTTGCTTCCACACTTCTTCCTATTACAGTTAGAGCTGCAGTATTTCTGGTCAGGTGATCTCTGAGACAGCACACAGACCATCATGAAATGGTGACTCAAGGCAAGAGATATAAAAGGGCAATATTTACTTAAATATATATTCTTGTTGCTTAAATATTCATTTTGGGGTAACGTTTTCATTTAAAGGGGTGGTTGATCTTTAAGATAACTTTTAGAATGTTATAAAATGGCCAGCTCTAAGCAACATTTCAGTTGGTCTTCATTATATATTTTCTATATGATTTGCTTTTTTCTTCTGGTTCTTCCAGTTTTCAAATGGGGGGGTCACTGACCCCATCTAAAAATAAATGCTCTGGTAAGCTACACGTTTATTGTTATTGTAAACTTTTTATTACTTACCTTTCTATTCAGCTCCTCTCGTATGCATATTCTAGTCTATTTTTCAAATCAATGCATGGTTGCTAGGGTAATTTGGACCCTAACAATCAGATTGTTGAAATCGAAAACTGGAGAGCAGCTAAATAATTTAAAAAAAAAATACAACTAACAAAAAAAACAAATTACAATCACAAAATGTCTCAAAATATCACTCTCTACATAATACTAAGGGGGTTATTTATCAAAGTCTGAAAATTTTCTGCTACAAACTCCAATGAAATCGGCTCTTGTTTCTTTACATTTATTTATTATTACATTTTCCAGACAATTTGCTTTGTGGGAAAAAATCAGATTTTCACGATTTTTTCAGAATTTTCACCTGAAAACTCAGAAAACTATTGTACGAAACCCATCACAGATCAAAAAATCCTTGGGACTTCTCCCATTGACTTGACAGGTCTGAGATGCCGGATTTTCAGAGTCTGACTTTTCCATTCTCAGGGGGTTTAGCTACTAATTTTTAATATATTCCTTAAGAATAGTGATTTTTTTAAAAGTCCAATTTTATAAAAAAAAAAAATCACAAATTTTTCGTGACTTTTTCATTCAGAGTTTAGTAAATAACCTCCATAGACTTTCGGGGGGAGGACCCAAGAGATGGCCACTTTTTACTAGAGCTCCGTGTCACGTCTGTGAAAAATACCCTGACAAACAGGGTGAACCGGACCAAAAACTAATAAAAACATACAGCGATACCAGATAAACAGAGGGGAGAAGAAAAGAGACGACTCTGCTCCCCCTCGCTAAAGCACCCCACAGACCAACATTGCCAAAAAGTTCTGCGCCACTGCAAAGAAGCGGACCGCTTAGCTCAGTATAACCGTAGAACACCTGCTCACGAAAACCGTAAGTCCGGTCACAGGTGGTATAACATCTGAGCTGCAGGTCCTAGTAGTGCACATACTGGACATTAGGCCAAACTGCGCACCATAAAAGATGCGCTTACTCGGAAACGCCACTAAGCCAATCCCTCGCTTAAATCCAATGGTTTAAAGACTGTAATACTAAGGGACAAAGGCACACACATAAATATATTTATCCTGGAGGGGAAATCTACGTCTAACTAAGTCTTTCCCCGCATCAAGGCTCGCATAACCTAAGTAGGCAAAACTACGCAAGACAAACAACACGGCCAAATAAAGACGCCATAATACCAGCCACCAATATACACTGTCTGGATCAAAAGGCAAACTCGTTTATGAGACAAAGGCATAGTGTTAAAGGGAATTACAAAACATTGAGTACCTAAACCAACAAGAAAGCTAAGGCTGGAACATATTCTTGGCATTAAAAGCTAGGAGAAACTCCCTAAAGGGAGAAAAGGCCTATAGTAGTGTTGTGACTCAATTGTAAGAAAACCAAAGACAGACTTATTTCCCAGTGGTAGAAAACAATAAAGGATATCTTCCCTATACCAAGGTGCACATACCATAAGCAGGTTAAATTGGGAGTGCAATGTTTGGGGAGCAAATTACTGGAGAGTTGAAACGCATAAAATTTAAAACAACAGTACATAACTACAAATCAGGAAGCATGTAAGATCTCTGTGTTGCACACCCAAGAGCTCGCTTCCTACTCACTTTAGGCCAAATGTTCAATTGTTAACCTAAGGTAACTGAAGAGTGCCATAAATCAAGAGAGAAGATAAATTAAGGTGGAATTAAAAATTTTTTGACTTGATAACATATCTTTGGACATGGAGAATTATCTAGGACCAACCGCAAACATTTCACAAAGATCAAACAGAGTCAAACTAAAGGTACTAAAAAAACGGTAAAAAACAAAATGAGGCTGAAACTGATTCGCAACAACTACAAGGTGACATCCAAATATAAACAGCGGAGGACTTAGTACAAATTTTGGGTCCCTTACTAGATCAGAAACTAGCCTCTATAAAGGAAGCAATAACAGAGGTTCTACAACAGGTATCTAACCATTCACAACGTTTAACAGATGCGGAAGATCGTATATCATCTCTAGAAGATGACCTTGACAAAGCTCCAAACACCATTGACATGCAACAAAAAGAAATTAACATCTTAGCAGACAAAATGCAAGATCTTTAAAACCGCAGCAGATGGAACAATTTGAGACTCATTGGGATCCCAGAAACGATAAAAGGAAAAGAATTGGAGGATCTTCTGACAACATGGCTTTCACAAGCTCTTCAATTATCTCTCTCACCACCACCATATCAGATTGAAATGTAGGATTGGCCTTCCTTTGAAAGAACCCACAAACAGGCCAAGACAAGTGATTTTCCGAATACTCAACTTTGCCAACAAATACAAAGTCCTAGACGCTTACAGAAAGACAAAAGAATTGCAATTTGAGGGCCATAAACTTGCCCCTTTCCAGTACTACTCAGCATCGGTCTCGGCAAAAAGGAGAGAATTTTGCCAATCTGTAAAACGTTATATTCAACTGGATACAAATTCTCACTGCTTTATCCAGCAAAATTGAAAGTTATCAATAAAACGGATGTCAAATCACAGTTTTTTGAAGACCCGAATAAAGCGCTATCAAAAGTAATCAAGATACCCAGGAGGGTTGATCTATTATATTTGGGACAATACCTAAGTTTTTCACTGAAATGGAACCCCAAATAATGGCCGATATTCGATCTCCTTAAGACTATGTCTCATTTCACTGAATTACAGTTCTTTTGTTTCATAAATTAACATCAAGAGACAGGTTATCTACAATGCCAGGAAAGATAGTCGGATCCATTTTTTTGCTAAATGGGACTCTAAAGGAAGACAATCAACATTTACCATGCTATTCAAACTTAAAATGAAGTAGATATGTTTCTCCTTCTTCCTTTTCTCTTTCCCTTCCTTGAAGAGTATAGAACTATACCAGTACAGTTGATATATCCTGTTTAACCTTGTTAAATTTTCTTTCAGCAATTGAATCATAGCGAGAGCACGGGTGTGGCTTGTTGGTGACAGCTGAAAAATGCTGCCACAATATTTTGAGTTATGCATAGTTTTCAATGTTTCTATTTTTTATGTTATGTTATGGGTTTTGGAGGATAAATTTTATTTAAACAAAAGGTATTTCCATACAATTTCATCCCATCCCAGATTCTGGTCTGCTCGCTGGGACAGCCAGCCCGGGAAATATCTCAGAAACAAGATACATTCACACTGTAAAAAGGGAATAGGTTAGGATACCATGTCTTTCACAGCTGATAACACAGAACCTACTTCAGATAAATATCTAGAAACCGTTAAATTATCTCATGGAATACTGGGGGTGTAAACACTTCTATTAAAGGGCATGTAAAGGCAAAAAAATAAAATCACATTTTTACTTTCAATAATGAAAAAGAAACATATCTCCAATATACTTTAATTAAAAAATGTGTACAGTTTTTATAAGAAACCTGACTGTATGCAGTGAAATTCTCACTTCATTTACTGCTGTGGATAGGAATTGTCAGACGGTCCCTAACTGCTCTGCAGGGAAACAAACATACTTATGAACAGCAGGGGGAGCCCCCGCCTTACTTCCCAGCCATGCAGAACTCAAGCAGCTTTGTTTATGACGATCCCTAAGCAGCCCAGACCCCACTGAGCATGTGCACAGTCTTAGTCTTGCAAAGATGTTTAACAAAGTTACAAGATGGTGTAGCCAACTTTGAAAGCATAAATTATTTGTTTGATTAGGCTTGTGTAGCAGTAAGTTCATGTTTATATTTAGTATACAAAATACAGCATTTCCAGCCTTATTCTATTTTAGACATGCCCTTTAAGAGACGCAAAATAATGGATTATCTCAAACGAGAAAAAGCACACAGCCTTCCTACAGGAAACTCGTTGGCGTCAACAAGACACCTTCTCTAGGAAAGATAAATGGATTAGTTCCATAACTACTGCATCTTACAAGTCAAAATCCAGAGGGGTAGCGATTGTATTAAGCAACGCTTTAAATAGTAAGATTGGAAAAGTATATAATGATAAAATAAAATATAAGGATAAAATGGGTAGATATTTAATCATGGATTTAGACATTTATGGGACAATGTATACTCTGGTAAACGTTTACGCTCCGAACACTGATAACAAAATTTTCTTTTCAGAACTGCTCCAGTGGCTAGACTCCTGGGGGGCATCGAAACTAATTCGGGTAGGCAACTTGAATATGGTGAATGACCCAAACATGGACAAATCAGGTAACTCTTCCACACACACAATGAGAAGAAGCAAACCACTACACACGCTTTGTAACTATCTTCAATTACAAGACGTGTATAGATACCTATTCCCAGATAACAGAGACTACACCTTTTACTCTGCGGTGCACAACACTCACTTGAGCATTGACTATATTTTTCTTTCAATCAATCATTTAGCCTCAATTGAAGGCTCTAGTATAGGCAACATTGACATCTCAGATCACGCTCCCATGAAATTGATATTGAGACTAGCAAAACCACAACCATATTCATATAATTGGTGATTTCCAGCATACCTGTATATCAAAATGAAGATCTTAAACGAAATTGGGCAAACTTTATTGATGATAATTTAATACATTGGGATGATAAACACTTATTATGGGCGGCAGCTAAACCAGTGATACAAGGTCACATGATATCTTATTTGATTAATCGGAAGAAACGATTTGATGGCAGATATAATTTATTACAAAAAGAACTTGCATATAAAGCTTTTAAACTTACCAATTCACAAACAGCAAAGGAAAAATACACAGAAACAAAAGCTCTTTTTAATACTTTATTGACGGAACAAATGCAACATAAACTGAGTCATACAGCAAACAGATATTACCACTGAGGTAATAAATCAGGGACATTATTAGCAAATATAGTTAAAAGACAGCAGGCCAACACATTCATTCAGAAACTTAAAACACCTATGGGATGGGCTAGAAATACATCAGATATAGCAAAGACAATGACAGCACATTTCAAAACACTTTATCAACAAACTCCTGGTTCTCCAGAAAATGGTCTTACATTCCTTCAGGAAGCCCACTTGAACAAACTCACAGTCCAGGATAGGAAGATTCTAGATGCACCTGTAACAGAAACGGAAGTTTCAATGACCATTACCAAATTTAAGAAAGGAAAATCAACAGGCCCAGATGGATTAGGGGTGGAATTTTACAAATTACTGCTTCCAGAAACAGCTCTAACAAAATTTATTCAATGACATATTACAAGGAAATCCATTATGGGATAAGGCGGCCAATGCTAGAATCATCTTATTACATAAAGAAGGCAAGGACCCTACAGATCCAGCCTCATATAGACCGATATCCCTACTCAATCAGGAATGACTAAGATAATGGCCAACAGATTGCAAAGAATTCTCCCCTCTATACTTACCTCAAATCAGATGGGCTTTCTTCAGAATCGACATCAGTCAAGCGATAAGGAAAGCAATAGCCATGATCCCCAGGTTTAGGATTAGTTGAAGAAGACAGGGCTTGGTATATTGGCATAATTACACCGCTTGGCTACTTTAGGCTGTGCATTGGTTTAATTCACTAGCTGTGTACCTATACAGGTATGGGATCAGTTTTCCAAAAAGCTCCAAATTACGGAAAGGCCATCTCACATAGACTCCATTTTATCCATATAATACAAATTTTAAAAATGATTTTCTTTTTCTCTGTAATAATAAAACAATATTTTATACTTGATTCAAACTGAGATATAATCAATCCTTATTGGAAGCAAAACCAGCCTATTGGGTTTATTTAATGTTTACATGATGTTCTAGTAGACCTGAGGTATGAAGATCCAAATTACAGAGAGATCTGTTACCATATAACCTCAGGTCCAGAGCATTCTGGATAACATATAACAAGATAATTCTGTTTCCCTAGGTTCTCCAAAAGGAATTCACTTTATTGTGACTCTGTCACAGCATTCGTAGTGGGCACTTAACAAGACTCATAATGCAAGTTGTTGCAATTGTTACTGTTACTGAAAATGTAGCTTAAAGTAGACATACTGTGCCAAATCTGCTATTATGTCATGCTTAATACTTATGCTTCTAAAATTGAAATTGTAAGTACTTCTATTAAAAAGTGTTAGAGCAGACACTAAGGGGCCGATTCACGAAATTCGGGTGAAGGGTTCGAATAAAAAAAAATTCGAATTTCGAAGTATTTTTTGGGTACTTTGACCATCGAATTGGTTAAATTCGATCGAATTCGAACGATTCGAACGATTAGAAGTAAAAATCGTTCGACTATTCGACCATTCGATAGTCGAAGTACTGTCCATTTAAGAAAAACTTCGACCCCCTACTTCGGCAGCTAAAAGCTACCGAAGTCAATGTTAGCCTATGGGGAAGGTCCCCATAGGCTTGCCTGTGATATTTTGATCGAAGGATTTTCCTTCGATCGTTGAAATAAAATCCTTCGAATCGTTCGATTCGAAGGATTTAATCGAACGAAAAATCCTTTGATCGATCGATCGCAGGATTTGCCCAAAATCGTTCGACTTCGATATTCGAAGTCGAACGATTTTAGTTCCCAGTCGAATATCGAGGGTTAATTAACCCTCGATATTCGACCCTTCGTGAATCGGCCCCTGTGAAAAGACTTCTAGTAGGATCATTTATATGTATTTGCATTTTGGGATATTTCCATCCATGGTCAAAGGGTCATATTTAGAGACTAAGCAAGCAAATATTGAACAGCTATGACACATAGGGTGGTTAGTATCATTTGCTCCCAATCTCTGGGAGGTGCCCATATTGCCACCCTCTTACTTCAGAATGAACCTCCAGGTAGTGCAGGCAGTTCATGGCCTCTGATTTGGCTTGGTTTGCTTTTGGGCGGAGAACTGCCAGTAACAGTGTCAGGTGGTTTCCAAAGGAAAGGTAGTTTTGGGTACTTCTCCTACTCCTAATCGACTATTAACAAAGAATACCGCTCAGACTCACTGCAGGCTCCCCATGGATATGGTGTTGAGTGCCGGAGTCCCTTGGCGTCCCACGTCGTATTGAATTGCAAGGAAGGAGAATGGAGTTTCCGCACACCGAGGGGTAAATTTATCAAAGAGTGAAGTTCCGCCACTAGAGTGAAATTCCGCAGCTCTCAATTCATTTATATTGGATTTTGAAAGGCGTATTTATCAATGGGTGAAGTGAAAGTTCACCCTTTGATAAATACGCCTAAAAAAATCCCATAGAAATGAATGGAGAGTTGCGGAATTTCACTCTAGTGGCAGAACGTCACTATTAACTTCACTCTTTGATAAATATACCCCCGAGAGTAGTTAAAATCCAAAATCTTTATTAAGCTCCCCATAGATGCGATGATTCTTCTTGCCGAACGACCGATTTTAGGGAAGCCCGACCAATCCTTCGAAATTATCGTGCGGTTAGTGGGATTCGAACGATCGCACATCAGGAAATTGATCGGCCAGGTCAAAATCGGTCCCAGTGCAATCTATCTATGTTTGCAGGGCCAAGCAGGCAGCTCCCCTTTGTTTTCCTGGCAAATTGGTCTTTTTAGTTGATGGTCAATTCGTACGATCGTACGATCGTTCTAAGAAGATCGTGGTCTCACGATCAGGATCTGATCTTTTAAAAATCTCAACATCTATGGCCAGCTTTAGTCGATAGTAATCTAATGAATTACTTGATCATGTATCTAAAACGGATGCATCCAGGGTTTTGTTAGTGAAACAAGGGTATTTCTGTATATGACACAGTCCAGTGTAAACGCAGTTCCTTAGTGAAACCAAGTAAGCATATGGCCACCAGAGGGCACACTTTTGCTGTGCCTAAAGGCCCCCATACACGGGCCGATAAGAGCTGCCAACAGCCTGAGTCGGCAGCTTATTGGCCCGTGTGTGGGGCCATCCGACGGGCTTTCCCAATCGATATCTGGCCGAAAGTCAGTCCAGATCTCCATCGGGCAGGTTAAAAGATCCCGTCAGGATCGCGGCCACATCTGTGCACTTATGCGGTCCATAGATCCGACCGGCCGTATTGGATGCATTATGATCTGATTGTTGGGCCCTAGGGCCAATATCACCCACTTCAATGTGGGCATATCAGGGAGAGATCCGCTTGTTTGGCAATGTCGAATCTCTACGTCTATGTCCACCTTAAAGGGCATGTAAAGTCTAAAATAGAATAAGGGTAGAAATGCTGTATTTTGTATACTAAATATAAACATGAACTTACTGCACCACAAGCCTAATCAAACAAATATTTTATGCTTTCAAAGTTGGCTAAAGGGGGTCACCATCTTGTAACTTTGTTAAACATTTTTGCAAGACTAAGACTGTGCACATGCTCAGTGTGGTTTGGGCTGCTTAGGGATCGTCATAAACAAAGCTGCTTGAGTTCTGCATGGCTGGGAAGTAAGGAGGGGGCTCCCCCTGCTGTTCATAAGTATGATTGTTTCCCTGCTCAGCAGTTAGGGTCCGTCTGCCAATTTCTATCCACAGCAGTAAATGAAGGGAGAATTTCACTACATACAGTCAGGTTTCTTATAAAAACTGTACACATTTTTTAATTAAAGTATATTGGAGATAGGTTTCTTTTTCATTAAAGAAAGTAAAAATGGGATTTTATTTTTTTGCCTTTACATGCCCTTTAAGAGGCGCGCAGGCGTGCCGTGCGCGCCCTAGAAGAATCAAGATGGTGCCGGACCAGGAGCGCGGCGGCGTGGCGGCTGTCCACGCCGCCGGACACCAGGTAATTTTATTACATAAAGATACCAACAAACCATACTTGTTAGGTCACATGAGCCAATTAATAGACAGAGTTGTGTCTTTTGCTTCAACACTTCTTCCTGTTACAGTTAGAGCTGCAGTATTTCTGGTCAGGTGATCTCTGAGGCAGCACACAGACCAACACAAATGGTGGTTCAAGGCAAGAGATGTAAAGGGCAAGATTTACTTAAATATATATTCCAGTTTGGTAAGATTCTTTAATATGCCACTTAATATGATGTAAACTATCTGTTGCTTAATTGTTCATTTTGGGGATATAGTTTTCCTTTAAGGTTTTTGAGTTATTTAGTTTTTTATTCAACAGCTTTCCAGTTTGGAGTTTCATCAATCTAGTTCCCAATTACCATAGCAACCATGCACTTTTTTGAATAGGACACCAATTAGGGTAAGGTTTGTGAAGAAATTCTATATGCCCCAAATACACCTGACAGCCCAGATTGAAGGTCATTTAGGTTGAGATTTGGGGTGAAACAGTATTTGCTTTATTCTCCTATTTGCCTATATCTGTGAGCTAAAGGAATCACTGACCAAATGTTGGACCTCCAACGGGAGCTTGAAGGGAAAAAGTACGGCAACCACTGCTTTACGGCAACCACTGATATAGTGGTGGCTGACTTGGAATGGTGTACCATTGGAGTAGCATTTGGTAGACATGTGTTAGTTGGAAGTCTTCTAATTCTGAGAGATTTGGTGCATTTACCCACATAGGTAATAAAAGGCACTAAATTTGCCCAGGAGCAGTAACCCATTGCAACCAATAAGATGTTGCTTTTAAAGAGGTGACAGTAAATGCTACCAGCTGATGGTTACTATGGGTTACTGCTCCTGGGCAAACTTAGTGCCTTTTATTACATAACTCCCATGGTCTCTCAATTAGCTTAGCTTTAAACGTCCCTTCCTGGAGAAGGTCCTTAACATGTCTGATTCTCGTGTTGGCCCAAACGCTTACAACCTGTATTGTTTAGGTTCTACTATTGTTTCTGCTGACAAAAACTCCAAATTGACTTGCTTTTATTATAGTGAGAAACTCAGAGACACTCAAGATTGTACCCACATATTTAAAATTTGTAATTACAGGTAATTACAGTCAGTAGGGGAATTAATGCCATCTAATCATAAGATTTGTCATCCGCAAAAGTGATCAAATTGATTTATTGGCCTATGTACCCCATGTGAGGATAAGGTTTGTGCATTGCACCATGGCAAGCTCCCACCATGGGGTCTAGATGGCGGCTCATGTTTGCTCAGTGGAAGATGTATTGCAAAACAGGGTGGAGCAGCCATGGATTATATCTATCTCACGTTCAGTGTCGGACTGGCCCACCAGGATACCAGGAAAACTCCCGGTGGGCCCAGGTGTCAGGGAGCCCTTGAGCTGCTAAAAAAAATTTGGCCTATTTCATGGCTATTTATATAGAATATATAGAATAATAGATTATAGTATGTAAAGAATAGAGACTAGGAGAATAGAGGTTGAGTGAGGAGAAGAATAATAATAGTACTGAGAGTGGGCCCCTGGTCTAGGGTTCTTTGGTGGGCCCCTGGTCTAAGGTTTTAGGGTGGGCCCCTGGTGTCCCAGTCCAACACTGCTCACGTTCATGATCCAAGATTTGCTTTATAATTAAAAAGACTTACAAAGACTTCCCACAGTTTAGATAGTCTACTTGTTAATTATATGAATGTATTCTACTTGTTAGGGCAGAGACAGACGAGAAGATTCAGGGAGATTAGTCGCCTCTAGGGATGTAGCGAACGTCGGAAAAAAAGTTCGCGAACATATTCGCGAACTTGCGCAAAAATGCGAGCGGTTCGCGAACCCCATAGACTTCAATGGGAAGGCGAACTTTAACATCTAAAAAATACATTTCTGGCCAGAAAAATGATTTTAAAGTTGTTTAAAGGGTGCAACGACCTGGACAGTGGCATGCCAGAGGGGGATCAAGGGCAAAAATGTATCTGAAAAATCTGCCTGTGTGTGCTTGGAAGAGATAGTGTAGGGGGAGAGCTGTTAGTGATTTCAGGGACAGATGATAGTAAGTTTGCTGGCTAGTAATCTGCTTGATACTGCTCTGTATTGGAACAAAAAAATAAATAAAAGCAGTCCTTACAAGGACTATTGCTATTGCAGCAGTCAGCAGATGAGATCAGAAGCAGGACAGCTGCCCACTGCAGCTACATACAGAGCACTGCAGTAGAAGGTAGATTACTAGCCAGCAAAGCTACCTAAGCTTAAATGTCCCTCAAACCCCTGCAGACTTCTGTCCCTCCAATAACAGAGCAGTATCAAAACGATTACTAGCCAGCAAACTTTCAACTGTCCCTGAAATCACTAACAGGCAGCAGCTCTCTCCCTACACTATCTCTTCAGCACACACAGGCAGAGTGAAAAAAAGCTGCAGGGCTTCGGTTTTTATAGGGAAGGGGAGTGGTCCAGGGGAGAGCTTCCTGATTGGCTGCCATGTACCTGCTGGTCTGGGGTGAGAGGGCAAAAAAAAGCGCCAACAATGGCGAACCCAAAATGGCGAACGTCGCGCGACGTTCGTGAACTTCCGGCGAGCGCGAACACCCGATGTTCGCGCGAACAAGTTCGCCGGCGAACAGTTCGCGCCATCTCTAGTCGCCTCTTCTCCGGGCAACAAATCTTCCCAAACTGCCTCCCCGTTGGCTAGAATTAGACTTTTTTGAAGTCGCCCGAAGTTTCCTCGTGAGGCAGCTTCGGAAATTGAAGCGCTCTGAGCCATCCCACCAGCGATTTAGATTCTAGTCAGCAGGAAGGCAGTTCAGGGAGATTAGTCGCGCGAAGAAGAGGAGATTTGTCGCCGGGGCGACAAAATCTCCCCGAATCTTCTCATCTGTTTCTGCCCTTAATGTACATGTATTGTGTTTTTCTGTGGCAAGTTCCCTGAGCCACAACTGACAGCCCCATCTCTGATCTTTCTAAAATCAGAGCTATTGGCATCTACACTCTTTACTTTCTGTAGTGGGAAGCAATCAGAAATGAGTACACATAGAGCTTGCAAAGTATTTCCTGCTGATGTGAGGGAAATAAAGCATTTACCAATGTTTGTGTAAGAAATTAAATGCATCTTACTCTGAATTTTGCGTAGCTACCCGCTTACCACCCCCTTCCATAAAAGACCACCTAGGCACTGTTTGGAATGCTGAAAAAACTTTATTGAAAACATGTTGACAAGCACAGCAGCTTCTGCATGATTGAGAGCACAGATATCTTCCCATCGTCCTCAAAATTAAAAGGTCTGAACATTGGCATGGGAGCTACGGTATATACCACACAGATATTAAAGAGACAGTATTTTGAAACAGAGAGCTGACTGGTTGTTTCTACCCTGAGAGGGCGCTTAGCTACTCTCCCCCAGGGTGTGCTTGTCAAACAGGTACTCGCCCATGCCATTCTGCGGCACCCCAAGGCGCTTCAGGTTGGTAATGTAGTCTCCAAGCTCCTTCATGGCCTTCACCTGTTCCTCCAAGTATTCAGATTCAAGGAAGTCGCAGAGCTACAATGGAAATAAAAAGAATCTCTTTATTGAGGCCTTCAAATATTATACTTTTTGCATGCATGTAATGAGCAACTGTGAACATGCAACACAAACGATATATTCCGACCATCATGGTCATGTTTGTACAATTTATCTTAGACTTTTTTTTGTTGAGGGTAGGGGATTTTTCTCTAACTATGCGGGTTTATTCCAGTGAAACATGCTTATCAAGCACGACTAACACCAAAGATTATGAAATAGTCCATATATAGTTATATTCCGCCCTAGATGATTGCCTAATAAAACTAGGGGAAAACACATATGGTGTAACTGAACTAAATTGCACACTTAGGGGCAGATTTATCAGGGGTCGAAATTCGAGGGTTAAAAAACCCTTGAATTCGACCCTCGAAATAAAATCCTTCGAATTCGAATATCGAATTCGAAGGATTTTAGCGCAAAAGCTTCGATCGAACGATCGAATAAAAATCGTTCGATCGAGCGATAAAATCCTTCGAATCAAACGATTTTAAGCGATCGATCGAAGGATTTTTAATTGATCAAATAAATTTTAGAAAAGTGCTGGGGAAGGTCCCCATAGGCTAACATTACACCTCAGTAGGTTTAAAGTGGCGAAGTATGTAGTCAAAGTATTTTTTAAAGAGACAGTACTTCGACTATCAAATGGTCGAATAGTCGAACGATTTTTACTTTGAATCGTTCGATTCGATTGAATTTGACCCATTCGATGGTCGAAGTACCCAAAAAAATACTTTGAAATTAGAATTTTTTTTCATTCGAATCCTTCACTCGAGCTTTGTAAATCTGCCCCTCTGTGTTTTCTAGACAATTTCGAAATGTCTTGTTTCAAGTTCCTTATTTAAAAGTATGATCTATCAAATAGCCATTCCTTTCATTAGTAATGTAGGAAGATAAGGCTTAATTTTTGTATACAAAACTTTGCATACCTGGATTTAGATTTGAGTGGGAAGTGTAGAATTCTTACCCAACTATTGCAATTTACACAGTATTATAGACAACAGCACTTCAAAAAGTGTCAAACATGCAGAATTTTGTTGATATTCTAGATAAACATGAGCCAAGGCAAGAGATTTGGCAGATCGCACTTGACATATACAGAGAAGGAATGTTATGTCCACACTAGTGATGCCCTATACTTTAATGACTTGATTGGAAGCTACATACTGGATTGATGAAGAATCATTTATCATTGCTTAGCTGTATAAACAATATGGAGGCCAACACAGAGTGAGAGGTACTTACCTGAGGATCAACCTTGTCGGATGCCAGCTTGTGCAGATCCAGTAAGGCCTGGTTCACGGTCTTCTCCAGTTGCAGAGCGGCCTGCATGGCTTCCAGGGTGTTACTCCATTCGTCACGCTCTGGTTTCTGATAAAGACAATAAGGAGTCAGAATACAATGCCAGCTGTATTAAGTTGCCATAGGAGGGTTGTGACCTCCTTACTTCCTGCTGTTCTTTGTTCTATGAAATAATAACTATCACTTTGTTTTATCATGGGTGGCCCCTAAATGGGTGCAGCATAACTGTAATCATGCTGCTGTTCCCAGTCAGGTATAAGCTAGCCGAGCATGCTGGGTCCTCACCTTGATATCCTGAAGGACAACACGGCCCCCACGTTTGTTTTGGTACTTGAGGAACTTTTCGGCGTGCTCCCTTTCCTCGTGACTCTGCTCCTTGAAGAACTTGGCCACATGATGGAGTGCCACGTCATCACGATCGAAGTAGTAAGACTGAAGGACATAGATATTGTAAATAAAAAACTATCTAAGGCAAGACAATATTCTGCCTAAATGTAGTTTACAATTAAATAAAATGGTATAGCAGTAATTAATCTTCCCTTATTACAGAAGATGCGCCAGTTTGCATAAATGATTCCAAAAATTCAGGGACAACCAACACTATCCTCCCCCCGCCCCCCACTACCAACTGTTTCTGCATCCTGACCTCAGGGGAAGCTGGAGGATAGCCAGATGGTCATCCCTACTGCAGAGGAATACTATACATGCAATCATGTGACTGGTATTTATATACGCAGCTACAGTAGGTAGCAGTTCCATTACAAAATGAGCTTTATTGAGACAATGTATATTTTATTTACACTTTACTCCCTGGATTTGGAGAAAAACACACCCTGTTAATTGTTATTTATGGGCTGAAATGTGTGCTCGGGAGCATTATGGCTGCAGAAAAGCATTTCATATAAATTCTATGTTTATTGTATTCTTCATGTAAAAAACAATAGGACAGATTTCCCTATTAATGACATAGTTGGCCCCCACCCTCTGCAGTAGGTGATAGTAAAGTTTTACTTGCTGACCAAGGAACATTGCTTATCTAATCAAGTATAATTTGCCCAGGGCGTTAACGAGCCACAAAGCTCCACCTTCTAACGTCCTTGTACTTTGGTGGAAAAAAACATGTTGTGCTTTTCTCAGCAGAACTCCCAGCAGAACAGGGAACCAGATAAGAGTAACAGAAACACACAGTTGGGGGGTGTCTAAACAACTACACAAGACACTGATAGGGCTGGAGGCTGCCGCTGGACAGCTCTGATATGAGTGAGTTAACTGATATCATCTTGCCTTACTTGCCATATTATACACAAAATACTACAGCTGCATCTCTTCCCCTAGACTCCATTACTGTACATGGAATTATTACAGCTCTGACACCATTTACTCTTACTAAACACCCCAGTTACAGCTAGGGTTGCCACCTGGCCATTATTTTGCCAGCCTGGCCAGTAAAAATGATGGTATAAAATGATAAATATATAGGAAGGCCAATATTTTTTTCCAGAAAAGATGGCAACCCTAGTTACAGCCCCTTCTTCTGACAACGTCTTGCCTTACTGTACACACTATCCCACATGGCTCTTTATACAAACATGATACAAACAAAGTCACATTATTATTTATAGGGACTCACCATGGACAGGTAGACATAGGAGGCATACATCTCCATGTTCACCATCCGGTTGATGGCGGCTTCGCAGTCGCTGTTGAAGTTCTGGCGCACCTGGGATTGCATGATGGCGTTTCGGTGTTTGCTGGTGGCGCAAAAGAGTCACAAAAAGAAGAGAGTAATGCGAGAGAGAGTTTGGTCTAAAAAAGACTCAGAGAGGGTTCCGTTCAAACACTGTTGAAGCAAGAACTCTACTCAGAGCCAGAGAGAAGGTTTTTTAGCTTTGCACAAAGGAGCTCTGTATTTATAGGCAGCCAGCATGGAATTCTGGGGGCAGCCAACACCCCCTGCCTCTAACAATTCTTCACGGCAGCCAATCAGCTTGGTGCAATAGGAGAAAGAAAGGGAGGGGGTTGGAGGAGGGTGAGAGGCAGCTTTTCTTGTGTAACAAGCATGACTTGTTCTTTCTGTATGTCATTACGTAAGCCTGGAGTATACTTTACTATACAGAACTGGAAATTAACCTCCTGGTTACAGTATCAAGGTGCTTCTGTGTCATTTTAAGAAAGGAGAGCAGTTATTTAAAGAGATAAATCCCAAAAAATATTTTTCATAATGAAAGAAAATGTAATTCTGAGCAATTATACATTGATTACAAAGTGTCAGTGGTTTTCACATTATCAGTAAATATAACTGGTAATGAAAAGCAGCATCTGCCTTTCCCTTTGAATAGTCTCAGCTTTGACGATTAAACAATCTAGCAGAAGCCACCTGACTTTTTTCTGATCCCCTGAAAAACATAAAATGAGGGTCCTACTGTAATTTTAAAACAGCTGAAAATGTGTTTTGAATTTATACTGGAAAGTTGCTTTCATTAGGCAAAGTTTGGGGTTTATATCTTCTTCAAGCCTGGTTTGCACAAATAACTAAACAATAACTAAAATCTGGTCCAGAACTAGGAGTATGCAGAAGAGGCATGTGCCTAGGGTGCAATGTTGTAGGGGCACTGGGTATGTTCCACACCTATCTGCCTACCCTAGTCCTGACCCTTGTGCCTCCACTCCAATCGTCATTGGCATTCCTAGATTGGACAGAGAATCTGGTCTGTTGGTATCTTCAATCTCTATGTTCTAGGGAACATTGGTTGAGCCAGAAGTAAAAAAAGAGGTACATTTTCTCCAATTGCTCATGAGCCGGCAGACTTCATGTTGGCAAAGAGACCCGAAGACCTGGAAGATGGTGACTGAGAGAGCTCCGTTGCGCTTCTCTGCATTTAAGGGTCAGAATTTTTTAAGGGTCAGAAGTAGCATAAAGATGACTCGGGTGTGGGTCCTACAATGGCAACATTTTGCAGGTAATGGGTGGGTGCAGGTTAAGGTTTTGCAGGTGAGGGTTGTGTGCGGTTTGAGTTTTTCCTGACATACAAATCACTAATCAGTATGAAGTTATATTAATCAACAAATTATAAATGAGATGATGGAATTGTTTTCTACTCCACAATAGCCATTTGGGTGTTGGTTTTGCGTAATATTTGTTGGGTGGCAACTCCTTCTCTAGGAGCTTGGTGCAAGGGCTATATATAGCTCTGTGGTTGTGTTATGGACAGTGAAGCCAAGTTATGACTATATCTAATACTTTGCACATACTGGTAAGACTGGAAACCTCACTTGTGCTTTTTAGCAGTGCAGTTTGTGGTATTGTAGTGATAACATGAATTTGCCCATCCCTTACTATGGCATAAATAGTATTTAAATTACACAACAGATATGTGTCTTCTATTTTGATATAAAAAGTACATATATCTCCAAGCAGTTTAATGACATTAGTAGAAACATTAACTCCAGAAGTAAAACCCTGAAGTCAAGAAAAAAATGTCCAAAAAAAAATGGCTGTATAATAAAGAAATAGGCCCAAATATTGCATAACGTTGGGTACATTATTTCTTAAACACACAATTAAAGATAGACTGGTGGTGAGAGTGAGTGCTGGCGAAAGAGATACATGCTGCTGGAGGGAGCTGGAGGCTGAAGATATGGGGATGAAGGGTTGGAGGCGTTCTTCTGTTGAAGAAGTAAAGCTGGAGCACTATGTCAAAGTGCAAGGTGCAAATCTGCTGTACAAGTCCTGGGTGAAGGTTTCGACAGGGAGAAAAATGAGTAGGTCACCTTGGAGTTCTACAACCTTGTGCTTCTACAAAGAACTCCTCAGTGACTTTCAATATCTTTAGATAATACACAAAAATCATGTATATTCTCTAAAATATATCCTGATAAGTAAGAAGTATAAACACACTCAGCCTGGACCCTACACCTTATATTTGACAATAGGGTTTAATTTATTTAATACATATTATTATATTGTTATAATACACAAAAGCCATGAATATCTTGTAAATTATATCCTTATAAACAGTGAGTTCTGATGTCATTTCTGTCACATGACTCACTGAAATGTGTGTGTTATAATAAATAAAGTACCCCCAGTTGTTAAATATGAGGATATTAGAAACTCCTCGGTAACTTGTAATATCCTTATATTTTACAAGAGGGGGTACTTTATTCACTATAGTATACAAAAGGCATGAATATCCAGTAAATTATATCCTTATAAATGGCTCTTAATGATGTCATCAGTAGCAGCTAGGCTGGGGGGGGTTGGGAGGGAGGGGGGTCTATGTAGGGTAGGGGGTAGGGTTTTTTTAAATTTACATTTGAATTCTCCTTTGAGGGTTATTTAAGACAAACACTTAAAGGGGTGGTTCACTTTTAAGTTAAGATTTAGTATGTTATAGAATGGCCAATTCGAAGCCACTTTTCAATTGGTCTTTATTATTTATTTTGCATAGTTTGTAATTATTTGCCTTCGTCTTCTGACTCTTTCTAGCCTTCAAAATGGGTGCAAACAGAGTGCTGAGATTGCAAAAATAAAAAGCTGTACAACTAAAAAAACACAAATAATAAAAAATGGAAACCAATTGCAAATTGTCTCTAAATATCACTCTTCACGTCATACTAAAAATGAACTCAAAAGTGAACAACCCCTTTATATATATATATATATATATATATATATATATATATATATATATATATATATATTAGTAATGTGCGGGCCGGCCCGATACCCACTGGACCCACGGTTTTACCTGCTACCCTTTATGCAGGTGGCGGCGGGTCCGGGTTGAGCTTTTATTCCTGCTCTCCCTGCCTGCCACCTTGCACTGCTGACTTCCGACTTCCGGTTTCCTTTTTTTTATAGACGTGCACCTGATCGTACTGCCCCTTTTGTGATGTCATCGGCGGGTCGGGTCAACGCGGGTCTATAAATGGAAGCCAGAAGTCGGGCTCGGGCGGGCACGGGTGAAGGGGGGATAAGTTAGGGTTATTCTAACAGCAAAATAATGGAGAATGTTACAAGATAACTCTCCTTTGGAATCAAGTCATAAAAGTCATTTTCCAGCATAACTGCTGATTTAATTTAATTTGAGTTACAGAGCTCAGTATAGTTTCTTATCTGAGACAAGAGGCAAAGTACAAGGGAATATTGCTGTTATAAATGAGATAGTTGTTAGATGAGAGGTTCTCAGCATGGTATTGCTTGGGGAAAGGTTGGCATGACTCGACAACATTTAGGGAATGCTCTGGTCACAGGAGTGCAGTGATGGCCGGCGTAAGCAAACAAGCATGACTAGGCATATTCTGAAGCAACACAATTGTGGAAAACAGAATCATACACATGTTGTCATGGCAACCAGTGACTGAGGTGAAGGAAAGATAATAACAATCCAGTCTGAGCAGGATCTGACGCAAGGTTTCTGGAATGACTTGCCACAAACCAGATTAGCAAAGGGGGGGGGAAGGTTCTTGTCCAATATTTATAATTTATGTGTGTGCCCATTAGGGAATGTCGTAGTGTTATTCCTCCCAAAGGATTTCCCGGCCTAGTTTATATTTTATTCATGGTGAGAGCAATGTGAGCGTTAACATATTGAACATATCTTCTTGTGAGTAGGGGAATCAAACAATTGAAGTTGTAACCTATACAGGGATGGGACCTGTTATCCAGAATGCTTGGGACCTGGGGTTTTCCAGATAAGAGGTCTTGCTGTAATTTGGATCTCTGTACCTTAAAGGAGAATTCAACCCATAACATAAAAAAAACCCCTACCCTACGTACACCCCCCAGCCTACCCGGGGCAAATGCCCCTAACTTTTTACTTACCCCTCTGTGTAAATTCTGTCCTCGGGAGTTCACGGCAGCCATCTTCTTTTCTTCGCTAAACTTCGGAAGCAGGCCGTTGTTTTCAGTGCATGCACAGTTGGAGTAATATTCCGGTCCCGAACAACTGCGCATGCGCCGAAAAGTCACAAGAATTTCCTGGAACATTTTTGTGACATTTTTTGTGACTTACCGAAATTTTCGTGACTTTCGGCGCATACGCAGTTGTATAGTAACGTATAGTAACATTCAGCAGCAAGAACTGATTGTACAGCTGTCAACACTTTAAAACCAAATATTTTAAGGACATTTTAAGGGTATTGCCAGGTGATGCGGATCTTGGCCTGTGGAAAAATGCAGATGAGGAATCCGCTCCTCTGCCGTTTCTCTGCTGCTCTATGTGCCTGCACCCGAATATAGGAGCAAAAACTCGGCCTGCGTTTCTCTGCATCATCTGGCACTCCACTTATTCACACTAGGGTTACCACCTGGCTGACATTTTACAGATGATGGCTGATCCCAATGTTATTAATAGGGAAAAATTATAAATATATTGGAAGGCTGGTATTTTTGGTGGCAACCCTATTTAAATCCAAAGCTGCCAAACCACTCTGTGTTATGCCTAGTTATTCTTCTAGCCCACCTCAATCCCATTCTGGATCCATTTCTGGATAACCCTCATGTCTGGACTGAGGCGAATGGGGGTGAACAAACAATTAGGAGAATATGGGGGGGTCTCTTGAGCAAATTTTGCACCAGAACCAGTAAGGGCCTAGTAACATTACTATTGCCTGTCCTGCCTGAACCCTGCCCATTCTGTAACTCACTTGCTGGGACTGTCCTAGACATATAGGGATATGTTATTGGTAGCTTTGTGAACCCCAATGTAAGGAAGAGGGGTAGAGGCAGAGATTCCCCCTGATGTGGCTCAGAGATGTAAGAGTATGTGGAATGGCACCACATTAGCTGTATAAATGCTGTATACTGGTGATGGGCTAATAAATTCGCCAGGCACGAATTTGCAGCGAATTTCAGAGTTTCAAAAAAATTTTAAACGCACATCGGAAAAGTCACTCGTGTCAAAACCGGCGCACGTCAACATTATTTGGACGCCCATTGACTTTAACGCCGGCGTCAAAATGACGCGGGTGTTAAAATTTGCGTTTCACAATTTTTTTGCCGTTTCACTAATTTTGTGGGAAGTGAAACAGGACAAATTCGTTATTTACTAAGCTCCGAATATCCGAAATTCCCCAAAATCTGAAAAATTCATGATTTTTTTTATAAAATCGGACTTTTAAAAGAATCACGATTCTTTTGGAATTTTTTAAACCCCGAGGGCTAAAAAGCCCAAATATAAAAACACAGCATCTCAAACCTGTCGAGGTATCATAAAAGTCAATGGAAACAGTCCCATTGATTTTTGTTTGTGTCGAGGGTTTCAGGCCCCTTAATGTCATTTATAATAAAAGCCAAGGAGGCATTGGGGTTACACAGAAGTCTCTGCTTTACAACAGTTAAACCATATAAAATGTTCTGCATTGCTAGGCATAATGAAATGCATAAAGGAACAGTGGCTTCCCCAAAATATGGCCTTGGGGGATCATGGCAGGATTATTTCCAGATGAACTAAGAACTGCCAGTGCATTAAGGGCAGAGACACATGCTGCGATTCGGGGAGATTTGTCACCTGGTGACAAATCTCCTCTTCTTTGGGGCGACTAATCTCCCCGAACTGCCTCCCCTGCCTTTCCGTCTGCTAGAATGTAAATCGCCGGTGGTATGGCACTCGGATCACTTCATTTTCCAAAGTCGCCCGAAGTTTCCTTGTGAGGCAACTTTGGGAGACTTTGGAAAACGAAGCGCACTGATTGCCCCCCTGCCGGGCCCCGCCCCCTCCGTACGGCCGGAAACGGCCGCATTTACAGCCGCATTTCCTATTTACGAGTGGCATGCGAGCTGCCGGCGGGCCCCGAGGCAGCGCGGGCCCTGGCCAATCGCACCCCCTGCTCCCCCAGTAGTTATGCCACTGCTACCAACGATTTACATTCTAGCCGGCGGGAGGCAGTTCAGGAAGATTAGTCGCCCCGAAGAAGAGGCGATTTGTTGCCAGGAGTCTAATCTCCCCGAATCCCATTGTGTGTCTCTGCCCTAAAGGAATTGTTCACCTTTGAGTTAACTTGTAGTATGATGTAGAGAGTGATATCCTGAGACTGCAATTGCTTTTCATTTTTTATAAGTTTTTGAGTTATTTAGCTTTTTATTTGGCAGCTTTACAGTTTGCAATTTCAGCAGCTGGTTGCTAGGGTCCAAATTACCCTAGCAACCATGCATCGATTTGAATAAGAGACTGGAATATGAATGAGTCCCCTAGGGGTCTGAATAGAAAGATGAGTAATAAAATAAAATAGCAATAACAATACATTTGTAGCCTTACAGAGCATTTGTTCTCTTCGATGGGGTCAGAAAGCTGAAAAAAGTCAGAAGAAGAAGGCAAATAATTAAAAAACTATTAAAAAAAAATAACGAAGACCAATTGGAAAGTTGCTTACAATTAGCCATTCTATAATAAAAGGTAACAATGAACTTTTACTTATCTAATTGTAACTTGAATAATAAAAGCAAACATTTAGTTAAAGAGTTATGGCACATGTTTTTTTTCCCTATGTCTAAATATAAGTGCCCAGCTGTACTGGACAGTGTGATCAAGTCAGGGGTCAGTCATGACCTTTCTGTGTAAGTCGTCCACATTGTTACCCCAAATTAATTAATTAAAAGTGATTTGCTTGTAGCTGGCAGATAGTCATCTGAATACACCCAATGATTCCTCAGTCACATGAACTTGATAATATAGAGTTCTGCTTTTCTCAGTTAGACAGCAGTGCTAATAAATTGCAGACTCCACACTTTTATGGATTTACGGAAACCACATGCAGCTGTCTGTACTGGAAACGTATGAAATTTCAAATTTTCCCTTGTTGCAACATGCTACCCTATATAACTAACACTGTTAGCACATTCTATTCCTTACATTTATACAGTATACTATGGTGAAAATCTCTGTTTGCACTGGAGTAGATGTGAATTTCCTGTCGCCTTCACTGTTTGGATATAAACATGGGTGTATTTTTGTTTGACTTACAATATTGCACAGATGTTAACCCATTGCATTCCAATCGTATTAAAGGGGTTGTTCACGTTAAAATGAACTTTTAGTATGATGTAGAGCAGGGCTGTCACCCGTAAAAATAAATAGTCGCACGTAAAGAAAAAGTCACGCACCCATAGAATTCAATGCATAAATAGTCGCTTGTAAAAAAAAAAATAGGTGCCATCCTGCTATGAATTCTTAAAGGAAAACTATACCCCACAAACAATATAGGTCTCTATTAAAAGATATTGCATACAACAGCTCATATGTAAAATCCTGCTTCATGTAAATAAACCATTTTCATAATAATATACTTTTCTTGTAGTATGTGCCATTGGGTAATCATAAATAGAAAATTGCCATTTTAAAAAATAAGGGCCGCCTTCACTGTGCACACAAACATACCAACAACCTACACTTGTTAGGTCACATGAGCCAATTAACAGACAGAGTTGTGTCTTTTGCTTCAACGCTTCTTCCTGTTACAGTTAGAGCTGCAGTATTTCTGGTCAGGTGATCTCTGAGGCAGCACAGAGACCAACACAAAATGGTGGTTCAAGGCAAGAGATGTAACAGGGCAAGATTTACTTGAATAGATAGACCAGTTTGGTAAGATTCTTTAATATGCCACTTAATATGATGTAAAATATCTGTTGCTTGAGTGTTTATTTGGGGATATAGTTTTCCTTTAAGGTTTTTGAGTTATTTAGCTTTTTATTCAACAGCTTTCCAGTTTGGAGTTTCATCAATCTAGTTCCCAATTACCATAGCAACCATGCACTTTTTTGAATAGGACACCAATTAGGGTAAGATTTGTGAAGAAATTCTATATGCTCCATATACACCTGACAGCCCAGATTGAAGGTCATTTAGGTTGAGATTTGGGGTGAAACAGTATTTGCTTTATTCTCCTATTTGCCTATATCTGTGAGCTAAAGGAATCACTGACCAAATGTTGGACCTCCAAGGGGAGCTTGAAGGGAAAAAGTACGGCAACCACTGCTTTATAGATAATGATATAGTGGTGGCTGATTTGGAATGGTGTACCATTGGAGTAGCTCTCATAGTAGATGGAGTAGATCATGGAGTAGATCTCATGATGGCGTTAGGTAACAAGAGTAGATTGCAAGGTGACAAAGTCTGGGCACCCTTGATGTAGAGACAAATTGCAATTGTTTTTAATTTTTCATTATTTGTGGTTTTTGAGTTATTTAGCTTTTTATTCAGCAGCTCTCCAGTTTGTAATTTCTGTAATCTGGTTGCTAAGATCCAAATTATCATAGCAATTATGCATTGATTTGAACAAGAGACTGGAATATGAATAGTAGAGGCCTGAATAGAAAGATGAGTAATATACAATAACAATACATTTGTAGTCTTACAGAGCATTTGTTTTTAGATGGGGTCAGTGACCCCCATTTAAATACTGGAAAGAGTCAGAAGAATAACTCAAATAATCAAAAAAGTATAAAAATTAAATAGTGAAGACCAATTGAAAAATTGCTTAGAATTGACCATTTTACATACTAAAAGTTAACTTAAAGGTGAAACACCGCTTTAAAAACAATTCTTAGCTCAAATGATGACAGAAGAGAGGCCTGGTCAGAGCAGGAAGGCTTGGATTCCATTCTAAATAATGTAAATTACATCAATTTGGGATGTCCAACCTGCAGCCTTCAGACATTGTCTGTGCACCTCTAGAGACGAGGGCTGGATAAATGTGTTATGGTCGTCCTTGGTTTACAGGATTTTTAGATCTACCTAGCTGTGAAAAGTAGCTGCTACAAGTAGCCCCATGTGTCTTCACCACAGCAGCATAGCTGCAAGATAAAACAGAAGGGGATGTGCTATTTGTAGCGCAAATATTGAGTGTAATTTCATGTCCAATGATCTCAGGCAATGAACTAGCCCAAGTAGTACTGTTTTTTGGACCCCATTGGTACCACATTACTGACAATGTTACCCAGGGAGCAAGGCAGTATCGGACTGGGACACCAGGGGCCCATCAAAAAACCTTAGACAGGGGGCCCACCAAAAGTTTTTAGACCAGGGGCCCACGCTCAGTGCTATTTTCTTCAGTAACGGAACTTGGTGGGGGCGGGCCCTGCAGCCGGGCCCGCCCCCACCCTCGTCTGCGTGATTTTTCTCTGCGGCTGCAGCACGTGCGATCTTCAGGGGGGGCCATGTGGGAGTGCGGGCCCTGGCCCAGTTGCACCCCCTGCTCCCCCAGTAGTTACACCCCTGATTTTCTTTCTCTCCTCACTCAACCTCTATTCTCCTAGTCTCTTTTGTTTACATACTATAATCTATTATTCCACCTATTTGGCCTCTTTGTTTGCATAGAAATAGGAATTGACCATGAAATAGGCCAAATGTTTAGCAGCATGAGGGGCCACTGACACCTGGGCCCACCGGGACTTTTCCTGGTATCCTTGTAGGCCAGTCCGACACTGGAGCAAGGATTCCTCTACATTCAGCTTTGGGCTGTAAGTTAATGAAGGATTTTAACACTTTTAGTACCAATAATTCATGTATACCCCAACCCCCCACACACAACAATTACAGAGAAACAGCTAAGGAGCCCCTAATTGTCCATCTAAAATGATCTGTGGCACACACACACACACACAGAGTACAACAGTCTTTCATTGAATATATTATTAGATTAGATGTCACTGTGTGATCCCAAGTAGATAAAACCCAATTCACTTGCCACACCATGAACAAATAGATGCTCAGTAATAGTCAGTGGCTGTAATATTTAACCATCACCCAGTACATAGAACATATTCACAAACCACAAAGGACGGTTCATGCTCTCATGACTTAACTCAGGCACTGAATAATACTGGGAATACTGGTAGTATCACAGCTCTCAGTTACACCGGTTTAGGGCAGGCTCTATACAACTGATGGTAAGTGGCAAGTTTTAGAAGTTTTTAATAAGGGGCCATTGTGGGCAAATTTCCCCACTTAAATATGACTGAATTTTGGAAATAAAAAGAGGGACAAAAAAGTGGCCACGCATGAATGTTTTACCATGCACATGTTTGTGGCCACACCCCCTAATTACCATCTTCATTTTACAAAATTTGGCAGGTTATGAAAGTTTGAACATATTTATGTGTTTTTTTTTTCAGTTACTGAAGGTGAATTGCCCTTTAAACTGTGAGCCTAACCTCTCCTGAGGGACCTGTTGTCTTATATTGTTACAATTACCTATTTGCTTATGTTGAAATTGTTACAAAAGTATCTTATCTGCTGCTGTGGCTGTTCTGGGCTCTCTGCCAAAAGCCAATTAAGTTAGAAACTTTGTTTCTTTTTCTGGCTGTTCAGTGCAGAGAAAAACAGGACTTGCCGGTACAAACGAGGGACTGCAGGGTTGAGCTGTCTCTAAAAACAGGACAGTTGGGAGGTATGAGGTGAGTAAGTGGCAGGTCTGGACTGGAATTCAAAATAGACTCTTACAGCAGCCCCATTTTCCAGAATCTACAGACTGTCAGTCCAGGTCTGGTGAGCAGGGGACTGGGGCAGTGAATAGGTGGGATTTGGGATAGGGAATGGAAGAGCAGGTGGCAGGCAGGTAGGGAGAAGGGGAGAAGTAAGAAGGAATGGAGGTATAAGAGGTACTTGTCTTGCATGCGAGTGTCTCTTGGATGAGCTCTGCTTCCAACACAATAATGTTTGTATGTAGCTCACTATACTGCACTGGGATTTTATAAACCACTTTCACTTGAAAAACTCATATTGACACCTGCAAAGTTTATTTATAAGGGCAGATCAGGACATTATGTAGTTATCAGTTTGTCTCTTGTCCAAAAGGGGCACAATGTGGCAAGTAAGCAAATAAAGTAGAAGGGGAGGTGTATCATCTATACACATTTATGCACCGGGCGAGCTCCAGCTTTCAACTAGTGCTCCATTCAGAACACATACATCATGTGACAGAGTTACTTACTGGTGCAGTAGGTGCAGCAACAAGGCATATAGGGAACTCTCCACAAACACAAGACAAATTAAAAGAGTATTCCAACCACCTCAAAATTTCAGGTAAACAGTGTTGGACTGATCCACCAGGATATCAGGAAAACCAACGGTGGGACCAGTGTCAGTGGACCCTCTTGCTTCTAATCATTTAGCCTATTTCATGGTCATTCACTATCTATTTATTGGAAAAAAGGGTTAATAATGAAGGAATATAGTATAATGTAAGTATGTAAGTATATATGAAAAACGAGTTGGATAAAGAGGTTGGTTGAGGAGGAATAATATTTCAGAAAGTGGACCCATGGTCTATTCCGCTACAACTACGCGTATTCATCAAAATGCTGAAATTCCTCTCATCAAATAAATGCTGGTGAATATTTTCTACCGAGAATTCTTCAGCGGGAAAGTTTCTTAGCAAACTTTTTCTAGCTAGCTAGTGAAACTTTGTTAACATACATACGCTTATATCAATCTAAATATGGTGGCTACATACAGGTCATATGTATGTCTTTATTAGAGATGTGAAATTGCTGGAAGTGGCCACTTATTGTTAAAATGTCCAAGGAAGCGAAATATAGACAAAAGAGATTTTCTATTGTCCTAGACATGAGCCCACCCTAAAACAAATGTGCCATGAGCTTCAAATGGTTAAAAAAGTGTAAATAACATATTTTTATTTTTATTTCTAAATGACACTGTTTACACTGCAAATAATTCACTCTACCATATAAAATTTAATTCCTGAACCAGCAAGTGTATTTTTTAGTTGTAATATTGGTGTGTAGGTGCATCTCAGGTCATTTTGCCTGGTCATGTGCTTTCAGAAAGAGCCAGTGCTTTAGGATGGAACTGCTTTCTGGCAAGCTGTTGTTTCTCCTACTCAATGTAACTGAATGTGTCTCAGTGGGACCTGGATTTTATTATTGAGCGCTGTTCTTAGATCTGCCAAGGAGCTGTTATCTTGTGTTAGGGAGCTGCTATCTGGTTACCTTCCCATTGTTCTGTTGTTAGGCTGCTGGGGGGAAAGGGAGGGGACGATATTACTCCAACTTGCAGTACAGCAGTAAAGAGTGACTGAAGTTTATCAGAGCACAAGTCACATGACCAGGGACAGCTGGGAAACTGACAATAGGTCTAGCCCCATGTCAGGTTTCAAAATTAAATATAAAAAAATCTGTTTGCTCTTCCGAGAAATGGATTTCAGTGCAGAATTCTGCTGGAGCAGCACTATTAACTGATGCGTTTTGAAAAAAAAAAGTTTTCCCATGACAGGATCCCTTTAACAAGTAACAACAAACAGGCGAAGTAGACTTTGGTAAAAAGGGCGATGTATTGGAAAGTTTACACTTTGATCAATTTGCAGATCAACAATCATTCGCCTGAGTGAAAATTTGCCTGGCAAATTGGTGTGAAAGGTCTCTAGCGCTGAGCTTTTTTGCTAGTGAATTGTCCTCTTCGCCTTTTAGTAAATTGGTGAATTCACTGTGAATTGACGGTTTGGGGAATTTTCACCAAAAAAAAAAACCACAATTCGTCCTTTAGTAAATGTGCCCCTTAATTATAGTAAATAGAATTCTACTCTGTCAAGCTGCTTTGATCTTGGTAAATCCTTGGCATAGAAAACAGTGAAGAATGCTTAGGAAGCCTTACCTGAATGTTAGTAAGAAACCTGGGATGAATGTATATTTCCCTTGACAATACAGGAGCTGTTGCAGGGTGACTTGTGCAACAATGTTTTCTTATATTTGTGACTTAGTATGGAGATCTGATCAAGTGCGAACCACAAAAGTGGAGCTAACTGCACAATCAGTTTTCACATATGTGTAAGTTTCAGAGGGACTGTGGGGCTATAAAGAGTATGGGGCAGATTTATCAAAGGTTGAATTTCGAAGTTATGTGAATTTTTTTTAACTCTAATAAATTCGAATGTACTTACAACTCAAATGGGAGGTTATTTATGAAAAAACTTGAACATCTAGGGGCAGATTTATCAAGGGTCGAATTTCGAAGTGATGGGAATTTATTTTGAACTCCCATAACTTCAAAAATCGAAGAAAAAAAGACCAACCGAAATTTATTTAAAAAAAGTTTTTTTATGCATATGAATAGGCTGTATTCGAATGGTTCGAAGTTTTACCGAATTTAATTGAATGTGAATAGAAGGATTTGCCCCAAAAAACTTTGATTTTTCAAAGTTCACCAAATGACTCCAAATTGGTTCTAGGAGGTCCCCCATAGGTCAAAAAGACAATACATGATAAATTTCGATATTCGAATAGTCT
This sequence comes from Xenopus petersii, assembly GCA_038501925.1. NCBI lineage: Eukaryota > Metazoa > Chordata > Amphibia > Anura > Pipidae > Xenopus > Xenopus petersii. The sequence goes on along the minus strand of CM076685.1, from coordinate 101,954,177 downwards.
AATTTTTTTCAAATTTTGGCCTATTCGATAGTTGAAAGTACACAAAAATAGCTTGAAATCCAAATTTTTTTACTTTGAACTTTTAAATTCGGCTTTTGATAAATCGGCCCCCTAATATTCAATTGAATATGAACAACCAGAAAACTGAAATTAATTTGAATCAATTTCGAAACTTCCTCCGAAAAAAACTTGAATGTCAGGAAGGCAATTAACATATATATATTTTTTTAACTCTAATAAATTTGTAAGGACTCACAACTGGAATGGGAGGTTATTTATGAAAAAACAACTACGTCTAATATTCGATCGAATACGAACAACCTGAAAATTTGAATCAGATTCCAATCGAGTCTTCCTCCGAAGAAAAAAACTTGAATGTCAGGAAGGCTATTAACATCTTCAAATGGTTCAACGGACCTCTGCCATTGACTTGTACATGAACTCGGCAGGTTTCAGGTGGTGAATATTCGAATTAGAACTGTTTCAAGGGTTGAGGTTCAAATTCGAGTTGGTGAATTAAAATTCGTATTTGTGAGTTTTGACCAAAAAAAAATTTGAAAATTCAAATTTACCATTCAAACCTTAATAAATATGCCCCTTAGAGTTTACTGTGTGCCATGAACACGTATTTTTTATTCATGACTGGCTCTTAAACTTCTCTAACCCTCACACAATATCTTTATGTCTGGTCTGTTAAAAAGTGGTTAGACAGCTTTAGTGGGTTCTTTTTTGTATCTGTCAGATTATGGAACCTTTAACACATAAATCTGCTCATCCTACAGTGTTACTGCATTCCTTTTAGATTTACCATTGTGATGTACATGGATTAAGGGGCAGATTCACTTAGGGTCGAATTTCGAAGTTAAAAATACTTCGAAATTCGACCCTCGAATTGAAATCCTTCGACTTCGAATATCGAAGTCGAAGGATTTAGCGCTAATCCTGCGATTGATCGATCGAAGGATTTTTCGTTCGATCGAACGATTAAATCCTTCGAATCGAACGATTCGAAGGATTTTAATCAAACGATCGAAGGAAAATCCTTCGATCAAAAAAAGGTTAGCAAGCCTATGGGGACCTTCCCCATAGGCTAACATTGACTTCGGTAGGTTTTATCTGCCGAAGTAGGGGGTCGAAGTTTTTTTTAAAGGGCAAGTACTTCGACTATCGAATAGTCGAATAGTCGAACGATTTTAACTTCGAATCGTTCGAATCGAAGTCGAAGGTCGAAGTAGCCCATTCGATGGTCGAAGTACCCAAAAAATACTTCGAAATTCGAAGTATTTTTCATTCGAACCCTTCACTCGAGCTGAGTGAATCGGCCCCCAAGAATCTGGTTACCTATGGGGTAGGAGGCAAAAGGTTGCCCTATAAAATGACAGTTGATTTACTATATCATGTATAGTGATGAGAGAATCTGTCAGTTTTGCTAAAAAAATTGTGAAACTGTGACAAATTTACCAAAATGGCATAAAATCAACGAAACGCATTGATCAATAGACAGTAACTTGTTTTTACACGTGAAATTTTTTTACGCATGCAACAATTTTTTCTCACTCCAAATGCTTTAATGTCAATGCCCGTTATTTCTTATGGCGACTTTTTTGTCTTGACGACAATTTTGTCTTTGCGACTTTTTTGTCGTGGATTTTTTTTTTTACTACTGTTTCTAGAAAAAAATTGCAAATGGCAAAATGTCTTCTTTGTCTCTGTGATTTTTTTTTTTGTCTCTGTGACTTTTTTGTCCGAATGCATTAAAGTCAATCGGTGTTTATGTCAGGACGACTTTTTTTTTTCTCTAAAAAATTAGCAGATGGAAAAATTATGAATTTCACTGCGATTCCATGCCTGGTGAAAAAATTGTCACTTAAACCTCAATTTTTATATGGACTGGCCCCAGAGGATCTCCTAACCCAACCTGGGCCAGTTCTCATTAGCCTTCTATTTCCGCAATAGGTGTATTTGGTACTGTATAATAGTGATGGGCGAATAAATTTGCCAGGAATTTCTGGGGTTCATCGGCAGAGAATAATTTAGCAAAACTGCCGTGAGAATTTGCCGGTGAAAAATCTGCCGCATCAAAAAAATTTGGACTGTGTCAGATTATCGCGCGCATAAACATTGACGCCCATTGACTTCAATGCATTTGGTCAAAACAGGTGCGCGTATAACAATTGTCGCAGGACGTCTAATCGATACGCGTCAGAATAATTTTGACGCCCATTGACTTCAAATACGTTTCTCGTATTTTTCACCTTTTCGTGAATTTCGCTGAAAATTACGCAAATTTTTCACGGAAACAGGACAAATTCGCCCATCACTACTGTATAAGCATAGATACTGCTGTTTGTCTTAAATTAAGTGAAAAAGTACTAGAAATGCTATTTAACCTAAGAACAGAGATTACTATAGCAGTTCAGAAAGTGAGCAGCCCTATGGCAGAGAAGAGTTATGGTCTGAATTTGCTCATGGAGCTCACGTCAGTGGGTATGTAGGCGTGTGCATCACAGGGGATCTTTTATAACTCAGCAGGTAGAGGTTTCTCTTGTCTGTTGAATATTAGCTCTATCATCTTACAATCGGACTTTCCCATCTCCCGACCCGCCACTAACCATTCAGATCAAAGTCTTACCAGTCAGATTAGTTAAAGAACAGATCAGCAATGTTCTGCCCCTGACAGCAATCGTACGATATCTATGTCCAACCAAAGCTAGTGACAGTCTCCCACTGAAAATCGTACGATCGGCAATACACACAGAGATATTATTGGCAGCCGACAGAAATTTTCTAACCTGTCCGATCGACCAAATGACCGATCTCCGACGGGCGAAAAATGTCGGGACTCTCCACACACGGTTCGAAAATCGTACGAATCCTCGATTCGTACGATCAGATCTTTGCGTCTATGGCCAGCTTTACAGACCAAGGTTGTGCTGACTGTAAGTTAGTCCTGCACCTCCCCTGACTGGGTCATTCTGTCACTCAAATAAAAATACTAACCAAGTGCAGAATTAAAATTAAAACATATACAAAATCCCCAGAGTCAATATATATTACTGGCTTTGTCATAAACTTACATCCCCAGTATTGTTAGTCCAAACATTATAGAAGTTATGTTTGGTTTTATTCTGTACACCTTTATCTTATATGTATTCCTGTGTATTAAGGCAATACATTTATCTCTACATCTCATATAACTTGTTGAAAAAACCCAAACAAAAATACCCTAACCTATACAAAAGCTTTCTAACCGCAGGTTGGTCAGTTTTGCCTCAGTGACTCCAGTCACCTGTTCTGATATATGAGATATGAGAGTGCCTCGGGTTTGGTATCAGCATTACATCAGCTCACTAGTTAATACATTAGGTTGAATGAATACACTTCATTAATTCAAAGTGAAGTATAATGTAGCACCGCCACACCTTTATAGCCATGTGAGTGTAACGAGTTCAGGTACATTGTACATACACATTTAATGACCTTTAGTGCTTTGGCACAGGAGAAAAGCTATTTATTTCCATGACATTCGGTAATTATTAATCTTGTTGACAAACCAGTTATTTTCTTGTGCGTGCTTTGATATGAGATGATGGTCAAAGTGCTACTCCCACTGGGGGTGATTTGTGGGGATTTGGATGCTGCTTTTTAAAGTTTCACCTTCAAACACTTTTTTCAGTTCAGTTGTTTTCAGTTTACCAGAAATAAAGTCTTTTTTCAGTTACTTTCTATTTTGAATTTGTGACAATTTTTGTAGTATTGGAGATTACATTTTCATTTTTCATCTTCTTATGTCTTCCCAAAGTAGCTCTGGGGAGGGGAGGGGGTCGCCAACTCAGTTCTAAGTTGATACAATTGGGGGATTTTTTTTTTTTTACTTAACTCAGAATTTATTTCATATTTTATTAAAAAAAACAAAAAAACCCTTTAATAAAAATACCTGTGCGGCGGGGGACGCCCGCCGCATGGTTCTTAGGAGCCGGCGCCATCTTGGATTCTAAGGCGCGTGCCTGATTGCGCCAGCGTGAAATGACGCACATTTTGGCGCGTATTTAAGGCCCATTCTGATCCCCAGCCAGTGCCCATGATAGAACTTGTTTCTAGTGGTTTCCTGAGCCTTGTGCATCTGATCTGTATCTTGTCTGTTTGATTACCCGTGTTTGACCCAGCCTGATCTTGACTACTCTGCATTCTGTATCCTGACCCTTGCCTGCCTACGACAACTCTTCCTGCTTAACCCCTTGATGGACAACCCGGTTTGACCCTTGCCTGCCTGACGATTCTGATATCCGCCTGCCTCGACCCAGCCTGTCTGACCATCCTTCTGCCTATCCTTTTGTACCGTGACCTTCTGCCCAAAAGACTCTGCTAACAGCCGTGCCCCTTCACCAGGCAGAACATCTCGCCATGCACCCCTTGTTAAGTCCAGGTGGCACCCAAGTAAGCTGAGGGCTCCTCCCGAAGCCCAACGGTGGTCACACTACTGGTGAAGCCAAGCCGAGACCAGGGTGCTTGGCATTTGTTCTGGTATTGGGTGCCGGTCGTGACAAACACAACCAAACTCCCATGCCCGATTTAAAATCTTGTGAAAACCCGGATCTTCCAATTTTTTCGGACATTTTCCCCGAATCTCTTCAGTTTTGGGATTTTCTGGATAAATTCAACTCAGTGCAAACCCCAATATCTTTAAATTGAGATGTGTGCCTCTGCCATTGACTTATACAGGACCTCGACAGATCTGAGATGGCGGATTTTTGGCTTCAGGCTTTTTGCAGTATCAGGGTATAATAAATTTAGAAAAAATTATGGTTTTTTCCACTAAAAATTCATGGGCTTTTTTTCACAAAAAATTCCAGTTTTTGCCCCAAAAAGTCCAACCAGATAAATTTGAGGTTTAGTAAATAACTCCCTTAGTTTAATTAAAGGCAGCTGTTATAACTGATACAATAGTTGCTAATATTCCCTAGATACTGCTGAGAAATAGATCAACTAATTGTATCAACTAATTGTATCAACTAAATGAAGCAAATTGTAACAGTTCAGATCCTGGTTCTGCTCCAGAATCTGCTTCTGGATCACCGAGCTGCCAGACTGAAACACCAGAGACACAAACATTAAACTTTAAACTTTAATTTGGAAAAACAGTAAAACATAAAAGACGGAAGCAATAAAAAAACGTCTTTATTTCTGGAGAACAGAGTTATCTACTGTGTATCCTGTGCTTGAATGGCTGCCTCCATGGCTACACAGCAGCTTGTTTATATAAACTATAGTAGTGTTTCTGAAGCAAACACACCAGTTATACCAGTGCAGGGCAACAGAACATTATATTGTCATTCCATTAAAACACTTTAATTTTTTGGTGTTAGTGTTCCATTAAATGCTATAGAACAATTGTCCACAAATCCTAGGGGTTAATACTCAGGAAAGTTTCACAAAATGGCCCATGTAAAAATTTTTTACATGTCCGCACCTACAGTAGCCTCCAGAATTCTAAACAACTGCTACCACCAAATGGATGAAAGAGAAATTACAACCCAATCCAATCACTTTCTACTTTTTAACAAAATTTAACGTTAATTAGGTGTTTTGCAGATCAGCAGTTCAGCCTCAAATTAGCAGGATGATGCTTAAAGGGCACCAATCATAAGTAAAATCATTTACTAAGTAAATACACTATGTGAAAGTTCAAGAAATCCAATTTTTAAAACAGTTAGAATTGTTTGTATAATGTAAATGATCAGTTCACTATTCCTTCTGCAAGATCTCCCCTATCTCCACTGCAGTTCTAGCTGAGGCAGCCATCTTGGATTTCACTGGCTCCTCCTACCTATATCTTCCCAGCCAACTGCAGCTCTGAAATCTCGCACATGCTCAGTTGAAATTCCTTGTTGCTTATCAACCAGTCTAAGCTATTTTCAAATCAGCCAAACTTGTGTGTTAGCTGCTGTTCAGTAGTGCTGCCACCTGCTGGAAGTTACTGTGTGCCCTTTATTTGCATAATAACATCACCAGCAGGGGACAAGATTGGGAAATCTCATGATACTTCTAGGTGAGGAGTTTACTAAAACAAGGCATTCTGGGTAGAATACTTAAAGCAGTGTTACAATCTGAGCATGCTCCAGAAATTTGCATATTATAGTCTCTGTTATAGTCTCAGTATGGCCTCCCTCAGTGAAAGAACCCATTTGACAAAGTAAGGGATTTTTTAAAACCTGCAGTTTTTTTCAAAAAACTATATATGTAGTTTGATTAAACGTGTTTAGCTTGTACTGGTCAGATTGTTAATATGTGTTTGATTTTGGGTGTGATAGGTGCCCTTTAAAGGAGAACAAAAGCCTAACTAATGAAGTAGCTTGAAATATTGTACATTATGTTTTGTGCTTCTGTACCAGCCCAAGGCAACCACAGCCCTTTAGCAGTTAAGATCTGTGTCTCCAAAGATGCCCCAGTAGCTCCCCATCTTCTTTTCTGCTGATTCACTGCACATGCTCTGTGCTGCTGTCACTTACTGAGATTAGGGACTCACTCACAATATACAGTACACATAGAATAGAAATGTCACAATATAAAGCTGATCAGCCCTGTAGTATCAGCTTAATAAATATGCCATTTTTAGCCATATTTGTTTTTATAAGTTAGTTAGAGAACCCACTCCACTTGTAGTAAAGGAGATCAATTTAGATTTAGGATAGGGCTGCTATTCCTCGCAGATGTATCCCTAGGTGCCCTTTGTTATATTATAATAAGATCCCCCATGCTATTGACAGTAAGATGGGAATAAAAAAATGGTCTTTTGGTTCGATGTAGAACCTCACAGTGTAATGTGCAAAGACCAGGGGCTCCATACGCCACATATGAAATAGCCTGGGCGGGAGAATTTTACAGGTGCTTCAATCTCCCACTTGTTCAGTCTCCAGTGAAGGTGATCAGTGAACAGCAGCAGCTGGAAGTAGGTGATGGAGTAAGGGTGCAAGCGGGATACAAGTGGCCCAGGGACACTTCTGGTTGAAATCAGGCACTGGGGATCTTAAGAATGTGTCTATGCAATCAGAAAAGTGGTAGATTAAATGAGGGTGCAACTGTTTGGGCACCTAGTACTTCTGCTAGTAGGACCCATTAACCCTTTGATATGTAACTATAGGGATGTCAAGCACACAAACCACACAAAGAATATAAAAGAAAATAGTAACACACCTCCAAGCTACACGTTTTTTTTTTTTTGCAAAACAACTAATTCCTGGTAATGGCTCTGTAACAGGACTTGGTAGCCCAGGTCCAAAAGACTAAGCTCCTTTAGTCCTTCCCTACAATCTAAGAGACACTATAGGCTCAATGACTTAGCAGACTTCTCTGTCTTTTGCATGTGCTTTTATCAGTGCGACCACCATACAAAGTATAGGGCTTGCTGGAAGGGAGGGGAAAACAAACCAACACATTTTTCTCTGTGATAAGTATTCTGTATATTTAAAGGAAAACTACCGCCAAAATGAATACTTAAACAACAGATCAAATTAAGTGGCATATTAAAGAATTTTACTAAACTGGAATATATATTTAAGTAAATATTGCCCTTTTACATCTCTTGCCTTGAGCCACCATTTAGTGATGGTCTGTGTGCTGCCTCAGAGATCACCTGACCAGAAATACTGCAGCTCTAACTGTAACAGGAAGAAGTGTGGAAGCAAAAGACACAACTCTGTCTGTTAATTGGCTCATGTGACCTAACATGTATAGCTTGTTTGATTTGTTTATGTGCACCATGAATCGTAGGAACCCAGGGGGCGGCCCTTAGTTCTTGAAATGCCAATTTTCTATTTATGATTACCCAATGGAAAAGTATATTATTATGAATATGGTTTATTTACATGAAGCAGGGTTTTATATATGAATTGTTTTATGCAATATATTTTTATACAGAGCTACGTTGTTTGAAGGGTATAGTTTTCCCTTATATGCTCACAGGTACACCGGCACAAGTATATAAAAGGAGCGAGTGCATCCAGGCAGAAGCGGGACACTAGATGCTGGAGGGGTGGATGCAGGCCAGGATTGCTAGGTTGGCGGGTTTCCAGCCAAATTGGGCTACTGATTTAAAGCCCAGACCAGTTTTGAAAGTACAAACTAGCCAAGGTACTGGTTTAGGCTTCTTTTTGGGCCTTTGGCTGGTTTGTTTTCCAAAATTGGGCTACTTATTTAAAGACCAAGTTGGATACTAATTTAAAGCATAAGAAAAAAGGCAATGGCACACTGGGCACGATCAAGCAGGGTAAACCCTTGCAGAGATTTATTTGCACACGATGCAACGTTTCGGGGTGGTCCCCTTTGTCAAGCATCACCCCCCCGAAACGTTGCATCGTGTGCAAATAAATCTCTGCAAGGGTTTACCCTGCTTGATCGTGCCCAGTGTGCCATTGCCTTTTTTCTTATGCCATTGGTTTGGGGGGTGCCGATCCCTCCTGGTATTTGAGCACCTGGCAGAGTTCCTGAAGGCCAGGGTGTGCGAGGTGAATCCCTCTTGCTTCTGGATACTAATTTAAAGCCCAGACCGGTTTTGAAAATACAAACTAGCCAAGGTACTGGTTTAGGCTTCTTTTTGGGCCTTTGGCTGGTATAGTTTTCCTTTAACTGATTGGCACAGTATTTTATTGTTTTGTGTAAAAGACTAGCAGATTAAAGTAAACCAGCTCCTACAAGCTGGAATGCCCCTATGGGGTATATTTTCATTAGGAAAATTATTTGGCCTGCTGCAGGATGAATGGGCTACCTGTGACAGTGATCCCCCACCCCAGATCCCGCCCACTCTACATCACAGTTAAAGATCACATAGACATCAGGGCTAAAAAAGGTAACCCCCCCACACACACAAGTTTTAAAAAGCTATAGGTGACCAGGCCCCCCCCCATAAGTTAAAAAAAAACATTGGCGCCAGGGCCCCCCTTACAAGTTAAAAAAAATTGGGGCCCCAAAGAATATTTTTTTAAAAAAACATTGGTGCCAGGGCCCCCCTTACAAGTTAAAAAAAAATTGGGCCCCCAAAGAATATTTTTCAAAAAAAACATTGGTGGCAGGGGCCTATAGAGTATTAAAATAATACATTGGGGGACAGGGGATTAAAAAAAAACGGTATGGTGTTCAGAGGAATTGAACTCGTGGCTTCAGGACTTCAACTTTGCCTCCTTTCGTGACTTTGGGTCTTTTCACCGCTTCAGGACTTAAATTTCAGTTGTTTTCTTGACTTCAGGTCTTTTCGCCACTTCGGGACTTCGTCTGTTCGGATTTTCAGCACTTCTGCATTCAGGACTTCGGAAGGAAGTGGCACGGCTTCGGCGCTGTCAATAGGGTTGCCACCTTTTCTGGAAAAAAATACCGGCCTTCCTATATATTTATATGTTTTCCCTATTAATAACATTGGGATCAACCATCATTTTTACAAGCCAGGCCGGTAAAATACCGGCCAGGTGGCAACCATAGCTGTCAAGGGGGGCCCAGCCTCTGTCAGCCCGGTACACTTGTACCCCCTGTGCCCCCCTGATGGCAGCCCTGTGTGTACCACCTGTATGTTTTAATCTATACACAGGCACCAAACCTATGAAAGAACTCCGACCTTGGATAAGGGCAAGGGAAGGTAGCCAATAATGTCCCATGTAGCTGCTGATACTCTGGTAAGGTCACACGAAAGCCGATCAGTCAAAACAGGGATCATTACCAAATTAGAATAATATGGGTCACACATCCCCCAAGTACAGATCTGTGTTCTTAATTAAAAATGTGTTGAACTGCCTACTGCATGTGTATATTAAAACCATGGGCCCTACACATGCACAGTGTAGCTAAATTACAGTGTGAGGATAGTGCATGGGATCCCATAAAAAATTAGAGATGATGCTGTGCTCTCATGGAAAGTACCCAATGCTGGGTCATTAGAGAAGCATCAGCTGGTGTCACAGGGAATTGATAACAGTCAACGGAGATGCTTAACAAATTGACCCCTGCCAGTGAATTTGGGTCTTTGCTGAACTGGGGATGTAACAAGCCATAAAGCAATGCTGCACTGCTGTCCAAAAAGGAAGCAGACTCTCCAGAGTATTGGGATGGACACACCCCTATCCTAGACTATAACTACATTTGTAAAGCAGTTGATTTGCTATTCCCTAGATCTGTTTCTTATGTTTGTGCAATTATGTCCTAAAAGTGCACTGACTTCTACATTCTGCAGGTAAAGCCGCTCGCTCCTCTTATTCTGGTACTTGATAAGTTTCTCCGCCTGCTCCCTTTCCTCTTCAGAACATTTCCGGAAAAATTTGGCCAGGGCCAATTATCACGGTTAAAATAGGAAGACTAAATGAACAGAGAGAAGGAGGGAATGCAGTCATTACTTCAGTCATTGACAATGGATATTGTTATAGCACATCAGGACTCATCTCCAAACCTGGTTCCGTAGAACATGGCTACGTGTGAACATCACTTGTATAATATCCGTGGGATAAATTGCAAATATATTGGGCCACTGGCTGTAACTGGCCTTCAAATCCAGTTCTCACATTCTGTGGAGTAACTAGAGGACAACGGACCCTGGTGCAACAATTGGATCCAAACCCCCACCCATCTGCCCCATTCCCACCACAAGATGTACTGCTCGCACTTAGCTTTGGGCATTGGCGCATGCACCTGGTGACTCAAGGGTCGGACTGGGCCGACACCAGGAAAAAACCTGCCAGGCCTTGGCCCTCATGTGCCTTAATTTTGTTTATATAAACATGCTTCTGTGTAGCCATGGGGGCAGCAATTCAAGCATACACAGTAGATAACAGATAAGTACTACTATAGTTTATATAAACATGCTTCTGTGTAGCCATGGGGGCAGCAATTCAAGCATACACAGTAGATAACAGATAAGTACTACTATAGTTTATATAAACATGCTTCTGTGTAGCCATGGGGGCAGCAATTCAAGCATACACAGTAGATAACAGATAAGTACTACTATAGTTTATATAAACAAGCTGCTGTGTAGCCATGGGGCAGCCATTCAAACACAGGATACACAGTAGATAACAGATAAGTACTACTATAGTTTATATAAACAAGCTGCTGTGTAGCCATGGGGACAGTCATTCAAGCACAGGATACACAGTAAATAACAGATAAGTACTACTATAGTTTATATAAACAAGCTGCTGTGTAGCCATGGGGGCAGCCATTCAAGCACAGGATACACAGTAGATAACACATAAGTAAATTAATTTTAGGGCCCCCAACATAACCAGAGGTTATTTACCAATATATGTTGAAATTGCTCATCATTTAGGGTCTCATAGAGCCCCTATAGCTCCTTGGCCCTCTTACGACATAAAGGGGCCCCTTTGCATCTGCTGTGCTGAATACCTTTTACAATTACTTGTGAGCAGGCAAGAGGGGCTGAGCTGGGTCTGGAGTGCCACATGGATTAGTCCTGAGTTGTCAGGCCCATTAAGGTTGGGCCCACCGGGGTTTTTCCTGGTGTCCAGTCGGCCCACTCCAACCCTGTTTGTATTTAATGTATTTAAAGTAATACTAGTCTTCCCTCTGTGTAAGATTGTACAGAGCTACATATCCTGGTAGTGCTTTATAAATAAAGTGACACATACTTACAAATTATGTCCCAGGCCCATAATCCAGTACCACAAAACTAAACATTGTGCCCACCATGAAAATGCTTTCTAATCAAGAATAGAACTTCATGCTGAGCCATGCTTTAACAAGCACACCAAGAAAGATAAGACATTCTGCAAATATTGCAACTTGCTGTGGGACAGACTATAAAAGGGTGAGAAAACACACATAACTCACACAATGCTCAAAATTATGGAAAGGCTGTCTCCCATAGACTCCATTATAAACAAATAATCCACATTTTTAAAAAAAATATTTTCCTTTATATTTATATATACTGTATATATACTGTCTATATATATATTGGTCTATAGCCTCTCTATTTGAAAGATAACGTGAGCGTCTCTAATTGTGCCACCTAGTGGTTCAGAGATGAATTTCTCAGTGTAAAAACAATTTCTGACTTCAGCCCTGATAGAGCAACTATTTCCCCCACATTGTGACTGACATCACATGCCTATTGTGCACATTTGAGAAAACCTGGGCTTTCTACTGGATTATCTAAAGAAAGGCCGGTAAATATTCTAAATGTAAATTGTGTGACCAAAATGTTAAACTTTAGATTTAAGCTAGATGTAAGCTCTTTTGGTTTTAGATCGTAAGCAATTTTGGGCAGGACCCCTTCATCTGTTGTATAAACACATTTATTTTACAGCGCTGCACGATATGTTGGTGCTCTAAATATAAATGTTAATTATATTAACCTTCTAATACAACAGTATTTTGTTATTATCAGCTAATATTCTGTAACAATCCTCATTGATATTAATATATTTCTGTATCCAAGATATGGGAGTTGCCATATTGCATACCTGTATATGCATTCAGCACCCACCAAGTCCTCCCTAAATTGCGTGTCTGTGTGATGTGCAAGTTAACAGGTAGGATGGGGGGGCACAGACGTGACTTTCCCCGCCTGCCTCTCCTGAATACTGTGCTGCAGGAAACAGGCAGCACTGTATTCATGGGGAAGATGCATATTTTCTTGCATTTCTTGCACTTTACAAATGAGCCTTATATTTTATAGAAGTTTGCACAAGAAGGGCTTAGAATTGCACCAACTAGCACCACTTGGCCAGTTAGCAAACACAGTGCTAACTTTATACATTGTGCCAGTTAAATCGCAGGCAATTGCAGTGCATATAAATGTACTTACCTCCTAGGGTACCTACCTCCCATTTGAATACAATTTACTATACGGATGTACATTTTTGTGTTTTTGGTATTGTGTGCAGATAACACATTTAAACTGGAATTTGCATTGTAGGTAGATCGCACCCTCATTTTGCATTTTTGTCATTGACAAATGCTGCCTTTTCTTCTTGTGGTAAGCATTTGCATGTATATAGAAACCACCTATAGATCTGCAGGATATTTGCCCTGTTTTAGCCCCCCAAGGATGGTATTATTCTGATCCCTTGGAGCCTATGCAGCACTTAGGGGAACACCATTCACGCAACTGCAAACAATCCGCTTCCATCCCTTTATTGATTCTGAACCCCTTTACCAACACTTATTAAATGCAAATTCTGCATGTCTGATGGACCTCATCTAAACTGGGCACAAAAGAGGGTCCAGACCCACTGGTTGCAAACCTTATACATTATGGCAAATGAATGATCTAAGTTTCTGCATTGAATCCCATGGTTGGACAGGTAAAATTCAGATATAAGAGTGCAAACTAAAAACGTAAATGCAGTGGAAAATGCTGGTCATAAAAAGCATCCATTAGGCATGAAAAGGTGACACTAAACCCGACACCAGCTCATCCAATATCCCATCACACAAGTGCTGTTATATAGTTACACATGTAGCATGACTCTGCAGAAACATTACCCATGGAAATACAGGAGCTGGTAATTGCTTTTGTGCCTCCACAATGAGCTGTAACTGGGCAGCCTGTGATCTAGTAGAGTATAAAGGACCAGGCAGCATTATTTAGCCTCATAGTCAGAGGGAGTTCTTGCTTCAACAGTGATTGAACGGAACCTGCTCTGTCCTTCAGATTAAACCTGATTTTTCTCTACCTCTTTGTCTAAAGGGCACTTATAGCGGCATCAACATGATCTCTCAGGTGCGTCAGAACTACAGCCATGACTGCGAGGCAGCTGTGAACCGCATGGTGAACCTGGAACTGTATGCTGCCTACACCTACCAGTCCATGGTAAGTCCTCAGTAGCTTCATCTGCTGGTCTCCTACAGTGTCCTTCAGCTCCACTGCTTAGCCTTACACCAACAATGCAGGGTTTGAGATACATCATAGGCTGAGGTGAGTCAGCCCCCATTACGAGCGGCTTTTGTAGGATCAAGTCAATGAAAGACACACATTCTGCCAAATCCTTGGGCTATGGACTAATTCAATGTGACTTGTGGTCAGAACAGAGAATTTCTCTCGGTTCACTTTTATAGATGACCTATTATTACATTATTCAAACTAAGATAAGGCCAGGCCCATGGCAGAAGTTAGGCATACATAAGAGCTGGTCAATGTGGTGGGCCATATTGACCTAATGTAATTGGTTGGCTTCTAGGTCAATAATCCCATTAACATGATATGAAGCCAATCTGGTGATGATATCAATTGGTTGATGCTGATCTCAACCAACAGTTGGCAAATAGACAGCATTGACCATATACTGGTCAACTGCCACATTGCATTTCCCAAGAAGGGTGACGGTTAGGGAGGACAGAACCCAGGTCAATGGAAGAGGCCCGACTTTTGCTGTTGTTGAACCAGCTTCCCACTAAAATCCAAAAGGCCACCTTCTTGATATGCTTCCTAAATTGTTTCTGCCCGTAGTTGCCCCTAAACATCACTTCTCATCAGAATATGGATTTCGTTTTGCTGAATCTCGCAAACACAATGCCATGTTGCAGATTTAGTACACAATTAATTCCTTTACATTGTTTTATCATAGTCCTATTACTTTGACCGTGACGATGTGGCTCTTCACCACGTGGCCGAGTTCTTTAAGGAGCAGAGCAAAGAAGAGAGGGAATGTGCTGAGAAGCTCATGAAATGCCAGAATAAGCGTGGGGGGCACATTGTCCTGCAGGATGTTAAGGTGAGAACGATGAGAATTTTTGTGGAGCACCAATAGTTTCAAAAATGGTTTTTAAATTATTTGTAAATGTATTTGCAAAGGAAAGCTGTTCTGGCTCAAACAACATGGCAGAACCTAAGTCTCTTCTTTGGGCTGTTTTGAGTCAGTAGGCCAGTGATAATAATGTTTTTATCAAATTTTTATATTATAGTGTATTGGTTACATATTCTTTTATTAAGACCTCAAAAGCCACCTGAGCTAGCTTTCGCAATGCCACCCTCCCCGCCCCCCTTGTACCTTTACCAGAGGGGGTTAAGGAGGATCCGAGTCACTAGTCAGGATAGCAGTAGAATAGCCAAATCTCTGGTTTAATAATCAGAAATGTGTCTCTTAAAGGAGAACTAAACCCTACAAATGAAAAGGGATAAAAATGCCATATTTTATATACTGAACTTATTGCACGAGGCTAAAGTTTCAGCTTGTCAATAGCAGCAATGATCCAGGACTTCAAACTTGTCACAGGGGGTCACCATCTTGGAAAGTGTCTGTGACACTCACATGCTCAGTGGGCTCTGAGCAGCTGTTGAGAAGCTAAGCTTAGGGCTCGTCACTAATTATCCAGCAGAAAATGAGGTTGGTCTGTAATATAAGCTGATGCTACAGGGTTGACTATTAAATTCTCATGCTAATTGCACTGGTTTCTGTGCTGCCATGTAGTAATTATCTGTATTAATTACTAATCAACCTTATATTGTGACATTTCTATTCTATGTGTACTGTATATTGTGAGTGGCTCCCTAAGCTCAGTAAGTGACAGCAGCACAGAGCATGTGCAATGAATCAGCAGAAAAGAAGATGGGGAGCTACTGGGGCATCTTTGACGACACAGATATTTACTGCTAAAGGGCTTTGGTTGTCTGTGGCTGGTACAGAAGCCCAAAACATAATGTACAACATTTCTAGCCTACTTCTTTAGTTTAAATTTCCTTGTCCTTTAAAGTTACCATAAGCAACTTTTTGCCTCTCCTTGTAACTTGTGGGGAGCTGCTGCCTCAGGCAAGGATCTCACCTGGCCTCATGGCAGAACCACTCCTGTCTGCAGTTGCTGGTGGCAACTAAGGACCCATCTGATAGTTAGACATTTATGCTGAAGAAGAGAGCCATGTCCCCACTTCTCTGATGGAGCAAATGGTCAGTTCTTGGTAATGGTATGGTAACAATCCCATCTTGCTATCATCCCCTAGAAACCAGAGAGAGATGAGTGGGGAAGCACCTTGGATGCCATGCAGACAGCTTTGGACGTGGAAAAGCATGTGAACCAGGCTTTATTGGACCTGCACAATCTGGCAACAGAAAGAAAGGACCCACACGTGAGTAACAGATATACACATCAGCATGAATAGTGGGCAAGAGTTTCTAGTGTCAGGGTTACTGCTCCCTGGGTGTTCCAATGTTCCCCTGAGGAATGAGCTCTGTAGTCTAGTGGTTGGCAGTGCATGGATTAGCAGGCTCAAGGCAATAGGTTGCATCAAGAGCTACTCCAGCTTTACCTATCTCCTCTGCTCTTGCTTTCTTGAGGTTAAAGGGATACTGTCATGGGGGAAAAATTTTTTTCTCAAAATGAATCAGTTAATAGTGCTGCTCCAGCAGAATTCTGCATTGAAATCCATTTCTCAAAAGAGCAAACAGATGCTTTTATATTCAATTTTGAAATCTGACATGGGGCTAGACATATTGTCAATTTCCTAGCTGCCCCAAGTCATGTGACTTGTGCTCTGATAAACTTCAATCACTCTTTACTGCTGTACTGCAAGTTGGAGTGATATCACCCCCCTCCCTCCCCCCCCAGCAGCCTAACAACAGAACAATGGGAAGGTAACCAGATAGCAGCTCCCTAACACAAGATAACAGCTGCCTGGTAGATCTGACGCTCAATAGTAAAAACCCATGTCCCAGTTACATGTCAGTTACATTGAGACGGAAAAACAGCAGCCTGGCAGAAAGCATTTCTCTCCTAAAGTGCAGGCACAAGTCACATGACTGGGGGCAGCTGGGAAATTAACAAAATGTCTAGCCCCATGTCCGATTTCAAAATTGAATATAAAAAAATCTGTTTGCTCTTTTGAGAAATGGATTTCAGTGCAGAATTCTGCAGGAGTAGAACTATTAACTGATGCGTTTTGAAAAAAAACATGTTTTCCGATGACAGGATCCCTTTAAGCTTTTTGAGAAATGTCGTCCCAGTTATTAGAGTCTGTGGGCTCAACGGCAAGATGCTTTACAGGTCTTCCAGACCTGGGGAAACCGAACAACTTCACAAACCTATAATGTAAATTGAAATTAGGCATCTACTCTTGAATCTCCTATACTTCTAGTTCCCTAGATTATACTACAAATCAAGTCAACGTCAAAATGCCATGGAATGCTAAATTGCGGCTATAACTCTTTTGCACCCATTTTCCTCAGTTCCTGTTTTATCCTTAGTTAAAAAACCCAAATATTATAACAAAAATATTTACCGCGACCCTGCAGACCACTTATTTAAAAATAATGTGGCCCGGGGTATACATTAGTAAATTAATTGACTAGGGGTGCCTAACAAACGGCACCTAATGAAAATATTTTCCTTACCCTGTAAGTGAGTAATAAGCAAAAACTTGTTTCCAGTTTACCTGCATGATATTCACCCCATCCTTTTCCCCCAATTAGCTCTGTGACTTCCTGGAGTCAGAACACCTTGATGAGCAAGTCAAGCACATGAAGAAGTTTGGAGACTACATCACCAATCTGAAGCGTTTGGGGGTGCCCCAGGATGGCATGGGCGAGTACCTGTTTGACAAACACAGTCTGAGCTAAAGAACCTCAGCAAGGACACAGTTGGCCTGAAACATCTCACAATGAGAACAGCCGGGAGAGAGTCCATCTAACAGCCCATTGTGTGTCCCTGTGTTATTAGGGGGAAGCTATGTGTCCATTGTGTGTTTACAGATTATCAATAAAGGATTTTCGGCATTAGCCTGTGGTGGACCTTGTGTGGTTCTTTTGACAATTAAACAGTTCCAAAGTTGGTCAGATCATTACCTACTACAGATAGGGTTGCCACCTTTTCACAAAAAAAATACCAGCCTTTCTATATATATTTAGATTTTTTTCCCTATTAATAACAGTGGGATCAACCATCATTTTTACCGGCCAGGTGGCAACTACAGAGCCAGTGTACCATATATTTGTGGGTCCCTGGGGGCATTGATAGCTTTAAAAACCCCATGAGACATGCCCAAAATCTTATGTACACCCACCAATATAAGAGATACCATGATAATCCCTATGGGTAAAGTACTGCTGTAGCACCTACATGTACATCAGGGCTGTAACTAGGTAGAAGAGGCACAAAGATAGGAGGCCAATGGGCAGGTACCTGTTCAGGGTTGGACTGGAGGCCCGGGGTCCACCGGGGCTGCTATCTCAGGGGTCCCCTCCGACCCCTGCCCATACACCTCACCCACGCCCGTACCCGCCCGTGTGTAAACTTAAAGTGCGACCGGGAGAGCAGGTGGAGGTGTTTTGGGGCAGCAGTGACTGGGAGCGGGTCTGGGCCAGCGGGGCCCATGATCGTCTGGCCCACCGGGTTTCTTCCCAGTGTCCCACCGACCCAGTCCGACCCTGTATCTTCTGCCAACTCTTAGCCTGTTTTCGCTCTCCCCTTCCCTCTCCTGCTCATCCCTGTGTCACAACGGCCCCCATGTGACATCATTGCACATGTATGTGCACATTTGCACGCACACACACTTGGGGGTGGGGGGGGTGAGGTGGCCAAGCAGGTTGCCTAGGGTTCCCAGTTGGCAAAGCCCAGCCCTGATGTATATCAGTGCAAATAAGCAAAGTAAGTTATAATTTACAAATACAAGTTTAGCTCTAATTAACTATGAGCTAACCAAGGAAAGAAATACATTAAGCTGAGTGTAATGCTGAGTAAAGTCCTACTTTTAGGCATCTTTCAAGGGATAGACAAACACCAAATGAATTAGCCCAAGCTTGACTTCAACATAGAACTCAATAAAAGGTAATAAAAGGCAAGGTCTGCCCAAGTGTCATAAACCAGGATTATCAGCCATTTCCTTTTCAACAGGTGACATATAAATGGTTATATAAATTGGTTGTTATAGGTGACTAGTTGGATAAACTACATATGTGACTCCATAGCCCCACAACCACAGCAGATATTTTGTGCAATAGACAAGGATTAAACCAACTGGCCTTGTGGCTAAAATTGTGGGTAATCTTGGCAGGTTTTCATCAGTCCACTCAGGGCCAGAACTATGGGTAGGCAGAGTAGGCACTTGCCTAGAGTGTCATCATGGGGTGGGGGGGCATACTTTTAAGGGGAATTTTTTTTCTGTTTTTATTTAAGCCCTAGTTTGCTATGTTTTTTTTGGCTGCTGCAGGCACAGGTACATATTAGGGGTAATATGAGGGATTGATGTTGCTGCTGGCTCAGGTATATGGGGCAATATGGTGGCTGCTGGCAAAGTTACACAGATGTTTGGGGCAATATGACGGATATTTGGCTCCTTCTGGCACAGGTACATATTAGGGGCAACATGATGGGTTTTTTTGGCTGCCGCTGGCATAGGTACAGATTGGGGGCAATCGGAAGGATTGACTGCAGTTGGCAAAGGTACAAATGGGGGCAATATGAATGGTAAGGTTGGAAATGGTAATGCAGGACCGGACGGGGGCACCGATTAAAGCCCTTGCCTAGGGTGCCAAAATACCTTGGCCCGGCCCTGAGTCAACTAGTCTGCTATGTTATAATAGGAAGTCATTTGATCTGTGTGTTAGTTCTGAAGTTGGATCCCGAGGATGCCCAGAAGATACTGGCTCATAGTGTTGAATTGCTTCCATTTTGAAGGGTTACTGTCATGGGAAAACATGTTTTTTTCAAAACACATCAGTTAATAGTGCTGCTCCAGCAGAATTGTGCACTGAAATCCATTTTTCAAAAGAGCAAATTGATTTTTTAATTTTTAATTTTAAAAATCTGACATGGGACTAGACATATTGTCATTTTCCCAGGTGCCCCCAGTCATGTGACTTGTGCTCTAATAAACTTCAGTCACTCTTTGCTGCTGTACTGCAAGTTGGAGTGATATCACCCCCCCCCCCCAGCAGCCCATTAGCAGAACAATGGGAAGGTAACCAGATAGCAGCTCCCTAACACAAGTTAACATCTCCCTGGTAGATATAAGAACAACACTCAATAGTAAAATCCAGGTCCCACTGAGACACATCCAGTTACATTGAGTAGGAGAAACAACAGCCTGCCAGAAAGCAGTTCTATAGTGCAGCACTGGCTCTTTCTGAAAGCACATGACCAGGCAAAATGACCTGATATGCACCTACACACCAATATTACAACTAAAAAATACACTTGTTGGGTTAGGAATAAAATTTTACATGGTACAGTGAATTATTTGCAGCGTCATTTAGAAATAAAAACGACACCATAAAATCAGGACAGAATCCCTTTAAGCATCATCCATATATATAATGTATATGTTTTGTACATGGCCAATAGCATCAATTTACTTGCTTTATTTGGTCACTCAGGACTTTCTTGCAAAGGCATTTACCACTAATTCTCTTTCCTGGCACTTACACAGAGTGCAACCTGGAGGACCCCGTTCTTTGGAAGCATTTTGACCAAACCTGTTTCAGACCTCTCGGCTCTGTCCAAAAATGACTGTATCTGAGCAATTTTGGCAGGGTGTTATCATTAATTCAGGTGAAAAACTATAGGTAGTGTGAGACTCAGTTGTAACTGTGGCTGACCGGCGAAGGAAAATGTTGTATGGAGGCCGAAAATTCTGATGGTGGCCTTGATTGTTGCTAACAGTAATCATGGAGCTCCATACTACTAAGTCAGTAGGTCCTCCCTCAGGGGCACAAAATTATTAGCCCTCTGGTGTCAAGGGCCTCTTAGGATGAATGGGAATCGCCCTGCAGATGCAAAGTCAAGCTACTGATCCATGGTAACTATACCCCATTAGGCCAAAATGCTGCCCACTCAAACTCCACCCACTCCCTCATACACCGCCCACTTTTGTGACTTGTGAACCACAACTTGGCACCTATTGGGGTCCTCCATGGGTCTTTCAGATTGAAGTACCCTATTCCCTACCTAATGGCTGCCCTGATTGCGATCGAGAAGTTCTCCAGTGGGTGGAACAGCCAAGTTTATGAGAATAAAACTCTGCAAAATGGTTCCTGGTACATTTTGATAAGTGTCCAAAACACAGGGCATCCCTAGACTGAGATTCAAAATATGCTCTGGTTTTTCAATGAGGCTTAAACAGCTACTAACAGCCTCAATAATAAGCACATATCTATGGTAGCTTACAGCACCCCTAGTGGTATTGCCCAGAATATCCAGATTTCCAGTCCGGGCCTGATGCAACTTAGGGTGGCCGTACACTGCAAGATTTGCTCATTTGGCGAGGTCACAAACAAGCAAATCTTTCCCCCCAACAGGCTCACCATGGGTGGGTGATATTGTGGTAATGAGCCAATGTTATTCTTGATCCAACATGCCTGATATTGATTAAGCCTGTCGGAGGGCACCATATATGGCTAAGGAAGCTTCCGAAACGTTCTAAAAGACCCAAATCAGCAGCTTAAAGGGCTGGTTCACCGTGAAGTTAATTTTTAGTATGCTATAGAGTGACCAATTATAAGCAACTTTCCATTGGTCTTCATTCATTTTTTTTTTTTTAGGTTTTTCTTTATGTACCTTTTTCTTCTGCCTCTTTCCCCTTTTCACTGACCCCATCTCTGTAAGGCTACAAATGTATTGTTATTGCTACTTTTTATTACTCATCTTTTTATTCAGGTCTCTCCTATTCATAATAAACTCACTCTTGACTCTTGATATTCCAGCCTCTTCTTCAAATCAATGCATGGTTGCTAGGGTAATTTGGACCCTAGCAACCAGATTGCTGAAATTGCAGACTGGAGAGCCGCTGAATAAAAAGCTAAATAACTTAAAAAAACAGAAATAAAAAATGAAAACCAGTTGCAAATTGTCTCAGAATAGCCTTGTCTACATCATACTAACAGTTAAATCAAACATGAACAACTCCCTTATAAATCTGCCCATGTATAGCTTCCTTTACAGGATCCTCGTATCTTTTCAATTAAAGCTTAAACTTTTGCAACGTGTGAATAATCCGTTCGATTCAACCACGTTATAGGTAAATTGACTGATAAATTGGAATTTTACGCAGGGAAAGAAATCCGGATTTCAGCTCGTTACACCAAACTGCACTTAAATGATGCAAGAGCTGAGTAATACTTGCTCCACGGGCAAACAATTCCCCTTGCTCCACATTTCCATGACAGCATGGCGAGCATAACAACGTAACGGAGAATGACGAGGCAACTAATATGGCTAATAGGTTTTCTACCAGCACGAAAGAGCAGCAAAGATCATAAATAACCCCCGTGCCAAGATTCTATGTTTCAGATTACTGTATAATTATTATTATGTATTTTTAAAGCGCCAACATATTGTGCAGCGCTGTACAATGCAACCAGTTATTTATAACCCTAAATTTTACTTGTATCAATAATTAAAAAAGCGTAGCTGAGATAATCTCCCGTAATTACACACTCTGCCCAATCACTAGGCACCAGTGAAGCACATTATTGGGTCTCCCCTGAACTGTTATCTGGACTAATTATAGTTTCCTGCAAAAACCCTAGGGAATTCACAGGTCTCAGCACACAATTTGTTGCCCTCAAATACACTGATGCAAGAAGGTGTAAAGATAGAAATTACCCACGCTGATTTGTGCTTACTCACTTTATTTTTTATAGAAACCAGGACTATCATGTTTTATCTATTAATAACAGCTCCCTACATTATCATTGGGTGTGGCAGGTCAACTGAAAGGCTGCAGGGGAAAAAAAAACAGATATATATACAGTGCTACCATGTTACTATATCTGCTATCCCATAATTCTCAGCATTCCTGAAATCAAAATTGTGAGGCAGGGGTCCCCAACCTTTGTTACACGTGAGCCACATTCAAAGATAAAAAGAGTTGGGGAGCAACACAGGCATGTAAAAACTTCCTGGCAAGCCAAATAAGGGCTGTAATTAGCTATTTGGTAGCCCCTATGTGGACTGGAAGCCTACAGGAGCCTCTTTTTGGCAGGACTCCTGGTTTTTATGCAACCAAAACTTGCCAAGCCTGGAATTCAAAAACAAGCAGCTGCTTTGAGGACACTGGGAGCAACATTAAAGGGGTTGGTGAGGAACATGTTGCTCGCGAGCTACTGGTTGGGGATCACTGGTAGAGGTTTTAGAACAGGCTCTTGTTCATAGCCCCACACCACAAATTGGATTAAGAAAGGACAACTGGGAGGTATGCTATTCAACAGCCACAGTCCCTACCCAAAAACTTATCCCACTGCTACTACAGGCACCATCTCTCCCTACTATCCCAGTCACACCCCCTTCCCAGAGACTATTATCCCACTGTTACTATAGGCACCATATCTCCCTACTATACCTGCTATCCCACAGTCACACTCCCTTCCCAGAGACTATTATCCCACTGTTACTATAGGCACCATCTCTCCCTACTATACCGGCTATCCCACAGTCACACTCCCTTCCCAGAGACTATTATCCCACTGTTACTATAGGCACCATCTCTCCCTACTATACCTGCTTTCCCACAGTCACACTCCCTTCCCAGAGACTAGTATCCACTGTTACTATAGACACCATCTCTCCCTACTATACCTGCTATCCCACAGTCACACTCCCTTCCCAGAGACTAGTATCCACTGTTACTATAGACACCATCTCTCCCTACTATACCTGCTATCCCACAGTCACACTCCCTTCCCAGAGACTATTATCCCACTGTTACTATAGGCACCATCTCTCCCTACTATACCTGCTTTCCCACAGTCACACTCCCTTCCCAGAGACTATTATCCACTGTTACTATAGGCACCATCTCTCCCTACTATACCTGCTATCCCACAGTCACACTCCCTTCCCAGAGACTTATCCCACTGTTACTATAGGCACCATCTCTCCCTACTATACCTGCTATCCCACAGCCACTCCCCAGAAGCTATCATCCCCACTGCTGCTATAGACACAAGGATATGATATATACTCCTGAGACCTGCAGTAGGCCATTGGATGTGTATAAATATCTATATTCTAAGGACCACCTAAAAGAAATCTTGTCCAAATTACCATGATTTAATTCCTGAGATATGCCATTTACATTTATACATAATTCTTGAAGATTTGGATTGGAACTTACCACGTGAGGAATCTGAGCATAGGTTGACCACTCACATCATGATCAAATCTGACAGGGCCTGACATAACCTGTATTTGTACCATTTCTTACATGATTAGAATAATTCTACTTTGCACAATAAACCCATGTAAAAAGTTACTATGCAAATAAGGGGTATATTTGTAACCATCGTTCTTTTGCTTCTGGCCATATTAACCTGTGAGTCCTTCCAGCAGACACTAGGAATAGAAGAAAGGCTGTTTCATTTAATATGTAAACTGATTTCTACAATGAGCTGCGCAATTCCATCGCTGAAATGGTTTCACTGCTGGATACCTTAGACAGCTTCAAGAAGGGGGTTAGATGCCCTTTTAAGAAAGGAAAATACAGGGTTTCTAAATGACATCAAAGCAGATCAAGGTACTGATCCGATTGTCCTTTTTCTCCTCAAAATGAAAAAATATTTGTGTTAGATAAATAGTAGTATATAGATAGCACCTGACTACTTAAATGATGGGGATACACTTTTGCACAGCTCTCTTGCAATTATAACAGGCTATTGTTTCTCCTACTCAATGCAACTTGAGTCGCAGTGGGACATGGATTTTTACCATTGCGTCCTACCAGGGAGCCGCTATCTGGTTACTTTTCCATTGTTCTGTTGTTAGGCTGCCGAGGGGGGGGGGGTAATATCACTCCAACTTGTAATGAAGCAGTAAAGAGTGACTGAAGTCACATCATTGGGGGCACCTGGAGAATTTACAATGTCAGTTTGCTCTTTTGAAAAACAGAATTCAGTGCAGAAGTCTGCTGGACTGTTTTCCCGTGACAGTATCCCTTTAAGTGTGAATGCTACAGTCTATATTCTGTCATGCAGTAATATGTATCTAAATTACTAATTAAGCATATGATTCATATGGGTGCCATTCATACTGGAACACTTTTGGACCCCTGTTGAGCTGTGACATGTTCCAATGTTATTTACCAATAGGCTTAGAGAATGTTGCCATGCAAATATAGGCTCTTGTGACAAATGCCCAGAAGCTCCCCAATCTGTTTTGTTGCTCCTGGTCAGTACTTGGCTATACTTCAGCTCCCATCATGACCCATATAAACAAACAAGTGCGTTTATTATTTTGAGCTTTTATTAAGTGGCTTAAAATGTACTTCAACAAGTAACAAATGTATTCTAGAGCACGCAGCCACATGTTTATGGCGTTGTATCCCCTGACAAAGTCCAGTGGATTTAGTATAGCTTGTATTGCTTCTATAAGCTTGTTTAAAGGATCAGTAACAGAAAAAAACACAACAGACAAATTAAACTTTTAACTCACTAAGTCTTTATTAAGAAATGACTTACCAAAACTCCGCATGCGCTCCTCTTCAGAAAAGGCGATCCGTCATGTGGCGCTCGATTACTCTTTTCCATGGCTATCGCCTATAAGGAAAGCAGGGAGGAGAAATCGAGTGCCATATGATCGATCGCCATTTCTGAAGAGGAGCGCAAGCATAGTTTTTAGAAGTTATTTCTTTTATTTCTATTTAAGACTTAGCGATTTAAAAGTTTCATTTTTTTAAAAAAATTATGTTACTGGTCCTTTAAGTATGTTGAAAAAAAAAAAATGCCTCTAGTAGTCAAAATGCGGGGTATATTCAGTGCAAATATATATATATATGATTTATACAGATATACACCCCCCCCCCATGTACCACTACAGCACCCAATAACTCAGGACACTATACACTGCCCAGTGTCTTCCAAGCAGCATGTTAGGGTCACCTAACTGGTTCAGGTTTCCAAAAAGAAGTGCCATGGCTGGCATCTGCTTATGCGGCTGACTATGGGTACATTTTACTTGCCAGAAAATCATTCTTTATAGCCTTAGCCTAAAGGTGGCCATAGACACATCGATATTATCAAACAAAACTAATTGTCGTAAGATATTCAGAGCACGTATGGCGGGAGATGATCCGACCGATATCAGCAGAAGACTTGATATTTGTCGGCCCGTTGATCAGCCCAGGCGGAAGATTTTGATTGGACACCTTTGAAGGCACCCGAACATCAACAAAAGTTAGTGCAGAATCCTAAAGACAGGTACAATTCTATGGTTTCTATTTCTATATCGGACGATTCAGCTCTACACGTGTGTATTGAAATGAACAATCTTTTCCAGGAAAGATTGTAATTGTTATGTCTATGAGCACCTAAAGAGATCAATCAAGTGGCAATGTATTTTAGGATAAATATTAACTGTATTATAGCATTCCCAGTACAAACTGATTTGTGATCACAAATATATACATAGTAACAGGGTAGTTTTAGGGTAGGCCATTCAAACTGGGCCCCTGGTATCAGGAGTGGCCTGAAGAATATAGATAAAGAATACAAAACATAATGGGGTTATTTACTAAACTCCGGTTGGACTTTTTCATTTTAAAACTCACATTTTTCAAGATTTATTAAAGCCCGATGCAGCAAAAAGCCTGAATCAAAGAAATCCGCCATCAAAGACCTGCTGAGGTTGTCTGATTAAATGGCAGAGGTCCCTATCCTATTTTCTGAAGTTTCTGTTGTCTGCACTGGAATTAGCCTGAAAATCTGACATTTTTTCGGTAAAAAAAGATTCTGGCTTTTCGGGAATGAATCGAGCTATTTGGGGCAAAAACTCTGGAAAAAAAAAAAGGTTTTATCGAGTTTTTATCCGAACTGATTAAATCGAGTTTTTTAATAATAAATAAGGTCAAATCATGGATTTTAGTTTGGCCTGACGTTTTTTTTATATAAAATATCGGATTTTGATAAATAACCCCCAATGTGTAACAGCTGTTAGATCATATCCATATATACAAACACACACATATCAGGGATGTCCAGCCTGCAGCCATCCAGCAGTTGAGAATCTGACAATTGCTTTAAAGGAGATGGAAAGGTTAAATGTAAGTAAGCTTTATCAGAAAGGTCTATATAAATACACCAGTAAACCCTCAAATAATGCTGCTCTGAATCCTCTGTCAAAAGAAACAGCACATTTCTTTCCTTCTATTGTGTACTCATGGGCTTCTGTATCAGACTTCCTGTTTTCAGCTTAAACCTCCTTGCCCCGGGCTTGAGCATGCTCAGTTTGCTCCTCTCTCTCTCCCTCTCTGCTGTAATCTGAGCCCAGAGCTATAAGTGAGCAGGGAGAGACTCATGCAAGTGATGTCACACGAAGCTTATATGGCAGCTGCTATCCTAAACAAACAGAGGTTCTAGAGCTTTTTACTCAGGTATGGTAAAGCATTCTACAGAATAAATTTAGTATTATAGCTTGCACTATTGCAGCTAATCTATTGGCAATAAACTGCCTCTTTTCACTTTCCTTCTTTTTTAAAGGAAATGCCATCAGCAGTAATTCAACAAATGCCAAAGGACTACAGGTTGGTCATCCTTTATTAATGCAATTCAACCCCCCCCCCCCCAACATTATTACATTGTGGGGTCTGCATTACTCCCAATTGAGCCCTGCACTGAAATTACCATCAGCCCACTGAAATAGGATCTGACAGCATAGCAGTGACCTGAAAACCTGTACTAATTACACTAACACAACTCCAACAACCCCCACCCAATTAAAACTTCCTATTCACAACCATAGGATTCAAATAAATTATTCCATAGAAATACAAAAAAAAAAATGACTTTCAGCCTTAGAAGAAAAGCACACGTTATAAAAGAAACCAATTATCTCACGAGACTTTGGCACATTTGTATTAAAATATATATTGGAAAATAGATCTGAATTATATGTACAATGGTAAAACAGTGGTGCACTGCAAGTCTTGGCATGTAAGATTAGGATTAATACAGAGATATCAATGATTGTTCCCCCACATCATCTTTTTTGCTGTTAAACATCAGACACAAATACTGCCTGCTCGTTGCATCTTTTATAAGGATTACTCCTATGATATATTAACTAATAACCTTCTCTAATGCCGTTTTGCTCTACTCAATGATGCCAAACAGCCAGAGTTACACTCCCTCACTACTGGGATTACAATTTAAAGGGGCCACACATCCTTCACTACTCCATTTTGTTCCCTTGGAAACGAGTCCAGATTTTCTCTCTGTGCTGGGGTTCCAAGAAATTTCTGATGACACCGTCTGTCTCAGCAATGCGCCTCTGGAAACGACATCGATCTCTTGCGTATTCCTCCCATGGTCCTTTGCGGGCCATCCTATAGGCATAGCTCCAAACCACCATGTGATGCACCTCGACTGTGGGTGAGAAATGCACCTGAAAAGGAGATATATACATTTAACTCATTGGTTTGCCATTCACTTAATTCTACTGGATCCACCTGCCTTTGTTCATTCTTATAGAACAGGGGTCCCCAACCTTTTTTTACCCGTGAGCCACATTCAAATGTAAAAAGAGTTGGGGAGCAACATAAGCATGAATAAGTCCCTTGGGTGCCAAATAAGGTCTGTGATTGGCTAATTAGTAGCCCCTATGTGGAGTGGCAGCCTACAGGAGACTCTGTTTGGCACTATACTTGTTTTTTATGCAATTAAAACTAACTTCCAAGCCAGGAATTCAAAAATAACCACCTGCTTTGAGGACCCTGAGAGCAACATCCAAGGGGTTGGAGAGCAACATGTTACTCACGAGCTACTGGTTGGGGATCACTGTTAGAACATATATGAACACTAAAAACAAAGTACTACTATAGTTTATATAAACAAACTGCTGTGTAGCCATGGGGGTTAGCCATTCAAAGCTGAAAAAGGACAAAATGCACAGGATACACAGCAGATAACAGATAAGCTCAGTAGCATACAATGGGATTGTATACTATCTGTTATCTGCTGTGTATCCTGTGAGGCAACTTCGGGAAACGAATCGCCAAGAGTGCCATACTGGTGGTGATTTTTCAATATAGCCGGAGGAAGGTAGGGGATTTCGCGAGGAAACTTCGGAATACGATTTGACGCGTGTGCCATGCCGCAGACGACTTTTCATTTTAGCCGGCGCAAGACAGAGGTAAGGCATTTGGGGAGATTGTTCGCCGCAAAGACGAGGCAATTAGTCGCCAGGCGACTAAATCTCCCCAAATCACCCAGCGTGACGTTACCCTTACACTGGTTATGGTAGATAAGATGTGTGTTTTAGATTGCTAAACTGTGCATGTTGAAACAAAGGATGGGGAGCTCAAAAATAGTTACTTCACCACTTAAAACTGGATCCCCCATATGTAATAAAAGGCACTAAGTTTGCCCAGGAGCAGTAATCCATAGCAACCAATAAGATGTTTGCTTTAAAACATGTTACAGTAAATGCTAACTGCTGATTGGTTGCTATTGGTTACTGCAAACTTACTGACTTTTATTACATAACCCCATAAAGCTTCATTCTACACAGCTAATTAGCAATTAGTTCATATGGTGTATGTGTAGACATAGCATTGGCAGTGCCGAGTCATGGGAATAGTTGCTATGTCGGAGTCAGCCAGGTCCCCATATTGCTGCTTTTGTTACAGGAGGTGGCGTCAGCTCCCAGTAGGCCACTTATGCAAGAATATGAAATTCTAGCCAAGAGATAATGTGATTAGCCCACAATGCCTTACCTGTATGAAGTGGGGGTGATACATAAACAGTTACATTGGGCGGGGTTCAAGCTTGTCAATTGTCTTTAAAGAAAAACTATACCCCCGAACAATGTAGGTCTCTATAAAAAGATATTGCATAAAACAGCTCATATGTAAAACCCTGCTTCATGTAAATAAACCATTTTCATAATAATATACTTTTCTAGTAGTATGTGCCATTGGGTAATCATAAATAGAAAATTGTCATTTTAAAAAATAAGGGCAGCCCCCTGGGATCGTATGATTTATTGTGCACACAAACATAAGAACAAACCATGCTTGTTAGGTCAAATGAGCCAGTAAACAGAGTTCTGTCTTTTGCTCCCACACTTCTTCCTGTTACAGTTAGAGCTGCAGTATTTCTGGTCAGGTGATCTCTGAGGCAGCACACAGACCATCACAAAATGGTGGTTCAATGCAAGAGATGTAAAAGTGCAATATTTACTATGTCACTTAATATGATGTAAACTATTTGTTGCTTAAGTGTTCATTTTGGGGGTACAGTTTTCCTTTAAGGTGGCCATACACAAAGAGATCTGCTCATTTGGTGACCGACATGCTTACCTTGAGGTGTGTGATATCGGGTTGATCTGATCGTGGGCCCTAGGGACCAATGATCAGATCAAAATAAAAAGGTATATGAGTGGTTGGATCGCAGGATCACATCAATGAATCGATGCAGTCCACGATCTAACGGGATTTTTACCCCTTCCTGATCGACATCTGGCAGACTCTCGGCCAGACAGCAATCGGGGATGCCCGTTGGAGGGCCCCATACACTACCAATAAGCTGCTGACTGTCTGTCGGCAGTTTTTATTGGTCCGTGTATGGCCACCTTTATTCAGAGCTGGGATTCCTAACTACATTCAATAACGGGAAACATTCGATATAAAAGATATTGTCAATGTGAAGCACACTTACTCTTTTAATAAAGCCTTCATGTTTCCGGGGCTCATCCGGAAATTCAAGCAAGTCTGCATTTCCTTGCCACAGTTCTACAGAATTGTGAGACAAGTGTTTAACCCAGGGACTTTGTATTTTACCCACTTTGGGATTTCTCCAGTTCTTTCTCTTGCTTTCTGCTCCAGACTCCTCCAGTAACACTGAATAAGTAACACTGACTCCTGTAGCAGAGTTTGTCACAGCAGTAATGTCCTTCGCTTCATGGATTTTCTTTGAGGTTTTTGTGGGCATGGCAAAACAAAGGGGATTGTATGGGTCATCATTTCGGCAGAAAGATGCCCATAAGTCATTGTTCAATTTGCTGCTCTCTGTGTCACTGTCAGAGTCCCACGAGTCATCTTTGGACAAATCACTCTCCTCATTGGACCAATCACTGTCCTCGCTGGACCAATCATTCTCTTCATTGGACCAATCATTCTCCTCTGTGTAATTTTTAGAGCCAGGGGTCCAGGGCTCTTGCATGCCACTGTCAATTGATAGATTAGTTTCAGTAAAGCAGGATTCCTCCTCATTCTCCCACAGCTGCTCACCTTCATCTTCCAATTCATTTAGCTCTGAGGCGTCTGATGTGCTTGCAGCATCTTCATCATCATCATCATCATCAGATGGCAGATAAATCATAGATAGTATAATTGGGTTTGTACAGGAGGAAAGGATTGTTTCTTTGGGTGCCATTTTCTCCATGAAGCCCTGATCATCACAGCTGCAATTTAGAGTCACAACTTGCATATCCTGAACCAGTTTCATTACACTCAAGCCTTCTTCCTCTTGTGGAGCAGGCTTTTGCGAGGTTGGTTCTGTCGGACCTGTCCAGAAGAATCTCACGGAGACGGAGCTATCCATTTCTACCAGAGATCCAAGCAAAGTGAAACATAGCCACATCACTGCTCTGGCCGCTTTCCCCATCCAGGCAACTGGAGAACATTTCCAGTACCAATGCCTTTGGTACCAGAGAGCTTTCGACAAAGAAAGCAACATTTGCATGGTTCTGGCAGCCATCGAGGCCATGACAATGCCTGTGCTCATTTCAGTATGAACGGCTTGCATCTCAGGGTTAGCTCTGGCCGTGTCCAACTGGAATGCAGTTCCTTTGTGCCAAGAAGACAGAGGGGCTGTAAGGTTATTTCGGTACAGGCCGAGGGTACGGTAGTACCAGTCCATGATTCCCATTGTTGTTCCCTAGAGAGAGAGAGAGAGAGAGAGAAAATTAGTAATGAGTTATATGCAAGAAACAGCAATATCCATTCAGTCGTTTTTTTTTTCTCATGGTGATCAGTTTACAAGACCCAGGTTGAAATGCTAAGACTACATACATAACACTTTACAAAGAACAATTCCTGCAAGAGCAACCAGACACGTTGAATTGCTGCCCCCATGGCTACACAGCAGCTTGTTTATATAAACTATAGTAGTACTTAGCTGTTATCTACTGTGTATTCTGTGCTTGAATGGCTGCCCCCATGGCTACACAGCACCTTGTTTTTATAAACTATAGTAGTACTTAGCTGTTATCTACTGTGTATCATGTGCTTGAATGGCTGCCCCCATGGCTACACAGCAGCTTGTTTATATAAACTATAGTAGTACTTATCTGTTATCTACTGTGTATCCTGTACTTGAAAGGCTGCCCCCACGGCTACACAGCAGCTTGTTTATATAAACTATAGTAGTACTTATCTGTTATCTACTGTGTATCCTGTGCTTGAATGGCTGCCCCCATGGCTACACAGCAGCTTGCTTATATAAACTATAGTAGTACTTAGCTGTTATCTACTGTGTATTCTGTGCTTGAATGGCTGCCCCCATGGCTACACAGCAGCTTGTTTTTATAAACTATAGTAGTACTTAGCTGTTATCTACTGTGTATCCTGTGCTTGAATGGCTGCCCCCATGGCTACACAGCAGCTTGTTTATATAAACTATAGTAGTACTTATCTGTTATCTACTGTGTATCCTGTACTTGAATGGCTGCCCCCACAGCTACACAGCAGCTTGTTTATATAAACTATAGTAGTACTTATCTGTTATCTACTGTGTATCCTGTGCTTGAATGGCTGCCCCCATGGCTACACAGCAGCTTGCTTATATAAACTATAGTAGTGTTTCTGAAGCAAACGCACCAATTGTTCCAGTGCAGGGCAGCTGTATATTTTCATTACACTAATTTTTTGGTGTTACTGTTCCTTAAGGACAGAGGCACACATGGAGATTCTGGGAGATTTGTCACCCGGCGACAAATCCCCTCTTCTTCATGCGACTAATCTCCCTAAACTACCTTCCCACCAACTAGAATCTAAATCACCAGCGCGGTGGCACTCGGATCCCTTCATTTTCCAAAGTAGCTTCACAAGGAAACTTCGGAAAACGAAGCGCTCCAAGTGCCATTCTGCCACCGATTTCGATTCTAGCCAGTGGGAAGGCAGTTCGGGGAGATTAGTCGCATGAAGAAAAGGCGATATTTAGCCGGGTGACTAATCTGCCTGGATCTCCACGTGTGTCTCTGCCCTTAATATAGCAGCCTGGAGCAGAATTTTACATTTAATTGCAAAAGGGGTGGGGTGTCCAGTTCTTATGGAGGGGCAGGGTTTGATTAATGTGATACTGCATGTTAACTTCTCTTAAAGAACCCCAGGTGTGGAGCCCATTATTGTGCTAGCTTAATAGCACAGAGTTATTACTGAACAATATTTTGCCTACAGAACACATGAAGACCTAGCAGACAACAGTCATAAAATGTAATTGATGAAGCCAATAGCACCAATTCCAAGGTATCACAGGCAAGTTATTTCTATATGATGTTCCTTCCCTAATCTTACCTGTTTTTTTTTTTTGTTTTTTTACACCTCCACCAGCCGGAGATTAGTGCCTGCACCTTGCCCTGACCTCATTGGGCAAAAGTGCCAGTCCCATCATATACACAAGGTCACAGCAAGACAAGGAGCCCAATATCCAGCCACCTGGATGGTAAATAATGCAGTTTGCTCTAGGGATGCACCGAATCCACTATTTTGGATTCGGCCGAACCCCCGAATCCTTCGTGAAAGATTCGGCCAAATACCGAACTGAATCCGAACCCTAATTTGCATATGCAAATTAGGGGTTGAAAGGGGAAAATACGTTTTACTTCCTTGTTTTGTGACAAAAAGTCACGCAATTTCCCTCCCCGCCCCTAATTTGCATATGCAAATTAGGATTTGGTTCGGCCGAACCGAATCCTGGATTCGGTGCATCCCTAGTTTGCTCAAAGCTCATGTTCCTAGGACAATGTACAGCAGACTATGTGCATTAAAAGCAATAAGTGCTTATAGAATACACGTTACCCACAAACATTCATTAATATTTCCAGGCCACGAGGAACAGAGATTTCTACTGGCTGGATAAGTAAGAGCAAAACTTTATAGAAACATTCCAACGTTTCAAAATTCTTTAGATTCTTCAAGGTGAGGCTGTACTTATTAGGCCAACTCTATATAAAGGGCAATCGTAGCAAACTGACAGCAGTGTTGTGATGCTAGGGACGCACCGAATCCACTATTTTGGAATTGGTCGAACCCTAAAATCATTTGCGAAAGATTCGGCCGAATACTGAACCGAATACTAAATTGCACATGCAAATTAGGGATGGTGAAAACATTTCTTACTTCCTTGTTTTGTGACAAAAAGTCACACAATTGACCCTCCCCACCGCTAATTTGCATAAGCAAATTAGGATTCAGTTCAGCCGGGCAGAAGGATTAGTACGAATTTGAATCCGGCTAAAAAAAAAGGCCAAATCCTGGATTCGGTGCATCCCTACTTGATACAAATTATATATATGTGTGTGTGTGTGTGTGTGTATATATATATAACCTCAAGTTAACAGCAGATGCATGGTCATGGGAAATATGAGAATTCAACAAGGAGGTCGGTGACTAGACAACGTGTATTTTTACTCCCTACTATTGCCGCCTTTAAAGGGGTTGTTCAACTTTAAGTTAACTTTTAGTACGATAGCAATACTCAGACAATTTGCACTTGGTTTTCATTTTTTATTATTTGTGATTTTCCAGTTATTTCGCTTTTTATTCAGTAGCTCAACCGTTTGCAATTTCAGCAATCTGGTTGCTAGGGTCCAAATTACCCTAGCAACCATGCATTGATTTGACTAGGAGGCTGAAACATGACTAGGAGAGGCCTGAATAGAAAAAGAAGTTATAAAAAAGTAGCAATAGCAATACATTTGTAGCCTTACAGAGCATTTGTTTTTTAGATGGGGTCAGTGACCCCCCCAATTGAAAGCTAGAAAGAGTCAGAAGAAGAATTCAAATAATAAATAAACCATTCAAAAAGTTGCATAGAATTAGCCATTCTGTAACATTAAAATTTATCTTAAAGGTGACCCACTCCTTTAAAAGGTAATAAGCACCATTTACACAAAACAACTTCTAAATCTTAATTCTGTTTGCAATGGTAGAGCCAGGCCCCTGTGCAGGACAGTAACGTGCTGAGGCCCATCCCCTAGATTAACAAAACGTGGCAGAACAAGGATCCTAATGTGACACAGTCCATGACAAATAGGAGGAACCATTATCCGCCCAGACGCCTGGGATATGGCCGCTAGCATATGGCCCACACAGGCGTATCATTAACCTATCCTTTTTCCCAGCAGCCTCAGTCAGACATATACTGACCGAATTAAAGGGGCTGTTCACATTTGAGTTAACTTTTAATATGATGTAGAGATTGATATTCTGAGACAATTTACAATTGGTTTTCATTTTTTATTATTTATTATTATATTTATTATTTATTTATTCAGCAGCTCTTCAGTTTGCAATTTCAGCCGTCTGGTTGCTATGGTCCAAATGACCCTAGCAACCATGAATTGATTTGAATAAGAGACTGGAATATGAATAGGAGAGCCCTGAATAGAGAGGAGTAATAAAAAATTAGCAATAACAATACATTTGTCGCCTTACAGAGCACTTGTTTTTTTAGTTGGGGGGTCAGTGACCCCCTGTTTGAAAGAGGCAGAAGATGGCAAATAATGAACAAACGATAAAAAAAGACCAATTGAAAACTTGCTAAGGATTAGCCATTCTATAACTTACTAATAGTTAACTTAAAGCATTTATGGGGAGCTGCTTGGAGCTACTAAAAAACAGCCGGCACTTAAACTGCCCCAAGTGTCATTTGCCTTCGAAAAGCATTCTGGGAATTGAGTCCAAGAGCCGTTTATTGTGCAGCGCTGCAGAATCGAATCATAATGCCTTGGAGAAGGTTCTATTGCTCTGAGGAGCCAAATGTGCATTCTATTGAATAATAACCGCAGTAATGAGGTATTAGTAGATTAGGCCCTTACCGGATTGTCGTCAGCCAGTCACCACAGCGCTCCAACAGAAATGGCTGGAGGTTTCCTGGGCCGCAGGCTCCTGAGTATTCCAGCAGAAGCCAAGGAGGGAAACAGAGGGCAGAAATCCTTTTCTCTTCTCTTGTTTCTTCTCCCTCAGCACACAGAGCATTTTCTGTATTTCCCCTACAGAGAAGCTAGAGCGGCAAGCCATGCCTCGGCATTGGTACGAAATCCCACTACGAACAGTGCTACACTACTTCCGGTGTTGAAAAATGCAAATGGCCGCCTTGCCGGCGGACATTCCTTATATAAGGTGGTTCACAAGCAGCCGGCCAATCAGAACGCAACAGGGGCGTGGTTTTCGCGTTTCCCCTGTTGAAAGTACGTGCGTTGACTCCCGTTGCCCTGCAGAAAGGAGGAAGAGAGATCGATACTGTTGCCAAGGTGAGGCGTTTAAGTCGTTGCATCATCCTCCTCCTCCTCAGGTTGACCA
This sequence comes from Xenopus petersii, assembly GCA_038501925.1. NCBI lineage: Eukaryota > Metazoa > Chordata > Amphibia > Anura > Pipidae > Xenopus > Xenopus petersii. The sequence continues at coordinate 101,917,735 of CM076685.1, read as the reverse complement.
GGACACAAGAGGAAGCAAGTGCCTCATGGGAATTGGGAAATGCAGAAATGCTTCAAAATGGATTCTGTCCTCCACTCACATTCACCTCCCTGACCAATTGGCATTATTATTATTATTAAGCTCATTAACAGGGATCTATAAGTAGATTGCAGCTGGTCAGCAGCAGGGTTGCCCAGTTGGCTGTTTTCCAGCCAAAAGGGGCTATTAATTTAAAGAAACAGTAACATCATTTTTTTAAAAAAAATTTGTTAGTATGGCGCGAAAAAAAACCCCACAAACTTTTAAATTGCTAAGTCTTTATCAAGCAATAACTTACCGAAACTCCGCTTGCGCTCCTCTTCAGAAAAGGCAACACGGCAACGATCCATCGTGCGGCGCTTGATTTCTCCTCCCTGGCTATCTCCTATAAGGAAGGCAGGGAGACGAAATTGAGCGCCGCGCCCTGGATCGCCGGATCGCCTTTTCAGAAACAGATTTGGGCTACTTTTTGGTACTTTGGAAACCAGCTGAAGTTTTTCTTGACCTAAGCCTGTGTCTCCCAATGCATGTTGGGTAATGTCGTTTTTGTTTTAAGAATTTGCCAACTGCCAAGTTTAATGTGAGACTACAATACCCAGCATGCAATGGGACTGACTTGTGTAGCAGTCGGGATTTACCAGATTTTGGGCTCTGTACCCCAGTCGCCCGTCACTCTTAAGCATTCTCACATTTTCTGGTGACTTTTCTCAATTTCCGACAATTTTGCAGCAAAAATCTACTGGCCACCAAAATATCTAGAGGTTGAGCTGTTTTACCAATATTTATTGAAATTGTATATGTTGTAGGGCCTTATGGGGCCCCTATACCTCCTGGGCTCCCCTCTGTAGTTACGCCCCTAGCAATGGGCAAATCCATCCGATTTTGTTTAGTGGAAAAATTAGCGAAATTCTATGTAAGAAATGCAGCCAAAATAAAAAAAAACACTATATGAACAAACTACATACACTATCTGTATAGGAGGGGCCAGACATTAAAAGCTGCATTGACTCCATAAATCTATTAAAGGCTTACTATACAGTAATGGCACCTTGTTGCTATGTACATAAGCTGTTGTATATTGCCATTGTGTTCATAGAAAGGAAAAGGGCGTAGGTAATACATTGTCTTGGTATCAGCCATAAACTGCTCATTACATTCTGCATACAAGAAACTCTGTGGGAACATTGCATTTGCAGCAAGTGGTGCATGATAGCTTGCAGTACAATTTAAAGTCTTTGTGGGCTGAAGGTTACAGGACTTACCCTTTAACATCTTCCAAAGCTAAAACATAAGGCCAAGGGCAGATGGAGTGTTGGCTCTGCTGCTCTCAGCCTGCAATTTTTTTTTAGGCAATGGGCACACATGCTGTTGGCTGTTGTCAGGCTGTGTCTGTTTGCCGACTGAGAGAAGCAGATCTGCTTCATGCCCCTGCTCCATTGATTTCAATCCGTCAGCCTGTGTGTGTGGTCACATGTAGGGAAAGTCAGCATGAAAATGATTTTGCATATTTGGGCTGACTACTGCTCTGCTGTGTGTGACTGTACACAAGCGGATATTATTCAAATCAACGGAGATGCGCATGAGGTGGAACTGCATTTTTTCAGCCTGAAAAAATGCAGGCTAATGCTCCGTCTGCCTTTGGACTAAATTAATGTACTTTTAAATACAGCTGACAAGCAAGCTCTATCAGTTTTATCAGTTTTAGTGTAATTGTATGTAAATGATGCATAGCTATTGCTTCATATTTATAATCTTGTATGTATCTGCATTGTCAGTAGAGGTGCCCTTTTAAGGAGCAGTAACAGCAAAAATTTTCTAAAAAAAAAATCGTTAGTGTGCTATGAAAAAAAGACGGCAACACATATCAAACTTTAAAATTGCTAAGTCTTTATTAAGTAATAACCTACTGAAACTCTGCTTGCGCTCCTTTTTCATAAAAGGCATCAGGGTGACGATTCATCGTGCGGCCTCAATTTCTCCTCCCTGGCTATCTCCTATAAGAAAGGCAGGGAGAAGAAATCGAGTGCCGCACGATGGATCGCCGGATCACCTTTTCTAAAGAGGAGCACAATTGGAGTTTCAGTAAGTTATTTATTAATAAAGACTTAGCGTCTGTAAAGTTTAATATGTGTTGGTGTCTTTTTTTCCTTAGCAAACTAACTAATTTTCAAACAATATTTTTTGCTGTTATTGCTCCTTTAATGACAGATATAGGCTGCCTATTCAGCTTCTTTTGCCTAAACTGGCATCCATTTGGCCAATGTACAGGACGAAACTTACTGGCCCATTTATCAAGGGTCGAATTTCGAATTCACGTGAGTTTTTTTTAACTCTAGTAAATTCAAATATACTCGAAATCGATTGGGAGGTTATTTAAGAAAAAGAAACTAATAAAACTCAAATGAATATTACCGGCCTCGAAAACTCGAATTGAAATTGAATCGAATTCGACCAAAGTCAAATAGAGTTTGTTCACTGAAAAAAACTTGAACGTCAGAAAGGTTACTAAGATCTTCAAATGGGTCGCTGGACCTCTGCCATTGACTTATACATGAACTCGGCAGATTTTAGGTGGCGAATTAATTAAAAATCGAATTGAGCTTTGATTGTTCACAATTCGAATTTGAGAGTTTTGACCAAAAAAATTAAATTGAAAATTCGAATATACTATTTGACCCTTATTAAATCTGCCCCTTAGGATTCTGCCAGCTTAGCTGTGGTCAGCTTTTGTCGTACTTATCAAACAGTCAAGCTAGAGATCGCCACAGTCCACTAGAGTGAAATTCCACCACTCTCCATTCATTTCTATAGCATTTTGAAAGACATATTTATCAAACTTTTACTTTCACTCATTGATAAATACTCTTTCATAGAAATGAATGGAGAGTGGTGGACTCTCACTCTAGCAGACTGTGGTGATCTCTAACGTCACTCTTTGATATAAATATATCCCCTTTGGATCAGTCAGATTTGGACAACTACATACTGTAGGTAGCTAAATCATGCACAAATCAATGTTTTTGGGTTAACCAAAGAAACCCCCAAGGTAGAGTCCTGCAGCGGGTCGGTTACCTGTAAAAAAGTGGGTACCCTGCAGAATGACGGTAGGCTTTTCAGTTGCGGGTATAGACAGCAGCGTTCCTAGAGGGGGCGGGCCCTGGTGCGTGATGCGCAGCCGGGCCCCACCCCCCTCCGTACGGTGCGCTGCCGGGTTGATTTTAGTGGCGTGCGGCGCTGCCGGGAGGCCCTGAGGGGGTGCGGCCCCATGCCTACTAGCACCCCCTGCTCCCCCGGTAGTTCCGTCTCTTCCTGCTGCAGCTCTCTCCTTGCACATTTCCCTCCACTCATCTCCCCCTCCCATTTGACTTCTGGCACAGCTCTCTTACATCACACGTTTGATGATGTCACTTCTGGTTTGCAGCAACATCACTTCCGGCTTGATGGTGGTCGGCGGGTTGGGGTCGGGTTGCGGATAAGGCAGTTTCAGGTCGGGTAGTGGTTCAAAGTGGGTAAATATGCGGGTCGCAGTTCGGTTTGCAGGCTGTGGGTTCGGGTCAGGTCCGGATCTTAGAAATTGGTTCCGAGCAGGACTCTACCCCAAAGATCAAATATTTTTACATATATGACTAGCTTAAGACAACCAAACCACTAGTTTGTACAGGTTCCCCTTATAATTAAGTTTATTGCTTTACACAGATTTATGTAAGTGACAGTTACAAATTCTAAGTAAACAGTGTTTTATTTCTATACCGCTGTTCTTATTTTTATTTGACACAGTCTTATAAAAGCATGCTGATTACTAACTCTGTGACACATTCCTTACTCATGGACGAGCCTATGCTCAGTAAATATCCCTCCTACATACACATTATGTTACATAAAACCAGTCATACATCTCATGGGCATTGTGGAATATTTTAAATGAGTAAAGTTGGTATTAAAGGGCCATTCAGGGCTGGAACTAGTCGTAAGCAGAAGATGCACCAGCCTAGGGTGCAACGATGGGGGGCACAGGACAGGTACCTGTTAAAGGGTCTGCCTACCCCTAGACTGTGTTCACTCCCCTCTGGGGAGTGTTGTTGCCGGCCAGGTTGGCTAGGGCACCCGGTTGGCTTGACCCAGCCCTGGGGTCATTATAATAATAATACAAATAAGTATAAAATACAATACAAATAAATACAAAGCACAGTTACAATAAAGATTAAGAGCTTAGTGTCAAGTAGACAAGAGGATAAAGGTTCATGCCCCAAAGAGCTTACAATCTAAATGGGAGGGTAACAAAAGGTGTTAGTAAAGGAATACTATACACCAAAATGAATACTTGAGCAACAGACAGTTTATATCAAATTAAGTGGCATATTATAGAATCTTACTAATATATATATTTAAGTAAATATTGCCATTTTACATCTCGTGCATTGAGCTCCCATTTTGTGATGGTCTCTGTCCTCAGAGATCACCTGACCAGAAATACTTCAACTCTAACCGTAACAGGAAGAAGTGTGGAAGCAAAAGACACAACTCTGTCTGTCAATTGGCTCATGTGACCCAACATGTATGGTTTGTTTGGTATGTTTGTGTGCACCGTGAATCCTACAATCTTAGGATCTTTTAAAATGGCAATTACTATTTATGATTACCCAATGGCACATACTACTAAAAACGATATTATTATGAAAATAATTTATTTACAGTCCATGAAGCATGGTTTTGCACATGAACTGTTTTATGCAATGTCTTTTTATAGAGACCTACATTGTTCAGGGGGTATAGTTTTCCTTTAAAGGAGAACTAAACCCTAAAGTTAAAAATCCCCTACCCTACATAGACCCCCTCCCGACAGCCGCTATCCCAGTCTCATTCTGAAGATTACTGAAGCGGCTAAAGATGGTGCCTCTGAACTCTGCTGGATAGAATCTGCACGGAGGAGTAAGTAAAGACTAGGGTAGTGGGGTAGGGGTCTTTTAACTTTAGGGTTTAGTTCTCCTTTAAGTGCTTTAGGTTATAGTTGGTGACACTGCCATATAAGTGACAGTTCAGGTGTTATGCCAGTGCTCCAAGAGGGGGGATTCTCTCCAGCAGAATTTAGGGATGACATTCCAAATGTAAAGAGTAGCAAGACAGAAGGGTTAAGGCAGGAAACAGCGGTAGTAGTGAGGGATGCAACTAGAGATGCACCGAATCCAGGACTTCGCCTTGCAAATTAGTGGCGGGTAGGAAAATCGCATGACTTTTTGTGACAAAACAAGGAAGTAAAAAATTTTTCCCCTTTCCACCCCTAATTTGTATATGTTAAGTAGGATTCGGATTTGGTTCGGTATGCGCCCGAATCTTTTGCGAAGGATTCGGAGGTTCAGCTGAACCCAAAATAGTGGATTCGGTGCATCCCTAGATGCAACCAAGTGGTGACTCTGAGGAGACAGCCAGGAAAATAGTAAAGTAAGAGCAGCAAGACAAAGGCAAAAGAATAAATTAACATAAAGTAGCCAAAGGAATAGGGGGAAGTAGGAGAGGAAAAAGGGAAGTCAAAAAGAAAATTTGCTTAAGAGATCAGAAAACTCAGTAGTGAGAACTAGAGATGGCGCGAACTGTTCGCCGGCGAACTTGTTCGCGCGAACATCGGGTGTTCGCGCTCGCCGGAAGTTCGCGAACGTCGCGCGACGTTCGCCATTTTGGGTTCGCCATTGTTGGCGCTTTTTTTTGCCCTCTCACCCCAGACCAGCAGGTACATGGCAGCCAATCAGGAAGCTCTCCCCTGGACCACTCCCCTTCCCTATAAAAACCGAAGCCCTGCAGCGTTTTTTCACTCTGCCTGTGTGTGCTGAAGAGATAGTGTAGGGAGAGAGCTGCTGCCTGTTAGTGATTTCAGGGACAGTTGAAAGTTTGCTGGCTAGTAATCGTGTTGATACTGCTCTGTTATTGGAGGGACAGAAGTCTGCAGGGGTTTGAGGGACATTTAAGCTTAGGTAGCTTTGCTGGCTAGTAATCTACCTTCTACTGCAGTGCTCTGTATGTAGCTGCAGTGGGCAGCTGTCCTGCTTCTGATCTCATCTGCTGACTGCTGCAATAACAGTAGTCCTTGTAAGGACTGCTTTTATTTATTTTTTTGTTGTTTTACTACTACTACTACTACTACTACTACTATAAGAGCCCAGTGCTATTAGTCTAGCAGTGTTGGGGAGTGGGACTGGTGTGCTAATCTGCTGCTCCTAGTAGTTCAGCAGCACCAACTGTAATTTTTTTTTTTTTAATATTCATTTTTTTTTATTTTACTTTTTTTTATTTTACTACCGCTGTAGTAGTGTATAAGTTGACCTTTTAGGCATTATTTGCCCTGTAGGCATTTTTTGCCCAGTGTGTTATTCAACCAACTGCCATCTAGCATCACTAACAGCTCTCCCCCTACACTATCTCTTCCAAGCACACACAGGCAGATTTTTCAGATACATTTTTGCCCTTGATCCCCCTCTGGCATGCCACTGTCCAGGTCGTTGCACCCTTTAAACAACTTTAAAATCATTTTTCTGGACAGAAATGTCTTTTTTAGATGTTAAAGTTCGCCTTCCCATTGAAGTCTATGGGGTTCGCGAACCGTTCGCGAACCGCTCGCATTTTTGCGCAAGTTCGCGAATATGTTCGCGAACTTTTTTTCCGACGTTCGCTACATCCCTAGTGAGAACTGTTAATGGGGATAAAGGTCAAAAAGCATGAAAATTGTGTAGAAAATTACAGTGAAAATAAAAGAGAAAGTGCAAACCAGATATAAAAGAGGACCTAAGGCGATAAAAAATAAGAAAGGGAAACATACAGAAAAAATATAACTTAAAAGCAGGACGTTTGGCAGCTAAAGGGCACAAGGGATAATAGAATAAGACAATGAAAAAGTTCAATAGAAAGGTGAGACGAGAAGACGAGACTGGCAGAGTGAGAAAGCAAAAGCAGCTGAAGACATGGAATACCAAGATGTGCTACAAGAGGTGACATAAAGAATGCAAAAAGAAAAGAGAAAGCCAAGGCACAAGTCATTAGCAGAAGAGAAAGTGAAAGGGGTGAATGCAACACATACACAGCAGGACATAACGAATTGGGGAAAACAAAGGTATAAAACACAAAAGGGGAAAGAAAACTTCTATTAGGTCAGTACAGAAAAAAATGGTCCTCTATTAGGAGGCAGGGTGATAAAAAATAATAGGGGTAATGTCATAAAAAGCACTAAGTTTGTTCAGGAGCCCTAACCCATAGCAACCAATCAGCAGGTAGCATTTACTGGTCACTTGTTTAAATGCAAGCATAATATTGGTTGCCATGAGTTACTGCTCCTGGGTAAACTTTGTGCTTTATATTAAAGGAAAACTATACCCCCCAAACAATGTAGGTCTCTATTAAAAGATACGGAGTAAAACAGCTCATGTGTAAAACCCTGCTTCATGTAAATGAAGTAATAATATACTTTTTTAGTAGTATGTGCCATTGGGTAATCATAAATAGAAAATTGCCATTTTAAAAAACAAGGGCCGCCCCCTGAGATCGTAAGATTCACTGTGCACACATACAAACCACATGTAAGGTCACATGAGCCAATTAACAGACAGAGTTCTGCCTTTTGCTTCCTCACTTCTTCCTGTTACAGTTAGTGTTGTAGTATTTCTGGTCAGGTGATCTCTGAGGCAGCACAGATAGAGTCACGAAATGGTGGTTCAAGGCAAGAGATGTAAAAGGGCAATATTTATGTAAATATATATTCCAGTTTGGTAAGATTCTTTAATATGTCATTCAATTTGATATAAACTATCTGTTGCTTAAGTATTCATCTTGGGGGTATAGTTTTCCTTTAAATATGGGAGTTAGTACCTTTTATTTCATATTGGGGCAAAGTTCAGTCTGGGTGTGAGAACTCACCATAGTGGTCTAGTGGGGGGTGCAACGTGGACAGCACCAATGCGCGTTCTGAAGGGATAGCCTCACTGCTCACTTCCGTGTTTGAAGCAGTGGCGCGGATGACGTCATATCGCATTGGCGCGAGATTCAAATATTTAGAGGCGCAGGCGCCAGTTGTACTTTGCCCAATGTAAAGGTCTATTCTTAGTTCCTGGGTGCTAATTCCTGTATTCCTGATCTGTTATTGACCCTGCCTGTTCCTTTTATTGCCTAAGTCCGCTGCCTGTCCTGACCCCTAGCCTGTATATTGATTTCTCTCTTGCATCATACTCTGTACTTTGTATTCGGTGTGTTTGAATCCACCTGTGACCTTGACTACCCTTACGTCTCTCGAATCTGTACTGCTGCTCCCGTTTGGTATTCGAGCCGGCCTGTCCCTCACCATGCTTCTCCTCCGTTACTGTACGATGTACGGTTTCCTTGCCTGCCCAGAATGCTCTCCCTGGTCCTCTCTCACGCTAATACTTGGCGGTACCCGACTAGCGGAGGGCTCCTTTCCAAATCGACAGGTGGATTGTTCTAGGTTTGGGATACCAATTGTAACACTGGGTCTGCTCCCAGGTACTGAAAATGGGGCATTTTAGGGGGCCCCAGGTTGCAGTTTGGGATAAACTCTGTAGGGGCCAAGATATAAAAGGAAAACTATACCCCCAAAATGAATACTTAAGCAACAGATAGTTTATATCAAATTGAATGACATATTAAAGAATCTTACCAAACTGGAATAGATATTTACATAAATATTGCCCTTTTACATCTCTTGCCTTGAACCACCATTTCGTGACTCTATCTGTGCTGCCTCAGAGGTCACCTGACCAGAAATACTACAACACTAACTGTAACAGGAAGAAGTGAGGAAGCAAAAGGCACAACTCTGTCTGTTAATTGGCTCATGTGACCTTACATGTGGTTTGTATGTGTGCACAGTGAATCTTACGATCTCAGGGGGCGGCCCTTATTTTTTAAAATGGCAATTTTCTATTTATGATTACCCAATGGCACATACTACTAAAAAAGTATATTATTATGATAATGGTTCATTTACATGAAGCAGGGTTTTACACATGAGCTGTTTTACTCAGTATCTTTTAATAGAGACCTACATTGTTTGGGGGGTATAGTTTTCCTTTAAGCAAAGTTTAGTTCTCTTTTAAGGCTATAACTTCATCCACTTTATGCAGTGGTGCTTCCTTTGAGTTTGAAAAAGCATAATTGTTATTTAATGTCTATAAAAAGTAACAACCACTTTGGGCTAGGTAATCTGCAGTGTTTGAGTGAAGAATATCCCAGCTGTGTGTTCTAATCTACAAATACAAGAAGCTATGAATTATACCCCAACTTTAGTTAAAAATTACCCTGAACCTTGTTCACATTCACTCAGTTTAAATGTAATGTCCTGTGCCAGCCAATGTGAATAAGTTTCAGGAAAATAAAGCCCTCTTTAACCAACATTTTTATGGACCTGCACTTTCTACCCGTATCTTTGTACTGTTGACAATAACATATTCAGAATTTAGGATTTAGCAAAGGTGATTTATGACTTTGCAATAACAGTTGGCAGGTACTTGCATCATTTACTGTATTTCAGTGTAACAAGCAGAATTGCATTATTTTGCCCCATTGTGCATATCAGTCCCAGTGCAGAGGCCTATAAATTCCCCACAGCTTATGCAGGAAGTTATAATTAGTCCTGATTACAGTTCAGGGAGACCCAATAATGTCGTTTGTCTACTGATTCATTTATTGGCAGGCTATTATTAGACACTGGAACATTTAATAGTAAGATATTATTCAGGTACTATTTAGAAACGTGCTTGTTCATTGTAGATGCTGGTCAGAAGACTATTAGTCAGATGAGAGGCTTAGTCATACACATTACTGTACCCATCAGGCTATCATGGGAATCACAGTGCGTATGAAGAAGCACAGTTTGCATCATTTAGGTGTATGTCAGTGTAACAAGCCAAATTGCATATACTGTACCTTGCTCTGTTGCTCTATAGCCAAAGGTACAGTACATAGGCATCGCATGTCCCACCCCCTACTTGCACATTTAGATATGCAAGTTATGGAGTGCTGGGGGCTGCTTTGTGCCCTACAGCACTGCACTATGCGCCTTTTTGTATCAGGTACGAAGTTTCTAAAACTTAACTTCCCTTTGCTCCCAGTGTGTGCAATACTGTGCCTGCCCTATGCTCCCTGTGTATGCCATAATTTGCCTGCCCTATGCTCCCTGTGTGTGCCATACTCTGCCTGCCCCATGCTCCCTGTGTGTGCCATACTCTGCCTGCACCATGCTCCCTGTGTGTGCCATACTCTGCCTGCCCTATGCTCCCTGTGTGTGCCATACTCTGCCTGCCCTATGCTTCCCGTGTGTGTTGTAATCTGCCTGCCCTATGCTCCCTGTATGTGTCATACTCTGCCTGCCCTATGATCCCTGTGTGTGCCATATTCTGCCGGCCCTAAGCTTCCTGTGTGTGCCATACTCTGCCTTCCCTATGCTCCTTGGGTGTGCCATATTCTGCCCGTGTTTTGCCTGTGTAACATAAGCCTGGTATTTGTTCTGGGGGGGTTGATAGCATTTAAATATTATTGTTAGGGGTCCCTGAGGGGGGTGGAGGGGTAGTACTGTGTTATGCGCAGGGAAGGAGGCATATGGATTTAAGGGTATATCTTAATATGACAACTTTTTCACATATGAGTGTTATCCCTGCAGTGAGCACCAAACATTTGTTTTTTTGGTGTGTTACCACAATTAATGTGGACATGGTCTTGTGGTAACTTGGGTGTGGTTTAAAGTGGGTGCGGTTTAAAAAAAGGTAGTGGTCAATACTGGCTTTCATTATCGGCCTTCCACCATGTAGGCCAAAAAATGTCCAGCCTTCGGTACCACAGAAGTTGGACAGCACTGGTTTATATAAACAAGCTGATGTGTAGCCTATAATTAGCTTTCTATAGAAAACACCAATTTTAACATTGCAGGGAACAGTACATTATATTTTAATTACTTTGGACACTTTCATTTTTAGGTGTTACTGTTTCTTTAAGTGCAGGTCTGGTGCTGTCCTAGGCAATACCTCAGCCCCTAAATCCCTGTATTTCACCAGCAAGGTTAAGAAACAGCAGGAATGGTAGAGATTGAACGTACCAAATATGTAACTACGTAATATTTCTTATACAATATGTCCTTTGTACTTCTAATTATGTTTTCCCCCAAGGGGATCCCTCTAATGAAGGGCCATTAGGCAAGTGCCATTTTTGGCTTGCCTTAGAGCCAGCCCTGCTGACACTTAGGGGGTTATTTATTAAAGTCTGAATGCCAAAAACTTTAAAAATTCAAGTACTTTTTATTATAAAATCAGAATTATTAGTGAAAAAAAACCTTGAATTTTTCGGAATTTATTAAAATTCAGAATAAAAAAGTTCTCCAACTCAGACCGGCTGAGTTCATGTAGAAGTCAATGGGAGAAGTCCTAAAGATATCCTGATCTGTGCTGGGTTTCCTGCAATAATCCGATGATTTTCAGGCGAAAAATTTGCACGATTTGATTTTTTCACCATTTTTTTTAGTTTTTTCCTGCACAGGAAATTTTTGGAAAAATGTATCGATAAATAAGGGGAAAAAAACCCGTGTGGATTTGGTCGGAGTAGTTTTCAGAAAATACAGATTTCGATAAATAACCCCGTTATTCTTCCTTTTTTCTGTTTGTGATGTTTACCAAGCACAGAGGAAATTAGAGATACCGGACCTTAACATAGGTTTCCATGTAGGATCCCTCTCATATCTGCTCCCATTCACTATCTTGAATCAAACATCCTCGTTTAGATGTTATGAACACTAGATTAGCTTTCTTGTATTGAAGATGCTCAGTTTTCTTCAAAATACATTTTTAATTTTAAAAATACAGGTATGGGATCTGTTATCCAGAATGCTTGGGCCTTGCGGTTTTCCAGATAAGGGATCTTTCCATAACTTGGATCTTCATACGTTAAAGGAGAAGGAAAGTCATCCTGCACTTGGGGGTGCCAAATGTTAGGCACCCCCAAGTGAATGTATTTACTTACCTGAAACCCCGGACTAGTGCTCCTATCAACAAAAAACTACACCGGCCCGGGGTTATACCAGCGAGCACCACAGAGCTCTTCTTTTTTGTCTACCACTTTCTTTGCGCAGCTGCGCATGCGCAGTCTGGAAACTAGATTGATGCTGCCTGGACAGGACCTGCGCAGAGGGGTGAGTAACAAGTTAGGGGCATTTGCCCAGTGGGACAGGTAGGCCAGGGGGGAGGAGGGAGGGGGGGCAACACAGGGGAGGGGGAGGGGTTATGCGCCCAGGGGGTTTCCTTCTCCTTTAAGATCTATTGAGCAGGGCTCTATTTACCTCTTGTATTTAGTCATGTTACAGTTACAGTTCAGTCAGGCTACTAAGTTAACCCAGCATGCGTCTCTGGAGCTGATTTTCACCTCCCCCATTGATTTGTTAGCTGCTTACAGGAGCAGTATGTGTACATATCAGCATTGAAGGCAGAGAGTATCCATTACCTGACCGTGCTGTTCCCTTATTTGTATAAACCTATCCAGTAACCAACATGACACACAGCACTTTACAGAGATTGTTCATCAGTCACATCACTTCCCAGGCTTTTCCCAGCTGTGAATTTTCCAGTAAATTCTGTTCTCATGACGTGCCGTCCAGCACTTCCCACTATGGAATGTTTTCAGAAATAACTGTGACGTTTCCTTGGTCTCCACTCCCTCATTACCCTGGCAACAGTCATTCTGTCTGTCCCTACGTCACTAGTCCCATGACAGAAACTGCCAGAGCTTTCATAATAAATGCAAAAACCCCGCCCTGGTGCACTCTGATTGGTCAGAATGACTTGTTTACTCCGACCAGAACTATCTAAAGGCCCCTCTTCTCGAACAGTCTCACTATTTTTCTCACAGCCACAGACTAAAGATTATATTGTATAGTGCACCAATGCTGAAGCATGGCCTGGACATCTAACTTCTCTCTAGAGGATACACACAAAATGCTATTTGTTCTGAGTGACCCAACTCAAGGCAGAAGAAAGGAATTTCAACTGGATACAGCCAAAGCCGAATTCTACAGACGTATTCGGGACCACTCGGCCCAGGAAACTTCTACTCATTTCTGCTGGAGCGCCCTCGTAACTGACTGACACCTACACTGCCACAGCAGGTAAGGGGTTAAATATACCCAAAAACATTCAGTTCTCTTGTAGCTGCTTACTACCTTTTTTGGAAAAAATACCAACCTTCCTTTCTTTGTTTATATTCCTTCTCTATTAATAACATTGTGGAGAATTGTTACAGTGTAATCAAGACCAGTTTTTAGGTGGGGCAGAGAAGTTATTTGCTCTGGGTCCCCAGTATCACAAATGTTGAGAAAAAGCCAAAAGGCTCAACTAGTTCTGTAACAATTGATATCTCCGGGTTGCCCAAGTTTTGGCCCTCCAGCAGTTGTTGAGCATCAGCTGACAATAATCTGGAACTCATAGCCCAACCAAACTGTACTGAATTCACAACAACCAATCAAGTACTTGCTTTCAAAAACAGACCAGTGTTTGTTATCTGCTCATTGGTTGCTGTTGGATACTAGAACTGGGACACCCTTTATTCTAGTGATTCCCAACTGGTAGCTTGAGAGCAACGTGGTGCTCACCAACCCCATGGATGTTGCTCCTAGTGGCCTCAAAGGTGCTTATTTTTGAATTCCAGGCATGGAGGCAAGATTTGGTTGCATAAAACCACGTGGACTGCCAAACTGAACCCCCAGTAGGCTGCCAGCCAACATAGGGGCTATCAAATAGTCAACAGCAGCCCAAATTTGGTACCCCCAAGAAATCTTTGCATACTTGTGTTGCTCTCCAACTTTTTTTTACATTTGAATGTGGCTCACGGGTAAAAAAGGTTGGGGACCCCTGCTTTATTTCATTAACCTTTCCTAACATTTAAAGACAGTTTGTTATACATAGTGCAGTTCTCAGCAGCCATGTATCAGGGTGGACAACGCAGATCTTTTTTTTTTTGTTCTGTAGCCCCTGGTAATCTGGTTTCCAGAATTATAAATGCAATGTTAGTTTCCCCGTCGACAATAAAGGTGGCCATACACGGGCAGATTAAAGCTGGCGATATCACAGTTTATCTGCCCGTGTGGGCACTTCCGATGGGTCCCCTCGATCGATAGGCCAAAAATCGATGCAGATATCGATCAGGGGGTTTGATCGGCTAGTTGATGCTGTCCTACGACCCGTCGGTGCCCATTTTCTTGATTGTAATACGATCGTTCAGCCCTAGGGCTGAACATTCGGATTAACCTGATATCGCCCTGCCGTTAGTGGGCATATTGGAGGAGGATCTCGCCAAACGAGCGGATCTTATTGTGTATAGCCACCTATACAGAATCTTGGCCATTGGCCTATACAGAATCTGAAAGCTTTGCCTTAAATGGAAAATGAACATGAATCAGTTGGTAGACATAAGTAGGTGGCAATAGCTGCGTACAACATTGTGTATAATGACTGAAACACGCTAACAGTTATAGCAGTTAGTCCATGACAAATAATATAGAGATGTGCTGGAGATATGTGACTAGTTAAGTTCTCAGATAAACACTTCACAGCCCTTCAAAGATATCTCATTCACATCAGCGCCTGATCCATTAGAGCTTACAATCTAAAGTCTAGACAGCAACTGCTTCTGTACAGCAGAAGGTAGGCACTCTAAAGAGTCTGTAGCTTATGGGTAATGTACTTACTTGCATATGACATCATGGATTTACTTATGTGTTTATTTCACTAGGGAAGATCAACTTTGAGTATGGATCTGCACTACCTAACTATTGGATTGTCCATGAGTAACCTTACAACCCCTTTCTTCGACTGGCATAAGGGAACTGCATTTGAGTTGGATATGTTTAGAGCTAAGCCCAAGATGCAAGCCATTGATACAGGAATGGGCACAGATATGGTCATCTTCACAATGGCTGCCAGAACCACACAAACGTTGGTTTCACTGGCCAAAACGGTCAAACCCCAACTGCACTGGAAATGGACTTCAGTTGACTGGATAGGAAGAGCAGTGAGAGCAGTGATGTCAATATGTCGGAATGTGCTTGGATCTCTGGTAGGAATGGGCAGCTCAGTCTCAATGAGATACTACTGGAAGGATCTAATGGAATCACAAAACCCTACTGCACGAGAGGAGAAAATGTTGAGTCCCACATCTGTGATGATGTTTCAGGACATGGAGCTTATGACTATGGACTGGAGTTTTGATGGTCAGGGCTCCATGGAAAGGATGCCCAACAAAGAAGCAATCCTGTCCTCCTGTACAAACCCAAGACTATTATCTATGGTGTATTTGCCATCGGATGATGATGATGATGCTTCAAGCACATCAGAAGCATCAGATCTAAATGAGTTGGAAGAAGATGATAAACTATGGATGGATGAGAAAGAATCCTGTTGTACTGAAAATAATAAAGTAGTAGACAGTAGCCAAACTCATGGCTCTACAGTCAACACTGAGGAGAGTGATTGGTCCAACGAGGAGAGTGATGATTGGTCCGACGAGGACTCATGGGACTCTGACGGTGAGGCAGAAAGCAGCAAATTGGATAAAGACCTGTGGGCATCTTTCTGCCAAAATGATGATCCATACAATCCTCTCTGCTTTGCCATGCCCACAAAGAGCCCAAAGAAAACCCATGAACCAAAGGATATTACTGGTTACAGTGTTAATTACCCAGTGTTACTAGGGGAGTCTGGAGCAGAGGACTTTAAAAACCACACTCCAAGTCACAGAGAAACATTTTGTAATAAGCTGTCATCACACGGCCAAGTACCGCTGGATCAACTAAATGAAGAATTGGTTGAGCCTTTTAATAAGACCCAGAAACAGAAAAGAAGCCATATCAAGCGTGTAAGTATATTTAATATATTCTGCATATCGAAGTGAGTTTTATAGGGAAATGCCATTTCTTATACAGATCAGTGGCCTAACTAGATATGACTGGAACCCTGAGGCAAATTATTTTTCAGGCCCCTGAAGTGTCTAGAGGTTGATCAGTTTTACCAATATTTATTGAAATTGTATATGAATTAGTGATGTGCGGGTTGAGAATTTCTCGACCCACACCCGACCCCTTCCAATCCGCCACTGGCCCAAGCCCGCTGCTACCCTCTATTTATAGACCCCCGCCTGCCCCGCAGTGACGTCACAAAAGGGGCAGGGTGGAGGCGGGTGGAAGTCTATAAATTACGCCGCCGGAAGCTGGAACTGCTAGGTCGTGGGCGGGGAGAGCAGGAGAAGAGCGACCCAAAGAATTTGTGCAGGAGTCGGCCCGAACCTGCCCAACCCGTTGGTAAACCCGTCGGTCTCAGGCCAGCCCGCACATCACTTATATGAATTAGGGCCTCACGGGGCCCCTATACCTCCTGCCTCTCCAGCAGCCACAGGGTCTGCTTGGTCAATAGTTACACCCCTGATACAGATGGTATACAGTATATAGTGATTCCCTTCAGACACTAGCTATTGTGTGCTGCCACTGTATATTTGCCACTGTAACAGGCTGTGAAAATTAGTATTGGCCTTACAGTAGCCAGAGACACCGACTCTTCACTCTCAGTATAATGTAGACAGTGAGACAATTCAGATTCATTTTCCAGCCAATACAGAGGAATAATCATGTGAATCTCTTCTTTCCAGGTACATTTCTCACCCACAGTCAAGGTGCATCACATGGTGGCTTGGAGCTATGCCTATAGAATGGCCCGCAAAGGACCATGGGAGGAATACGCAAGAGATCGCTGCCGTTTCCAGAGGCGCATTGCTGAGACAGAAGCTGCCATTGGATTCTGCTTGGACCCCCAACACAGAGAAAAAATCTGGGCTCTTCTCCACAAAAGCAATAATATGTAGGGGCAGTTGTATTTGGTCACTGCAATCAGGGGTCCTGGCAATCTACCCTTAGTAGTGTTTGTCCAATGTGGAGAACGACAACCATTGAAGACTATTTACTTTGCCGCTGCACTTTTATTATTGATACATCTGTATTATGTATGGATATCAACCCCCCCCCCCCCCCGGGAATTGTAGTGGAACCACAATCTGACACTGTTGAAATTTGAAATGTCTATTCCTAATAATTCAGTTAGCATGCTTAATTTAGCCATTTGAAATACGGGTATGGGATCTGTTATCTGCAAACTCATTATCAAGAAAGCTCCAAATTACGAGAAGGCCATCTCCCACAGACAGGGCTGGATTTACAGAGCAGGCGCCCCTAGACCGCTGTTTTTCATCGCCCCTGTCCCCTCCCTTTTATTTGCTCAAATTTTCATCATCGGGACCAGAGCAATGGGGATTGGTGCACAGGAAATTTAAAAACGATTGTATCTCCTGCACCTCCCCAGTGTTTCTGAACCAATGAGGGTGCGGTTGGGCAGCAAGCCTCCCCCTAAAATCCTGCTGCCCTGGGCCCGGGTCTTGGTGGCCTCTCCACAAATCCAGGCCTGCCCACAGACTCAATTTTAATCAAATAATTACATTTTTTTTAAATTATTACATTTTTTTCTAATATTAAAATTAATTGATCCAAACTAAAACATAATGATTCCTCATTGGAGGCAAAACAAGCCTATTGGGCTTAATTCATGTTTAAATAATTTTTTAGTAGATTCAAGGTATGGAGATCCAAATTATGGAAAGACCCCTTTTCCAGAAACCCCAGGTCCCAAGCATTTTGTATTACAGATCTTATACCTGTATATCTTTCTAGTACATATATGCTCTTGAAGTGCTTTTTTTTGTCTTCTCCCTCATCCCTTATAATTATAACTGACCCCCCTATAAAATACACGAGCAGAAAAGTACAGTCATATCTAGTCATCATAACTCTGCAGTTTGTCTGCTTTATACAATTGTTCTGCCTTGTCCCAAATAACGACAGGTATGGGACCTCTTATCCAGAATGCTCGGGACCTGGGGCTTTCCAGATAATGGATCTTTCCATAATTTCGATCTTCATACCTTAAGTCTACTAGAAAATCATGTAAACATTAAATAAACCCAATACGCTGGTTTTGCCTCCAATAAGGATTAATTATATGCTAGTTGGGATCAAGTACAAGTTACCGTTTTATTATTACAGAGAAAAAGGAAATACTTAATTTGTATTATTTCAATTAAATGGGAGATGGCATTTCTGTAATTTGTTTCTTTCCTGAACGGGTTTCCGGATAACTGATCCCATACCTGCACTATGCATTGATTTTAGCCTTCTGCACTGAATATTCCCTACTGCCCATATCTACCTCTTATTGCCTAGTACACAAAAGTAGCTATTTTTTTATTATATATATATATTTATTTAGTTGGGTTTTTCTTGCTGCCATGCTTACATTCTGTTATGCTGAACTGTACTTTTAAACACAGATTAAAGTGTTACAAACCTAAATCCGAGGAGTCTCCGAGTTCTGTATTCGGATGCCAAACTTGGAAAGAACCTCAAAACATGAACATATTGTGAAGTGCTGAATGTATATTGCTATGCATACTGTTTATTATAATGTTTATTTATGCACACATGAATACACTAACTGCTGGCTGGTTACACTACTTTTTTTGAACTTCATGTTCTGCCAAAAAAAAATCCAAAATTTTAACATAAAATAAATCACATATTTATAAAACTGCTGTTAAAACTACCGCTATGTTTACATTTTTGGGGTCATTTTTCTCATGGCTCTTGTGAAGACCCTGTCATGCTATTGCAAGTTGTATGTTTATCTACTTTTACACGTGAGAAAAGAAGTTAACGTCATGCAAACCCGTTTGTGTCCCGTAGTGTAGATGGATCTACAGCTGTAAAATGAGTTCTCAGCATCAGGTTTCCTTTGCTACTGCACACAATAAACACATTGTTTAACCTTTTATTCCACGTCCAAACAGACCGTTTCCATCAGGGTTGCTCTTGGTCAGATTAGGGTTACGGTTACTTGATTAGAGCAGGACTGGCAATCTATGAATTCTGGCAAATGCCAGAGGGGCTGCTGTAAGATGCCATGGACACTCACTTTGGGGCACATTTACTTAGCTCGAGTGAAGGAATAGAAGAAAAAATACTTTGAATTTCGAACTTTTTTTTGGCTACTTCGACCTTCGACTACGACTTTGAATCGAACGATTCAAACTAAAAATCTTTCGACCATTCGATAGTCGAAGTATTGTCTCTTTGACCCCCTACTTCGCCAACTAAAACCTACCGAACATCAATGTTAGGAAGGTCCCCATAGGCTTTCTAACAAATTTCTGATCGAAGGAATTTCGTTCAATCGATGGATTAAAATCCTTTGAATCGTTTGATTCGAAGGATTTAATCGCTTGATCGAACGATTATTCCTTCAATTGAACGAATAGCGGTAAATCCTTCGACTTCTATATTCGAAGTCGAAGGATTTAATATGGAGGGTTAATTAACCCTCGATATTCGACCCTAAGTAAATGTGCCCCTATGTATTGGGGCTGTTTGGGCCTCTGTGTACTAAAAATGGCAGGTCCTACTTTTGATCAGAGCGCTACAATCTCAGGCCACTTTCACCATATCTTGAAGGTGGTTTGAGGACTTCATTCTCATAGCACAGAAGCTCTGACAAAATTCAAACAAGTCCCTTGTGTAATGTTTTTATCTTTAGGAGCACTTGCTGCACAATCTCCTCTAGAAAAAAATTATCCTTTTGGCACAGAAAAGTAAAGATGGCCATACACAGAGATCTGCTTGTTTGGCGACTGCACCAAATGAGCAGATCTCTCCCCAATATGCCCACCTTGAGGTAGGCAATATCGGACTGATCCAATCCTGGGCCCTAGATCATAATCCTAATGAAAGGAATATGGGCGGTCAGATCACAGACCACAGTTGTTCATTGATGCAGTCTGCCCGTATTCCTTTCATTATGATCTAGGGCCCAGGATTGGATCAGTCCGATATTGCCTACCGCAAGGTGGGCATATTGGGGAGAGATCCGCTCATTTGGTGCAGTCAACAGGATTATTAGCCCTCTCCGACATCTAGCCAACTTTCAGCCAGCCCTACACACTGCCAATAAGCTGCCGACTGGGTCTGTCGGCAGCTTTTATCGGCCCATATATAGCCACCTTTAGGTGTTGATCCCTCAACGGTCCACCTTATGCGTTTTGTACCTGCCGGTACTTAATCATAGGTGATTAAGAACCGGCAAGTCCAAAAGCGTAAGGTGGACAATTGAAGGGGCAGTATGTAAATTATTTCATTATCTGAATCTAATAAAAACTAGATTTTTTATGGACTTTGAGATTCGGTTTATAATTTTTGTAAAGCATATATATGTGGTGCCTTGGGAACTGGGGCAATATCCCAGTAGCATATTGCCCAATACAGACTGGTAACTATTCCCAAAAAAAAACCAAAACATCTTTTTTGAACCTTTAGGTGTTGATCATGTTGCCAGTATTATACGTTGGGGCTGTGCTGTTATCCTCAGTACCAAGTAGATATTAGACGTATACTATGGATTTCAAGTGTACATGAAACATGGTGTTTAATAAGCTACACTATATGGCCAACTCACAGTGTAAAGAGCATGAAGGTGAGATATGTGGGAATTGGATTTGTTCTGTACTAGCCTGTGGGGTACCCTGATAATACATTTGACTACCACCTTATCCCCATGTTCCTCAGGTAAGCTTAATTCAGATGACACTTAGGGTACAATGGCTAGATAAGCTTAATTCAGATGACATTTGGGATACAACGGCTAGATAATCTTAATTCAGAGGACACTTGGGGTACCTCAAGGATGGAAAAAGTCTGAATCCAAAAATCCGGCATCTGAGACCTGCCGAGGTTGCTTATAAGTTAATGGGAGAAGTCCCAAAGATATCTTGATCTACACTGGGTGATCTTCCATATCGAATGCATTATGATCCGATCGTTGGGCCCTAGGGCCCACAACTGGATAAGCCCGATATCGCCCACTTCAATGTGGACATCGACAAACGAGTGGATCTCTACACCTATGGCCACCTTAAGGCTTCACTCAATGTCATTTGTCCAGGGATTGCCTGTGGCTAGTAAGATTAATGGCCTGATACAGATGGAACACAAACAAAAAATATAATGTGAGAAACACTCAATTTTCAATACAATTTCCCTTTAATAAAACTTAAAAACAACACTGGGGGCATTTAAAAAAAAAGACATGACATAAAAGGAATACAGGAACAAATTAAAGGGAACAAATCCTGAACCCATGTACCATCTCTTCTTCCTAATTACAGCTAGAGAGAGAGAGAGAGAGAGAGAGAGAGAGAGAGAGAGAGAGAGAGAGACAGAGAGAGAGAGACAGAGAGAGAGAGAGAGAGAGAGAGACAGAGAGAGAGAGAGAGACAGAGAGCAAGTATATCAATGTTGTACTTTGAGTTGCCTTTTATTCCAAGTGTAAGAAAAGTTAATAAAACAGTGATGTCAACTCAACGCAATTGTTAAAGTTCAGTCCCCAATGGGTATCTCTGGGCATGGATTTGCGGTGAATTTTCACATTTCACCACAAATGTTTTTGCAAAGCAGTGGCGAAAATTCGGACGCCCATTGACTTATGCATTTAGACAAAAGAGTCGCACTTAAAAAAAATTGTCGCTCATGTCAAAATTGTCACGCTTAAAAATTACTTTGACCAACACGTTTCACAATTTTTTTGCGGTTTCGCGAATTCGGGACGGATTCGTCCATCACTACTGAAGGCAGCTGGCATGCTGGGAGTAATAGTGTAACAACAGCTTGCGGCCCCAAGATTGAAATCTCTGAATCAGAAGGCCGACATCATAAAAAGGCCTGTCCCTCTTACAGTGTAATGGGATTGTTAGAAGACTGATGCACAACATTGTAGAGCTTATGCAGTAACACAGGTGCACCAACCAACCAGCATTTCCTGGTCTATTCTGCTTGTTAGTGGCTACTGCAATAGAATAAAATTGTACCATGTTGGTATATAAGTCAGTCTTGCTGTACTAGAGGAGATGGTACATTAGGGTTACAGCTTTATACCTGCATTTGCCAATAACATCACATCATCAAAAATCCATGATAGCAAAAAGTGCTTTACATGGGTTTAAGTGACCAATGGTCCCACATTTGCTTTCATTTTTATTTCCTAATTTTTATCTTTTTTAACATGAGTGTTTAGCCCTGATGTACAGTATTTACCCAGAGGTTGATTGCACGTCCCTTAACTTTCAGTTTCAGGAGGGCAGCAGGCCGAGCAAAAAGGATCTTCTCAGCGTTTAGAGATTGGCCTGGTCTCTGCCTCCATACACTGTCCTCTTTGGGGTTTCCCCTATGATTGACCAGGATGAGCTTGCTGGTCTTGTCCTTGGATGTGAGGTACCTCAGGCTCCTTCTGTCCTACTTGGTGGTCTGCCTCACCTGGGGCTCCAGGTTGAACTTCTGCCTTCTGTTGCTGTTCTACAGGCTTGGGTTGCTCTTCCACTGCTTTAGCTGTACAAATAAGCAGATGTAATATACTTGATCAGTGATCCCCAATCAGTAGCTGCCAGCAACATGTTGCTCACCAACCCCTTGGATGTTGCTCCTAGTGGCCACTAAGCAGATGCTAATTTTTGAAATTGCTGCCTTAGATGCAATTTTTGGTTGCATAAAAACAAGATGTACTGCTAAACAGAGCCTCTTGTAGCCTACCAGTCCATATAGGGGCTACCAAACAATCACAGCCCTTATTTGACATCCCATGCACATTTTCATGCTTGTGTAGCTCTCCAGCTCTTTTTTACATTTAAATGTCTCTCACGAGTAAAAAAGGTTGGGGACCCCTGTACTTGATCCTCAGATTAAAGGGGAACTATCACGAAAATTTAACATAAGCTTCGTCATAGTGAAATAAGAAACTTTCTAAATGCAATCAATTAAAAATTCTGTATTGTTTCTGAAATCATCAAGTTTATCTTCACTATCCCTCTCTCAGCATCTGTTTCTCTTCATTCTCTCTTCATTCAGCAGTTGGGTGTCAGATGATTCTGATGATTTTTTTATGATGTCATTTTTATTTCTAAATGACACTGTTTACACTGAAAATCATTCACGCTACAATATAAAATTCCTGAACCAGCAAGTGTATTTTTTAGTTGTAATATTGGTGTGTAGGTGCATCTCAGGTCATTCTGCCTGGTCATGTGCTTTCAGAAAGATCCAGCACTTTAGGATGGAACTGCTTTCTGGCAGGCTGTTGTTTCTCCTACTCAATGTAACTGAATGTGTCGCAGTGGGACCTGAATTTTACTATTGTTGTTTTTAGATCTACCAGGCAGCTATTTTATGTTAGGGAGCTGTTATCTGGTTACCTTCCCATTGTTCTGTTGTTAGGCTGCTGGGGGGGGGGGTTGTTACAATTCTGCATTGATAACAGATGCATTTAAAAAAACAAAAAAATTTTCCCATGACAGTATCCCTTTAAGGATGATTTTTGTTTAATGTGGTTACCTGTTGGACACCAACCTTAACCTGGCTATTGCAGAAGATGCAGACTTTTGCTGCTGGTCTACAGCCTGGGAACCAATAAGTGAGATCATTTCAATATCTTTCTGAGGAGTCTTACCATTTTCGGATTCTGCATGGGGTGCTTCAGGCTGAAACTTCAGCTCTCCATTTGGACCAGCAGCAGCCTCAGCTCCTGTCTGTTGGGCTTTTTTCTGTTCCATTTGCAGAACAGCCTGAAGAAAAGTAAGAGCATTAGATAATCAGAGCAGACAAAAGTGAAACGAAGTTTGTGGGTCTCAGAGCAGCATCTTGTTGGGAATGGGTTTATTTGTGGCTCTTCTGCAGTAATTTGATTCTTTCACATGGAAAATGTTCCAACTGTGATACGAAGCAGAATTAGGAGTTTCACAAATGCTGATGAATCTCAGTTTTACCAGGGCAGCACTAC
This sequence comes from Xenopus petersii, assembly GCA_038501925.1. Taxonomy (NCBI): domain Eukaryota; kingdom Metazoa; phylum Chordata; class Amphibia; order Anura; family Pipidae; genus Xenopus; species Xenopus petersii. The sequence continues at coordinate 101,893,775 of CM076685.1, read as the reverse complement.
ATGATATTTCCATTACTTTAAGGGCGGTGGCACACGCTGCTATTTAGGGGGATTAGTCGCCCGGCGACAAATCTCCTCTTCTTTGGGCGACTTATCTACCTGAAATGCCTTCCCGTGTAATGTAAATGTAAATCTCTGGCAGGCCGGCACTCAGATCGCTTCGGCTTTCCGAGGTCGTCTGACGTTTCCTAGTAAGGCAACTTCGGTAAACAGTAGGGATGCACCGAATCCACTTTTTTGGATTCGGCCGAACCCCCGAATCCTTCATGAAAGATTCGGCTGGATACCGAACCGAATCCGAGCCCTTATTTGCATATGCAAATTAGGGGTGGGAAGGGGAAAACATTTTTTACTTCCTTGTTTTCTGACAAAAAGTCACGCAATTTCCCTCCCGCCCCTAATTTGCATATGCAAATTAGGATTCGGTTCAGCCAGGCAGAAGGATTCGGCCGAATCCTGCTGAAAAAGGCCGAATCCTGGCCGAATCCCGAACCGAATCCTGGATTTGGTGCATCCCTAGTAAACAGTGTTACTGTTCCTTTAGCCCACTTATTACGGCCACAGAGTGTGCAGCAAAAGGACAACTCTCTGGCGATAATAAATTAATTACATTCATCAGTGTGTGTGTGCGGCTCCTAAGTCTACTTTGCATCCTGATGATACCACGCCAGATATCCAGGTTGCTTCAACACCAACACCTAAATTACGGCAATCAGTTGTGAAGGGTTACAACCTACTAAGAGGCCCATTTATCAATTTCAAGGTCAAACTTCAAATTCATGTGAGTTTTTAAAAATCAAATATATTAACAATTTGACTGTGAGATTATTTAAGAAAAAAATTGAATGTCTAATATTCGATCGAATGGTTCCGACCTGAAAATTCGAATCATATTCGATTCGTACAAATCAAATATTTCTCCTGAAAAAAATCTTTGAATTTCAGGAAGGCCATTAACATCTCCAAATGGCTCAACGTACCTCTGCCATTGACTTATACATGAATTCGGCAGGTTTTTTCCATGATAAATCTCACTTTCGAATTATCATTTGAATAAATTCTAATCGACTATTCTACCCTTGATAAATCTGCCCCTAAATGTTCCAACTGTGCCCCATTTTATTTTGCCAAAGTAGTGGTCACTGTACCTGATGGTATTCCTTCTTCTGAGCATTTAACTCTATCTGCTGTTGCTGTAACTGTTCGTGTTCTTTGCGAAGTTCCTCAGCCCGCTGGTTCAATGCAGATTCCTGAGCAGAAAGCTCTTGCTCAAATCTGCGCAGCTCTTCTTCTGTGTAAATTTGTGTTTCATCGACTGTCTGGAAAATGACCGCAATTGCATTTATGCACAAGTCAACACAAATACCAGTTATAGGGTCATAAGACGACCCAGCTTACTTGATCTGATATTCTAAAGCAATGGGGTATAGTTATCAAAGAGTGAAGTAAAGCTGGCCATAGATGTTGAGATTTTTATAAGATCAGATCCTGATCGTGAGACCACGATCTTCTCAGAACGATCGTATGAATCGACCATCAACTAAAAAGACCAATTTGCCAGGAAAACAAAGGGGAGCTGCCTGCTTGGCCCTGCAAACATAGATACATTGCACTGGGACCGACAAAGATTTTTTGACCTGGCCGATCAATTTCCTGACAGATGTCGGCCGAAAAATCGTAAGATGTACGATCGTTCGAATCCCACTAACCACACGATAATTTCGAAGGATTGGTCGGGCTTCCCTAAAATCGGTCGTTCGGCAAGAAGAATCGTCGCGTCTATGGGAAGCTTTAGAGATCACCACAGTCCTCTAGAGTGAAATTCCGCCACACTCTATTAATTTCTATGGGATTTTGAAAGGTGTATTTATCAAAGGATGAACTTTCGCTTTCACTCACCTGCAAACCTAGTGAGGCCTAGTGGCTTCCTTGTATCACATACAGCGCAAAGCTTTTAAGAGAAAAAAAAGGTTACCGTATATACTCGAGTATATACCGAGTTTTTCAGCATCCAAAATGTGCTGAAAAAGTCTACCTCGGCTTATACTCGTGTCAGGGGGCAGTAGCTGAGATTGCAGTCACTTTTAATCATTCCTATACCGACAGTTCACTTGGGGAGAGACTGCAATATCCCACAATGCCCTCTGTTGGTTATATGAAATAATAACAGTGCGCCATCTGTTGGTTATATGAAAGAATAACAGTGACTGCAATATCACACAGCGCCATCTGTTGGTTATATGAAAGAATAACAGTGACTGCAATATCACACAGCGCCCTCTGTTGGTTATATGAAAGAATAACAGTGACTGCAATATCACACAGCGCCCTCTGTTGGTTATATGAAGGATTAACAGTGATGGCAATATCACACAGCACCCTCTGCACATGGTAGTGGGACAGTGGGACAATGCACACAGTAATCCGTTTGGCAATTCTCTGTCACCATCAACTTTGCAAAGAAGTCCGGTTGATCACTGGGGAGGTCGCTTTGGCAGAACGTGCGCTGCTGGGAGACAGGGCTGTAGTTGTGTCTAGGCTTATACTAGAGTCAATAAGTTTTCCCAGTTTTCGTAGGTAAAATTAGGTACCTCGGCTTATACTCGGGTCGGCTTATACTCGAGTATATACGGTAATTACTAGTGATGGGCGAATCTGTACCGTTTTGCTTTGCCAAGAAATTCGGAAAACTTCGGAAAAATTCATGAAACGGTGGAAAATTCGCAAACGCATCGAAAGTCAATGGGCGTCAAAATTATTTTGGTGCGTGACACTTTTAACACGAGCGACAATTGTTATATGCGCGACTCTTTGTCCAAGTACATTAAAGTCAAGGGGTGTCTGAATAATTTTGACGTGCGACAAATTTTGACGAGCGTCAATTTTTTTGTCATAGCGAATTTTCGCGGCAGTTTCGCAAAAACATTCACTGCTGGTGGAATCCGGAAATTTGCAGCAAATCCATGCCTGGTGAATAAATTCGCCCATCACTATTAATTACTGTTGAAGTACAATACTTGGCCACTAACATTTGGCATCCCACAATGTCTGGAACAATCCATTTTAATCAGATTTTTATAGAGAAATACACTATAACCAGCAGCATAACATTTGCTCCTTCGTTCCTTAAGTAAGGGTCATAATTGACACCTGTTTTTTCACAGAATGAATGAGCTCACTAATTTAACTCCACTAATTTAACTCCACACTGATATTATTTGGAACAAGCTATTATTATTTTGAACACTGCTTTTATTTGGAACCTCAGTTAATGGTCCAATGACACATAATCAGCAGCATGTCATGACTGCTGGTTTTCAATTATTCTACTACACCTACTAGTCAATTATTTGCCATGTAGAAATATAAGTTCTACCAAAAACAGTGAGTGATCAGGTTAGGGATGTCAAACTAATATTATTCTGAACACATCTGTACTTATCTTTAGACTAGGGTGTTGAGTTAATAGGAGTGTGTATTCTGGTGTAGACAGGATAAACATTATTATCAATACAGATCTGAATGTACTGTGCATAAAATGCAGCACTGTCAAAGTATTTTAATAGGGAAAATCTGCTCATAGGGTTGTACTGAATACTGAACCAGGGTTACAAAAAAAACTGAACTGCCTGACCATTTTTCTGTGTGTGTAATGGGATTGCATCTATATGGCCAGAAGATAAGTTATCCAATAGCATTGTATTCTGCAGGCTAATGTCAGTTCCACCACGTGGCCATTGCTTCACATTAACCACCAATTAAATGGCTGTGGCTGCTCTGGGAACATCATGTTGTTAAGATAACACTTTTCCCCATTCATTTAAAAAGAATGTAGTTCTATAGTGTTTGTTTCTGGTATTCTGTTAACTTCCTTGCCAGCGATGCAGCAACCAAATGTTCAACAATAAAGCTTTCTATATACCAGGCTATTGACAGTAAACTAAAGCTCTCACCTCCCATCCATCAGCTTCATTAAATTCCTTTCTTTCAGTAGATTTTAAGAACTCATCAAGAGTAACCAAGCGATCCTGATTTGTATCCACCTGAAACAAAGACCAATTTTCAGTTCATGTATTGTGGCATTATTTGGTCTAATGTCACCTTTATGTATGAATGTATGTCCTTCACTTTATGGGGATAACATGTCCCACAGTTTTGTCCTTTTCATAGATAAGAACAGTATTTTAGTATTATAAGGATGACCCCTCTATAACTAAAATGAAACAACCTTTTATCCAACAAACTTCCGTTTTCAGTAAAACAGACACGTGGCATGCGTTTAGTCGCATTGCGAAGTGTCAGGTCAAAACTCATCATTGAGTCCTGCCCTAAAAGATGCAATAGTCACCAACGAGCTGATTTTTATATAGTTACATAGTTAATTGATTCAAAACAAACACTTAAGCATGGTGTTCAAATACCTTAACCCCAATTTTTTAAATTTTTTTTAAAATTTTAATAAATAAAAAAATAATAATAATGCTGCTGCACTACCCCCAAGAGCTATAACTGCACAACATATTTAAAAGCCACAACAGTTGCTATTAAAGGGGTTGTTCACCTTCAAAACTTGTTTCAGATCATTCACCAGAAATAAAGACTTTTTCAAATTACTTTCTATTTTTTATTTGTGACCATTTTTCTAATATTGAAGTGAAAAGTTTCATTTTTCACCTTCTAAAGCAGCTCTGGGAGGGGGGGGGGTCGCTGACTCTTTAACTGTTCTAAATTGATACATTTAGTTGCCACATTTGTTATCTTTGTCTTTGCTGAGTAGAATCCCCGAGTTTCATTAAAGGGGAACACCACAAAAACTCAACTTAAGCTTTTTGAAAAGTAAGCACAATTTCATGCAACTTTGCAATATACATCAATTAAAAAATATGCAGACTTTACATGATTTTTAATTGTTTCTCACAGTTCCCTAAACCTAGTCCCCTGCTCTTCTGCTGATCTTTCGGACTACTTTGTTGAGCTGACTGACTACTGTTACATTGTATCAGCAGCCAGCTGTCGTTAGCCTGTATCCTCCAATCCCCACAATTCCCTGCACATGTGATTTCAATAAGGAAATGAACATCACAGTGCAATGCATTGTGGGTTATGTAGTTCCTGCATGCTGTCTGTAAGCTGTGGAGAAGTTGTTACAATTTGTAACGTGTTTTAGTCCCTCCTTCCCTGCCAGGATTTCAAATGATGCAGAAAGAGAAAAACTGTTAAACAGCTGGATTTCAGCTTAGAAAATGGCATTTATTCATACTTTTTGAAGAAACCGATAACGGTGAAAGGTATATAAGGGGTTTCTGTGTTATGTGGGCCTTTTAATCAAATTCTGGTTTGAAGCCAGAGTTCCCCCTTTAAAGCCGACTCTTAGAATTGATAATAGATGATAGAGTTGATGATAGATGATGATAGAGTTGCTAATATTTCCCAGATACGGTTGAGAAATGTATCAACTAATTGTGTCAACTAAGGGGCAGATGTATCAAGGGTCGAATATCGAGGGTTAATTAACCCTCGATATTCGACTAGGAATTGAAATCCTTCGACTTCGAATATCGAACTAGAAGGATTTAGCGCAGAAAATTCGATCGAATGATCGAAGGATTATTCCTTCGATCGAACGATTAAATCCTTCGAATCGAACGATTCGAAGGATTTTAATCCAACGATCGAAGGAATATCCTTCGATCAAAAAAACTTAGGCAAGCCTATGGGGACCTTCCCCATAGGCTAACATTGACTTCGGTAGCTTTTATCTGCCGAACTAGGGGGTCGAAGTTTTTTTTAGAGACAGTACTTCGACTATCGAATGGTCGAATAGTCGAACGATTTTTAGTTCGAAACCTTCGATTCGAAGTCGTAGTCGCCCATTCGATGGTCGAAGTAGCCCAAAAAACACTTCGAAATTCGAAGTTTTTTTACTTCAAATCCTTCACTCGAATTTAGTGAATCGGCCCCTAAATGTAGCAATTTGTAACAGTTCAGGTGCTCCTGGATCACGGAGGTGCCAGACTGAAACACAAGAGACACTAACATTAAACTTTAGACTTCAGTTTTGGGAAACCGGTTAAAAAATAAAAGATGGAAAGCAATTGAAAGAAGACTTTGCTTATGGTGAACAATCTGAAAACAACTGAAAAAAAAGGTGTTTGGAAGGTGAACAACCCCTTTAATTGCTGTTATGTGCAGATCAGGAAGGCCTGCATGCTCGGTTAGCCATAAGAGGTGGTACTCACAAATACAAATTGTCAAAAGAATATTACCATTATATAATAAACAAAGAAACCAGTTATTGGCTGTTAAAGAAATATATTTCCAGCTATTGTTGCTTACATTTTTCATGACGTGCTCTCTCATACGCAACCTTTCCTCTTCCATTTCCACCATGTCGTCCTCTTCATTCTTTGGGTCATACACTTTCTCTAACTAAAAAACAAAGTGGCAGCTGATAAGTCAGGGCATACATCCCCTAAAACAGTAAAGTGCAAAATCGATTAACGCATTCCTGCAGGCATATGTATACACTTTACAGGTTTGTTTTACACACCCTTTGGTGTTTAGGTGGATGGAAATTTTGCATTTGCATCAAAACAAAGTTGTACTCCTTCTCCCCATTAAGAAAAATGCAGTTTAGAAATACGAACAGAACCGAGAATGATGCCTTACCTCCTTGGTAAACAGAGCTTCAAGTTCCTGCTCATCCAAGACTCCATCACCATTTGTATCTGTACAACAAAGGGATTCAGAAAACAGGATTTTACATAAAATCATTTTTTGGCAAGAAAGACTCTGGGGGTCATTTATAAACACCGGGCAAATTTGCACCTGGGCAGTATCCCATAGCAACCAATAAGTGGTTATCTTTTCTCAGCCAGCTGCAAGTAGAACAATGAAAGCATGAATCTGATTGGCTGTTATCAGGGTCGGACTGGCCTGCCGGGGCACCGGGAGGAATCCCGGTGGGCCCCAGCCTTGGTGGGCCCCTTGGACCTATACTTAATGACCTGCGACTGCATTATAAAAATTATTTATTTTGTGTTCAGCGTGCAGTGCGAGATGTAATGGAAGGAAATGGTATACTCCTTTCGTATTTGGAATGCAGCATGCAGGCAGCGTGTGGGCCTCCCCAAAATCAGAAGTGTTTGGCAGTGGGCCCACGCACCGCCTCCCTCGTCAGTAGAAGCCAGGTAGTGTCCATCGATCGCCGCGTCACTTCCGCCCTTCGAGCCTGCCTGAGACTGCCAGTACTGCTGTGGGGTTGAAGCCGAGGCTCAGGCTGCTGCTGACTGAGGACGCCGCCGCTGTTGTCATGTGATGTGTGTGTCATCATTTGCTATTGGCTGCAGGCTGCACGTTACATGTACGATTGAGGCAGGAGGCAGCCAGCAAACCTGACATGCGCATTTAGGTGCGGATTGTTCGTGCACATTCTGGAACTGGAAGCGACGATCGTAGGTTTGATATCCTCCTACGATTGAAGTTTTCATATCCTCCTCTCATCTTCTTCTTTACATCAGTTCAGCAGGCACCGCACCAGGCAGCATCAGCTTGACAGTGGCACTCCCTGTCCTCCTAATTGGCACTGGCACGTCATATCTAACCAACCAAGGACTGGCTGACTTCACTGATTCTGAAGCCTCCAATTGAACCCCTTGTTGCTGCACACAGAAGGTACTGACTTTTGGTCTAAGTCTAACTAAACAAAAATAAAAAAAAAATATTAAAAAATTTTCTTAAAATGTTCTGTGTGTCACTGACTTTTACTAGGGTGAGGATGAACAGAAAAAAAAGTTGCAAGGGGGTATTATGCCTTTAAGTTAACTTCTACTATGTTATAAAATGGACAATTCTTAGCATCGTTTCAATTGGTCTTCATTTTGTATAATTTTAAAATTATTTGCCTGTTGCTAAGGTAATTCAGACCCTAGCAACTAGATCAGTGCTGAAATTCAAAACTGGAGAGCTGAACAAAATGCTAAGAAATAAAAAAAACACAAATAATAAAAAAAAAGAAGACCAACTGCAAATTGTCTATCACCCTCTGGGTCATGCTAACATTTGAATGGGATTCTGTCATAATTTTTATGGTGTAGTTTTTATTTATAAATAACATTACTTACACTGCAAATACATTTAATATATAAAATGTAATTCCTGAACCAACAAGTATTTTTTTGGAACTGTAATATTAGTGTGTAGGTGCATCTCAGGTCATTTTGCCTGGTCATGTGCTTTCAGAAAGAGCCAGCACTTTAGGATGGAACTGCTTTCTGGCAGGTTGTTGTTTCTCCTACTCAATGTAACTGAAGAGGTTGTAGCAGGATTTTTACTATTGAGTTCTATTCTAACAGGGTTGTGGGGGGGGGGTGTGGGCCCTTGAGTTAAGGTTTCCTGGTAGGCCCCAGGCACCCCAGTCCGACACTGGCTGTTATCGATCACTATCCAGGTGCAAATTTGCCCAGTGTTTATAAATAACCCCCGTATAGGACAGGGTATGCATTTTCATGCTGCTACTAAAAACATATGGCTGTAAAGCCACTGTGTGGTGGTTCTGATTCTCTTTAAAGGAGCAGGAAAGCCAAAAAATAACTTGAGCTGTAAGCGTTGACAATGTATAGTATATATAGTTGCTAGCAAGCATTCCCTCATTGGTTTTCCCCTAAATCTTTTAGCTGCAATCGATTTTTGAAAAAGTATAGACATGTACGAGAAAGCTTACCTTTGTTTCTGTAAGAAATCCTTATGATTAGGGCACACGCATGCGCAATAGCTTCTATCAGTGCCCTGCGCATGCGCACAAGAGTGTTTTATCTTCCTTGTGCAGCGATGAAGATGCGGTCACATGACACAGCCGTGCGTCATCACTGACCTCTCTGCCCCCGCCTCATTAATCTGAGCTTTATTAGCTATGCAGCTTCGCGTTGCCAGGAACCTAGGGGAAGCTTTGAATCTCCTGCTTTACTTTACTGTCTGTCAGTGAGCGAGCGCAGGAGCTGAGGAGGGGAGCTGCAGCCAAGCATCGGCACTGTCTGACTGAGGTCTGTACTATATGCAGGGCGGAAGTGACGCGCCTATATTAAAATGGCGGTGTCAAACTGTGGAAAAGGGCGAAACTTAGGAAGGATGGTGCACAGAAGCAAGTATAAATTCTGAGTTTTTAGCATGGCGTTTCAGGAGGGGGCCTGATCGAAAACAGATTTGAGGTAGTATCGTTTTTTTTGTTTCCTTCTCCTTCAAGTGGATGGATTCATATACTGCTTGAAAGAGCAACACAAGTAAATATATTATTCAGGACCTTTGACATTAAGGGGTTATTTATCAAAATCTAAATTTATCTCATTTTCTGAAATAGACTCCGACCAATTCCACACAGGTTATTTCCGCTTATTTATTAATAAATTTTCCCGAAAAATTCCAGTGTGGGAAATTTTTTTTCGAAAATCGTACGAATATTCAAATAGTACGAATTTCATGGATTTTCCGCCCAAAAACTCTTTTTTGGGATTTATTGCCCCGAAAACCACGAAATCTTCGGATTTTTGCACAAAACCCAGCGCAGATCAGGATATCTTTGGGATTTCTCCCATTGACTTATATAAAACCTTGGCAGGTCTGAGATGCTGAATTTTCTAATTTGGACTTTATCCATCCTCGGGGTATAATAAATCATGAAAACATTTTTGAGTTCTTGGCATTCAGACTTTAATAAATAACCCCTTAAAAGTCTTAGCTGGTAGTGGTTAGCTACTGTTGTCCACATGGTTCACTGTACACCAAAATAATGTGCACAACCAGCTGGAATACGGCTGATCCCATACCTCAGTGGAAAACATGGTGCTTTCTGGCAATGGTATAAATTATTTTCCTTACCATGTAACTTAAAAAATGTCTTAGGGTTGAATTCGTTAGGATCCAAACCATCAGTTTCTTCCCATACTTCTTTCAACTGATCCATGCTTCCCTAGTGAGAAAATCAGAAGTGTTGTTATTTGACTTTATAAGCCTCTTCACTAATAATTCTGGTCTCTTATGCAACAATAGGAAGACAATGGACAGGAACAGTCCTAGGACCTTCAGCTGTCTGCGTCCCTAATCTTTCCAGACATAAAATAAGCCTGATACAAATTGTTGTGAATTTTTTCACACTACAAACTGTAGTTGAAGTACAATCTAATATGAGCATTCCAATAATTAAATCACACCCGCTCACAGCTATAGTAATATAGTGGATAATGTACCCCCTACTGTAATTTATAAAGATATTATCAGTCACCGAGGAGTTATGTGACCATATAAAAGCACGAGGCCACAGGCCGAGTGTTTTTATACAGGTCACATAACTACGAGGTGACTACTAATATCTGTATAAATTTAAGTAGGGGGTACATTATGCATTATAATCTACAGTTTTTGTGTCCAGTGTCTTCCTTCCTATATGTGTAGTATTTTACTGGCTTTGCCCTATGTGCTGCAAAATTACGGTTTTAATGCTGTTTTCCTTCCCCACCCAGTTACTTAATTTTATCCCTGTAGTTATTTTTTTGTGGAAAAGTACCTGTTTTTGAATTCCATCAGTTTTTTTTCCAATATACGTTGTATCCTGCTCTGGGGCACGTCAGTTGCAGGGGACGGGGAAGGTGAGGGGAAGGAAAGTGTCAGAGGACTGGAGAATGAGGGTTGGAGGCGGAGCAATACCGGAGATTGTGTGAGGGAGACTGAACAGCCGACACGGAGGACCATGAAAGTGAAAGTTAAGATGGTGGGTGAAAGGGAGGGGGAGTGATATAAGGAGAGACACGGAGAGGCACTGTGCGAACAGGAGGGAGCCCATTAAGCGATCGTGTGAGGCGGGACCTAGACTAAACAGACACTGAGGGGGCAGGTAGAGCAGGATTTGAGAGCGAAGCAGCCGAGAGATAGTGAGACAGGAGGAGCGCGCCGGTGGTAAGGTAGAGCTGAGGCAGGGAATTAGAAAGAAAGGGGGCAGAGTGGAGGAAGAGAGCAGCAGCGGCAAGTGCTCACTCTCTCTAGCTTAGAAACGGCGCGTTCTGACGTCAGAATGCGCCGTTTATAGGGATATAATTTACAATCTGGTCCCATAGGGAAATGACCAGACTGTAGATTATATGGTTATAAACACATGAGGCTTGGAAAGCCGACAAGAATGCTTACAGGGACATTGACTTTAGGGTGCTCTCTGTGTTTCTTTTTCATCTCCTCATAATGGGCTTCCTCCATTTTCCTTTTCTCCTCATCCAATGACTTGAGATATTCTCGCCTCTCGTGTTCCTTCATCATCTCATAGCGTTTGAATTCCTCATGGCGAGCAGCATCGTAGTTTTCCAGATCTTTTGTGGCCTTGTTGAGAAAAAAAACCAAAATGAAAGTGGTGTTTTACTGGAATATAAAGGCAGTAATGTCACTGATTATTCTGGAGCTTAACAAAACAATTACACACTGGAAATGGCTTTCAATGAGCATAACTTCACTCAACAAGAAAAAGAAATTAAACTGTAGTAAAGACAGAACAGGATTTTTGTGCATTTGGTGCACAAAGAACACATCAACACTTCTGTCTCTTTTAAAAGGTGAAACCAGCAAACAGATTTAAAGGGGGAACTAAAGCCTAAAATATGTCTAGAAATGATTGGCCATGTGTTTTGGGTATTTGTACCAGCCCAAAGCAGCCAAAGCTCTAAAGAAATAAAGATCCATGCCTCTGAAGCTGCCCACAGTACAGTTATATGAAAAAGTTTGGCCTGCATAATTGAGTCCACTTTCAATAAAAAAAGATAACAGTGGTATGTCTTTCATTTCCCAGGAACATCTGAGTACTGGGGTGTTTTCTGAACAAAGATTTCTAGTGAAGCAGTATTCAGTTGTATGAAATTAAATCAAACGTGAAAAACTGGCTGTGCAAAAATGTGGGTACCCTTGTGATTTTGCTAATTTGAATGCATGTAACTGCTCAATACTGATTACTGGCAACACCAAATTGGTTGGATTAGCTGGTTAAGCCTTGAACTTCATAGGCAGGTGTGTCCAATCATGAGAAAAGGTATTTGTATGGCAGGGTGATGAGAAAGAAGCTCTTTCTGCACTCACGCCACAAACAGAGTCGTTTGTTGTATGCAAAAGCTCATTTAGAGAAGCCACAGTCATTTTGGAACAAAGTGCTTTGGACTGATGAGACAAAAATGTAGTTATTTGGTCATAACAAAAAGCGCTTTTGAAGAAGAACACCGCATTCCAAGAAAAACACCTGCTACCTACTGTCACATTTGGTGAAGGTTCCATCATGCTGTGGGGCTGTGTGGTTAGTTCAGGGACTGGGGCTCTTGTAAAAGTCGAGGGTCGGATGAACCCAATGTCAACAAATTCTTCAGGATAATGTTCAAGCATCAGTCACAAAGTTGAAGTTACGCAGGGGTTGGACATTCCAAAAAGACAACTACCCTAAACACACTTGGAAATCTACAAAGGCATTTATGCAGAGGGAGAAGTACAATATTCTGGAATGGCCGTCACAGTCCCCCGACTTGAATATCATTGAAAATCTATGGGATGATTTGAAGGAGGCTGTCCATGCTCGGCAGCCATCAAATTAAACTGAACTGGAGAGATTTTGTATGGAGGAATGGTCAAAAATACTACTATCCAAAATCCAGACACTCATCAAAGGCTATTGGAGGCGTCTAGAGGCTGTTACATTTGCAAAAGTAGGCTCTACTAAGTATTGATGCAGTCTCTCTGGTGGGGTGCCCAAATGTATGCACCTGTCTATGATGCATATTGCATATTTTCTGTTAATCCGTTAACCTTATGTCACTGCTAAAATACTACTGTTTTCATTAGGCATGTTATATATTCAAAGTAAGTTGCTACTTTGAAAGCTCAGCCAATGATAAACAAAACTCCAAAGAATTAAGCAGGGTTCCCAAACCCAAATACTGTAGCTCTCCATCTTTTATATTGCCAAAATACTGCACATGCTCAGTCTGCTCTTGGCTTATGTCAGGGACCTGAGCTTAGGGACTGACTCAATATTCTTCTTTCCTCTGGCTGCTTGCTCTAGTTACTGCCTATTCACTATTAAACATGCATAATAGACAACCAATCACAGTCCTGTCTGGCTGCTCACTAAAAAGTGAAAGCCCTGCTCTCACACCATTTGTAGTACCTGTATGTGTGAAAAAAAAATATAAACTAACTGAGCTGTAAGACTGCAGTTTCCTATCAAGCATTGTCTTTGGGTCAGGATATCAGGTTTTATACTGAATTCTCCCATTTTTATTGATATAATTTAGCAGATGACTCCAAAGCTTAGCAAAAGGGCCAGAATTTGCATAAACTAAAAATAATCACTTACTGCCTGAATCAGGAGTTCTAGATCACGGGCTTCAAAGGTGTGTTGATTCTGGGGGTCCAGGTGCTCAAATTGCTTCAGTAAAGACATGTGGTCAATCTGGACATCTAAGAGACAGGGGTCAATTATAGTCTGCATAAAGCAATGAACGTTTACAGTAACACTACACAGATGATTTTGCTGTTTGGACATTTTTAGAACAAACATTTAACTACTAAACTAAACTTGCAAACCTTGTGTACAGTCATACCAACAAATAATATCATTAATTTTCACTACTGATTCTAATGCCTATGCATACAGTGTCATATGTCTGTCTCTAAAGCCCCTCTGCACTATCCACATTGCTCTCACTTTCTTCCATTGTTGCGTCCATTTTGGCTTTAATCAGCATGCGTAGCCTGGACACCTCCTGCCGCTTCAGCTCATCCAGCTTGGTCCTCACATTGTGACTCACGAAGTCCAGCTCCTTGCTGAGTTTGCCACTCTGCAGGGGAAATAAGAAGGGTCAGGCAAAGTAAGATAATTTAGAAAAGTCAAAGGTTGTTGGATCCCGTCAAACTATTAGATTTAATTCAGATTTCTAATTGGACCAATGTTGTTAGTGGAGTACCGCAGGGCTCTGTACTAGGTCCTTTGCTTTTCAACTTGTTTATTAATGACCTGGAGGTGGGCATTGAAAGTACTGTTTCTATTTGTGCAGATGATACTAAATTGTGCAGAACTATAGGTTCCATGCAGGATGCTGCCACTGGCAGCAAACTGGAAAATTAGGTTCAATGTTGATAAATGCAAGGTTATGCACTTTTGCATTTATATTATTTTTGCCAGTTATACACTAAATGGCAGAGTGTTGGAAGATTCCCTAACAGAGAAGGATCTAGCGTTTTTTGTAGATAAGTTGTTTAATTCTGGGCAGTGTCATTCTGTGGCCACTAAAGCAAATAAAGTTCATTATTTGCTTTAACTCAAGGGATGAAAACATAATTATGCCTCTTTATAGGTCCCTGGTAAGGCCTCATCTGGAGTATGCAGTGCAGTTTTGGACTCCAGTCCTTAAGAGGGATATAAATGAGCTGGAGAGAGTGCAGAGACTAAGTGCAACTAAACTGGTTAGAGGGATGGAAGACAAATTAGACTGTCAAGGTTTGGGTTGTTTTCTCTGGAACAAAGGCACTTCTACACTTTACAAGTACATTAGAGGACATTACAGACAAATAGCAGGGGACCTTTTTACCCATAAAGTGGATCACCGTACCAGAGGTCTCCCCTTCAGACTAGAAGAAAAGAACTTTCATTTGAAGCAACGTAGGGGGTTCTTCACAGTCAGGACAGTGAGGTTGTGGAATGCACTGCTGGGTGATGTTGTGATGCCGATTCTGACTTTAAAGGGGATCCGTCACCCAAAAAATTATTCATAATCCTATTTTATCACATTAATCAAGCAAAATGAACTTTAATTACACTATATAAATTATTTGACTCTTGTGTCCTTTAGTCTGGGATTTCAAAATTATAACAAGCAGGCAGGAGCCATTTTGTGGACACTGTTATTAAGACAAGTCTTGTATTATCTCAAAATTTTGTTTGTGCACCAGAATGGGGGACCCGATGTCCATCCCCATGCACTGGCTACACAATTAAACGGTGAAGAGAACGGGGGAATGTGGGGCGAGCAGTGACATCTAGGAAGTGCTGAATGGAAAGTGAAAGTAATTGTCTGCCCCGCCTCTATGCCCATGGCATAGAGGAGGGGCAGACAATTTTTGATTGACAGCTGAGATTTTTAAATGAGTTTACAACAGCTATGAATGCTTTAATAAAAAATAAAAATTTCATTTTGTGTTTAATTTGAAAAGGACTTTTGTTATACAGATTTTTGTGTCTGGGCGACAGGTCCACTTTAAGAATGGCTTGGATGATTTCTTGAACAGACATAATATCGAAGGCTATTGTGATACTAAATGCTATAGTTAGCATAGTTATGGGTTTATATAATTTATGTGAAGGTATGAAGGGTTGTGTGTATGGATGCTGAGTTTTATTTGGAGGGGTTAAACTTGATGTCTTTTTTCAACCCAATTTAATTATGTAACTATGTAAAAATACGAAGGCAGTTTTACCTTTATGCTCACAGCCAGTAGCATTTGCTCATGTACAAATGGATGATGATAATAAACCCTTACAATGCAATACACATTTTACCTTGATGTCATCAGCATTTGCTGCTTGGAGCTTCTCCCTGAAATGTCCGTCTGTCTCCAGCACATCAATAACCTCCCGCAGGTATCTGTCATAGTACAGCCCTGTGTCCTGCCACAATCAATCAAAACACAGTTATACTTATAGCAATGTAACACTGCCAAAATCATCATTACACATTGTAATTTATCTTTAACATATTGAAAAAATGACACACAAAAATTAGGTCTACTTAGTAGGCCCAGAGTTAAAAATAAACATGAAGATATAGAAATATCGATGGCGGTATGCATATTAAAGGGGTAACAACGTAAAATTGCACAGCATTTCTGCCATTTACATTTTTATGAATTATTAGTTTACACACTGCTAACATCATGAAGGTGCAATCGGAGCACATCCACAGCTTTCTCTACAGCCTGGGCAGAATAGCAAATAATCTATTTAAATTAAGCATCCTATAAGGGCGCTTACTCGCTTATTTCTATTGCTCAGTGTGACAAGAATGATAGAACTGAGCTGGGAAACGTCAAGGGATGTTCCCTGCTTCAGTAAATTAAGCATCTGCCTGTCCTTCACCCAGGACAAACAGCAGGGGGATAATTGTAGCATTGTAAAAATGGTCAATATCATGAAATGTAGAATTATAATTCACATTATTGCAAGAGAAGAGCATTATAAAATATTCTACATTAAATCATACAATGGGTAGATGTCCCCTTTAAGAACCAAGGCCAAGCTTTTTATTCAGACAGCTAAAGCTCTAAAATTGCCTTTAAACCATGTGACATATCCCGGATTATTTGCAACTGAACCTAAACCAGTCTAGTCACTTCGCTGGCAAACGTTCAATAAAATTTGTTTAAAAACCTCATGGTCTACTGTAGAAGCTTTTAATCTCTTTTGATAAATCGTAACAGCAAAGGCATTGCAACACTGCATGAGAAGATGACTATTAATAGTTAATTGTAATAAATTAATGGGTTATAACAGGAACTCACTGTTTGTTCCGGAGGTGGGGGCTCTTCTTCCTTTTTTGGAGTGGCTCGTTCGATGGGGACTGTCAGTCCTAATCCCAGGAAGGAAAAAAGGAGAAGTGTACAGATCTTCATCCTGCTGGGAAACAAGAACACAAGACTCCTGTAAAGGCTCTGCACTGCACCTATTGTAATAACCACTATGGTATCCGTTATCCAGGTATCCATTATCCAGAAAGCTCCGAATTACCAAAAGGCCGTCTCCCATAGACTCCACTATAATCAAATAATCCAAATGTTTAAAAATGATTTCCTTTTTTCTTTGTAGTACCATGTACTTGAACCAAACTAAGATATAATTGATCCTTATTGGAAGAAAATCAGTTTATTTGGTTTATTTAATGTTAACATGATTTTCTAGTAGACTTAAGGTATGAAGATCCAAATTACGGAAAGATCTGTTATCCGGAAAACCCCAGCATTCTGGATAACAGGTCCCATACCTGTGTTACAATATCTGATGGCTCAGGGACAGACAATAGTAATAACAAACACGGTAATTTCTGTATGGTACATGTATACATAAAAGATGTGGATCTCCAGTCTTTCTACTGTGTACCAGTGAGGCAGGATACCACTAACCTATAATGTAGATATGTAGATATGTAGATATGTAGATATATAGATATATAGATATATAGATATATAGATATATAGATATATAGATATATAGATATATAGATATATAGATATATAGATATATAGATAGATATATAGATATATAGATAGATATATAGATATAGATATATAGATATAGATATATATATAGATATAGATATATATATATATATATAGATAGATATATATATATATATATATATACAGTGGTGTGCAAAACTATTTACCCCCTTCCTGATTTCTTATTCTTTTGCATGTTTGTCACACTTAAATCATCATCATTTTCATCATCATCATTTATTTATATAGCGCTGTCAAGATACGCAGTGCTTTATTAAATGTTTCTGCTCATCAAAAACCGTTAACTATTAGTCAAAGATAACATACCGTATATACTTGTGTATAAGCCGACCCGTGTATAAGCCGAGGTACCTAATTTACCTAAGAAAACTGGAAAAATGTATTGACTCGTGTATAAGCCTAGGGGCCCCATGTCAGCTTTCAAAATGTGAATGTGACCCGGCCGCAACAATTGGGGGACACTGGGCAGGTACCTGTTACTGTCTGTGACTGACTGTGTCGCCGCCCGGATTTCATGTTTGCTTCCCTCTGCCACCCCTATTTCATGTTTGCTTCCCTCTGCCACTTCCCCCCCCTGCCCTCCCCTCCCCATCTGTGGCTCTCCCCACCCCGGCCCTCACGTCTGCTGCTCTTCCCTCTGTCACATACCTCCTTCCGCGGCCCCAGCAGGACTGCCTGTGACTGACTGTGTCGCCGCCCGGAGCAGGTCCAGGAGCTCCGGGCGGCGCGTCCTTCCCTGCCGGCGTTCGCTCCCAAAATGGCGGCGCCCATGGCCGCCACGTGGGTAGCGGCGCAGTCCTGCTGGGGCCGCGGAAGGAGGTATGACCCGCGTATAAGCCGAGTTTGAGTTTTTCAGCACATTTTGGGTGCTGAAAAACTCGGCTTATACGCGAGTATATACGGTAATTGAACACAAAATGCAGTTTTTAAATGAAGGTTTACGTTATTAAGGGAGAAAAAAAACTCCAAATCTACATGGGCCTGTGTGAAAAAGTGATTGCCCCCCTTGTTAAAAAATAACTTAACTGTGGTTTATCACACCTGAGTTCAATTTCAAAGGTTATAAAGCCATTTCTAAAGCTTTGGGGACTCCAGCGAACCACAGTGAGAGCCATTATCCACAAATGGCAAAAAACATGGAACAGTGGTGAACCTTCCCAGGAGTGGCTGGCAGACCAAAATTACCCCAAGAGCCCAGAGACAACTCATCCGAGAGGCCACAAAAGACCCCAGGACAACATGTAAAGAACTGCAGGCCTTACTTGCCTCAATTAAGGTCAGTGTTCACGACTCCACCATAAGAAAGAGACTGGGCAAAAACGGCCTGCATGGCAGATTTCCAAGGCGCAAACCACTTTTAAGCAAAAAGTACATTAAGGCTCGTCTCAATTTTGCTAAAAAACATCTCAATGATTGCCAAGACTTTTGGGAAAATACCTTGTGGACCGACGAGACAAAAGTTGAACTTTTTGGAAGGTGCGCGTCCTGTTACATCTGGCGTAAAAGTAACACAGCATTTCAGTAAAAGAACATCATACCAACAGTAAAATATGGTGGTGGTAGTGTGATGGTCTGGGGTTGTTTTGCTGCTTCAGGACCTGGAAGACTTGCTGTGATAGATGGAACCATGAATTCTACTGTCTACCAAAAAATCCTGAAGGAGAATGTCTGGCCATCTGTTCGTCAACTCAAGCTGAAGCGATCTTGGGTGCTGCAGCAGGACAATGACCCAAAACACACCAGCAAATCCACCTCTGAATGGCTGAAGAAAAACAAAATGAAGACTTTGGAGTGGCCTAGTCAAAGTCCTGACCTGAATCCTATTGAGATGTTGTGGCATGACCTTAAAAAGGCGGTTCATGCTAGAAAACCCTCAAATAAAGCTGAATTACAGCAATTCTGCAAAGATGAGTGGGCCAAAATTCCTCCAGAGCGCTGTAAAAGACTCGTTGCAAGTTATCGCAAACGCTTGATTGCAGTTATTGCTGCTAAGGGTGGCCCAACCAGTTATTAGGTTCAGGGGGCAATTACTTTTTCACACATGAAAATGTAGATTTGGATTTCTTTTCTCCCTAAATAATAAAAACCCTCATTTAAAAACTGCATTTTGTGTTTACTTGTGTTATCTTTGACTAATAGTTAAATGTGTTTGATGATCAGAAACATTTTGTGTGACAAACATGCAAAAGAATAAGAAATCAGGAAGGGGGCAAATAGTTTTGCACATCATTGTATAAATATATATATATATATATATATATATATATATATATATATATATATATATATATATATATATATATATATATATATATATATATCTATATCTATCTATATCTATATCTATATCTATATCTATATATCTATATCTATATCTATATATATATATCTATATATCTATATCTATATCTATATCTATATCTATATCTATATATATATATATATATATACACACACATATATAAAAAATAAAATACACGAGATACAGTATTATCAGCAGGACAAACCAACACTCATCTCATCCGATATAACCTATGATAATATCTCGCTGCTTGATTTAATTAGGTGCAAGAACTCCACAGGCGATGTGTTGGCAATATACTGTATCCCATATTTAATTTTTCAAATAGAAAAAAGACACGTTCATAATGATGTGATTCGTGAGCAGTATATGACAATTAAGCTGTATGAATGACTAATGCTTTACTAATGGCTAACGATTAGCTATTTAAGATGGGTGGCAGCTCTAATAACACTACACATAAGTTAAAATACAACCCACTGCAAACAAGTCTGAAGTACAAATGAGGCAATGTTTTATCATAATCTGCTTTCCTGTGAGCGAACAAAAAAGGATGTTACATATAAGCCACTCAAGGCCTTTCTGTAAACCCAATACACATGGCTCGGACAGGCTTAATCTTAGTTTTAAGAAATCTTAGAAGCCTGGTTGCCTATTCGTCAGCCCTTGTCTATAAGGGCTCTTACACATGAGCGTTCCGACCTGCGCTCCCCTGCGTTCCGTTTTTTGGTGTTCAGCCGCAGGGGAGCGCAGGAATAGACGCAAGTCATTATTTGAAATGGGGCTGTACTCACGCAGGTTCAGACGCAACATGCTGCATTTTTCCTGCGTTCGGCGCCTACACGCGCCTGAGTGAGTACAGCCCCATTTCAAATAATGACTTGCGTCTATTCCTGCGCTCCCCTGCGGCTGAACACCAAAAAACGGAACGCAGGGGAGCGCAGGTCGGAACGCTCATGTGTAAGAGCCCTAAGACTGTATAAAATCAATGTTTTGGTTCAGCTTACAACATAACCCCCTGGACTCACTACCACCTGGATATACAGATTCTAGACAGGCACCACAGCAATCAGGAAATCACAAAATGATGAATCACATAATAATAAAGACGCTGATGGTTCCCTATGATACATTGACGACATACTATTGCTCTTTTCTTTTTGTTTTCTATAAAGCAATGTCTAGACAGACTTAAGTGCATAATCTATAATTTGTATTGCTGTATGTTTTCTGCGAACATTTTAATAAAAATTCTACTTAGGACCGAGGAGGGCGGGCTGACTATGGAGGGTTGACGGCTGAGGATGGAAAGCGTTTGTACCGAAGGCTGTGGAGGGAGAGAGTTTGTACTTAGGACCAAGGAGGGTGGGCTGACGGCTGAGGATGGAGAGTGTTTGTAGCGAGGGCTGAGGAGGGAGAGAGTTTGTAATGAGGAGGGAGAGAGTTTGTACTGATGCTTGAGGAGGGAGGGCTGAGGAGGAAGAGTTGATGGCTGAGTAGGTAGGACCCAGGACGGAGGTGTGACTGCAGTCTTTAAAGATGGGAGAGAGAAAAAGCAAGAGATGCTGCATTTCTCTGCTTTAGGAGATCACATGCAGGAGAGAAATTTCCCATGAGGATGTCCTAAAATGCTTTCCGTAACCCTATACAAACAAACCCTAGTGTCTCTGGCTTTCCCATCTGGGTGGCACAAAGAGTTCATGTTAGTTTATGTCTATAGAAAATAAATGGCCACAAGGAAAGCTTTGAAGCTTCTCGAATTAAAGGCAGTAATGACACAACTCGGGGACATAAGCACCTTACTCCCCTCCCCGAACATCACATTCATTTCTATGGTATAACTCCGCCCACCGCACATTTTAATGAATGGAAATTCCAGTAACTGAAACCCGTCTCCCATGATGCACTCCGGTCAGTCAGTGCCACCTGTCAATCATTACAGTGCCTTGTTACTATAAAGCAGCACCTCAGTCCAGAGCAGCCCCACAGTACAGACACTTGTCCTACAGTCAGGACTAGTGCTCCCCCAGTACCTGCTTCTTGCCTCCATTTACTGGAAATCTACCAGAACCACCCGACAGCCTTCAGCATCCCCTCTACCCCGGGTGTCACCCGCCCTACCTCACTGTCCTCTGTCACACACCTTCCTCCGGCTACTGCTTCGATACAACGCAGTCACTACTCAGAACCTTCCACGACAGCCTTCCGGCATATGACGTCACTCACACGCGACACGAATAAACACTGCCCACAAAAACGAATCGCCACGCCTACTATCTATTCCATGCGCTTACGATCCTTCAGTCAGGTGTCTTCTGGTGTCAGGCGTCCTACATCCTACCCGCGGTATCCAGTGGTGATCCTCTTCCGCAGAACCCGAGCTGTGTTCCCTTAGTGTTACTCAGTACAGCTTCTGTTTTCCTCCGATCTGAATCTGGCCCCATTCCCCACCCCAGCATGTATCGCAGCCAATAGGAACCCGCAGACTCATGAATGTAGGCCAATGACGAACCAGAGGGGGAGGGCTCACATTTAATTCCGTTTTGGCAGAGCCGGTCACAAAGGATGCACTCTGCGGGTTCTAATTGGCTGGCACGTGGTGGGGCGGAACTTAGTGTCAAATATGAGAGGGCATTGAGAAGAACTAATAAGTCAGAGTTGCCAGGTTGGCCGTTTTCCAACCAAATTGGGCTACCGATTTAAAGCCCAGGTGGGTTTTGAAAATACAAACCAGCCAGGGTAGATATGGGCTACTTTTTGGGTTTTTGGCTGGTTTGTGCTTTGTGCCAAGCCTGTCTCCCAATGCATGTTGGGTAATGTAGTATTTGTTTAACAATTTGCCAATTGCCAAGTTTAATGTAAGACTACAATACCCAGCATGCAATGGGACTGACTTGGGTAGAAGTCAATAGTTACCAGACTTTGGGCTCTGTACCCCAGTCTCCCGTATTTCTTAAAGGGATGCTGTCATGGGAAAACATGTTTTTTTCAAAACACATCAGTTGATAGTGCTACTCCAGCAGAATTCTGCACTGAAATCCATGAAATTCGTCCTATTTGAATTTTCGTACGATTTTCGCATTTTTTTTTTGCTTTTTTCCCACACTGGAATTTTTCTGGAAAATTTATTATATAAAATTTATATTATAAATAAGGGGAAATAACCTGTGTGGAATTGGTCGGAGTCTATTTCAGAAAATAATGAGATACATTTGGATTTTGATAAATAACCCCTTAAAGGGATACGGTCATGGGAAAAAAAATGTTTCAAAATAAATCAGTTAATAGTGCTGCTCCAGCAGAATTCTGCACTGAAATCCATTTTTCAAAAGAGCAAACAGATTTTGTTATATTTAATTTTGAAATCTGACATGGGGCTAGACATTTTGTCAGTTTCCAAGCTGCCCCCAGTCATGTGAATTGTGCTCTGATAAACTTCAATCATTATTTACTGCTGTACTGCACGATGGAGTGATATCACCCCTCCCTTCCCCCCCCCCCCAGCAGCCTAATAACAGAATAATGGAAAGGTAAAGAGATAGCAGCTCCCTAACACAAGATAACAGCTCCCTGGAAGATCTAAGAACAGCACTAAATAGTAAAAGTCAAGTCCCACTGAGACTGATTCAGAAATAACAGCCTGCCAGAAAGTAATTCCATCCTAAAATGCAGGCACAAGTCACATGACTGGGGCAGCTGGGAAACTGACAAAATTTCTAGCCCGATGTCAGATTTCAAAATTAAATATAAAAAAATCTGTTTGCTCTTTTGAGAAATGGATTCAGTACAGTATTCTGCTGGAGCAGCACTATTAACTGATGCGTTTTGGAAAAAAAAAATGTTTTTCCACGACAGTATCCCTTTCTCGCTTTTTCTTACATTTCAGACAATTTTGTGGCAAAAATCTGCTGGCAACCAAAATGTCTATAGGTTGAGTTGTTTTACCAATATTTATTGAAATTGTATATGTATTAGGGTCTTATGGGGCCCCCCTCTGTAGTTACTAGGGTTGCCACCTGGCCGGTATTTTACTGGCCTGGCCGGTAAAAATGATGGTTGATCCCAATGCTATAAATATCTAGAAAGGCCGGTATTTTTTTCCAGAAAAGGTGGCAACCTGAGTAGTTACGCTCCTGGTGAAGGGTGAATCTGTCACATTTTACTTCATGGAAAAATTTGCAAAACAGTAACAATTTGAAGAAGGCATATTTTCACATATATTCATTAATTTTTTTAAATTTTTCATTGCACATATTGTGCTATTTTCGGGCTACTTTTGAAGTGCCTCTTGGTTAGTTTTGGGCTGGTTTTGTAGCCAACTTTGACTGGTTTTTAAAACTAGACCTGGCAACCCTGAAATAAGTTGAAGCATATTCCACACAGGGAGAGAAGTATATCAGATTAGAACAGAAGGAATGGAGGATGGCTAACGCCTGACTGTTTAAACTGAACAGTGGAGGTTTGTGATGCCTCCCCCGGTGGCTCCAGTTGCTAACATGGAATTCCAAACTAGCTTTTCCCTTCTCTAAAAAAGCAGACTAGGGGAAAAAAAAGAACATGGTAGCATCAATTTAATGAGGAGCACCTAGGGTTGCCACCTGTTCTGTTTTGACCCGAACAGTTAGATTTTTTATAAGGCCTGCTCTGGTCTCAACTTTCTGTTCGGTTTTCAGCTTTGTGAAACCCGAACATCAATCTGCCCAAATGAAAACCAATTAAATACCAAGATACTCACCTTGATGTGGCTTAGTTATTATCAAGTGCAGTTCATTTCTTGTTATTAAAGAAACAGAAGTAAGCAAATCAATCAAAAATAAGAAATAGTTTTTCTAAATGAGCATTGCTGTATTTCAGAGCTTTTTGGATAACTGATTTCTATATAATAGATCCCATACATGTAGTTAAAGTATTGTTCTCACTCATCGTGCAGAATAGATAGAGGTAGGGGTTCCAACCGTGTGGGTTTCAACTGGACATCTCAGTTTGCGAAAGGGCTGTCCATTCAAACCTTTCTGTCCCATTTAAAACATTGTGAAAACTGGACAGAAATCCAGCCATTTGCATATGTGATGTAATAACCCTTACTAGCACCATAACAACACAACATCATTGTGCCTGCCTCTGATGTCATCATGCCAACCCCAAGATCACTGCTCTACCACCAATGCTATCTGCCCCCATTGTTCGGGTTTAGCCTCCGGCAAAGGTGGCAAATCTAGGAGTACCCCAGGCCAGTGGATTTTGTTATGGAAAAGGAGCAATGAGACAGAGGAGTCACTGGAGGGAGGGTCCCTAAAAACATTGGCAGACCTCAGTTTTTTTTGTTTTCCTCAGTTTTTTTGTTGTCCTGTAGGGGCAAATTCACTAAAGGGCAAAGTGTCTAAGGTTAGCGAATATTCACCAGCGGATTTACTAACAGGCGCAGGCGTAACTTCGCTAGCAAAGGAGATAGGCTCTAGCGCTACTTAGCACTCTTATGTCAGGCGAAGTTTCGCTCTGGCGAAAGAGCGTTACCTAGCAAATTCACTAAGATGCACATTTTACTGAACGTTACCTGTTACTTGCTTTCGCCACCTCAGACCAGGGGAAGTGAAATAGAGTACATAGGACTTCCTCAAAAAATTGTTCCCAAAAACCGCTGGAGACTTTTCATTTTTCAGGGTGATAGGCTGCAAAAGATCGTAAAATTGTTTCTGGGGTACCCGGCTTCCCCCCTACATTTCCTAACATATGGCACATAAATTATACAATGGGCTCATGTGTAGGGCAATATAACAACTTCCCGGCTTGTGTAATGTAATGTATTCGCTGCAACAATTATGTCCATTCAACTTTGGCTTCCTGCCATATGCAAATTAGCCAACGCAATCTTTTTATTGCAGTTTATATACACACTGGACGTCTCTTTGTGCACTTTCCCATAGTAATACATGTACCCCAATCATTACTCTTTACTGACATCCATGTTTTTCTGGGCAAATGCTTAAAAAGAAAAAGAGAGCACACAGGGGGAAACTCCCATAGTGTATCACCAATGGTATAGTTGCAAGGTTTCAAAATCCTGTTACTACTTAGCAGGCAATGTAAGTAATATGCATCAGATAAGGGTTCTCCACAGTGCTCCCGCCTATATACTCACAAGCAAAATGTTGAGCATAAAAACTTTAAATAAAAAAAAAAAAAAATCTTCATTGGAAGAACATCTCAGTCGTCTTAAGGATTTAGTGCTCCAAGAGCAGCTGTATTTCTATAGCTTAAACCAAATCCTAGACATCTTATTGATGTAAAAATTCTCTTTTCCTGACCTTAAATATGATTCACTGCTGTACTAACACATTTGAACTCTCATGCACATAATGTCATATATTCTCATAAAGCTTATCGTTAGGGTCATTAATATGCATTTATACTGAGACTTGGGTGTCGAGTGGATCAGAATATGATATCCCCACAGGCGTTGCTGCATATTAACAGAAATAGGAGCCCTAATTAAGCTCCGACCTAAACAGACTAATATTTATTATGTGATAACACTCAACAATATAGTCTGCTACTACACTTTAGTAGTTTACTAATTCATTTTGTTTTTGCTCTTTGTATTATGTATATGTCATAATGAATATGCATCTGCATGTGAATATGTTGTAATGTCATCTTATCCATGGTCTTCTGTTTTTCTCTGTGTTGCTGTTTTTCTTTCATTTTAGGCCATCACCACACTTTAAATTCAAACCCAAAAGTTAAATTCTAACCCTAGATGTGAAATTCCGTACAAGGAACCTGTACATCAGTACAATGTGGCTTCTGTGTCTAAAGCTGGCCATAGACGCAAAGATCTGATCGTACGAATCGAGGATTCATACGATTTTCGGACCGTGTGTGGAGAGTCCCGACATTTTTCGTCCGGCGGAGATCGGTCATTTGGTCGATGGGACAGGTTAGAAAATTTCTGTCGGCTGCCGATAATATCTCTGCGTGTATTGCAGATCATACAATTTCAGTGGGAGACTGTCACTAGCTTTGGTTGGACATAGATATCGTACGATTGCTGTCAGGGGCAGAACATTGCTGATCTGTTCTTTAACTAATCTGACTGGTAAGACTTTGATCTGAATGGTTAGTGGCAGGTCGGGAGATGGGAAAGTCCGATCATACGATGATTCGTACGATCAGATCTTTGCATCCAGGGCCGCCATTAGAAATCACGGGGCCCCGTACAACAAAATTTTTGGGGCCCCCTGGGCCCCGCCCACACTGACGACCAAGCTCCACCCCATTTCCCGCCCACTCCACATCGCAGTTAAAAGACCACACAGACATCAGCGCTAAAAAAGTAACCCCCCCCACACAAGTTGTAAAAAGCTATTGATGGTCAGGGCCCCCTTATAAAAAATTGGGGCCCCAAAAAAAAAAAAATTTAAATTTTTTTTTTTAAAAAAAAAACATTGGTGGCAGGGGCCCCCTTACAAGTTAAAAACAAATTGGGGCCCCAAAAAAAAATTAAAAAAAAAAAACATTGGCGTCAGGGGCCCCCTTATAAGTTAAAAACAAATTGGGGCCCCAAAAAAAAATTTAAAAAAAAAAAAATTTTTTTGAAAAAAAAAAAAACATTGGCGGCAGGGGCCCCCTTATAAGTTAAAAACAAATTGGGGCCCCAAAAAAAAATTTGAAAAAAAAAAAAAATTTTTTTGAAAAAAAAAAAAAAAACATTGGCGGCAGGGGCCCCTTACGAGTTAAAAAAAAAAATTGGGCCCCCAAAAAAACATGTTTTAAAAAAAAGATTGGTTGCAGGGGCCTATAGAATATTAAAATAATACATTGGTGGCCAGGAGATTAAAAAAAAAAAAATACACAAACTGGTGTTCAGTAGAATTGAACTCACGGCTTCAGTACTTCAACTTCACCTCCTTTCGTGACTTCGGGTCTTTTCACTGCTTCAGGACTTCGGCTTCGGCTGTTTTCGTGACTTCGGGTCTTTGCGCTGCTTCAGGACTTCGGCTTCGGCTGTTTTCGTGACTTCGGGTCTTTTCGGCGCTTCGTGACTTCGGCTTTTTCCGTGACTTCGGGTCTTTTCGGCGCATCGGCTTCGGCTTTTCGGCACTTCCGCATTCGGCAGCACAGAGGCAAGACGTACGGCTCGGGCGCTCGTAAGGGGGGCCCGGATCTTCAAAAAATGCAGCGCTGCCGGGCCCCCCTTCATGCCCGGGCCCGGTACGCTTGTCCCCCCTGTCCCCCCCTGATGGCGGCCCTGTTTGCATCTATGGCCAGCTTAAGTCACAGCCTGCTAAATGCAGATGGAGTAGGTGTCCCTGGTCTAATCCTTTAGAAAAAAATCTGGACTACCAGGCAGTGTCAGACTGGCCCAGTCAATGGGCCTCTTGCTTCTAACCATTTGACCTATTTCATGGTCATTCCCAATTTCTTTATAGGACAAAAAGGCTTAATAATGGAAGAATAGAGTATAGCAAGTACAGAGAAGACACTAGGAGAATAAAGAGGTTGAGTAAGGAGGAATAATAGTTTGGAAAGAGGGCCCACGGTCTAGGGTTTTCTTGGGGGCCCCTGGCATCCCAGTCCGACACTGCCACCAGGTAACATATTTTTACATTTTAGGGCCCATCTGACTTAATTTTGAATTCAGAGGTTATCACTATAATGATTCAAGACGTCCGACGGCATCCAATTATTGATCAGTGCCACTTTCCCTAATAACAAGTTTGCAGATATATAAGTACATTGTTGTCTCAGACATTTAGTAGCATTTCCAGTTATAGCCAAAATAGGAAATCAGTATTTAACCAAAACCTTCATTAAATGATTTTCAAACCTGGCTTATACGTTGCATAAGCTGAAGCTTTCCTTCCAGTAAAACATTATATATATGCTTGGCAGTTCATTTATTATAAAATGATGACGTAATATGAGGAATTTAAAGCAGCCTCTTGTTAGACAAGAGGCCAGTTTGGACTGTGATCCTCAGAGTGGACTTCCCTGATCTACACTGTTTTGAGGGGAGAGAAATTCATAAAGTCTTTTGTATTTCTCATCCAACCCAAGGCCTAAATGAGTCTTTCAAACAGTGGTATAATTGTTCTAATTACTACCTCTTTAACAAATCAAATTCTATAGCTACATCTTCATTATTTAAAGTCCTTGTTCTTTTTCTTACAATCTATGCAGGTGCCAGCAACCCTTCCATGTCAGCTGAAAGTTCAGCTAGATGGCAACACAAGCAACGCAGATGAACAAGGCAGGTGTAGTATGCAACACATCTTTTTTCATAAGTGTAAGTAGTTTTTGCAAACCAGAAAATTACAGTTAGATTTAATTTACCATAAGCATTATATGTATATTGTGAGTGAGTTAAGCAGTGCAAATATGAGCCAATCCCTGGATTACTTGGCCATCATTCACATACTAAAGATTATATTGGAACATGCATGGTCAGCTTTACAAAAGAAAAGAGAATCATGTTTAAAAATATGGAATCCATTACTTTTCCTTTAAAATCTGTTGGGTCCTTGACATCCAGACATGTCAGACATGCTTGGCATGTGACCAGTAAATTTGGACTATATGTAAATTATCATGGCAGCTTACATACGTCAGTGATGGCTAAATAGGTCTTCTCTGATTATTCGCTCCTATCTTAGGCCAGAGAATGGATCACATGGAAGACTTGTGTATAGCTAGCTTTCAATAGAAAGCCTACTAAAAAATACATTGGGCCAATGATCACGTGGGAGACATGAGTATAGCTAGTCTTAGGGGCATATTTATCATGGGTCGAATTTCGAATTGAAACGTAGAAATTCTATTTCACAAAGACCAACCGAAGTGAAGTCAAAGTTTTTTTTGGGTCGAAGAGGTCCGTAGTCGGCCGAATTCTAATCGTACGATCGAAAGAATAGCGCATTCGATCGAATTTGATTCTAAGTTTTTCCCCCTTTAAATACATTATTCTGCCTACATCAACCATCTTGCTCTCTGTTTTATACAAGGAATTAGACATTTCACAAAAAAATTTAACCTAGTACAGGTACAAGACCTGTTATCCAGTATGCTCTGGACCTGGGGCTTTCAGGATAAAATTTCTTTCTGTAATGTGGATCTTCATATCTTACATCTACTAGAAAATCATGTAACCATTAAATAAACCCAATAGACTGGTTCTGCTTCCAGTAAGGAATAATTATATCTTAGTTTGGATCATGTACATGGTACTGATTTATTCGGGAAATCATTTTTTTTTAAAAAAAATTTGAATTATTTGGAATATGATGGAGTCTATGGAAGATGGGCTTTCTGTAATTGTGATATTTCTGGATAATGGGTTTCCAGATAACAGATTCCATACCTGTAGTATTTCATCTCTCCGTGCACTTTCACAGAATTCATACCAGCTGCCAGGGTTGTGAAATCATCCTAGACATGCACTTTACTCTAGGTTTAATGAGTAAACATAAGCAGTGGATTAATTTCAAAGGTTAATAGTAGGGAAATGTGCTGATCGTGTTTCACGCTGGTGAAATATTCCACGTAAAAAGTAATCTTTGATACAATCACCTCTTCTCTTATACCAACTGGAAAACAATATGTTGGCTTCATCGGTCCCCGTAAAATGACTGTTATTATTCCCAGCATGAATATGGAGGTGGAGAGAGTGTCCATCCGACCATGGAATGCGAGTATAGTCATTTCACTGTAAGGCCATTGCCGGAAAAATGGCAGCCATTTATATCAGTGAAACCAAAACAAAGCACTCATCACATTTTACAATACAAAAGCCAATAGTTAGTAACTGTGTTATGCTCATCATTATAATTGTTATCTGTAGTGATGGGCAAAAAAATTCACCTGGCGAAAATTTGCGGCAAATTTCTGCGTTTTGAATAAATTCGCAAAACTCCCACGAAAAATTTGTACGCACATTAGAAAAGTTGTTCACATCAAACGCCGCATCAACACTATTCTACGACCATTAACTTTAATGCCAGAGTCAAAATTTATTCGAATTGACACGGGCCCCAAAATTCGTGTTTCGCAAATATTTTGCCGTTTTGCGAATTTTGAGAAAAATGGGAGAAATTTGCCCATCACTAGTTATCTGGTTAATACTGTGCATAAGCCAATAGTTTGTAACTCTGTTATGCCCCTAATTGAAATAGAACTCACATAGTCTTATCATGATGTTACCAGTCAACCATTATGCCTGAAGGCCCACGGCAATTTGGATGTTTTGCCTCCAAATACCTTCCATCGTTGCCCATAGGAATTAGCACATTTTCAACCAATAGCCTTCCCATAACAAGCCAAGGGCACTCAAATGATCTTGAAGGCAAAACATCTGAAATCAATATACCGTATAAACTCGAGTATAAGCCGTCCCTAGTATAAGCCGAGGTACCTAATTTTACTTCCAAAAACTGGGAAAGCTTATTGACTCGAGTATAAGCCTAGGGTGAGAAATGCAGCAGCTTCTGGTAAGTTTCAATCAAAAAATTGAGGGTTTCTGCTCCCATTGGAGGTGCTGGCGTCTCGTTTTTGGATGCCGGCGACCATTCTTGGATGCCGGCGAATATTCTTGGAGACTATTCTTGGACGCTGGCGACTATTCTTGGATGCTGGCGACTATTCTTGGACGCTGGCCACTACTCTTGGGCGCTAGCGACTATTCTTGGACGCCGGCGACTATTCTTAGGCGCCGGCGACCGTTTTTGCGCTTGACCAGAGTATAAGCCAAGGTAGAGTTTTTCAGCATATTTTGGGGGCTGAAAAACTCGGCTTATACTCGAGTATATACGGTAAGCGCCATGTTCATTATGCTAGTCCTCTTGAAACCTGTTTAAGAGTTCCGTTTTAATTCATTCCCACACTGAATTAAGGACCTATAGGCCCTGCATCTAAAAAAAATGCAATATGCCAGAATAAAGCAGAAAGGTAAGTCCATAAAGCTGGCCAATAGTCTGGGCAGGCTGCAGGCAAACACTACCCTGTAAATAGGCCAATGATCAGAATATATGGCAAGCAAACAGACTCAGGGACAAAACTGTTAGACCAGAAGAAATTAGGACTCAGGGTTTGACCAAGAAGAAAGTTCAATGATCCTGCAAAGACAAAGAAGAAGGCACGAGTTAATATCCCCTTAACTGTGGCATTGTCTGCAGCAGGACCTGGCAATAATTTAGGACTTAGTTCGCTTTGATGAAGCAGCAGTTGTTTTAAAGACCTAAAATCTAGTGTTTCTGATATATTCTTTATGCAAAGAATGCTAGGAGTGGAAGGCAGTGGGTAACAGTAGAGGGTTTAGTAGGGCAATTAAATCAGGTAATGACATGGACTGTTTTTCTTGAAAATATTAGGGTTTTCACCTCTAATTGACCGTTTGTTTTTAGTTGGATTCCTGGGGAAGGATACTGTAATCCAGGGGTCCCCAACCTTTTTTTACCCGTGAGCCACATTCAAAAATAAAAAGGGTTGGGGAGCAACACAGGCATGCAAAAACTTCCTGGGTGCCAAATAAGTGCTGTGATTGGCTATTTGGTGGCTCCTATTTTGAATTAACAAAGAATAATTAAGAAAATTGAAAAAAGTCCTTTAAAATCACTTTCTCTTGCCATTCTTCCCACAGTCTCTCAGCTGCACAAAAAAAGTATCCAAAAATGTACCGGTATATGCAGATCAGCGCCTACGGCAACAGAGAAAGAAACAGAAAAAAATAGCGCAATATGTTTCAATATCACACCAACACCCAGGGGCAAATTTACTTATGGTCGAATATCGAGGGTTAATTTACCCTCGATATTCGACTGTCGAAATTAAATCATTCGACTTCGAATATCAAAGTCGAAGGATTTAACGCAATTCGTTTGATCGAACAATCGAACGAAAAATCGTTCCATCAAACGATTAAATCCTTCGAATCGTTTGATTTCATCGACCAAAAAAAGATTGCAAAGCCTATGGGGACCTTCCCCATAGGCTAACATTGACTTCGGTAGGTTTTAGGTGGCGAACTAGGGGGTCGAAGGTTTTTTTAAAGAGACAGTACTTCGACTATTGAATGGTCGAATAGTCGAACGATTTTTAGTACAAATCCTTCGATTCGAAGTCTTAGTCGTAGTCGAATGTCGTAGTAGCCCATTCGATGGTCGAAGTAGCCCAAAAAACACTGCGATATTCAAAGTTTTTTGTTTGTTCTATTCCTTCATCGAGCCAAGTAAATGGGCCCCCCAGTGTCCAGGTTTTTTTTTTTTTGGTGACATGCAAAGTTTCTCCAATTTTTCCACCACCATTTCGCTGGATTGCCTACTTACAAACTGTAGGTATAGTATATGGCTCGTAGTGTTTAGCAGGTCTCTCCCTCCTCCTCCTCATGTTCCCATAGAGAGATATAAAGCCAGGATAGTGTAACACCATTTATTAAAAAGTATAAAAAAATTTAAAACAAATTTGCACTTTTACACATTTAGGGGCAGATTCACTAAGGGTCGAATTTCGAAGTTAAAAATACTTCGAAATTCGACCCTCGAATTGAAATCCTTCGACTTCGAATATCGAAGTCGAAGGATTTAGCGCTAAACATTCGATCGAAAGATCGAAGGATTTTTCGTTCGATCGAAC
The DNA here is from genome assembly GCA_038501925.1 of Xenopus petersii. Taxonomy (NCBI): domain Eukaryota; kingdom Metazoa; phylum Chordata; class Amphibia; order Anura; family Pipidae; genus Xenopus; species Xenopus petersii. Next base: position 101,860,543 of record CM076685.1, on the reverse strand, counting down.
GATTAAATCCTTCGAATCGAACGATTCGAAGGATTTTAATCAAACGATCGAAGGAAAATCCTTCGATCAAAAAAAGCTTAGCAAGCCTATGGGGACCTTCCCCATAGGCTAACATTGACTTCGGTAGGTTTTATCTGCCGAAGTAGGGGGTCGAAGTTTTTTTTAAAGGGAAAGTACTTTGACTATCGAATGGTCGAATAGTCGAACGATTTTTACTTCGAATCGTTCGATTTCGTTCGACTTCGATCGAATTCGAACGAATTTAACCAATTTGATGGTCGAAGTACCCAAAAAAAACTTCGAAATTCGAAGTTTTTTTTTTTCTAACCCTTCACCCGAATTTAGTGAATCGGCCCCTTAGTGTGAAGAATAATCGCACATAGGAAAAGATATTTGCACAGGTTGCACTCTTGATCTAGGGGCCCTGTCAGCATGTGCATCCCTCTCGTGGCTCTTCCTGTGTTTACTGTGTAACGTCACTTCCTGCCTGATGCGGACGCGTTCAGAGGCATACTATCCCTGGCTACATGCTTCCCTTTTCTACCTATGATTCACTCGTGGTCGTCATAGCGATCTCAAGTTCCTGTGGAGTTTTTGAATGTCAGCCTACAGGAGGTTCTGTTTGGCAGCACATCTTATTTTTATGCAACCAAAACTCTCTCAATTTATTTCTATGGGATTTTTAAAGGCGTATTTATCAAATGGCAAACTTTCACTTTTAATGTGGAGAGTGACAGAATTTTACCCTAGCGTACTGTGGCGATCTCTTACTTCACTCTTTGATAAATATACCCCTAGATTTCAAAATGGGAACATGGAAAACATTATAGTGTTACACAACAAGCCACCGTCGAGGAACGAGGAGACCCAGTCATTTGTGCTAAACTTTCTTGGTCGTGTTACAGGCATCAATGAAGAAGTTCCAGATTATATCTGCTAAAGATCGTGAATTGCAGATGGGAAAAGGGCATACATAATTAATGCATCCGTGTGTATTTGTATCTGCCTCTCCAGCTTCGACAGCGAACTTGCCTGCGAATAGAGTGAATATATCAGAGCGGGAGGTGATTGATGTGTATAATTTTTATTTAAATTGTGTATAATTGCTTATTCTCTGACTGTGTCAAGCCTTTATTTCATTCATTCCTTTTTTTTTTGGTCAGGGGAAAAAAAAAATAATTTGCATCCCTCCAATTTATAGATATTTTTAAATATGTTTTAAAAAGGTTAAAAAAAAGACATGAATTTGGACCCTTAATTAATAGTATATTTGGCCTTATTATATCATCTCACTACATATAAAGTGAAAGCTAAGAATTCATGAATCTCAGAGTGCAGAATACAGTTAATTATTACTTAGTTTAACATTTTCCAGCAATATTTTACTTTTGACATCTAACCACACCTTCTGGTTATTAGATAAAATGCATTTTACAAGCTCAGGGGCAAAGTGATACTTTTAGTCTGTCTGCTACAGCGCTTCGGTATGGCCACAAAATGGGGCATCTGTTCAGCAGGAAAAATCAGCAATGACTTTTTGGTGGCCTTAGAGACATTGCCTGCTCAGGATCACCAGGTGGGTTGACTGAAAGACCATAGGATATTCACAGCTGACTTAAAATGAAAGTAGCGTGAACAGTAGAAAATATAGAGAGTCCTTATGTTCCTGTGTCATCAGAGTTCTATATATTATCCTCTGCTCATGGCCTACAACATTTCACTGTACTTATCCCAGTCTTTGATTGCATGAGCTTAGCAAATCATTGATACACTTGCTAAAGGGAAAGGCAGTCTGGACCAATAAAAGTTTTGTGCAAAGTAGTTCCCTTCATTGTTTATCTGTTTAGTGATTCATATGTTCAGTGTTCCTTGGCCAGGTCAATCAAGGTGCATTGGATGCACAATATATTTAAATAGTTTGGAGCTTGGACTTATGTTTTGAGCTTACTGACCATTAATATTGCTTTTTCATTTATGGCTTTGGTTGATGGATTTCTGTCTCAGTGCCCTGACATTATGGATTGGTGACACACAACATTGTATCACAGTACAGGCTGACCATACTTGCCCCTAATTGAATTTTGTGAATATGGCACATTCTCTTCTAAAATAACTTGGCACCAGAGACTTTTTAGGCAGTTATGGACTGCTCCCCGCCTAAACCTTGGAGACGATGATATTGTGTTTTGCCACTTTGTAATCCTGTCCTCAGAACCAACCTACCAACCCTACTGAGCATCTTCTTGTACATCAAACTACTAATTTCTCTCTGCAGGTTGTGGCTGTGGCAGCAAGAGATCTGAAGCAAGCCCGGGACTTTGCCCAAATCCGTAAAATACCCAAAGCTTATGGATCATATGAGGCGCTTGCTAACGATCCTGATATTGGTAAAGCTTTAGCTTTCAGACTAAGAAAAATACATGAGTAGTGATGGCGAATTTCTCCCATTTCGTGAAATGGTGAAAAATACACAAATTATGACGCCGGCATCAAAATATTTTTGATGCCTGTGACAATTCTGACACAGATTAAAGTTAATGGGCACATATAATTGTCGCCGGCGACAATTCAGACGCCGGCGACAATTATAGGTGCCCATTAACTTTAATCTGTGTCAGAATTCGCAGCAGATTTGCGACTGCCGAATAAATTCATCCATCACTATGTATGAGGAAAACAGCAATTTTTATCTTATATTTTTCCAAGTAATGCTTATGAGAGAGAGAGTAATATGGAGTGCATGCATATAGGAAGGTTTCTTGGTGTTTGTAAACACAAATAATAGTCGTTCTTAGACTTAGACTTTAGAATTTTAATGTGCAGTGAATAAAAGGGTCCCATGTATATAATACATGCTAAAATCACAGAATATGTACATTTTTGTATGTTACATTTGGCACCATAGGACCAGCCATGTAAGACTATATTATTATGTAATATGGTAATTTTGTATTAAAATCAGTACTGTTGACTTTTCCTTACTACAAGAAATGCTTTCTATAGACCACAGTAGCAAATGTGCAAATTGTATTTTCCCCAAATATAGTACAGGTATGGGATCCGTTATCCAGAAACCCATTATCCAGAAAACGGAATGCCAATCTCTCTCCATTTTATCCAAATAATCCAAAATTTAAAAAATGATTTCCTTTTTCTCTGTAATAGTAAAACAGTACATTGTACTTGATCCCAACTAATATATAATCAATTCTTATTGGAAGCAAAATCAGTCTATTGGGATTATTTAATATTTACATGCTTTTATAGTCAATTTAAGTATGAAGATCCAAATTATGGAAAGATCTGTTTTCCGGAACCCCAGGTCCCAAGAATTCTGGATAACAGGTCCCATACCTGTACAGGGTTTACTAATCTAGGAAACAAATACGTAGTCAGTAAAACAGCTCTGCCCACTACTATTTAATTTAAGGAGTGTCATGTTGGTGGTACATCTGGTACTGCCTATTTCCCTTGTAGATGTAATATATGTTGGGGTCCTGCACACAGTCCATAGGGATGTGGTTCTGATGTTTCTGGAGCACAAGAAAAATGTCTTGTGTGAAAAGCCTCTGGCCATGAACTCAGATGAAGTTTTGGAACTTACTTCAGCTGCAAGAAAATCTAATGTATTCTTTATGGAGGTAAGTCTTAAAGGGCACCAATCATGACCAAAATCATTTACTAAGTAAATACACTATGTGAAAGTTCAAGAAATCCGATTTTTAAAACAGAATTGTTTGTATAAAGTAAATGATCAGCTCACTATTCCTTCTGCAAGATCTCCCCTATCTCCACTGCAGTTCTAGCTGAGGCAGCCATCTTGGATTTCACTGGCTCCTCCTACCTATATCTTCCCAGCCAACTGTAGCTCTGAAATCTCGCACATGCTCAGTTAAAATTCATTGGTTGCTTATCAACCCTTCTAAGCTATTTTCAAATCAGCCAAACCTGTGTGTTAGCTGCTGTACAGTAGTGCTGCCACCTGCTGGAAGTTAGCAGGTGGCAGCACTTCTAGTGGATACTTCTAGTGGAGGAGTTTACTAAAACAAGGCATTCTGGGCAGAATACTCAAAGCAGTGTTACAATCTGAGCATGCTCCTGAAATTTGCACATTAGAATCTCTGTTAGAGTCTCAATATGGCCTCCCTCAGTGAAAGAACCAATTTGACAAAGTAAGGGATTTTTTTAAAACCTGCAGTTTTTTCAAAAAACTATACAGTATATGTAGTTTGATTAAACGTGTTTAGCTTGTACTGGTCAGATTGTTAATATGTGTTTGATTTTGGCTATGATAGGTGCCCTTTAACATGAATAACAATGATATAATTTGCCAATAAGATGGACAATATTCTTTTTCGCTTCTCTTATTTGTCTTGTTTCTTTAAACTGATAACTGTCTCGTAACATTATTTCCTGAGTGCTGGAACTCTCAAATCAGATGAATGTTATAGGTAAGATGATTTAAATGCAGGGAACTGACCCAATGGTAGCTGAGTAGTGGAAGCTTGGTTTTATTCCCTTAATTCTTCCAATACTTCCAAGTTCCTTTTGCTCACAGTCATATTTTTATACACCATAAACCATGAAGATGATAAACCTATCATTTTGTTTATTTTTAAGGCTTTATGGAGTCGCTTCTTTCCAGTTTATGAGCAAATTCGCACTCTCTTGTCCCAGCATACTATTGGAGATGTGAAGGTTGTAAGAGCAGAATTTGGTTCTAACCAACATCACGTTCCACGAGCAGTGCAGAAAGAACTGGGTGGAGGAGCACTATTAGACATTGGTTGCTACTGTGTCCAGTTTGCTTTAATGGTATTTAATGGGGAAAGACCAGAGTCTGTAACTGCCAAGGGCTTTCTGTATGAAACTGGTAAGCTTCAAGTAAAGGGAACGGAAATGGGTGGTTTTCCTCTATTACTAACTGTGTTTCTAAAACAGCTCGGGTTTTCTGCTGGCATTTGCAGGAGTGGATGAAACAGTGACAATCATCCTCCAGTATCCTGGGAAACGGCAAGCTATCCTGACATATCCTGGTTGATGAAAACAAATTAAAAGCGCAGATTCTGAATTCATATTTTTCATCTGTCTACACAAATGAGGAATCAGTAAGTGAAGGTTTCCTTCTTAACAGTCCCAATTCTAGTAATACAACTAATGATGCATGGTTCACACATGATGAAATTCAAAAGAGACTAGAACATGTTAAGATTAACAAAGGTCCAGGGCCAGATGGTATTCATCCCAGGGTAATTAGCGAGCTTAGCTCTGTGATTGCCAAACCTCTTTACTTAATTTTTCAGGATTCATTGAGATCTGGCATAGTGCCGAGAGACTGGCGAATTGCTAATGTGGTGCCTCTATTCAAAAAAGGATCCCGTTCTCAGCCTCAAAACTATAGGCCAGTTAGTCTGACGTCAGTGGTAGGAAAGCTTTTCGAAGGGTTAATAAAGGATAAGATACTGGACTTCATAGCAAATCATAATACTATGAGTTTGTGCCAGCATGGTTTTATGCGTAATAGATCTTGCCAGACTAACTTAATTTCTTTTTATGAGAATGTAAGTAGACACCTCGATTCTGGGATGGCAGTGGATGTGATTTACTTAGATTTTGCTAAAGCATTTGATACAGTGCCACACAAAAGGTTACTGGTTAAATTAAGGAATGTTGGCCTGGAACATAGTATTTGTACTTGGATAGAGAACTGGCTAAAAGATAGACTACAAAGAGTGGTGGTAAATGGAACATTTTCTAATTGGACCAATGTTGTTAGTGGAGTACCGCAGGGCTCTGTACTAGGTCCCTTGCTTTTCAACTTGTTTATTAATGACCTGGAGGTGGGCATTGAAAGTACTGTTTCTATTTTTGCAGATGATACTAAATTGTGCAGAACTATAGGTTCCATGCAGGATGCTGCCACTTTGCAGAGTGATTTGTCTAAACTGGAAAACTGGGCAGAAAACTGGAAAATGAGGTTCAATGTTGATAAATGCAAGGTTATGCACTTTGGCAAAAATAATATAAATGCAAGTTATACACTAAATGGCAGTGTATTGGGAGTTTCCTTAAATGAGAAGGATCTAGGGGTCTTTGTAGATAACACGTTGTCTAATTCTGGGCAGTGTCATTCTGTGGCTACTAAAGCAAATAAAGTTCTGTCTTGCATAAAAAAGGGCATTAACTCAAGGGATGAAAACATAATTATGCCTCTTTATAGGTCCCTGGTAAGGCCTCATCTGGAGTATGCAGTGCAGTTTTGGAATCCAGTCCTTAAGAGGGATATAAATGAGCTGGAGAGAGTGCAGAGACGTGCAACTAAATTGGTTAGAGGGACGGAAGACTTAAATTATGAGGGTAGACTGTCAAGGTTGGGGTTGTTTTCTCTGGAAAAAAGGCGCTTGCGAGGGGACATGATTACACTTTACAAGTACATTAGAGGACATTATAGACAAATGGCAGGGGACCTTTTTACCCATAAAGTGGATCACCGTACCAGAGGCCACCCGTTTAGACTAGAAGAAAAGAACTTTCATTTGAAGCAACGTAGGGGGTTCTTCACAGTCAGGACAGTGAGGTTGTGGAATGCACTGCCGGGTGATGTTGTGATGGCTGATTCAGTTAATGCCTTTAAGAATGGCTTGGATGATTTTTTGGACAGACATAATATCAAAGGCTATTGTGATACTAAGCTCTATAGTTAGTATGGGTATATAGAATTTAATTAAAAGTAGAGGGGTGTATGTATGGATGCTGGGTTTTCATTTGGAGGGGTTGAACTTGATGGACTTTGTCTTTTTTCAACCCAATTTAACTATGTAACTATGACATGCACTATAATGGTTGCAATGCCAAACCAGGCTGCCATTTGTGGCTCAAAGGGAATGATTCAAGTAAGTGCATTCTAAACAATGATACAAAAACAAAGATATGCACCAAAATTTATATCTGCAAAAGATGCAAATTTTGGGGGCCTTATGGATTCTAGTAAAATCCGAATTCTTAGTGACAAAAAAACCCTCAAATTTTAAAGAGATTTAAAGAGGCAGCAAAAAGTCAGAATCTGAAAATCCACCATTTCAGACCTGCCGAGGTTGTATACTGTATAAGTCAATGGGAGAGGTCCCTATCCTAATTGGAAATTATCATGGTCTGCACTGGTTTATCCCAAAAATCCAATCTGTTCGGGCAAAAACATGAAAAAAATCATAGCACGATCTTTAGTAAAATTTTTACGTGTTTTCCCTGAACCCATTAATTCATGCTTTTTAAATAATAAATAAGGTCAAACTGTGGATTCTAGTTTGGTCTGACTTTTTTTATATTTACAAAATCACTAAAATTTACATTTTGATAGATAACCCTCCAAGGGTCCTGTTATAAAAGCAGTGAACTAGTAATATTACTATATCGTAGTTACATGTAATTGAATACCATTATTCTGAAAAATAATTTATCAGTGTATCCCCAGCTAAATATTTTGACAAATAGAAATTATTCATCCTTCCTTTGAAAATAATTGGATTTTGGCTGGTCTGAATTGGCCTAAGCAGTTTCGGTGATATTTTGGTCAGCTGCTTGGTGCTTCATAACAAGCAGAAGTTGTGCTGAAGCAGTAAAGAAACATTTCCTTCGAAGTTGTAGTTCATAAATGAACATAAAGTAACTCCAGCACACGTAGCATGCTCAAGGGATTGCTCCCGTGTTTAATGTCAATCCAACAATACAACGTTTCGGGGGCGTGCCCCTTCGTCCCCGAAACGTTGTATTGTTGGATTGACATTAAACACGGGAGCAATCCCTTGAGCATGCTACGTGTGCTGGAGTTACTTTATGTTCACTAATGTTGGAGGGGCCGTCCTCCTATACCCCAAGCACCGTACGTAATTGTTGGGAGAGGCCAGGTGTGCGTCTCCTTTGCCAGTTCATAAATGAATACATTTGCTCGATTTGACCAAATTCAACCCTAGACTAGTGGTAAAATGACTGCAACGCTTGTCTTTTTTTTTTTCAGAGATGTACAAAACTGATTGGGTGTTATCTCTTGGGCGACATTATTGAATTCAGCTGATTACAGCAGTCAGGAAATAAGTCAATAAATGTGATAAAAAATAAACTTTCTGAAAATCTATAGGCATTCATATTTTCATCTGCCCCTTTATTTTATGCCCTTCAATGTATGTGTTGCAGACCCCAACGATTCAATTTATCAGTTCTTCATAATGCATAAAAACAGCAACTGAAGTACCTGTAACTCCCTGCTGCTCAGAGACACTTTTTTGTCATTTCCAGATTCCCTCCTGCATGTGGTGCCCAACATCAATAATTGTCAATGGAAAGGAAACCAAATTCCCCCTTCCTCACTCTACAAAGCCAATGCACTTCACTAACAGTACTGGGCTCAGCTATGAAGCGGAACATGTACGGCAGTGTCTCTTGAAAGGTAACTTGAATTTGTGAGTTGGACTTAAATTATTGAACAATCATTGCAGAAATTTGTAAAGTTTCTTGTTTCAGGCCTGAAGGAAAGTCCAATAATGAGCCTGAAGGATAGCGAGCTGCTGTCCAACATCATGGATGAAGTTCGCGGGCAACTTGGTGTCAAATTCCATCAGGACAAAAAATGAAATATTTCAAAATATTTCTGCAATGGAGATCAAAATGCAGGGTCACAAATTACTGTCTTCTATGCCACCTACAGTAAATATGCTGTAGCTACAAATCCACTGCAGCTTCACTTTCTGAAATAATATTCGCTTTCCTTCTCATGCCGTTCTCTCTTACTACTTTCTGTAAGGTCAGTGTAATAAAGGGCAAAGTTAGTGCAGGGTCTGGTAAGATTGTAGCATTCATGGGCACCTGTTTGATTGCAAACATCTGAGTTAATAAACCTGTAACAAATTACAACCATATTCCATATCTTTATTTTTATACTTTATTGGAAGTTATGTAGTCAGAGGTAGGAACATTGATACAGGTTTAGCAACCCATGCAACCTTAATTCAATACACTTTCCCAAAAAGAAACCTATCACTCTAGTCCATGTTGCCAGCTCTACTAATCTGTACTGCATTACCCAGTCGGTTCATCTCTTTGCTAGAGACTTCACGGTTTCTTACCTTTAAAAACATCAGTCCTACTTCCAACCCTGGCCTGATCAGAAGTTCCTTGTTACCTGTCCCGAATGTGACACTGCAAAAATACTTTTTTTCCAGAATTCTGCTTGCCTTTACCCTCACTTGGACTAGAACTTGCTTAACCCTTTGTTACCTTTGCTGGACATTGCCTTGATGCCTGGTTTCCAGTCCCAACAGTCCTTGTCTGTTTTTCCCATTTCAGGTCTTATGCCTGCTTGTCTGTTCTCCAGTACCTACAACAAATGTTTAGGCTGAGGATCAATCCCTCCTGTACGCCACTAACCCTTACAAAAAATTTGAATACAAATCTGATTTCATTTTTCACGTCCAATTAACTTTTTTTATTCTATTAATTTTTCTCTTTTCCTGAATACTCCCAATAGGTTGTCCACTATTTTTGACTTTACAATTTTTTTTCATACATTCACCTCTAGTTTAATTTAAACTTTCCATAGGTTTCCAGGTTATATTGCTCCCCAGAGAAAGTTCTACCATGGTTTGTTGGTTTTTATTCCCTGTGTTGGTTAAAATGGCCCATATGTACTAATAAATGAGTATACTACTAACTGAGACTGACAATTATTGTTTTGTAGTGATAGTATTCCTATCCCTATTTTATGTATACAGGGAACATTTGTTCTGCTTTACTATCCAACAGGACACAAAAAACATATCAAAGCTTGAAACAGATGTTGTTTTTATAAGGGCCAGTTATGATACAACCATCATTCATCACTTACTCAATATCCAGAAGCCAAGTCTTGGTGAACATACTTGCTCCAGCTCCCAGTTCTGTAAGGAAATCTATCTTTCTAGTGATTGCCCATCATGCCTAACATTTTTGTATATGACAATGAATAAATTAAATCCTTTGTGTCACATGTAAGGAAACTGTGCAGGTCATGTTTGGTACCATAGTAAGGGGGTGTGTTAAAGTTATCAGGGATAATGGCACTGCAGTGACCACAATCCCTGCAGGGATAAGTGCCATTGCTTTGGGTCCCCAGGATAGTGCGGACTCCCTTGTGTGGAGTTGATTTTTGTTTAATAAGATCCCCTATATTTGATCCCTTCTGTAGGAGAATAGGGATGGTGCCTTAAACAAATGCCCATATTTGGGGTCTGTATTTAACTCTTCCAATGATTTAGGATAACACTCCTACAGGTCTTGAAGTTTGTATCAAAGGATGTTATAAATGGAATTCTTTGGGGTTTAGTAATAGCTTTAGGTTTTGTAAATAAAGGGACAGTTCAGAGTAAAAAATAAAAACTTGATAAACAGATAAAAAATCTTCTAGCCTCTGGCAAAACGCAGACATTTCCTGTGCTTTTCTTCATATTTACTGCATCTGCCCTGAGGGGTTTTACTGCCATGGGTTCCTTAGATCAGGGGATACAAACATTTTCAGTTCAAGTTTAACCAACTTAGCTCACAAAAGGATTACCGATATAGGAAAATATTGGTATATTATTCATTCAGTCATAGTTTCAAAAATATCTAGGGCAGCAATACATATTAACCCAAACTCACCCTAATTGACCTTCAAGCTGGGCTTTCGGATTTGTCTAGGAGAGCTAATGCCCATTCTTCCCAATTCGTACCCTAATGGCCTTCGGACTGAGCACCCTCTGCAACTACTCCAAGCCACCCAGAGAGGCCAGATCCACAGTTTGGGAGCCACCTTCTTAGAGTATGATTTGTTAGACGCAACTAACATCCATCAAATAAATATTGGTGCACTTCTTTTTGGTGCCATTTGCACCAAAATAAAAACTTGAACTTCAACCTGAACACCATTTGCCAATGTGGATGCTAATTTTTAGATCTGTATTGTTAAGAAACACACAAGCTTTGGCACATGCTATTTAGTGGGTACCCATACTTGAACCTATGTTCTTTTCACATTGCACTTGCATTTATTAGTAAACCTTTGAGTGCCCAACATGATAAACGACTCTCTGCAAATACGGAATTATTTGTGGGAATGCAAGGTATTTTTTGTGTTCCACAACTGTCCTTATGTCTATGAACAGAATCTTGGACCTGCTGCAGGTAGTCAATATGGAGCTAAAAATAGTCAATAATATCCCCAGAACTCTGCTTCTGAATGATTTTATTAGCCACATCAGGCAGTGTATGCCATCCATAGAACATGTGCTCATGTTACCTAATTGCTGGGCCAAGGGTTAAATATACAAATCAGTCTGATCAAGTCTGATGCCTTGGTGCCATACACAGTACAATCAATTGTCGGTTTAGGCAAGAGAAACTAATTCAGCAACTAATATGTTCAATGTATCGTCTTTGGCCTCAAAAAAATACGTTACAGTGGCTCTGTCCATTGATGCACACAAAAGGGGTACTACATGCCAGGCAAGTGCAAACATGAAAAACAGATACAATTTGCCATGGTTTTGCACTTTTCCTCCCTGCCCTGCATGCCAGGTGCTCCAAAATAGCTCACAAAGATAAAGACAGCACTGTCTGTCTGTGCTTAGATGTGCTGTATTCAAAGTGGTGGAGAGGGTACTGTCAGCCACACTCAGACGACACAAAGCACAAATAGCATTCATACAGGAGACGCACTTCAAATGCTCCAATGTCCCGAAGTGGTCCAATAAATATTACCCCACTATCTACCATAGTCATCCGCAACAGACCAAAACTAAAGGGGTAGCCATACTACTCGCGAAGAACTTCCCTCTAAAGGTCACAGCCTCTAAAGCCGATACTAAAGGCAGATACATGTTTGTTAAAGGTACTGTAGACTCGCAAACAATAACATTGGCTGCTATATATCTCCCAAATGAGAATCAAGACGTAGAACTCAACCGTATCTTGGAGACCCTGCAAGGTTTCTCGGAAGGCCTTCTGATCTTAGGCGGTGACTTCAATGCTCCCCTTGAACCCCATCTTGACTGTTCCGTAGGCACGACAAGCACAGCAGCGAAAACCCTTAAAAAAATCACACATATGTTACATCAATGGCAGTTGGTGGATGCCTGGAGATTACTAAAGCCTCAAGAAAGAGATTACATGTTCTATTCCACGCGGCACACTCGTTATACCAGAATCGACTACCTGTTTGTGACGCAACATTACCTCGATAAGATTGAAAGGGCAGACATCCACACCCGGTCATGGGCGGACCACGCACCCATTACCCTAGATATGGCGATCGGGAATAACTCGGGTGCACATAATACTTGGAGATTGAATGAATCAGCCCTAAAAGAGACAACCACCTTACTTGATTTAAAACAGGCGATGAAGGATTATTTTCAGAATAATGACAACAATGAAGTCAGCCCTATGACTGTTTGGGAAGCTCACAAATGCTACATCCGAGGTATTCTAATACAATTAGGCTCCCGCAGAAAGCGAGCGCGTCTGACACATTACAATGCCTTGATGGACAAAATTCGGCACACAGAGATGCTCTGCATAATCCAACCTTCGCCTGAGATAATACAAACGCTTGCAGACTTGCGAAAAGAACTCTCGGATATTCATGGCTTTTATGTGGAAAAAGTGATCACAAGAATGAAACATTATTTCTATGAACACGGAGATAAGTGCGGTAAGCTGTTAGCCCGCCTTCTTCGTTCGCAAGCTACCCAAAATCACATCTACTGTCTAAAGCCTAAGACTGGGGGGAAGGTACTCCGCACTCCCCAAATAGCAAATGAGTTTCAGAACTACTATAAAGCACTTTATCAGCTAGAGAGTGTGAAGGCTGCGACGGATGTGACTACGGACACTGCCATTACTAATTTCCTTAGCAAGGTACCTATGCCAAAGCTTTCTTTGGATCAGAGCCAATCCTTAGAAACTGATATTACAGAAGATGAGGTGAGATCAGCTATAAGTGCTTCGCCTGCGGGTAAGAGTCCTGGGCCGGACGGCTTCACGGTCTTGTACTATAAGGAATGTGCAGACATCCTGGTGCCTTTCTTGACTACCGCGTTTAACAGTTTACAGAACCAAGCCAAATTCTCTAAACAGTCCCTTGAGGCTCACATCACGCTTTTGCTCAAGCCTAATAAGAATCCTGAAGACCCCGGTAGTTATCGCCCTATTTCTCTTATTAATACGGATGTAAAACTCCTGGCTAAGATCCTAGCCAAGCGGTTCCAGACGTATCTAGGGAAATTAGTAAATTTGGATCAGGCTGGATTTGTCCCAGGACGGGAATCACGGGATAACATAAATAAATTAATTAACTTACTCCACTATTCCAAGCTAAAGAAGATTCCTCTCATGCTACTCTCAACTGATGCTGAAAAGGCATTTGACCGGGTGAGCTGGCCTTATATGTTCAGGTGCATTGGGGAATATGGATTTGGGCCCCGCCTTTGCCACTGGGTGGAAACCCTATATGATGGACCGGCTGCCCGGGTGAAGGTGAATGGTACTCTCTCTAACTACATAGATATCAGGAATGGCACCAGGCAAGGATGCCCGCTTTCCCCCACCCTTTTCATACTGGCATTAGAACCCTTCCTTACGCAAGTCCGGCTCCACCCTGACATCTCGGGAATACAAATTAAGCAAAAGCAGTACAAAATAGCGGCCTATGCTGACGATCTGCTCTTTTTTGTGACCAACCCTTTGATCTCGCTGCCTAATTTAAATAATCTTCTCACTGTCTACAGTAAGATTAGTAACTTCAAAATTAATTATACTAAATCCATGGCCCTGAATATTTCTATCCAGCCACACACTATACAAGGTCTCTCTCAAAATTTTTCATACACGTGGGCCAATAGGTCCATCACCTACTTGGGAATTCAGATCACAAAAGATTACAAAGACTGGGTCGCGGTTAACGCACAGACGATACACGCAAAACTGAAAAGAGATTTGATATTTTGGGCCAAACAACCTATTTCTTGGCTAGGGAAAATCAATGTGATCAAAATGAATGTGATGCCGAGACTCCTGTATCTGTTCCAATGCTTACCTTTGCCTTTTCCGTCATCCTGCATCAAATCCTTTCAATCTACTATTTTTAAATTTGTATGGGATAATAAGCCACCTAGGATCCGGAGAAGCACGCTTTACAGAAAGAAGGCTGAGGGCGGACTTGCCATGCCAGACTGCCATCGATACCACAGAGCGGCGATCCTGAACAGAATTATCGATTGGTCATATCATCTGGATGACAAAGCTTGGATAGAAATTGAACAACAGTCCACATGCACGCACCTCATCCACCTACCTTGGATTGATAAGGTCCATCGCCGAATACTCCACGCCTCCCACCCAGCTTTAACTTATACAATGGAGGTTTGGGATGCACTAAAGCATAAGATGCATTTCTCAACCTCTCCTTCTCCTCTCACTCCGGTAACCAATAACCCGGCATTCCCACCGGCCCTGAATTCTACTGCATTCCAGGAGTGGTTAGTGGATGGCCACCTCCAAATGATACATCTCATGACAAATGGCCAATTAGCAGACCTTGAGAAATTGCGACAAGCCAGACCGACCAGTCACTTGCTAGATTACCAGTACTTCCAAATTAAACACTTCTATCATTATTTGGGGGGGAACGCCGGCATGGGCAGGAACCTTACGTCTTTTGAGCAACTGTGCTTAGCACCTGACCCTCCCACACACTCTATTTCAACATTATATGGTCTCCAAACACAGCGGGACTTATTAACGCACTTAAACTTTATCAAAGCTTGGGAAAGGGAACTGGAGGTGCAACTTTCAGAAGAAGATGTCAGGAATGGAATAAAGACATTGCTTTTTAGTTCGCGATGCTGCCGCATTCAAGAGATGATTTACAAACTTTTATCCAGGTGGTACTACACACCCCAGAAACTGAAGCAGATATATCCAACAGCCAACAACGTATGCTGGAGGTGTAAATCAGACGTAGGCACATTTTTACATATTTTCTGGGACTGTACTTTACTACGACCCTATTGGGAATCAATCCTGGATGCTTGCTCCCAGTTACTGGGCCGAGAAGTAGAGCGTACCCCAGCCCATTCCTTATTGAATCTTGAGATAGACCAGTCCGAGACACCTCCGGATTCTGCCTTAGAACGATGTCTGCTTAATGCTGCTAAAATTCTTATCCCAAGTAGATGGAAAACGACTACCTCCCCCTCCTTCAAGGACTGGCTAGGTAAGGTTAACGAGCTGGCAAAATTTGAGGAACTCTCAGCTAGAACTGAACGACAAAATCAATCCTTTAGGGACACGTGGATACGGTGGTTTCTATTTAGAGACTCAGATACATACAAACAGCATAGCCAGGGTATCTGCTAGAGGGCTAGTTATTCACTGCTTGTTCTTAGCAATCAGATTATTCCGTCCCCAAAGCAATACACCATTCCTTGGGATGACCATTCAGTTAGATATGCAACAGTGACATATAGGAATACTTACTGTGGTAAATCTAGGTAATGGGCAGTCCCTATACTTCCTGACTCTCCGATACTGCATATTACTGTATGGCATTTTATACTTCATAGCGTGTAATTGTTCTGTGCTGACTTGATCCATGACTGTTGATATTTCTATGCAACCTTTGTGTGGCAACCCCTCACCTTTATTTGTTTTGCAATTTTTCTCCTTTTGTTTTGCCATATACCCCTCCCCCTTTCTCTCTTCTGTATCCCCCTCCTTTTATTGGAAATCTCTTTAATAAAAAACTATTGAACGAAAAAAAAAAGTGGTGGAGAGGGGAGGCACAAAGGTTTCCCCTCTCCCACCCCATACCTAGCTTCTAACTTGCTAGGGAATACTACCCTGTGCCCCTAACTTGCTATGTAAAAACACCTTTTTTTATCCAGTTCAAGGTGCAGAGGGCAGCCGGACGTCGGATAGAATAGTCTTGCATATTTATCCAGGGTCTAAATAAATGACCCCATAAGGAATCTCTCAGTCATTCAAAGACCGCACATAAAGCAGAGGGCCACTAGGGAATAGATAAGTTATTTGCAAACATTAAAGATCCAGCCATTATACATTCTCAGCATTTATTAATAGAAATTACTAACAGGAGTTACAAGTTGAAAAGCCTCATATACCCTCAAGGGAAAATTTGCCAGCTTTACAAGCCAAGAGATTGTGTACTACAGTATGTGCCTCCTGTGTGTTTTTTTATGGCACTGAGTAGCAGCTATAAGAACCACTGCCTGGGCACTAGATGTATCCTGATGAAGGGAGGTTGTACCCCCCGAAATGTTGATTTGAAATTGGTGGTGATCTAAACAAATAAAGAAAAGGGGCACTTTCCCCACTGCAGAGAATTGTGTGAGTGCGGATCCATGACTAAAGTTGCACTAGATGTGGCATACACTGGCTGATCCTCTATGGCAAGGGTCCTCAACCTCACCCATGAGCCACATTTAAATGTTAATAAAAGAGAGAGAAATGTAAGCATGCAAAGATTCCTGGGGTGCCAAATAAGGGATGCTATTGGCTATTTGGTAGTCCCAATGCGGACTGGTAGCCTACAGGAGGCTCTATTTGACAGTACAGCTGTTTTTATGCAACTAAAACTTGCCTCCAAGCCTGGAATTCAAAAATAAGCACCTGCTTTGATGTCACTGGGAGCAACTGGATAGAGATCACTGCTCTATGGTAACTGATAATACTAGTGCCCATACTCATGAGTTGCCTTCACATTATTCATGGCCTGGTAGCTGCATGGAATCACATGGGAATATAAATATTTTGGCATACGTTGTGCTTTGTGAGTAAAAATGTCCCAAAGATGGATTATTCTCAATGTATGGCTTCATGATATCCACGTCTGAAAAATGCATTTCTCATGCCCATTGGCTGCATGTATAGAGAATAACAGAATAGAATATGAGAGGTTTTGTAGGAACACATTACCAAGTGTCATTAAAAATATTAGCAGCTAATCAGATGAGTTTATTAAATTGACATTGTTCATATTGGTTTGTAGCACAATTAGTATTCACCATGGCATGATGTGACTGCTGAACAAACATAAACTAATGGGCATGTTTATTAAAGGGGAACTATCGCTACAGCATACTGAAATAAGAAATCTATAAGAAACTCTAAATATAATCAATTAAAAATTCTGTAAAGTTTCTGAAATAATCAAGTTTATCTTCACTATTCCTCTCTCAGCATCTGTTTTTCTTCATTCTCTCTTTCATGGACAGTTAGATCCAATATATCTTATAGGGCGGGGCTCCTTTTGCCTAGAAGATGTATTAGAGTTCATTCTATAAAATCACCAGAAATCCTGTCTCTCTACATGCAGAATTTGTGCAAAAGGCAATTGTTAGATTTTGTTTGTACTGGAATCAGTTATTTAAGCGAGCTCTAATACATCTGCTAGGAAAGCACCCCCCCATAAGATATATTGGATCTAACTGTCAGTGAATATCTGACACCCAACTGCTGCATGAAGACAGCATGAAGATAAACAGATGCTGAGAGAGGAACAGTGAAGATAAACTTGATTATTTCAGAAACAGTACAGAAATTTTTATTGATTGTATTTAGAAAGTTTCTTTTTTCAGTATGGTGAAGCTTATATACATTTTTCATCTTCACGCTAATTCCCCTTTAAGACAGAGTGAATAGAAACAGATGCTGAGAGAGGGATAGTGAACATAAACTTGATTATTT
The DNA here is from genome assembly GCA_038501925.1 of Xenopus petersii. NCBI lineage: Eukaryota > Metazoa > Chordata > Amphibia > Anura > Pipidae > Xenopus > Xenopus petersii. Next base: position 101,842,771 of record CM076685.1, on the reverse strand, counting down.
CAGAAATGATGCAGAATATTTAATTGATTGTATTTAGAAAGTTTCTTATTTCTGAAGTTTATATTAAAGTTTCATTTTTCGCAATAGTTCCCCTTTAAAATTCAAATTTTAGCCACAATTTGAGAAAATCACTGTAAAAAAAAAAGTAAATAATTTTTTTTTTCAATATTCAATATTTTCTCACTAATCTGCCTACCAAAACACAGCTTTATTGCATTTTGGACCCTATACTTTTTGCCTGGATAATGGCAGGTATACATTGCTGGGCTTCTAGTACTTTTGTACACTGCACCCCAGGGTCTGTAATAGACGCAATGGGTGCATTGATACTTAGGCCCTACAAAATATAGGCACAAGTGCCTGCTCATAACAAATGACTTCCTGTTAAAACCATTGACAAAAACATTATTTTATTTAAAGGGGATGTTCACCTTTACATTTATTTAGTATTTATTAATTTCGTTTTGGAAGGTTTCCAGGAGCAAATAATTTTAAACAACTGAAATTGTCATATACAGTACATATTTAATTTTAGTGAACTTTCCCATTTGGTGACTTAGTTTAGGTTAAACAAAGGCAACTGTCCATCAGTAAACAGACCATTTAGTGCACCCTGAAGCACCACTGACCTGTAATAAAAAGCAAACAAAAGGCTTATTGACTTTGTGCTTTTTCTTGTAAATACTGTATGTTCATAAATATTCAGCTGCATATATATTCATTTACATACAGAATGTGGCTGCAAATATAGTCCTGGACATTGTGTTTGTCCAAGAATTTCAAGTCCCTACTAATGACACTAAAGGAATGTATCAACACATCATCCCCCGGCAGGGCATTCCATAACCACCATCACAGTAAAGAACCATTTCTTAGGTGAGAATTCCTTTCCTCCAATGTAAATAAGTGGCCTCTTTAACCTTTGTTTCTTCTGTTTGAAAAAAGATTCTCAGCTATTTGTCTATAATGCCCTCTACCATGTTTGTGAAGAGTTATTATGCTTTCAAGATCCTCTTCTCCAGAGAAAACTGCCTGCCAAGGCAATGCACCAAATCATTTGTGTTCAACTGTTTACATGTAGGGGGCTGGATATTTGCTAGACTGCATGTTTGAGGGATGAATCATTTATATATTCAGGGTCGGACTGGGGGCCCATCAGGGCTGCTGTCCATGTATTGTATGAATGGAAGCCAATCCCACCTATATTGATTTAACGTATAGTGGAAAGCCTTACAAATCTGATATGGGGAGTGTGTTGTAGCAATATTCAAAAGAGCCCCATAATTCTTAATTTTGTCGTGCCTTTCCAACTTTCATTTGTATTTTGCCCAGTGTATGTCCCTCACGCTACACTCCTCCACCTGCCCAGCCTAACTAGCTGCTCCCTGACCTGGAAATGCCTCCCTTCCACACAATAGCAATCCTTCAGTGCTACGCAATATGTTGGCACTATATAAATGTTAATAATAATAATAATAATAATAATAATAATAACAAAAGCACTAAAACCTTCAGAACTAAATTGTCTCGTTGTTGAAATAACACAGGCAGAACCATAGTTAGGGTTGTCATGTTTTCCGGGGCCAAAAAACAGGCAGAGGTAGGGGCAGGGCCCAGGGGCGATCCTGGCCCCTCCGCCGCCTGAGGCAGCAGCAGTTGCTGCTGCCCCGCTCCCCCGGAAATTCGCTCTTAAAGTACCAGGAGCAGCATTTTTGCTGCCACAAGTACCTAGTGGGACACTGCCGCCTGAGGCGACAGCTTCAACTGGCCTCATTGGCGAAGCACCCCTGGCAGGGCCGGTGATGTCAGAGGAGGGGCCGGTGACACCAGGGGCAGGACTGATAACATGGCAATCAGCGATTGGCTAATCGCCATGTCATTATTTTCAATGTCCTGTCCAGATTTCCTAATTTGGCAATCCTGACAGGAAGGTTTCACCCGTACGAAGAAAAGATTCACTGGTACACAGGTACTGCTGGCAGGGTGAAACACCCTTGCTTTAAATTTTTTAATGCGGCATGCCACATTAATAAATTTAAAGCAAGGGTTTTTCACCCTGCCAGCAGTACCTGTGTGCCAGTGAATCTTTTCTTCGTACAGTTGTGGGGCCACCGAAACCCTTTTACTGAGCACCAGGGATACTTTATTCTCGAGAGGGCCTGGGTGTGCGTTGGCAGCTTGGACTTTTTCCATAAGGAAGGTTTCACCCGGACAGACCTTCCAAATACCAGGCTATCTGGGTGAAATCGAGACAGGTGGCACCCAAACCAGGTTGCCACTCCTGAGAAGCAAGTCCATTTAGGGTCTGAGCAGAGGAAAGGTGTCTCCAATGATGTTACGTGGGTAAGAAATCACTGGCACTCAAAGGGCAGGTGCAAGCAGGGACAAGCCCTTGCGTTTATTCACAGAAAAAGCAACGTTTCGGGGTCAGACCCCGAAATTAGGCATTTATTGCTTGATAAAGGGGTCTGACCCCGAAACGTTGCTTTTTCTGTGAATAAACGCAAGGGCTTGTCCCTGCTTGCACCTGCCCTTTGAGTGCCAGTGATTTCTTACCCATTTGATTTTGGAGGGTGCCGACCCCCCGTCACCGGGCAATCAACACGAAGGCCAGGGAGTGCGAGAAGAGTTTTTCATCTGAATCCAATGATGTTAAGGACATATTATCCTGGAAGCTCTGAATTATGGAAAGGCCATCTCCCATAGACTCCATTTTAATAAAATAATATTTTTAAATAATTTCCTTTATCTCGGTAATAAAACAGTACATGATCCCAACTAAAATATAATTATCATTATTGAAGGCAAAACAATCCTATTGGATTTAATTCATGTTTATAAAATATTTTAGTTGACAAAGTATGGAGATCCAAATTATGGAAAGACCCCTATGAAAGTACTCCCAGCAATACTTTTGGGCTATTAGTACCCGGGATCATAATCCCACTCAACACTTCTCGTGGAGCCTCAGCTGCTATGATATATAGTCCTTACTATCTATCACTATTAGAGTGACCTATTAAAGTATGATAGTCTATCACTTGCTAGACCTGAACTTTTCTAGGTTCCATGTGCAAACCCTTTCTGCCTCCTCAGGTAAGGGGGCTGGCAAAACAGACCCTGAGCACATGTGTGCTCAGCTTATATAATATTGAACATGGTGCTATCTAGTGGCTAAACCCAGGACAATTATGGGTCATGTTTGATCCAAGAAATTGAGTCTAGCTCCTGTATAACTAAGAGGCCCTTAAGTGGCCAAAATTTAGGGGAATGCACTATAAATGTGGAATATATTTATTAGTCCCAACATCTGTCTTCTGTCTTCTATAATTAAATCACTACAAGCTCCTATCATTTTGTAAACCATTGTAATTGATGAATATGATATGGGTATGTTAAAGCAAATGCCTTCAATAATGCTCCTGCCAGGGCTATTAACCCTTCCACACATAATAGTGCAGTAAACACATGTAGGGTTGTAGGTGTCCGTTGACATTCCATCAATGATGCCCAAAGCAGGAGTACCAGAGGTGCTAAGACCAAGAGAGGCCTGTATTTGCCCTGTAAAGTCTAAAATAGGATTTAGTTAGAAATGTTGTATTTTATACACAGTAATGATCTAGGCCTATAATGCTGCCCATAATAATTTTTTGATACTTTTAGGGGGCACTTCACATGCTCTGCGGGCTCTGGGATGCCATTTAGTGCTCATTTAACAAGCACTTGCACCCTGGGGAAAGCTCTACTCTGCATCTCATGTCAAATTGAAAATCCAGTACTAGGTGCATAGTGCAGTGTGTAGGGGGCACAGGTCAGCCCTGACCATAGCATCTGCCTAATTACGGCCTGTGTCCCCTGCCTTATATATGAATAATGTGGGGGGGGGGCACCAATGTGCCTCTGCCTTCTCCAATACAATGCTGACAAATAAAGTCAGTGCTTTATTCATGGGGTTAGGGAAATGGAGTGCACAAGACCTACAAAAATTTGGAGAGAGCTTTCTATTATGTAGTTGGAGAGCCAGAAAGGTCAACCTGGAGGAAGAATAATCCACTGATAAGTTGAAAAGCCTTTTGTGAATCTCGCCACCCAACCACCAACCAACATGTCTGCCATGATCCAATATTCTAGCAACTACAGGTATGGGATACATTATTCAGAATCCGTTATCCAGAAAGCTCTGAGTTACGGAAAGGCCGTCTCCAATAGACTCCATTTTATCAAAATAATACCATTTTTTTTAAAAAGATTTCCTTTTTCTCTGTAATAATAAAACAGTATCTTGTACTTGATCCCAACTAAGATATAATTAATCCTTATTGGAAGCAAAACCAGCCTATTGGGTTTATTTAATGTTTGCATGATTTTTTAGTAGAGTTAAGGTATAAAAACTATGGAAAGATCCATTATACAGAAAGCCCCATGCCCCCCAGCATTCTGGATAACAGGTCCCATACCTGTATACAGTTACAGTACGTGCCAGGGGGATATAAGGTATTGCATAGGCTATTGTCACACAAGGTTGAACCCAGGCTGAGAATCAGCCCCCTGTGCTGGAATCATTCTCTTACATTGCTTGCACATCGGTGACTTTGACTTTGACTATATTTTGGTCTCACAAATCTAGGGTTTTTTTCTGTTGCTACAGCAGCCTATCAGAGAATTGATGAGAAAATCTTACTTACCGTATATGGCATTCTTAATCAATATATATTATGAACTGGAAAATTAATGTATACAGGTAACATGCCTCTTATTTAAACTTTGTGACAATAAGGTACGATTGTAATTTATGGAGCTGCTCTATGGGATATTTACGCAGTAGACAGAGGATGGGGTAATTTACAATGTAATATCATTTCTGTTATGTTTTTGTAGCCGAGGATGAGTAGAGTATAACAGAGCTTTATTAGCAGGCTCATGCAGCTATTACACAACAGTAAGGAACTCTAACACCACAAGCTGTATAGAAAGTATGCACATTATAAGTCTTGAGCACAGTGACATCTACAGGCCATTTGTCCACAATTTCCTTATCTGAAACCTGAACCTGGAGCTTCTGGTTATCCCAGTCTCACAAGATTTCTTCACTTCCATATAATACAGAGAATAAACACTCTCCAATCAATAAGGGAGAGTGTTGCTCATTTTAAGATAATTTACTTCTACTAAGCTGATCATTAGTAATGGCTGAATAAATTCAGCAGGCATGAATTTTCGGCAAATTTCCATGTTTCACCGCCCGCAAATACATTTCCAAAACTGCGGCGAAAAGTAGTCGCCAAAAAATCCAGCGTAAATTGTAAAACTATTATAGTTTATATAAACAAGCTGCTGTGTAGCCACGGGGGCAGCCATTTAAGCACAGAATACACAGTAGATATTAGATATGTTTTGAAGAATCCCATTGTATACTACAGAGCTTATCTGTTATCTGCTTTGTATCCTGTACCTTTTCTCCTTTTTCAGCTTTGAATGGCTGCCCCCATCACTACACAGCAGCTTTTTAATCTAAACTATAGTAGTACTTATCTGTTATCTACTGTGTATCCTGTGCTTGAATGGTTCCCCCCATGTCTACACAGCTGCTTGTTTATATAAACTATAGTAGTACTTATCTGTTATCTACTGTGTATCCTGTGCTTGAATGGCTGCCCCATGGCTACACAGCAGCTTGTTTATATAAACTATAGTAGTACTTATCTGTTATCTACTGTGTTTCCTGTGCTTGAATGGCTGCCCCCATGGCTACACAGCTGCTTGTTTATATAAACTATAGTAGTCTTTCTGAACCAAACACACCAGTTGTATTTCTGTTTATTTCTGTTCAGATCATCTACTATTCATTTTCCTCACTTTATTTAAATCAATGCATGGTTGCCAGGGTAATTTGGACCCTAACAAAAAGACTGAAATTTTAAACAGAAGAGCTGTTGAATAAAAAGCTAAATAACATGAAAACTGATTGGAAATTGTATCAGAATATCACTCTCTACATCATACTAAAAGTTAACTCAAAGGTGAACTGCCCCTTTCATTGCCATTGAAGACATTGTGATTGCTTTTATGTCCTGATATGTTGGGTAACAGGTAATGGTATTCTACACAATTTGTCTAAACTGGCACATCTGGAGGCCACACACTAACGGGGTTATTTAGCAAAGTCCGGTCTGGCTTTTTGGTGCAAAACTCAAACTTTTCAAGTTTTTTTTTTTTTTATCTAAAATCGTTTGGTATTTATTAAAGGTCAATGCTGCAAAAAGTCCAAATCTCAGAAGCCGTCATCTCAGAACTGCCGAGGTTGTATATAAGTTAATGGGAGAGGTCCCCATTCTATTTGGAAGTTTTTGTGGTCTGCACTGGAATTAGCCCAAAAATTCTGCCTTTTCGGACAGAGATCTTAAAAAAGGCATTTTTTTTCGGGAAAAAGCCTGAAAAAATAGTACGATTCAGGAAAAACCTCAGACAAATTCATACTATTCGGGAAAAACCTCTGAAGAAATCATACAATTCTGCCTTTCACTCGATTTTATCGAGTTTACCCCCCCCATCTGATTTAATCGTGCTTTTTTAATATTAAATAAGGTCAAATCAGGGATTCTAGTTTGGTCAGACTTTTTTAATTTAAGAAATCAGAAAAATTCAGATTTTGATAAATAACCGTCTTAATCATGTCTAGACACTGTTATGCCACTATGCACAAGTTTATAAGCTGACATTAAGCCCAGAAATCAATGCCAAATCCAGACTCAAGACTTTAAGGAGGGCACTTGTGCCTGATACACATCCAAGTGCAAGCTCAATTACACGTTTGATGCATTTTACACAATGTTGTCAGATGAATATCCACCTCACAGATGCAGTTATTCTGGAATTATGGAGGAAACACTGCATTTGCATAAAAAACAAGTAGACTTGTATCCAACATTGCACTTTGCACCTTTTCTCATAAATGAGTTTATACTAATTTTGGTGTCACTTGCAAATCCATTGGTCATGTTTAATTAACATTACATTTATATTATGTTCATATGTTGTAAATAATGTCTTAGGGGAGGGGTGGAAGAGCAAACAGGCTGGGCTCAGATATTTACATTGACAATTGGGCCTTAAGGCAAAACAAGTTTTCTGTACAAGTTTTCCCTTCCAGCTTTAGCTTTCAATAAGTCATGCAGTCGAGTGTAGTGGTAGCATTTCAGCAAAACTTTCTAGATGTTGCTGTTTGATAACATGATCATCTTAGCAAAAGTGCTAGAACACAAGTTTTGGTACAGAACACGTGAAATTCTTGATTTACCACTTTCTAAATAATGGCTGTATTAAATTGAAAGGCCAGTTTCTCTGTTCTCTGGTTTGGGGTTTTCCAAATCCTATCCAGAAACAATGTCAGCACAAGAACTATAACCATAAGGCTAGAAAGCAAAGTATAAGGCTACAAGGTTCTGGACAATTCAGTGCTTCTTACTTTGCACTGTTTCAACACAAATGAATGTATATAATGAGTTTGCTGATATGGGAATGGAAGACCCTGACTGACCTGCATAGAGCCCTGACCTCAACCGAACTGAGCTCCAGTGGGATAATTTGCAATGCTGACTGTGAGCCTTGATCCCCAACATCAGCAGCCAACATCATTAATGCTTTTGTTGAAGCCAATTAAATCATTTTTGACAGTTAAGACAATGAAATGCAGTTTCACAGTTGTTTCACGTGTCTTTGCAACGAATAGTGGCCAACTACAAATCCAAGGTTGTTAACAATTCAAACGCTAGAACAATAAAAAGTAAATAAAAGCGGCAACAGCACATAGGGAACCGGAAGTACACAAAATTGCCGGTTCATAGCCATGTATTACCTTTTATTGAAAGGCGCTAGTAATGGGACCTAAAATTCCCGGTGCCTGAGCTCTGTTGTTCTACTAAACAAAAGGAGACTTGATCGTATTGATAAAAGAAACAGGTGAATGATCAAGATAGTCACCTAGAGTATGTTCAACATGTCAGCAAAATTTATAATATGAGAGACATTGACATAGTCTGGTTCTTTGCTATAATAGATCAATGTTCCCCAACATTTCCATGTAGTTCAACTCTAATCTAAGTTACCCAATGTTTGCACTATGTAGGAATGGATAAAATGTAAGATAAACCAGCAAGAACATTCTGAGCCATTGACCAATTAAGGCTTTTTATTTTTTGCAGACAAGCTCTCAGTGCTGATGACTAATGTTCTTGTTGGTTATTTTGCAGTCAGATCAATTCCAACAAAGAGAAAGCGTTGTTTTTCTGATCATAGTGGTTGCCAAAGTGTCAGTAATTCCAGGACAGCTGTCATGTAAACGTACACCATTAAGATGTGTAATGTACAATGTTTTCTTTTCAGGTGTGTTCCTAGCCTGTCCGTTCATGCCAAGCTCTCACAATCTCTGAGTAAGGGGGTTACTTACTAAAATATGAATTTTGCTGATCAATTAATAAAAAAATCAGACCAAAATATAATCCACAATTTACATTAAGAAAAACATGAAAAAATCGGATTGACAAAAACCTCAACATCAGAATTTTTTGTAAAATCAACGGAAAAGCCTGAAATGTTGAGATTATCATACGAAACCCAGCGCAGACAAAAATATCTTCAAATTGCAAATATGACCTCGACAGGTTGAAGATGGAGTATTCGGAGTGGAGTATTCCACTAAAAATTAATAATTTATAGTAATAATACTCATATACTTTGAGTTTTTACTATTCAGACTTTAATAAATAACCCTAAGTGCCAGTTAATTTTGTGCTTTATAATTATAAAATTATGAAGATTCTGATGTTGATTTGTAATAAAGAGGCTGGCATTGTCCTGGCCCTCTTGGAAAATGGGACAATAAAGAAATCTTCTTCTGTTGACCATTTGTGGCTAGGTGTGTATTTGTTGTGGAGCAGTACAGAGATATAATGTGGCTACATCTCTATTGCTTATTAAACCAAACGTGTTCTACAATTTGGTCATGATGGCCTGAGTGGGTGCACTGCCTTTCGCTGCTGAGGAAGCAATCTGGCAATTGTCTCTCATAAAGTAATAAATACAAATGCACAGAGATATAAGACTATTATTTGATAGAAAGTGAAAGTAACAACAGCTTACAATTAAGTTGTATGTTAGTTTGCAAATTAGTTTTCCATTACATTCATGGTGTAGTAATAAATACCATGATGACCATAAAGAATCATGGGGGTAAGATAAGTAAGTGGTCATGTATGAATGCTCCCACAGGTACGGGTGCTGGAAAATGGGCCCAATGGAGAATGCATACTAACATGCGCCTACAGTTTCGCATTGGCTTATGGATATTGATTGGTTTGGAGATTAGGCACTTTTGAAAAATGTTTCTACTGATACATCATCATCCAATGCGTGGCATATGAGGAAGTGGAAAGGAACCACAGCATTCTACAAGAATGATCATAACATTACAAAGGTGGCTATACCATGTGTGACCCCACCTACACTTTATGTACCTTCTGCCCATTGGTTGCCGAAGGCAAGAGTTTGCCATGTACAGTCGTGTTCAGAATAATAGCAGGTTGCTTAAAAAAGTGAATAAAGCTCAAAATCCTTATAATAGATTTTATTCCCATACACACAAATGAATTGGGAACAAGGCACATTCTATTCCAAATCAAAAAATGTATCAAATTTGTGTTATTCCTTTACAGAAAGGGAAGAAAAAGAAATATTAGGCTGTTCCAAAAAATAGTATTGTCTGCTTTCTTCTTTACAAACTCAAAAATTCACTGAATAAACTGAAAAATGTTTCTAGATTTTGTTTTCCTTTGAATGACTGAACTAATATTTAGTTGTATAATCAGCGTTTCTGAGAACTGCTGCACATCTGTGTTACATGGAGTCCACCAACTTCTGGCTCCTGTTACATTCCACAATTCTTCTGTATTTCTTGATTTTGCCCCAGAAACAGTATTTTTGATGTCACCCACAAGTCTCCTTTTGGATTAAAGTCCAGGGATTGGGGTGCAATAAATAGGCCCAACACCATATTATGAGAAACATCCCCATATCATGATGCTTGTGCCACCGGCTTCACTGGCTTCACACTGTACTTTTAATTCAGTGTTTGAGGGTCTCCTGACAAACTGTCTGCGGCCCTTAGACCCAAAAAGAACAATCTTGCTTTCATCAGTCCACAAAATGTTGCAACATTTCTCTTTAGGCCAGTCACTGTGTTATTTGGCAAATTGTAAGCTCTTCAGCACATCTTTTTTTCAACAATGGGATTATGTGGGATGTTCTTGCCGATATCTTGGCTTCACATAGGTGTCTCCTAATTGTAACAGTATCACAGGTAACTTTACTTCTTCTTTCATCTTCCTGGAGCCGATCATTGGTTGTCTTTGCAATTTTGGCTATTCTTCTATCCATTCAAATGGTAGTTTTCAGTTTTAGTTTCTGGAATGAGCCATGTTCAGATTTTCAGAGAGAAATGCACTATAACCAGCAGCACAACATTTGCTCCTTCCTTCCTTAAATAAGGGCTGGAATTGACGCCTGCTTTTTCACAGAATGAATGAGTTCAATAATTGAACTCTACAATGATATTATTTGGAACAAGCTATTATTATTTTGAACACTACTATTATTTGGAACAAGTCTCAATTAGTGATCCAATGACACAGAATCAGCAGCAAGTCATGATTGTTGGGTCTGTTGGTTTTCTATTACTCTGCTTCACCTACGAGTAAATTATTTGCCTTGTAGAAATATAATTTCTACCAAAAACAGGGATTGATCAGGTTAATGATGTCAGACTGCTATTATTCTGAATACAACTGTATTAGGCTAACTTTAGTTGACCCACTAATAAACCATTGTAAATGATCTCCCTTTCTGTAGTGACAAGGAAAATGTTAAGGAAGAAAGAAAGTAGTAGATAAGAGTGGATCAGAAAAGGGTTGAGGAGGGGAAGAATGTAGAAGGCTCAGCGAAAATACAGACTCAGTATAAGAGTGAAGAGTGAGGGGAAGTATAGCTTAAGGGCATAGAATGACTACAAGAGTTAAAAAATATATTTAAGGTAAAGCAGAAGTTAATAATGGTGGACAGTCAATGAGAAGATTGAGAAGAGAAAAGCAAGGCAAAAAAAAAAAGAAGATAAGCAGAAAAGAGAGGATAAACATGAAGATCCCAGAACTGAAGGCCGGACAGGCTAAATTAAACAAGAAAGAGTGAATACTTGAGTTATGATGTCACTTGGGGGCCCTTGGGGACACTCTAGTCTGGAAATGTTTGAGCATTTATGGTATGTAAGTAAGAACGGGAATTATTGCTGCTAGTTATCCAATTCTGCATGCAAAAGTGGGTGAAACTATGTATGGGTCACATGTATGACACTGATTATGCAGCTTGTTGTGTGTCTTCTGTTTAATCAATTGCACCTGCTGGAAGGAAAGAAACATAACTGGGAGTCCAGCTTGTTTATGAATATGGATTGGACACATACATCTAAAGACTGCTGTACACTGTGGGTGCTGTATTGCAAATAAAAAAATCTATTGGAAATAATAATAATTTGGATACTGCCATGAGAGAACTGCCATGAACATAGATGAGGCAGATTTTAAGATAACACACAGTCCTATATGCTCAGTCATAGTCAGGCTTACTTCCTGGAAGTTCCCTTTTCGGCTCCAGAGTACAACGTCCAGAGGCTTTTCCTCAGGTCAAGGTATATTTATATTTGCTTGATGTAAATAACACATCCACGCCTTGTGTAAAAAGCAAATATGAATCTATACATATTGTTAGCACAGTTGATCATCAAAGCCTGAAAGTATTTGTGCGGGGAAGTCATAGATAATAACCCCTGCCTTGAATATTTTGTCATTGTATGAAAAGTTGTGCCTTTACTGAAAGTAGAACCAACCCAATTTATATAATTTAGGTCTCTGCAGAGGCCTCTGCCCCATCCTCAACTACATCACACTGGACCCTCTAGTGTCTAGTGTATTTCTTGGGTACTCTTGATAGACTTTCTTCTGCTCCTCAGCCATAGCTGTTCTAAGGCCAAGCTGCTTACATTTCAGCCTAAAGGTCTAAGGGGCATTAGACGATAAACTGGCTGCACCCACTATCAATACATGAGTTCTGTAGATTGTCCCCATCTCCAAAGGCTTTCTTTAGGGCTTAAAATACCAAAATTATGCACAATGCTCATGCCTGGAGCAATTCAGCTTCTTCCGACACTTCTGTATGCGATCAGTCTTGCCTTAATTTCTGTTTGCTTTCATAGCTGGAATTCTTCAGTTACCCAATTTATATTTGGTGATTCGAAGCATGTTCCCCCATATAATATAGTTGCCTTCCCTCTAAATAGAAGCTAGAAGGTCAAATGTTATGTATTTCTTTCAGAGATATCTGCCACATTACTTTAAAAGATGAACCACCTTCACTTTTAGTGCCAGTGGGAACTCATTTTGGGTGGCACTGATACTATGATACTATTGTTGACATTTGCTTTACATAAAGATTGTGCATGATCTAGAGATAAAAATGACTAACACACTGTATATAAACTAGAAAGACAGTGCTTTCCCCAGGCTCTAATATATTTGCATCCTTATGAGGAGAATAATCTGTACACACCTTTAAGTAGACATAATAATTAAAATAAAGTCTTTGATATTGAGTTGAATTCAGATGTTATGTATGTTTATTAAAACTACCAGAGGTTAAAGTACATATACACAATGTGTTGGCTTTTTTAACTTGTACAGTGTGTTTCCTCTGAAAATGTATCACAGTGAAGGTGAGGAACATGTGAGGGAACTCCTCTAAACCCTTAAATAGTTCTAGGTCCCATAAATGGCCTTATAATTTATATACATTGATCAGTTCACATTCCATGAACCCATGTTTTATAATCAATTCATTCTTTTCAAGAAAGTACAAGGAAAAATTTGAAGGATCGTTTAAAGAACAATATTGGCAAACAAAATACTCAGGGCACAGGTACTAAGCCAAAACAATGTCCAAGCATCAATTCCAATCTGGAGCTGTTGGAATTCTGCAGTGTTTTGCGATGCTTTCCATGCAGTTTCAGGACTCACATTTGTCTGAATGAGAGCACATGTGTGGGGACCTGCTCCCAATTTGAGCCTTAAACCACATGATTAGAGTTCTTTTTATTCCTCACATCTTGAGAGCTACTAGTTATATATCCTTGATTTGTGTTGTTTGGGTTTTCAGCCTTGCTGCATTGCCACCTTCATCTATATCAGCTTTGCTCAGTGGCTATGAGTGCAACCAATTCATTGGAAAAGGATGCCTATTGACTGTTAAAAGTAACTGTATTATGTTAATCAGAATACCAATATTAACTTATATTAGCTGCAATCAAGTGGCATGACAGAGGCTGTTGATTTTATGTAAAAAGAAAAAAATAGTTTTAATCATCAAGATGTGCAGGTGGGATGGCATTCTTGGATTTACTTTGCAGGAACTGCAAAAACTGGGCATAAACTTCTATGTTTTTTTTGGACTTTTGCACCCTGCACTTAGTAGCTGAGGTACAGCTCTCCAGGATGGGATGAAGGATTGGTTGGAACTTGTCATCTTCCCTGCTTGTAACACTGGAACCCCTGAGTAACGGGTAAATGAACATACTGAGGGTCATTTATCAACACTGGGCAAATTTGCCTATGGGCAGTAACCCATGGCAACCAATCCAATTGTTGCATTCATTGTTCTTCTTACAGTTGGCTTTAAAAAGCTAATCATTGATTGGTTGCTATACATAACTGCCCATGGGCAAATTTGCCCAGTGTGGATAAATGAGCCCCACTTGTGATTGTATATGTTACATCGACTTTTTCCACTACACCCCATTTAAACCATACTTTCTTAAAAGGGGTGGTTCACCTTTATGTTAACTTTTAATATGTTAAAGAATGGTTCATTTTAAGCAACTTTTCATTATTTATTTTTTATTTCTGTGTTAAGATGTGTATCAATGGGCGTGCTCTCACACAGATCTCACCATATCATACTAAAAGTTAACTCAAAGGTGAACAATCCCTTGAAGACCATAGCCACATTTTTTCCCCTTATCCTAAATATTAAAATAGTTTATTTCTCCACAGAGGGTTAACTTTTTGGTAAATGTTGAAATATCTTATTTAGAAACGGTTTATGTCCAGATTGCACATATTTCCAAAACCCATTCAATTTTAATGAGCCATTCAGATAAAGGGAAAGTGATCCTGCTATGTCTCGTGGGAAAATACCTCTGATGCAGAATGTATACCTTAAATCCATAAAATGAGACAGGTCAGCTGTTGATTCGTAAATTCGTTGGTGACTTCTATTATACCTTCCATATACTGTACAATGCCTATTGTTCCATGTTGTTCAGTGTATGTATATGTATATACGCTGTACAGTGCATTTTGCAGTCAATTCAAGTAATTTCCCTGTACAGAATAATTTATATTAATATCTAATATTACTACAGGGAAATATGGTTGGGCACCCAGTGGGATCCTGGCCAAGCAAATCTCTGACTGCAAAAATAAAATAGCCTCACACTCACTGTACTTTAAAAGCAATCGAACCCAGTGTAATATATGTAAAAGGGGCCCTGATAAACAACCCACACTTCACCTTATGCTTTTGGCTTGCATTTAAATTTAACTATGGGTATCCAATATTTTAAAAAGTCTGCGGAACGATATCGTGTTATTTTTCTATATACGGCATAGCATTTTACAGGTAGATAGATAGATAGATAGATGGATTGAAAGACAGATGATAGATAGCTAAACAGATAGAAATAAATATATAGATACATATAAATAGATCGATGATATATATATATATATATTTCCACATAGGCAGCCGCACTCTGATCCGGATCTGTTAGTTCGATGGTGGGTGCTGGATCAAAATTTATCATATAATTCCAGAAAGAACCGCACTCCAACTTGTTCTTTTGAATAAATTCACATTTTATTGTGCTCAATTTGCATGTCCAACGTTTCGGCCCATATTAGGGCCTTTGTCAAGGATCCTTGACAGATCCTTGGAGTGCAGTTCTTTCTGGAATTATATATATATATATATATATATATATATAAATCCTTGGAATGCGTTCTGTTCTTGGCACTTGAATGATTATTTTGACCAGCACCCAGACAGTGGATATGTAGTTGTGAGTGCACCAGGTCGGACTTATTATATATATATATATATATATATATATATATATATATATATATATATATTGTATATAAATAGATAGATAGAGAGACAGATAGATAGATAAATAGAGGATAGATAGATAGATAGATAGATAGATAGATATATGATTGATAGATAGATAGATATATAGATAATAGATAGATGATAGATAGATAGATAGATAGATGATAGATAGATAAATAGATAGATAGATATATGATTGATAGATAGATAGATAGATAGATAGACAGACATAGAAATTCTCATGATACGCAAGATATAAAGTCATTGAATACTGATAGAGTGCCAAATTGCAAGCTAAGTATAATAGGCCAAAGATTTTTGCAATTACAATGTTTGCTACCAGTTATAATCCACAATTTACATAATATTAAGGTATAGATACATTTACATATAAGTGATGAGTAAAAATGGAAATGTCTCTTAGGCAAATACAACCTGCTTTCTGCAGAACTGAGACCTGTCCGGATGTTGCTAAACCTGTCATACCTGTCACTGCTCTCCTCCCCATGTCTGTAGTCCACCTTATAAAAAGAAGAGATGGACCATCTACCCTCACATTCCACTAAGCAAGGCTGTCACTGGAAGAGTATTGTTTCAGAGTGCGGGGAATGTTATCACTTTCAAAGTAGCCTGACTTGGGACACAACAGAATCAAGGGCTACTGTGTCAGCTGCTGTGGTTCCACTTTGGCTAAAACCATGAGGGCATTTCCCATCCTGCTTTTGACTGTCGTCTGCCTCTTTGGCACTGGGTCTGGAGATGATGGAGGTACATTTTCATTTTTCTCAACAGTATCAGTCTTGAAAATATATGTATATATATAATTTGCATACTGTTGCTAAGGGCTTTTCGGATAGGCAATGTAGCATGTGTGTAGAATGAGGGGCCTTGGTGTGGCACATGAGTTTACATTTCTTGTTGTATTAACTCTTCATTTTGTCTAATAATTAATGTATATATTTACAAATGCTGGATTTCTGTGCTGCAATGGCTGCATTTTGTTTCTAGCAGCTGGTCAACATGTAATTGCAGGTTACACTGAGCACTGGCTCATGGTTGTGTCCAACATCTGGTCAATGCCATAACAATGGCTACATGGAGCACTACAACTTCTTTCTATGCACAATTATTTGAAATAAAATATTATAGGTATGGGATTCGTTATCTGGAAACCTTTTATCCAGATAGCTCCGAATTATGGAAAGGCTGTCTCCTGTAGACTCCAAAATTATCACCTTTTTTTGTGTAATAATAAAACAGTAGCTTGTACTTGATCCAAACTAAGATATAATTAATCCTTATTGGAAGCAAAACCAGCCTATTGGGTTTATTTCATGTTTACATGATTTTTTAGTAAGATCCATTACCTGGAAACCCACAGGTCCTGAGCATTCAGGTCCTGAACGAATAGAGATGACGTTGATGAAGGCTAAGGTCTTTTCCTTCAGTGAAATTTCATTTCCATTGATTGAGAAATCGAAAATGTCCTTCAATACTAGTAGTTGCTTCCTGCTCTGTTGAATAAGAAATACTCTACTGTACTGACACCAAGGGGTAGATTTACTAAAGAGCGAAGTGGCTAACGCTAGCAACATTGCACCAGCGTTGCCACCTGCAGGGACATCGACAATTCGCTAGCAAAACAAACCGTCGCTAGCGGTCATTTGCACTCTATCGCCAGGTGACTTTTCTCTGAACGTTACCGCCAGAGTTGCCTTCACCACCTCAAACCAGGCGTATTGCTGTACAGCAGCAGATCTACCTCAATCTTCTGTCACTTACATCATATCCTGTGAGCCGAAAATGCATCAAAGTTCAAAAAACGCTGGCGTCTTTTCTTTTTTTCAGCGTGATTGCCTGCAAAAGTCCTAACAAACTTTTTTTTGGGGAACTGTTTTTTTTCAGACATTTGGAACATTAATTTTACAGTGGGCTCATGTGTAGGGCATTATATTAACTCTCTTGCCTTTATTAAGGTTCCCTGGACATGTGTAATATAAACTGGTAAATTAAACCATTTGCAGCAACATTTTTAATAAAGACGTCCATACAACTTTAAATTACCTAACGTATGCAAATTGACCTGAGCGCAAGATCACTAGCGAATTTTCGATAGGCAGAAGTGAATGATATCTTCGATTTGAAATGCTCGCACTGCCGAAGTACCGCTAGCAAAAATTCGCCAGCATTCGGCGCCCAGGATGAAACTCTGCATATTAGTGAATTGATGTAGTCTGAGCGCCTGGCGAAGTGTTGCGATGGGTGCGAAATGGACTCCAGCGAAAATTCACCAGTTAGTGAATCTGCCCCCAAGTATGATCTTTCAGTAGAAGGGATCCCAAGCTATACTTGCTTAATGGACCTATGGGGTGTCACACTTGTGTTGCATTTCCTAATTAACAGAATGGGAAGTTGGAAGTGGTTGGGGAAAGTGTTTTGGTCATCATGGTTCTCTTGTGAGAAAATCCCAGCATCAAACACCTTGTTGTGCCAAATCACTTAAAGTTTTTAGAATAAGGAAGGAGCAAGAGGTGCGATTTTGTATTCCTTTTCACTGTTTTTCCCATGTTCCACATTCCTTGGTGTATATTTTGTGACTGATGTATTTTTACTTCAAAACAGGAATTAAAAGGGAGTTTGCACCTGAGCAGGATAATGATGAAATAGTCTATGATGATGACCCAAGTATAATTGAAAGCAGTGAGAGCAAGGGGAATGTTAGAGCAAAACGGGCTGCATTTGGAGGAGCTAAGAAGAACCCCATTGGTATGTATTCATCTTAATTCTGTTTGGTCCCACAACAAGAATTCCCTTTGCTCATGTTCCTTGAAATATAAAATGAATGCATATAACTATAGGTTCAATAACATATGGACTTATTAATGCATAATATTGAATGAAAATCATCTAACTTCCCCTTTAACACAGCATCAGGGGACAATTAAATCCACCCCGATCTTCAGGAATGTAACCAGCTTCGGTTTCTTTAAATGAAGACCATAAATAAATGATTGTATAAAACACAATGGAAAAACATTGGTAGCTTTATACAAATAGGGGCAGATTTACTAAGCTTGAGTGAATAGTTCGAATCCAAAAATATTCAAATTTCGAAGTAATTTTTTGGGTACTTTGACCATCGAATCGGTCAAATTCGATCTAATTTGATTGAATCGAATGATTTGAATGATTAAAGTTATTATGTTATAGGATGATCAGTTCTAAGCAACTTTTCAACTGTTTTTTTTTAATTATTTGCCCTTTTTCTGACTATTTACAGCTGTTACATGGGGGTCTGACTGACCCCATCTAAAAACAAATGCTCCATAAGGCTGCAAATGTATTTTCTATTCAGGGCCTATCCTGTTCATATTCTAGCCTTATATATAAAGCAATGTATGGTTGCTTATATACATTGGACCCTAACAACCAGACTGCTGCAATTGCAAACTGGAGAGCTGTTGAATAAAAAGCTAAATAACTCAAAAACCACAAGTAATAAAAAATGAAAACCAATTGCAAATTGTCTCAGAATATTACTCTCAACATCATACATATGTTAACTTTTAGTTTAGTTTCTTTCACTTGTAGATAATTGTAAACTGATAAAAATATCTCTTTTTTTGCACTCAGTAAATTACTTCAGCTTAATAATTTATAAGTCATTTATTAATTAATTAGAAAATAGTATTTGAGGTTATAGATCTATATAAATAACACATTCAACAATTATAACAATATAAATTTAATGTGTATAGATCATGATGATGGTTTAATCGGTATATAGCCACAATTGTCTCTTACTGGCAAGATTAAGGAGTATTTTGTATCCATTTGATGATCCATTTCCGCATTAGTGACAGTTATTAGATTCATATAGTCTTAAGGGCAACATTGCATATCCCCAATATATGAGACAGCTCTTCGGCTCTATTATGCAAGGCTCAATCTATAGTGGGTCTTTAGACCACATTCAAGCATTCAGTGATCCATTGCATACATTACCACCACCGGCCTGTCTGCAATAATTTCCCATGTAGAAATGTATGGGCAAACCTGTTCCGGTTGTCCATTGAGATGCAAGTGGTACACAGATCTCTGACTTCTCCATCTTGCCAGATTAATTGTGACCGGTCTTTTACACCAATACCTCCACATGGCCAATGCGTGTTGTTGTACATAATGCAAGTTTTTTGCTTTGGTGGGCATATTAGGGGTAAGATCTGTTTGTTTGGTGACCTTGGCAAACCACGGGATCTTATAGTGTATGGCCACCTTTAGTGATGTTCCACAAGTTTACATAGTACAGCACAGAGATAATATTAACAATGAAAGGTAATATACGCAAGGATAACAATACCATTACATAATGCTGGAAATCAGTAGGAACAAGGGTGCATTGTGGGTACAAATCAGTAATCTGCATTAATATTTTGCACTTTTCAGTAGTTTAGCGAATGAACTCTTATACATCATGATTTCTATAAATTTATTATAACTATAAATGATTTGAAGTAGACCTAAAACTAGAATTTTCTTTTTTGACTGAAGCCTATGAGACAAACGATAAAGTGAAGCAAAACCAAAACAAGCGACATGATCATGATGACTCCAGCAAGGAACACAAGGATAGTAACAAAGGGAGAGGCCAGAAAAACAACAATATATGGCCAAAGGACTCATCTGAAGAAAAAGCATCCAAAGAAAAGTTGGGTAAGTATCAACAAAGATAGTATATTTATCAGTGAATTAATATGTGGTTAAACACTGTTCTTTTTTGGAACAAGACCATTTGTTCCATTGTTCAGCTCATAATATAAGTAATAATAATAAAGTCAATCAATAAACAATACAAAAAACAAACAATAGAGCAATTACTTAGATTCTATAATAAAATTTTGATATCCAGCATCTAACTCTCTAATTGAAATCAAGAGTTTGCTTGAGTTTGTTCTTTGATTTTGGGATAGTAACCACAATATATATCTCCCTATTGTCTTATTCAATTTGCCAGAGAATTGGTAACAGTACTGTATGTTCTACCTTTCCAGAAAGAGTTGGAAAGGCAACAGTAGAGTTTACTCATACTGTAAAGCTGCACAGACAGGTCAGTGTCTGGAGCAAAGCATTTTACAGGTAGTAGTGCCCACAGGTAGACTCCAATTCTTTAAACATGACACATCATGCTCATTGTGTCACTTTCCACTACATTAGTAAATGTGTTGGTACTTTGGATGTTTTATATATAATGTCTCTCCAATAAAACTTTAGAAATAGCCCTACAATTTATGTTGTCTTTCTTTGACTGAAGATCATGAGAAGAACAACAAAGTGCAGCTAAAACAAAACAAGGGCAATGGTCATGATGACTCCAGCAAGGAAAACAAGGATAACAGCCACGAGAAAGGAGCTAAAAGCAAGAAAAGATGGCAAAATGGCTCAGCTGAAGAAGAAGATGATTCATCCAAACAAAAAAAGGGTAAGAATGAGTAAATATAACAAATACTTTTCATTAGAGGATGATCAATGGGTAACAATCCTTTTTGAGATACAGCTCAGCATCATTTCGTAGTTCCAACTTGATACAATTTATGTTGTCTTTCTTTGACTGAAGATCATGAGAAGAACAACAAAGTGCAGCTAAAACAAAAAAAGGGCAATGGTCATGATGACTCCAGCAAGAAAAACAAGGATAACAGCCATGAGAAAGGAACTAAAAGCAAGAAAATATGGCAAAACGGCTCAGCTGAAGAAAAAGACGATTCATCCAAAGAAAAAAAGGGTAAGAATGACTAAATATAACAAATACTTTTCATTCGAGGATGGTCCATGGGTAAGAATTCTTTTTGAGATACAGCTCAGTATCATTTTGTAGTTCCAACGTGATCTCTATCTGTGTTTCCAAATTTGATAATGAAAGTCACAGCTTGAAAAAAGTACTGGACATCTGAAATGAAATATTCATACCCGGCATCTAGCTCAAGTTCTTGACTGCGCCTGGGATTGCACCCAATAACAACAGTATCTCCCATTTGTTTTATTGGAGTTGACATTGAGTTGGTAAACTTTTTTTGAAACGAATTGGCAAGGCACAGCAGAGTTAAGGTGGCCATAGACGCAAAGATCCGCTCGTTTGGCAACATTGCCAAATGAGCGGATCTTTCCCCGATATGCCATTAACAAGCATGGCTATATCGGGGGTAATCTGATTGTTCGGCTGTATGGCCGAACGATCCGATTACGATGTGCCATGGGCTCGGGCGGGATCGGTCGGGTCAAAATCATACCTGAACGATCGACCAAACGACCGATCTTCACCAGACGAAAGATGGCGGCACACGCCACACACAATCCGAAAATCGGACGAATCCTCGATTCGTACGAGAGGATCTGTGTGTCTATGGCCACCTTTATTTTATTTTACCATTTTAAAAAAAAATGTATTAATGTCATGAACATGCTTGAGCCGTCATTTGTGTGTTCGGCCAGGAAGACCATGTCTCACACTGCACAATAATTCCTTTAGATGTCCAGTTGAGGTCAGTGTTTGGAGCAAATTTTTGTTTGAGTTTGTAGTGCAAATAATTTTGCTCAGATTCTTGGCGAGTTCTTGCATGCAGAAGATATTGCCCATCATTCTTATAGTTTCACCTACCACTAGTTTAGAAAAGGAGCTCATATACAGCATATTTTATACATACTGTATACGTTACATCAATAAAAACATTACAGATAGTATTTAACCCCATCTTATCTGCATTTGACTGAAGATCATGAGAAAAATGACAAAGTAAAGCCAAAAGAAAACAAGGGAAAGGTTCGTGACTCCAGCAAGGATAGCAAGAATAATAGACATGAGAAAAAACAGAAAAAGAAGTGTAAAAGTGTAAAAGAAAAAAAAAAAATATATATATATATATATATACATATATATATATATATATATACATTTATCCGAGAATTATGCATGTGTATGATAGGTAACACAGGTCATCCACCTAGCCTATAGTTCAGCCATCACTGATCACTTTAAATATTTCTCATAAAAATAATGAAAGCCACAGCTCAATTACAAATTCAGCAATTACTTAAACTCTATGATGGGAATCACATTTTTATGCAGAATGCTTGGGACCTTAGGTTTCTGGATAAGTAATGTTTATTTGGATCTCCTTACCTTAAAGCTACTAATAAACATTTAAACATTAAATAAACTGAACAGAAATGTTTTGCCACCAATATGGATTAATACAAATTAGTTTGCATCAAGTACAAGATACTGATTATTTGCTTAAAATGGAATCTAGAGGAGCTGGGGCGGCTTGGGCGAATTTGACCCATTTAGTTTCGTCAAAAAGCCATTAAAGTCAGTGGGCGACAAAATAATGTTGCTGAGCTGTGAATTTTTTTTGGCGCACGTCATTTTATTTGACACACACTGCTAATACAAGCCTATGGGCGTCATTTTCATGGCGAAACAAGGCGAAAAAATTCGCCAATCCCTAGAGCTAGCCTTCCTGTAATTTGGAGGTTTCTGGATAATGGGTTTCTGGATAAGGGATCCTATACTTTTATACTTGTAAATCTTATATCTGTATATCTCCCAGTTTTCTCATCTTGCTTTTAATTTTCACCTACTTTAGTAAATTAGTTTCTTTTTGTCTCTAGGTCAGGAGGAGGATGACGATGTGAAGCCAAAAGAAGACCAGCGTCGTGATCAACAATACTTCAGTAATGAGGGAAAAGAGAATAGCCAAGAGAAGGGAGATAAAAACAATAAAAAATGGTGGAAAGGCTCAGATGAAAAAAAGGATGATGTATCCAAAGAAAAAAATGGTAAATGTAAACAAAATAGCAAATGCCTTTATCAGAGAATTGGCCAAAGGCATAAGTTACAGATGCTCATGGCAACAGTTTGTGTAGGAAGCCTGCCTTTAATTAATAGGTCCAGCACCCCCACAGCCATGTGTAAATAATTATACAGTCACTATTAATTATTTATTATAACAAGAACTATTTTAAGGTGATGTCACATCAAGAAAAGATGGGAATACTTTTGTGTCTGATTTTTTGGGTTTATATTGGTGATGTGCCCAAAAAGAAGCAATATCTTCTAAATTGCACACTTTGCACTGACAAAGGTGGACTAGGTGCTATCACAGAACATCATCGGTTAATCTACCAGATCACGCAGCATCTTTTGACAATTGTCATTCATTTGCACTGGCTTCTCTACACAAATTCTGACTTCTCCTAAAAATCTTATACCTCAATATAAACACATTTCTCGGCTCTAATTAAATATTCAGTATACAGCTTTTACAGAACTAAACCCTCATTGCATCTTCCACTATAGAATGTAAGGGACAGTTTTGCAACAGCTGAAGTGCCAAAGAGAAAACCCTTTCCTTACTTTCATTTATTTGTGAAGCTGAACTTATTTCTCCTCCCTTTGTTTAAACAGATAAGAACCCAGAGGAGGTGGCTACACACTCATGCATATTTAATAAGGAATCTATAGCTGATGGGGAAACCAAAGATCTCAGCTGTTCCAGCTGGTAAGTTGACTTTAACTAGAAGGCCAATGAAATGCCTTAAACTGACATGATCCTTTGTAATTGTCATTTCCTATGCCCCATAGAGATATTTAAGAAAGATTATCCTAATAAAATATTAAATCACATATTCTTGATTACACATGTGCATGTGACCATGTCTAAGGGGCCGATTCACTAACTTTGAGTGAAGGATTCGAAGTAAAAAAACTTTGAATATCGAAGTGTTTTTTGGGCTACTTCAACCATCGAATGGGCTACTACGACATTTGACTACGACTACAACTTCGAATCGAAAGATTCGTACTAAAAATCGTTCGACTATTCGACCATTCGACCATTCGATAGTCGAAGTACTGTCTCTTTAAGAAAAAACTTTGACCCCCTAGTTCGCCATCTAAAAGCTACTGAACTCAATGTTAGCCTATGGGGAAGGTCCCCATAGGCTTTCCTAAGTTTTTTTGATCGAAGGATATTCCTTCGATCGTTGGATTTAAATCCTTCGAATTGCTCGATTCGAAGGATTTTATCGTTCGATCGAAGGAATAATCCTTCGATTGTTCGATCACACTATTTGCGCTAAAATCCTTCGACTTCCATATTCGAAGTCGAAGGATTTTCATTCCCAGTCGAATATCGAGGGTTAATTAACCCTCAATATATTTGACCCTTAGTGAATCGGCCCCTAAATGTGTAATAATGAGAAGAGTTTCCAAATTTCTTGTTTTGGTAGTAGCGTTCTCCATACATAGGGAAAGTATATGCCTAGCCACTTAATAGCATAAATCCCTAAGCTAAAGGTGTCAGTGCAACTTATGTGTATTATTGTAAATATGCAGAGATTCACATATGCTCTTATTTTTTAGCACCTGTAACAAAGGGATGCTCACTTGCATAAAGAACCTGAACTGTCCAGGTAACTTTTTTAGTGTTCATTAATTATAGCTTAAAACCACAGAAGACTATGGGGTAGAGTGTCATGTATTTATGCTTGATTCTTATTTACGTCTATGCCAGGTGTCTGCACAGTCACAGGTTATCAGATGATCCGTACCTTTGATGGTTCCTTGTATGAAAGCCCTGGAACCTGCAATTATGTTTTGGTCAAGACCTCCAACTTCACAATTAGTCTTAGCAACAAGGCCTGCTCTGATCAAAACAATGGCATTCAGGTATGTAGACAATCGACCAGGAAAAGAAACTAAACCTAACCCAAGAGGATGTAATATAAAATAATCACTTGTGAATTTTTTTAGAACCCAAATGCAGTTTGCATTGACGCAGTGGACATTTACTTGCCTACAGTTGCCAGCATTAAGGTTCTACCAGATGGATCGGTGCTGTCAGCAGGGCAGAAAGTTGACCTTCCATTCTTTCTTCCTGGTAAGTGCCAAAACTGGCAGCCCATATGTAGAATTTTAAAAAAATGATCAAGTACCTTTGAGGTTGAAAATATAGCCTACTATTGGGCATGCTAGTTATCAATGGTGTTTGTTCTCAATTGCTTCAGTTGATCTGGGGATTACATAGCCAGGGAAACTATTATAGCATTTGCTAATGTTCTAGGTTTAAATGGGTGTTGTCTGTCAAAGCAATACATATATAGTAGAAGGTGGCTGAGAACCTTACATCTACAAAATGAAACCTTAAAACAAAAGTCAAAATGATGAGAGGTATATCTGGTACACAGACCAGTTCAAATGGATAAAGCTTGTGGCAAGATGTGGTTCATTACAGTCTGATCCATTTATACGTGGAATAAAATCATCTTTAATTGATTTTTATTTCAGAAACCATTACTGTGGGAAGAAGTTCCTCTACTTTCCTGGATGTGATCACTCCAATGTTCAGCCTGCAGTATGACACCAAGGGAAACCGACTCTATGTCATCATTCAAACCAGCTACAAAGATCAAACCAGTGGGCTTTGCGGCACATACAATGACAATCGCTTTGATGACTTCAGGTACAT
The DNA here is from genome assembly GCA_038501925.1 of Xenopus petersii. Lineage (NCBI taxonomy): Eukaryota > Metazoa > Chordata > Amphibia > Anura > Pipidae > Xenopus > Xenopus petersii. Next base: position 101,816,978 of record CM076685.1, on the reverse strand, counting down.
CTCTTCTCGTTTTTCAACTGTCACTTTTTCATCTTCTGAGTTGAGACTGAGTTGAGTGGTGCTTTTTTGGATGCCATTGCTTAAATGTGAAAGAACTCCTTTGTCGTAAGATATTTATTGAGTAATACATTTGAAAAACAAAATTGCACAATTAAAATAAAAACACAATGTTAGAAGTACATGTGTACAAGGTGGTCAAAATAGGTTATCATAATGAGCAGTGCAAACTGCTTGAAATTTACACAATAATATATAGATGTATTGAACTATATTTGCATTCTATTGCAGGAGCTCAAGTGATATAACTGAGACAGTGTCTAGTTTGTTCAGCAAATCCTGGAAATTGCAATCTCAGTGCTCAGAACATTTCAAAATACCAGACAGTCCAGGTAAACACACGTGACCAATATATATATATATATCTTAATCTCACTTAGAATAATATGTCTGCTTATTCTCATGAATCTGTCAAAACATTCAGGCTACAATTCTCTCATTTTGTTTTGTAGCTCAGCGAGTCACAGCGGATTTAAGTTGCACTAACGCCCTTCAGGACTCTATCTTCGCTGACTGCAACCTTCTCATTGACATTCATAACTTCCAGGCCTCCTGTTCCAACAGCATTTATTATGGGAATAATGCTGGCTTTTGCTCAGCCATGGCAGACTATGCTTATCGATGTGCTTTGGCTGGTGTTTACGTACCTTTGAGTTCCTCATTCCCAGACTGTTGTAAGTACCAAAAATATTCTCCAGGAATCTAATCACAGCTTACTCTTTATTTTATCCAGCATGTGCCACTGGCCTAGCCACCACCAACCTACTGTACATGTTTTACTAACCTTTAGTGACATTTCTGCTGCACATGTTCTACTGCCATTCCTACTGTCTTCCAAATGTGCATGATCCATAGTCTCTTCAGCCTCTTTCCTATGTTCTATTAACCTAGCCTTTCTGCCAAGATTTACATATTCTGCATGGTATACACAGAATCACCATGATGTAGACATAATGCCTGGAAGGTGCATAATTTAACTGTGATGTGGGGTAACACCATTCTAGTGAAGGGGCATATTTGTCTGGATTAATTTGTTAATGAAATATTTATAAATAATTTTTGCCCCCTTGAGCCAAAAACTAACTTTGAATGAAACTATAGATTTCAACAGAGACCTGTAATGTTAAATGAATTTACCTAAAAGGGATAGATGTCGTGATAATAAGGCAACTTGATTTCCATTGCATAATACTGGGCATTTGATGTGAAGTGGAACATTCTACTGGATCAATTTGTTAATGAATGTTTATTAATTATTTTTTTTTTTGCTCTTGAGCCAAAACCTAACTTTGAACAAGACATCAGTAGAGACCTGTAAAGTACAATGAATGGGGACTGATGTCATGATAATACTGTAACTTGATTTCCTTTGCATAAAATGATCAAATTCTCTTTTCTTCCAGTTGTTTCTTGTGAGGGAGGCATGGTTCACATTACAGAAAATCTCTTCACTCAAGATGATTGTGCTCAGTATTCTTCACAGATTTTAAAGATTTCAATGAAGCTTCCGTTGAGCGAGGGTTGTGTCTGTCCTGATAATTTATACTATGATTCTACAATAAATCAGTGTGTTGACGGGTAAGTAGGGTTCAGAATGTATTAGTTTCTCCTTCTAATATAAAAATAATAAGACACAGAGGAATGATATATTCCTGACTTACATTAATTGTTTACTTTTCTGAAAAATTTCCTCTTCTGTAATTGACTGATTAAAAAAATACTGAAATCATTTTGTAATACATAATTTTTATGTTACAGTGAGGTATGTCCATGTTATAGCAACAGCCATGCATACAGAATTGGAGAGAACATCACTTTTTCCAATGGACAAGAATGGTGAGATGAAGATTTGTATGTTTTTTTCTCCAGTCCTGTGTACATATAATATTCAAAAATATTTAGCTTCATATATGTATACATTTTTTGGAATTTATTAAACCCTGAGGATGGAAAAGTCAGAATCTGAAAATCCGGCATCTCAGACCTGTCGAGGTTGCATATAAGTCAATGGGAGATGTCCCAATGATTTTTGATGTGCACTGGGTTTCGTGCAATACCCCGAATTTGTTTTGAATTTTCGGGTAAAATCTTGAAATTTGTGAAAAACGGATGAAAAAATCCAGCATGCCCAATTTATGTCTAATACAAATATCTAAATGTTTATCTGTTCTTCTTTAATAGCGCCTGTGAGAGGATAATGTCATGTTCTGATAATCCAGACATACCTACAGGTAAGATGAGATGATCTCATTTGTCTTAAATTAAGAAACACATACTTTAAAATTGTTTATTAACTAGTCAATGTATATACAATGTGTATGCTTTATCTATTAGTTACTGTTGAACCACACTCTGGAACCACAGCAAGTATTCCAGAGTGTGAACAAAGAACAGACAAAGTCGATACCATAATGTGAACACAAACTACCTGTACAAACAAACTACCTATTTGACTGTCAAAATATAACCATAATATATTGTACTAGAGCAAATAGAGCTCTAATGCCCTGCTTTCTCATACTAATTTATTTGTGTTGTCATCATGCATTGTAGTGAAGACATATGTCTTGCTCTGCCCCTTTTGTAGAAGAAGTTCCAACATGTCCAGAAGGTGAAGTCTTTTCAGATTGTTTCATGGGATCTGGAAAATCTTGCGAGCCAAGCTGCCAGAACATGGCTGTCATTGACCAAGTCTGTCCTCTTGAGTGTGAGGCTGGCTGCATCTGCAAATATGGGTAAGCTTTCATAAGCTATCCAATGTCAGTATTTATAAATATGCATTAAATATTATTATAAAACTGTAGAAAAGGTGATGTGTGTACTAACTGGTGTATTTATGTACATGTAATTCCTCTAAAAATTCAACAAAGGAAATCTATGTTTTTATACAGTGGCGCCTTAGAGTTTATAGAGCTATGATTACCCAATCCCCAAATAATCTGGAGTTCCCTGAATGGTGGACCACTTATAAAACTTACAAGGGGGAATATAATTAAAAATCACGTGTTATTTAAAATGGCGCTTTTGTAAATGTTTAGTGCTGCTCGAAATGTAAAATATTACATTTCTAAGCAAAGGTTAGCGTTAACACCTGCTCTGGAGTTTCATTAAATATTTAGTCACAAAATATGCTATGCGATTGCAAATTTCTTTTTACATACACTGCAAGGGGCCCATTTACTTAGCTTGAGTGAAGGAATAGAAGAAAAAATACTTCGAATGGTCGAATATGGCTACTTTGACCATCGAATAGGCTACTTCGACCTTCGAATACGACTTTGAATCGAATTCAATTCGAACTAAAAATCATTCGACTAATTGACCATTCAATAGTCGAAGTACTGTCTCTTTAAAAAATACTTCGACCCCCTAGTTTGCCTAAGACCTACCGAGACCAATGTCCTAACAATTTTCTGGGGAAGGCTTCCTAACAATTTTCTGATCGAAGGAAAATCCTTCGATGGATGGATTAAAATCCTTTGAATTGTTCGATTAAAAGGATTTAATCGTTCGATCGTAGGAATAGTGGTAAATCCTTCAACTTCGATATTCGAAGTCGAAGGATTTACATTCGGCAGTCGAATATCGAGGGTTAATTAACCCTCGATATTCGACCTTATGTAAATTTGCCCCCAAATGTTTGCAAAAGCCATTTGGTTGCAAATATTGGGAGGAAGTCGTTGAGGTCTGTCATTGGTCAAAAAGAATGGAAACGTTTGCAATGATCTTTGCGAGTGTTTTTTTTTGCCATAAAAAAAAAATATTACATTCCCCCCAATTGAATTTGCTAGGTGACTGGGGGCAAGGTGGCAATGGCTGCCTTAATTTCTACACAATCGATTCAAACCAGCAACTATTATAGGCAGTTTTCTAATAGGTTGCTATGGGATTTTAGAGCTGCTATGCCACCAGTTTGAGTATTCTCAGCTTTGCAGGTTTCCTCTTTTTATCTACACAAGTCTATGCTTTATTGGTACAGTCTTATATGAAGCGATGTATATTGGATACGTGGTAGAGAAACATGTATGATGCTCAGCACATTCAGAGTAATGTAATAGAAATGGCAACATTTGATCAGATCCGGTAACCTTCCAATGAGACCTGCTGATTAGTTGCTATGACTTATTTCACCTTTTATTATATTACTGTCTTATCTCTGTCAGATATTGGTGAAGAATGGGAATATAGAATATTAAATCTTTTTTTAATGAAATTCTGTTTATCAAAATATAACTTTTCTCCAATTGTTGTATAGGATGTTGAGGAGCAATGATGGAAGCTGTGTCCCACTGCAGGAATGCCCTTGTGTGCATGGAGAAGATGTTTATAACACTGGAGAGACACTGGCACAAGATTGCAACACTTGGTGAGCACATTATATACATTAGAAATCAAATAACCATTAGTGATGTAGTTATGAGCAATATTAATTGTTCTAACACCCTGTTTCCACCACCAGCACATGCAAAGATGGCAAGTTTTCATGCACCAATAACGCCTGCAACGTTGTGTGTAACGCCTATGCTGGAGGTCAATTCTTCCTCTTTGATAACATCTGGAAAACCTTCAGCACAGGGGAATGTCAGATCATTCTTGTTGAAGTAAGCAGTCATTTAAAACCTGCTAGCATTATATTAGATAGATGTCGCTATTTCTTTTTCAAATGCATCCTTTCTATTTCTATTTTGACTTCTTAGTCTCAAGAGGGGCAAGTCCCAAAATTCAGAGTTGTAATGCAAAACACAAAAACTGACAAAATTGGTGGAGCTTTGGCCACCAAGAAGATCTTCATCAGATTTGGAGGAGCATATGTAGAGTTAACCGACTCAGATCCTTTCTTGGTAAGTAGAAATCTATTTTTTATAGTAGTTTATTAGTAGTTTGCATGCATTTTTTTTAATAAATTATTCATGTATTGTGTCTGTAGGTTCAAGACTTGGGAAGTACAACCCAAGTAAGACTATATCGTTCTGGATTCTATGTTGTCGCCCATTTTCTGGAAGGTCTTGCCGTTTACTATGATCAGCACTTAGATATTATTATTCAGCTCCAGCCACAGCTACAGGTGAGATGATCTTTTAATTCTTCTGGAAATATAGGTGTCAAGGCTGTAATTGTTAAATATCATCAATCATAGGCTTCCCATTTTTTTCATGTATATACCAATGCAACATATAAAGGTCTTATTAGCATTACAAGTATTATGTCATGATTATTATGGTGTAGTTTTTATTTCTAAATGACGCTGTTTACACTGCAAATAATTCACTGTACCATGTAAAAATTTCATTCCTAACCCAACAAGTGTATTTTTTTAGTTGTAATATTGGTGTGTAGGTGCATCTCAGGTCATTTTGCCTGGTCATGTGCTTTCAGCAAGAGCCAGTGCTGCACTATGGAACTGCTTTCTGACTATTGTTTCTCCTACTCAATGTAACTGAATGCGTTACAGTGGGACATGGATTTTACTACTCAGTGCTGTTCTTATATCTACTAGGGAGCTGTTATCTGGTTACCTTCCCATTGTTCTGCTGATGGGCTGCTGGGGGGAGAGTAAAGGGGGTGATATCACTCCAACTTGCAGTGTAGCGGTAAAGACTGAAGTTTATCAGAGCCAGAGTCACATGACAGGGGGGCATCTGGGAAACTGACAATATCTCTAGCCTCATGTCAAATTTAAAAATAAAATATACAAAAATCTGTTTGCTTTTCTGAAAAATGGATTTCAGTCCAGAAATCTACTGGAGCAGCACTATGAAAAAAAACGTGTTTTCCCATGACAGTATCCCTTTAAGTAAAAATTTCATGAGACCTAAAAGCATTGTCACAATGCTGCTAAATATATTATATATTTAACTGATGCTCAGATTTAATGCCTTCATTGAATACACATCATTTAGAAACATTTGGGAAGGGTAAGGCGTTTTAAAATGGAATGCATAATTTCTCATTAATGCTTATTTTGTCTTCATTTAATGATATTCCCAGACAAATAAGTTACAATTTCTTGCTAGGAAGTACAAATGCTAATATAATTTCTATGGAGAGATTAGTATTTTTTGTGAAAGCACATTTTTAAGCCAAGCACATATTTATTTTATCCATTCAGGGAAAAGTCCAGGGTATGTGCGGTGATGCTGACCAGACAACAACTGCTGAATTGGCTATTAGCAACATGGCACAGTATGGAGCTCAGTTCATTATTGGCAAAGTAAGTAAATATTAAACAATTTAAATGCAATGGCCAAATTAACTGAAATACAAACATTAATGTCTTAAAATTGAAATGAATTCTCCTTATTTTCAGTGCACTATCCCAGATGTACCCTCACCTCCTCCATCTGATAACAACAAGCATTACACAGAGAAACGCTGTAGTTTGCTGTTCAGTCGGGACTTCGCTGATTGTCACACTGTGGTAATTATTATTATTATTTTTTTTTTTTTTTGCAAATTATGTTTGAATTTGGTTTGGGATCCACTGCCATAATATGGTCCAGTATACATAAATGCTACCTGTTAGTTAATGAGTTCCTTTCCTTGCAACAGGTCCCTGTCCAGCCATATTACACTGCTTGTGTTGAAGAGACCGAGGCCTGCAAGGAAGGAGAAAGCTGTCTGTGCTTCTGTACATCTCTTGCTGCTTATGCCCGAGCCTGCTGCCGTAAGGGCATCACTCTTGACTGGAGGAACCCCGAAACATGCCGTAAGGATTTTTATTGTTTAACATTACAGTTTATGGACAGTAACGTTTGACATAACTCTAACAAATTATACTTTTTTTCCCTACTAGCTTCCCCTTGTGAATACTACAACCGAGGTAAGCATAATAGAATAGAAATGAAAAGCTTGTTTAGCAAGCCCAGGAATCTAGTAAAGAGGAGGGGTCCCTTAAACTATTGTAGCATGGGGGCTCTTTGTTTTGTATTTCCCAGTGACCTCATTACGACTAGACAAATAAACAATATTTATGCTAAATGTATATATTTGATTTGGAACTTGTTTTGGTTACTATTTCTTTGTTCTCTTAGACTCTGGAGATGGACCATATCGTTTAGTCATGGTCAGTGGTCAGACCTTGAAGGCAGATTATGACACCCAGTCTGTTTCACTGACTACTAAAGATACATCAGGAGATGTCAAAGTCAGCTTCATGGTCACTCCAAGTCTCTACGTCGACCCACTGTGTAAGTTGCTAATCTGTTCAATACCTTGGTTGCCTCAAAGACCTCCAAATTTCCACTAGCTGGTGGCAAAGTTTTTAACTTGCCAAAGATTCTCTTATCCTTGGTTTGCACAAATGAATGCAATATCAATTATCTAATCAAGGTTCTATCTTTTCTAACCTGGTCTTAATCCTTCATCATCCTAACCAATCCTGATCAAGAGACCATCTGTAATATAGAAAGTAAGGACAACTGCAGAGGGGCATTTTGACCACCTGATGCCTGCGGTGGTCATAATACCGCATCTGATACTCTTTGAATTCAGCAGCTTAATGTTTGCGCTTCCTTTTCTTGCTTTTATAGATGGCAGAAAGTTAATCTCTTTGGAATCTGCTCTGCATCGCAACTTCTTCATCGTACAGAATTCAGATGGCACCCTAGGCTTAAGAAAGTGGCAGCCAAGTGCCAGCTTTCGTATACAGGCTACTTTTATCCTGAGAGAAGGTCGCTGGATAAATGGCTACAGCACTCTTGAATCCTATTCCTCCAGGGGCCAATATCTCTCTTTTGACAACTCTAATAAAGCCGTGGTGATGACCAGGGTTAAGTCTGCTAACATGCTGGCAATGAATTTCAAGCTTACAGGTGGGTTTATTGAAGAAATAAAGACACTAAGGGGCCAATTCATTAACTTCGAGTGAAGGGCTCAAAGTAAAAAAACTTTGAATTTCGAAGTGTTTTTTTGGCTACTTCGACCATCGAATGGGCTACTTCGACCTTCGACTATGACTTCGACTTCAAATCGAAGGATTCAAACTAAAAATCGTTTGACTATTCGACCATTCGATAGTCAAAGTACTGTCTCTTTAAGAAAAAACTTCGACCCCCTAGTTCGCCACCTAAAAGCTACCGAACCCAATGTTAGGTCCCCATAGGCTTGGCTAAGTTTTTTTGGTCGAAGGATAATCCTTCGATCGTTGGATTAAAATCCTTCGAATCGTTCAATTCGAAGGATTTAATCGTTCGATCGAAGGATTATTCCTTCTATCATTCGATCGCAGTTTTTGCGCAAAATCCTTTGACTTCGATATTGGAAGTCGAAGGATTTTCATTCCCAGTCGAATATCGAGGGTTAATTAACCCTCGATATTCGACCCTTGATGCATCTGCCCCTAAATGAGATACAATGTACAATAATAAACGCTCCTACTAATAACCTAAGAAAAACAGCAAGAGTCAGTTGTTTGCAGCAGTAAAAAAAAAGTGTTGGAACCCACTAATGAAAATAAATAAATATATTACAAACTACATAAAAATAAATATTTTATAAACTACAAGAAAATATAATATAGGTAACATACTTACCTAAATATACCACAAGTTGATAGATTTTAGTAATCACTGCAATTTAGTTATGGGTCTGGATTTATTATAGGTAATGATATTGATTTAGAACGACAGTATCTTATTCTAATCAATTGTCTAGAAAATGCATTTGATCACCATTGAACTGTTCCTTTAGCAAACAGACTTACACAGGTTGAACCACTTATATCAATTTAGATGGCCACTGTTTTGTAACCTCCATGCTTTTATGTCTCCAGAGGAAAGCTTTGGATTACCATCATTCTCTATTTGCACCTGGAAGTACAGATCTTGTGGCCCTTCTTGCATCCCGACATGCCAAGATCCTCTGGGAGAGAAGTGCACCCTAACCCTTATGTAAGTAGTAGTAATATAACTTCTCATAATCAGATTGACCTCTCAGGAGTCCACTGGGTCTGAGAACATGAACAGTTGGGATGTAGCAAGATTGTGAAAGCCACAGAATGAAGATCATTGATCTAGAGAAGGAATGCTCTTTTCAGGCTGTTATTAACTGTCTTGTTGCCTTTTTTATTTTTAGAGTGGAAGGCTGCTACCCCACCTGTGCCCCGGGAATGGTTTTCGATGAAGTTACCCATCGTTGTGTGAATAAGGATGACTGTAAGTTCCTATTATTCAGCTCTTGGAGTAAAACTCATACTCAAATAAAACACTTTAATCTCATTATAAGGCAAGATTCTTACATGCCATAACTTTCTTTGGTGAAAGAATGACTTGAAAAGAACCCCCTATCCCATCACCCATAATCATGTTTTATTATATATATATATAAATTGTACCCCAAATTAAAAAAAATAGATCTGTACACTAACATCTTGTGATATGATTGCAGGTGTGTCCATTCCTACAGTATCACCAACTCCAGTGCCACCAACACCAACCAAGGTAATTAGCTCACTGAATTCTGAACTTCTACATATCCACCACCAGTTAATTGTGGTAAGATTAACACTAACTTCAAACCGGGGTTATTCAAACTGCCTTTCTCCACTGGATTTTGAACATACAAAGGCCAGATAACCTTCTCTGTATTAAACTTTATTATATAAGATAAGATATATAATAAGATTATATAACATGTTGCAATGCCATATTATCTACACACAGTATATTTGGCCAAAACTGATATTGTGTGTATATATTACAGGAACCGTGCAAAGATGTAACTTGTATAGAAATGAATTGCAAGGTTGGAGAAACTAAAGTGGAAATTATAACAACAGATCCCTGCTGCCCACGTTATAAATGCGGTAAGTAATGGGTGATATATGTTTGGCATGTGTTAGTTGGGGTTGATTAGTCTATGTATAGATTTGTGGATAATGGCCCCATCTGTATAATAAATAGTCAATTTTTATCCCAGTTTAATTAAACTATTACAAGTATGAAATCCATTATCCGGAAGTCCGTTATCCAGAAAGCTCTGAATTGTGGAAAGACTGCCCCATAGACTGAATTTTATCCAAATAAACTACATTTTTAAATATGGTTTCCTTTTTTCTGTTATAATAAAACAGTTCCTTGTACTTGATCCCAACTAAGATATAATGAATCCTTATTGGAAACAAAACCAGCCTATGCAGTTTATTTAATGTGCAAATGATTTTCTAGTAGACTTATGGTATGAAGATACAAATTATGGAAAGATCAATTATCTATAAAAGCCCAGGTCCCGAGCATTCTGGATTACAGGTCCCATACCTGAACTATAACCCAGTGTTATTTATATTGTATATTGGACTCATATTATTGTATGTATGGTTTTTGCAGAGGTCATTCCTACTACCCCAGCACCACCAACAACACCGGTAAGTATCTTCAATGATATTAAAATCTTTATCACATTTTGTTTATGATATGGACCATCCAGTGTCTCCCCATAGAACTGCACTGTGTAAAACAAATTATACCTGATGTGACAAACACCACAGGACAAGTCATTTCAGTCTTTTAGTTTTGGTGGCCAGTTAAAGCTCACATTACTTAGCCATCACATTTACAGAATAATATACTCCAACATTTATGAGTTTATTTATCAAAAATCGAATTTGTGATGTTTTAGAAAAAAAACTCCAATACCGCAAATTTGTGAGTTTACAAGATTAAAAAAAAGGTTTGAATTTTGCATAGGACAACTTTCACTGACTTCTGCATAAACTTTAACGCATTATTGATGGCAACGTTTTACATTTCAGTTTTTTGTGCTTAAGAAATACCAAACATTTGAGTATATGAAAATAGAATTCGAATTTGTGAGTTTTCGTGCGAAAAAAAATTCGAATTGTGGCAAAAATTTTGATTTAAACACTGATAAATCTAAAAGATGACTTTTATTTTTATCTATTTATTAGTTCTGTCTTCTAGTTAATTATCATTATTATGCATAAAAAAAAGGAATAAGATTATTGTCCTTCCTTGCTCTGGAAGAGATATTGGGACTAAATGAATATCAACTACGGGACTTTATATTTACATAATATTTGTGTCCATTCACAGAATCCATGTAAAGATGTCAAATGTAATATTCCAACATGCAAGACTGAAGAAACACTTGTACAAGTTACATCAACAGATCCTTGCTGCCCAAAATACACATGTCGTAAGTATTTCAATAATGTGTTTAATAACACCATCTACCAGTTTTAGTTTTTGCCCTGAGCCACACAGCACTTTTTTTTGCAGGCAATTCTTGGTTCTTTTTATAGCTTCATTATTCTTTTAGAAGATAATTGTTATAATAGCTATTAGTGATGGGAGAATTTGCGAAAAATTTGCGAAATGGCGTCGGCATCTCGTTTTTGACGCCGGCGCCCGTTTTTGATGCCGGCGATTTTTTGTCGTGCATTTATTCGCTGTCGGCGAATCGCGGAAATTCGCTGCGAATTCGCGCCTGGCGAATAAATTCGCCCATCACTAATAGCTATCCATCTTTTGCTGGGTTTCAACAACCTGCCGGTGGGCCACAGGTTGGGCTTAATAGTTTTTGCCAGAATTTTTCAAACATTGAGCAGTTGACCTGTATATTTACAAAATAGTAGAAATGAATCTCTCTTTTTATTATATGAAGATTTAACTTCTCTAGCTCTCAATATTAAGTCATGCCTTGATTTTGCATCTGCTTACAGAGTGCCTGGTCATATGCAGCTCTCCACCTGTTTGTAGAAATGGAAGACCACCCATACAACATTTCGACCCAACTTCTCAGTGTTGTCCCCAATATGAATGCCGTAAGTACCCACATTATTAAAGCAAACAAAACAACAAACAAAAGAATACATAGTAGGCACCAAGACTATTGACGGGCGAATCTGACCCGTTTTGCTTTACGAAAAGGCAAAAAATTTGGCAAATGCATTGAAATCTATGGGCAACAATTTTTTTTGACACGTGAGGGACGCAACAATTTTTTTCACCCAAGTCTTTTTTTCTGTGTGTCTTTTTTGTAGTGAAACCTGGCGAAAAAGTTCAGTCATCACTAACCAGGATCTCTGATTAGGGCATACTTTATAAAGAGACATGGTTCTCTTTTATTGCCATTTATGTTTTTCCAAGGTATTACATGGCTTATTCCTTGACTGTTTTTAATTTCCTTTACAGTTGCAGAGACAACGACAGCTCCTCCAAGGAGCCCAACTCCTCCGGTAAGGAATCACCAAAACCTTATACTATGGTTTATGTCAACAGCTCCATTTAAGATTATTGAATAATCTGAACAGTAAACGCTTTATAATTATTGTTTGATTGATATCTCAGTATTCCATACATTAATCTACCGTATCAGCTGTGGACATCCTCTAAGCTGCAGTGTTATTTTGGTCAACTTGATGTTGGCCGTTTAATATATACTAAATATCCAATATGCAATCTCAACAGAGGGCACACATTTTGCATTTTAAGGCATTAATGAATTCTGTTGATTACAGGAGCAATGCAAGGGTGTGACATGTGAAATAGTGACTTGTGCAGAGGGTGCCGATAAAGTGGCAGTTGCCTCAACTGATCCATGCTGTTCCCGCTATGTGTGTGGTAAGTTCTAAAGTAACATAAGAATACTACTACTTCATAATACTAAATACAGAAAAATATTTACTTGTGAAACTTTATCATATATGAAAGGAGCAAAGACAAAGCAGATATATCTACAAGGTATAAATAAACAACAACCAATAACTGAGACAAGGTAAAGAGGACCCTGCCCAAAACGCGTTTACAATCTAAAATGTAGTCATGAAGGGTACCTATAGCCCTTCCAGAAATATTCCCACAGGAAATGTGGCCTTATGCAGCCTACACTCCTGTTGAAAGAAGTTCTAGGCATCACATAAAGGACCTTGGTATTGATGTATTTTTCCAGACTATAGCCTGGGCTACATCTACTTATGTACCCATTACAACTGTCCACTAATTGGCACCTAAGATGGTTATTAATGCTCCCATTGGGGGGGCACCTACCATTTCCCTCAATTGGAGTGACCTGCAGACCCACCGTGATTTTTTTTAATCTAGGTGCTTCTTCCATACAAGGTGTTATCATGTGCACATTTTAATTTTGATTGCTGTTTGTTCACAGTTACACCAACAACTCCTACTCCAATCAAGCCTACAACACTGGTAAGAATCTCAAAATGAAGACCAACAATATCTCTAAGTTATTATTATTACTATTATTAAACACACCTGTGAATATGTATAAAGTGTTTTAACTTTTCATAAAAGGAATCATGCAAGGATGTGAAATGTGAAGTGGTGACATGCTCCTTGGGAGAAAGAAAGACAGAGGTTCCTTCAGCAGATCCCTGCTGTCCACGTTATGAGTGTTGTAAGTTCTAAAATATAAATCTTTCAAATATTACGTTTACAACTCTGTCTCTGTACAATGACTGTGCGATGTGTGAGTTATCGAATTTGCTTTTGAAGTCTCTTTATTTGTTGCTTACAGATCCAGAGCCAACTACAACCCCAACTACAACTCTGGTAAGATTCTGCCAATCTCTTTGCATACATTTATTTCCTCAAATACTTGTTCAGTAGCTACAATTTTGGGTATTTTCTGTAGATACAGAAAAATTCTTATTTAATTTAGTAGGTTATGCCAACAACTATAATCCTAATCTTAACACAAAATATTGTATATGGTAAAACTCATCATATGTGAATGCTGTAATTTTTTTTCATTGTAGGAACTATGCAAGTATGTGACATGTCAAACAGTGACATGTGCAGATGGAGAAACTCAGATGGAAGCTCCTTCAGCAGACCCCTGCTGCCCACGTTATATTTGTGGTGAGTTACAAGTTGATATGACCTGCAGCAGCTGAACTGAACCTGCAAGAAATGACTTTACCTTATCAAAAAAGTTGTGAATAATAATAATTCAATTCTTATTTTTCTATCACTTTACAGTTCCAGAGACAACTACTACACCTGCACCAGAGGTAAAATTCCACTAATAATTTGCAATGTCTAGCAAACCTGATGGGCCTCACTTACTGATTTGTGGGAAGTCCTATAGTAGAAAACAGAAGATCAGTTATGTTTATCTTAATAAACAGTTGCTTTGACATATCCATCTAAATCAAATAATCTCATCATCATCCCATGGAGTAGAATCTTGATAGGCAAATTTTTTTTGTATGTGTTGACAAGGTTGATATTTATTTACTACTTAACCATGTAAACAAAACATTCATGGCAACTTCTTATTTACAGGATCAAATCAATATAATATTCTTGAACCAATATGTTCAAGAATATTAGTTTATTTGTAATGAGATAATTGCCTTTGGTGGATGTTTAACAGCAGGATTATTCAATAGAAGCCCAGGATAGAGAAACACAGAACATACTTAAAGGAAAAATATTGTTGTCAAAGAGTGAAGTTAATAGTGAAGTTCCGCCAGTAGAGTGAAATTCCGCCACTCTCCATTCATTTCTATGGGATTTTTATAGGCGTATTTATCAAAGGGTGAACTTTCACTTTCACCCATTGATAAATACGTCTTTCAAAATCCCATAGAAATGAATTGAGAGCTGCGGGATTTCACTCTAGTGGCAGAAATTTTTATAGCATTAATTCTATTGACTGAACCATAAATCAAAAGTATCTATTTAGGCACAGACCATTGTATTGTATGGACAAAAGGAAAAAAGGTAAAAAACTACAAATAACAAATCAAATTGTTTTCATTGTAGGAGCCATGCAGTCATGTGACATGTACAGATGTGATATGCGCCGCTGGATATATTAAGACTGAAGCTCCTTCAGGAGATCCCTGCTGCAAACGTTTTGTGTGTGGTAAGTACAAACATAAGGATATTTAATTTGTTTCCTTTATTTTAGTCGTGCCCTGAAATGACCGGCACTGCTCTCCACGCAAGTTTCTCATGTCTGATTTCTACTGTTCATTCCATCTTATGAATAAACATAAACAAGAAATTTACAGTTGACTGTTCTTCTTTAGCCAGTGTTAATTTTCTTAAGTAAAAAGGCTTATAGGTCTATTATGAGTTATTATTTAAGTTGGGGAATACACATATTACTTTAATTACTTGGATAGCAGAGTAAAAAAGGTCTCAGAGAGCTCTGATGGTGTTTTTGTAATTTATTTTGTTTTGTGTTTTTTACAGTTCCACCATCATTCACAACTCCATCGACAACCACAACTCCACTCCCAGTAAGTTCCCACCATCTCTTACCAATGTGACCTGTTCATGTGGTTTCTCTCTTGATGGGCTGTTGCATGTCCAGTAGTAAAGTATGAAACTGTTTTCTAGGCAATTGCAAATGCCAGATACTGATGCCCCTCAGTTCTTTAAGGATTTCTTAAAAATAACCACTGATAGCCGTAAACTTACAAATATACATTTTTAGCAAGTATTGTTTTAACAAGTCATGGTTGTTAATTTAGTTACTATAATTATCTGTTTCCAAACTGCCTTGGTATTATAAAAGATTCTGTTTGTAAAAACTATGGCCTTAACAGGGACATTTACCCATCTGTGTATCGTATGGGGCAGATTTATCAAAGGTCCAGGGGAATTTTATAATTAAAAAAAATTGAATTTCCAGCTATTTTTTGTGTAATTCGACTAGGGAATAGTCCAAATTCAATTCGAATTTGAAAAAAATTCAAAAGTTAGAATATCGAAATTTATCATATACTGTCTCTTTAAAAATTCGACTTTGACCGTTCGCCATCTTAAACCTGCCGAATTGCTATTTTAGCCTATGGGGACCTCCTAGAACCTATTTGGAGTCGATTGTAGACTTTGAAAATTCTACATTTTTTTGTTGGAATGTTATTGAAAATTAACCTATTAGGCCAAAGAATACTTCAACTTAATTTCATTTGGTCTTTTTGAATTCAAATTCAGAGTGCTTTTCTGAGCACTTTTGCAATTGAATCTCAAAAACTTGATTGTATTAAAGTGTGTGAAAGAACAACTCAATCAACTCCCATTTCTACTATTCATTTTAAATCTCAAAGTTATTTTTTCAACAATTGTAATTTCACAAGGCTCATATATTCAAATGGTTCATATATCTTTAATCTGATAAATCAGAAAACTTCATTATGAAAACAATTGAAAGTGTGTCATTTAACTGTGAAAAATCTGTAGATAAAATCTTTTATACTTCTCATCGCAGGAAACATGTCAGTATGTGACCTGTGCAGATGTGACATGCGCAGATGGAGAAACTAAGATGGAAGGTCCAAAAACAGATCCCTGCTGCACACGTTATGTGTGTGGTAAGTTCAAAATAGAAATATATTTTAATGAGAGGGGTTGTAAAAGCATGTTATTATTTGTAATTAAGTCAAATGTAAAGATTGTTGACAATATATTTATTTATTTGTCATTTTCTTTTGAAATTCTGAGATTCAGTCAGTGAAGTATACAAAAGTGGATTCCAATAATACCCACAATTATGTATGTTGCTTAATACTTGATAAAGCTCTATTTATAAAACTCAGAGGAGATTTACACAAGGGGAAAATATTTCAATGCAAAAACTTCTCTTGATGTCCACTGAGTGTTGCCCATCCTTAATGCCAATAGCACCATGAGAAAAATGTAAACCGAATAAAACAACAGTAGATGGATCCCTGGTTTATGGCAACGACAATGGTGCAAACATGAGAAAATAGTATGTTTTTTAGCAAAATAAAAAAACGTGTTGTGATTGGAAACAAATGTTAATGTAAAATGTTTTCTCTTCACAGTGCCAGGAACAATAACAACCCCACCACCGGTAAGCTGACACCAAGCACTCACAATACCTGACTATTATGTTTTACAAAAGCTAGGTAGAACATGAGAACAACAACCATATTCACAGAATTAATGGAAATGTATATTTTTAGACACTTATATATCACAACAAAATTAAATAAATCCCTTATTCCATTAATTTAGTGCACCCCCCAGTTCTATGAAAACAACATTTCCTGTATTTAAGACACTTGAAATGTGAATGTTGGGATTTTTTTCATTGTAGGAAATATGCAAATATGTTAAATGTGCAACAGTGACATGTGCAGATGGAGAAACTCAGATGGAAGCTCCTTCAGCAGACCCCTGCTGCCCACGTTATATTTGTGGTAAGTACCAAGTTGATATGACCTGCAGCAGCTGAACTTCCAATGCCAGTAATTCCCATTAAATTATTAAAAAAGTTGTGAATAATAATAATTTAGCTCTTATTTTTCTATTACTTTACAGTTCCAGAGACAACTACTACACCTGCACCAGAGGTAAAATTCCACTAATAATTTGCAATGTCTAGCAAACCTGATGGACTTCACTTACTGATTTGTGGGAAGTCCTATAGTAGAATACAGAAGATCAGTTATGTATATCTTAATAACAGTTGCTTTGACATATCCATCTAAATCAAATAATCTCATCATCATCCCATGGAATAGAATCTTGATAGGCAAAATCTTTTTTGTATGTGTATGACGAAGCTGATATTAATTATGCAAAAATCCCGAAAAATTAGTGATTTAGTTTTTTAAATAAATCTGACTTTTAAAAAAATCACAAATTTTTCAGAATTTATTAAACCCAGAGGGTGGGAAAAGTCTGAATCTGAAAATCCAGCATCTCAGACCTGTTGAGGTTGCATATAATTCAATGGGAGAACGCCAATGATTTTTTGATGTGCGCTGGGTTTTTGACAATACCCCAAACTTTTTGGAGTTTTCGGGCAAAATTCTGAGTTTTCGGGTGAAAAATTCGAAAAAATTGTGAAGATCTGATGAAAAATCCAAAAAAATCATGAAAAACAGATTTTTCCCTGCAAAACTTTTTTCGGGAAAGTGTATTAATAAAGAAGCCCCAAAAACCTGTGCAGATCTGGTCTGAGTTTTTTCAGAAAATATTGAGATAAATTCGCACTTTGATAAATAACCCCCTTCCTGTATCAACTGCTCCAACTGCATCCCACTATACAAATGTCAGGAGAAATCATAGCATTAATTCTATTGGCTGATCCATCTAAAAAAGTATCTATTTAGGCACAGACCATTGTATTGTATGGAGAAAAGGTAAAAAAAGGTGAAAAACTATAAATAACAAATCAAATTGTTTTCATTGTAGGAGCCATGCAGTCACGTGACATGTACAGATGTGACATGCGTCGCTGGATATATTAAGACTGAAGCTCCTTCAGGAGATCCCTGCTGCAAACGTTTTGTGTGTGGTAAGTACAATCATTAGGATATTTAATTTCTTTCCTTTATTTTAGTGGTGCCCTGAAATGACCGGCACTGCTCTCCATGCAAGTTACTCATGTCTCATTTCTACTGTTCATTCCATCCTATGAATAAACATAAACAAGAAATTTACAGTTGACTGTTCTTCTTTAGCCAGTGTTAATTCTCTTAAGTAAAAAGGTTTATAGGTCTATTATGAGTTAATATTTAAGGTGGGGAATACACATATTACTTTAATTACTTGGACAGCAGAGTGAAAAATGTCTCAGAGAGCTCTGATGGTGTTTTTTGTAATTTATTTTGGTTTGTTTTTTTACAGTTCCACCGTCATTCACAACTCCATCGACAACCACAACTCCACTCCCAGTAAGTTCCAACCATCTCTTACCAATGTGACCTGTTCATGTGGTTTCTCTCTTGATGGGCTGTTGCATGTCCAGTAGTACAAATATGAAACAGTTTTCTAGGCAATTGCAAATGCCAGATACTGATGCCCCTCAGTTCTTTAAGGATTTCTTAAAAATAACCGCTGATAGCCCTAAACTTACAAATATACATTCTTAGCAAGTATTGTTTTAACAGGTCATGGTTATTAATTTAGTTACAATAATTATCTGTTTCCAATCTGCCTTGGTATTATAAAAGATTCTGTTTGTAAAAACTATGGCCTTAACAGGGACATTTACCCATCTGTGTATCATATCCAGCTATTTTTTGTGTGATTCGACTAGGGAATAGTCCAAATTCAATTCGAATTTGAAAAAAATTCATAAGTTAGAATATCTAAATCATGAATATCTAATCATGTACTGTCTCTTTAAAAATTCGACTTCGACCGTTCGCCATCTAAAACCTGCCGAATTGCTATTTTAGCCTATGGGGACCTATTTGGAGAAAATTATGGACTTTGAAAATTCTACATTTTTTGTAGGAATTTTATTGAAAATTAACCTATTAGGCCAAAAAATACTCCAACTTAATTTCGTTTGATCTTTTTGAATTCGAATTTTGACATTTTTCAAATTCGAAATTCGACCCTTGATAAATATGCCCCTTAATATAAAATTGTTCAGAGTGCTTTTCTGAGCACTTTTGCAATTGAATCTCAAAACCTTGATTGTATTAAAGTGTGTGAAAGAACAACTCAATCAACTCCCATTTCTACTATTCATTTTAAATCTCAAAGTTAGTTTTTTCAACAATTGTAATTTCAAAAGGCTCAAATTTTTTAATTCAAAATGTTCATATATTTTTAATCTGATAAATCAAAAAACTTCATTATGAAATCAATTGAAAGTGTGTCATTTAACTGTGAAAAATCTTTTATACTTCTCATCGCAGGAAACATGTCAGTATGTGACCTGTGCAGATGTGACATGCGCAGATGGAGAAACTAAGATGGAAGGTCCAAAAACAGATCCCTGCTGCACACGTTATGTGTGTGGTAAGTTCAAAATAGAAATATATTTTAATGAGAGGGGTTGTAAAGGCATGTAATTATTTGTAATTAAGTCATATGTGAAGATTGTGGACAATGTATTTATTTATATGTCATTTGTTTTGGAAATTCTGAGATTCAGTCAGTGAAGTATACAAAAGTGGATTGCAATAATACACACAATTATTTATGTTGCTTAATGCTTGATAGAGCTCTATTTATAAAACTCAGAGGTGATTTCCACAAGGGGAACATATTTCAATGCAGAAATTTCTCTTGTTATCCATTGAGTGTTGCCCATCCTTACTGCCAATTGCACCATGAGAAAAAATGTAAACCGAATAAAACAACAGTAGATGGATCCCTGATATATGGCAACAACAAAGGTGCAAACAGGAGGAAATAGTATGTTTTTTAGCAAAAAAAAACATGTGTTGTGATTGTAAAGTGTTAATGTGAATTGTTTTCTTTTCACAGTGCCAGGAACAATAACAACCCCACCACCGGTAAGTTGAAACCAAGCACTCACAATACATGACTATTATGTTTTACTAAAGTTAGCTAATGCATAAGAACAACAACCATATTCACAGAATTAAATGAAAACTATACCCCCCAAACAATGTAGGTCTCTATTAAAAAAAAAAAAACTGAGTAAAAAAGCTAATGTGTAAAACCCTGCTTCATGTAAATGAACCATTATCATAATAATATACTTTTTAAGTAGTATGTGCCATTGGGTAATCATAAATAGAAAATTGCCATTTTAAAAAATAAGGGCCGCCCCCCTGAGATCGTACGATTCACTGTGCACACATACAAACCACATGTAAGGTCACATGAGCCAATTAACAGACAGAGTTCTGCCTTTTGCTTCCTCACTTCTTCCTGTTACAGTTAGTGTTGTAGTATTTCTGGTCAGGTGATCTCTGAGGCAGCACAGATAGAGTCACGAAATGGTGGTTCAAGGCAAGAGATGTAAAAGGGTAATATTTATGTAAATATATATTCCAATTTGGTAAGATTCTTTAATATGTCATTCAATTTGATATAAACTATCTGTTGCTTAATAGAGATGTCGCGAACTGTTCGCCGGCGAACTTGTTCGCGCGAACATCGGGTGTTCGCGCTCGCCGGAAGTTCGCGAACGTCGCGCGACGTTCGCCATTTTGGGTTCGCCATTGTTGGCGCTTTTTTTTGCCCTCTCACCCCAGACCAGCAGGTACATGGCAGCCAATCAGGAAGCTCTCCCTTGGACCACTCCCCTTCCCTATAAAAACCGAAGCCCTGCAGCTTTTTTTCACTCTGCCTGTGTGTGCTGAAGAGATAGTGTAGGGAGAGAGCTGCTGCCTGTTAGTGATTTCAGGGACAGTTGAAAGTTTGCTGGCTAGTAATCGTTTTGATACTGCTCTGTTATTGGAGGGACAGAAGTCTGCAGGGGTTTGAGGGACATTTAAGCTTAGGTAGCTTTGCTGGCTAGTAATCTACCTTCTACTGCAGTGCTCTGTATGTAGCTGCAGTGGGCAGCTGTCCTGCTTCTGATCTCATCTGCTGACTGCTGCAATAGCAATAGTCCTTGTAAGGACTGCTTTTATTTATTTTTTTGTTCCAATACAGAGCAGTATCACGCAGATTACTAGCCAGCAAACTTACTATCATCTGTCCCTGAAATCACTAACAGCTCTCGCCCTACACTATCTCTTCCAAGCACACACAGGCAGATTTTTCAGATACATTTTTGCCCTTGATCCCCCTCTGGCATGCCACTGTCCAGGTCGTTGCACCCTTTAAACAACTTTAAAATCATTTTTCTGGCCAGAAATGTCTTTTGTAGATGTTAAAGTTCGCCTTCCCATTGAAGTCTATGGGGTTCGCGAACCGTTCGCGAACCGCTCGCAATTTTGCGCAAGTTCGCGAATATGTTCGCGAACTTTTTTTCCGACGTTCGCTACATCCCTATTGCTTAAGTATTCATTTTGGGGGTATAGTTTTCCTTTAATGGAAATGTATATTTTTAGACACTTACATAGCATAAAAAAAATTAAACAAATCCCTTATTCCATTAATTTAGTGCACCCCTCGTTCTATAAACACAATATTTTCTCTATTTAAGACAAAATGTGAATGTTGTGATTTTTTCCCTTGTAGGAAATATGCAAATATGTTAAATGTGCAATAGTGACATGTGCAGATGGAGAAACTCAGATGGAAGCTCCTTCAGCAGACCCCTGCTGCCCACGTTATATTTGTGGTAAGTACCAAGTTGATATGACCTGCAGCAGCTGAACTTCCAATGCAAGAATTCCCATTTACCTTATTAAAAAAGTTGTGAATAATAATAATTCAGCTCTTATTTTTCTATTACTTTACAGTTCCAGAGACAACTACTACACCTGCACCAGAGGTAAAATTCCACTAATAATTTGCAATGTCTAGCAAACCTGATGGACTTCACTTACTGATTTGTGGGAAGTCCTATAGTAGAATACGTAGATCAGTTATGTTTATCTTAATAAACAGTTGCTTTGACATATCCATCTAAATCAAATAATCTCATCATCATCCCATGAAGTAGAATCTTGAGAGGCAAAATCTTTTTGTATGTGTTGACAAGGCTGATATTAATTTGCTACTTAGCCATTGTAAACAAAACATTCTTGGCAACGTTTTATTTACAGGATCAAAGTAATATAATATTTTTGAACCAATATGTTCAAGAATATTAGTTTATTTTTAGTGAGCTAATTGCCTTTGGGCTGTCTTTTGAGCAAAAGAAGAGGTAGATGTTTATCAGCAAGATTATTCGAAAGAAGCCCAGGATAGAGATACACAGAACAAAATAGAAGGAAAAATAGTGTTGGGAATAGTGTCTAGTATTCATAAACAATAAATATGTTACGTTTGTGTAGCGAAGTTCACCTTTATGAATGTTTGGCAAAATAGTATGGACCTTATTTTTCAGTTTGGACTAAATTAAAAATATGACTTGTTTTCTTTATATTTGAATCACTTTAGGGGGTTATTTACTAAACTCCAAATGCAAAAATCCCGAAAAATTTGTGATTTTTTTTAAAAAAAATCGGACTTTTAAAAAAAAATCACAAATTTTTCAGAATTTATTAAACCCAGAGGGTGGGAAAAGTCCGAATCTGAAAATCCAGCATCTCAGACCTGTTGAGGTTGCATATAAGCCAATGGGAGAAGTCCCAATGATTTTTTGATGTGCGCTGGGTTTTTGACAATACCTCGAATGTTTCTGAGTTTTCGGGTAAAATTCTGAATTTTCAGGTGAAAAATCCAGAAAAAATTGTGAAGATCGGATGAAAAATCCCAAAAAAATCAAGAAAATCAGATTTTTCACGATTTTTTCAGAAAATATTGAGACAAATTCGGACTTTGATAAATAACCCCCTTACTGTATCAACTGCTCCAACTGCATCCCACTACACAAATGTCAGGAGAACTCATAGCATTAATTCTATGGCTGAACCATCAATCAAAACTATCTATTTAGGCACAGACCATTGTATTGTATGGACAAAAGGTAAAAAAAAGGTAAAAAACTATAAATAAATCAAATTGTTTTCATTGTAGGAGCCATGCAGTCATGTGACATGTACAGATGTGATATGCGCCGTTGGATTTATTAAGACTGAAGCTCCTTCAGGAGATCCCTGCTGCAAACGTTTTGTGTGTGGTAAGTACAAACATAAGGATGTTTTATTTGTTTCCTTTATTTTAGTGGTGCCCTGAAATGACCGGCATTGCTCTCCACGCAAGTTACTCATGTCTCATTTCTACTGTTCATTCCATCTCATGAATATTCATAAACAAGAAATTTACAGTTGACTGTTATTCTTTAACCAGTGTTAATTCTCTTAAGTAAAAAGGCTTATAGGTCTATTATGAGTTATTATTTAAGTTGGGGAATACACATATTACTTTAATTACTTGGACAGCAGAGTGAAAAAGGTCTCAGAGAACTCTGGTGGTGTTTTTGTAATTTTATTTTGTTTGTTTTTTTACAGTTCCACCATCATTCACAACTCCATCGACAACCACAACTCCACTCCCAGTAAGTTCCCACCATCTCTTACCAATGTGACCTGTTCATGTGGTTTCTCTCTTGATGGGCTGTTGCATGTCCAGTAGTACAAGCATGAAACTGTTTTATATGCAATTGCAAACGCCAGATACTAATGCCCCTCAGTTCCTTAAGGATTTCTCAAAAATAACCACTGATAGCCCTAAACTTACAAATATACATTCTTAGCAAGTATTGTTTTAACAAGTCATGGTTATTAATTTAGTTACTATAATTATCTGTTTCCAAACTACCTTGGTATTATAAAAGATTCTGTCTTTAAAAACTATGGCCTTAACAGGGACATTTACCCATCTGTGTATCGTATGGGGCAGATTAATCAAAGGTCCAGGTAAATTTTATAATTAAAAAAATTAGAATTTCTAGCTATTTTTTGTGTAATTCGACTAGGGAATAGTCCAAATTTAATTTTAATTTGAAATATAATTCCAAAGTTAGAATATCAAAATTTATCGGGTACTGTCTCTTTAAAAATTCGACTTCGACCGTTCGCCATCTAAAACCTGCCAAATTGCTGTTTTAGCCTATGGGGACCTCCTAAAACCTATTTGGAGTCAATTGTGGACTTTTAAAATTCTACATTTTTTTGTAGGAATGTTATTAAAAATGAACCTATTATGCCAAAAAATACTTCAATTTAATTTCGTTTGGTCTTTTTGAATTCGAATTTTGATTTTTTTCAAATTCAAAATTCGACCCTTGATAAATATGCCCCTTAATGCCCCTTAATGTAAAATTGTTCATAGTGCTTTTCTGAGCACTTTTGCAATTGAATCTCAAAAACTTGATTGTATTTAAGTGTGTGAAAGAACAACTCAACCAACTCCCATTTCTACTATTCATTTTAAATCCCTGAAAATTGTAATTTCAAAAGGCTCAAATTTTTTAAATCAAATGGTTCATATATCTTTAATCTGATAAATCAGAAAACTTCATTATGAAAACAATTGAAAGTGTGTCATTTAACTGTGAAAAATCTGTAGATAAAATCTTTTATACTTCTCATTGCAGGAAACATGTCAGTATGTGACCTGTGCAGATGTGACATGCGCAGATGGAGAAACTAAGATGGAAGGTCCAAAAACAGATCCCTGCTGCACACGTTATGTGTGTGGTAAGTTCAAAATAGAAATATTTTTTAATGAGAGGGGTTGTAAAGGCATTTTATTATTTGTAATTAAGTCAAATGTAAAGATTGTTGACAATATATTTATTTATTTGTCATTTGCTTTTGAAATTCTGAGATTCAGTCAGTGAAGTATACAAAAGTGGATTCCAATAATACCCACAATTATGTATGTTGCTTAAACTTGATAAAGCTCTATTTATAAAACTCAGAGGAGATTTAGACAAGGGGAAATATTTCAATGCAAAAACTTCTCTTGATGTCCATTGAGTGTTGCCCATCCTTACTGCCAATTGCACCATGAGAAAAAATGTAAACCGAATAAAACAACAGTAGATGGATCCCTGATATATGGCAACGACAATGGTGCAAACATGAGAAAATAGTATGTTTTTTAGCAAAATAAAAAAACGTGTTGTGATTGGAAACAAATGTTAATGTAAAATGTTTTCTCTTCACAGTGCCAGGAACAATAACAACCCCACCACCGGTAAGCTGACACCAAGCACTCACAATACATGACTATTATGTTTAACTAAAGCTAGGTAGAACATGAGAACAACAACCATATTCACAGAATTAATGGAAATGTATATTTTTAGACACTTATATAGCATAACAAAATTAAACAAATACCTTATTCCATTAATTTAGTGCACCCCCAGTTCTATGAAAACAATATTTCCTGTATTTAAGACACTTGAAATGTGAATGTTGTGATTTTTTTCATTGTAGGAAATATGCAAATATGTTAAATGTGCAACAGTGACATGTGCAGATGGAGAAACTCAGATGGAAGCTCCTTCAGCAGACCCCTGCTGCCCACGTTATATTTGTGGTAAGTACCAAGTTGATATGACCTGCAGCAGCTGAACTTCCAATGCAAGAATTCCCATTTACCTTATTAAAAAAGTTGTGAATAATAATAATTCAGCTCTTATTTTTCTATTACTTTACAGTTCCAGAGACAACTACTACACCTGCACCAGAGGTAAAATTCCACTAATAATTTGCAATGTCTAGCAAACCTGATGGACTTCACTTACTGATTTGTGGGAAGTCCTATAGTAGAATACGTAGATCAGTTATGTTTATCTTAATAAACAGTTGCTTTGACATATCCATCTAAATCAAATAATCTCATCATCATCCCATGAAGTAGAATCTTGAGAGGCAAAATCTTTTTGTATGTGTTGACAAGGCTGATATTAATTTGCTACTTAGCCATTGTAAACAAAACATTCTTGGCAACGTTTTATTTACAGGATCAAAGTAATATAATATTTTTGAACCAATATGTTCAAAAATATTAGTTTATTTTTAGTGAGCTAATTGCCTTTGGACTGTCTTTTGAGCAAAAGAAGAGGTAGATGTTTATCAGCAAGATTATTCGAAAGAAGCCCAGGATAGAGATACACAGAACAAAATAGAAGGAAAAATAGTGTTGGGAATAGTGTCTAGTATTCATAAACAATAAATATGTTACGTTTGTGTAGCGAAGTTCACCTTTATGAATGTTTGGCAAAATAGTATGGACCTTATTTTTCAGTTTGGACTAAATTAAAAATATGACTTGTTTTCTTTATATTTTAATCACTTTAGGGGGTTATTTACTAAACTCCAAATGCAAAAATCCCGAAAAATTTGTGATTTTTTTTTTAAAAAAATCGGACTTTTAAAAAAAAATCACAAATTTTTCAGAATTTATTAAACCCAGAGGGTGGGAAAAGTCCGAATCTGAAAATCCAGCATCTCAGACCTGTTGAGGTTGCATATAAGCCAATGGGAGAAGTCCCAATGATTTTTTGATGTGCGCTGGGTTTTTGACAATACCTCGAATGTTTCTGAGTTTTCGGGTAAAATTCTGAATTTTCAGGTGAAAAATCCAGAAAAAATTGTGAAGATCGGATGAAAAATCCCAAAAAAATCAAGAAAATCAGATTTTTCACGATTTTTTCAGAAAATATTGAGACAAATTCGGACTTTGATAAATAACCCCCTTACTGTATCAACTGCTCCAACTGCATCCCACTACACAAATGTCAGGAGAACTCATAGCATTAATTCTATGGCTGAACCATCAATCAAAACTATCTATTTAGGCACAGACCATTGTATTGTATGGACAAAAGGTAAAAAAAAGGTAAAAAACTATAAATAAATCAAATTGTTTTCATTGTAGGAGCCATGCAGTCATGTGACATGTACAGATGTGATATGCGCCGCTGGATTTATTAAGACTGAAGCTCCTTCAGGAGATCCCTGCTGCAAACGTTTTGTGTGTGGTAAGTACAAACATAAGGATGTTTTATTTGTTTCCTTTATTTTAGTGGTGCCCTGAAATGACCGGCATTGCTCTCCACGCAAGTTACTCATGTCTCATTTCTACTGTTCATTCCATCTCATGAATATTCATAAACAAGAAATTTACAGTTGACTGTTATTCTTTAACCAGTGTTAATTCTCTTAAGTAAAAAGGCTTATAGGTCTATTATGAGTTATTATTTAAGTTGGGGAATACACATATTACTTTAATTACTTGGACAGCAGAGTGAAAAAGGTCTCAGAGAACTCTGGTGGTGTTTTTGTAATTTTATTTTGTTTGTTTTTTTACAGTTCCACCATCATTCACAACTCCATCGACAACCACAACTCCACTCCCAGTAAGTTCCCACCATCTCTTACCAATGTGACCTGTTCATGTGGTTTCTCTCTTGATGGGCTGTTGCATGTCCAGTAGTACAAATATGAAACTGTTTTCTAGGCAATTGCAAACGCCAGATACTAATGCCCCTCAGTTCCTTAAGGATTTCTCAAAAATAACCACTGATAGCCCTAAACTTACAAATATACATTCTTAGCAAGTATTGTTTTAACAAGTCATGGTTATTAATTTAGTTACTATAATTATCTGTTTCCAAACTACCTTGGTATTATAAAAGATTCTGTCTTTAAAAACTATGGCCTTAACAGGGACATTTACCCATCTGTGTATCGTATGGGGCAGATTAATCAAAGGTCCAGGTAAATTTTATAATTAAAAAAATTAGAATTTCTAGCTATTTTTTGTGTAATTCGACTAGGGAATAGTCCAAATTTAATTTTAATTTGAAATATAATTCCAAAGTTAGAATATCAAAATTTATCGGGTACTGTCTCTTTAAAAATTCGACTTCGACCGTTCGCCATCTAAAACCTGCCAAATTGCTGTTTTAGCCTATGGGAACCTCCTAAAACCTATTTGGAGTCAATTGTGGACTTTTAAAATTCTACATTTTTTTGTAGGAATGTTATTAAAAATGAACCTATTATGCCAAAAAATACTTCAATTTAATTTCGTTTGGTCTTTTTGAATTCGAATTTTGATTTTTTTCAAATTCAAAATTCGACCCTTGATAAATATGCCCCTTAATGCCCCTTAATGTAAAATTGTTCATAGTGCTTTTCTGAGCACTTTTGCAATTGAATCTCAAAAACTTGATTGTATTTAAGTGTGTGAAAGAACAACTCAATCAACTCCCATTTCTACTATTCATTTTAAATCCCTGAAAATTGTAATTTCAAAAGGCTCAAATTTTTTAAATCAAATGGTTCATATATCTTTAATCTGATAAATCAGAAAACTTCATTATGAAAACAATTGAAAGTGTGTCATTTAACTGTGAAAAATCTGTAGATAAAATCTTTTATACTTCTCATTGCAGGAAACATGTCAGTATGTGACCTGTGCAGATGTGACATGCGCAGATGGAGAAACTAAGATGGAAGGTCCAAAAACAGATCCCTGCTGCACACGTTATGTGTGTGGTAAGTTCAAAATAGAAATATTTTTTAATGAGAGGGGTTGTAAAGGCATTTTATTATTTGTAATTAAGTCAAATGTAAAGATTGTTGACAATATATTTATTTATTTGTCATTTGCTTTTGAAATTCTGAGATTCAGTCAGTGAAGTATACAAAAGTGGATTCCAATAATACCCACAATTATGTATGTTGCTTAATACTTGATAAAGCTCTATTTATAAAACTCAGAGGAGATTTAGACAAGGGGAAATATTTCAATGCAAAAACTTCTCTTGATGTCCATTGAGTGTTGCCCATCCTTACTGCCAATTGCACCATGAGAAAAAATGTAAACCGAATAAAACAACAGTAGATGGATCCCTGATATATGGCAACGACAATGGTGCAAACATGAGAAAATAGTATGTTTTTTAGCAAAATAAAAAAACGTGTTGTGATTGGAAACAAATGTTAATGTAAAATGTTTTCTCTTCACAGTGCCAGGAACAATAACAACCCCACCACCGGTAAGCTGACACCAAGCACTCACAATACATGACTATTATGTTTAACTAAAGCTAGGTAGAACATGAGAACAACAACCATATTCACAGAATTAATGGAAATGTATATTTTTAGACACTTATATAGCATAACAAAATTAAACAAATACCTTATTCCATTAATTTAGTGCACCCCCAGTTCTATGAAAACAATATTTCCTGTATTTAAGACACTTGAAATGTGAATGTTGTGATTTTTTTCATTGTAGGAAATATGCAAATATGTTAAATGTGCAACAGTGACATGTGCAGATGGAGAAACTCAGATGGAAGCTCCTTCAGCAGACCCCTGCTGCCCACGTTATATTTGTGGTAAGTTCCAAGTTGATATGACCTGCAGCAGCTGAACTTCCAATGCAAGAATTCCCATTACCTTATTAAAAAAGTTGTGAATAATAATAATTCAGCTCTTATTTTTCTATTACTTTACAGTTCCAGAGACAACTACTACACCTGCACCAGAGGTAAAATTCCACTAATAATTTGCAATGTCTAGCAAACCTGATGGACTTCACTTACTGATTTGTGGGAAGTCCTATAGTAGAATACAGAAGATCAGTTATGTATATCTTAATAACAGTTGCTTTGACATTTCCGTCTAAATCAAATAATCTCATCATCATCCCATGGAATAGAATCTTGATAGGCAAAATCTTTTTTGTATGTGTATGACGAAGCTGATATTAATTATGCAAAAATCCCGAAAAATTAGTGATTTATTTTTTAAATAAATCTGACTTTTAAAAAAATCACAAATTTTTCAGAATTTATTAAACCCAGAGGGTGGGAAAAGTCCGAATCTGAAAATCCAGCATCTCAGACCTGTTGAGGTTGCATATAAGTCAATGGGAGAAGGCCAATGATTTTTTGATGTGCGCTGGGTTTTTGAAAATACCCCAAACTTTTTGGAGTTTATGGCAAAATTCTGAGTTTTCGGGTGAAAAATTCAAAAGAATTGTGAAGATCTGATGAAAAATCCAAAAAAATCATGAAAATCCGATTTTTCATGTTTTTTTCCTGCAAATTTTTTTCGGGAAAGTGTATTAATAAAGAAGCCCCAAAAACCTGTGCAGATCTGGTCTGAGTTTTTTCAGAAAATATTGAGATAAATTCGCACTTTGATAAATAACCCCCTTACTGTATCAACTGCTCCAACTGCATCTCACTATACAAATGTCAGGAGAACTCATAGCATTAATTCTATTGGCTGATCCATCAATCAAAAGTATCTATTTAGGCACAGACCATTGTATTGTATGGACAAAAGGTAAAAACAAGGTGAAAAACTATTTATAACAAATCAAATTGTTTTCATTGTAGGAGCCATGCAGTCATGTGACATGTACAGATGTGACATGCGTCGCTGGAGATATTAAGATTGAAGCTCCTTCAGGAGATCCCTGCTGCAAACGTTTTGTGTGTGGTAAGTACAAACATAAGGATATTTTATTTGTTTCCTTAATTTTAGTGGTGCCCAGAAATGACCAGCACTGCTCTCCACGCAAGTTACTCATGTCTCATTTTTACTGTTCATTCCATCCTATGAATAAACATAAACAAGAAATTTACAGTTGACTGTTCTTCTTTAGCCAGTGTTAATTCTCTTAAGTAAAAAGGCTTATATGTCTATCAAGAGTTATTCTTGAAGTTGGGGAATACATATATTACTTTAATTACTTGGATAGCAGAGTGAAAAAGGTCTCAGAGAGCTCTGATGGTGTTTTTGTAATTTTATTTTGTTTTTTTTTACAGTTCCACCGTCATTCACAACTCCATCGACAACCACAACTCCACTCCCAGTAAGTTCCCACCATCTCTTACCAATGTGAGCTGTTCATGTGGTTTCTCTCTTGATGGGCTGTTGCATGTCCAGTAGTACAAATATGAAACAGTTTTCTAGGCAATTGCAAACGCCAGATACTAATGCCCCTCAGTTCCTTAAGGATTTCTTAAAAATAACCACTGATAGCCCTAAACTTACAAATATACATTCTTAGCAAGTATTGTTTTAACAAGTCATGGTTATTAATTTAGTTACTATAATTATCTGTTTCCAAACTACCTTGGTATTATAAAAGATTCTGTCTGTAAAAACTATGGCCTTAACAGGGACATTTACCCATCTGTGTATCGTATGGGGCAGATTAATCAAAGGTCCAGGTGAATTTTATAATTAAAAAAATGAGAATTTCCAGCTATTTTTTGTGTAATTCGACTAGGGAATAGTCCAAATTTAATTTGAATTTGAAATATAATTCGAAAGTTAGAATTTCAAAATTTATCGTGTACTGTCTCTTTAAAAATTCGACTTCGACCGTTTGCCATCTAAAACCTGCTGAATTGCTGTTTTAGCCTATGGGGACCTCCTAAAACCTATTTGGAGTCAATTGTGGACTTTTAAAATTCTACATTTTTTTGTAGGAATGTTATTAAAAATGAACCTATTATGCCAAAAAATACTTCAATTTAATTTCGTTTGGTCTTTTTGAATTCGAATTTTGATTTTTTTCAAATTCAAAATTCGACCCTTGATAAATATGCCCCTTAATGCCCCTTAATGTAAAATTGTTCATAGTGCTTTTCTGAGCACTTTTGCAATTGAATCTCAAAAACTTGATTGTATTTAAGTGTGTGAAAGAACAACTCAATCAACTCCCATTTCTACTATTCATTTTAAATCCCTGAAAATTGTAATTTCAAAAGGCTCAAATTTTTTAAATCAAATGGTTCATATATCTTTAATCTGATAAATCAGAAAACTTCATTATGAAAACAATTGAAAGTGTGTCATTTAACTGTGAAAAATCTGTAGATAAAATCTTTTATACTTCTCATTGCAGGAAACATGTCAGTATGTGACCTGTGCAGATGTGACATGCGCAGATGGAGAAACTAAGATGGAAGGTCCAAAAACAGATCCCTGCTGCACACGTTATGTGTGTGGTAAGTTCAAAATAGAAATATTTTTTAATGAGAGGGGTTGTAAAGGCATTTTATTATTTGTAATTAAGTCAAATGTAAAGATTGTTGACAATATATTTATTTATTTGTCATTTGCTTTTGAAATTCTGAGATTCAGTCAGTGAAGTATACAAAAGTGGATTCCAATAATACCCACAATTATGTATGTTGCTTAATACTTGATAAAGCTCTATTTATAAAACTCAGAGGAGATTTAGACAAGGGGAAATATTTCAATGCAAAAACTTCTCTTGATGTCCATTGAGTGTTGCCCATCCTTACTGCCAATTGCACCATGAGAAAAAATGTAAACCGAATAAAACAACAGTAGATGGATCCCTGATATATGGCAACGACAATGGTGCAAACATGAGAAAATAGTATGTTTTTTAGCAAAATAAAAAAACATGTTGTGATTAGAAACAAAAGTTAATGTAAAATGTTTTCTCTTCACAGTGCCAGGAACAATAACAACCCCACCACCGGTAAGCTGACACCGAGCACTCACAATACATGACTATTATGTTTTACTAAAGCTAGGTAGAACATGAGAACAACAACCATATTCACAGAATTAATGGAAATGTATATTTTTAGACACTTATATAGCATAACAAAATTAAACAAATACCTTATTCCATTAATTTAGTGCACCCCCAGTTCTATGAAAACAATATTTCCTGTATTTAAGACACTTGAAATGTGAATGTTGTGATTTTTTTCATTGTAGGAAATATGCAAATATGTTAAATGTGCAACAGTGACATGTGCAGATGGAGAAACTCAGATGGAAGCTCCTTCAGCAGACCCCTGCTGCCCACGTTATATTTGTGGTAAGTTCCAAGTTGATATGACCTGCAGCAGCTGAACTTCCAATGCAAGAATTCCCATTACCTTATTAAAAAAGTTGTGAATAATAATAATTCAGCTCTTATTTTTCTATTACTTTACAGTTCCAGAGACAACTACTACACCTGCACCAGAGGTAAAATTCCACTAATAATTTGCAATGTCTAGCAAACCTGATGGACTTCACTTACTGATTTGTGGGAAGTCCTATAGTAGAATACAGAAGATCAGTTATGTATATCTTAATAACAGTTGCTTTGACATTTCCGTCTAAATCAAATAATCTCATCATCATCCCATGGAATAGAATCTTGATAGGCAAAATCTTTTTTGTATGTGTATGACGAAGCTGATATTAATTATGCAAAAATCCTGAAAAATTAGTGATTTATTTTTTAAATAAATCTGACTTTTAAAAAAATCACAAATTTTTCAGAATTTATTAAACCCAGAGGGTGGGAAAAGTCCGAATCTGAAAATCCAGCATCTCAGACCTGTTGAGGTTGCATATAAGTCAATGGGAGAAGGCCAATGATTTTTTGATGTGCGCTGGGTTTTTGAAAATACCCCAAACTTTTTGGAGTTTATGGCAAAATTCTGAGTTTTCGGGTGAAAAATTCAAAAAAATTGTGAAGATCTGATGAAAAATCCAAAAAAATCATGAAAATCCGATTTTTCACGTTTTTTTCCTGCAAATTTTTTTCGGGAAAGTGTATTAATAAAGAAGCCCCAAAAACCTGTGCAGATCTGGTCTGAGTTTTTTCAGAAAATATTGAGATAAATTCGCACTTTGATAAATAACCCCCTTACTGTATCAACTGCTCCAACTGCATCCCACTATACAAATGTCAGGAGAACTCATAGCATTAATTCTATTGGCTGATCCATCAATCAAAAGTATCTATTTAGGCACAGACCATTGTATTGTATGGACAAAAGGTAAAAAAAAAGGTGAAAAACTATTTATAACAAATCAAATTGTTTTCATTGTAGGAGCCATGCAGTCATGTGACATGTACAGATGTGACATGCGTCGCTGGAGATATTAAGATTGAAGCTCCTTCAGGAGATCCCTGCTGCAAACGTTTTGTGTGTGGTAAGTACAAACATAAGGATATTTTATTTGTTTCCTTAATTTTAGTGGTGCCCTGAAATGACCAGCACTGCTCTCCACGCAAGTTACTCATGTCTCATTTTTACTGTTCATTCCATCCTATGAATAAACATAAACAAGAAATTTACAGTTGACTGTTCTTCTTTAGCCAGTGTTAATTCTCTTAAGTAAAAAGGCTTATAGGTCTATCAAGAGTTATTCTTGAAGTTGGGGAATACATATATTACTTTAATTACTTGGATAGCAGAGTGAAAAAGGTCTCAGAGAGCTCTGATGGTGTTTTTGTAATTTTATTTTGTTTTTTTTTACAGTTCCACCGTCATTCACAACTCCATCGACAACCACAACTCCACTCCCAGTAAGTTCCCACCATCTCTTACCAATGTGAGCTGTTCATGTGGTTTCTCTCTTGATGGGCTGTTGCATGTCCAGTAGTACAAATATGAAACAGTTTTCTAGGCAATTGCAAACGCCAGATACTAATGCCCCTCAGTTCCTTAAGGATTTCTTAAAAATAACCACTGATAGCCCTAAACTTACAAATATACATTCTTAGCAAGTATTGTTTTAACAAGTCATGGTTATTAATTTAGTTACTATAATTATCTGTTTCCAAACTACCTTGGTATTATAAAAGATTCTGTCTGTAAAAACTATGGCCTTAACAGGGACATTTACCCATCTGTGTATCGTATGGGGCAGATTAATCAAAGGTCCAGGTGAATTTTATAATTAAAAAAATGAGAATTTCCAGCTATTTTTTGTGTAATTCGACTAGGGAATAGTCCAAATTTAATTTGAATTTGAAATATAATTCGAAAGTTAGAATTTCAAAATTTATCGTGTACTGTCTCTTTAAAAATTCGACTTCGACCGTTTGCCATCTAAAACCTGCTGAATTGCTGTTTTAGCCTATGGGGACCTCCTAAAACCTATTTGGAGTCAATTGTGGACTTTGAAAATTCTACATTTTTTGTAGGAATTTTATTGAAAATGAACCTATTATGCCAAAAAATACTTCAATTTAATTTCGTTTGGTCTTTTTGAATTCGAATTTTGATTTTTTTCAAATTTGAAATTCGACCCTTGATAAAGATGCCCCTTAATGTAAAATTGTTCAGAGTGCTTTTCTGAGCACTTTTGCAATTGAATCTCAAAAACTTGATTGTATTTAAGTGTGTGAAAGAACAACTCAATCAACTCCCATTTCTACTATTCATTTTAAATCCCTGAAAATTGTAATTTCAAAAGGCTCAAACTTTTTAAATCACATGGTTCATATATCTTTAATCTGATAAATCAGAAAACTTCATTATGAAAACAATTGAAAGTGTGTCATTTAACTGTGAAAAATCTGTAGATAAAATCTTTTATACTTCTCATCGCAGGAAACATGTCAGTATGTGACCTGTGCAGATGTGACATGCGCAGATGGAGAAACTAAGATGGAAGGTCCAAAAACAGATCCCTGCTGCACACGTTATGTGTGTGGTAAGTTCAAAATAGAAATATATTTCAATGAGAGGGGTTGTAAAGGCATGTTATTATTTGTAATTAAGTCAAATGTAAAGATTGTTGACAATATATTTATTTATTTGTCATTTGCTTTTGAAATTCTGAGATTCAGTCAGTGAAGTATACAAAAGTGGATTCCAATAATACCCACAATTATGTATGTTGCTTAATACTTGATAAAGCTCTATTTATAAAACTCATTGGAGATTTACACAAGGGGAAATATTTCAATGCAAAAACTTCTCTTGATGTCCATTGAGTGTTGCCCACCCTTACTGCCAATTGCACCATGAGAAAAAATGTAAACCGAATAAAACAACAGTAGATGGATCCCTGATATATGGCAACGACAATGGTGCAAACATGAGAAAATAGTATGTTTTTTAGCAAAATAAAAAAACATGTTGTGATTAGAAACAAAAGTTAATGTAAAATGTTTTCTCTTCACAGTGCCAGGAACAATAACAACCCCACCACCGGTAAGCTGACACCGAGCACTCACAATACATGACTATTATGTTTTACTAAAGCTAGGTAGAACATGAGAACAACAACCATATTCACAGAATTAATGGAAATGTATATTTTTAGACACTTATATAGCATAACAAAATTAAACAAATACCTTATTCCATTAATTTAGTGCACCCCCAGTTCTATGAAAACAATATTTCCTGTATTTAAGACACTTGAAATGTGAATGTTGTGATTTTTTTCATTGTAGGAAATATGCAAATATGTTAAATGTGCAACAGTGACATGTGCAGATGGAGAAACTCAGATGGAAGCTCCTTCAGCAGACCCCTGCTGCCCACGTTATATTTGTGGTAAGTTCCAAGTTGATATGACCTGCAGCAGCTGAACTTCCAATGCAAGAATTCCCATTACCTTATTAAAAAAGTTGTGAATAATAATAATTCAGCTCTTATTTTTCTATTACTTTACAGTTCCAGAGACAACTACTACACCTGCACCAGAGGTAAAATTCCACTAATAATTTGCAATGTCTAGCAAACCTGATGGACTTCACTTACTGATTTGTGGGAAGTCCTATAGTAGAATACAGAAGATCAGTTATGTATATCTTAATAACAGTTGCTTTGACATTTCCGTCTAAATCAAATAATCTCATCATCATCCCATGGAATAGAATCTTGATAGGCAAAATCTTTTTTGTATGTGTATGACGAAGCTGATATTAATTATGCAAAAATCCCGAAAAATTAGTGATTTGTATTTTAAATAAATCTGACTTTTAAAAAAATCCCAAATTTTTCAGAATTTATTAAACCCAGAGGGTGGGAAAAGTCCGAATCTGAAAATCCAGCATCTCAGACCTGTTGAGGTTGCATATAAGTCAATGGGAGAAGGCCAATGATTTTTTGATGTGCGCTGGGTTTTTGAAAATACCCCAAACTTTTTGGAGTTTATGGGCAAAATTCTGAGTTTTCGGGTGAAAAATTCGAAAAATTGTGAAGATCTGTTGAAAAATCCAAAAAAATCATGAAAATCGAATTTTTCACGTTTTTTTCCTGCAAATTTTTTTCGGGAAAGTGTATTAATAAAGAAGCCCCAAAAACCTGTGCAGATCTGGTCTGAGTTTTTTCAGAACATATTGAGATAAATTCGCACTTTGATAAATAACCCCTTTACTGTATCGACTGCTCCAACTGCATCCCACTATACAAATGTCAGGAGAACTCATAGCATTAATTCTATTGGCTGATCCATCAATCAAAAGTATCTATTTAGGCACAGACCATTGTATTGTATGGACAAAAGGTAATAAAAAGGTGAAAAACTATAAATAACTAATCAAATTGTTTTCATTGTAGGAGCCATGCAGTCATGTGACATGTACAGATGTGACATGCGTCGCTGGAGATATTAAGACTGAAGCTCCTTCAGGAGATCCCTGCTGCAAACGTTTTGTGTGTGGTAAGTACAAACATAAGGATATTTTATTTGTTTCCTTAATTTTAGTGGTGCCCTGAAATGACCAGCACTGCTCTCCACGCAAGTTACTCATGTCTCATTTTTACTGTTCATTCCATCCTATGAATAAACATAAACAAGAAATTTACAGTTGACTGTTCTTCTTTAGCCAGTGTTAATTCTCTTAAGTAAAAAGGCTTATAGGTCTATCAAGAGTTATTCTTGAAGTTGGGGAATACACATATTACTTTAATTACTTGGATAGCAGAGTGAAAAAGGTCTCAGAGAGCTCTGATGGTGTTTTTGTAATTTTATTTTGTTTTTTTTTTACAGTTCCACCGTCATTCACAACTCCATCGACAACCACAACTCCACTCCCAGTAAGTTCCCACCATCTCTTACCAATGTGAGCTGTTCATGTGGTTTCTCTCTTGATGGGCTGTTGCATGTCCAGTAGTACAAATATGAAACAGTTTTCTAGGCAATTGCAAACGCCAGATACTAATGCCCCTCAGTTCCTTAAGGATTTCTTAAAAATAACCACTGATAGCCCTAAACTTGCAAATATACATTCTTAGCAAGTATTGTTTTAACAAGTCATGGTTATTAATTTAGTTACTATAATTATCTGTTTCCAAACTACCTTGGTATTATAAAAGATTCTGTCTGTAAAAACTATGGCCTTAACAGGGACATTTACCCATCTGTGTATCGTATGGGGCAGATTAATCAAAGGTCCAGGTGAATTTTATAATTAAAAAAATGAGAATTTCCAGCTATTTTTTGTGTAATTCGACTAGGGAATAGTCCAAATTTAATTTGAATTTGAAATATAATTCGAAAGTTAGAATATCAAAATTTATCGGGTACTGTCTCTTTAAAAATTCGACTTCGACCGTTTGCCATCTAAAACCTGCTGAATTGCTGTTTTAGCCTATGGGGACCTCCTAAAACCTATTTGGAGTCAATTGTGGACTTTGAAAATTCTACATTTTTTGTAGGAATTTTATTGAAAATGAACCTATTATGCCAAAAAATACTTCAATTTAATTTCGTTTGGTCTTTTTGAATTCGAATTTTGATTTTTTTCAAATTTGAAATTCGACCCTTGATAAAGATGCCCCTTAATGTAAAATTGTTCAGAGTGCTTTTCTGAGCACTTTTGCAATTGAATCTCAAAAACTTGATTGTATTTAAGTGTGTGAAAGAACAACTCAATCAACTCCCATTTCTACTATTCATTTTAAATCCCTGAAAATTGTAATTTCAAAAGGCTCAAACTTTTTAAATCAAATGGTTCATATATCTTTAATCTGATAAATCATAAAACTTCATTATGAAAACAATTGAAAGTGTGTCATTTAACTGTGAAAAATCTGTAGATAAAATCTTTTATACTTCTCATCGCAGGAAACATGTCAGTATGTGACCTGTGCAGATGTGACATGCGCAGATGGAGAAACTAAGATGGAAGGTCCAAAAACAGATCCCTGCTGCACACGTTATGTGTGTGGTAAGTTCAAAATAGAAATATATTTTAATGAGAGGGGTTGTAAAGGCATGTTATTATTTGTAATTAAGTCAAATGTAAAGATTGTTGACAATATATTTATTTATTTGTCATTTGCTTTTGAAATTCTGAGATTCAGTCAGTGAAGTATACAAAAGTGGATTCCAATAATACCCACAATTATGTATGTTGCTTAATACTTGATAAAGCTCTATTTATAAAACTCATTGGAGATTTACACAAGGGGAAATATTTCAATGCAAAAACTTCTCTTGATGTCCATTGAGTGTTGCCCATCCTTACTGCCAATTGCACCATGAGAAAAAATGTAAACCGAATAAAACAACAGTAGATGGATCCCTGATATATGGCAACGACAATGGTGCAAACATGAGAAAATAGTATGTTTTTTAGCAAAATAAAAAAACGTGTTGTGATTGGAAACAAATGTTAATGTAAAATGTTTTCTCTTCACAGTACCAGGAACAATAACAACCCCACCACCGGTAAGCTGACACCAAGCACTCACAATACATGACTATTATGTTTTACTAAAGCTAGGTAGAACATGAGAACAACAACCATATTCACAGAATTAATGGAAATGTATATTTTTAGACACTTATATAGCATAACAAAATTAAACTAATACCTTATTCCATTAATTTAGTGCACCCCCAGTTCTATGAAAACAATATTTCCTGTATTTAAGACACTTGAAATGTGAATGTTGTGATTTTTTTCATTATAGGAAATATGCAAATATGTTAAATGTGCAACAGTGACATGTGCAGATGGAGAAACTCAGATGGAAGCTCCTTCAGCAGACCCCTGCTGCCCACGTTATATTTGTGGTAAGTTCCAAGTTGATATGACCTGCAGCAGCTGAACTTCCAATGCAAGAATTCCCATTACCTTATTAAAAAAGTTGTGAATAATAATAATTCAGCTCTTATTTTTCTATTACTTTACAGTTCCAGAGACAACTACTACACCTGCACCAGAGGTAAAATTCCACTAATAATTTGCAATGTCTAGCAAACCTGATGGACTTCACTTACTGATTTGTGGGAAGTCCTATAGTAGAATACAGAAGATCAGTTATGTATATCTTAATAACAGTTGCTTTGACATTTCCGTCTAAATCAAATAATCTCATCATCATCCCATGGAATAGAATCTTGATAGGCAAAATCTTTTTTGTATGTGTATGACGAAGCTGATATTAATTATGCAAAAATCCCGAAAAATTAGTGATTTGTTTTTTAAATAAATCTGACTTTTAAAAAAATCACAAATTTTTCAGAATTTATTAAACCCAGAGGGTGGGAAAAGTCCGAATCTGAAAATCCAGCATCTTAGACCTGTTGAGGTTGCATATAAGTCAATGGGAGAAGGCCAATGATTTTTTGATGTGCGCTGGGTTTTTGAAAATACCCCAAACTTTTTGGAGTTTATGGGCAAAATTCTGAGTTTTCGGGTGAAAAATTCGAAAAAATTGTGAAGATCTGATGAAAAATCCAAAAAAATCATGAAAATCCGATTTTTCACGTTTTTTTCCTGCAAATTTTTTTCGGGAAAGTGTATTAATAAAGAAGCCCCAAAAACCTGTGCAGATCTGGTCTGAGTTTTTTCAGAAAATATTGAGATAAATTCGCACTTTGATAAATAGCCCCCTTACTGTATCGACTGCTCCAACTGCATCCCACTATACAAATGTCAGGAGAACTCATAGCATTAATTCTATTGGCTGATCCATCAATCAAAAGTATCTATTTAGGCACAGACCATTGTATTGTATGGACAAAAGGTAAAAAAAAAGGTGAAAAACTATAAATAACAAATCAAATTGTTTTCATTGTAGGAGCCATGCAGTCATGTGACATGTACAGATGTGACATGCGTCGCTGGAGATATTAAGATTGAAGCTCCTTCAGGAGATCCCTGCTGCAAACGTTTTGTGTGTGGTAAGTACAAACATAAGGATATTTTATTTGTTTCCT
This sequence comes from Xenopus petersii, assembly GCA_038501925.1. NCBI lineage: Eukaryota > Metazoa > Chordata > Amphibia > Anura > Pipidae > Xenopus > Xenopus petersii. Next base: position 101,775,748 of record CM076685.1, on the reverse strand, counting down.
TAATTTTAGTGGTGCCCTGAAATGACCAGCACTGCTCTCCACGCAAGTTACTCATGTCTCATTTTTACTGTTCATTCCATCCTATGAATAAACATAAACAAGAAATTTACAGTTGACTGTTCTTCTTTAGCCAGTGTTAATTCTCTTAAGTAAAAAGGCTTATAGGTCTATCAAGAGTTATTCTTGAAGTTGGGGAATACACATATTACTTTAATTACTTGGATAGCAGAGTGAAAAAGGTCTCAGAGAGCTCTGATGGTGTTTTTGTAATTTTATTTTGTTTTTTTTTTACAGTTCCACCGTCATTCACAACTCCATCGACAACCACAACTCCACTCCCAGTAAGTTCCCACCATCTCTTACCAATGTGAGCTGTTCATGTGGTTTCTCTCTTGATGGGCTGTTGCATGTCCAGTAGTACAAATATGAAACAGTTTTCTAGGCAATTGCAAACGCCAGATACTAATGCCCCTCAGTTCCTTAAGGATTTCTTAAAAATAACCACTGATAGCCCTAAACTTGCAAATATACATTCTTAGCAAGTATTGTTTTAACAAGTCATGGTTATTAATTTAGTTACTATAATTATCTGTTTCCAAACTACCTTGGTATTATAAAAGATTCTGTCTGTAAAAACTATGGCCTTAACAGGGACATTTACCCATCTGTGTATCGTATGGGGCAGATTAATCAAAGGTCCAGGTGAATTTTATAATTAAAAAAATGAGAATTTCCAGCTATTTTTTGTGTAATTCGACTAGGGAATAGTCCAAATTTAATTTGAATTTGAAATATAATTCGAAAGTTAGAATATCAAAATTTATCGGGTACTGTCTCTTTAAAAATTCGACTTCGACCGTTTGCCATCTAAAACCTGCTGAATTGCTGTTTTAGCCTATGGGGACCTCCTAAAACCTATTTGGAGTCAATTGTGGACTTTGAAAATTCTACATTTTTTGTAGGAATTTTATTGAAAATGAACCTATTATGCCAAAAAATACTTCAATTTAATTTCGTTTGGTCTTTTTGAATTCGAATTTTGATTTTTTTCAAATTTGAAATTCGACCCTTGATAAAGATGCCCCTTAATGTAAAATTGTTCAGAGTGCTTTTCTGAGCACTTTTGCAATTGAATCTCAAAAACTTGATTGTATTTAAGTGTGTGAAAGAACAACTCAATCAACTCCCATTTCTACTATTCATTTTAAATCCCTGAAAATTGTAATTTCAAAAGGCTCAAACTTTTTAAATCAAATGGTTCATATATCTTTAATCTGATAAATCATAAAACTTCATTATGAAAACAATTGAAAGTGTGTCATTTAACTGTGAAAAATCTGTAGATAAAATCTTTTATACTTCTCATCGCAGGAAACATGTCAGTATGTGACCTGTGCAGATGTGACATGCGCAGATGGAGAAACTAAGATGGAAGGTCCAAAAACAGATCCCTGCTGCACACGTTATGTGTGTGGTAAGTTCAAAATAGAAATATATTTTAATGAGAGGGGTTGTAAAGGCATGTTATTATTTGTAATTAAGTCAAATGTAAAGATTGTTGACAATATATTTATTTATTTGTCATTTGCTTTTGAAATTCTGAGATTCAGTCAGTGAAGTATACAAAAGTGGATTCCAATAATACCCACAATTATGTATGTTGCTTAATACTTGATAAAGCTCTATTTATAAAACTCATTGGAGATTTACACAAGGGGAAATATTTCAATGCAAAAACTTCTCTTGATGTCCATTGAGTGTTGCCCATCCTTACTGCCAATTGCACCATGAGAAAAAATGTAAACCGAATAAAACAACAGTAGATGGATCCCTGATATATGGCAACGACAATGGTGCAAACATGAGAAAATAGTATGTTTTTTAGCAAAATAAAAAAACGTGTTGTGATTGGAAACAAATGTTAATGTAAAATGTTTTCTCTTCACAGTACCAGGAACAATAACAACCCCACCACCGGTAAGCTGACACCAAGCACTCACAATACATGACTATTATGTTTTACTAAAGCTAGGTAGAACATGAGAACAACAACCATATTCACAGAATTAATGGAAATGTATATTTTTAGACACTTATATAGCATAACAAAATTAAACTAATACCTTATTCCATTAATTTAGTGCACCCCCAGTTCTATGAAAACAATATTTCCTGTATTTAAGACACTTGAAATGTGAATGTTGTGATTTTTTTCATTATAGGAAATATGCAAATATGTTAAATGTGCAACAGTGACATGTGCAGATGGAGAAACTCAGATGGAAGCTCCTTCAGCAGACCCCTGCTGCCCACGTTATATTTGTGGTAAGTTCCAAGTTGATATGACCTGCAGCAGCTGAACTTCCAATGCAAGAATTCCCATTACCTTATTAAAAAAGTTGTGAATAATAATAATTCAGCTCTTATTTTTCTATTACTTTACAGTTCCAGAGACAACTACTACACCTGCACCAGAGGTAAAATTCCACTAATAATTTGCAATGTCTAGCAAACCTGATGGACTTCACTTACTGATTTGTGGGAAGTCCTATAGTAGAATACAGAAGATCAGTTATGTATATCTTAATAACAGTTGCTTTGACATTTCCGTCTAAATCAAATAATCTCATCATCATCCCATGGAATAGAATCTTGATAGGCAAAATCTTTTTTGTATGTGTATGACGAAGCTGATATTAATTATGCAAAAATCCCGAAAAATTTGTGATTTGTTTTTTAAATAAATCTGACTTTTAAAAAAATCACAAATTTTTCAGAATTTATTAAACCCAGAGGGTGGGAAAAGTCCGAATCTGAAAATCCAGCATCTTAGACCTGTTGAGGTTGCATATAAGTCAATGGGAGAAGGCCAATGATTTTTTGATGTGCGCTGGGTTTTTGAAAATACCCCAAACTTTTTGGAGTTTATGGGCAAAATTCTGAGTTTTCGGGTGAAAAATTCGAAAAAATTGTGAAGATCTGATGAAAAATCCAAAAAAATCATGAAAATCCGATTTTTCACGTTTTTTTCCTGCAAATTTTTTTCGGGAAAGTGTATTAATAAAGAAGCCCCAAAAACCTGTGCAGATCTGGTCTGAGTTTTTTCAGAAAATATTGAGATAAATTCGCACTTTGATAAATAGCCCCCTTACTGTATCAACTGCTCCAACTGCATCCCACTATACAAATGTCAGGAGAACTCATAGCATTAATTCTATTGGCTGATCCATCAATCAAAAGTATCTATTTAGGCACAGACCATTGTATTGTATGGACAAAAGGTAAAAAAAAAGGTGAAAAACTATAAATAACAAATCAAATTGTTTTCATTGTAGGAGCCATGCAGTCATGTGACATGTACAGATGTGACATGCGTCGCTGGAGATATTAAGATTGAAGCTCCTTCAGGAGATCCCTGCTGCAAACGTTTTGTGTGTGGTAAGTACAAACATAAGGATATTTTATTTGTTTCCTTAATTTTAGTGGTGCCCTGAAATGACCAGCACTGCTCTCCACGCAAGTTACTCATGTCTCATTTTTACTGTTCATTCCATCCTATGAATAAACATAAACAAGAAATTTACAGTTGACTGTTCTTCTTTAGCCAGTGTTAATTCTCTTAAGTAAAAAGGCTTATAGGTCTATCAAGAGTTATTCTTGAAGTTGGGGAATACACATATTACTTTAATTACTTGGATAGCAGAGTGAAAAAGGTCTCAGAGAGCTCTGATGGTGTTTTTGTAATTTTATTTTGTTTTTTTTTTACAGTTCCACCGTCATTCACAACTCCATCGACAACCACAACTCCACTCCCAGTAAGTTCCCACCATCTCTTACCAATGTGAGCTGTTCATGTGGTTTCTCTCTTGATGGGCTGTTGCATGTCCAGTAGTACAAATATGAAACAGTTTTCTAGGCAATTGCAAACGCCAGATACTAATGCCCCTCAGTTCCTTAAGGATTTCTTAAAAATAACCACTGATAGCCCTAAACTTGCAAATATACATTCTTAGCAAGTATTGTTTTAACAAGTCATGGTTATTAATTTAGTTACTATAATTATCTGTTTCCAAACTACCTTGGTATTATAAAAGATTCTGTCTGTAAAAACTATGGCCTTAACAGGGACATTTACCCATCTGTGTATCGTATGGGGCAGATTAATCAAAGGTCCAGGTGAATTTTATAATTAAAAAAATGAGAATTTCCAGCTATTTTTTGTGTAATTCGACTAGGGAATAGTCCAAATTTAATTTGAATTTGAAATATAATTCGAAAGTTAGAATATCAAAATTTATCGGGTACTGTCTCTTTAAAAATTCGACTTCGACCGTTTGCCATCTAAAACCTGCTGAATTGCTGTTTTAGCCTATGGGGACCTCCTAAAACCTATTTGGAGTCAATTGTGGACTTTGAAAATTCTACATTTTTTGTAGGAATTTTATTGAAAATGAACCTATTATGCCAAAAAATACTTCAATTTAATTTCGTTTGGTCTTTTTGAATTCGAATTTTGATTTTTTTCAAATTTGAAATTCGACCCTTGATAAAGATGCCCCTTAATGTAAAATTGTTCAGAGTGCTTTTCTGAGCACTTTTGCAATTGAATCTCAAAAACTTGATTGTATTTAAGTGTGTGAAAGAACAACTCAATCAACTCCCATTTCTACTATTCATTTTAAATCCCTGAAAATTGTAATTTCAAAAGGCTCAAACTTTTTAAATCAAATGGTTCATATATCTTTAATCTGATAAATCAGAAAACTTCATTATGAAAACAATTGAAAGTGTGTCATTTAACTGTGAAAAATCTGTAGATAAAATCTTTTATACTTCTCATCGCAGGAAACATGTCAGTATGTGACCTGTGCAGATGTGACATGCGCAGATGGAGAAACTAAGATGGAAGGTCCAAAAACAGATCCCTGCTGCACACGTTATGTGTGTGGTAAGTTCAAAATAGAAATATATTTTAATGAGAGGGGTTGTAAAGGCATGTTATTATTTGTAATTAAGTCAAATGTAAAGATTGTTGACAATATATTTATTTATTTGTCATTTGCTTTTGAAATTCTGAGATTCAGTCAGTGAAGTATACAAAAGTGGATTCCAATAATACCCACAATTATGTATGTTGCTTAATACTTGATAAAGCTCTATTTATAAAACTCATTGGAGATTTACACAAGGGGAAATATTTCAATGCAAAAACTTCTCTTGATGTCCATTGAGTGTTGCCCATCCTTACTGCCAATTGCACCATGAGAAAAAATGTAAACCGAATAAAACAACAGTAGATGGATCCCTGATATATGGCAACGACAATGGTGCAAACATGAGAAAATAGTATGTTTTTTAGCAAAATAAAAAAACGTGTTGTGATTGGAAACAAATGTTAATGTAAAATGTTTTCTCTTCACAGTACCAGGAACAATAACAACCCCACCACCGGTAAGCTGACACCAAGCACTCACAATACATGACTATTATGTTTTACTAAAGCTAGGTAGAACATAAGAACAACAACCATATTCACAGAATTAATGGAAATGTATATTTTTAGACACTTATATAGCATAACAAAATTAAACAAATACCTTATTCCATTAATTTAGTGCACCCCCAGTTCTATGAAAACAATATTTCCTGTATTTAAGACACTTGAAATGTGAATGTTGTGATTTTTTTCATTGTAGGAAATATGCAAATATGTTAAATGTGCAACAGTGACATGTGCAGATGGAGAAACTCAGATGGAAGCTCCTTCAGCAGACCCCTGCTGCCCACGTTATATTTGTGGTAAGTTCCAAGTTGATATGACCTGCAGCAGCTGAACTTCCAATGCAAGAATTCCCATTACCTTATTAAAAAAGTTGTGAATAATAATAATTCAGCTCTTATTTTTCTATTACTTTACAGTTCCAGAGACAACTACTACACCTGCACCAGAGGTAAAATTCCACTAATAATTTGCAATGTCTAGCAAACCTGATGGACTTCACTTACTGATTTGTGGGAAGTCCTATAGTAGAATACAGAAGATCAGTTATGTATATCTTAATAACAGTTGCTTTGACATTTCCGTCTAAATCAAATAATCTCATCATCATCCCATGGAATAGAATCTTGATAGGCAAAATCTTTTTTGTATGTGTATGACGAAGCTGATATTAATTATGCAAAAATCCCGAAAAATTAGTGATTTGTTTTTTAAATAAATCTGACTTTTAAAAAAATCACAAATTTTTCAGAATTTATTAAACCCAGAGGGTGGGAAAAGTCCGAATCTGAAAATCCAGCATCTTAGACCTGTTGAGGTTGCATATAAGTCAATGGGAGAAGGCCGATGATTTTTTGATGTGCGCTGGGTTTTTGAAAATACCCCAAACTTTTTGGAGTTTATGGGCAAAATTCTGAGTTTTCGGGTGAAAAATTCGAAAAAATTGTGAAGATCTGATGAAAAATCCAAAAAAATCATGAAAATCCGATTTTTCACGTTTTTTTCCTGCAAATTTTTTTCGGGAAAGTGTATTAATAAAGAAGCCCCAAAAACCTGTGCAGATCTGGTCTGAGTTTTTTCAGAAAATATTGAGATAAATTCGCACTTTGATAAATAGCCCCCTTACTGTATCAACTGCTCCAACTGCATCCCACTATACAAATGTCAGGAGAACTCATAGCATTAATTCTATTGGCTGATCCATCAATCAAAAGTATCTATTTAGGCACAGACCATTGTATTGTATGGACAAAAGGTAAAAAAAAAGGTGAAAAACTATAAATAACAAATCAAATTGTTTTCATTGTAGGAGCCATGCAGTCATGTGACATGTACAGATGTGACATGCGTCGCTGGAGATATTAAGATTGAAGCTCCTTCAGGAGATCCCTGCTGCAAACGTTTTGTGTGTGGTAAGTACAAACATAAGGATATTTTATTTGTTTCCTTAATTTTAGTGGTGCCCTGAAATGACCAGCACTGCTCTCCACGCAAGTTACTCATGTCTCATTTTTACTGTTCATTCCATCCTATGAATAAACATAAACAAGAAATTTACAGTTGACTGTTCTTCTTTAGCCAGTGTTAATTCTCTTAAGTAAAAAGGCTTATAGGTCTATCAAGAGTTATTCTTGAAGTTGGGGAATACACATATTACTTTAATTACTTGGATAGCAGAGTGAAAAAGGTCTCAGAGAGCTCTGATGGTGTTTTTGTAATTTTATTTTGTTTTTTTTTACAGTTCCACCGTCATTCACAACTCCATCGACAACCACAACTCCACTCCCAGTAAGTTCCCACCATCTCTTACCAATGTGAGCTGTTCATGTGGTTTCTCTCTTGATGGGCTGTTGCATGTCCAGTAGTACAAATATGAAACAGTTTTCTAGGCAATTGCAAACGCCAGATACTAATGCCCCTCAGTTCCTTAAGGATTTCTTAAAAATAACCACTGATAGCCCTAAACTTACAAATATACATTCTTAGCAAGTATTGTTTTAACAAGTCATGGTTATTAATTTAGTTACTATAATTATCTGTTTCCAAACTACCTTGGTATTATAAAAGATTCTGTCTGTAAAAACTATGGCCTTAACAGGGACATTTACCCATCTGTGTATCGTATGGGGCAGATTAATCAAAGGTCCAGGTGAATTTTATAATTAAAAAAATGAGAATTTCCAGCTATTTTTTGTGTAATTCGACTAGGGAATAGTCCAAATTTAATTTGAATTTGAAATATAATTCGAAAGTTAGAATATCAAAATTTATCGGGTACTGTCTCTTTAAAAATTCGACTTCGACCGTTTGCCATCTAAAACCTGCTGAATTGCTGTTTTAGCCTATGGGGACCTCCTAAAACCTATTTGGAGTCAATTGTGGACTTTGAAAATTCTACATTTTTTGTAGGAATTTTATTGAAAATGAACCTATTATGCCAAAAAATACTTCAATTTAATTTCGTTTGGTCTTTTTGAATTCGAATTTTGATTTTTTTCAAATTTGAAATTCGACCCTTGATAAAGATGCCCCTTAATGTAAAATTGTTCAGAGTGCTTTTCTGAGCACTTTTGCAATTGAATCTCAAAAACTTGATTGTATTTAAGTGTGTGAAAGAACAACTCAATCAACTCCCATTTCTACTATTCATTTTAAATCCCTGAAAATTGTAATTTCAAAAGGCTCAAACTTTTTAAATCAAATGGTTCATATATCTTTAATCTGATAAATCAGAAAACTTCATTATGAAAACAATTGAAAGTGTGTCATTTAACTGTGAAAAATCTGTAGATAAAATCTTTTATACTTCTCATCGCAGGAAACATGTCAGTATGTGACCTGTGCAGATGTGACATGCGCAGATGGAGAAACTAAGATGGAAGGTCCAAAAACAGATCCCTGCTGCACACGTTATGTGTGTGGTAAGTTCAAAATAGAAATATATTTTAATGAGAGGGGTTGTAAAGGCATGTTATTATTTGTAATTAAGTCAAATGTAAAGATTGTTGACAATATATTTATTTATTTGTCATTTGCTTTTGAAATTCTGAGATTCAGTCAGTGAAGTATACAAAAGTGGATTCCAATAATACCCACAATTATGTATGTTGCTTAATACTTGATAAAGCTCTATTTATAAAACTCATTGGAGATTTACACAAGGGGAAATATTTCAATGCAAAAACTTCTCTTGATGTCCATTGAGTGTTGCCCATCCTTACTGCCAATTGCACCATGAGAAAAAATGTAAACCGAATAAAACAACAGTAGATGGATCCCTGATATATGGCAACGACAATGGTGCAAACATGAGAAAATAGTATGTTTTTTAGCAAAATAAAAAAACGTGTTGTGATTGGAAACAAATGTTAATGTAAAATGTTTTCTCTTCACAGTACCAGGAACAATAACAACCCCACCACCGGTAAGCTGACACCAAGCACTCACAATACATGACTATTATGTTTTACTAAAGCTAGGTAGAACATAAGAACAACAACCATATTCACAGAATTAATGGAAATGTATATTTTTAGACACTTATATAGCATAACAAAATTAAACTAATACCTTATTCCATTAATTTAGTGCACCCCCAGTTCTATGAAAACAATATTTCCTGTATTTAAGACACTTGAAATGTGAATGTTGTGATTTTTTTCATTGTAGGAAATATGCAAATATGTTAAATGTGCAACAGTGACATGTGCAGATGGAGAAACTCAGATGGAAGCTCCTTCAGCAGACCCCTGCTGCCCACGTTATATTTGTGGTAAGTTCCAAGTTGATATGACCTGCAGCAGCTGAACTTCCAATGCAAGAATTCCCATTACCTTATTAAAAAAGTTGTGAATAATAATAATTCAGCTCTTATTTTTCTATTACTTTACAGTTCCAGAGACAACTACTACACCTGCACCAGAGGTAAAATTCCACTAATAATTTGCAATGTCTAGCAAACCTGATGGACTTCACTTACTGATTTGTGGGAAGTCCTATAGTAGAATACAGAAGATCAGTTATGTATATCTTAATAACAGTTGCTTTGACATTTCCGTCTAAATCAAATAATCTCATCATCATCCCATGGAATAGAATCTTGATAGGCAAAATCTTTTTTGTATGTGTATGACGAAGCTGATATTAATTATGCAAAAATCCCGAAAAATTTGTGATTTGTTTTTTAAATAAATCTGACTTTTAAAAAAATCACAAATTTTTCAGAATTTATTAAACCCAGAGGGTGGGAAAAGTCCGAATCTGAAAATCCAGCATCTTAGACCTGTTGAGGTTGCATATAAGTCAATGGGAGAAGGCCAATGATTTTTTGATGTGCGCTGGGTTTTTGAAAATACCCCAAACTTTTTGGAGTTTATGGGCAAAATTCTGAGTTTTCGGGTGAAAAATTCGAAAAAATTGTGAAGATCTGATGAAAAATCCAAAAAAATCATGAAAATCCGATTTTTCACGTTTTTTTCCTGCAAATTTTTTTCGGGAAAGTGTATTAATAAAGAAGCCCCAAAAACCTGTGCAGATCTGGTCTGAGTTTTTTCAGAAAATATTGAGATAAATTCGCACTTTGATAAATAGCCCCCTTACTGTATCAACTGCTCCAACTGCATCCCACTATACAAATGTCAGGAGAACTCATAGCATTAATTCTATTGGCTGATCCATCAATCAAAAGTATCTATTTAGGCACAGACCATTGTATTGTATGGACAAAAGGTAAAAAAAAAGGTGAAAAACTATAAATAACAAATCAAATTGTTTTCATTGTAGGAGCCATGCAGTCATGTGACATGTACAGATGTGACATGCGTCGCTGGAGATATTAAGATTGAAGCTCCTTCAGGAGATCCCTGCTGCAAACGTTTTGTGTGTGGTAAGTACAAACATAAGGATATTTTATTTGTTTCCTTAATTTTAGTGGTGCCCTGAAATGACCAGCACTGCTCTCCACGCAAGTTACTCATGTCTCATTTTTACTGTTCATTCCATCCTATGAATAAACATAAACAAGAAATTTACAGTTGACTGTTCTTCTTTAGCCAGTGTTAATTCTCTTAAGTAAAAAGGCTTATAGGTCTATCAAGAGTTATTCTTGAAGTTGGGGAATACACATATTACTTTAATTACTTGGATAGCAGAGTGAAAAAGGTCTCAGAGAGCTCTGATGGTGTTTTTGTAATTTTATTTTGTTTTTTTTTACAGTTCCACCGTCATTCACAACTCCATCGACAACCACAACTCCACTCCCAGTAAGTTCCCACCATCTCTTACCAATGTGAGCTGTTCATGTGGTTTCTCTCTTGATGGGCTGTTGCATGTCCAGTAGTACAAATATGAAACAGTTTTCTAGGCAATTGCAAACGCCAGATACTAATGCCCCTCAGTTCCTTAAGGATTTCTTAAAAATAACCACTGATAGCCCTAAACTTACAAATATACATTCTTAGCAAGTATTGTTTTAACAAGTCATGGTTATTAATTTAGTTACTATAATTATCTGTTTCCAAACTACCTTGGTATTATAAAAGATTCTGTCTGTAAAAACTATGGCCTTAACAGGGACATTTACCCATCTGTGTATCGTATGGGGCAGATTAATCAAAGGTCCAGGTGAATTTTATAATTAAAAAAATGAGAATTTCCAGCTATTTTTTGTGTAATTCGACTAGGGAATAGTCCAAATTTAATTTGAATTTGAAATATAATTCGAAAGTTAGAATATCAAAATTTATCGGGTACTGTCTCTTTAAAAATTCGACTTCGACCGTTTGCCATCTAAAACCTGCTGAATTGCTGTTTTAGCCTATGGGGACCTCCTAAAACCTATTTGGAGTCAATTGTGGACTTTGAAAATTCTACATTTTTTGTAGGAATTTTATTGAAAATGAACCTATTATGCCAAAAAATACTTCAATTTAATTTCGTTTGGTCTTTTTGAATTCGAATTTTGATTTTTTTCAAATTTGAAATTCGACCCTTGATAAAGATGCCCCTTAATGTAAAATTGTTCAGAGTGCTTTTCTGAGCACTTTTGCAATTGAATCTCAAAAACTTGATTGTATTTAAGTGTGTGAAAGAACAACTCAATCAACTCCCATTTCTACTATTCATTTTAAATCCCTGAAAATTGTAATTTCAAAAGGCTCAAACTTTTTAAATCAAATGGTTCATATATCTTTAATCTGATAAATCAGAAAACTTCATTATGAAAACAATTGAAAGTGTGTCATTTAACTGTGAAAAATCTGTAGATAAAATCTTTTATACTTCTCATCGCAGGAAACATGTCAGTATGTGACCTGTGCAGATGTGACATGCGCAGATGGAGAAACTAAGATGGAAGGTCCAAAAACAGATCCCTGCTGCACACGTTATGTGTGTGGTAAGTTCAAAATAGAAATATATTTTAATGAGAGGGGTTGTAAAGGCATGTTATTATTTGTAATTAAGTCAAATGTAAAGATTGTTGACAATATATTTATTTATTTGTCATTTGCTTTTGAAATTCTGAGATTCAGTCAGTGAAGTATACAAAAGTGGATTCCAATAATACCCACAATTATGTATGTTGCTTAATACTTGATAAAGCTCTATTTATAAAACTCATTGGAGATTTACACAAGGGGAAATATTTCAATGCAAAAACTTCTCTTGATGTCCATTGAGTGTTGCCCATCCTTACTGCCAATTGCACCATGAGAAAAAATGTAAACCGAATAAAACAACAGTAGATGGATCCCTGATATATGGCAACGACAATGGTGCAAACATGAGAAAATAGTATGTTTTTTAGCAAAATAAAAAAACGTGTTGTGATTGGAAACAAATGTTAATGTAAAATGTTTTCTCTTCACAGTACCAGGAACAATAACAACCCCACCACCGGTAAGCTGACACCAAGCACTCACAATACATGACTATTATGTTTTACTAAAGCTAGGTAGAACATAAGAACAACAACCATATTCACAGAATTAATGGAAATGTATATTTTTAGACACTTATATAGCATAACAAAATTAAACAAATACCTTATTCCATTAATTTAGTGCACCCCCAGTTCTATGAAAACAATATTTCCTGTATTTAAGACACTTGAAATGTGAATGTTGTGATTTTTTTCATTGTAGGAAATATGCAAATATGTTAAATGTGCAACAGTGACATGTGCAGATGGAGAAACTCAGATGGAAGCTCCTTCAGCAGACCCCTGCTGCCCACGTTATATTTGTGGTAAGTTCCAAGTTGATATGACCTGCAGCAGCTGAACTTCCAATGCAAGAATTCCCATTACCTTATTAAAAAAGTTGTGAATAATAATAATTCAGCTCTTATTTTTCTATTACTTTACAGTTCCAGAGACAACTACTACACCTGCACCAGAGGTAAAATTCCACTAATAATTTGCAATGTCTAGCAAACCTGATGGACTTCATTTACTGATTTGTGGGAAGTCCTATAGTAGAATACAGAAGATCAGTTATGTATATCTTAATAACAGTTGCTTTGACATTTCCGTCTAAATCAAATAATCTCATCATCATCCCATGGAATAGAATCTTGATAGGCAAAATCTTTTTTGTATGTGTATGACGAAGCTGATATTAATTATGCAAAAATCCGGAAAAATTTGTGATTTGTTTTTTAAATAAATCTGACTTTTAAAAAAATCACAAATTTTTCAGAATTTATTAAACCCAGAGGGTGGGAAAAGTCCGAATCTGAAAATCCAGCATCTTAGACCTGTTGAGGTTGCATATAAGTCAATGGGAGAAGGCCAATGATTTTTTGATGTGCGCTGGGTTTTTGAAAATACCCCAAACTTTTTGGAGTTTATGGGCAAAATTCTGAGTTTTCGGGTGAAAAATTCGAAAAAATTGTGAAGATCTGATGAAAAATCCAAAAAAATCATGAAAATCCGATTTTTCACGTTTTTTTCCTGCAAATTTTTTTCGGGAAAGTGTATTAACAAAGAAGCCCCAAAAACCTGTGCAGATCTGGTCTGAGTTTTTTCAGAAAATATTGAGATAAATTCGCACTTTGATAAATAGCCCCCTTACTGTATCGACTGCTCCAACTGCATCCCACTATACAAATGTCAGGAGAACTCATAGCATTAATTCTATTGGCTGATCCATCAATCAAAAGTATCTATTTAGGCACAGACCATTGTATTGTATGGACAAAAGGTAAAAAAAAAGGTGAAAAACTATAAATAACAAATCAAATTGTTTTCATTGTAGGAGCCATGCAGTCATGTGACATGTACAGATGTGACATGCGTCGCTGGAGATATTAAGATTGAAGCTCCTTCAGGAGATCCCTGCTGCAAACGTTTTGTGTGTGGTAAGTACAAACATAAGGATATTTTATTTGTTTCCTTAATTTTAGTGGTGCCCTGAAATGACCAGCACTGCTCTCCACGCAAGTTACTCATGTCTCATTTTTACTGTTCATTCCATCCTATGAATAAACATAAACAAGAAATTTACAGTTGACTGTTCTTCTTTAGCCAGTGTTAATTCTCTTAAGTAAAAAGGCTTATAGGTCTATCAAGAGTTATTCTTGAAGTTGGGGAATACACATATTACTTTAATTACTTGGATAGCAGAGTGAAAAAGGTCTCAGAGAGCTCTGATGGTGTTTTTGTAATTTTATTTTGTTTTTTTTTACAGTTCCACCGTCATTCACAACTCCATCGACAACCACAACTCCACTCCCAGTAAGTTCCCACCATCTCTTACCAATGTGAGCTGTTCATGTGGTTTCTCTCTTGATGGGCTGTTGCATGTCCAGTAGTACAAATATGAAACAGTTTTCTAGGCAATTGCAAACGCCAGATACTAATGCCCCTCAGTTCCTTAAGGATTTCTTAAAAATAACCACTGATAGCCCTAAACTTACAAATATACATTCTTAGCAAGTATTGTTTTAACAAGTCATGGTTATTAATTTAGTTACTATAATTATCTGTTTCCAAACTACCTTGGTATTATAAAAGATTCTGTCTGTAAAAACTATGGCCTTAACAGGGACATTTACCCATCTGTGTATCGTATGGGGCAGATTAATCAAAGGTCCAGGTGAATTTTATAATTAAAAAAATGAGAATTTCCAGCTATTTTTTGTGTAATTCGACTAGGGAATAGTCCAAATTTAATTTGAATTTGAAATATAATTCGAAAGTTAGAATATCAAAATTTATCGGGTACTGTCTCTTTAAAAATTCGACTTCGACCGTTTGCCATCTAAAACCTGCTGAATTGCTGTTTTAGCCTATGGGGACCTCCTAAAACCTATTTGGAGTCAATTGTGGACTTTGAAAATTCTACATTTTTTGTAGGAATTTTATTGAAAATGAACCTATTATGCCAAAAAATACTTCAATTTAATTTCGTTTGGTCTTTTTGAATTCGAATTTTGATTTTTTTCAAATTTGAAATTCGACCCTTGATAAAGATGCCCCTTAATGTAAAATTGTTCAGAGTGCTTTTCTGAGCACTTTTGCAATTGAATCTCAAAAACTTGATTGTATTTAAGTGTGTGAAAGAACAACTCAATCAACTCCCATTTCTACTATTCATTTTAAATCCCTGAAAATTGTAATTTCAAAAGGCTCAAACTTTTTAAATCAAATGGTTCATATATCTTTAATCTGATAAATCAGAAAACTTCATTATGAAAACAATTGAAAGTGTGTCATTTAACTGTGAAAAATCTGTAGATAAAATCTTTTATACTTCTCATCGCAGGAAACATGTCAGTATGTGACCTGTGCAGATGTGACATGCGCAGATGGAGAAACTAAGATGGAAGGTCCAAAAACAGATCCCTGCTGCACACGTTATGTGTGTGGTAAGTTCAAAATAGAAATATATTTTAATGAGAGGGGTTGTAAAGGCATGTTATTATTTGTAATTAAGTCAAATGTAAAGATTGTTGACAATATATTTATTTATTTGTCATTTGCTTTTGAAATTCTGAGATTCAGTCAGTGAAGTATACAAAAGTGGATTCCAATAATACCCACAATTATGTATGTTGCTTAATACTTGATAAAGCTCTATTTATAAAACTCATTGGAGATTTACACAAGGGGAAATATTTCAATGCAAAAACTTCTCTTGATGTCCATTGAGTGTTGCCCACCCTTACTGCCAATTGCACCATGAGAAAAAATGTAAACCGAATAAAACAACAGTAGATGGATCCCTGATATATGGCAACGACAATGGTGCAAACATGAGAAAATAGTATGTTTTTTAGCAAAATAAAAAAACGTGTTGTGATTGGAAACAAATGTTAATGTAAAATGTTTTCTCTTCACAGTACCAGGAACAATAACAACCCCACCACCGGTAAGCTGACACCAAGCACTCACAATACATGACTATTATGTTTTACTAAAGCTAGGTAGAACATGAGAACAACAACCATATTCACAGAATTAATGGAAATGTATATTTTTAGACACTTATATAGCATAACAAAATTAAACTAATACCTTATTCCATTAATTTAGTGCACCCCCAGTGCTATGAAAACAATATTTCCTGTATTTAAGACACTTGAAATGTGAATGTTGTGATTTTTTTCATTGTAGGAAATATGCAAATATGTTAAATGTGCAACAGTGACATGTGCAGATGGAGAAACTCAGATGGAAGCTCCTTCAGCAGACCCCTGCTGCCCACGTTATATTTGTGGTAAGTTCCAAGTTGATATGACCTGCAGCAGCTGAACTTCCAATGCAAGAATTCCCATTACCTTATTAAAAAAGTTGTGAATAATAATAATTCAGCTCTTATTTTTCTATTACTTTACAGTTCCAGAGACAACTACTACACCTGCACCAGAGGTAAAATTCCACTAATAATTTGCAATGTCTAGCAAACCTGATGGACTTCACTTACTGATTTGTGGGAAGTCCTATAGTAGAATACAGAAGATCAGTTATGTATATCTTAATAACAGTTGCTTTGACATTTCCGTCTAAATCAAATAATCTCATCATCATCCCATGGAATAGAATCTTGATAGGCAAAATCTTTTTTGTATGTGTATGACGAAGCTGATATTAATTATGCAAAAATCCCGAAAAATTAGTGATTTGTATTTTAAATAAATCTGACTTTTAAAAAAATCCCAAATTTTTCAGAATTTATTAAACCCAGAGGGTGGGAAAAGTCCGAATCTGAAAATCCAGCATCTCAGACCTGTTGAGGTTGCATATAAGTCAATGGGAGAAGGCCAATGATTTTTTGATGTGCGCTGGGTTTTTGAAAATACCCCAAACTTTTTGGAGTTTATGGGCAAAATTCTGAGTTTTCGGGTGAAAAATTCGAAAAATTGTGAAGATCTGTTGAAAAATCCAAAAAAATCATGAAAATCGAATTTTTCACGTTTTTTTCCTGCAAATTTTTTTCGGGAAAGTGTATTAATAAAGAAGCCCCAAAAACCTGTGCAGATCTGGTCTGAGTTTTTTCAGAACATATTGAGATAAATTCGCACTTTGATAAATAACCCCTTTACTGTATCGACTGCTCCAACTGCATCCCACTATACAAATGTCAGGAGAACTCATAGCATTAATTCTATTGGCTGATCCATCAATCAAAAGTATCTATTTAGGCACAGACCATTGTATTGTATGGACAAAAGGTAATAAAAAGGTGAAAAACTATAAATAACTAATCAAATTGTTTTCATTGTAGGAGCCATGCAGTCATGTGACATGTACAGATGTGACATGCGTCGCTGGAGATATTAAGACTGAAGCTCCTTCAGGAGATCCCTGCTGCAAACGTTTTGTGTGTGGTAAGTACAAACATAAGGATATTTTATTTGTTTCCTTAATTTTAGTGGTGCCCTGAAATGACCAGCACTGCTCTCCACGCAAGTTACTCATGTCTCATTTTTACTGTTCATTCCATCCTATGAATAAACATAAACAAGAAATTTACAGTTGACTGTTCTTCTTTAGCCAGTGTTAATTCTCTTAAGTAAAAAGGCTTATAGGTCTATCAAGAGTTATTCTTGAAGTTGGGGAATACACATATTACTTTAATTACTTGGATAGCAGAGTGAAAAAGGTCTCAGAGAGCTCTGATGGTGTTTTTGTAATTTTATTTTGTTTTTTTTTTACAGTTCCACCGTCATTCACAACTCCATCGACAACCACAACTCCACTCCCAGTAAGTTCCCACCATCTCTTACCAATGTGAGCTGTTCATGTGGTTTCTCTCTTGATGGGCTGTTGCATGTCCAGTAGTACAAATATGAAACAGTTTTCTAGGCAATTGCAAACGCCAGATACTAATGCCCCTCAGTTCCTTAAGGATTTCTTAAAAATAACCACTGATAGCCCTAAACTTACAAATATACATTCTTAGCAAGTATTGTTTTAACAAGTCATGGTTATTAATTTAGTTACTATAATTATCTGTTTCCAAACTACCTTGGTATTATAAAAGATTCTGTCTGTAAAAACTATGGCCTTAACAGGGACATTTACCCATCTGTGTATCGTATGGGGCAGATTAATCAAAGGTCCAGGTGAATTTTATAATAAAAAAAATGAGAATTTCCGGCTATTTTTTGTGTAATTCGACTAGGGAATAGTCCAAATTTAATTTGAATTTGAAATATAATTCGAAAGTTAGAATATCAAAATTTATCGGGTACTGTCTCTTTAAAAATTCGACTTCGACCGTTTGCCATCTAAAACCTGCTGAATTGCTGTTTTAGCCTATGGGGACCTCCTAAAACCTATTTGGAGTCAATTGTGGACTTTGAAAATTCTACATTTTTTGTAGGAATTTTATTGAAAATGAACCTATTATGCCAAAAAATACTTCAATTTAATTTCGTTTGGTCTTTTTGAATTCGAATTTTGATTTTTTTCAAATTTGAAATTCGACCCTTGATAAAGATGCCCCTTAATGTAAAATTGTTCAGAGTGCTTTTCTGAGCACTTTTGCAATTGAATCTCAAAAACTTGATTGTATTTAAGTGTGTGAAAGAACAACTCAATCAACTCCCATTTCTACTATTCATTTTAAATCCCTGAAAATTGTAATTTCAAAAGGCTCAAACTTTTTAAATCAAATGGTTCATATATCTTTAATCTGATAAATCAGAAAACTTCATTATGAAAACAATTGAAAGTGTGTCATTTAACTGTGAAAAATCTGTAGATAAAATCTTTTATACTTCTCATTGCAGGAAACATGTCAGTATGTGACCTGTGCAGATGTGACATGCGCAGATGGAGAAACTAAGATGGAAGGTCCAAAAACAGATCCCTGCTGCACACGTTATGTGTGTGGTAAGTTCAAAATAGAAATATATTTTAATGAGAGGGGTTGTAAAGGCATGTTATTATTTGTAATTAAGTCAAATGTAAAGATTGTTGACAATATATTTATTTATTTGTCATTTGCTTTTGAAATTCTGAGATTCAGTCAGTGAAGTATACAAAAGTGGATTCCAATAATACCCACAATTATGTATGTTGCTTAATACTTGATAAAGCTCTATTTATAAAACTCATTGGAGATTTACACAAGGGGAAATATTTCAATGCAAAAACTTCTCTTGATGTCCATTGAGTGTTGCCCATCCTTACTGCCAATTGCACCATGAGAATAAATGTAAACCGAATAAAACAACAGTAGATGGATCCCTGATATATGGCAACGACAATGGTGCAAACATGAGAAAATAGTATGTTTTTTAGCAAAATAAAAAAACGTGTTGTGATTGGAAACAAATGTTAATGTAAAATGTTTTCTCTTCACAGTGCCAGGAACAATAACAACCCCACCACCGGTAAGCTGACACCAAGCACTCACAATACATGACTATTATGTTTTACTAAAGCTAGGTAGAACATGAGAACAACAACCATATTCACAGAATTAATGGAAATGTATATTTTTAGACACTTATATAGCATAACAAAATTAAACAAATACCTTATTCCATTAATTTAGTGCACCCCCAGTTCTATGAAAACAATATTTCCTGTATTTAAGACACTTGAAATGTGAATGTTGTGATTTTTTTCATTGTAGGAAATATGCAAATATGTTAAATGTGCAACAGTGACATGTGCAGATGGAGAAACTCAGATGGAAGCTCCTTCAGCAGACCCCTGCTGCCCACGTTATATTTGTGGTAAGTTCCAAGTTGATATGACCTGCAGCAGCTGAACTTCCAATGCCAGAATTCCCATTACCTTATTAAAATTTGTGAATAATAATAATTCAGCTCTTATTTTTCTATTACATTACAGTTCCAGAGACAACTACTACACCTGCACCAGAGGTAAAATTCCACTAATAATTTGCAATGTCTAGCAAACCTGATGGACTTCATTTACTGATTTGTGGGAAGTCCTATAGTAGAATACAGAAGATCAGTTATGTTTATCTTAATAATAGTTGCTTTGACATATCCATCTAAATCAAATAATCTCATCATCATCCCATGGAATAGAATCTTGATAGGCAAAATCTTTTTTGTATGTGTAGGAGCCATGCAGTCATGTGACATGTACAGATGTGACATGCGTCGCTGGATATATTAAGACTGAAGCTCCTTCAGGAGATCCCTGCTGCAAACGTTTTGTGTGTGGTAAGTACAAACATAAGGATATTTCATTTGTTTCCTTTATTTTAGTTATGCCCTGAAATGACCGGCACTGCTCTCCATGCAAGTTACTCATGTCTCATTTCTACTGTTCATTCCATCCTATGAATAAACATAAAAAAGAAATTTACAATTGACTGTTCTTTAGCCAGTGTTAATTCTCTTAAGTAAAAAGGCTTATAGGTCTATTGAGTTATTATTTAAGGTGGGGAATACAAATTTTACTTTAGTTACTTGGATAGCAGAGTGAAAAAGGTCTCAGAGAGCTTTGATGGTGTTTTTGTAATTTATTTTGTTTTGTTTTTTTACAGTTCCACCGTCATTCACAACTCCATCGACAACCACAACTCCACTACCAGTAAGTTCCCACCATCTTTTACCAATGTGAGCTGTTCATGTGGTTTCTCTCTTGATGGGCTGTTGCATGTCCAGTAGTACAAGTATGAAACTGTTTTCTAGGCAATTGCAAATGCCAGATACTGATGCGCCTCAGTTCTTTAAGGATTTCTGAAAAATAACCACTGATAGCCCTAAACTTACAAATATTCATTCTTAGCAAGTATTGTTTTAACAAGTCATGGTTATTAATTTAGTTACAATAATTATCTGTTTCCAAACTGCCTTGGTATTATAAAAGATTCTGTTTGTAAAAACTATGGCCTTAACAGGGACATTTACCCATCTGTGTATCGTAGGGGCAGATTTATCAAAGGTCCAGGTGAATTTTATAATTAAAGAAATTTTGTATTTCCAGCTATTTTTTGTGTAATTCGACTAGGGAATAGTCCAAATTCAATTTGAATTTGAAAAAAATTCAAAAGTTAGAATAACTAATTCATGAATATTTAATCATGTACTGTCTCTTTAAAAATTCGACTTCGACCGTTCGCCATCTAAAACCTGCCGAATTGCTATTTTAGCCTATGGGGACCTCCTAGAACCCATTTGGAGTCAATTGTGGACTTTGAAAATTCTAAATTTTTTGTAGGAATTTTATTGAAAATTAACCTATTATGCCAAAAAATACTTCAATTTAATTTCGTTTGGTCTTTTTGAATTCGAATTTTGATTTTTTTCAAATTCGAAATTCGACCCTTGATAAATATGCCCCTTAATGTAAAAGTGTTCAGAGAGCTTTTCTGAGCACTTTTGCAATTGAATCTCAAAAACTTGATTGTATTAAAGTGTGTGAAAGAACAAATCAATCAACTCCCATTTCTACTATTCATTTCAAATCTCAAACTTATTTTTTCAAAAATTGTAATTTCAAAAGGCTCAAATGTTTTAATTCAAATGGTTCATATATTTTTAATCTGATAAATCAGAAAACTTCATTATGAAAACAATTGAAAGTGTGTCATTTAACTGTGAAAAATGTGTAGATTAAATCTTTTTTACTTTTCATTGCAGGAAACATGTCAGTATGTGACCTGTGCAGATGTGACATGCGCAGATGGAGAAACTAAGATGGAAGGTCCAAAAACAGATCCCTGCTGCACACGTTATGTTTGTGGTAAGTTCCAAAATAGAAATATATTTTAATGAGAGGGTTTATAAAGGCATGTTATTATTTGTAATTCAATCAAATGTTAAGATTGTTGACAATATATTTATTTGTAATTTGCTTTGGAAATTCTGAGGTTCAGTCAGTGAAGTGTAGAGTAGATTCAAATAACACCCAAAATAATTTTTGATGCTTATTGCGTGATGGAGCTGTATTTAAAAAAAGCAGATGAGATTTCCACAAGGGGGACATATTACAATGCACTTCTCTTGCCCATTGAGTGTTGCCCATCCGTATAGCCAATTGAACCATGAAAAATGGTTAAACTTTATAAAACAACTGTAGAGTTATCCCTGAGATATGGCAACAACAATAATGCAAACATGATAAAATAGTATTTGTTTAGCAAAAAAAAAAAAAAGAAATAAGCAAGTTCCACTGTGTTGTAATTGTAAACAAGTTTTAATGTAAATTGTTTTCTCTTCACAGTGCCAGGAACAATTACAACTCCACCACCGGTAAGCTGACACCAAGCACTCATACTCTATGACTATTATGTTTTACTATAGCTAGGTAAAACATAAGAACCACATTCACAAAATTAATGGAAATGTATATTTTTAGATAATTACATAGCATAAAATAAATTAAATGAATCTCCAATTCCATTAACTTTAGTGGAAACACACCCTCAGTCCTATGATTACAATATGTTCTTTTTTCAATACAAATCAAATATGAATGTTGTGGTTTTTTAATTGTAGGAAATATGCAAATATGTGACATGTACAACAGTGACATGTGCAGATGGAGAAACTCAGATGGAAGCTCCTTCAGCAGACCCCTGCTGCCCACGTTATATTTGTGGTAAGTTCCAAGTTGATATGACCTGCAGCAGCTGAACTTCCAATGCAAGAATTCCCATTACCTTATTAAAAAAGTTGTGAATAATAATAATTCAGCTCTTATTTTTCTATTACTTTACAGTTCCAGAGACAACTACTACACCTGCACCATTGGTAATGTACCTCCAATAATTTGCAATGTCTAGCAAACCTGATGGGCTTCACTTACTGATTTGTGGGAAGTCCTATAGTAGGCTACAGAAGATCAGACATGTTTTGTGAATAAACAGTTGCTTTGACATATTCATCTAAATCAAATAATCTCATCATCCCACTGAGTAGAATCTTGATAGCTAATACCTTTTTGTATGTCTTGATAAGGCTGATATTCATTTACTACTTAACCATGTAAACAAAACATTCATGACAACTTCTTATTTACAGGATCAAATCAATAAAACATTCTTGAACCAATATGTTCAAGACTATTAGATTATTTGTAGTGAGATAATTGCCTTTGGACTGTCTGTTGAGCAAAAGAAGAGGTGGATGTTTATCAGCAGGATTGTTCAAGTGAAGCCAAGGATAGAGATACACAGAACATACTAAAAAGAAAAATTGTGTTGGGAATAGTGTCTAGTATTTATAACCAATACATATGTTACTTTTGTGTAGTAAAGTTCACCTTTACGAATGTCTAGCATAATAGTATGGACCTCATTAAGTATTTTTCAGTATGGACTAAATTAAAAGTATGGCTTGTTTTCATTATATTTGAAGTAATCACTTACTGTATCAAGTGTTCAAACTACTTCCTACTATAAAAATGCAGAGTTTGTCAGGAGAACTCACAGCATTAATTCTATTGGCTGAACCATAAAATCAAAAGTATCCATTAAGGCACAGATCATTGTATTGTATGAACTTCCACAAAGGTAAAAAAACGTAAAATAACAAATCGAATTGTTTTCATTGTAGGAGCCATGCAGTCATGTGACATGTACAGATGTGACTTGTGCCGCTGGATATATTAAGACTGAAGCTCCTTCAGGAGATCCCTGCTGCAAACGTTTTGTTTGTGGTAAGTACAAACATAAGGATATTTAATTTGTTTTCTTCCTTTCAATGGTGCCCTGAAATGACCGGCACTGCTCCCCATGCAAGTTCTTCATGTCTCATTTCTACTGTTCATTCCATTACTTGGACAGCAGAGTGAAAAATGTCTCAGAGAGCTCTGATGGTGTTTTTGTAAATTATTTTGTTTTGTTTTTTACAGTTCCACCGTCATTCACAACTCCATCTCCAACCACAACTCCACTACCAGTAAGTTCCCACCATCTCTTACCAATGTGAGTTGTTCATGTGGTTTCTCTCTTGATGGGCTGTTGCATGTCCAGTAGTACAAGCAGTAGTACAAATGCCAGATACTAATGCCCCTGAGTTACTTAAGGATGTTTTAAAAATAGCCACTGATAGCCAGAAAACTACAAATATACTTTCTTAGAAAGTATTGTTTTAATAAGTCATGGTTATTAGTTTAGGTACTAAAATAATCTGTTTCCAACTGTCTTAGTATTATAAAAGATTATTTTCGCAAAAATTATGTATTTAACAGGGACAATTATCAATTTGTGTATCTTAATGTAAGATTGTTCAATGAGCTCTTCTGAGTTCTTTTGTAATTCGCATTATTTTTTTCCTTTCGATTTTTATGAGAAAAACTTTAAACTCAAAAAATTGATTGCAGAACAAATTAACTCTCATTCTACTATTCATTTTAAATCTCAATTTTTTTTCAAAAATTGTAATTTCAAAAGGCTCACATTTTTTAATTGAAACGTTCAAATGTTTAATATTATAACTCGGAAAACAATTTTGTGTCATTTTATGGTGAAAAATCTGTAGATGTAAATATTTTATACTTTTCATTGCAGGAAACATGTCAATATGTGACCTGTGCAGATGTGACATGCGCAGATGGAGAAACTAAGATGGAAGGTCCAAAAACAGATCCCTGCTGCACGCGTTATGTGTGTGGTAAGTTCCAAAATAGAGTTATATTTTAATGATAGGGTTTATAAAGGCAACTTCTCTTGTTGTCCATTGAGTATTGCCCATCCTTACCACCAATTGCTCTTTGAGAAAAATGTAAACTTCATAAAACAATTGTAGATTGAACTCTGAGATATGACAACTACAATGGTGCAAACATTAGAATATATTGTGCTTTTTAGCAGAAAAATATAAATAAATAAATAATTGTAAACAAGAGTTAATGTAATTTGTTTTCTTTTCACAGTGCCAGGAATAATTACAACCCCACCACCGGTAAGCGGACACCAAGCACTCATTATATGTGACAACAGGTATAGGATCGCTTATCTGGAAACCCGATATCCAGAAAGCTCTGAATTACAGAATGGCTGTCTCCCATAGACTCCATTTTATCCAAATAATCCAAACTTTTAAAAATGATTTCCTTTTTCCTATTGGGTTTACTTCATGTTTAAATACATTTCTAGTACACTTAAGGCATGAAGACCCAAATTACAGAAAGATCCGTTATCCGGAAAACCCAGGTCCCGAGCATTCTGGATAACAGGTCCTATACCTGTATTATGTTTTACTAAAGCTAGGTAAAACATAAGAACACCAACCATATTCACATAATTAATGGAAATGTTCAGAGCATAGCATAAAATAAATTAAATAAATCCCTTTATTCCATTAATTAAGAGCAAACACACCCTCCGTCCTATGAACACAATAGATTCTGTATTTTTTGACACATCATATATGAATGTTGTGATTTTTTCATTGTAGGAAATATGCAAGTATGTTAAATGTGCAACAGTGACATGTGCAGATGGAGAAACTCAGATGGAAGCTCCTTCCGCAGACCCCTGCTGCCCACGTTATATTTGTGGTAAGTTCCAAGTTGATATGACCTGCAGCAGCTGAACTGAACCTACAAGAATTGCCATTACCTTATCAAAAAAGTTGTGAAAAATAATAATTCAACACTTATTTTTCTATTGCTTTACAGTTCCAGAGACAACTACTACACCTGCACCAGAGGTAAGGTCCCACCACTAATTTGCAATGTCTAGCAACCCTGATTGACTTCACCAACTGATATGTGGGAAGTTTTTTAGTGGACCATAGAAGATCATATATTTTGATTCTTAGGAAATAGCTTCTTTAAAATGTTTTTTAACATTTCGATTCGAAAGATTTCAATCGATCGATCGAACAATTTTTGTTCAACCAAAAAAAGCTAGCAAAGCCTATGGGGACATTGACTTCGGTAGCTTTTAGGTGGCGAACTAGGGGGTCAAAGTTTTTTCTTAAAGAGACAGTATTTCGACTATCAAATGGTTGAATAGTCGAATGATTTTTAGTTTGAATTGTTCGATTCAAAGTCGAAGGTCGTAGGACGAAGTACGAAGGACGAAGGATGAAGTTTTTTTCCTCTATTCCTTCACTCGAGCTAAGTAAATGGGCCCCTAGATGATATTTTCATTACTTTAAAACACTGTTATTTTTGGTATTACTGTTCCTTTAAAATAACATATTGAATTGTTTTCATTGTAGGAGCCATGCAGTCATGTGACATGTACAGATGTGATATGCACCGCTGGATATATAAAGACAGAAGCTCCATCAGCAGATCCCTGCTGCAAACGTTTTGTGTGTGGTAAGTACAAATATATAAAGTTTATTTGAATTGTTTAATTTGGTAATGTCTTGAAATGATCAGCACTGCTTTCCGTGCAAGTTCCTCATGTCTCATTTCTACTGTTCATTCCAACTGATGCATAAACACAAACAAGACCTTTACAGTTGACTGTTCTGTTCCAGCCATTGTTAATGTGCATCATTAAAAAGGGTTTATGTCTTGTAAGAAATTTTCTTGTTTCAGTTGAACAACAACGAAAAAAAAAATGAGGAAATACACATATTACTTTCAGGGGCAGATTTATCAAAGTTCGAGGGGAATTTTCAAATGAAAAAAATTAAAATTTCGAGCTATTTTTTTGTGTACTTCAACTAGGGAATAGTCCAAATTTGATCGAAAAAAATTAGAAAATTTGAAATATCAAAATGTATCATGTGCTGTCTCTAAAAATTTGACTTTGACTATTCGCCATCTAAAACCTGCCGAATTGCTGTTTTTAGCCTCCTAAAACCTATTTGGAGTCAATTCCTTCAATTTGTACAATTCAAATTCGGCCGAATATGGACCTATTTGATCGAAAACTGACCTATTTGACCAAAAAAAGACATTGACTTAATTTCGGTTGGTCTCTTTGAATTCGAATTTTGAAGTTTTTTCAATTCGAGATTCCTTGATAAATATACCCCTAATTGTATAAACAGCAGAGCGAAAAAGGTTTCAGGGAGTTTGGATAGTGTCATTGTAAATTAATTTATTTATCATTAATTAGCTTTTTGTTTTTTTTTGTAGTTCCACCATCAACCGCAGCTCCACTGCCAACTACTCCACTGCCGGTAAGCTTCCATTATTTATTTACAATGAGATTATTTCATTTGTTTTTTTTTTCTCTTGAAGGGATGTTGCATTTCCAGTAGTATAAGCATGAAACTGTTTTTTAGGCAGCTGCAAACTGCAGAAACGAACACCCTTCAGTACTTTAATGATAGTTGTAAAGCAGCCACTGACATCTCTAAAACTAGAAAGATACATCCTTAATCATTATCATTGTAACAAGTCGTGGTTATTTATGTAGTTACTGAAATCTGCTGTTTTAGTTCCAGCCTGTATTAGTATTGTAAAATAATCTTTTTGTCTTATTTTAATTTTTAAATGGCTTTAATGGGGACATACGTATACCCATTTGTGAATCAATGTAAAATTGCTCACAATCTCTGTTATTTTTTGCCTATGGATTTATGACAACCAGTGATGGGCGAATTCATTTGCCAGGCGCAACTTCCGCATTTTGCCGCCGGCAAATAAATTCGCAAAATTGGCATGAAAATGTTGATGACAATTCCGTTGCCGGCAACACTTTAGACGCTGACAATAACTAAACGGATGCCCATTGACTTTAATGTGTGTCAGAATTCACAAATTTTGTGGGAAATTCGTGAATTTTTCTGCAAAGCAAAATGGGACAAATTTGCCCATCACTAATGACAACTTGAATATCAATAATTCAATTTCATTAAAATGTGCTATAGAACTCAAATCACATTGTACTATTCATCTTCATTTTTCACTTTCAATGAACCTGCAAAATCTCATAGTTTTTCCCCAAAAAATATTGATTTTACCTTGAATTTAAAATATACAGCCAACTTTTAAATATTTTATATAGGATAAATTGGAAATCTTCCATTCAACATCAAGGGGGTTATTTATTAAAGTCCGAATGGCAAAGAAAAGTTTAAGTTTATAGTAAAAAGTTTTTTTACTATAAAATCTGTATTTTTATTGGAAAAATATTCTGAAAAATTCAAGCTTCTGGAGTAAAAGTCAGGAAAAAACAAGCTTTTCGGGGAAAAAATCAACTCAACTTTTTGCTTGTTTTTTCTGTGTTTGTCCTGGATCCTATAAAGTCATGATTTTTTTTAAGAATAAATAAGGTCCAGTCGTGGATTCTAGTTTGATTGGACTTTTTCATTTAAAAACAGGTCAGATCATTTCAGACTTTGATAAATAAGGCCCCAAGTGTGAGTGTGTTATTTTACTGCAAAAGCCTATACATAAAATAATATTAATTTTTCATTGCAGGAAACATGTCAGTATGTGACCTGTGCAGATGTGACATGCGCAGATGGAGAAACTAAGATGGAAGGTCCTAAGATAGATCCCTGCTGCACACGTTATGTGTGTGGTAAGTTCCAAAATAGGAATATATTTTAATTAGATCTATTTATGCATAGGGTATTATGATATGTGACAATTGTTGACAATATTTAGATGTTACATTTGATTTGAAATTCTGTAGTTTAATCAGGAAAAAATATATCCAAATAACACCCAGAATAAGGGGCAGATTTATCAAGGGTCGAATTTCGAAGTAAAAAATACTTCGAAATTCGACCATCAAATTAAAATACTTCGACTTCGGATATCGAAGTTGAAGGATTTTTTACCGAATTTGGCAATCGAATGAAAATCGTAGGATCCTATTCAATGGTCGAAGTATCCAAAAAATTACTTTGAATTTTTTTACTTAGAAAATTCCCTCGAATTCACTTCGACCCTTGATAAATCTGCCCCTTATTGTTGTTGCTTAATATAAAACAGAGGAGATTTGTGTATGGGGGGGAAAAAGTGACATCTTTCAATGTAGACACTTTTTCTATTGTCCATTGAGTGTTCCCCAAATTTTACCACCAACTGCACCACGGCACTATTTAAACATTAATCATTAACAAAACTGTTGATGGAATCTCTCACTGAAATATAATAACAACAATGGTGCAAACATAAGAAAAAAGAATAGTATTTTATTGAATAAAAAATAATTCTACAGCATTGTTATTATATATAAATTATAACAGCAATCGTCTTTTCTTTACAGTTCCACAAGAAAGTACAACCCCACTCCCGGTAAGGTACCCCGAAGCACACACAATATGTCACAATCTTGGTTTCTTAGTCACTTCCTATGAGAATTAGTAAATATAGATACACTTCTTATATTTCAACGTGGCCTATTTCCTAACATTCTAAATTCTATTTTTATACAAATTGAATATTTTCTCAAAAAATTTTTTTTTATTTCTTTAAAACACTAAGGGGCTATTTATTAAAGTAAGAAAAAAAAGTCCCTATTTGAAAACCCGCTATCTCAGACCTGCAAGGTTGTATTTAAAAGCCAGAACAAAATCGAAAAAAAGTGAAAAGTTTCTGCTCGATTTTATGGAGTTTTTCCCCGATCCGATTAAATCGTGTTTTTTTAGTAATAAATAAGGTCGAATCATAGATTCTAGTTTGGTCACACTTTTTTATCTTAAAAAATTAGATACATTCAGATTTTGTTTAATAACCCCTTAAAAATTGGAGATATGTAACATGTAAAAATCATGAAAAACTGTAATACACTGTACAAAATGTTGGCAAGTAAAAGCAGTCAAGTTCCTATAGAAGTCAAAGGGACCTGAGCTGATCCTTTTGAGGTTTTGAAGTTTTTTTTAAATTTTTTTTTACTAGTTATGTTTTTTTGTGGTTTTTGTATTTTTTGTGGATCGTTAAGTATTTTTTTTTTCGATCATGATTTTTCTATTTGGGTCTTTTTATCTTGATCTTCATAGGTTTTGTGGTCATAGAGGAAATGAGTATATTTGTAGTTTCAAAAACTATCTCTAAACTATACAGATTTGCATTTTCATAAATGGACCTCCCCATATTCCCAGGCTTTAAATAACAACTGCCTCTGATATGATCTGATGTGATAGTCTGCATAAGATTTAAATGTGCTTTTGTACAGAATCACATACCCAGCACCGTTATTAGACTGTTGTCTTTTAACCTTTTATAGGAGATATGCAAGGGTGTAACATGCGATGTAGTGACATGTTCAGAGGGAGAAGACATGGTGGCAATTACTTCAATAGATCCCTGCTGTCATCAATATGCATGCGGTAAGTTAAAAACTGAACTCTGAATAAAGTCCAGAGTATTAATTTACTAATGTCAATCTTTTAGCCAGGAAGAAAAATCTTCCTGTATGTTTTTATACATTTACACTTTGTTAAAGGAGAACTAAAGCTTAACTAAAGAAGTAAGCTAGAAATGTTGTACAATGTTGTATGGTTTTTGCTTCTGTACCAGCCCAAGGCAACCACAGCCCTTTAGCAGTAAAGATCTGTGTCTCCAAAGATGCCCCAGTAGCTTTCCATCTTCTTTTCTGCTGATTCACTGCACATGCTCTGTGCTGCTGTCACTTACTGAGCTTAGGGACCCACTCACAATATACAGTACACATAGAATAGAAATGTCACAATATATGGCTGATTAGTAATTGATACAGATAATTACTACATGGCAGCACAGAAACCAGTGCAATTAGTATCAGAATTTAATAATCAGCCCTGTAGCATCAGCTTATATTACAGGGGAAGCTCATTTTTTGCTGGATAATTAGTGACGAGCCCTAAGCTTAGCTTCTCAACAGCCAATCAGAGCCCACTGAGCATGTGAGTGTCACAGACACTTTCCAAGATGGTGACCCCCTGTGACAAGTTTGAAGTCCTGGATAATTGCTGTGATTGACAAGCTGAAACTTTAGGCTGATGCAATACGTTCTCCTTTAACTAAGCAATACGGCTCCAAAAATTATGTAGTGAATAATAAATGTTTTTTTTTTGTTTACAGTTAAAATTGCTACTTTACCTCCATTCACCTTTACACCAATAGTTACACAGGTAAGAGACCTTCCAAAACAAGTCATAATGATACGTTTTGATTTAATTGAATGTTCAGTGGCCTTGATGGTTGTGGCCCAAATATAACTGAAATTATATGAATCAGCTAGCTATAAAACATTTGTATCTTAGATAATCTACCAGAAAAAATGTTAGCAGCAGATTTAATTTGGAATTTTAATTTAGTGCCATTGAAGGTTCATTGGTAATGTTATACTTATTTTAGGGGCAGATTTATCAAGGATAGAATTTCGAAGTTAAAAATACTTCGAAATTCGACCATCAAATTGAAATACTTCGACTTTGAATATCGAAGTTGAAGTTTTATTCATCGAATTCGGGTATCCTGCGGTCAAAGTAAAATCGTTCGATCAAACGATTAAATCCTTTGAATGCAACGATTCAAAGAATTTCAGAGATCGATAGAATGATTTTACTTCGATTTCCAAACATGTAGAAAAATGCTCTAGAAGGTCCCTATAGTCTAACATAGCACTTCGGCAGGTTTATTTTGGTATTGAAATCGAAGTTTTTTTTAAAGAGACAGTACTTCGATTATCGAATGGTCGAATATTCGAATGATTTTACTTCTAATCGAATTAGAAGCTGAAGTCGTAGTGATTCTATTCGATGGTCAGAGTATCCAAAAAAATTACTTCGAATGTCGAATTTTTTTACTTCAAAAATTCCCTCGAATTCACTTCGACCCTTGATGAATCTGCCCCTTAATGTTTATACTATACTGCAGATCAAAAAACATTTTGCTCCATTTCCCCATAGCCCAGTGTGAAGAGTTTACAGGAAATGCCAATAAATAAGTATAGTAAAATCTGTAGGAACTGTAAACATTAATTATTCCATGGGTTACTTCATAGGTTGTTTATTTCATTACAGGGTGTATGTAGTGATGTCAAGTGTGAAGTGGTGAAATGTACCAAGGAGGGAGAGGCTATGGTGGAAGTTCCTTCAGCAGATCCTTGTTGTCCACGTTACATCTGTAGTAAGTTCTACTGTGAATTTCAATGTCACCTAAAGTGGACCATGAAAACCATGTTTGTAGTTGTCTTTTACTAGTTAAGTATATCTGAAGCTGTTAAAATTAATTATTTGATGTTATTACTGGACAGCATTGCAACTTTGTTAAGGCTTATGCTGGAAGCCTACAAGTCTCAAGTAAGAGTAGGGAAAGCACATCATACACATATATGTCAATTATGAAACACCAGTATAAGCACTTTTTAAGACAGAATATTTTCTTGCAGAATGCAATAATTTATGTAACCCTCCACCTACGTGCATTGATGGAAGACCATCACTAAGAACATTTAACCCTGATACTCAGTGCTGTCCAGAGTATGAATGCAGTAAGTACACCCAGGACATATTCACTGTTCTCTATATAACATAGAATTATTTACTGACAGATGGAGGGAAGCAATTCTCTAGCAAACCTTATGAAACAATGGGTTGTTCAAAGAACAAGTTATACGTTTTTTTTTTAACTCAGCTCTTAGATGTTCTTGAAGTAGTTGGAATCTTTGAAGGTATGTGGCGTGAATGAAACCCACATAGAGTGTAGCAGGGAATCAATCAATAGGTAATTACAAGGGCATTGTAGGAAAACATGCAATTGGTTGATTGTAAAAACACAACGCAATGAGATTCTGATAATCAGATATGCACTGATATGATACGTATAGACTCAACTACTATTCCTAATATCAATAGTTGCAGGTGAACCAAAGGATGGACAATGGACATCCATCATTTTAAATTAGCAGCTCCAGTCCTCTAACAATGCCCTTGATGTTTGTTTGCTGCACTGTCTAAGAATAATGGAGGTTCAATCTGCAATTGATAGGGCTCTTTAGGTGCTACTAGAAAAAATGCACCAGTCCTGGCTCCAGATCAGTGAGATCTGCTCAGATCTAGTAGTTGCCATTGCTGCTACCTCTAATAATCTGGCAGAAGGAATGAATGCCTATCAAGACAATAACACCAGAATAAGAGATCAGAGAAGTTTTTTATGATTCATTTCTGTAACATTTGATATTTATATAGTGTACATGTACTCCACATATGCTTTAACATGAAAATGTGTTCTTATTCATAGAGCCCGTGTCACCTACAACACCACCTACAAAGGTATGTGCACATTGTATTTAGTGTGGCTTATTTATAAACACTGGACTATTTGCACATGGGCAGTAACCCCTAGCAACTAGTGATGGGCGAATTTGTCTCGTTCTACTTTGCGGCAAAATTCACATATTTCCCACGAAATTCGAGAAACAGCAAAAAAAAGGGAATTTTGATGCCTGCGTCAATTCTGATGCTCGCGTATATATTGACGGTCGCTTTAAAGTCAATGTTTGTCTGAATAATGTTGACATGCAATGGTTTTGATTCGATCGACTTTTCCAACATGTATCCAAAATTTTTGGACGCCGGCAAATTTTCACTAATTTATTCGCCGGCTGCGAAACACGGAAATTTGCTGCGAATTTATTCGCCCATCACTACTAGCAACCAATCAAAGATTGCCTTTTTTTAGCCAGCTGTGAAAACAAACATTTGATGGGTTTCCGCCCAAGGACAAATTTGCTCAGTTTTAATATATGAGTCCCACACAGTTACTTGGCTGCAAGTAATAATGAAGTGCAACTTGATAGCAAGAGTAGACCTTGTTGTCACAGTAATCTTTATCAAATTATGTTCGGAAGGGGTTTTTTACAGTGAGAGCTGTGAAGATGTGGAATTCTCTCCCTGAATCAGTTGTACAGGCTGATACATTAGATAGCTTTAAGAAGGGGTTGGATGGCTTTTTAGCAAGTAAGGGAATACAGGGTTATGGGAAATAGCTCATAGTCCAAGTTGATCCAGGGACTAGTCCGATTGCCATTTTGGAGTCAGGAAGGAATTTTTCCCTCTCTAAGGCAAATTGGAGAGGCTTCAGATGGGGTTTTTTTGCCTTCCTCTGGATCAACTGGCAGATAGGTAGTTAATAAAAAAAAAAGGTTGAACTCGATGGACATGTGTCTTTTTTCAACCTTACTTACTATGTTACTATGTTACTATGTGGGCGGTACTATTAAATGTAAATCAAAGCTGAATCATGGGTAAAATTAAAGATTACAAAATAGTTACACTGTTATGTGTTTTTACAGATTAAATTCTCATCTACAAAGTCTACATACGCAGAGTTATGGTCTATCCGTACCATAAATCTCTCCATCTCTCCATTTTTAACAAAGTTTCTTAGCAACCTAGTGCTTTTAATCATTTCTAAAAATATTCCATGTCCTTAAGCCTGGCCAAACTGAGGCCTTTTAGTATTTGTTGCACTACGATTCTCTGCAACCCATAACTACCCAAGCCAGTTAAGGGATGTTGTCAAGTGTTGGTATCAGATGAATGGCTGTAGGTTGGACATGTCCCTCTTAAAACGCTCCATATAATGGAAATAGTTAAACATAAGTATCAATTTGATCTACACATATTAGAAATGAAAAGAGAGAATTTTGCCTAATTTTTTTTTCCTTCTAGGACATTTGCAAAGGTGTGACTTGTAATACTGTAACATGTGAGAGGGAGGGTGAAATAATGGTTGAAGTTACTTCCTCGGATCCCTGCTGTCCAAAATATGTGTGTGGTAAGTTTCTAAATAAAGGCAGAAAACAAGAAGTTTACTGTCCATATGAATTTTGCAGTCTTGCCTCTTATTGCACCCTGTGTAATATGTGGTGAGCACAACTTTCTCTCTTTCTATCGTTTCTATCTAAGAGAAATAAACCATTTACTGTATAAAGCACATGACAAACCCATTCACTGATCTGCCTAGGGAGCATTTATTTTCATTCTTAATTTTGCTTCAACCTCAGTTCAAGGCAATCTTGCTTGTATGTTAAATAGTACCGGTAGCTGATGTTTGGCATATATCTGACACTCTGACTGTATCTTCCCAAACTGTCATAACAATTTTGAAATTTCATTTTTTTTACAGAATGCACTCAGGCTTGCAGCCCTCCTGTTACCTGCTTGGATGGAAAACCACCAGTGAAAACCTTTGACGCAAAAACTAATTGTTGTCCAACCTATGAATGCTGTAAGTGTAAATGCAAATGATTGTAAATATAATCATTTTCATTAGCCTTTCACGAGTATCAGTGAGGTAATTAAATAAATATCACAAATATAGGCACAAGGTCTTGAAATCCCATAGTAACCTTTCAAACAGGTGCTACCTATTGATTGGTGTATATGGGTTACTAGACCCAGTTCAAAGTTTTCTACTTGTATTAAATCATCCTGCAAGTCTTTTATGTAGTAAGTTCCAGAGACTGCCATATTTGTAAGATGCTCAGTCTATAGAAATTGTGTCTTGTTTTTGTTTTGTAGTACCACCAATAACCACCTTACCACCTGTACCACAAAAGACCACACCAAAGGTAAGGAATAGCAATGTTGTTACAAAATGAAAAAATGAATGCATAAACTTGAAAGGAATGTAATCCTATTATTTGTCTTTCAGGAAATATGCAAAGATATCAAATGTCCGGTAATAACCTGCACAAAGAATGGTTCAACTCTTGTGTCTTCCAAAGGGAAAGATCCTTGCTGTAATGTAGAATATTGTGGTAAGTGGTGTTTTATAGTTGTGTCAGAATGAGTATAAATTGTTGAACTGAAACCCCTTTCTCAGGTTCTTATCATTGTGACTTACCAAAAAACATTTTAACTGTAATATGGCTTTGTTTTAATAGCATGAAAGAGACCTTAAAGCATGCAGTTTTGTACCATATAATGCTTATTTATAATATTTGGAAGCATTCTGGGATAGATTTTGTTCCAAGTTCTTATTTATATTTGTGGATTTTCTTTTACAGACTGCATTGATCCATGCCCGCCAACTCTGGTTTGTAAATCAGGAAA
This sequence comes from Xenopus petersii, assembly GCA_038501925.1. Lineage (NCBI taxonomy): Eukaryota > Metazoa > Chordata > Amphibia > Anura > Pipidae > Xenopus > Xenopus petersii. Next base: position 101,739,903 of record CM076685.1, on the reverse strand, counting down.
GCCAACCATGGAGATTGATCCAGAAAATGAATGCTGCCCCCGGTACAGCTGTCGTAAGTATCCATCCTCGGCAACACATTTGAGATACCATTAATTTTTGTCTGCCATAGCTGTAATTGTCTAGTTCATCTGATGTAAGTTGTAACTCAAAGCAAAATAAGCTAATACTTAGGAAACCACGCTTTTATGAACTTTTAAGACGCTGTTCTTCTTCAACTCAAGCATTAAAATGTACTCTAACTCCTCATTTTCTTGTTTGCAGCTCCTGAAAGAGTTATAGAAAAAACAGTAAGTTTATAGATGATTTTGATACATCTGTGATTGGTCAATATTGGTCAAAGTTAGTGAAACCAGTGATCACAAAGTGAACACTCCTGCTCACACTGGCAAATTTGCAGCTCTCATTAGGGTATTTTGCTTTGGTTGTTGTATTTTCAATGGACTAAATCCATTTCTTCAAGTTAAATCTTTGAAATGTCTTTATTTCTCAGATTCAGTGTGAGAAATAAAGAAGTTTTAAAGATTCAATTGGAGTTATGCAACTTGAAGAGAATACAAGTATTTTGGAGGGGTTTCTGGGAACAATCTTATTACATAAAGCCAAATGTTAAAGAGATAATATGGCCAAGTACAGTTTTTCTGAGACATTTTGAAGGAATCCTCCTTCTGTATTGCTATCATATATATTACTATTATATCAATAAACATTGTGAAAATCCTGGATTCCCTTAGATTCACCACAAAGGAATACATTTGTATCTTGTTTACTAATAAGCACACTCTGGAAATTCATTAGGGGTAATGTAATAAAAGGTCCAAGAAATGCTACCTGATTGGTAGCTATGAGTCTCCAGGAATTAAAGTACCTTCATAATATTTATTTCTGGGTCATTACTGTTTTCATCTCTAAATCCAATGACCTGTAGAAAATACTCCGTCTGCAGCCCTGTGCCTTTATATGGCCATGGAATTTCTCAGTGACTTCCTACACTGTATTGGAAATAATGTACAATATACTGATATTTATAGTTACCAAAATGTTCCATAATTATATGAAGGCACTGAGCCAAAGGGTGGGAGCTTATCAACCTGTTATGGATCTTTTTATGTAGCAACAACGTTGTATGTTATAGTGTTTGTTGCATTAGCATATAACAAGAGTATTCATAATAGCTCCCTTATTTCTCCTTCACAGACTACCCCATCTGTAACAGAGGTATGTAATAGTTTGTCCCTGATCTAAAACTTGACATTTTCTGTTTGAAACCAATGACCTATGGACCATGCTCTTATTTTTATTTCTTTGCTTGGTTATTTTAACGGAAGAGAAAATGTCATTAATATGCTCTTTATTTTTATTCCTTGGGAGTCGAAATATAAAAAATGCTCTTAGTGTTTTTTTTAAATTTGAAGGCAAAACATCAATAACGTTGTTTTTTCCCCTATTTATAAAGCCGGAACGCACTACAACACCCAGACCACCAATCTTCACCACTCCGGTATGAGACATGGATACATATTAACTATGTACTAAAAAAACACTGTTCAGAATCTAAACTGAGCCTTCAATATTGTATGAGTGATTCTTTCATTTCCATACAGAAAATAATGTCATTGTGATCTCTTTTTTAGCCATATTTTTGTTTGCATATCCTCTTATATCTGTTACCTTTTCCTATAGCCTGAATGTGCGAATGTCAAGTGTTACAAAGTCACTACCTGCCGTTACAATGAGGTAGAGATTGCAGAACCAAATCCTCTTGATCCTTGCTGTCCAAGATATCGCTGTGGTAAGTACCGACTGGAATGAGTTTGATAATAAAACATATAGTTACCCATAAGACCACTAAGAATATTGGATGCAAAGGGTATAAGTATAGCATTGTTGTGTACTGATATAAGGGCCAAAAAGGCATTGCAAATGGTATTCAAACTATTAACAATATTAATATGAAAATATACTATATAAGTAGGGTAGGTTCTCCAGTAACTGTTTAATTTAAAGCAATAGTTAAAAAAAGAAAAATATGATTTTCCTTAAATGTTTTCTGATGTTTTAACTGTAAAAATGTAAAGGCTTTAGGCATTAGCAGTGACCATAATAGCTCTTCCTCTTTGTCCCTTCAACTGTTAAAGGATTCACCTACTAATCATATTTTTCATCTTTAGAGCCAAAGCCAACACCAAGCCCAACTCCTTCAGTAAGTAGTTCATACTTTGTGCATACCCTTGTATATACAGATGAAGCCACTTAGATTCATGTGTTAAATTTGTCATGACTTTAAGAAACTTTAAGAACAATACAATACCACGTGGTCCCTCAGAAAAAAACTCCATAATTAGATGGGATGTTGTAATGCGATTTTCTGTGTTAACAGTATGTGAGTTAAATGAGATTAGTTATTCTGTGTTAAACACACATACCAAAGTGGCTTCATCTGTATATGGACTTTTTTACTAGAAAATCTAATCCTCAATATTTTTTCTTTTTCCATGTTGCTAAATTCTGCGCTATGCTCACTTTTAGTGGCAGCTTTTTTTTTTAATGTTTTGATCATTTTCATTTAAAAAGGAGAAACAGTCAATAATGTGCTGTTTCTTCTGATTTTCTACAGCCAGAACTCACTACAACACCCAGACCGCCAATCATCACTACTCCGGTATGAGATAGGGCTAAGACATTTACTATGTACTAACGCAACACTGTTCAGAATGAAAAACTGTGCTTGGAAGAGAGATTCTCTCATCACATCAAAATAAGCTCAATATAACGGTTCAGTATACAGTATAAATCCAGCATATATTTTAGAGGACATCATGTTTAGGTGTCTGTCCTATATACAGTAGGTAATAAATAGAAGTCTCCCTTGTTACAAAAGGAAGGGAAGTGCTAGGTATGTACATGACATGCTAGTAGGCCACTCCTTCAGTATGACAGACATGGAGAAGACTCACCAACACCAAATACATGGACAAGATAACAATCTTCTCTCCATTCTGCAAGCACAAACAGTTGTACCTACAAGCATCAAGTGCAACTCCCTAGGGGGCATGGTGCAAAGTAATGAAATGCTTTGTAGTGTGAAAGATTGTCTCAGTTTATGTACAGTATATTTTCTTATATATGTTACCTTTCCTTATAGCCTGAATGTGCTGGTGTCACATGTACCAAAGATACTACTTGTCGATACAATGAGATAGAGATTCAGGAACCTAATCCACTGGACCCTTGTTGTCCAAGATATCGTTGTGGTAAGTACAGACTGGAATTACCCATGGATTTCATGTGTAAGACAAGATATAGTTACCCATAGTTGACATCAGGGACGGAACTAGGGAATGACAGAAGAGGAACGTGCCTAGGGAGCAAAGGTGGAGGGGTGCCAGGCACATACCTCTTCTGCGGCCTTCTCCTAATTCAGAACCTTTCGTCCCTCATTTAAAAAACATGTTGATTGCTATTAAACCTGTTTTCTTTCTTCCAGATTTCTAAGGAATTCATGTACTAAATATATTGTTCCTTTTATTTTAGAGCCCAAGCCAACACCAAGCCCAACTCCTTCAGTAAGTAGATGGATTATACACATCAATTAAAGCCATATGATACATATGTGTTCACTATAATTTCTGATAGTTACATAGTTACATAGTTACATAGTTAAATTGGGTTGAAAAAAGACAAAGTCCATCAAGTTCAACCCCTCCAAATGAAAACCCATCATCCATACATACACCCCTCTACTTTTAATTAAATTCTATATACCCATACTAACTATAGAGCTTAGTATCACAATAGCCTTTGATATTATGTCTGTCCAAAAAATCATCCAAGCCATTCTTAAAGGCATTAACTGAATCAGCCATCACAACATCACCCGGCAGTGCATTCCACAACCTCACTGTCCTGACTGTGAAGAACCCCCTACGTTGCTTCAAATGAAAGTTCTTTTCTTCTAGTCTAAACGGGTGGCCTCTGGTACGGTGATCCACTTTATGGGTAAAAAGGTCCCCTGCCATTTGTCTATAATGTCCTCTAATGTACTTGTAAAGTGTAATCATGTCCCCTCGCAAGCGCCTTTTTTCCAGAGAAAACAACCCCAACCTTGACAGTCTACCCTCATAATTTAAGTCTTCCGTCCCTGTAACCAATTTAGTTGCACGTCTCTGCACTCTCTCCAGCTCATTTATATCCCTCTTAAGGACTGGATTCCAAAACTGCACTGCATACTCCAGATGAGGCCTTACCAGGGACCTATAAAGAGGCATAATTATGTTTTCATCATCTCAAATAGGTGGTAATCATACCACCTATTTCAGTAGAAAATAGAAAAATGTATAAATTGTACTAATGTCTTCATTAACTGAACCCTTCCCCCTTTCCTATTTGGGACACATTTTGCCTATTCATCTGCATTGGCCTCCTTGGGATGACAGTTTTTAAATGTAGCTAAAAGTTTATATAGTTGTCCTTCATGCCTGTTCCTTTTATTTATAGTCTGAACTCACGACAACACCCAGACCACCAATCATCACCACTCCGGTATGAGACTGGGCTAAATATTTACTATAGTAATGCAACACTGTTCAGACTCTAAACTGAGCCTTGAACATTGTATGAGAGTTTGTCTCATCACATAGATAAGAAGCTCAGTTTATGTATATCCTCTTATATATTTTACATTTCCTTATAGCCTGAATGTGCCGGCGTCACATGTACCAAAGACATTACATGTCGATACAATGAGATAGAGGTTCCAGAACCAAATCCATTTGACCCTTGTTGTCCAAAATATCACTGTGGTAAGTACAGAAATAAATTATGCTACCCACGAGTTTGAAGAAATAATATAGTTAACAGTAGGTGCCTTGCATGTCCTATAGTTTCACAAGACTGCTACATATAGTGGAAAAAAAGGTCTAGGTACTAATGGGACACTGTTAAGCAGAGCCGGGCCAACCCGGCCAGGCACCCTAGGCAACCTGGCCGGGCACGGCGCCGGCTTAATGTGCGCCGGCGCACATGCCCGAAAAATACACGCTGGCGCACATGCGCGAAGCTACGCGCATGCACGCAAGCGCATTTAAAACAGAAATTACCGACGCCAGTCAGGGAGGCACAGGACCGGATACGGGGTAGGCGACAGAGCAGGTACGTGCCTGGCGCCCCCTCAGCTTTGCGCCCTAGGCACGTGCCTACTCTGCCTACCCCTAGTTCCGGCCCTGCTGTTAAGAATGGAAAACTGAGCCTTGACTATTTTATGAGAGATTCTCTGATCACACAGGAAATAAGTAAGACTAATGTTGCAGTATACAGAATAAATCTAATTTAAAGTGCAAAGGGCGTGATAGTCAGTTCTGTCTGACCTAATAGTCATTAAAAACAGGGCTAGTGCCAGTAAAAATGTATCCAATTTGGTTCACCTTGTCCCAGCATGTCACTCAATGTCATTCACAGATAAATATCACGTCTTTAGGATAACGGGGTGTGCAGTGTGATATCAGAACAGGCTTTGCTCCATCTGTATCTATTCCCCTTTATCAACTATTCTTGCTTATTCCATGCTGCTAAAGAATTCAACTACTAAACATGTTTTCCTTTTATTTTAGAGCCCAAGCCGACACCAAGTCCAACTCCTTCAGTAAGTAGATGGATCAATGAAATCCGCAGAAATTACATTTATTCACAGACATTTCTGATCTTCACTTTATCCCTTTCAATTTAAAATTAGAAAAATGTGTTTATTGTATCAGTATCTTAGGGGAAGCTCATATTTCTTAGATTTTCATATAAACATCAGTAATGTTCTGTTTTTCCTTATAATTTCAGCTGGAACTCACTACAACACCCAGGCCACCAATCTTCACCACTCCGGTATGAGACAGGACTAAAATATTCACTCCATTAGTGAAATCTGGGCCTTAAAAATTGTGTTAAACCTAGATAGATGATCTGTTCAGTTTATTGGTGCTGTATATAGTATAAATCCTGTACAACATTGCAAAAAGCAGTGAACTAAATCCCTAGGTGTTGTATATCTTGTACCATGAATGACATAGTATACGGGAAGTTCTTTTTATGCCCATGACCTGCTTTAGTGCCACCCCTCCAGTTTACTGAGCTCCATGTTCTGCAAGCAGAAAAAGTTTCACCTGTGAAAGTCAAGTGCAACTTCCTAGGGGTTCAATGTGCAAATGTGAAGTTCTCTGGTAGGAAGCTAAACATTAATGGCAGTGCTACCTCAAAGTGGACTTAAAAATGCTTCTAAATACCCACCAGCTGTGCTTGTATATACTCTTATATCGAATACCTTTTCTTATAGCCTGAATGTGCCAACGTCAAGTGTTATAAAGAACTGACCTGTGCGTATAACGAAATAGAGATTCCAGAACCAAATCCACTGGATCCTTGTTGTCCAAGACATCGCTGTGGTAAGTACAAAGAGGAAAGATGTTACCCAAGCATTTGATCCTGGAAAGCAGTTACCATAATTACCATATAGTTACCAAGAGTTGTCATATATATTCCCTATGGTCTGCTAATTATATTGAAAGCAAATGTCTGACTGGTCACTGGACTGTGACTGTGAAATAAATCTGATCTTATGTATTGTACAAAATACCAGGGCAAACTGATCACAGGCTATTCAAACTATTGTCTACTGTCTTCACTTCCATATTTCTCATTGTTCCAGGCTGCTAAAAGATTCCACTACTAATCATATGTTACCTTTTATTTTAGAGCACAAGCCAACACCAAGCACAACTCCTTCAGTAAGTATATATGGATCGTGCAAATCAATTAAGTCCAATTGAACCACTAGAACACATTTCTGATTCTCAAAATTAGCATATGTATTTTTTGTATTTAAGTTTTTGAATTTCTTATAAAATAAACTGATCCCCATCTTCTATATGACACATTTATAAAGACAGATGCACATACATATAAATGTAAATCACCTGATAGAGTCTATTCTACCCACAAAGGCACAAAAGGGAGACTAATAAAAATCAATCTTCAATGACCCAAACAAATACACGTATGTGAATATTAAATGGTAATCACAGTTTGATTTTAAAAAATACAATTTAAATGTAGGTGAACTATTTATATTTTCCTTCTATCAATGCTTTCTCCATGTTACTCCATTTTTTAGGGTCTCCAGTTTTAGGGACAGCTCCAACTATAGTTTTTTCATTTGAAGAGAAAAAGTCAATAATATGCTGTTTTAAAAAAAGTTCAGTTCAGTTTAAGTGGCAGCTTGCATTTTTAACATAATATATAAGAGAGAAAAGGTAAATCATTTTTGCTGTTTCTGCTTATTTTTACAGCCAGAATTAACTACAACACCCAAACCACCAATCTTCACCACGCCGGTATGAGATAGGGATAAAATATTTTCTATTTTTACTATACTTGCTGAACCCTGTTGTCATGATGCCCATGTTCCACCCTCCTGTATGCTAAGTTGGAAAGCATTGCCAGTACCATGTGCAGGCACATCTCTTTACTCTACAAATACAAATATTTTTTTTTATGCAATGGGACTTGCAAATGCTTTTTGTTATTTACTATCTGTGTTTGTTTTGTCACTGATCTCTTTCCAGCTATAATTTATATCCTTCACTGTTTCTTATAGCCTGAATGTGCCGATGTCAAGTGTTACAAAGATGTGACCTGTCGATACAATGAGATTGAGGTTGCAGAACCAAATCCACTTGATCCCTGTTGTCCAAAATATCACTGTGGTAAGTACAGAGTGGAATGAGGTTACCCCACAATTACCCTAATTATATTGAAAGAAAAGGTCTTAATGGTTACTGAACTGTGACAAAACTCAGTTTAAGTCCAAAAAAAAAACTTATTTATAGTACAGTGCCCACAGTACTGATTTTGTGCACATCTGCATTTATACACAAGAGTGAAAGCCACTTCGACCATCGAATAGGCCAAAATTCGATTTGAATTGAAAATACTTCACAAAATCGACCATTCGAAAATCAAAGTACTGTCTCTTTAGAAAACTTCGACTTGACACTTCGCCATCTTAAACCTGCCGAATGGCTGTTTAGCCTACGGGGGAACCTCCTATAACCTATATGAGCCGTTGGCTAAGTTTACATGAAAGTTTTTTTGTAAAATCGTACGATTGTATGATTAAATCGTACATATCTAACGACTCGAAGGATTTCATTGTACGATCAATTTAGAGGAAAAAACCTTCGACTTCGACTATCGTACTCAGTGCTTGAATTGGGTTGAAAAAGGCGGAGGGATGGTATATGTGCCGCGCGTAGCGCGGCGGCAAAAATGATTAGACCACGCCCACAATTGTAGGCCACGCCCACAATTGTAGGCCACACCCACTTTTAAATAAGTCTCGCCCACCAGTTATTTTGCTATTTCCATGTTTATGAAAAATATTTTTTTAATATTGCAAGAAATAGAATGACCCTAATTTTTTACAATTAAAAGAGTTACACAGTTAAATCGGGTTGAAAAAAGACAAAGTCCATCAAGTTCAACCCCTCCAAATGAAAACCCAGCCCCATACACACACCCCTCCCTACTTTCACATAAATTCTATATAACAATACAACAACTTAGTCCAACAGCAAGCAACAGGTCACATTAACACTAACCTGGAAAACATTTTATAATCAATGCCTTTATTTTTACATACATCCCTTTTTTGTTTAAATGTGACATGTTGATTGCTGTTGGACTGTGTTAGATTTACTAGTGCAGCATCACCACAGCTATTTGCAACTCAATAGTGATCCATTATGCTAGTAGTCACTGTAGAAAATTATCAGCTTTAACACCAGAAATGCTAGCAACCACAATAGAAAATGGATGTAATTAACACAAGAAATGCCAATAATCACATTAATCACTAGGCATGCCAGAACTCATTGCAGTATATAACAAATAGAGGCATTAAGCCCTGACATGACAGAAATATATGATGCAGAGAAGACACTAATAGGTAAAAAACTGGCACCCCAAGAACAGTATCATATACAATTAGCAACAGTGAATAGCCACACCCCACATACATTAAATTGTGCATAAAGGTGAGATACAGTGTGTATTATACTGTGACTGGAACCACAAGACAACACAAACAGCTGACACTTAATGAATCAAGCACATTTGCTATGACCAGAAGTCACCCAGTGCAAAGTTATTATACGTGCATATAAACATAAGTAGTATGGGACCTGCTATCCAGAATGCTTGGAACCTGGGGTTTTCTGGATAACGGATCTTTCTATAATTTGGATATTCATAGCTGAATTCTACTAGAAAATCATGTAAACATTAAATAAACCCAATAGGCTGGTTTTGCCTCCAATAAGGATTAATTATATCTTAGTTGGGATCAAGTACAAGCGACTGTTTTATTATTACACAGAAAAGGGAAATATTTTTTTAAAAATTTGGATAAAATGGAGTATATGGGAGATGGCCATTTCGTAATTCTGAGCTTTCTGGATAACAGGTTTCTGGAGAAGGGATCCCATACCTGTACTACTAACCTTTTTTTTCCCCTGTTCTGCTTTTCTTTCTCTTTTATTTTCTTATACATCCGTTTGTGATCCTGCTCCTCTACTATTTCTCTGTTTGTGTTTCTTTCTTCCACCATTTCTTAACTTTTTAACATATTGTTCTACCTCTTGCTGTTCTTTTGCTAGCAGCCTGGCACCCCACTTTTCTGTTTTTAAATTTTTGCCTGACAGGGGTTTTCTTTTACTATGTTCTTAAAATACTTTGCTACTTTTCTTTCCTGTATTTATCCTCTTTTCACAGCCATGAAATAAATATACACATACTTTACTATCCTAATCTTACCCCTGGAAATATAAATCTTTCCCCATAACCATCATCAGTGTGATCCCATTCTGCCACAGCACTCCCACTTTTGTTTAACTTCTTTAAACAGAGGCATACACATCGTTTCCCACTCCCAGCATAAATCTTGTCTCAGCATAAAATAAAGGGCTTAACTTTGTCCTGGGAGGCATAAAGCTTGTCTCAGCATAAATCCGAACTTTATCTGTCTCAGTGCCCCGTGAATAACTTCTTTACAGAGCAGCCGGTAACAGTGCGCACATAGTGGGAGGATCGTCCAACTTCGGCGTCTGTACTTCTTATCTTGCGCATGCGCTGTACATGTCTCCCAATCGTCCAACTTGGGCGTCTGTACTTCTTATCTTGCGCATGCCCTGTATTGCTGTATAAGTCTCCCAATACAGCGCATGCGCAAGATAAGAAGTACAGACGCCAAAGTTGGACAATCCTCCTACTATGTGCGCACTGTTACCGGCTGCTCTGTAAAGAAGTTATTCACTGGGCACTGAGACAAATAAAGTTCGGATTTATGCTGAGACAAGATTAAGCCTTTTTTTTTTTTAACAGTCCCTCCATCCACCGCTCTGCCTGCTCTGGAGTCGCAAAAAAAAAAAGCTCCGGTATTCTGAACAGTAGCATCCCGCCTGACGGGATGCTATTTAGTAAAAAAAAAAAGTAGCGGGATCCCATCCCGCCGCATCCCGCCCCAATTCCAGCACTGATCGTACTACATCTATTCGATGGTCGAATTTCAAAGTTTTTTCACTTCGAAATTCGACCATTGATAAATCTGCCCCTTAGAGTATATGTTCCTATAGAAATGGCTATATTAGAGAGAGAGGGAGAGAGAGAAAAAAAGAGAGAGAGATAGATAGATAGATAGATGATAAAAATTTGAATAAACATTTGTCTCAGATGGTTCACCATGTCACAATATGTCACTTTATTTTAACAGATAGATATGATGCCTTTAGTGACCTGTGCTGTGCTCCATCTGTAGCAGAGTACCATTTAATCAGCCATTCCAGACTGTTAATGCATTGATATTCTTAAAATATATTTTCTTTTCTTTTAGAGCCCAAGACAACCCCAGGCCAAGTAAGTAGATGGATTGTGCACATCAATTAAATTCCAGATCTTCTTACAAACAATAAAAAAAGAAACATTTATGTACAGTAACAATTTCATTATTTATATGAAACATCTCCTCGTCCACTTGACACACTTGAATTAACAAAAAGTTAATTTTTATTTGATGAGAATAAATCAATAATGTTTTATTTTTTTTCTTTGCTTTTATAGCCAGAACTCACTACAACACCCAGACCACCAGTCATCACCACTCCGGTATGAGACAGGGCTAAAATATTCACTATATTATCATGGAACACTGTAAGATAAACCTGAGAGATTGCCTCAGTTTTCATTTACACTCTAATATGTGTTAACTTTCATTATAGCCTGAATGTGCCAACGTCAAGTGTTATAAAGAGTTTACCTGTCAATACAACGAAATAGAGATGGAGGAACCCAATCCACTGGATCCTTGTTGTCCAAGATATTGGTGTGGTAAGTACCGTGTGGAATGATGTTTGATATGTTTGAAAGACAGAACATGGTTACCTATTGTTGCAATACATGTCCTATGGTCTCATAGACCTAATATAAAAAAGTCCCTAGTTATATTGAAAGCAAAGGCCTGACTTATTACTGGACTGTGTTATGACAGACATAGATAGATATAGCAGAATCAAGAATATTGTCTATTGTAATTATAAAGAGGTTTCAATAAAACATATACCTTATATGTAGATAGATAAATGGATAGAGAGAGCGAACTTTGTCTAAATATTTGTCTCAGGTGGTTTCCCATGTCAAAATATGTCAACAGATAATATCATACCTTTAGTGATATGTGCTGTGCTCCATCTGTAGCAGAGTACTGCTTTATCAGCTATTCATTATTGATCTTGACTGCTAAATTATACATATTATTTTTCTTTTATTTCAGAACCCAAGACAACCCCAGGCCAAGTAAGTAGATGGAATGTGCACAGCAATTAAATTCCTATGAAATGTGCTGTAATTCCTGACTTCTTTAAGAAAAAAAATATACATGGGAAACAAACTGAAAATTGCACAAATAGTAACAAAACAATTTCATTATTTCTAAGAAATTGTATTTTTTTTACCACTTTTCACACAAAAAGTTCATTTTTATTAAAAGAGAATAATGTGCTGTTTTTCTATAATTTTTACAGCCGGAACTCACTACAACACCCAGACCACCAATCATCACCACTCCGGTATGAGACTGGGCTAAAATATTTGCTATGTACTAATAGAAATATGTTCAGAAGTTACATTGTTGTAAACTAAGCTTGAGAGATTGTCCGGTCACATAAAGAAGCCCCATTTTTTTACATCTTCTTATATCTGTTACCTTTCCTTATAGCCTGAATGTGCTGGTGTCACATGTATTAAAGACGTTACCTGTCGATACAATGAGATAGAGGTTGCGGAACCAAATCCATTTGATCCTTGTTGTCCAAAATATCACTGTGGTAAGTACAGAGGGGAATGATGTTATCAATAGTTCTCATGTGTCCAATGGTCTAGTAATATAGAGTATATTTTTCCTAATGTATAAATGTAGAGGTATTAGGTATTAATATACCTTGCATATATAGATAGATTAGATAGTAGTGATGGGCAAATTTATTCGCCAGGCGGAAATTCGCGGCGAATTTCCGCGTTTCGACACAGGTGAATACATTCGTGAAATTTCCACAAAAATTAGCCGCCGAAAATTCGCTGGCATCAAAATATATTTGCCGCCGGCGACAATTCCGACACTGGCGACAATTTCGACGCCGGTGACATTTCTGGGCACCCATTGACTTTAATGGGCATCAGAATTGTCGCCGGTGTCGGAATTGTCGCTGGCGTCCAATATATTTGGCAAAATTCATGTGTTACAAATTTTTCACAGTTTCTTGAAACATTTTTCAGGAGAAATTCGCCCATCAGTATTAAATAGATGATTGAAAGATAGATAGATGATAGATAGATAGATAGATAGATAGATAGATGATAGATAGATAGATAGATAGATAGATAGATAGATAGATAGATAGATAGATAGATGATAGATAGATAGATAGATAGATAGATAGATAATAGATAGATAGATGATAGATAGATAGATAGATAGATAGATAGATAGATAGATAGATAGATAATAGATAGATAGATAGATAGATAGATGATAGATAGATAGATAGATAGATAGATAGATGATAGATAGATAGATAGATAGATAGATCAAGCATACTTTGTATAAACATTTGTGTCAGATAGTTTCCATGTCACAATATGCAGCGTGCTGCTTTGTCAGCCATTCTTCCTTGCTCCAGACTGCTAAAGTATTCATACTCTAAACATATATTTTCTTTTATTTCAGAGCCCAAGACAACCCCAGGACAATTTCGACGCCGGTGACATTTCTGGGCACCTATTGACTTTAATGGGCGTCAGAATTGTCGCCGGTGTCGGAATTGTCGCTGGCGTCCAATATATTTGGCAAAATTCATGTGTTACAAATTTTTCACAGTTTCTTGAAACATTTTTCAGGAGAAATTCGCCCATCAGTATTAAATAGATGATTGAGAGATAGATAGATGATAGATAGATGATAGATAGATAGATAGATAGATAGATAGATAGATAGATAGATAGATAGATAGATGATAGATAGATAGATCAAGCATACTTTGTATAAACATTTGTCTCAGATAGTTTCCATGTCACAATATGCAGCGTGCTGCTTTGTCAGCCATTCTTCCTTGCTCCAGACTGCTAAAGTATTCATACTCTAAACATATATTTTCTTTTATTTCAGAGCCCAAGACAACCCCAGGCCAAGTAAGTAGATGAATTGTGCACATCAATTAAATTCCTATGAAATGTGTTAGATTTCTGTAATTCATCATTTCTTTAAAAATATAAATACCTGAAAAAAAAACTAAAAATTGTTTTGATTGTAACAAAACAATTTCATTATTTCTAAGATTTTTTTTACCACTTTTCACACAAAAAGTTCATTTTTATTCAAAGAGAATGTCAATAATGTGCTGCTTTTCTTTCATTTTTACAGCCGGAACTCACTACAACACCCAGACCACCAATCATCACCACTCCGGTATGAGAAAGGGCTAAAATATTTACTATGTACCAATAGAACTATGTTCAGAAGCTACATTGTTGTAAACTGAGCATGAGAGACTGTTTGATCACATACAGAAAGAAGCCCAGTTTAGGAATATCTTCTTATATCTGTTACTTTTCCTTATAGCCTGAATGTGCCGGTGTCACATGTATTAAAGACGTTACCTGTCGATACAATGAGATAGAGGTTGCGGAACCAAATCCATTTGATCCTTGTTGTCCAAAATATCACTGTGGTAAGTACAGAGTGGAATGATGTTAGATAGATAATAGATAGATAATAGATACAGTAGATAGATAGATAGATAGATAGATAGATGATAGATAGATAGATAGATCAAGCAAACTTTGTCTAAACATTTGTTTCAGATTGTTCCCATGTCACAATATGCCGTTTAATTTCAACAGATAAATATGAAGGCTTTAGTGACATGTGATGTGCTCCATCTGTAGCAAAGTGCTGGTTCATCAGCCATTCTTCCTTGCTCCAGACTGCTAAAGTATTCATATTCTAAACATATATTTTCTTTTTTTTCAGAGCCCAAGACAACCCCAGGCCAAGTAAGTAGATGGAATGTGCCCATGAATTAAATTCCTATGAAATGTGTTAGATTTCTGTAATTTCTGACTTCTTTAAAAAAATAAATACATGGAAAAAAACTGAAAACTGCACTGATAGTAACAAAACAATGTCATTATCTCTAAGAAATGATATTTTGTTTTACCACTTCCCACACAAAAAAGTAAATTTTTATTTAAATGGAATAAGTCAATAATGTGCCTTTTTTCTTTCATTATTACAGCCGGAACTCACTACAACACCCAGACCACCAATCATCACCACTCCGGTATGAATTTTTCACTTTGTACTAATGAAACACTTGTGTTATGAACTGGGTCTGAGAGTTTGTCTCATCACATAGATGAGAAATTCAGTTTATTTATATCTTCTTATATCTGTTACCTTTCCTTATAGCCTGAATGTGCCGGTGTCACATGTATTAAAGACGTTACCTGTCGATACAATGAGATAGAGGTTGCGGAACCAAATCCATTTGATCCTTGTTGTCCAAAATATCACTGTGGTAAGTACAGAGTGGAATGGTGTTATCAATAGTTCTCATGTGTCCTATGGTCTGATATAGTAATTTAAAAACTTTTACAAGACCCCTACTTATATTGAAAGCCATGGTCTGACTGATTACTGGAATGTGACAAAACTCACTTTAAGTTCAGAAGGAACTTATATTACTTATAGTACAACATCCACAGTTCTGATTTTGTGCATATCTTCATTTATACATGAGAGTGGGAGCCATAATATTGCTTGCTATGACTCTGAATAGACAGTTATAGCAGAAGCAAGAATATTGTCTATTCTATTAATACAGAGGCATTGCATTTCCTTACAATTGGAGTATATTTTACTAATGTATAAATGTAGAAGATTAGGTAATAAAACACCTTGCATATATAGATAAATTAAATAGATGATTGAGAGATAGTTACAGTAGATAGAATAACAGACAGATAGATAAACAGACAGTCAGACAGATAGACAGACAGACAGACAGACAGACAGATAAATAGATAGATAGATAGACAGACAGACAGACAGACAGACAGACAGACAGACAGACAGACAGATAGATAGATAGATAGATCAAGCAAACTTTGTCTAAACATTTGTTTCAGATTGTTCCCATGTCACAATATGTCATTTAATTTCAACAGATAAATATGATGCCTTTAGTGACATGTAATGTGCTCCATCTGTAGCAAAGTGCTGGTTCATCAGCCATTCTTCCTTGCTCCAGACTGCTAAAGTATTCATGTTCTAAACATGTATTTTCTTTTTTTTCAGAGCCCAAGACAACCCCAGGCCAAGTAAGTAGATGGAATGTGCCCATGAATTAAATTCCTATGAAATGTGTTAGATTTCTGTAATTTCTGACTTCTTTAAAAAAATAAATACATGGAAAAAAACTGAAAACTGCACTGATAGTAATGTCATTATCTCTAAGAAATTATATTTTGTTTTACCACTTTCCACACAAAAAAGTAAATTTTTATTGAAATAGAATAAGTCAATAATGTGCCTTTTTTCTTTCATTTTTACAGCCGGAACTCACTACAACACCCAGACCACCAATCATCACCACTCCGGTATGAGAAAGGGCTAAAATATTTACTATGTACTAATAGAACTATGTTCAGAAGCTACATTGTTGTAAACTGAGCTTGAGAGACTGTTTGATCACATACAGAAAGAAGCCTGTTTTTTATATCTTTTTATATGTTACTTTTCCTTATAGCCTGAATGTGTCGGTGTCACATGTATTAAAGACGTTACCTGTCGATACAATGAGATAGAGGTCGCAGAACCAAATCCATTTGATCCTTGTTGTCCAAAATATCACTGTGGTAAGTACAGAGTGGAATGGTGTTCTCAATAGTTCTCATACGTGCCCCACTATCCATATATAGTGTATAATGTACCCCCTACTGTAATTTATAAAGATATTATGTTACTGAGGAGTTACATGACCATATAAAAGCATGAGGCAGCAGGGCTATTTGGCAGCCCAAGCACTGTGTCAGGCTGCAGCAGTCACTAAACAAGCGCGCTGCTCCTAACAGGAGGGGGAGGGAATTAGCGCCATATAAGGTAAAAACCCGCCTCCTTAGATGTCACCTGCTGACATAGGCGCTCCCCTGGGCTTAGAGTTTTCACTCTGGGGAAAAGAGGAGGTGCATTACATGCTGCATGTGCTGCATAAATACGATTTAATCCTGCCAGTCAGATGGGAGGGGGGTGGCAAGAGCCGGGGTACAATACAGCTGCAGGGAGACGGAAGTGCTGAGCAGCGGCGGAAGTGCTGACCCAAATAAACGGTGCGTTCTGACGTCAGAACACGCCGTTTATAAGGATAGAATTTACAGTCTGGTCCCATAAGGAAATGACCAGACTGTAGATTATAGTAATATAAAATCTGACTGGTTACTGGACTGTGAAAGAACATATCTATAGTACAACACCCATAGTACTGATTTTGTGCACATCTGCATTTATACATGAGAGTGGAAGCCACAATATTTCTTGCTATGACTCGGCATAGATAGTGATGGCAGAAGCAAGAGTATTGCCTACTCTATTAATACAGAGGCATTGCATTTCCTTACAGTTGGAGTATATATTTCCTTATGTACAGATGTAGTGGTATTAGGAAAAAAAATTATTTTGTGTGTATATATAGATAGATCAAACTTTATGTAAACAATTGTCTGATAGTTCCCATGCCACAATATGTCACTTAATATTAACAGATAAATATGAAGCCTTTAGTGACATGTGCATTAGCAGAGCGCTGCTTTATCAGCCATTCCTACCTCTTCCAAACTGCTAAAATATTCATATCCTAAATATACATTTTATTTTATTTTAGAACCCAAGACAACCCCAGGCCAAGTAAGTAGATGGATTGTGCATATCTATTAGATTCCTATGAACATTGTTAGGTTGCTGTAATTCCTCCTCTTCTCTTAAAAACACTAAAAACTGTGTTCACTATAGTAACAAAACAATTTCACTATTTGTATGAAATGATTTTTCTTTGTCCATTTAAATGCTTAAATTAACAAAATGTTAGTTTTTTCAAGAGAATAAGTCAATAATGTGCTATTTTTATTTTATTTTACAGCCGGAACTCACTACAACACCCAGACCACCAATCATCACCACTCCGGTATGAGAAATGGTTAAATATATATATTTTAGTAATGAAACACTGTTATAAACTGAGCCTGAGAGTTTGTCTCACCGCATAGATGAGAAGATCAGTTTATGTATATCTTCTTATATCTGTTATCTTCCTTATAGCCTGAATGTGCCGGTGTCACATGTATTAAAGACGTTACCTGTCGATACAATGAGATAGAGGTTGCGGAACCAAATCCATTTGATCCTTGTTGTCCAAAATATCACTGTGGTAAGTACAGAGTGGAATGATGTTATCAATAGTTCTCATGCGTGTCCTATGTGTCTTATATAGTAATATAAATGTTTTCACAAGACCAGTAATTACATTGAAATCAAAGATCTGACTGGTTATTGGAATGTGACAAAACTCAGTCAAGGTTTAGAAAGAACTTGTCTATAGTACAGTGCCCAGAGTACTCATTTTGTGCACATCTGCATCTATACATGAAAATGGGAGCCACAATATCTATCTATAGATAATAGATATAGCTATAGAAAATAGTCACCACATAAATATGATGCCTTTAGTTACACGTGGTGTGCTCCATCTGTATTAGCCATTCTTTCTTGTTCCAGACTAAAGTTTTCATATTCCAATCATATATTCCTTTTTATTTTAGAACCCAAGACAACCCCAGGCCAAGTAAGTAGATGGATTGTGCATATTAAATTCCTATAGACTTTGGGCTGCTATAATTCCTGATCTTTTTAAAAAAAGAAAAAGAAAAGAAAATTACGGAAAAGTCAATAATGTGCTGTTTATCTTTAATTTTACAGCCGGAACTCACTACAACACCCAGACCACCAATCATCACCACTCCGGTATGAGAAAGGGCTAAAATGTATTTTCACTTTGTTCTAATGAAACGCTGCTCAGAATCTACAGTGTTTTAAACTGAGCCTGACTGTTTGTCTCATCACATAGATAAGAAACTAAGTTTATTTATATCTTCTTATATCTATTACCTTTCCTTATAGCCTGAATGTGCCGGTGTCACATGTATTAAAGACGTTACCTGTCGATACAATGAGATAGAGGTTGCGGAACCAAATCCATTTGATCCTTGTTGTCCAAAATATCACTGTGGTAAGTACAGAGTGGAATGTTGTTATCAATAGTTCTTATATGTGCCCAATGGTCTTATATTAATAAAAATGTATATAAAAACTTTTACATGACCCCTAATTATATTGAAAGCCAAGGTCTGACTGGTTAGTGGAATGTGACAAAACTCACTTTAAGGGGCAGATTTATTAAGGGTCGAATTTCAAAGTAAAAAATACTTCGAAATTTGACCATCTAATTAAAATACTTCGAAGTCGAAGGATTTTTCACCAAATTTGGCCATTGAGCGATCAAAGTAAAATCGAATTCGAAAGATTTTATGGGATGATTGAACGATTTTACTTCGATGTGTAAAGACTTAGAAAACTGTATGAGAAGGTCCCCATAGGCTAAAAAAGCACTTCGGCAGGTTTAATTTGGCGAAGTATTGAAGTGGAAGTTTTTTTTAACAGACAGTACTGTGATTATCGAATTTTAAGTAAATTCGAAGTCGTAGTATCCTATTCGATGGTCGAAGTACCCAAAAAAATACTTAGAATTTCAAATTTTTTTACTTCGAAAATTCCCTCGAATTCACTTCAACCCTAGATAAATCTGCCCCTAAATCCAGAAAAAAAAACGTATCTATCCTACAGCACCCATAGTACTGATTTTGTGCACAATATTGCTTGCTATGACTCGCCATAGATAGTCATAGCAGAAGCAAGAATACTGTCTATTCTATTAATATAGAGGCATTGCATTTCCTTAAAATTGAAGTAATAATTGCATTTCCTTAAAATTATTAGGTAATAAAATACAATGTATATGTAGATAGATTAGATAGATGATTGATATAGAGATAGATGATAAATGATGATAGACTGATAGATAGATAGATAGATAGATAGATAGATAGATAGATAGATAGATAGATAGATAGATAGATAGATAGATAGATAGATGATAGATAGATAGATAGATAGATAGATAGATAGATAGATAGATAGATAGATAGATAGATAGATAGATAGATAGAATTTGAGTATATGTTTCCTAATATACAGATGTAGAGGTATTAGAAAAAAATATATACTTTATAAATATAGATAGATCAAACTTTGTGTAAATATTTGTCTCAGATAGTTCCCATGTTAAAATATGTCACTTAATTTCAACAGATAAATATGATGCCTTTAGTGACATGTGCAGTGCTCTATCAGTAGCAGAGTGCTGTTTTATCAGCCATTCTTACCTGTTCCAGACTGCTAATGTATTTTTATCCTAAATATATATTTTCTTTTACTTTAGAACCCAAGACAACCCCAGGCCAAGTAAGTAGATGGATTGTGCATATTAAATTCCTGCAGACTTTCAGCTGCTATAATTCCTGATCTCTTTAAAAAAGAAAATAAAACTACTGATAAATCAATAATATGCTGTTATATTATTACAGCCGGAACTCACTACAACACCCAGGCCACCAATCATCACCACTCCGGTATGAGAAAGGGCTAAAATGTATTTTTACTTTGTACTAATGAAACGCTGCTCACAATCTACAGTGTTATAAACAGAGCCTGAGAGTTTGTCTCATCACATAGATAAGACATTCAGTTTATGTATATCTTTTTATATCTGTTATCTTTCCTTATAGCCTGAATGTGCCGGTGTCACATGTATTAAAGACGTTACCTGTCGATACAATGAGATTGAGGTTGCGGAACCAAATCCATTTGATCCTTGTTGTCCAAAATATCACTGTGGTAAGTACAGAGTGGAATGATGTTATCAATAGTTCTCATAAGTCCAATGGTCTGATATAGAAATATAAATATTTTTACAAGACCAGTAATTATATTGTAACCAAAGAGCTGACTGGTTATTGGAATGTGACAAAACTCAAGTTTAGAAAGAACTTGTCTATAGTACAGTGCCCAGAGTACTCATTTTGTGCACATCTATTTCTATACATGAAAATGGGAGCCACACTATCTTTCTATAGATATATGGTTCCCCATGTCAGCACATAAATATGATGCCTTTAATTACATGTGGTGTGCTCCATCTGTATCATATCAGCCATTCTTTCTTGTTCCAGACTAAAGTTTTCATATTCTAATCGTATATTTCCTTTTATTTTAGAACCCAAGACAACCCCAGGCCAAGTAAGTAGATGATTTGTGCATATCTATTAGATTCCTATGAACATTGTTAGGTTGCCGTAATTCCTACTCATCTCTTAAAAAAACTAAAAAGTTAGTTTTATATAGTAACTATATAGTAACTATAGTGACAATTTCATTATTTACATGAAATGTTTTTTCTTTGTCCACTTTCCATACTTTAATTAACAAAATGTTAATTTTACTTGAAGTGAACAAGTCAATAATGTGCTGTTTTTCTTTAATTTTACAGCCGGAACTCACTACAACACCCAGACCACCAATCATCACCACTCCGGTATGAGAAAAGGGCTAATATATATACATTTTACTGATGGAACACTGTTGTAAACTGAGCCTGAGTGTTTGTCTCATCACATAAATAAGAAGCTCAGTTTATGTATATTTTCTTATATCTGTTACTTTTCCTTATAGCCTGAATGTGCCGGTGTCACATGTATTAAAGACGTTACCTGTCGATACAATGAGATAGAGGTTGCGGAACCAAATCCATTTGATCCTTGTTGTCCAAAATATCACTGTGGTAAGTACAGAGTGGAATGATGTTATCAATAGTTCTCACGTGTCCTGTCCTATGGTTTTATATAGTAATATAAAAACTTTTACAAGACCCCTAATTATATTGAAAGCCATGGTCTTACTGGTTACTGGAATATGACAAAACTCACTTTAAGTCCAGAAGAAACGTATATCACTTAAAACATCCATAGTTCTGATTTTGTGCACATCTGCATTTATACATGAGAGTAGGAGCCACAACATTGCTTGCTATGACTCTGAATAGACAGTTATAGCAGAAGCAAGAATATTGTCTATTCTATTAATACAGAGGCATTGCATTTCCTTACAATTGGAGTATATTTTACTAATGTATAAATGTAGAAGTATTAGGTAATAATACACCTTGCATATATAGATACATGAAATAGATGATTGAGAGATAGATACAGTACATAGACTTATAGATAGATAGATAGATAGATAGATAGATAGATAGATAGATAGATAGATAGATAGATAGATAGATAGATAGATAGATAGACATAGATAGATAGATAGATAGATAGATAGATAGATAGATAGATAGATAGATAGATAGATGAATCAAGCAAACTTTGTCTTAACATTTGTTTCAGATTGTTCCCATGTCACAATATGCCATTTCATTGCAACAGATAAATATGATGCCCTTAGTTACATGTGATGTGCTCCATCTGTAGCAGAGTGCTGGTTCATCAGCCATTCTTCCTTGCTCCAGACTGCTAAAGTATTCATATTCTAAACAAACGTTTTTTTTTTTTTTTTCAGAGCCCAAGACAACCCCAGGCCAAGTAAGTAGATGGATTGTGCATATCTATTAGATTCCTATGAACATGTTTAGGTTGCTGTTATTCCTCCTCATCTCTTAAAGAAACTAAAAACTGTGTTTTAACTATAGTAAATATAGTAATGAAACAATTTCATTATTTACATGAAATGGTGTTTCTTTGTCCACCTCCCATACTTAAGTTAACAAAATGTTATTTTACTTCAAGAGAATAAGTCAATAATGTGCTGTTTATCTTTAATTTTACAGCCGGAACTCACTACAACACCCAGACCACCAATCATCACCACTCCGGTATAAGAAAAGGCTAAATTTTTCACTTTGTACTAATGAAACACTTGTGTTATGAACTGGGCCTGAGAGTTTGTCTCATCACATAGATGAGAAACTCAGTTTATGAATATCTTCTTATATCTGTTACTTTTCCTTATAGCCTGAATGTGCCGGTGTGACATGTATTAAAGACGTTACCTGTCGATACAATGAGATAGAGGTTGCGGAACCAAATCCATTTGATCCTTGTTGTCCAAAATATCACTGTGGTAAGTACAGAGTGGAATGATTTTATTAATAGTTCTTATATGTGTCCTATGGTTTTATATAGTAATATAAAAACTTTTACAAGACCCCTAATTATATTGAAAGCCATGGTCTGACTGGTTACTGGAATGTGACAAAACTCACTTTAAGTCCAGAAGGAACTCATATCACTTATAGTACAATATCCATAGTTCTGATTTTGTGCACATCTGCATTTATATATGAGAGTGGGAGCCACAATATTGCTTGCTATGACTCTGAATAGATACTTATAGCAGAAGCAAGAATATTGTTTATTCTATTAATACAGAGGCATTGTATTTCCTTACAATTGGAGTATATTTTACTAATGTATAAATGTAGAAGTATTAGGTAATAATACACCTTGCATATATAGATAAATTAAATAGATGATTGAGAGATAGATACAGTAGATAGACAGACAGACAGACAGACAGACAGACAGACAGACAGACAGACAGACAGACAGATAGATAGATAGATAGATAGATAGATCAAGCAAACTTTGTCTAAACATTTGTTTTAGATTGTTCCCATGTCACAATATGCCATTTAATTTCAACAGATAAATCTGATGCCTTTAGTGACATGTGATGTGCTCCATCTGTAGCAAAGTGCTGGTTCATCAGCCATTCTTCCTTGCTCCAGACTGCTAAAGTATTCATGTTCTAAACATATATTTTCTTTTTTTTCAGAGCCCAAGACAACCCCAGGCCAAGTAAGTAGATGGATTGTGCATATCTATTAGATTCCTATGAACATGTTAAGGTTGCTGTTATTCCTCCTCATCTCTTAAAGTAACTGAAAACTGTGTTTTAACTATAGTAAATATAGTAATGAAACAATTTCATTATTTACATGAAATGGTGTTTCTTTGTCCACCTCCCATACTTAAGTTAACAAAATGTTAATTTTACTTCAAGAGCATAAGTCAATAATGGGCTGTTTATCTTTAATTTTACAGCCAGAACTCACTACAACACCCAGACCACCAATCATCACCACTCCGGTATGAGAAAGGGCTAAATTTTTCACTTTGTATTATAAACTGGGCCTGAGAATTTGTCTCATCACATAGATAAGAAGCTCAGTTTATTTATATCTTCTTATATCTGTTATTTTTCCTTATAGCCTGAATGTGCCGGTGTCACATGTATTAAAGACGTTACCTGTCGATACAATGAGATAGAGGTTGCGGAACCAAATCCATTTGATCCTTGTTGTCCAAAATATCACTGTGGTAAGTACAAAATGGAATGATGTTATCAATAGTTCTTATATGTGTCCTATGATCTTATATAGTAATATAAATGTTTTCAGAGGACCAGTAATTACATTAAAGATCTGACTGGTTACTGGAATGTGCAAAACTCAGGTTTAGAAAGAACTTGTCTATAGTACAGTGCCCAGAGTACTCATTTTGTGCACATCTGTTTCTATACATGAAAATAGGAGACACGCTATCTTTCTATAGATAGATGGTTCCCCATGTCAGCACATAAATATGATGCCTTTAATTACATGTGGTGTGCTCCATCTGTATCAGCCATTCTTTCTTGTTCCAGACTAAAGTTTTCATATTCTAATCATATATTCCTTTTATTTTAGAACCCAAAACAACCCCAGGCCAAGTAAGTAGATGGATTGTGCATATTAAATTTCTACAGACTGGGCTTTTATAATTCCTGATCTCTTTAAAAAAGAAAAAGAAAAGAAAATTACTGAAAAATCAATAATATGCTCTTTATCTTTAATTTCACAGCCGGAACTCACTACAACACCCAGACCACCAATCATCACCACTCCGGTATGAGAAAGGGCTAAAATTTTCACTATGTTCTAATGAAACACTTTTCAGAATCTACAGTGTTATAAACTGAGCCTGAGTGTTTGTCTCATCACATAGATAAGAAACTCAGTTTTTGAATATCTTCTTATATCTGTTACCTTTCCTTATAGCCTGAATGTGCCGGTGTCACATGTATTAAAGACGTTACCTGTCGATACAATGAGATAGAGGTTGTGGAACCAAATCCATTTGATCCTTGTTGTCCAAAATATCACTGTGGTAAGTACAGAGTAGAATGATGTTATCAATAGTTCTCATGCGTGTCTAATATAATAATTCAAAAATGTTTCAAGACCCTTAATTATATTGAAAGAAAAGGTCAGTCTGGTTGCTGGACTGTGGCATAACTCTATTTAAGTCCAGAAAGTACTTATGTATAGTCCAGTGCCCACAGTATAGATTTTGTGCATTTATACATGAGAGTGGGAGCCACAATATTGCTTGCTATGACTCGGCATAGATAATTAGAGCAGAATATTTTTGAGCATTGTCTATTCTATTAATAAAGAGGCAATGTATTTCCTTACAATTGAAGTAAATGTTTTCTAATGTACAATTGTAGATTAGACATTTTAGGAAAAAATAATTACCTTGTAATGATAGATAGATTTATAGACAGAGAGAGAGATAAAATACTTCTAAATACTTATCTCACATAGTTTCCCATGTCACAATATGTCACTTAATTGCAACTGATAGATATCATGCCTTTAGTAACATGTGCTGGGCTCCATCTGTACCTTTATAATATTCCAGATTGCTAAATTAATCATATTCTTAACAAATATTTTATTGTATTTTATTTTATTTTAGAGCCCAAGACTACCCCAAGCCAAGTAAGTAGATTAATTGTTAACATAAGTTAAATTAATGTAATTCCGGGTCTCAATATTAAAAAGCAAAAAAAAATAAAAAACAGTAATAATTTTATTATGGGGGTTATTTATAAAAGTCTGAATTTATCTCAATATTTTCTGAAAAAAACTCGAAACCCGAAAATTTTGAAAACGTCGGGGTATTGCCAAAAACCCAGTGCACATCAAAAAATCATTGGAACTTCACCCATTGACTTATATGCAACCTCGACATGTCTGAGATGCCGCATTTTCAGATCTAGACTTTTACCATCATCTGGGTTAAATAAATTCCTAAAAATTCGTGATTTTTTTTTTTAAAGTTCGATTTAATAAAAAAAAAATCACAAATTTTTTGTGACTTTTGTATTCGGAGTTTAGTAAATAACCCCCTGTATGTTATATATATATATTCCCTGTCCACTTCCCACACTTAAAATTAAGTCAATAATGTGCTGTTTTTTTTTATTTTTTACTTTTACAGCCAGAACTCACTACAACACCCAGACCACCAATCATCACTACTCCGGTATGAGAAAGGGATAAATATTTACTGTTTTTTAATGAAACACTGTTCAGAATCTATAACACTTTAAACTGAGGGATAATATCAACACATACATTAGATTTTGTATATCTCCTTATATCTGTTATTTATCTATATATACCTTTCCTTGTAGCCTGAATGTGCCGGCATCACATGTTACAAAGAAGTTACTTGTAAATATAATGAGATTGAGATTGAGGAGCCAAATCCATTTGATCCTTGTTGTCCAAGATATCGCTGCGGTAAGTACAGAGTAGAATGAAGTTATCCATGAGTTTGGCATGAACTGCAGGATATAGTTACCTACAGTTGTTATATTTGTCCTATGGTCTTATATAGTAATATAAAAACTTGCATATTGACATATTGAAAGCCAAGGTCTGACTGGTTACTTGACTGTTACAAAACTCTGTTTAGGTATTAATAAAACCAATAGCAACATGGGCTCCATCTGTAGCAGAGTACTACTTTTCCAGCCAGTCTTCCTTGCTCCAGACTGCTAAAGTATTCATATTCTAAGCATATATTTTTTTTTATTTCAGAGCCCAAGACAACCCCAAGCACAGTAAGTAGATAGATTGTGCACATCAATTAAATGCATTTAAACTATAAATGTGTTTACTGTAATATACTGTAATTCCACTTGTTTAATTCATGAAACAGAAAAATCTATTCAACAGTATAATTTTAATTTATGAAAAAATAAGTTTCTTTGTCCAATTTCCATACTTGAAGAAGTTCTTTAACCCCCTTTGGTATCTTTCCATTTGTAGAGTGGCCAATAAGACTTTGAAATGAAAAATGTAAAGTAGTTCATATGTTTATTTCCAGTCGTTTTTTTTATTATTATTTCTTATCCTCTTACAATATATGAGATGGCCAGATAAAAGATGCAAGACAAATGCATTATAAATATAAAGCCTTGTGTATTCACAAGACACATTGCATTTAGCATCACAATAAAAAACATATATTATATATATATATATATATATATATATATATATATATAGACAAACGCTTGCACTCTAATCCAGTCTTGGAGTTACTGTGGGTGCTGGGTCAAAGCTTTAGCATACAGTGATTAAATCACTATATATATATATATATATATATATATATATATATATATATATATATATATATATATATATATATATAAATATATGTAAATGTTGAAAGGTAATAACATTTTGTATTCTGGCAAACCAGTGTAGGGTAAATTATTTTATTTTAACGTAATTCCCTAAATCCTTCCATTCCGATTAATCTTTGTGCTATGTTTTAGTCCTTGTGTAGTTTGGCTTTAGGGGCAAATCTTTGGGGCAGATTTAAAAAGGGTCAAAGTGAATTAGAGGGAATTTTCAAAGTAAAAAAAAATCGAAATTCGAAGTAATTTTTTGGATACTTCGACCATCGAATAGGATACTACGACTTCAACTTCGAATTTGTTTAGAAGTAAAATAGTTTGAATATTCGACCATTCGATAATCAAAGTACTGTCTCTTTAAAATAACTTCAATAACTTCGCCAAATTAAACCTGCCGAAGTGCTATGTTAGCTTATGGGGACCTTCTAGAGCATTTTTCTAAGTTTTTTGAAGTCGAAGAAAAATCGTTCAATCGATGGATGAAATCCTTCGAATTGTTCGATTCGAAGAATTTCATCGTTCGGTCGAACGATTTTACTCAGACCGCAAATGGTCAAATTCAATGTAAAAAAACTTTGACTTCGTTATTCGAAGTTGAAGTATTCCAAAAACTAAGCAAGACAAAAAAACGAAGCAAGACAAACGGGCAGATTTAACAAGGGTCGAATTTTGAGGTAGAAAAAGCTTCGAAATTCGACCCTTGATAATTCTGCCCCTTTGTCTTGCTTAGTTTTTTCCCTGAAAGAGAAAAACCTGAACATTTGTCTGTCCAATTAGGCTTTGGAATGACATCAGAAAGGATACTTTATGAAACATCAGATATCAATACATCAATAAGAGACAGTTTTCGATATATTTGATCAATGTTATTTCTAGCCTTCACCCCGCCATTTTTAGTTTAGATTTTCTAGTTCATGGAAAGTGGAACGTAATATAATACAATTCAAATGCATTTTTTATGCCTACATTTTCCTGTGTTTGATCAAAGAGTTCTCTTTATTAATCAGCATTTTGTCTTCCTCTGCACAGACAATGCCTCCCACCACCAAGGTACACTTCAAATTCCTATTGCTACTAATGTGCTCCTATGTTTCATTATTTCAATAACACGTTTACATAATATGTAGATTGATTTCAGTGAAAAGTTAACACAGAATAATATTATATTAATATCAATATACTTAAACATAATAAGTCTCCTTTAAACCAATTTGAATCAAGCAAAGATTTGCTTTTTTTACATTTAAGTAGTGGAGGCCCATTTACCAAAAGTCAAATTCTATTGGTTTTAGAGGTTTTTTGAAACTGCTTTCTCTAAAATCATGAAAGCCATGAAAGTTATTAAAAGATTTGAATATAAAATGTACAAAAAAAAAAAACACTGGACAATGCACTACAAAATACAAAAACCTCTAAAAAAATCTGTTTGAATCTGTTGTTGATTCAAAATGTTCCAATAGGATTAGCGTAGCTCCCATTGAATTTTTTACATTTAAATCAAATGATTTTAGTTTTAAGAAAACACAGAATAATCACAAATTTTTAGAGATTCGTGAGAAAAAAAGAAATTCAAATGTTAGTAAATAGATCACTTATAAGCCTGCAACCATATTTCTGTGCTTATCCAACCTATGTTCAACAATAGAGTATGTTGCTTTTTTAAAAGACAAACAGGAATCACATACCATTTTAACAGCAAATTTCTGCATCTACACATTTTACACAAAATTGATTTTCTCGATGAAAAAAAGTCCCAAAATAAGATAAGATAACATCATCCTAAAGCTACATTTGTTTTCTTTTCCCTTTTCTCTTATAGCGTGAATGCGCCAATGTCAAGTGTTACAAAGATGTTGTTTGTGGGCCAAATGAGAATGAAGTTGAGGAGCCAAACCCATTTGATCCTTGCTGCCCCAAGTATCACTGTGGTAAGTAAATACTGGGACAGCTTTATAGATGATTGTGATATGAAACATGATTTCCCCACATTTGCCAAAGATTTGCTGTAAGAAAAGGGCCTGCTATAAGTGGTAGGGAACCAACTTTTTTTAATAAAAAAAAAATGTACCTTATAAATGAGGAACTCTAGGAAAACTTTAAAGGGATACTGTCATGGGAAAAAACATTTTTTTTTTTCAAAATGAATCAGTTAATAGTGCTGTTCCAGCAGAATTCTGCACTGAAATCCATTTCTCAAAAGAGCAAACAGATTTTTTTATATTCAATTTTGAAATCTGACATGGGGCTAGACATATTGTCAATTTCCCAGCTGCCCCAAGTCATGTGACTTGTGCTCTGATAAACTTCAATCACTCTTTACTGCTGTACTGCAAGTTGGAGTGATATCACCCCCTCCCTTTTCCGCCCAGCAGCCAAACAAAAGAACAATGGGAAGGTAACCAGATAACAGCTCCCTAATACAAGATAACAGCTGCCTGGTAGATCTAAGAACAATACTTAATAGTAAAAACCCATGTCCCACTGAGACACATTCAGTTACATTGAGAAGAAAAAACAGCAGCCTGCCAAGTCACATGACCAGGGGCAGCTGGGAAATTGACAAAATGTCTAGCCCCATGTCAGATTTCAAAATTGAATATAAAAAAATCTGTTTGCTCTTTTGAGAAATGGATTTCAGTGCAGAATTCTGCTGGAGTAGCACTGTTAACTGATGTGTTTTGAAAAAAACATGTTTTCCGATGACAGGATCCCTTTAATGTGCTCCAGTGGCTATTTGTATGCCATCATTATAGGTTTGATAATGTCATGAAACTGATAAAGCATAAACTATTAAACTAAAACAGAGGGTGTGAGGGCCTATTTATTAAGGCTCAAATTTTAGTGGTTTTAGAGGTTTTTAAAACCATGACTAAACTCACATTTTCTAAAAACATGAATGCCATGGAATTAATTAAAAGCTCTGAGTATAAAAAGAACAAACTAAATAAAAAAAAAGTTTGTGATTTGTGTTTTTCGGACAATTGCTAGCAAATAAAATTCTGAATGAATTAAAAATGGTCCAAAAAGATCAGCGCAGCTCACATTGACTTATAGCACCTTGACAACTTTTACTTGGCAAATATTTGTATCAAAAGATTTTGTGTTTTTTTTTTCACTTAATAAATCTCAAATTTTTAGACCATTTAAGAAAGATAAGAAAACCAACATTTTTTCGAGATTTGTGATAAAAGAATAGAAACTTATCTTAGAATTCATTTTTCTATTACCAAAATAACGAAGAACTAATTATATGTTTTTTTCCCCATGTTTTAGAACCAAAATCCACAATCCCATCTAAAACAGTAAGTTCATGAATAACATGCCTTTGATTTTCCCATTTTTCTTCTTGATATTAAACTCCCCTTATATACTTATGTATAATATTAATTTACCTTTCTATAAAGTTATCAGGGTTGTTTTCTTTACTTTTTTCTTATGTTTTCAACAGTAAATGTGGGCGGTTATTAAAATGATGGTTATGGTATAATAGTTAGAGCAGTGATCCCCAACCAGTAGCTCATGAGTAACATGTTGCTCTCCAACCCCTTGGATGTTGCTCCCAGTTGCCTCAAAGCAGGTGCTTATTTTTAAATTCTAGGCTTGGAGACAAGTTTTGGTTGTATAAAATCCAGGTGTACTGCTAAACAGAGCCTCAATGTAGATTGACATAGGTCTGCAAAATGGCCAATCACAGCAATTATTTTTCACCCCGATAAAAATTTTCATGTTAGTGTTGCTCCCGAACTCCTTTTACTTCTGAATGTTGCTCACAGGTTCAAAAGGTTGGGGGTCCCTGGTTTAGAAGCATAATAAACAGGTTTAAATGAAATTTTGTGATGTAACTGGGGGGACACTGTTTATTAAATACATATGGAAAATTAAATAGATAAAATCTTACCTTTGATGAAATTTTGCCTCCTCTTTTCCACAGACACCTTCAACCAGCACCATTATCAGCACCACCAAGGTAAAGACAGAATTCCTACTAGTCCTGTATGGATCCCGTGTTTCACTTTAACCAGTCAATATATAACTAAAATATTCAAATAGTAAAGTGAAAGGAAAAATGAGAGTTTCTCTGGCCAACCAAATCCTTGACCAAGTTCATCTTGGGATTACTAACATCATAATGGCTAAAACAGGTTTGCACTGATTTGCTGGACTGTTAATGACATCAAGGCCTGGAGTCAGTTGACCATGGCTTAGAATAGATATGCTTTGCCTGTAATTCTGGTTCTCATAAAAGTGTTTTCTGTCATACCCTAAAACCAATTTATTATTTCTGATGGTGCACATATATTTCCCAAAGATGGCTGCTATAAAATATTTAGAATCACCCATTATATAGACAAAAGAGACTTATCCCTGCCCACCTAAACAAGGCTAGGGGGTAAACGTAGACATTCATTTTTTGTTTATCCCAACAGAAGTGTTTTTCAATACAGTGTTTTGATTAATAAACAAGTTTGTTAAATTAAATTATTTCCCTTCTATATTATTTTGCAGATTGAGTGCTCTAAAAGGATTTGCGTCAAAACAAGCTGTCGTCTTTATGAAAAACTTATTGAGACACCAAATCCATATGACCCCTGCTGCCCCATTCAAAAGTGTGGTAAGTATGGACAAAACAAGTCACTAGAGCTCAAGCTAAGGACCCTGCTTTAACTGAATGTGGAAATCTTGTATAACCCTGTACTATTCGCTTACATAATGTATTGTGATGGTTCCATTGTTTGTTCTTACTCCCTTTAAGTACACCTTAAAGGATAATTAAACCTTTAAAATGAGTGAATGTAAAACTGATGAGGGTGCTATTCTTAGCACTTTTGTAATATACATTCATTATTTGTTTTGTTTTTACTCCAAGATATTAAGGCATACATGTACTGTAAATATAAATTAGTCTTGTTACAACAGCGCCACCTGCTGGTCATTTTCCCACCAGTCTGACCACCAAGAAGTCAAGGAAGTTGTCAGGAGAAAGAAAGAGGCTGCTCTGATGTTCTTCTGCTTAGGAAAAAAAATAGAAACCTTTCTCACATCTTTTCTAAGCAGAAGAACATCAGAGCAGCCTCTTTCTCCTGACAACTTGCTTGACTACTTGGTGGTCAGACTAGTGAGGAAATGACCAGCAAGTGGCGCTGTTATAACAAACAATTTTATTAATATCTTGAAATAAAGACAAAATAAATAATGAAGGTACATTGCAGAATTTCTTAGAATAGCCCCCTAATCAGTTT
The DNA here is from genome assembly GCA_038501925.1 of Xenopus petersii. NCBI lineage: Eukaryota > Metazoa > Chordata > Amphibia > Anura > Pipidae > Xenopus > Xenopus petersii. The sequence goes on along the minus strand of CM076685.1, from coordinate 101,707,301 downwards.
TACATTCAGTTATTTTAAAGGTTTACTTATCCTTGAAGAAAGTGTTTTTTGAATACTTTCATTTTCCTTTTAAATGGTGGTCAGATGAATTTCTAAGGAGGCCAATTATTTTATTATTCCAAATTGTCCCAAATTATTTCATTCCTTTTGTTCAGGATCTTTAAGTAGATTTTCAGATGATCAGATTTCACCCTATGATTCTGTTATTATTTATTCACCTATATTTCATATTCACCTATGGAGAGAAGCTATAATTTAATTTTCTGTCATCTGTTCTCTCTGCTATTTGTGCAGTGTATATATAATGTATATCCATTTCTTTTCCAGAGTGCCAGTGCAAGACCGTGCCAACGTGCAGAAGTGATGAGAGACTGGTGACTGTGAGTCAGACTGGCCAGTGTTGTCCAAAGCTTAAATGCGGTATGTAGAACATAAAATTGGCAAAATACACCTTGTAATTGGGGTGGCAAATCTCCAAATATACGAGCTGAATATTTTGGTACAAAAGAACCCTTTTATAGACAACCACTACTGGTACTTTAGCAAAGATGGGGACAGTATGGAGGATTTAACTTTAATTAAACTATAATTTTGACTTTATTTGGCTAAAATAGCAGTATCATCATAAGGTATGGGATCCAGAAACCCATTTTCCAGAATGCGCTAAATTACGGAAAGGCTGTCTCCCATAGACTCCATTATAATAAAATAATCCAAATTTTTAAGAACAATTTCCTTTTTCTCTGTAATAATAAAACAGTAGCTTGTACTTGATCCCAACTAAGTTATAAATAATCCTTATTGGAAACATAACGAGCCTATTGCTTTTATTTAATGTTTACATGATTTTCTAGTAGAGTTAAGGTATGGAGAGCCAAATTATTGATCCATTATCTGGAAAAGCCCAGGTCCTGAACATTCTGGATAACATGTCTCATACCTATACTGCAAGGTACAAACACAGGGAAATTCCAGTGACTACACTGATATTATTTGCTTGAAGTATCTCTTGCAGTTAAATCCAACCTGTTTTGGGGTTACTTGTTAATGATCTATATCTGTAATACATGCATGATCATATCTTTATTAAGTTAAAAGTAAAAAGCACACCTATTTAGGCTTCAAGAATTCATTGTTAAAATCAATCCCTTTATTTTCATTTTAGAACGCAAGAAGGATGAATGCCATCCAGTGAGTAAGTCTGTGCTTCTCACATCAGGCCAATGCAGTGCTTCAGTGAGTATCTTTATATTAAATGTTCCTGGGGTGGAAATATCAAGGAAATGTTTCTCTTTTGTGTGGACTATGGCATGCCTTGCTGCAAAGCAACATATATCACTAGTTAACAAAATACATTTATCATTGCCTGAAGACAACATAGATAGAGCAGGACTTAATTGTTCATTCAGCTCAATATGGTGCAACAAAACACACATTTATTTACACTCAGTAGAAGAGCCAGACCCAAGGTTTGGGAAATGCTTCTTTAGCACAAGATATTAAAAAGAGAAGTTCAGCTTTTTATCTTTCAAAAACAAACCCAATATATGTGTAGGGACTGGGTGAATAAGTAACCAACACTCTAGAAGTAGCTGAGTTGCAACTAACAAGCATTTTATGCCAACAGATTGGTACATATTCTCCCTTGTAATATATTAAAAGAGTTCTGTTAATTATAAGAGTTTAATTAAAATGTCTATGCTTTTAGTGTGCAGAAGCTTACGGCTCACCTACTGTACATTAGTAATACATAATGTTTATCTTATAAATAACCTGTCTATTCATTGTAGACATCCTGATGTCCTCATGATTTCTCGGTTTTTGATGGTCACAAAGGCCACTTCTCATAATTCCTTTGTTCCTTTATCAGGTGGAACTGAATGTGTGCAGTGGATACTGTCACTCCAAAACAGAATATACCAGCTTTTGGCAGCCCATATCTCATTGTCGATGCTGCTCTATAAAAACAGATCGCTTCATGACCTTCCAGCTGCCTTGTCTTGATGGCACTCGAACAAGCCTGACTGTAAGGAGCGCAGTAACTTGTGGCTGTAATACTTGCTCGGGACCATATGAACCTGCAAGTGGCAGTGGAAGTGGCAGCAGAAGCAGCGATGGAGGCTCAGATGAAGAAAGTGGCTTTCAAAGCTAAAGTCATCCCTGACTTGAATAACATTAGCTACAAGCTAATGGCATCATAATCCGATAGAAACTGTGGATCTTCTACAATTTCTGCTTCTTTATTTCTTGAAAATGCATTTTGTATGATGTTTTTTTTTCTGTTAGGCCCAGTGGCCAGGTTTTCCATTTATATCTGACACCTAAAGAGCAATACAATTATCTTCTCCTTAATGGGAATGAACAAGGGGAAATTGGCTCAAACTTCATTCCCATATTTAGAGCGCCTACAGTACAGTGACAGCTAGTGCTGTTCAACCTAAGGGTGTCCCATGGGTGGGCTACAAGCAACTGTATCACTGGGAACAATCCATTGTGTGTATAATGCAAATGTACTGGGTTTTTTTTTGTAGTGTCTCTCATTTTCATACAATGTTTTAGGCTTAGTTATAAAAAGATGACATTTTAGATGCTGTAGAAATCTACCCACATCCTCGTCAAGTCAATGCCAGACTAAAGCTGGTAGTTAACATTACACCAACTTGAGGTTTCCTTATTTTCTGCTATTTATCTTGCCTGACATTCCCATCCCTATTACAATTAAAGCTGGGAAGGCCCTGCCACATACGATTCTCCATTGGGAGAAAGAATGGTTAGTTAATGAATGTATTAAATAATTTCTAAAAGCAATACATTTTAAACTTTATTAATACCCAGATCAGCAAAGCCAACGATGACTAAAGTTGAATGCAACTTATTTTCTGCACTTTATAAGAGCACAGTATTTTTCTACTGCCAAAGTCTAAAACACTGAATGATATATGAGATGACTAAGCAAGTCTTGGTGGGAGAGAATATGAAGGACTTTGTTTCATTGTAATTTAATTCCTGCCCTTACATGTGGCTTGTGATGATGGAAGGATATAGTTGATGGCATTTCCAGTTACATGGAATATTTACTATACTAAGACAGTAATTTTAACTACAATAATACAGGTCTGTTAACATTATACCAAAATAATGTGCAGAACAATAGGATCTTATTTCACAGCTGTGACATCATCACTCCTGCATGATATAATGCTGGTTTTATTTGTTTTTGTTGCTGCAATAGATGGTGATAGTAATAAATGTTTAATTGATGTTTTCCCAGAATAAACCCATTCCTATGCAATTTGTGAGTCTCCTTTTTCTCATTTCTATAGGGCTTTTTTCAGGCCTGCTATGTTTCTGTATGGTATTCCAAACATTAATGATACAAGTTGTTTTGAAAATTTTTCGCCCGTTTCACGAGAAAATGCGCGAATTTTGCGGAGAAGTGAAACGGGACAAATTTATTATGGTTAATAAAGTAGCTGGGGCCTTTATAACTCCAAAATAGGTGTGTTGTTTTAATGAGGGAGGAATAGTAGGGCATGGTGGTTGCGGCACAGGTAAAAGACAGATCATCAACACTGTTTCATTTTGTTTTAAAGGTTAAATTGTACTTGGACCAAAAATATTGGAAAAAATCATAATTTTAACTGGTATTTCTTACAGTGCCTTTTGCTTCATACATGAATATTTTTAGGCTCATGGAAGCTGTGCCTCCAGAATATATGATTTTAAATTCACACACGTGGAGGCCTATTTATTGGAGGTCAAATTTTAGCGGTTTAAACCATGAATAAACTTATTTACATGAATGTCAGTCATTTATCAAAAGATCCGAACTGAAAAAGCATAAACCCAAAAACCTCTAAAATCACAGAATCAAAGAAAGATCTTCTAGTTGTAAAAGAGACGTCTGCCATTGACTTCTACATGATTTTGACAGGTTGTAGCTGGACTATTTTCGAAATAGTTGTAGTTTTTTTGCATGATAAATCCCAGAAAAATTACACGATAAAGTTTTGTAAATCTGTCCCTGTGCAGATTTAACAAAATGTGACATTAGTGTTCACCTCAGAAAAAAATTACCCACTTTCTATCATTCCTACGGGATTTTTAGAATTATTGTGTGTATTTATCAGGTGAACTCTAAGGGGCCTATTTACTTACATTGAAACTTTTCGTTTCACAAATCTCTAAAATATTGTGGTTTTTCTATATTTTTTTAAAGCTCTAAAAATTCACCAGGTAAAAACTGTTGAGGTCCCCATTTCTGATGTTTTTCGCTAGAAATTGTCTGAAAAGCTCAAATTTTAGAGGTTTATTCATGTTTTTTTCATATTGTTCAGGACATTTTATCATTTGCTTTCTCTGTTTGTTAAGGATAGCAGCTGCCATATTAGCTTGGTGTGACATCACGTCCTGCCGGAGTCTCTCCCTGATCACTCATAGCTCAGATTACAGCAGGGAGGGGGAGAGGGAGAGAGGAGCAAACTGAGCATGCTCAAGCCCTAGCCCTGGAGATTTATACTGAAAACAGGAAGTCTGATACAGAAGCCCATGTGTACACAATAGAAGGAAATAAATGCTGTGTTTCTGTTTACAGAGGACTCAGAGCAGCATTATATAGACCTTTCTGATAAAACCAAGTTTTGCCAGTACAGGGCACCTGTACATTATATTGTCTTTCCTTTAAAACACTTTCACTTTTTGGTGTTACTCTTCCTTTAAATGCACAAGTGACTTCACTAAGCACTTGTGCTTAGTGAGAACTTATTTAAGGTTATGTGTTTAAGGTGAATGAATGGGTTTTCTGCAATGGAAGTTGTGTATGTGGCTGCTTATTATTGCAAAGAGATTAGCCTTATAAAATGCTGCCCCCCCCAAATACAGATACAGAGAGTTTGATTGGAGCCCCAAGCCTTTTTTTTATTGACTTGTCCAAAGTGCCATGATACCACTGCCACCACAGTCTGCTGACCACTCAAAAATACCTTCTTCATCTGTAGCTTGAGTGATCAGACCTAATGGGGTTTCTCCGATTGCAATTAGTATTTCGGTTAATGAGCCAATTAGGACAATTGTTGAAGGCAAGGAGCAGTAACATCTGCATCTCGTTGAGACAAATTAATAATTGAACCCGTCTTTCATTCATACATGTAGGCTGTAATTATTTAACAACATTCATTTAATTCTTCCACAAATTTGTGCCCTTGTGTCCACTGGTTGGATCATATTGAAATGGGAAAGTTCTATGGAACACTTGGTGACCCCAGGAGCCATACAAAAGAACTTCAGGATCTCCAGGCCTAAGGTTTCAATTGGAATCATTTTCAGATGCTTCCAGTCCTTAGGGGTCCGTTTACTAAAGTGCTGTAAATCTGACTTTAAGTTTCCGCATATTATCGCTGAGAATATTTTTCCCCCAGAATATTCACAGTTTACTAAACAGCGATGTGCTCAGAAGTCATTGCGATCACTTGCGGTAACTACGTTAAGGAACCAGCTTACGTTAGCGGTAATTTTAGCGAGTTGCAAATTTTCTGGCGAAAAATTACGTTTTTGCGAATATTTATGCTATAAAATAGTCTTGTTTTATGGCGGTTATTATGGCAATTTTTACTGTGACATTTATGGCCAGAAATGCATCTTCAAAACTCATAAACTTTATTGACTGATGATTATACCATCCAACAACATCACCAGAGTAACACCAATCAAACATGTCTGCATCATATAAACCCTTCTGCCAATAGAATCATAGGAACAAGAAATCATACCAGTCAATCTCTTTGCTTCATAGAAATGCACAGTTTAATGTAGCCAATCACAATGAAACCAAAAAAGCGTAGAGGCTGACAAATCCTTGGACTGTGATGCCGCTGCCAATAATACGACTCTGAGCTGAAACTGTTGCACCAGATAGAAGCAGAAGCCAAAACATCCTGTCAGCAATAGCTACAGATCTCTCTCCTGTCAGCAAAGAATGATGGGTAAAAAAAACAGTATTATGGGATATTTCCTGCCCCTTCAGAATTTTCTGGCGAAAAAAAAATACTTTTACGCCACTACATAGGTGGCAGTAAAAATTTGCAAATATTCTGGAGTTAATTTTGTTTTTAGCACATTTCGCTGTTTAGTAAACCAGTGTACGTAGCGTTATTTTTAGCGAATGCGATAATTGGCGAACAATTATTCTTGCGCAAGAAAATTCGCGAATTTATATTTACCGCAGGTTAGTAAACTGGCGATAACATATTTGATGAAAATTCTGTCTATATATTGTGCGAATATTTTTAACGCTCTTTAGTAAACAGTCCCCTTAGTTCCAACCAGTCATCCATCCACATCGATGTGTAGCAAGGTGATCAGCAAGGTTCAAAAATATACAACTAATTGTATTACACAGAGAAAATAAAAAAAAAACTTAGTATTTGTTACAGCTAACATGGGCAGCCATATTTAGGTTAGACACTGATGCAGCGAATAAGTTAAATGAACAATATAATAATAGATGCAAAGTGATGCAAAGAACAATAGAAAGAAAATGCAGACAAATACATCATCAGAACAGCTTTAAGAATGAGGTGCCCTCGATGTGTATTATTTCTGCAAGCAGCCATCCACCCCTAAATGATCACACATTGTAGTCACGTAAGTCTTAGGATTTATTCACTATCATAGCCAGTGGCATAACAAGATGTTGCTGGGCCCCACTCTGCAAAATAATTTGAGGAGCCCCCAAACTCTCCAGAGGTTGTCCTGTTTTACCCTGGTTTTCACCAACACCATTTTGGGGCCCCCGGAACTTTCTGCTGCGGAAATAGGCAGGGATCCTATTCACAATTGAAGTATGCTGGAATGTGGTAACAGAAGGGTTAAATGATAGACTTTGTAGTCAAGGCAGGCAAAGGGTCAAGGACTGGCGGCAAGAAGCAGGCAAGGGTCAATACGAGTAAAGATAGTCAGAAGTATATACAGGGCCGGATTCACATAGTGGGCGCCCCTAGGCCCACTGCTGTTTGTCGCCCCTGTTCCCTCCCCTTTATTTTGCAAATTTTGATCATCAATTGGGATTGGCGCATGGGAAATTTAAAAAATTATTGTATATCCAGCACATCCCCAGTGTTTATGAACCAATGTGGGTGTGGTTGGGCATCATGCCGCCCCCCTAAAATCCTGCTGCCCTAGGCCCGGGCCTAGGTGGCCTTTCCACAAATCCGGGCCTGAGTATATACTTATCAAGTCCAGGAAACTGAAAAAAAGCTTGAGCCAGTGCCAGATTTCTCTCCCGGGCACCCCGAGGCCTCTGGGTCCTAGCTCCCGTTATCGGCGCACACCATTTCCCTTTCCCGTGCAAGTTCTGGAGAACGTTGCGTTCCCCATACACTTTAGGATGCAGCTAGGCGGCATGCCACCCCCTAAAATTTCATCACCCTAGGACAGGGCCTTTGTGGCCTTGACACAAATCCGGGCCTGGCTTGAGCAATGAGTTTATGCAGAGGGTGACTTTTGTTTTCAAATTTGGGGCCAAAACGTGACATCAGCGCGCCGGCCGACGTCATAATGCACTGCACATGCATAACATTTGCTCATGCGTGTCCGGACACGCTGATGACATCATCACGTTGGCACCTGTCCGGACGCCACTGCCTACCGAACTCTGTCGGGACGCCACTTCCTACCAAACGGGAGTTGGCGCTCCTAGAGGTAAGGGTACTCGGCAGTAGGGATGTTGCGAACTGTTCGCCGGCGAACTAGTTTGCGCGAACTTCGACTGTTCGCGTCCGCCGAATATTCGCGAACGTCGCGCGACGTTCGCCAATTGGTGTTCGCGTTCGATTCGAAGTAAAATTTTGTTCGACCATTCGACCATTCGACCGTTCGATCGCTAAAATCGAACGATTTCCATTCGTTCGAACGATTATAAGCATTCGATTGAATTAAAATCATTCGATCGAATAGCTTTGATCGTTCGATTAGAACGAAAATCCTTCGATCGTACGAATAAAATCCTTCGATCGTTCGATCGAACGATTTTATCGAGCATTCGAAGTTCGCAAACTGTTCGCGAACTGTTCGCTTTTTTGCCGGTGTTCGCGAACGGCGTTCGCGAACACATTAACGGCAGTTCGCTACATCCCTACTCGGCAGTCTCCTGGAGTGACTTACACTGAGCACAGAGACAACTGGCCGTAGAGCAATACAGCCAGACCAGTAGTGTACCTAGGTGTTACTAGGCCCCACAGCAAATTCAATTTAGATCCCCAAACCATTAGTATGTTGACCTAGTCTATCAAGATATATTGAAATTGCTCATTAATTAGGGCCTCACTGCTCGTTAATTAGGACCTCACTGGGCCCCCTACACTCCTCAGGCCCCCTGCAAACACAGCCCCTGAGCCGGACACAGAACAATGTAACTGGTTGCTGAGCGGTTCACAATTCCAGAGTCATAAAGGAACAATGTACCCTTTGAATGGGCATTTGCTACTCATGGCACAGACTAGTTTCTGATTTGAATTTAACTGGGGCAAGACCTCTTTAAAGCACGGAAGGACTCAGGGCAAGATTGGAAGGCTATGTATATAAATGGATCTCACAATAACTGCAAATACATCTTTGAAGGTACTGTGCGCTCAAAGGAAGGGACCATGTCCCCTTTTGAATTTTTATAATTTCAAATAACAAAAATATACAAAATAAAATAATAGCAGTACAAAAGTAGGACTTTTCCAGCTGAATAAAATGAGGGGTCTGCCATTTCTGGGGGTTGTTTTATTCAAATTTTATGGCACATGAAAAGGCTGATGGTGTCCCTATTGCCCATGTATAAGAGGTTATTACAGAGATCAGAATGTAGGCTTATTTGTTTAAAAAGACTAAAATCAAATCCATGTATTTTCCTTGTTGGCTTTAAAGGAGAACTAAACCATAAAAATTAATATGGCTAAAAAATGCCATATTTTATATACTGAACTTACTGCTCCAGCCTAAAGTTTCAGCTTGTCAATAGCAGCAATGATCCAGGACTTCAAACTTGTCACAGGGGGTCACCATCTTGGAAAGTGTCTGTGACACTCACATGCTCAGTGGGCTCTGATTGGCTGTTGAGAAGCTAAGCTTAGGGCTCGTCACTAATTATCCAGCAGAAAATGAGGTTGGTCTGTAATAGAAGCTGATGCTACAGGGCTGATTATTAAATTCTGATGCTAATTGCACTGGTTTCTGTGCTGCCATGTAGTAATTATCTGTATTAATTACTAATCAGCCTTATATTGTGACATTTCTATTCTATGTGTACTGCATACCTCCCAACATTATGGAAGTAAAAAGAGGGACAAAAAAATTTTTTCCGCACGTAGCGCTGCAATTTTGTGACCACACCCCTTTCTGTGGCCACACCCCCTAATTACCATGTTTGTTTTACAAAATTTGGCGGGTTATGAAAGTTTGAAAATATTTCTCCTTATCTAAACTGTGTTTTTGTGTCTCAAAATTGTTACAAAGTATCTTATTTGCACCTGTTAGCTGTTCTGGGCTCTCTGCTAAAAGCCAATTAAGTGAGAAACTTTGTTTCTTTTTCTGGCTGTTCAGTGCAGAGAAAAGAGGGACTTTCCAGTACAAATGAGGGACTGCGGGTTGAGCTGTCAAAAGAGGGACTGTCCCTCCGAAAAAGGGACAGTTGGGAGGTATGTACTGTATATTGTGAGTGGGTCCCTAAGCTCAGTAAGTGACAGCAGCACAGAGCATGTGGAGATGGAGAGCTACTGGGGCATATTTGGAGACACAGATCTTCCCTGCTAAAGGAAATTTAACCCGGAAATCTGCATAGGGTGATATTGCGCCCATAGCATTATGATGGTTTTTCAATCATGGAGAGGGAAGGGGGGCATCTGCGCTGCTGCCTCAGATGGCAGTAGCCGCTGAATCGCACCCTGAGCTTTAGTTTTCCTTTAATGTAACTGCAGGTTTTCATGTGTTCGCTCAGCTTTTCTAAATTCTTCCTATTAAGATCAATTACTCTGCAAACCAGCTTGGCAACTGGCCAGAATCAATTTGGATTATTCACACAGTCACAATAGTGTAGGCCAAATACATTCTGTTGCCTGCACTACTAAAAAACCCCACATGAGGGCAGCACCTTGAAAGAAAAACAGCCAGAATATTTTCAATGTCTTCCAATAGAACTTGAACTCAGAATCATTTTCTCTTTCTTTCCTATTTTTCTGCATTTTACTGTCTCTAGAGAATGTATATTATCTGACATACTAGTAATAGCAGTAAATATTTCTATAATACAAGCCTCTCCTATATAAAAAAATATTTATATTCAATATATTCAAATTGGCATGTACAAATCAGTAAATATTGCGCTTTTATATTTTTCAATTTAATGGGGAACTATCGCAAAAATGAAAATGTAATATATGCTTCAGCATACTGAAATAAGAAAGTTTCTAATAGTGTCTAGTTTATCTTCACTATCCCATTCTCAGCATCTGTTTCTCTTCATTCTCTCTTTATGCAGCAGTCGGGTGTCATTCAGTTGGGTTGACAGTTAGATCCAATATATCTTATAGGGGGAGGCTTCCTTTCCTAGCAGATGTATTAGAGCTCACTCAAATAACTGATTCCAGTACAAAAAAATCTAACAAAATAACTTCCTTTTGCACAAATCCTTCATGTAGAGAGACATGATGTCTGGTGATTTACATCTTCTAGTCAAAAGGAGCCCCCCTGTAAGATATATTGGATCTAACTGTCAATGAATATCTGACACCCAACTGCTGCATGAAGAGAGAATGAGAAGAAACAGATGCTGAGAGATGAATAGTGATAGTGACAAGATAAACTTGATTATTTCAGAAACGGTACAGAATTTTAAATTGTATTTAGAAAGTTTCTTATTTCTGTATAACAAAGCTTATATTAAATTTAACTTTTTGCGATAGTTCCCCTTTAAGACATAGTTTCCTGTGCAGGAATGGGATCCCTTATCCAGAAACCTGTTATCCAGAAAACTGAATTACGGGACGGTCACCTCCAATAGACTCCAATTTAATCATATGATTCACATTATTAAAATTTGTTTCCCTTTTCTCTGTAATAATATAACAGTACTTGATCCTAACTATGATATAATTAATCTTCATTGGAGGCAAAATAAGCCTATTGAGTTTTTATAAACATTTACATAATTTTTTTTAGTAGTTTTAAGGCATGGAGATCCAAATTACTGGGCTGGTTTTAAACACTTTGCACCCCTAAGCTACATTGCTCAATTGCCACCTTTTCTGGGGCCCGAAAATGGACAGGGGGGCAGGGTGGATGATGTCAGAGGTGAGGGCGGGCCAATGACGTTGAGGGCAGGCTGGTGACGCTGGAGGCGGTGACATCAAGGGCGTGACGTCGATCAGTGATTGGCTGATGTCATTATTTTTAATACCCTATCCGAATTTCCTAGTTTGTAAATCAGGACAGGAAGGTTTCACCCGGACAGACCTTCCAAATACCAGGCTGTCCAGGTGAAATCCGGACAGCCTTAACTGGGGACTAGGCAGGTGGAAGATCAAAATGGCTATCAATATTGCTCCCCCAGTCCCCAGTGTAGATGGTGCCAGGGTCAGACTGGGGGCCCAGGGCCCCTACGGGACTGCTGTCCAGGGCACCTGTCCTGACCCCCTGCTGCGACAACGCGCACACCATCTACTGGCTTACAAACCCCAGGGCCCCTGCACAAATGGAGCCACGCAGCATGCATGCGCAAATGGAGGCACACATGCAGTAATGAAGCCACATGGGCCAGCAGATCAGGAGATGCCCAGTCCTACCCTGGATATGGCTAGCAGGTGGAATGCTGCACCCAGGCCTGCCTAATTACAAAAAGACCCCTTATCTAGAAAACCTCAGACCTCAAGTATTCTGGATAACAGGTCCCAAACCTGTATATTATGTAGACAGAACACAGTACTCACAGCAGCCAGTCCACTGCTATCAGCAGACTAATGTCGTGGGTCGGGAGACCCACAGCAGTTAAGATGAGCAGCATAGTGACAAGGCCTGCACTGGGGATACTGCCAGCACCTACACTGGCCAATGTTGCTGTCAGGCAACAAAAAATAAGACATTGATGGTGAATAATTATACCACGTGACTATGTGGCCTCTACATTTGCAATGAAATTTTAACCAATGTGAGAGAGAAGTAGAATACTGAAAGCTATTAATACCTCACAGTTGCTATCTGACCACCATCCAAGGACACGCCATTCATCTGAGCAATAAAGATGGCTGCCACTGCCTCATAGAGGGCTGGACCATCCATATTAATGGTGGCTCCTATTGGAAGAACAAACTGTGTAACCCGTTTGTCAATCTGTAGCTTTTCTTCCAAGCACCAAAAAGTCACAGGGAGGGTCCCAGCACTGTAAAGCAAACACAGTTATGATTATATGAGTTGAGTGTAGGACATATTTAGTAATAGGCAAATCTGACCCGTTTCAATTTGCCGAAATTTGCGAAATGCCGAAAATTCGCCGAAATGCATTGAAGTCTATGGGCGTCAAAATGATTTTGATTCACGACAATTTTTTTTTTGATGCACAACATCTTTTTTTCACCCTATGGACGTCATTTTCTATGGACGTCATTTTCTTGCCGAAATTTGGCGAATAATTTCGCTCATCACTAGACATAATGCATGAAATTTATTATATGACAGAGCTTGTTTGTGGGCTTGATCAATAATATGTGGCCAGTAAGGTAGAGTTCAGATTTAGATCCATGTAATTTATTTCTCGTTATTGATAATGATTAATGATTAATGATGATTTAAATGATGACCCAGTAATTAGAATTGAGCTTTTTGACCAATACTTAATAAAACACATTTAGATAAAGGTGGTTAATTGTAGATCTATGGGGATATATTGACAAATATTCATGTAAATAGGAAATAAGTCATATTTATCCACTATTAGAGAAATGTTTGATATGTGGGACAAAGGAATTTGTTTTTCTATGCTTAAAAAGCTGAATCATATACTGTATTTGCTTGTTAGGTCATATTAATAGACACATTGTGGATCAAATCAGGCTAATTCTGAACACATGACTCTAGGGATAACAATAAGAATAGAGCTACTGGCTACTAGCCAGTCTAGCTCAATCAATATATGAAGGAGATATTGATTGAAAAAAGTCATTGTTCTGGCAACAAATTTGGTCAATTAATACCAAATGATCTCTGCTCTTCTATGTTTATTTTAGGATTGAGATGCAGTGTTCAGTGTCAAGCAGCAGCTGCAAAAGTTAATCATTGTTCCAATAGATTTATAGATGACAGGTGGAAATAAAGAGTCACTTGCCTCCTGAAAATATCTCAGGTTGTACAAACTACAGGGTTACATTCGGCTACAGTGATTCACAAAAATATCTAGAATATCTTGAATTTAAGATACTCAGAGGGCAAGGTAAATTGATTTCTTTACTTGACGAAAGAGATTTTGAGGGTGAATCCTGAGTTGTCCAACCTTGTGTTTTAGGGTTTCCAGAGACCACTATATCAAGGCAACATAGGTTACCCATGTAAGATGTTTGCAAATCAAGACTTTATCTTTATTAGTAGAAACTGACCTGTAAGATAAGTGTTTACCCGAGGTAGTAACGGAAGTGGAAGAGATTAGGGTAACTTCCCTAGTCATGGAAATGTCTGGACAATGTAGGCCTCTCTCTTTTACTTAAGTTAGTGTAGACTAGATTATCTTTGATTCTCATCAGGCTTAATAGTTTATAGGAACTGAGGCAGGTAGGGCCAGACCACATGTTCCTTAACCGGAAAAACCCAGGTCCCGGACATTCTGGACAGCAGGTCCCATGGTTGCCATCGGCATTCCCTGTAAAGTATTACACTAATACTCAGAACATTATACGGAATGCTGGTGATGGCAATCACAGTCTTGATTGTGTCACTATGATACAGTCTGTTCTACAGAATTGCTACAGATATTCTATTTGTTGGTAAAGCATTTTTTATATGGTTCAGAATCCAATATATTTGTGTTATAGCCGACATGTTTGCACCATAAAACAAATGCATCCTTCTTACATCTCCTAATTTTGCAAGGGCCCATTCTGAGTGTAGCAGATTTTAAATGTATGTTCTCTACTTTCAGACAAGCCCCCATGGACTTTGGGAGCCCCCTAGACAAGGATAACATTATTAACTATTTAGCTAACCCTGGAGGTGATAGTACAAAGAAAGGCCTTGAAAAGTCGATTTGTTTTCCTTGGAAAAAATACACATTAAAGGCCATAAGGGACGTGATTAATCTGTGGAACTGAGCTGGGTAGGGAAATGATTCAGTCTCTATGGCAAGGGCATAAGTGCATTCCATATCTGGGTCAGAAAGAATTATACTATCAGCAGATTTATTATATAATGAATAAAGTCCATGTTTAGACATCTACTAATGTCTGATTCTCAAGATAACAGAGGAAAATATTAATGGTTGTCACTCATATCATGGGGGGAGGTAAAAATAAAATGATGTTGTTGGTATAAGGATTGAGTAAATTTTGGCTTGTATTGTAAGAGGAACTGTCATTAAAACCAAAAAAGAAATTCCTTATCTGCAATCCCTCATCCTATGGACCCAGGACTTACTGAATAGGAGTTTTTGTCCACACTTTACAATATGTATGGTTCCATTTTAAGACCATGTATATATATATATATATATATATATATATATATATATATATATATATATATATACATTTCTTTAGGGGAACTCCTGCCTTATAGCACCTGGCATATATTTATGGAAATGGTGCAGGTCTAAAGGTTTAAATGTTTGTTTGCTGTAATTTTAAATGATACTTTAATTAGACTGATTAATAATGAGGTTGCACAAAGTGTTTTGCCATAGATCCTCGGTCATCGGCTTATTTGCCAATATATGAGCCAAAATTACTGCCTTTCGAACCAATATCTGATAAAAGTTCTTTCAGTTTTTGATAAGGAAGACTGGAAAATTCCATCAGGCATGGACAACATGGGGTAATGAATGTGGTTCTTTCCAGATGTATCTTCATGGGTGTCTCAATATCATCCAGTCTTTGCTCCAAGGGATGAACAATTGGATCATTCAGATTTGGGCAAAAATCATCCTATTTGTCCCAATTCTAAACAACATAATCTGTTTATTCTCCCCTGGATAATAACAAAAAACTAATTTTTACACATGTAAGTGATCACCCCTTCCTCCCATTACCTGGAAGCTGTCCCAAGAGCAGTGATCCAGGCCTGGAATACACCTCCGTAAAAGGCAAAAGGGTTTTTCCTGGTGATGGAGAAAAAGATAAGGGGCAAAACCATCCCTCCATGAACGACCGACCCACTTTGACTGTGACCATGTACATTCCCAGTTGTTGTGCTGCTTGTTCCAGGTCTATAATTCCTGCTATTTTTCCACAAATCAAAGAAGCAATTCCTAAAGGAGAATACCTAAATGAGAAAAAAAAAACTTAATTAAACATGATATTACTTTGACTGCTCAAGACAATATTTCCAGAGGGATGTTTAGCTAACAGAGCAATAGCAAATATTAAAGAGTCTCAGAAGAATGCCAAAGCAAAAGCAATATGGCAGATCTCAGTCACAATATATACTATACCAGCCAAAAGAGCAACTATCATTGTATAATCATAATACTAAAGGGGTCATTTATGAGCTCAACTGCAGGGTTTATATACTGTAATTTCAGACTTTATGCTTGGCGTCTTTTTTCCTTACTAAAAACTCATTGTCAAAAATATTGCATTTATCAAAATAAATTCTAAATTTAGTTTAGCATTTATTTTCTGTATGGTTGTATATGGGTGCCACCATGACTCCTGGAGGCGTCGTCAGTAACAAAGATATATCTTACGCCTGGTGCTACGTAATTTGGGAGACCGCAGTCATTCCTATGTAACCAATAAATGAGAGGCTACTTGTACACAAGGCCAATCTAAATGGGGACTAGCCCCTGTGCTTTATAATGGGCTCTAACTGAATTTTTGTCCTGCACTCTCCTGAAGAGTTGATTGTATTACAATTGCCCTGCACTCCCCTGCAACTGAATGGATTAAAGTGTAGGGTGAAAACATCTGTCAGTAAGAGCCCTTAGCCTAAAGAAATCCCTGGGGAGTGCTACTTTGTCAGGTGATGAAGTATCTTTAAGGAGAAGGAAAGGCTGCGGGTCAGACGCATGCACAGTAGTGAGAAAAGCCAAACTTTAATGATGAAGTCTACTATTTCGTTCTACTGCGCATGCGTCTGCCTCCGGGAAATTTGAAGAAAGAAGAAGGAAGAGGATTGCTCAATGGTGCTCCCTGGAAGAAACCCCGGAACGTTGCAGTTTTCACCGGAGCACCAGCCTGGGGTTTCAGATAAGTATATATAATCACTTGGGGTGCCTAACTTTTGGAACCCCCAATTAAATATGCCTTTCCTTCTCCTTTAAAAGGCAGCAATCTCCCATAAGCTCGTCTGAGGCAGCAGCAGCTCACTAGTAACCATTGGTGGCAAAAAGCTGCTCCTGGTAAATTAAAGAGCCAAAATGCAATGTCCTTCCTTCTACCTGCTCCAATGTGAAAAGTTTCAGCATAATGGCGGTACCGATTTGGCTGCCTCAGGGCGGCATAGGGGCCTGAAACACCAGTGCTCCTGGGTGGTGGGCCCTGCCATGAAGTAGAATGGATCAACAATGGAAAGACAATGCTCCTCATGCACATCATCATGATCTGCCTCGGACACAACCCAAATATGCTAAACCCATGAGCCACCTGAACCCCAAACACTCAATCCCGTTTGTGCCTCTCAAATTTTTGACACCCCCTTACATGTGGCTTCTGACTGCAGTTTCCCAATAGTGGCACAGTCCATGTAAGTGCTCCAGTGTCTGCAGTAATCCCTTTATTTATCTCTCCTGTAGACTTCAACGTGTCTGAACTGACTTATAAATTCTAACTGAATTCCTGAACAGAAAAAAAAAACTATCACTGGGCACCCAGATGAAATATGCATGCATAAAAGAAATACAAAATGATGCTGAAATGGGAATGTGTTTTTCTTAATATGTGAATTCCCTTTAGACATAATTATTATTATCGTGTTACCATATTATCAAGATGGGGTTTATCCCTTTAAACTTAGACAAATGGTCAGTAATCTAGTTACAGAATTTCCCAAGAACGGCACTATAAGCAAAACATTAGCAATAAGTCAATAGGTTTCCCGAAAGGCTACAACAATATGGTCAGATCTGCCAAATGTGTTGCGGTTGTTTAGTCTTTCTACTGTAGATTGTAGTGAGGAATAAGATGCTGTAATATGTGACCTTCTATGACTGTATAATTGGAAACCAAAATAACCCAAAATTCCCCACTGAACAAGTTGGAATATTTCTCCGAACCGCAGACAATATCACAGAGACCCCTCTGTTCTCACCACATGATCATGTTCACAAGCTGCATAATGATTAAGGATGTTGAAGAAATCAGCCATGAGTCTGGCCCTGCTCTCCCATCTTTCCTATTGAAATCCCAAACGCAATGAAAAAGCCAATAAGCCCTATGTAAATAATGGAATCAAAGGCAAAGGTTAGTGCTTGAACAAGACAATGCATTTATTTACTGTATTTGCACATTCTCCAGCAACAATCTGTATTCTTTAGGTAAACCTTCTAGAGATTGTAGGGGCTTTGGATAACATAAAAATAAACTGCAGGGATTTTAGTTTTAGCCCTGAGTTATTTTTTTTTTAGCAGTACTGTCCCAAATAATGGAATCAGAAAGCTGGAATCCCCCCATGTCTGACTTTAAAGCTACAAATAAACACAAGTAAAATACATGAAACAAGAACAATGCTTTGATCCAAACAGATAAATGGGGGTAGTGTACATATAAATTAATTTTTAGTGGGATGTGGTTAATAGGTATGACCAATGGGGCCACAATGAGTCTCTTGGGCCACTTGTAGTTCAACAAGGTCAGGAAAAGGGAGTAGAAGCACCTGTCATGGCAGAGTGACCAACAGGAACGGCACCAACAAACTAGCCATAGCCATTGGTGTCAGTGGTGCTTTAAAGGGGCTTCTGCTCTACTAAGGAGCATGTGCATTATCATATGGACTAGGGATGCACCGAATCCAGGATTCGGTTCGGGATTCGGCTAGGATTCGGCCTTTTTCAGCAGGATTCGGATTCGGCTGAATCCTTCTGCCCAGCCGAACCGAATCCGAACCCTAATTTGCATATGCAAATTAGGGGCGGGGAGGGAAATCGCGTGACTTTTTGTCAGAAAACAAGGAAGTAAAAACTGTTTTCCCCTTCCACCCCTAATTTGCATATGCAAATTAGGGTTGGGATTCGGTTCGGTATTCGGCCGAATCTTTAGCGAAGGATTCGGGGGTTCGACCGAAACCAAAAAAGTGGATTAGGTGCATCCATAATATGTACCCAAGCCTGTAGCAAACATCACGAGCAGCTGAATCTGAGGAGTGTATTCTTATAGTGGACAGGGATATTTGCAATGAGCACATTGGAAGATGAATAGGAAATGGTCTGGATAGAGAGATTTTAAACTGGTACAAGGTACAGAGCAATATACCGACCGATATTGGCAAAAGACTTGGATATCGGTCAGCTCGTCAAGACGCCACTACTGCTAAACTGTCAGATAGAGGTAGAGTTCTATTGTATCTACCTGTACATCTGACCATTCAACTATTTCATGTTTGTATTGAAAACAAACAATCTTTCTTATTGTTGCGCGTATGGCCACCTTTAGAGGCACATTTATCAAGGGTCGAATTTTGAATTCAGGCGAGTTTTTTTGCACTCCCTTAAATCCGAATGAATTTGAAATTCGACTTGGGGAAATTTATTAATAAAATCAAATATGGCAAACTCGGACGAATTTAAAGGACCGAAAAATTGTATCGAATTCAATTCAAATTCAATCAATCTCGAGAAACAGCGAAAAATTTGAGGAAATTTGAGGCAACTTACCTAGACAGTGGGCACATGTTTAGGGCAAAATAAAATTTTTATTTGCTTATTTGAAGGTTTTCTAGGCATTTGTAGTGCTGATACGTATTCCTCCATTGAAATTTGAATTTCACGATGTATGCAAATGAACCATCGCTAGCAAAACTTTGCTTCGCTTGGCGAATTAACGCTAGCGCAACTTCAAAAACTTACGCTACCCCTGTGCGCAACTTTCGGATTTTAGTGAATTTGCGGAGCGCTGGCGAAAATACGCCTGGCGAAGTGTGGCGAAGTGTGGCAAAGTGCGGCGAAGTGCGGCGAAGTTGCGCCTGGCGCAACTTCGCATCTTAGTGAATTTGCCCCTTTATATCAACATGTTGGTAGTAGGGATTGGCGAATTTGACCTGTTTCAAGGTTTTCTAGGCATTTGTAGTGCTAATACGTGTTCGTCCATTGAAATTTGAATTTCGCGCTGTATGCAAATGAACCATCGCTAGCGAAACTTCGCATCGCTTGGCGAATTAACGCTAGCGCAACTTCGAAAACTTACGCTACCCCTGTGCGCAACTTCGGATTTTAGTGAATTTGCGGAGCGCTGGCGAAAATACGACTGGCGAAGTGCGGCGAAGTGCGGCGAAGTTGCGCCTGGCGCAACTTCGCATCTTAGTGAATTTGCCCCTTTATATCAACATATTGATAGTAGGGATTGGCGAATTTGACCTGTTTCGTTTCACCAAAAATTCACCGGCGACGAAATGTCGCCGACGCACATTAAAGTCTATGAGTGTCAGAAAAAATTTTGACGCACGGCGAATTTTTGTTTTGACGCGCTTCTTTTTTTTTTGTTGCACACCGCCATACAAGTCTATGGGTGTCATTTCTGCGGCGAAACAAGGCGAAAAAATTCGCCCATCCCTGATTGGTAGGTTAACTGGCATCTCATGAAGCTCACCCTGTGTATGTTAGTGTACTTGTACCATGGAAACAGCTCCACTATGGATTTAAAGAGGTAAAGAATGTGCTGGCAAAGATATGGGGACCTGTTATCCGGAATGCTGGGATTTTCTGGATAATGGAACTTTTTGTAATTTGGAAATATAAATAGAAAATCAACCATTAAATAAACCCAATAGGCTAGTTTTGCTTCCAATAAGGATTAATTTCATCTTAGTTGGGATCAAGTACAAGCTACTGTTTTATTATTACAGAGAAAAAGGAAATCATATTTCAAAATCTGGACAACTTGGATAAAATTTAGTCTATGGGAGAGGGCCTTTCTGAAATTCAGAGTTTTCTGGATACTGGGTTTCTGGATAACACATCCCATACCTGTACTAGTAAGGATAGGTATCATAATATGAATGCCATTGTCATTTTTGCAATTCTAAGAAGAATAGATTACAGTATGCAATTTGAAGAATCAAAGAAAATGAGAGAAGAGGAAAAATACATTGGAGAGTGGATCTTTTATATAAAGCTTCTCGTGGGCCCTTGGCACTTATCCCAACACTGAGCCAAATTCAATTCAGTGAGAAAAATGTATCTCATGATTTATCAAGTGAAAAGTCATGGACACAATTTGATTCAGGGAGGAAAACTTTTCTCCTAATTCAGTTCCAGTTTTTTTCCATAGACTTCAATAGAGTTTTCATGTAATAAACTGTAAGCTAATTTTTTCTTATTGAATTGCATCTCAAAGTGTATCTTGTCCATGACTTTTCACATAATAAACCTTTTTCTCACTGAATTGCATCTGGCCAGCGTCAGACTGGCGGGATGCCGGGGAAAAACCCGCTCCACATAGTCTGACCTCCACTCCTCCCAGTTGCCCGGCTCCGCCCAGTTGCCCCACCTCCTTGCCTGCCCTCTTGCTCCACCCCGCCTACAAATGAGCGAGACGTAAGTACGCAATGCAAGGGGGGCGGAAGAGGGCAGTGGGGGGGTTTGCTGGGAAGGGGGGCCCGCGACTGGGAGGGGGGCCCTTGGGGGTTACGGGGGCCCTGATGTGGCAGCCCAGGTGGACCCTGCCCCCCCAGTCCAACCCTGCATCTGGCCCATTGTATATTAGCATTAGATAAGAAACCACTCGCACCATTGGAAAGGCAATAAAAAGACAAGGCCCCCTGTTTTTCTCTTCATGTGACTTGGTTTCCCCATATAAAGATAACTGGAGAGATTATTGGGAGTGGCAGGGGATAACAAAAGAGTCTCTAGGTGGGTGCATGGTCCTTTAAAATTGTTACAAAGAAATTAGCGCTACGGTTTTATCTATAGAAATGTTAGCTATGATCCACATCACAACGGCAATGGATGAGCATTCAGATTTATTATAATGGCTTAACACATAAGCAACACTCTGGGATACTTAAAAAGATAAGATAAACCTGTTTATCAGTCTCAGGCTCTATATTGGGAATGGGCGGCATGATGATCACAAAGTGGCTGCTGCAGTGGTTGGGTACAAATCATTTTTAAAGTAGGAAATGTTTATTGAGAAATCAGTAGTGAGGAAGGCAGTACAAATAGAGAACAGTTTCATAGGGAAAGGCAAGGTTACTATTTATTAGATACTAATAAGACCCATAAGTTAAAGAGGGGAGCAAATTTAGGGGCAGATTTACTAAATTCGAGTGAAGGGTTCGAATTAAAAAAACTTTGAATTTCGAAGTTTTTTTTGGGCTACTTCGACCTTCAACTACGACTATCGAACGATTCGAACTAAAAATCGTTCGACTATTCGACCATTCGATAGTCGAAGTACTGTCTCTTTAAAAAAAAATTCGACCCCCTAGTTCGGCAGCTAAAAGCTACCGAACTCAATGTTAGCCTATGGGGAAGGTCCCCATAGGCTTGCCTAAGTTTTTTTCATCGAAGGATATTCCTTCGATCGTTGGATTAAAATCCTTCGAATCGTTCGATTCGAAGGATTTAATCGTTCGATCGAATGAATAATCCTTCGATCGATCGATCGAATTTCCTGCGCTAAATCCTTCGAATTCGATATTCGAATTCGAAGGATTTCAATTCCTAGTCGAATATCGAGGGTTAATTAACCCTCGATATTCGACCCATAGTAAATCTGCCCCTTAATGTTTGGTTTTGTTATTGTAAATGTCATATAAAGGTAAGAAGGAACATGTATGTATTAGGCATGCAATACGATGACTCAAGCTGTACACCTCATAGTCATATTTAAAGATAAAGGCATACTGTATTTCTGTAAAAGATTTCTACTACTGAAAATAATAAATCCACTTAATGTGATTTTTGACGGTATAGGATCTCCCTGCATAGTGTTGCATGTATTGATGCTAGAGATGCTCCAAATATATAATTTTACATTCCAAATAGTGCAAAATCTTCTGGAATAAGGCCAAATCTTGGATTCAGTATATCCCTAATTAATGCACCAATTAGCTATTGCTGTTGATGGTGCAACCTATTGCATCATGAACTTGTGGTTTAATAAAGGCTCCAACTGGACTTTATCATTGAAGCTATTGACCTTCATTACATATCTCAGAACACACAGAAACTTTTTTCTGTTTACACCAGAGCTTAAAATTTCTTCTTAGGGCGAGGCTGCACAGGCGTTTCACGCTGCGTTTTTAAAAGCGTGCGGCTGAGCATAAATACGTGTGTAATGAAGCCCTACTGAAAATAATGGAATTGCGCACAATAGCAATTCCCACGGGGTGTTTGCGAACCAACATCTGTCACATGACGCCAGCATTTGCGTTTTCCAGCAGAAACACCAATACGCCAAGGAAACGCCATATTATTGATCTTTATGGGATCCATAGGTTTGGAGATAAACCAAGTAGTGCTTGTTAGCCAATCACAAAAAAGGCGAGGGAAAAAGGACTATTGCTTGAAAAACAAAGTAGATCTAGGGATGTTTTAGTCAAGCTGGTGATAAAATCCCATGCTAATGACTTTTCTACAGGAACTGTGGGTTCTAAGTCTGGTTTTCATACAGTCCACAGAAAAATTATAGAGTGTAACCTTTATATTCTTCGTACTGACCCAGAGATGAAAACTATATTGGGAAGGACTTAACTCATATAATGTGTTCTGTATGAGTTATGTTTTTTTGTTTTTTGTAATTTATTTTTAAAGCAAATACCCATTTTTTTCTCCTCTTTATAGGCACACAAGCACTAATTGGTGATAAGCCATAAATACTGCTTTTTGGCTTTTAGTATTCCATAGCATGAAATGCGTAAGGATATATTTTTGGTAGTAAAGATTATTTTCTTTTTATAAACTTCTCAATGCTGTTTGTCCCTCTACTCCCTCGAGTAGGTCTGGGGCATGCTCACTCATACTCTACACTTTATTAGTGCGCTTTAATTACTCTCTACAATATGCTAAGATATATATATTGTATATGTGTAGGGTCATAGATGCCTGATATAAAAACTGATATAAAAACATGATGCAATAAACAACTTCAAGTGCAGGGACGAATAGCTTTGTGAGGAGTAGGCTTAGGCGAATTTGACCCATTTAGTTTCGCCAAAAATTAGCAAAATGTAGCCAACGCCATTAAAGTCATGCGGCGTCAACATTTTTTGTGAAATTTTTGTTGATGTGCATAATTTTTTTTGGACACACTATGCCATACAAGTCTATAGGCATCATTTCTGCGGCTAAACAAGGCGAAAAAATTCGCCCATCCCTAGTGAGGAGGGATCGCCAGAACAAGGACAGCTGGCACAAATGAGGCCACGGGGAGGGGGTTAAATAGGTATAAACTTGGATCGATTCCAGGAAAAACAATTGAAAAAAAACCCCCCAGATTCCTCTGACCAAAACTTCGGATTATATTTGTAAGACTATTCAAGGGATTACAAATAAGTCATAATCTCTGTCTGTAAATATCAATTTTTTGGTCTGTGCTCAGCATCTGGACATAAGGATGTAGGTTGTAGATTTTAATTTGTTTTAGACAATAAATAATCTTTAAAGGAATATTAATCCTTGGCCAAACAGACGGCAATTCCTATCACGCCCTGGTATGGATATGCGATTATTTCCTTCTTATATGTACAGTACGTTATTAGTGAAATGACCAGGACACAGAGTTCAGGCTTAACACTTGAATGGGAAATGACAGCACTTAAATATTTGAATTAAGGGAGTAAAACAAGTTTGGCACCTGTATATAATTAGATTCTGTTTGTCATGACAAGTGATTTGATCATGTACCATTTTGGGGCAAATTTACTAAAGGGCGAAGTGGCTAACGCTAGCGGAAATTCGCCAGCGTGACGTCATGTTGCTACTTCGCCGATTTACTAACGGGTGCTGGCGTAAATTCGCTAGTGAAGTGGACCTACTCTAGTGCTACTTCGCAACCTTACGCCTGGCGAAGTTGCGCTATGTCGAAGGGACGTAACTACGCTAATTCACTAACTTGCGGATTTTACTGAACGTTACCTCTTGCGCCAGACTTGCCTTCGCCACCTCAGACCAGGCGAAGTGCAATAGAGTAGATAGGGCTTGCTTCAAAAAAAAAAATTTTAATTTTTTCTAAGTCCCAAAAAACTTTGGCGTCTTTTACTTTTTTAAGGCTGAAAAAGATCGTAAATTTTTTGCGGCACTATAAACTATACAGTGGGCACATGTATAGGGCAAAATAACACCTTTATTTTATTTTATGAAGCTTTCCCAGGCTTCTGCAGTGTAATGTATTTGCTGCTACATATACGTCCATTGTACTTTAACTTGGCGCTGTATGCAAATCAGGCATCGCTAGCGTAACTTCGCTTTGCTTGAAGAATTAAAGGTAGCGCAACTTCACTATCTTTCGCCTCCCTGAGCACAACTTCGGATTTTAGTGAATTAACGGCATAGTGCGGTGAGGCCAACGTTGGTGCAACTTTGGTAAGGTAAGTAAATTTGCCCCATAGATGAGTGAATTTCATTAATACGATGACCTGAACAGCTGGACTTAATAAAGCAGGAGGTGGAAAACACAATCTTGCCATTTCCAATAAGTAGAGGTTACTATTACACCTCAGTTTTGAAAAAGGAATATTTTGGTGTAGTTCATACAGCAATTCACCGGCAACAGACCACATCCCTTGCTCAATATTCTAATATTTGGATTTAAAGACCAGTTTCATCTTTGATCAGCTTATGGTGCCCAAAACTACAATGCTTCTGTCTTCAATGTGTGAATTCTCCAAGCGAGGTTCTTATATTTGCAGAACTATTAGTTCCATGCAGGATGATGTCTTTTTGTAGAGACATTTGACTAGACTGGAAA
This sequence comes from Xenopus petersii, assembly GCA_038501925.1. NCBI lineage: Eukaryota > Metazoa > Chordata > Amphibia > Anura > Pipidae > Xenopus > Xenopus petersii. Next base: position 101,682,003 of record CM076685.1, on the reverse strand, counting down.
ACTGGGCAACAAACTGGAAAATTATGTTCAATGTTATGCACTTTGGCAGAATAATAAATAAATGTGAGTTATACATTAAATGTCAGTGTGTTGGGGGTTTCCTTAAATGAGAAGGATCTAAGGGGTTTTGTAGATAACAAGTTGTCTAATTCTGGGCAGTGTCATTCTGTGGCTACTAAAGCAAATAAAGTTCTGTCTTGTATAAAAAAGGGCATTAACTCAAGGGATGAAAACATAATTCTGCCTCTTTATAGGTCCCTGGTGAGGCCTCATCTGGAGTATGCAGTGCAGTTTTGGACTCCAGTCCTTAAGAGGGATATAAATGAGCTGGAGAGAGTGCAGAGACTAAGTGCAACTAAACTGGTTAGAGGGAGGGAAGACTTAAATTATGAGGGGAGACTGTCAAGGTTGGGGTTGTTTTCTCTGTAAAAAAGGCGCTTGCGAGGGGACATGATTACACTTAACAAGTACATTAGAGGACATTATAGACAAATAGCAGGGGACCTTTTTACCCATAAAGTGGATCACCGTACCAGAGGCCTCCCCTTTAGACTAGAAGAAAAGAACTTTCATTTGAAGCAACGTAGGGGGTTCTTCACAGTCAGGACAGTGAGGTTGTGGAATGCACTGCCGGGTGATGTTGTGATGCTGATTCAGTTAATGACTATAAGAATGACTTGGATGATTTATGGGACAGACATAATATCAAAGGCTATTGTGATACTAAGCTCTATAGTTAGTATAGATATGGGTATATAGAATTTAAGTAGAGAGGGGAGTATGTATGGATGCTGGGTTTTCATTTGGAGGAGTTGAACTTGATGGACTTTGTCTTTTTTCAACCCAATTTAACTATGTAACTATGAAACCGCAGGTAAAAAAATGACATTTATAATTAGATAATTAGAAAATGAACATTTATAATTAGATAATTGTCAATTTCCAAATTAACGTTCTGCTTATAACTTTTGTTATATTGTCCCAATAAAAGTAAATAAAGTTCCAAGCTCTTTCTTTCCTAGGGCGACTAATCTCCCTGAACTGCCTCCCGTCGGCTAGAATGTAAATCGCTGGCAGGATGGCAATCGTTGCGCTTTGTTTTCCGAAGTCGCCGAAGTTGCCTCACGAGGAAATTTTGGGTGACTTCGGAAAACGAATCGCTCAGAGTGCCATCCTGCTTGCAAATTACATTTTAGCCGGCGGGGAGGCAGTTCGGGGAGATTAGTCGCTCCGAAGAAGATGCAATTTGTCACTGGGCGACTAATCTCCCCGAATCTGAGCGTTTGTCTCTGCCCTAAAGGGACAGCCTCTTAGTAGTGAATTCAAAGTTCAAGTTCTAGTAACCCATAACAAACAATAACAAACAATCAGCAGGGAACATCTACTTGATAGCTATTTTTTATTTCAACTTGCATTATGACATTTTCTTAGTATTAAATGAAAGTTGAACTACCACCTTCAAACTCTTTCAACCTAACATTTTTATTCTCTCAGCCAAACATCTTTTATTCTGTGAAAACTCACTACGTACTTTTGTTTTCGCACTAAGAGATTTCAATCACTTGGAATCAGCTTGTTAGAACAGGGAGAATCAATCTTTCTCTCCATCAGTGAATTATATGCAGCAGTAAAAATGTTAGGTTGTGGTACTATAAATAAATCAAATAAATCATTAAAAAAAAACCTAAATATTTCAAGTAAATAAGGCAGACCTAGTTTTAGTAGGATGGTTCACCTTTAAATTAACTTTTAGTATGTTATAGAATGGCTAATTCTAAGCAATTTTTAAATTGGTCTTCCTGTTTTCCTTTTTATTGTTTTTGAGTTATTTGCCTTTATCTTCTGACTCTTTCCAGTGACCCCCATTTTTTCAAATGGGGGTCACTGACCCCATCCAAAAAGCAAATTTTCTGTACAAATTTATTGTTATAACTCGTCTTTCTATTCAGGCCTCTCCTATTTATCTTCAAGTCCCTTATTCAAATCAATGCAAATCCAAATTACACTAGCAACCAGATGGCTGAAATTGCAAACTGGAGAGCTGCTGAATAATAAGCGGAATAAATTATAAACCACAAATAATAAAAAATGAAAACCAATTGCAACTTGACTCAGAATATCACTCTCTACATCAGTGATCCCCAACCAGTAGCTCATGAGCAACATGTTGTTCTCCAACCCCTTGGATGTTGCTCCCAGTGGCCTCAAAGCAGGAACTTATTTTTGGCAAGTTTTGGCTGCGTAAAAACACCAAACAGAACCTCAATGTAGGCTGACAATCCACATAGGGGCTACTAAATGGCCAATCACAGCACTTATTTGGCACCCCAGGAACATTTTTCATGCTTGTGTTGCTCCCCAACTCCTTTTACTTCTGAATGTTACTCACGGGTTCTAAAGGTTGGGGATCCCTGCTCTACATCATACTCCGGGGCCGATTCACTAAGTTCGAGTGAAGGATTCGAAGGTAAAAAACTTCGGATTTCGACGTTTTTTTTGGGCTACTTCGACCATCGAATGGGCTACTTCAACCTTCGACTACGACTTCGAATCGAAGGATTCGTAGTAAAAATCGTTCGACTATTCGACCATTCGATAGTCGAAGTACTGTCTCTTTAAAAAAAACTTCGACCCCCTAGTTCGCCGAAGTCAATGTTAGCCTATGGGGAAGGTCCCCATAGGCTTGGCTAACTTTTTTTGATCGAAGGATATTCCTTCGATCGTTGGATTAAAATCCTTCAAATCGTTCGATTCGAACTATCTGTGCTAAATCCTTCAACTTCGATATTCGAAGTCGAAGGATTTTAATTCCTAGTCGAATATCGAGGGTTAATTAACCCTCGATATTCGACCCTTAGTGAATCGGCCCCTCAAAGTTAATTTAAAGGTGAACAACCCCATTTAACATTTTACTAGAAATCAGTAATTAAAATGTATCTATGCTTTAAACACATGCCATTCAACATCTGCAGTGATCGAATCCAATGTTCCTAATATAGCTTCAGAAACGCTGGTCTTTTTTGTTCCAAGAACAAGGCTGAATCACAGCCAAAGATTTTTAGCAAGATTTGGCAGGTTTCCTTGTAATCATTCAACACTGGGAATCTGTACAGAAAGATTTGTCATTTCACCTAGAAATAGAAATAATTTATTTGTGTAAGTGTTGGTGTTCACTCAAATCCTGAAATTGCACATTCTGTGTAAAGTACATGGCTTTTTTTGAAGCACTTCCATGTTTTATAATAAGAATAGCCAGTCTGTGCATCTCCAGCTGTCACTGAACTACACCTTCCAGCATCTTTGGTGGAGGCTCGGAAGAAGTTTTCAGCTGTGATTGACCAGCAGCTGGAGGGTCACAGGTTGCCTTTGTAATAATTTATGTTCAAGAGATAGTAATCTCAACCTAATCCCTTTCAGTCCTTTAGGGTTTAAGCACACGGACAGATTCGGGGAGATTTAGTCTCCTGACGCCGCAAGTGCATTGGCGCTGGTGTTTTGTCATTATAGCAGCCGGCAGGCACGGGGAAGGCAGTTCGGGGAGATTGTCGCCCCGCAGAAGAGGCGATTAGTCGCCAGGTGACTAAATCTCCCCGAATCTGCCTGTGTGCTAGCTCCCTTAATCATACAGAGAATTTAAGGGAAATTCTATTTACAGGTATCATCATAAGTAACTGTGAGATTACAGCAGGGGTCAACCCCATAGTCTTCCAGCTGTTATGTGAACAAGAGCTAGCATATTGCTTCTACTTTCAAGCACTTTTAATGGTTACCAGCGGTGTCCACCAGTAATCTCAACTCATTCCTCAGCCACACCACCATCAACCTAAGATAGTAGCTGATTGACGGTGGATGGACCCTTTTCTAAGTACAGGTATAAAACCTGTCATCCAGGATCCTTAGGACTTGGGTAACTTTAAATAATTTGGATCTTCATACGTTAAGTCTACTAGAAAATTACATAAACATTAAATAAACCCAATAGGTTGGTTTTGCTTCCAACAAGGATTAATTATATCTTAATAAATGAAGAAAAAAGAAAAGAAAAACCAATCTTCTGACTGATAATTCGATGGTTCACTTCTAAAATCCAAATTCATCCACTTGCTAATGCTTATAATTAATTGTATGAATTTTTTTTTAAAAAAGATTAGTGATTAGCTCAATTGATTAGATTAAATAAATTACCAGATTACGATTGTTAAATTAAGGTAAAGTGCTACTTCCGTGCTAATTCATTAAATAGTTATAAAGGACAGACTAAAGCAATACTTTTCTGCCATTATTTCATTCCTTTACAATTAATTGACTATTTAAAGTGCATAGGTGTTAAAATAAATTAGTTTAGACACATAGGGGCTGATTCACTAAATTCGAGTGAAGGATTCGAAGTAAAAAAACTTCGAATTTCGAAGTATTTTTTGGGCTACTTCGACCATCGAATGGGCTGCTTCGACCTTCGACTACGACTACGACTACGAATCGAAGGATTCGAACGAAAAATCGTTTGACTATTCGTCCATCGATAGTCGAAGTACTGTCTCTTTAAAAAAAACTTCGACCCCCTACTTCGGCAGCTAAAAGCTACCGAAGTCAATGTTAGCCTATGGGGAAGGTCCCTATAGGCTTGCCTAACTTTTTTTGATCGAAGGATATTCCTTCGATCGTTGGATTTAAATCCTTCGAATCGTTCGATTTGAAGGATTTAATTGTTCAATCGAAGGAATAATCCTTCGATCGTACGATCGTAGCATTTGCGCTAAATCCTTCGACTTCGATATTCGAAGTCGAAGGATTTCAATTCCTAGTCGAATATCGAGGGTTAATTAACCCTCGATATTCGACCCTTAATGAATCAGCCCCATAAAGTACAAGTGAGTTAGTCCAGCCAGGGACTTAATAAACCGTGAAAATTAATTGTTGAACCAAATTCATTAGCGATAAAAAGGATTAACCAGCAACTCAATCCGATATAAAAGCATATAAAGGATATAAAGGAAGGTGGAGTTGTCCCAACACTTATTCCCTATTATTTTTCTATCCCTGGGACACCACAAAGCAAAGAAAGGCAGGAAAACCAGGACTGTGGTCTCGATATTTACTCTAACCCTATCTTTGTTAAGAGCTGTTTACACCTCACAAAACCACAAATCCTGGCCCCCTTGAGAATCCCAGTGTGGGATACAATAGACAGGGAAGAACGAGAGTGGGATTTGAGCGCTGATTCAGGACCACAGTCCTGGTTTTCCTGCCTTTCTTTGCTTTGTGGTGTCCCAGGGATAGAAAAATAATAGGTAGTAAGTGTTGGGACAACTCCACCTTCCTTTATATAATTTTTCCTGCTTTTATATCAGATTGAGTTGCTGGTTAATCCTTTTTATCGCTAATGAATTTGGTTCAACAATTAATTTTCACGGTTTATTAAGTCCCTGGCTGGACTAACTCACTTGCACTTTAAGGGGCAGATTTATCAAGGGTCGAATTTCGAATTGTAAAAAAATTCGAAATTCGACTAGGGAATAAAATGGAATAAAATCGAATAGCCAATTCGATCGAATTAACGTTCTATCGAATATTCGAATTGGCGAATATTCGATAGTCGAATAGGCGCTCGATCGAACGTTCGATCGAAGGATTTTATTTTCGATTGAACGTTCGATCGAAGGATTTTCATTCGATCACAAACTTGGAAAAAAAGCCTATGGGACTCTCCCATAGGCTTTTATAGCAATTCGGTAGGTTTTATCTACCGAACTAGGGGGGTCGAATATTTTTTTTAGAGACATTTCTTCGACTATCGAATGGTCGAATAGTCGAACAATTCGACTATTCGATTTTGTTCGAATCGTTCGATCGTTCAAATTCGACTGTCGAATAAGCCAATTCGATGGTCGAAGTAGCCCAAAAATCATTCGAAATTCGAATTTTTTTTAATTCGAATTATTCACTCGAATTCACTCGAATTTAGTACATCTGCCCCCAAGTGTCTAAACTAATTTATTTTAACACCTATGCACTTTAAATAGTCAATTAATTGTAAAGGAATGAAATAATGACAGCAATGTATTGATTTAGTCTGTTCTTTATAACTATTTAATGAATTAGCACGGAAGTAGCACTTTAACTTAATTTAACAATCGTAATCTGGTAATGTATTAATTCTAATCAATTGAGCTAATCTCTAATCTTTTTAAAAAAAAAAATTCATATAATTAATTATAAGCATTAGCAAGTGGATGAATTTGAATTTTAGAAGTGAACCATCGAATTATCAGTCAGAAGATTGGTTTTTCTTTTTTCTTCCTTTATTAATCAAACTGATTGAATCAGACCTCTCTAGAGACTGAAGCGGAAAACAAATATAAAGAGTATCTTTTCCTTTCGTGGGGGGTTGTGAACAACTGTAGTGCCTGCGGCTTTCTCAAAGGAATCCCGTTATGGGATTAAAATGCTTCAAGTAGTGATGCCACTCTATCCCGTGTAAGACCCCATTACTTAAGTTCTCTTCCTACCCACCGCACAGTCTGCCCAAGACAAAAAAAACAAAGAATTTGTAATCCGAATGCATTAGTCTTCCTCTACAACCACTACTACACTTCTGCTAATTTTGATTTATAGAAAAAGTGACCTTTTTTCTAATATTGAAGTGTAAAGTATAATTTTTCACCTTCTAAAGCAGCTCTGGCAGGGGGGGTCGCTGACCCCCAAACTGTTCTAAATTGATACTTTTAATGGATACATTTCTTATCTATGTCCCTGCTGAGCAGAATTCCCATAGGTCGAAGTGAACATTTTCATTCAAAAAATTAGAATTTCAAGCTGATTTGTGTGCTTCGACTAGGAAATAGTCCAAATACGATTTGAATTTGAAAAAATGCTAAAATTCGAATTTCGAAATTTATCGTTTACTGTCTCTTAAAAATCGACTTTGAGCATTCGCCATCTAAAACCTGCCGAATTGTTGATATGGAGTCAATTGGCGGAATCGAAGGGAAAAACTTTGATTCAAATTCGATCAAATGAGCTATTACTTCGATTCGTACGATTCAAATTCGAAAACTGACCTATTCGGACAAAAAAAAACTAAGATTTTTTAAAATAAATTTCGGTTGGCCTTTTTGAATTTGAATTTCAAAGTTTTTTCAATTCGAAATTCGACCTTGATAAATCTGTCCGATGGTCTAAAAACTCTGATTTCAAAACCCCGGCATCTAAAAGCTGTCAAGGTCCTGTATAAGTTAATGGGGAAGGTCCCAGGGTCTGCGCTGATGTCCATACTGATATCCCAATGATTTCAGGGATTCGGAGCACTCAGAAAACTCCAAAAAAATATCAAAGTTTTTCAGGGAAAGCTCTGAAGTGTTCGACGTTTTGCCCGACGCTATTTTTTATGGCTTTTTTCTACATAAATAAGGTCCATTTCGGAATTAAGAGTTGCTCGAAGTTGAATCTAAGAATCTACTAAGATAAATTCAGACCTTGATAAATAATCCCCTATATGTTGCAAAATTGTAACCGTTTAGGGGGTTATTTACTAAACTCCGAATGCAAAAATCACAAAAAAATTGATTTTTTTTTTTTAAATCTGACTTTTAAAAAATCATGCATTTTTTGGAATTTATTAAACCCCGAGAATGGAAAAAGTCAGAATCAGAAAATCCGGCATCTCAGACCTGTCGAGATTGCATATAAGTCAATGGGAGAAGTCCCAAAGATTTTTTGATATGTTCTGGGTTTCATGCAATACCCTAAAGTTTTCGGGCAAAATTCATAGTTATTGGGTGAAAAATCCGAAAAAATCATAAAAACTGGATTTTTCACGATTTTTTCAGATTTTTTTCCCGCAAACAACATTTTCAGTAAAGTGTATTAATAAATAAGCCAAAAAACTTTGATAAATAACGCCCCAAGAGTCTGCAACGAACATTCTACTTTTTTTTGGAAAAACTGTAAAAAAGTCTTTATTTCTCGGGAACAATCTGAAAACAACTCAACTGAAAAAAGTGTTTGGAAGGTGAACAGCCCCTTTAAAGACTTTACGGATACTTAAAGTCCTATAATTCCAGCAAATACTGCAATCCAATCTTACCTTTGCTGTTTTGATATTAAAAATAAAATATTGCAAAATAAAAGTGAATTATTATGTGAATCATTTTCACCTGATATTGATATAAATGGAGTGTCCTGTGCATCAGTTGACTCTATCTGCAGAAGAATGTTTACAGAGCTTACAGAGGACGCAGAAGATGGACGCGTGGAACTCCAATGGAAGAATCTGCGCAGAGGGGTAAGTATGGAGTATGGGGCATCTCCCGGGGGGGTAGTTAGCCCAGGGGGAGGAGGGGGGGTCTACCTGGGTACGGGTTTTTTTTACAAACAGGTGGAATTCTCCTTTAAAGGCAAACTCGCAAATATATTTAAATAATTGAAAGCATAAACAAGAAGAAGGCTCCCTTGAGTACGGTCTATTCTGTAAGGGAAATAATACATTCTGCTGCATTTTTGTTTGACTCCTGTGTCCAGGATTTATTTTCCAACACATTTCCCATTTCCTTTTAATAAATCTGTTGGAGTGTGTTCTCTTGTTTTGTGCTTATCTAAAGTCTTTCTGTTTCCTTTGACCAAGAGCTTCGGTCTAAGATCAACAACACAATGCACTTCTTAACCTCCTTGAGAATTTTGTGACTGTTTAATGTGTAATGACTGCACAAAATGTATATATTCAGTCAATATTACAGCTAACAATGTTAGTTTTTCATCAGTAAAGGGCTCATTTACAAAGGGGGTTAATTCAAATTGCAAAATCTGGTGCAAAAAAAAAAAGTTTGTATTACACATATTTTTGCCCCTAACAACATGTGGAGGCCTATTTGTTTTTGTGGTTTTAGAGTTTTTTTAAACCAGAAATAAACTCATTTCCACAAATATCAGTCATTACCGAACTGAAAAAGCACAAGCTGGAAAATAATAATGTACTATGGTTTTTTTTATATATTATATTGGTTGGTTCTACTGAATGGAAGCTGAGTGAGCCAAATAAGGGTATACAGAGGAAAAACAAAGTTAGGCCAGGGCAAGACTGACTATTTTAGGTCATTCATGAAGTATTTAGAGGATATCGTTAAGAAGAGATATTGCAACTGAAGGCACAATAAACCCAAATCTCCCTAGAATAACGAGCGGTATGTGGGTGGGTCCAGAAAACAGGTCACTTGGGGACGATTTATCAAGGGTCGAATTTAGAGTTGACGGAAGTTTATAAAAACTCATATAAACTTGAAATTTGGAAAAAAAACGACCAATAGAAATTTATTAAAAAATTTACTTTTTTAAAATTCGGGTGAATTGAATCGATATGCAAATATGCAAATTCGAATGGAATTCAATTTGAATTTTAACAAATTTGAATTTTTAAATACATTTTGAATGGTCTGTTTTTTTTTCAATTCGAGTTTTTCACCCAAAAAAAAAAATGATTTTCAAAAAGTCCACCATATGACTCCAAATTGATTGTAGGAGGTCCTCCATAGGCTAAAACACCAATTCGGCAGGTTTTAGATGGTGAATAGATGAATTTGAATTCTTAAAGGGACAGTAGATTTCAAAATTCAAATTTGTTTTTTTTTTTTTAAACTCAAATAGAATTTGGACTTTTCCCTAGTTGAATTACACTAAAATAAACTCGAAATTTGAATTTAAAAATTTGAATTTTCAATTGGACCCTTAATAAATCTGCTCCATAGGGTTAGCTATAGGGGGAATGCTTATTTCCTGTACTACTTGCTCCTCAAAGTCTAACATAATGTTTAATTATGCTACGTTTGATGTAAACATGACTTTCATGGGACTATGACTGATGCATCTAGATTGGGCTACATCTGTCAATCCTGATCAGATATTGGACATCAAAGCAAGCCAATGTCATAGACTAGATTACCAGCCAGGCCAAATTCTGTTTCTATATAAGCATGAATTTCTTGCGATGTGGATTAGTACGTTGAGCCAGAGTATTATTTAAATAAATCCCTTCTTGAGAGAGAACTTGTAAGAACATGAAATGTTTTTAGATGTGTCAGTGGTATATATAAGTGCTAATTGCAAATAATATCTTGCTTAATGGTCATTAAAGTTCATGCATTCATATACTTCAAGTAGTTTTTTGCCTTCTGCTGAATTGTTTAGGGTCAGGGCACACGCTCAGATTCGGGAAGATTAGTTGCCCGGCAACGATTCTCCTCTTCTGGGCGACTAATCTCTGTGAACTGCCTCCCGCAGGCTAGAATGTAAATCGCCGGCGGGATTTCACTCCGAGCACTTTGTTTTCCGAAGTCGCCGGAAGTTTCCTCGTGAGGAAGCCTCAAATGAAGCCCTTGCTAGTCTATATAACTTTGTTGAATCATTTTTGTGAGTGCTGCTGTCCAGCCAACTTAGTTTATCAGCCGGTATATTTTTAACAAAGAGTGAAGTTAATAGTGAAGTTCCGCCACTAGAGTGAAATTCCGCCACTTTCCATTCATTTCTATGGGATTTTTAAAGGCATATTTATCAAAGGGTGAACTTTCACTTTCACCCATTGATAAATATGCCTTTCAAAATCCCATAGAAATGAATTGAGAGCTGCGGAATTTCACTTTAGTGGCGGAACTTCACTCTTTGATAAATGTATTCTTTAGTCTTGTAATTGTCAGTTCCTTTGATGTAGCCCTCCTTTACTTGGATTATAATGCATGTGCAGAGCAAGCTCAAGGGACCAGGGTACTTGGGCCACTGGTACCCTGCATTTTGGTGCCAACGAACCAATCCAGATGCTCCAGGGCTAATAGCAAGATTTACCCAAAAAACTCAAAGATAAGGGGCAGATTTATCAAAAGTCGAGGTGAATTCGAACGAATTTCGAGCTATTTTTTGTGTACTTCGACTAGGGAATAGTCCAAATTCGATTTGAAAAATATCGAAATTTATCAAGCACTGTCTCTTTAAAAATTAGACTTCGATCATTCGCCATCTAAAACCTGCCTATGGGGGACCTCCTAGAACCCATTTGGAGTTAATTGGTGGAAGTTTTTTTATTGGGAAAAACTTTGAATCGAATTCGATCGATTGCGCTATGCCTTCGATTTGTACGATTCAACATCGGCCAAATACGGACCTATTCAATCTAAAATTCAACCATTAATTTCGGTTGGTCTTTTTGAATTCGAATTTCGAAGCTTTTTCAATTCGACATTTGATAAATATGCCCCTAAGTGTGTATCAGCCTGTACATTAAGAGGCAAGGATTGTAGCATTCCTATGCAGAAATACGATTTAAAAGGTTATTTTTTAGTGCTTACTAATGAGGCCACCTGGAAATGAGCAAACAGATTCAAAGTTCATCATCATCATCATCATCATTGGGGGTAATGCAAGACTAATCTTTTATCAGGGCAATTCTCAAATATACCTCTATGGAAAACACATTCCTTTAGTCCTGTGACATACACCACCCATACTGTATATGGCTCAATGGAAACAGATAATAGGCCAGCCCCTGTGGAAAACAGAATGGCCACAAATTTGGGATAATGCCAGAGAAATGGTCACTTGCAAAAAACAAAAAGGAAACTGCTATATGATCCTAATGTTCTGGTACCAAACCCCCAGATCGTTCCCAGAGCACTCGCCTACTTGCTGCAGGTGCTGCAAAGCACAGGGACCTTTTTTTTTACATATTATTACATGTCTCTATAGTAGTAATGATCCAGAACTGCAAACTTGTCACAGGGGGTCACCATCTTGGAAAGTGTCTGTGACACTCACATGCTCAGCGGGCTCTGATTGGCTGTTGAGAAGCTAAGCTTAGGGCTCGTCACTAATTATCCAGCAGAAAATGAGCTTCCCCTGTAATATAAACTGATGCTACAGGGTTGATTATTAAATTCTGATGCTAATTGCACTGGTTTCTGTGCTGCCATGTAGTAATTATCTGTATTAATTACTAATCAGCCTTATATTGTGACATTTCTATTCTATGTGTACTGTATATTGTGAGTGGGTCCCTAAGCTCAGTAAGTGACAGCAGCACAGAGCATGTGCAGTGAATCAGCAGAAAAGAAGACGGGGAGCTACTGGGGCATCTTTGGAGAAACAGATCTGCTAAAGGGCTGTGGTTGCCTTGGGCTGGTACAGATACCCGAAACACAATATACAACATTTCTGCCTTACTGCTTTGGATAGTCTTTATTTCTAATTTAAAGCCACACCTGAAGCTACAGTATAGCTAAGCTGCCATGTAAAACGCATTCTCAATAACAGCCATGGCAGAATTCCATAAAAAGATTAATGGCAACATAATATTTCAAGCTAGAACCGCCCATATTGAGACAAAAATGTATCATTTGTTTGACACTTCCTTAAACATTATATCTGGCATACCATTACATACAAGATATTCACTTAAAGGACATGTAAAGCCTACATTTTCCTGCCATGTATATAAATTGGGCATATCTTCCCCACCCACTTGCTATAAGTTCTGGGTCATTTGAGATCACTAGATCCAGATTAGCATTTTTTCGGGTTGACAACAAAATAAAATTGTCATGCAACAGGTTTATAAACTTGTTCCCATTAACTGACCTGGCAGTACTGTTGCTCCAGTCAATAACCTCCTACTCCCTTACATTAGGGGCTCTCAGCATACGCCTACAATTAATTTTCTGGACTCTTTACAATTGGTGAAAAACTCCACCCATAAGATTCTGCCTCCTCATTTTCTAACATAACCTCCTCTTTTATATAAGCTTTTAAATCCTGCCTAACAAACAGACATACCCCTCCTCCTTTTCTATTGCCTCTGTCCCTCCAAAACAAAGTATAGCCACTGATATTTACTGCCCAGTCATGCGACTCATTCAGCCATGTTTCGGCCACACCAATCACATCATATTCTCCCTCCATCACCAGCAGCTCCAGCTCTCCCATTTTACCAGTCAGACTTCTTGCATTTGCAAACATACATTTAATACTGGCACCATATTTAACATATGACATGTGGTCTTCCCTGTCCTTAACAATACCTCCAACCAAATCTCTCCCCCCCATTTTCCCTTCCTTTGCCCACTATCTCATCTAACCTGTCTTCCACTGAATCTATTACTGAACCCCCCCTCCACGCCTAGTTTAAAATCTTCTGCAACCCTTTAGCCATATTTTCCCCTAAAAAAGCTGCACCATCATCATTGAGGTGCAGCCCATCCCTAGTAAAGAAGTGCCCTTGGATTGTTTGTGTGCACCGTGAATTGTAGGATCCCTGGGGGTGACCCTTAGTTCTTAAAATTGCAATTTAGGATTAACCAATGGCACAAAAAAAAGTATATTTTATTTAGAGCAAGCAGGGATTTACATATGAGCTGTTTTATGCAATATATCTTATAGAGACCTACATTGTTAAGGGGTATAGTTTTCCTTTAACAGAACTGAGTCAAAACTTTCTGGTGCCCAAGTTAATCCCCTAGACTTATCCTCATCCCCAAACCTGTTCACCACCTTCCCCACCCGCTCGCTTGTTGGTACAGAGCTGGATGCACAGGGCAGGAGGAAGGCAGGAGAGTATGAGGCCCATACTGCCTACCCCTAATTTCAACCCTGATCTTTACCTTTGCGACTGGAAAGGTTTGTGTTGATCCGAGCAAAACACAAAGTCGGATGCTAAAAAAGGACTCTTATACTTGTGCCTATTGAGGGTTTCCAATAACAGAGAAACACTATATACACAAATATTGAATTAACAGTTATGTCTAGACAGGATCAGTGTTGCTTTTATCTACAATTTGCACTTTTTCATCTCCAATTTGTAACTGTATGTTAGCCTCCCATCCACTTAGACTTATATTGTACTTGTATGCACTGTACAGCGTTGTGGCTCCTTAACAATGCTTTCCAAATAAAGTTATACATGCATACATACAAGTTGAAAACCATGAGTTACCTTGCTGACAATAGGTCTGCAAACATTAAGTGCAGGAACATTGATACACTTGATGCATTTTTAATAAATACGTGAATAAGTTATATGTATATAATACACAAAAGCCATGAAAATCTTGTACATTATATCCTTATAAACGATGAGTTCTGATGTCATTTCTGTCACATCACTCACTGAAACTTGTGTATAGTAATAAATAAAGTACCCCCAGTGGCAAAAGGATGAGTTCCATGACCTGTATAAAAACACTCGACCTTCGGCATTGTGTTTTTATATGGTCATGAAACGCCTCGGTAACTTATAATATCCTTATATTTTACAAGGGGGGGTACTTTATTCACTAAATTTTTAACATTTGATACCTAAAGTATTACTCCCGCCAGTGAACATTGGTAAGAAACTGATCCATTGGCTCGCCTGGTGTAATGAAATCTCCAGTGTGCATTGCCATCATTATTATTATTTTATTAAAAGAATACTGTTGGAGTATGGTAACACTAGAACGTTATTCATCCAGGGGTAGCCACTATAGGCATGTCTGCCTATAAAATCAGGGTCTCAGTTAACTCTTCTCATCAGGATCAGATACCAGTTATTATGTAATGACCATTACAATTCCGCTGACCCTAATGATATGAAATCATGTTGCAATCTCACGTCTTGCCAAAAAGTACCACTGGCCACAGTTATGTTCATATCATGACTAGGTTGAAAGTCGACCATGATACAGATAGTTCCTCTGCAATTAATCCAGAACCTAAAGCTGGCCATAGATGTTACGATTTTTAAAAGATCCGATAGTCATCGTGAGACCACGATTATCTCGGAACGATCGTATGAATTGCCTAAAAAGACCAATTTGCCAGGAAAACAAAGGGTAGCCGCCTGCTTGGCCCTGTAGACATAGATACATTGCACTGGGACCGACAATTGCACCTGGCCGATCAATTTCCTGACAGATGTCGGCCGAAAAATCGTAAGATGTTCGATTCTTCAAATCCCACTAACCGCACGATAATTTCGAAGTATTGGTCGGACTTCTCTAAAATCAGTCGTTCGGCAAGAGAAATCTTTGCATCTATGGGGATCTTAAGGGAAAAAGAAAAGATAAATAATAAATAAAACAATATGAATTTACAGGGAAATGGCAGTATTCTGATCACGTTTAGTTGTGTCAACCTCCTGGGTTGTATTGAGTTCACATGGACAATTATTGTCCAAAAATACCCTTTTTGTTGGGCAGTCATCATTTCTACAGGATGACCTTCTGCACACTGATAGGAAGGGGAAGCAATAGAAACAATGAAAAGGACCAAAAAGGAAAACGTATCCCAGTTATCAGTGGAGCTTACATAGAGGTATATGAGCATGAGAGTTACTTTGAGTTACTTTGTACTGTGTCGAATCTCTTTTCATATAGGATAGAGACAGAAAGATGTTCAACAGTGTGTGTGGTCACCACCAATAGTACAGGGTTTTGGAAAAGTTAAATTTGACCTGTTGAGGTCCAACAATTGGTCAGGGCCAAGGCCTGGATTGGAAATCTGTGGATTCCAACAAATGCCACAGGGGCTATTGATGCCATAAATAATCCTTATGTATTGGGCTGGCTAGGCACATTGCATCCATTTTCTGCATTTTGCACGCTATAACATCACTAGAATTGCTGAATTATTTGCAAAGCAGGGCAATAAATATTCAATATCAATCTATCAGCACTTCTCTTTTATCAGTTCATTGCAGGGAAAATAATGAAAGCAAATCTGTGACTGATTGCTATTAGTTCCAGCACTTTGTTAGTAAAGCTAATGGATACCTTTTGTCACTCTTGCCTCTCTGCTAAATCTTCTGGTCTTCTGGTGTTTCTTTTGCAGAGCTAGAAATAATTATTAGAAATTAGTGTTTATCAGCACAATACATGTGTTAATGGTTAAGTCCAATGTTGCACTGGACCTGTTCAGGGTTGGGAGAGAAGAGAATCCACCACTCTTACTAGTCTGTGATGCCAACCTGGAGCTAAATGGATCTTGGTGTGTCTGGCCCCACTCAACCCCATTGATATTGGTGCAAATTACTGACCCTGGGTGACTGAGCAGTTACTGCAAGTTACCGGTGCGGGTGAAAGGTTTAATCAGGGTAATATCCAAAAACTCTGGAATGATTAAATGAATTAAGTCTAAATCTACTAATTTAAAATGTTATGGTCCCCTATACTTTGAAAATAAGACATTTTTTTCATGAAATAGCTTATCAGTGTATTGGGTGTATGGAGGGGGGGCGGTTACACCAAAATGCTTTGCTAATCTGATTTGCTATGATCCAGACCCAATCAAGGTGCCTAACTCCCAGCAACTGCCGACAGGCATGTATTATATTAGCCTCATGCTCAGGTGGGCCCCTGCTTAAGATGGAAGAAGGGTTACCAGAGCACTTCATGCACACAGCATTCAATCTTTCAAATTACTTTTGGTGCCAGTGGTTCTTAAAAACAGTGGAACAATTTATTTAACATCTCCTACAGGTATGTGCTCAATGAATGAAGCAAAATATAACAGCAAGTGCCTGAAGGTCTTTACTCATATATTACTCACACAAAATCCCACATTGCTGTTGCAAAGCCTGAGGTAGTAAACACAATGGGGCAAATTCACTAGCGTTAATTCGCTAGCGTAGCGCATTTTTTGTTAATTCGCCGATTCACTAATGGACACTGGTGTAAATTCGCTAGTGTTACTTCGTACCCTTACGCCTGGTGAATTTGAGCAACGGACGTAACTACGCAAATTCACTGATGTACGAATTTTTATGAATGCTACCTTTTACGCCAGAATTCCTTCGCCACCTCAGACCAGGCAAAGTGCAATAGAGTAGATAGGGATTGCTTCAAAAAAAGTTAAAAAATTTTCTAAGTCCCAAAAAACGTTGGCGTTTTTTCTATATTATGGGTGATAGGCTGAAAAAGATCTAAAATAGTTTTCGGTCTACCCTCCTTCCCCCCTACATTTCCTAACTCATGGCACCTTAACTATACAATGGACACATGTGTAGGGCAAAATAAAAATTTTATTTGGTGTTTTGAAGGTTTCCCAGGCTTGTGTAGTTACCTCCTACATATACCTCCATTGTAACTTCAATTTGGTGCCGTATGCAAATTAAGCATCGCTAGCGTAACTTCGCTTTGCTTGGCGAATAAACGCTAGCGCAACTTCGCAACCTTATGCTTCCCCTGAGCGCAACTTCGGATTTTAGTGAGTTTGCGTAGAGCTGGCGAAAATACGCCTGGCGAAGTGGACGCTGGCGCAACTACGTATCTTAGTGAATTTGCCTCAATATCTAGAAAAAAAGAGCCAACGCCATAGGCACAGGACCAATAAACAAAGATATATAGGGTAGTATTGTTTCAAACAACACCGCTTTTGTGCTCAAAGGTAAGGTTTAAGTATTCCACCACTATGTGTGAACCCTTGTAATTATCGCCACCACCTTCTGTAATATGGATAGAAAAGGTTTTAAACTTTCTTTATGGATGGCTTAGTAAGCCACTGAAGAAGTCGCTGACGAAACGCGTAAACACGTAATCTAGGATTCGGTTCGGGATTCGAATCCTTCTGCCTGGCCGAACCGAATCCTTATTTGCATATGCAAATTAGGGGCAGGGAGGGAAATCTTGTGACTTTTTGTTACAAAACAAGGAAGTAAACAATGTTTTCCCCTTCCCACCACTAATTTGTATATGCAAATCCCAGGGGATAAAGAACTAAAGGTTTTCAAAAGATTAGTAAGTGCTCACTGGGACACCTATACTACTGGAGTCCCCCAGCAGTCCTTTAAAGTTGAACCTGCACCTAGGATGAAGGGTATACAAAAATAATGTCTTCTTATTGGAGAACCCTCTGGCAAAGGTATTTTTCTTTCCCTTAAAATCAGGTGAGAAAAAAAATATCCTCACCACGTCCTTATGTAATGTATAAAAGGGTGAATGAAATAAGCGAGATAACCACTGTTAAAACAAGCAAAAAATGGATGAAAAGTTTCCAAATATTTATTGTACCTTTTTTATTCCTTTATGTTGACCTCCAGCTGCAAAATTATTTGAGAAAAACCTTTGTTTTATTTTAAAACCCTTTTTTGAGATGATGCCATTTCCCCCCCCCCCCCAATATAATAATTTGAAGCTTACCATTGTTGTTACAAATAACACTATACAGAGTATGAGGACTAAAGCTATGGAGGTGAGGATAGGAAGGGTATGATCTCTGAAGTTATGACATTCCCCGGTCGGTTCATCTTTCGGATAATCAAAGGTAGCATCATGTTTTCGTTGCTGCGTTGAATCATTAACAGAGGCACCTGTAGCAAAAAAAAATATTTTAATTGATCTTGTTGGACTTGGGAGCTAGCTTGGGTAACCCACAATGCAACACATCATTATCTGATTATGATCATTATCTTTAAAAATGACCCTTATATTATAGCTACTCATAGATCTAAAATGGTTCCCATCTGTGCTCCAAATGAAGGGTCCTAATGGTCCCTACCAGAAGCACAGTAGAAGGGAAACAGCCTATCATAGCTCTGCATTCACACAAGCAAATACATTTCCAGTTTCCTACCAGGTGCAGCCGGCTCCCCTGCACAGTTTGGGAAAGGGGGCAGCAGGAAGTGGAACATATGGGCGGGACAAGTAGGGTTTTTGGAGACATTTTCAATAAATCACAACATTTCTTTAAGAGATAGATAGATGATAGATAGATAGATAGATAGATAGATGATAGATAGATAGATAGATAGATAGATAGATGATGGATAGATAGATAGATGATAGATGACATCATAGATACTTCTGTAACCTTAAAATGTGCAAAACCTGACATTGAATGCTCTGTAGAAGGAGCAAGTCATTACTGGTCTATCTACAAATATACTGAATTGATTAAAACAGAGGTCTGACTCAGGTCAGTGTGCAATTGTAAAAAGATTTATTAGAAAAGATAACCCTTCTTAATCAATATCTCCAATTCTGTTCCATTAATGTTAATACTGAAAATTAATTATCCCACCAGTGATAGTGATATGAATTAAATACTGAATTAATAAATACTAAAATTTAATAAATTACCAGGTATAACCATTAAATTGATCCATATAGTTTCTTAAAGTAGATTAAGGTGCCATTTTCATTGGATTCAAGTCCCAATGACTAAAGTGATAAGTGCAATAATTAAAACAGAATTATGGATACAAAGTAATAGAGTAAGTGAGTGCAATGAATAAATAAATATCAATTCATCCACATTGGTTAATACTTCAATGATTGCATCACATTTGATTGCTTAACCAAACAGAAAAACTGGGCGGAAAAAGTACCATAACGAAATGTATTTCAGAAGTGGAATGTTTGGATGGATACGAGTTGAGCAGGCTGGAATAGCAAATACAAAGGCAAACTATAGTAGCACAGCATCACTTTCAGTTTCTAGTAGCAGCGTCCAAGGATTATTCCATCCAGCTGTTGTTTACAGCAATGAATCATTCACAGAATGTGATATCAACTTCTGGGAAATAGGAGCATTTCTAGGAGACCAGATTTCTGCTCACACAGACAACACGGACCAATGCTGGCGACACATTCACTTACAGTTCCAATGGTGAGGGTTATTAAAGGAGTTAAAGCCAACCTGTGACCCTCCTGCCCAGATTAACTAGCTGGAAGATGAGCAGTATTGTTATTGTATCGTGGGTGTGGGGCACAAGGTGGCAGAGCTATGACACAATGAACATGTCCAGTGTAACTTAAAGGAGCAGTTCAATGTGAAAATAAAATGGGGTAATTAGACAGGCTGTGCAAAATAAAAAATGTTTCTAATATAGTTAGTTAGCCAAAACTGTAATGTTTAAAGGCTGAAGTGACCGGATGTCTAACTTAATAGCCAGAAAACTACTTCCTGCTTTTCAGCTCTATGAGTTAGTCCGTTACTATAAGGGGGGCCACATGGGACATAACTATTCAGTGAGTTTGCAATTGATCCTCAGCATTCAGCTCAGATTTAAAAGCAATAGTTATGACCCATTTGGCCCCCCTCAAGTCACTTTATACATTACAGTTTTGGCTGACTAACTATATTAGAAACATTTTTTATTTACCCAGTTTTAATATTTAGACTGAACAAGATCAGGGATGAGAGAAGGCAAGTGTAGGGGGATCAGTCAAATGCTTGCCCTGTTTTTCTGTCTGTGACATCAACCAGCCCAGTTAAAGGTTGGAGAGCCATCCGATTGACTGGGCGCCCCAGTGCATCCTTGGGAGAGAGGGAGTGCCTGATTTTGGAGCAAATGTACAGGGTTTCCTGCAGTGTTTAGAAGGGAAATCCCTGCTGCAGCAGCTACAGAGAATCAGATCTGTGGAGAGTGACATGGCTGCTTAAAAGGAGTTTCCAGGAAGAAGGAGAAGGAAAGGCTGCGTTTTGCTTTGCTGGAGAAAGTATTTGAGCATTAGGGAGAGCCAGTTTCTATCTCCTGCCTGTGGATACTTTGGCCACTGTGTGTTTCCCTAGGGTGAGGACAGGTCTTGCTTGTGTACCTGCCACGGGGAGCACCTACTACTTTCAAAGGGAAAGGTACCTTGGGGCAGGTTGCGCTACCTGGGGACATAAGAGCTCTTAGGGACCGGAGTGATTTTACATTTATCCACCCTGTGTGGGACTGTGGCATTGAGAGACTGTGCTAGGGGTTGATAGTCCATACAAATTCCCCAGAGTAAAAGCTATATTGTGTGATCTGCATTTACAATTACTAAATACAGTTTATATAAAGTTTATATTGGTTTTATTGAAAACTCTGTGTGTTTTATTTTTCCTAGTGGAAATCCCCTGAGGTGTGCTCCTCAGTGGTCCCTAGGTGGAGGCACGGTGCTGTAAATCCCAGTTTCCAATATTTTTCATACGCAAAAGGGACTCGGGCCAATTAAAGAGACAGAAACCAAATCAGGGTTATACAAGATTGGGGCAGGTCAGGGGCTTAAAGGGGTTGTTCACCTTTGACTTTACTTTGAAGTATGCTTTAGAGAGTGATATTCTGAAACAATTTGCAATTGCTTTAATTGTTTTTTATTATTTGTGGTTTTTGAGTTATGTAGGTTTTTTTATTCAGCATCTCTCCAGTTTGCAATTTCAGCATTATGGTTGCTAGGGCCCAAATTACCCTAGCAACCATGCATTGATTTGAATATCAGGCTGGAATATGATTAGGAGTGGACCTGAATAGAAAGCTGAGTAATAAAAAGTAGCACTAACAATAAAATTGTACTCTTTCAGAACTTTTGTTTTTAGATGGGATCAGTGACCCCCATTTGAAAGCTGGAAAGAGACAGAAGAAGAAGGCAAATAATATGAAAACAATAAAACATAAATAATGAAGACCAATTAAAAATTAGCTTACCATTCTATAACATACTAAAATATAACTTAAAGGTGAACCACCCCCTTAAAGGAGAAGGAAAGCTGCAAAGGTAGTTTATTGCCAATAGATTAGCCATAATAGTGCAAGGTGTAAGACTATATTTATTCTGCAGAATGCTTTACCATACCTGAGTAAACAGCTCTAGACATTGTATCTGTTTGTTTAGGATAGAAGCTGCCATATAAGCTTGATGCGACATCACTTCCTGCCTGAGTCTCTCCCCGCTCACTTATAGCTCTGGGCTCAGATAACAATAGGGAGGGAGGAGGGAGGGAGAGAAGAGCTAACTGAGCATGCTCAAGCCCTAGCTCTGGAGGTTTAAGCTGAAACAGAAGGTGATAGGTGAAAGTGTAATACAGAAGCCCATGTGTACACAATAGAAGGAAAGAAATGTGGTGTTTCTTTCAACAGAGGACTTTTGACAGAGCAGCATTAATTTGAGGGTTTACTGGTGAATTTATATAGACCTTTCTGATAAAGCTTACTTAGTTTTAACCTTTCCTTCTCCTTTAAGAGGGTGGACCAAAGGCTTAATTTATTGGTTTTACAAGTTAACTAGCAACTACATTGGTGGTCAATCAGCGTTTGCAGGTGTTTTATCAAATATCAGGCAAACAGCAGAACAAGTGAGTCACGGTATAACACAAAAGTGATTAGAGATGCTCGTGTTCCCCCTTCTCGCGTTATACCACTTTTGGCAAAAAAAGGACTGGTGCATATTTTCACCAAATTTAACAGTATTAACATTCCATTGAGGTAAACAAGTCACATTTTTGGGAAGTGGTAATAATGCACAAAGAGAAGAAACAGGTGGTATAAGAAATATTAGAAGGGAGTAATATGAAATTAACTACTTATAGCTCTCTTAGGAGACCTCACCTTAAATATTGACTTCTGTTTTCATTCTCATATCTTCCGAAAGTGAAAGATAATAAGAAATTAATATAATGTTTACAAAAATATTAGCAGTGAACTGATGGACACAGTGTTTGTCTTTTACAGTGGAATTGCAGCAGTAAATCAGTACCTTTTTCACAGAAGATCCTGGTGCAGTTGGAGAAGTCGTTTTTAATTTTGTTATCAGTCCTCATGAAGTTGATTGTCAAAGACATCATGTTCAAGAAGTCAGTGACATTCTTTTTCTCCATTCTGCAGTCTTCTGAGACCTAAACATCACCACAGGTATATTGTAATTAGACGCAATTGAATGGTGGCCAGTCAAAATGATAAGAAGTCATGTTGCTATTCTCACAAGGCAGAGTTTTTGCTGATATTCATTATAGTTTGACAATGTTTCCCAGACTGTTGGGCACTTGAAGTAGTGGCAGACAGGGGCTCAAATTGAAGGCCATTTAGGGTGAGATTTGGGAATATCTCCTTGATACTTAATATCTCTTGATACTTGATATCACTCCCGGCCTGAATGTTAATTAGGGTGAGATTTGGGGTGGCAGAAGTGTGATGCCTGAGATATTGTGGGAGTGACTGGTATACTCCTTTATTTCTATATCAGGAACCGTATTGTTAGCTAAGGGGGGCCCTGACCAAAAGCTGAACCTCCAAGGAAGGCTTGAACTTAAAGGGTTCCTGTCATCGGAAAATATGTTTTTTTCAAAACGCATCAGTTAATAGTGCTACTCCAGCAGAATTCTGCTCTGAATCCATTTCTCAAAAGAGCAAACAGATTTTTTTTATATTCAATTTTGAAATCTGAAATGGGACTAGACATTTTGTCAATTTCCCAGCTGCCCCTGGTCATGTGACTTGTGCCTGCACTTTAGGAGAGAAATGCTTTCTGGCAGGCTGCTGTTTTTCCTTCTCAATATAACTGAATGTGTCTCAGTGAGACATGGGTTTTTACTATTGAGTGTTGTTCTTAAATCTAACAAGCAGCTGATATCTTGTGTTAGGGAGCTTTTATCTGGTTACCTTCCCATTGTTCTTTTGTTTGGCTGCTGGGGGGGGGAGAAAGGGAGGGGGTGATATTACTCCAACTTGCAGTACAGCAGTTAAGAGTGATTGAAGTTTATCAGAGCACAAGTCACATTACTTGGGGCTTCTGGGACATTGACAATATGTCTAGCCCCATGTCAGATTTCAAAATTGAATATAAAAAAATATGTTTGCTCTTTTGAGAAATGGATTTCAGTGCAGAATTCTGCTGGAGCAGCACTATTAACTGATGCGCTATTTCCCTATGACAGTATCCCTTTAAATACATTTACACTTTAGGCTAATGTAAATGGTTTGTATACGTGCCAGGGAAAAAACATTCACTGGAAAGTTCTCTCACTGGCAGTCTGCATTGCTAGCAGACTGTATCTACTGTATCTATGTTGCCAGTGGAAGCACCACACTGCAACCAGAAAACACAGCGACTACCTACATAAAACAAATTCATATTTTGGTTTTGATTTTGATCCATCTACCACTTTCCCTTACACTTCTTGAATAACCCTGGTTTTGGCTGATCTCTCTTCAAAGCCATACAAATTACAGTGTGTATTTTTATTTAGGTAAAAGACACCAGAAATTTTTTTTCTTGCTTTTTGGTTGCTATGGGTAACTAGACCTGGTGCAAACAGCGAACAATGTATAACATTTACATACAGTGGATACTTTCCAAAGGAGATTAATCACTCTTCAATATGTCAGGTTTCCTAAATTGGCCATGCTCGAGGTTATTCGACCACTACAGATCAAGTCAGCAAGTTACTGACATATGTATCAGGCTTCCTGAAGGCCTCTCTGACTGATATTCACCCAGATATCTATTGGGCAGTAGTGATGGACGAATAAATTTGCCTGTCGCGAATTTGCGTCCAAATTTTTTTAGGACGTGCGTCTGAAAAATCAGCACGCATCAAAACTATCCAGACTCCCATTGACTTTAACACCAGCTTCAGCTTGGATGCGGGCATCAATTTCCGATTTTCACAATTTTTCGTGAAAATGTCAGATTTTCACGTTTTTTTCTTGAAAATATCAGAATTTCACGATTTTTTTGTGAAAATGTAAAAATTTCACGAATGTTTTGTGAAACTTTCTGATTTCACGTTTTTCCCGAAAATATTTCGCAGTTTCGCGAATTTTTGCGGGAAATTCGCAAATTTTTCAGCGAAACGGGAGAAATTCGCTATTCACTATTGGCCAGGTTAGTAAAAGACCTGTCAGGGTGGACCACATGAGCAAGTTGATTTTGTCCTTTCCTGACAGGTGTGCATAAGCCTGTATTAGGACACAATCATTATCCTGATCAACCCAGTTTGGCCCAGCATGTGGTCGCCAAATTATGCAAAGATCCACTTGTTTTGTAACACTGCCAAATGAATGGATCTTTTAGTCTACTGTCAGCTTAAGGAGCAAGGTACTCATGATCTAGACCGGGGGTCCCCAACCTTTTTCTTGTGAGCAGCAATAAGTGCTGCAATTACCCATTTGATAGCCCCTATGTGGACTGACAACCTACAGGAGCTTCTGTTTGGCAGTACACATGGATTTTATGCATCCAAAACCTGCCTCCAAGCCAGGAATTCAAAAATAAGCACCTACTGTACTTTGAGGCCACTGGGAGCAACATCCAAGGGATTGATGAATAACACGTTGCTAGCGAGTCACTGGTTGGGGATCAAGTAGTTTAAAATGTAAAAGCCACACTGATTTTCCCATATCTTTAAAGTTACTGCTACTGGTAGCACTGCAACTGTGATTACTGCCACAATAGAGGCAAATCATAAAAAATCACAGTATTTTTTAAACTTCCTAAATGCTTAGTGGCCTGATGAAATTTACAAACCTGAACTTGGAATATTGATCATATTGTTTCTCTTTTATTTACGGTTTATACTATAGTAGGTTTAATAGAGGAAATATAAGACAGATTGGAAATGAGACTATACCTAGAGGGACCACGGGGGATTAATAAATTGTTTTAAAAAAATTGCCAGAAGTACTTACATTAAAATGACATTCTGTGTTAATAAATTCCACCTCTCTCCGCACAAACATTACTTGCTCCTTCAACTTTTCCCCTGAGAGACCCTCTATTCTCACCAGTTCCTTCCTTATGAAATAGATCATCCACAAATCCGAGCAATGGGCATCCTGGAAAGAATAACATTTGTCAGGAAACCGTTTGGTAACACAATATAAGAATTTAGAAACAATTGTCAAAAGAAATTCTAAAAAGACCAAAGGCCAAAAATTTGTGGCAATAAAAGGTTAACTTGCTTAGTTTCCATCCTTTCATAAACTTTTGGTATTGACTTCTATGAGGAAGCTATGGATTTGAAAGAAAATGGTTCATCGTGTTGTTTTCCTCCAGGCTCTTGGTCTCCCATGGTCAAAAAAATAAACTGCTACACAGTATTGTGTTATGTCAGCGATATATGACAAAATAAAAGAAAATACAGGAATGGGACCTGTTATCCAGAATGCTCAGGACCTGGGGTATTATGAATAAGGGGTCTTCCTGTAATTGGATAAATATATATATATTTGCATACAAAAAAATGATTTATTATAAAAAATGATATTATTATTTACATGGGATCAGGTAAAGATACTGTTTTATTATTACAGAGAAGACAATCTTTTTGAAAAATGTGAATTATTTAAATAAAATGGCGTCTATGGGTAATAGGGTTCCCTTAATTCGGAGCTTTCTTCTCCCAGAAAATGGATCCTATGCCTGTAATACCAATGAGTGTTCCAAAATATACAATGGGTCAAAACACTTGATGTAATGCTGCGCGTGCAAAAGCCGCTTGGAAGCTCTGTCTTAAATGTGATAAAGTTGCTAAAGATGAACTTACTGGTTTAAGATTGGAAATCACAGAAACTGTGTAGTCCTGAGGAAGGTACTTTAACTGAAAAAATAAAAAGAGACTGTATTAAAACTGGAGTTCATAGACAACAATGGTCTGGTTGTCAGCCATCTAGTTGGAGTCTAAAACAGAAAGGAGATGCTGGATCTACACATGCTAATGTTCTACTAATAACGTCCTACCGATCTAAGGGTTGTCTGTTAGCAAAATGTTTTATAAAGGCTTTACTACTAGCGATGGACAAATAAATTTGGCAGGCGCAAATTACCCCGTTTCGCCACAGGCCAATAAAACTACGGTGAAAATTCGTCATTGTTAAAAATATTTGGATGCACATCGGAATAGTCCCTTGCATCAAAACGCGAGTCAACATTATTCGGGCGTCAAAATTGATGCGGGAAATTCATAAATTTTTCGGCCAAGCAAAACAGGACAAATTTGCCCATCACTATTTACTACTGATCTCTAGTGCAGCAGAGGAAGCAGCTACAGCATGATTAGGGACGATGAACTTGTTCTCACAAAGGTACCAAGGGGCCAGCCGAATCTCCCAATGAATTTCCAGTCAATGTTGGAGTTGATCGTTGGACTTGTCGTTTCTAAACACACAAGACACTCATGGTTTAATATTAAAGCTTTAGCAAAGTAAAGATCCCTGGAGGGTTTTGCCTTAACCAAAACTTTTAAAAACCCATTTGGATGTGGATTAAGAGTCACTACTTGAGGTGCCTTTAAATAGACACTAAAAATTAATATGATTTGGCCTTTATAGAGTAACCCCTCGCTTACTGACTATCTCTGTGGCAGCATCACTAATGAGCATTGTTCCTCCTACAATGACTACATTCAAAAAACTCTAAAAGCATGTAGTGTACATAAATAAATACATTTAATAAATATATAATCAGCTCTTAAAATCTCCAATAGGCAAACCCATAGGGGAATATTATTACAAAATGAAGATGTCCTGATTTTTTCATCCATTCTAACACAATAAAGGCTTTTATGATTATTTTGGATTTGGATGGTGCTGTGATATCACTACTGATATATTCATCCATTCTATGCCACAGGATTTGGCTTAATCTAACCCACTAGTTGACAGAAGGTTCCCAGTCTCCAACAGATTGACCTGTAACCTGGATTTAGAATATATGACTTTTTTTTACATTTTTAAATGCATTAAATAAAGTTTGCTAATTGGTCATTATGGATTTATGCTTCTGAGAAAACTCAGTGGAGCTCATTTATAAACATTGGGCAAATTTGCACCTGGGCAGTTAACTAAATCAACCAATCGAATGTTTGCTTTCATTGTTCACCCTGCCAATGCCTGAAAAAATCTAATCACTGATTGGTTGCCATGTACAAATTTGCCCACTTTTTTATAAATAAGGCCCCAGCGCCTTTCATTATATGTAATATATCATATCTCATATCTGAGGGAGTTAAAGAATTAACAGTGACCCTTGGCTCAGGGCAGTGTATGCTATAAACACAGATAGCACATTGCACTGACCAAACAAGGGCTATCCTGTCATAAAATGTGATTGCTTTCATATCTATCTCCTAACACTGTTGTGTAAATGAGGAACAGATATTGTGGACAAAGAGAGGAGTCGATAGATCAGGAAACAACAAAGGCAATGAATGGCATGGGAGGATCCCAACAACAAAGGATAAAAGGATATGTTGTTTACACCCTCAGGGTGTCAGAGTAGGTTTCAGACCCCGGGAATAAAGGTCAAGTACTGTCTGTGCAACACCGCCACCCACAGGACATCTTAAACATCATTAGTTGGTCTACACTGCCATCTACAGGACACTACTAATTTGGAGGTTTCCATGGCTCATCATATGACACCGACTTGATTGGCTGGGACTGTCTTTTGGGTGTGGCTGTGTTGGGAAAAGGGTAGTATGTTTGTTTGAATGGTCTTCCTTATGTGTATATAAAGAGCATTGTAAATACTTTGTTAGTCACTTTCGACTCCCTCCATTGCACCTTTCCCTATACCTTTCTACCTCCCTCCATATTAGTTAGTTCCCTTTTTATGTTATACCTTTATAATTCCTTTGTTAATAAATACCATTCATTTAAAGATCAGACTGTCTCAAGTCATTAGCCTGGCAACCCAAAATAGAGCAGATCCAACATTATATAACCCCATTAAGGTACTGTGATCCAAAATTACAAGAAAAACCCTTATCTGCAAAAACTCTGGTCTCAAGCATTCCACATAGATCCCATACCTGTAATGTAAAAGGCACTCACCAGTTCCGCAATCTTGACTTCAAACGTAGAACTTAGTGGACTATAGTTGAAGTTACATCCCAGACAGGGTTTGTTGAGGAACAAGAGTAATAGAAGCACCTAGAAGAAACAGGCACAAAGTGTTAATACATGGCATAACATTTACGATATTGTTTTGTAAAGAAAAAAATATCTTGCATCAATGAGGTTGTAAAGTAAAATAAACTCATGACAAAGTGACTCCTCAATTGACCCTTTGCTTTCCACCATCCCACTGAACCCCATTGTTAAATACCGCATTTGTTCACATTGTATTAAATAAATAGGACCTTGCCAGCCTCACCCCAAGGCAATATTGTAAACCCAGAATTCCATAAGAGATCGCTACTATACTCGCTTGAGCTCAGCACTGTCATTATATCCACCACTGATTATTAGGCTGCCTCTACCTACAGAGAGGATGGTCCCAACTCTGCTACCGGTAGGAGCTGCATCTCCCACCATGAGATAAGTTAAGGAGCCCTGCTGTTGGTCCTGAATCTGCAGTGTCTCGATGATAGGACATACAAGCAGGCTGCCCTCTAGCACACGCAGTAGTAGTGTAACCCATCGTGCAGTCACAGGAGAGAACCTCCTTTCTCCCTCTTCTAAATTTACCTGTGCAGTACTCTGGCAAGGTCCTACTACTGCAGTGACAAATAATAAACTACAAATTAAAATACATTATCATAAATCCAGTGTTTTGATCCAGAGGAAGGCAAAGAACCCACCTGAAGCCAGTGCCAATTATGCCTCAAGAAGGAAAAAAAGTCCCTCCTGATCCCAATGGTGATCAGAAACATTCCCTGGAACAAGCGTTTGACATTCATTTATGAATAATACCATGCAGACTCTCACGTTTATACTGTATAACTGTACCGAAACCACAATATAACAGTGCATGCAGGAAAACATCCACATTTGCTTATTAACATATAATAGATGCATCTGATTCTGCCACTCTTTAAACATAAACCAGTGTAATTTGGATGCTGTTCATTCGGATCCTTATCATGCAGCCCCTGTGTTTATAGCTCCAAGGCTTTCCTTTGCCGACAATGATTTCTGTGGGATTTAAAGATTTCTCAGCAAGTAATGGATCCCAAGTGAATATAATTATAGACCGATGGAAGGCTGGGAACAAGTTCTCAAGTAGAATTTGGATAAATGAGGATTTTGAATAATATGGCACCAATGCAACTGGGTTATAATTTTGACTGCACCTCCTGCCCTCCAATAAATGTGCACTGCTGGGTAAAAGATGCTGAAAAGTAGCAAGTCAACCCTAAAATTAAAATTTGCTTAATAAAAAATAATTCTAAGCAAATGTCCAGTATACATTTGTTTAAAAATGTCAGTGCTTTAAAAATTAAAAAATCAATTGCTATTGAAAGTATTTGGTAAAATTTTTGTTGTTACATTTTAAACCATGTTGCAAAAGTCTTAGTTCCCCAGCAAAGACAAGTCTATTTTTTGTATGCCTTGTCTTACATTGTATCACAACAGCAGAGAACAGACAAACACTGCTTTCACTAGCAATACATATACACATAACTGTAAAAAAAAACTTGTCATGAATGTATATTGAAAAGTGGTTCAAAATGATTTTCCTTAGGTAAAACATTATTTTTTTGGGTTGACATTACCTTTAATTCTGTATTTGCAGTTCTGGTTGTGTTGAAATATATGTGTGTGAGTAAACCCCAACGTTGCAGAATCAGCACAGCTGGGACCAGGGCCGATCCTACCGAATTTGCCACCCGAGACGGCCTTCGTTTTTGCCGCCTCCCCACGGCACTCACCTTCAACGGCAGATGTGGGTCGGCGGGGGTCCACGTCGCTAGTGCAGAGAGCTAATTGCGCTCTCTGCACTACAAGAGCCAAATTTACAGGTTTAAAACCGGAAATTCGGCTCTTAGTTACCAGGAGCAGCATTTTTACCGCCCCTGGTATCCAGTGGGGCACTGCCTCAACTCGCCTCATTGGCGGAGCGCCCCTGGCTGGGACCAACTGCCAGTAAAAGTGAAGATCGTTGTTTCTCCAAACACTTGGAATTCTAGTCTCAACAAGGCCTTAAATGTAATCATGCCCATCCATTTCCTTACATTACTAATTAACTCAATCAACCTTTTCCTGTTCCAGTCATAGCTGATGAGCGGCACTCAAT
Organism: Xenopus petersii; assembly: GCA_038501925.1. Lineage (NCBI taxonomy): Eukaryota > Metazoa > Chordata > Amphibia > Anura > Pipidae > Xenopus > Xenopus petersii. The sequence goes on along the minus strand of CM076685.1, from coordinate 101,651,293 downwards.
GCCAAGTATTGCTTCATACACTAAAAGTATAAAATAACTAAAAACATTCTGTAAATATAAGAAATATAAACAAGAGCTTTGGTGCTGTTAATCTTCACTAAACACATTTCAGCATTTGTCTCTCTTCATGCTGGAGTTAGGAGTCAGATTTTGAACTGCAGTTAAACCAACATACTTTTGGGGGGCTCCTTTTGTCTAGAACATGTGTTATCTCTATGTGTTATATCTCTATCTACATGCACGGTTTGTGCCAAAGTCAGCTATTTTGTTACTTTTTAAGTCGGTTATTTGAGTGAGCTCTAATATATCTGCTAGGAAAGTGAGTCTTCCCTAAGGGCAGAGACACACGGTCAGATTCGGGGAGATTAGTCGCCCGGCAACAAATGTCCTCTTCTTCGGGGCGACTAATCGCCCCGAACTGCCTTCCCGCCGGCTAGAATGTAAATCGCCAGCGGGATGGCACTTGGAGCGCTTTGTTTTCTGAAGTCATCCCTCATGGGGAAACTTCGGGCGATTTACATTCTAGCCGGCGGGAAGGCAGTTCGAGGGGAGATTAGTCACCCCAAAGAAGAGGAGAATCTCCCAGAATCTGACCATGTGTCTCTGCCATAAAAGTTAAACTGGATCTAACTGTCAATGAAAACCTGATACCCAGCTCCTCCAAGGAGACAAAATGAAGAGAAACAGATACTGAGAGTGAAAGTATGAAGATAAACTTATAACTGATTATATTTAGAAAGCTTCTAATTTGAGTATGATATGATAAAGCTCATATTAAATTTAAATTTTTTCCATAGTTCCCCTTTAAGGAGGAAGCTGGTCCCAGAGTCACACCATTGCTATTACTGGAAAAGCTGAGCTTTAACGTGTAAAATGTGGGCATCACTCATTGGGTAAAATACCATGAAAGATAAATAAAAAAAACTTACGAGAGCAGGTCCCCGTGTCATGTAGCACGAACCCCAAATCATGCAGTGCGCCCCATGGCAAAAATTCATCTCCTCATTGTTGAAGAACAGAACGTCTGTGTCAAAGAGTCACAACTTCCTGGAAAGAGAAAGTTAAAGAGCTAAGTAAACTGTAAGTGAAAGTAAAATCCACTTTAATGCCATATAATTTAATGTAGCCCAATTAACAAAGGGTGAAGTATTCCAAAACGCCATTTCCCAAACAGAGAGAAATGTCTACTATCCAAGTGCGGTAACCTGCAATAAAATTCAATTAGTGCATTGCAAGTTGACCATGAAAAACAAAGGGTTGGTTGTGTTGTGTTACCTTATAATTACAGATACCTTTATAACTATGGGATGCACTTGATCAATCCCAGGTGAGATGGATGAAGTGTGATATTTGATCCATTTACTGTTCCCCCAGTGGTGAAACTACCGGGGGAGAGGGGAGTGCAACTGCACCAGGGCCCTCACCCCCTCGGGTCCCACTGGTGGTACCTTTGAAGAAATGTCATCTCCATTATCAATATACAGATGAAACTAAAAAGAAATATGATAAAACCAGTTTATGTCTCTGGCTAGAGCTTTCAGGAAGGCTGTTCATGACTTTTTTCCATAGAATCTGTCCTTGGCTTGTAATGGTATACAGGGGAATTCATAGATTGTGTGGCACCACTTCATCTAGAGGTATAATGTAGTTACAGGTATTGAAGAGGAACTATCGTGAACTATCCTGAAAATATAAACGTAATATAAGCCTCATCTCACTGAAATAAGAAACTTTCTAAACAGAATCAGTTTAAAGTTATGTACTGTTTATGAAATAATCAAGTTACTCTTAACTAGGGATGCACCGAATCCAGGATTCGGTTTGGGATTCGGCCGAATCCTTGTGTCAGGCTGAACCGAATCCTAATTTGCATATGTAAATTAGGGGCAGGTAGGGAAATCACGTCACAAAAGAAGAATTTTTCCACATTTTCCTTTCCTACCCCTAATTTGCATATGCAAATTAAGGTTTGGATTCCGTATTCGGCCGAATCGTTCACGAAGGATACGGTCGAATCCCAAATAGTGGATTTGTTGTCTCTCTTCATTCTCTCATGCAGGAGTCGGAGTCAGATTTTGGCATCTAATACATCCTTTGGGGGGAGGATGCATTTTGCTTAGATGATTGAGTTCACTCTTTTCAAAATAGATATCCTGTCTCTCTACATGCAGGATGGGTGACAGAATCAGTTATTTGGTTAGATTTTGTTAGTGCTGGATTCACTTATTTGAGAGAGCTCTAATGCATCTGCTAGGAAGCAGAACTCTAAAAGATGTATTAGATCGACCTGTGATTTAAAAACTGACCCTGATTGCGGCATGAAGAGCATATGAATAGAGAGACACATTCTGAGAGGGGCAGAGTGAAGAGTAATTTGATTATTTCAGAAATGGCACACATCTATAAAGGCACAAGGCTGCAGGGTTTGTTAAACAGGTCAGGGAACTCTGAATATCATTTTATACTATAAGGGCAATGGTGCATTGTTCTATTTGTCGCCAGCATTTTGTTGCAGCTACAGTTCATCAGAAAATACCCTGCAATAAACAGTAGTAAGAATGACCTCTGCTATGCCTTTGCATGCATTTTTGAGAGATTATATAATTTTAGTGTTCAGCAGAGACATTTCTTAGTATTATAAAGGATTTTTAGCCTCAACAAAAAGCAGGCAGCAAACAATACTGTGTGGCATTAGCCTAAAGAATAGTGTACTATCAGATGTAAATTATAAGGATATTAAAAGTCACTGAGGGGTTCTGTGACCATATAAAGACACAAGACTGCAGGCTGAGTTATACAGGGAACTCTGAGTATCACTGATGTATTATAAGGGATAATGTACCCCCTACTGTAAATTATAAGGATATTAAAAGTCACTGAGGGGTTCTGTGACCATATAAAGGCACAAGGCTGCAGCCTGAGTTATACAGGGAACTCTGAGTATCACTCATGTATTATAAGGGATAATGTACCCCCTACTGTAAATTATAAGGATAGTAAAAGTCACTGAGGGGTTCTGTGACCATATAAAGACACAAGGCTGCAGGCTGAGTTATACAGGGAACTCTGAGTATCACTCGTATTATAAGGGAAAATGTACCCCCTACTGTAAATTATAAGGATATTAAAAGTCACTGAGGGGTTCTGTGACCATATAAAGACACAAGGCTGCAGGCTGAGTTATTGTCATAAGCGCCCGATGGCACGTCTTTCCTCTTCGTCGCCAAAGACAAGATGGCGGTGCCCATAGCTACTACGTGGGTAGCGGTGGCGCTGCAACGCCGGTTTCCCGATGACGTCATGCAAGCCAGCGCCAAATTCAAAATAAAAGGACGCCGGTTCAATGCCCGATTGTAGGTGTTGGTCAAGGATATATTTATGTAAATATGTATATTTATTCTCATATACACATGTACATAAGTATTCCTGGTTATAAGGGTTCTTTAACGAAAGAGATAGTTCAATCAAAATATATACATTTATTTACAAAAACTATTGACCCATATCTTCAGAAGTAATACATATTGAACAAGTTACACTACATAGAATGTATAACAAATATTTACAAAGACAATTAGAAATACGTATATGTTGGATCTAAATCCACTGCCTCTCTGATACTCATCCTTCCATTAGCTCTGTCATCTATGTCCTCACTGCAGGAACTCCCAGGACTCTCTGACTAACTTAGCCTATTGTATTACCCTATAGACTGACCATAAGTTCATGTCAGGTTCTGATTGGTCAGTGACCAATACATTAATCTTGGGGGAGTAGGGCATGGATTCCTGAGGCAGTTCATTCCAGAATCAGGACAATGGAATGGGGAAAGGCAGTGTGTAGACAGGAAGTTTTGCTTTTCCAGCCGCCCCTGGTCAACGGGGAGGGGATTTAACAACTGTATGCTAAATTGCTAAGTCTTTGAAGCTTGCCTCTGTTATGTCCTGATACTATCTACCGTATATACCCGAGTATAAGCCGAGTTTTTCAGCATCCAAAATGTGCTGAAAAAGTCTACCTTGGCTTATACTCGGGACAGGTACCGGACCCGAGTAGCTGAGATTGCAGTCACTTTTAATCATTCCTATACCAACAGTTCACTTGGGGAGAGACTGCAATATCCCACAATGTCCTCTGTTGGTTATATGAAAGAATAACAGTGCGCCCTCTGTTGGTTATATGAAAGAATAACAGTGACTGCAAAATCACACAGCACCCTCTGTTGGTTGTATGAAAGAATAACAGTGCGCCCTCTGTTGGTTATATGAAAGATTAACAGTGACTGCAATATCACACAGCGCCCTCTGTTGGTTCTATTAAAGAATAACAGTGACTGCAATATCACACAGCACCCTCTGTTCGTTATATGAAAGAATAACAGTGCGCCCTCTGTTGGTTATATGAAAGAATAACAGTGACTGCAATATCACACAGCGCCCTCTGTTGGTTATATGAAAGAATAACAGTGACTGCAATATCACACAGCGCCCTCTGTTGGTTATACGAAAGATTAACAGTGATGCCAATATCAAACAGCACCCTCTGCACATGGTAGTGGGACAGTGGGACAATGCACACAGTAATCCATTTGGCAATTCTCTGTCACCATCAACTTTGCAAAGAAGTCCGGTTGATCGCTGGGGGGGTCGCTTTGGCAGAATGTGCGCTGCTGGGAGACAGGGATGTAGTTGTGTCTAGGCTTATACTAGAGTCAATAAGTTTTCCCAGTTTTCGTAGATAAAATTAGGTACCTCGGCTTATACTCGGGTCGGCTTATACTCGAGTATATATGGTAATATGTAAATGACACAACATTCTTAGATACAAATCACAATGTATACATAAAATATACACATATTGCATATAATAAAGATATAACACAAGCAAGTCTCCCTGAGGTAACAGTATGTTTGATAATTCCTGCTTTACGGATTCCTGACCCTGCCTGAACCTCGACTTTGCTACTTTCTGCCTGCCTTCTAAACTTCTGCCTGGATTTGGCTACGCTTTGTTCCTGAACCCTTGTCTGTACCGTGAACTGGACTTAACCCTTAAGCTTCCTCCTTGATCCGGACTACTCCCGCTGCGAGCCGATAGGCCCCCTGACAGTTATACAGGGAACTCGGAGTATCACTCATGTATTTTAAGGAATATTGTACCCCCTACTGTTAAAGGAACAGTAACATCAAAAAATTAAAGTGTTTTAAAGTAATAAAAATATAATGCAGTGTTGCCCTGCACTGGTAAAACTGGTGTGTTTGCTTTAGAAACACTACTATTCTTTATATAAATAAGCTGCTGTGTAGCAATGGGGGCAGCCATTCAAAGGCTGGGGTTACACATAAGATTTCAGATAAGCTCTGTAGAACATAATGGTGTTATCTGTTATCCACTATTTAACCTGTGCTATATAAACTTTTTTCAATTTCCACTATTGCTACACAGTAGGCTTGTTTATATGAACTATAGTAGTGTTTCTGAAGCAATTTCACCAGGGCAGGGCAACACTACATGATATTTTCATTACTTTAAAACACTCATTTTTTGGTGTTCCTGTTCCTTTAATTATAAGGATAGTATAAGTCACTGCTAGTGATGGGCAAATAAATTCACCAGGTGCAAATTCACCAGGGCAAATAAATTAGCAAAACTGTGGAGGAAATTCTTTCTTTCATTGATCCCACTGTCTGGTTGCTAAGGTAAATTCAACCCCAACAACCATTTAGCTGCTGAAATTCCAAATGGGGGAACAGCTGAACATAAAGCTTGATAAATCAAAATCCACTAAAAAAAGATCAACTGCAAATTGATTAAGAGTATTTGTCAGCTTGATACTAAAATGTCAACTAGTCATTTACGTGAATGTATTTAATGAGCAGTTTATGTCTTTATTTTTATGGCTGTCAACCTTTAGATTTTTCTGTATGACCTTAGTACTTTACTAGATTAATGTAAATGTATCAAATAATCTGGAAGAAGGCAATGAGGATTTTCTCTTATAAATTAGTGATGGGCAAATTTATTCGCCAGGCACGAATTCGCAGAGAATTCGCGAAACCGCCACGAAATTTGCCAGCGTCTGTTTTTTACGCATTTTCACGGGCAATTCACTCATTTTTCAGCAAATCGAAACACCCCAAATTCGCCCATCACTACTTATAATTTACATCCATTCATACAAATAAAATACAAATAAAATACAAATAAAATAAAACAGATATAGTATGTGCTATGTAACACTCCAGCATTAGGTTTATAGTGTTACAATATCTGAATATAGATATGTAAAGAGTCAGTGAGACCTTACCCTTTGCTCCTTGCTGGCTCCCTGCAATCCTCCTGGGCACCCCAACTCCTTATAGTATTTTATGTCCTAGTGGGATAAACTGAGATGAATTCCCTTGCAATTGAGTCCCAGGATTCCCCCGTTTCTCTCTCCAACGTTACAGAAGTCTCCTTTTGATTCTTTCAGAAAGCTTTTAAAACTGAAAGTGAAAGATAACGAGCCTTTCATAAACTGATAATCTCTGCAAACAACTCCCATTTGTTTTAGTTGTAAAGATAAAGACCATCTGAAGTAGAGCATTTCCACACACCCAGGCAAATGGGGCAAACATTTCCAGATAGTGGACCTTTCTGTAATTTGGATCTTTATACTTTGTCTACTAGAAATTAATGTAAACATTAAATAAACCCAGTAGGCTTGTTTTGCTTCCGATAGGGATTAATTATATCTTAGTTTGGATTAAAGGGGTGGTTCACCTTTAAATTAACGTTTAGTATGTTATAGAATGGCTAATTCTAAGCATCTTTTCAATTGGTTTTGATTTTTTTTTATAGTTTTTTTTAATTATTTATCTTCTTCTGACTCTCTCCAGCTTTCAAATAGGGGTCACTGACCCCATCTAATTACAAATGCTACACATTTATTGTTATTGCTACTTTTTATTACTCATCTTTCTATTCAGGATTCTCCTATTCATATTCCAGTCTCTTATTCAAATCAATGCATGGTTGCTAAAGTAATTTGGACCCTAGCAACCGGATTGCAGAAATTGCAAGCTGGAGAGCTGCTGAACATAAAGCTTAATAACTCAAAAACCACAGATAATAAAAAAAGAATTGTCTCAGAATACCCATCTCTAAATCATACTAAAAGTTAATTTAAAGGTGAACAACCCCTTTAAGTACAAGGTACTATTTTATTATTACAGAGAAAAGGAAATCATTTTTTAAGCTTTGGATTATTTGGATAACATGGGAGACAGTTTTTCCCTAATTCAGGGATTTCCGGATACCGGATCCCATACCTGTACATAGATCTATTAAAATGAAATACATGTTTTCTACTGCATTGCTTAATATAGCGATTCGGGGAGATTAGTCGCCCGGTGACAAATCTCCTCTTCTTCGGGGCTACTAATCTCCCCGAACTGCCTCCTCGCCGGCTAGAATGTAAATCACCGGCAAATTGGCACTCGGAGCGCTTTGTTTTCCGAAATCGCACGAAGTTTACATATGAGGCAACTTTAGGTGACTTTGGAATACAAAGCGCTCCTAGTGCCATCCCACCGGTGATTTACATTCTAGCCAGCGGGGAGGCAGTTTGGGGAGATTAGTAGAAAAACAATAAAAAATCAAAAGGCTTTATTTCTGGTGAACAATCTAAAAAGAATGAAACAACCACAACCTTTAAAGTATATTAGTATTAGACCATAATTGAAGAGTGGCCCATGGAGTCACTTGGGATGTGCATTAGGATAGTCGTTATGATTAGGGATGGGCGTATTTTTTCGCCATGTTTCGCCGAAAAATTATGCCCATAGACTTGTATGGCGTCCTGCATCAAAAAAAATCTGTGTCATTTCGCCGGCAGTGAAGCGGGTCAAATTCGCCCATCCCTAATTATGATCACCCCATTGACTTGCAATTCATGGTGACCAGCTGCTTCCTTTTATTATACCTGAATATAATTATATATATATATATATATATATATATATATATATATATATATATATATATCCGTAAGGGCAGAGTAGGTGCTATGGGTGGTGCTGTGGATGCATAAGGCTGTATAAGATTTTCTCTGCTGCCTCTGTCACAGGTCAAAATTAGGATTTTGCTTTGGGAAACAGTTTACCATTGCTACAGCTGCCTCTAGTTACTGTAGGAATGGAATATCCAATTTTTCAGCACATTATACATTTCGTTTATAAAAACCGCAAGCAGAATTAAAGGGGGTTGTTCACCTTTCAAGCAATTTTTCACTTCAGTTGTTTCCAGATTGTGATCAAATCAAGCAAAAACCAAAAGAGTTCGATTTTTTCAGAGTTTTTTCCCGAATCATAAATTCTTCTGGCTTTTTCCCGAAAGAGAAACTTTACTAGCGTTCAGCTGCAACTTTGCACTTTAGCGAATTAGCATAGTGGTAGTGAATTAGAACCTGACCAGTGTCGGACTGGGTCTGCTTCTAAGTGGAGTGACCCCTCTTTGTCGGGGGTCACGGTGAAATAAAAATTTTGCATGTGCACACTGAAGTCATGCTGCACCAGGCCCAGACTGGCAATCTGTGGGTTCTGGTAAATGCCAGAGGGGCTGCTATAAAGTGCCATAGAAAGTCAGTATTTAGTGGGCTGGTGGGGCCTTTTTGGGCCTCTTTGTGGGCTGATTGGGCCATTGTGTACCTAAAATGCCAGGGCCTATTTTAATTCTCAATCCGGACCTGCGCTGCACCCATACTTACAAATCCGGCACCGAGCGCAGGTATGGACAAACGCGGCGCTCCGGAGAGGCGAGGGGGGCCCCGGCAACATGTATTTTCTTCGAAGAATATGAATCAGTGCAAGAAAGCCAGAGAGAAATCTGAGCTGACATTTTGCACCATCCACTACCATTAGCATTCACACCCCAATTCAGTTGGAACAAAGACTCGGGGAGGATAACAACCATTGTCCCAAATCTTAACAATACTTAACAATCCAAGAAGCTCAAACTTGAAATCTTTACTGCCATTTTATTAAGCTGAGGTTTTTATTTTGAGTAGGGATGCACCGAATCCACTATTTTGGATTCGGCCGAACCCCCGAATCCTTCGTGAAAGATTTGGCCGAATACCGAACCGAATCCGAACCCTAATTTGCATATGCAAATTAGGGGTTGGAAGGGGAAAACATTTTTTACTTCCTTGTTTTGTGACAAAAAGTCACGCGATTGCCCTCCCCGCCCCTAATTTGCATATGTAAATTAGGATTCGGATTCGGTTCGGCCGGGCAGAAGGATTCGGCCGAATCCGAATCCAGCTGAAAAAGGCTGAATCCTGGCCGAATCCCGAACCGAATCCTGGATTCGGTGCATCCCTAATTTTGAGAGGTGGTTTCCCAAACATCAGCATGATAGAAATACAGTGAATAATTCAGCCTTGAGTGGAATATTGGGAGTTTCTATTACTGTCCATTCAACAATACCAACTATATTGTGCAGCCTTTTAATGGGTTTTTCCAGAGGTTCCATTTGAACCTTGCCGCTCATAGGTTAGACTTTTGTGTAAATAAGAAGAAGATTTCGCGTTGCCGAAAAATTTGTGAAACTACGAGAAAATTCACAAAACGTCCAAAAAAATTCTTACAAAATGCATCAGTTAATAGTGCTGCTCCAGCAAAATTCTGCACTGAAATCCATTTCTTAAAAGAGCAACAGATTTTTTTATAGCTAGACATATTGTCAGTTTCCCAGCTGCCCCCAGTCATGTGACTTGTGCTCTGATAAACTTCAGTCACTCTTTACTGCTGTACTGCAAGTTGGAGTGATGTCACCCCCTTCCCCCCCCCCCAGCAGCCTAACAACAGAACAATGGGAAGGTAACCAGATAGCAGCTCCCTAACACAAGATAACAGCTGCCTGGTAAATCTAAGAACAGCACTTAATAGTAAAATCTAGGTCCCACTGAGACACATTCAGTTACATTGAGTAGGAGAAACAACAGCTTGCCAGAAAGCAGTTCCATCCTAGTGTTGACTCTTGCTGACTCTTTCTGAAAGCACATGACCAGGCAAAATGACCTGTGATGCACCTACACACCAATATTACAACTAAAAAAATACACTTGCTGGTTCAGGAATGACATTTTATATTGTAGAGTGAATTATTTGCAGTGTTAACAGTGTAATTTAAAATAAAAACTACATCTAAAAAAATATAACAGAATCCCTTTAAAGTCTATGGGTGTCATTTTTTGCAGCAATTTTTATATATTAGAGTCTATGGACGACTTTTTTGTCTACTATGACATTTTTTTCTACCGCTCAACATTTTTGTAATGCACAAAACTTACTGTGTGGCAAATTTTTGGCACTGAAACTTTTCGCCTGCAGCGAATCTCTGAAGTTCATGGCTAATTGTAAACAAGGTTTGCAGTCTTTTGCTGCGAAACCAGAGAGAAAGTTTGTGTAAATACTAGGGTGTGTAGTACAACTCTCAAACTCAGATGAACTTCTCCACACACCCAGGAACATCCTTGTAAGTTACATAAATGTACTGCTTCTAAACTAACTTTGTGATGTAAAATCCAAAATAATGTCTTTAGTGCAGCCACTTGGGATTGTTCTAGCGCCACATAGTCAGTCAAGATGGAAAATCCCTAAAATCTTGTCGGCGTGGGGAAGCTAAGCATAAAACCCTTTCTCACTTCAATAAACACAAAGTAATGTAGATAAACGGCAAAAAAGCGTTTACACGTATCTTAAGTTTAAAATATCAAAGCAGTGTACACTTTTCAGGGAGGTCATAAAACATGGGAGGTCCCATGAACAGCATAACACACTAACACTATCATCATCATTTATTTATATAGCGCAGATAAGATTTGCAGTGATTTACCTAAATCATAACAAACAGGGAATAAACGGTGGATAACAAACTGTTTACAGAGTACAATAGGATTAGAGGGCCCTACAACTTAGAGTTTACAAACTAACACAAAGGGGCCCATTTACTAAGGGTCGAATTGAATTTTCAAATGCAAACATTTTTTGTGTACTTCGACCATCAAATAGGCCAAAATTCGATTCGAATTGAAAAAACTTTGAAAATTCTACCATTCGAAAATCGAAGTACTGTCTCTTTCAAAAACATAGAATTTCACACTTCGCCACCTTAAACCGCCAAATTGCTGTTTAGCCTATGGGGGACCTCCTGGCTAAGTTTTGAATAGTCAAAGTATTTTTTTGTAAAATTGTTCGATTTGAACGATTTAATCGATAGATCGAACGTTTTTTTCCGACTATCGAAGTATCAAATTCGATGGTCGAATTTCGAAGTTTTTTAACTTCTAAATTCAACCCTAAGTAAATGTGTCCTTAAGGTAGAGTCCTGCGAGGGTAAATTTTTTGGGATCCGTACCCGCAACCTGCAATCCGCAACCCACATTCTTAACCGCTTGGAACCGCTACCCGACCCTACCCGCAAGTACCTTATCCGCAACCCAGACCCGCTACCCGCTGACCATCAAGAATCAGGAAGTGCTGTCATTGTAAACCGGAAGTGACATAATCGAATTTGACTATTCACACTGTCAAAGTAACGTTCATGCATTTCGAAAATTCAAATTGAAGTTCGAAGTCAAAGTCAAAATTCACACGAGGTTTAGTAAATGTGCCAATAACACTATAGACAAATACACAGCTACTATATATATATATATATATATATATATATATATATATATATATATATATATATATATATATATATATATATATATATATATATATATACACACACACAAATGAGATTTGAAAGGTGTTTGCTTCATTGGGGAATTCATTCCACTAAGGGGCCCCTTATTGCCCTTGTACTAATGAGCAGATTTAGGCAGAGATGAATGCAGAATTAGTTATTTGGGATGAATTTTGTCATTTCCATTTTAATTTCTGGAACCTGTTTGTACAAGGGCTTAATGCAACATTATGGCTTGGTTGGAACACCGTATGCTTCACTAGTTTTTGTGAAAGGCAGAGACTATATTAGCATTGAGCTCCTCCTCAAAGAACACAGATAATGTTACAAGTATTTATACTGAGTAAAACAGATGTTATATATAAAAGAGGAGGCCAGCCTGCATGATGCCACTAGGAGCTGCAATCTGGACATTTACTCATGTATCTTCTTGTGGATTGGTATCACAGACTTCCATTATTACCCGGCGCTCTCTGTGGCCCTGCCATTCTCAGGGTAGAATATCCCAAGTCTTGACTTTTTGCAAGAGTTGGGATGTTAAATCCTACACCCTCTGCATGAGTCTCACTTATTTAATATACAAAATGCAACCAACCTCCTAAAGTGGAAAAGGAAATCACTGAAGGAAACCAGATGTGAAACACATAAAAGAACAGGAGAAAAGTCACAGTTACACCATGGTAATAATTTTCAAGAGTTGTGTTATGCTTTTGCTACTGTAAATGCTAATAACATTCTCTTGCCAATGGCCAAGTGTTTATTTTACCGAGGATTGACTTTTTAACAAATTTTTTCCTACATACAGTATAAAACCTGGTGGGCCCCGCCGGCCCAGACCATCTCCACACAGTCCGACCTCCACCTGCTTGCCGCACCCGTTCTGCCCACTTGCCCCGCCCACTCTGCCCACTTGCCCCGCCCACTCTGTCTCTTGTCTGCTCACTCGCTCAGAAACAGATGAGCGTGAAGTAGGTACATGCCACGAGGGGGTTGGGAGAGGGCAGAGGGATGTTAGCTGGGAGGGAGGATTGCTATGACTGGGGAGGGGCCCTTGGGGGGGGTGTGTGGGCCCTGACCCCCAATCCGACCCTGCCTGTGATCATCTTCGACATGACACCCATAATTCCCAGTTTGGCCTACATGCCTTCTCTAACACCTGTGAGCATGCTCAAAGTCGCTGACAAAAGGAAAGGGCCTGCTAGAAAGGAGATCATAAGTAAAAGGAGGCAGGGTCATCTGTGTGGTGGACGTGATAGATTGGGGCTTAAACTGTTGAGAAATTATGGATTCCTTATAATATGACACTGGGGAATAAAAAAATGTGCTCTGCACAGTGTTACATAGTTACATAGTTAAATTGGGTTGAAAAAAGACAAAGTCCATCAAGTTCAACCCCTCCAAATGAAAACCCAGCATCCATACACACACCCCTCTCTACTTTTAATTAAATTCTATATACCCATATCTATACTAACTATAGAGCTTAGTATCACAATAGCCTTTGATATTATGTCTGTCCAAAAAACCATCCAAGCCATTCTTAAAGGCATTAACTGAATCAGCATCACAACATCACCCGGTAGTGCATTCCACAACCTCACTGTCCTGACTGTGAAGAACCCCCTACGTTGCTTCAAATGAAAGTTCTTTTCTTCTAGTCTGAAGGGGAGGCCTCTGGTATGGTGATTCTCTTTATGGGTAAAAAGGTCCCCTGCTATTTGTCTATAATGTCCTCTAATGTACTTGTAAAGTCTAATCATGTCCCCTCGCAAGCGCCTTTTTTCCAGAGAAAACAACCCCAACCTTAGTAATCTACCCTCATAATTTAAGTCTTCCATCCCTCTAACCAGTTTAGTTGCACTTAGTCTCTGCACTCTCTCCAGCTCATTTATATCCCTCTTAAGGACTGGAGTCCAAAACTGCCCCCATACTCCAGATGAGGCCTTACCAGGGACCTATAAAGAGGCAGAATTATGTTTTCATCCCTTGAGTTAATGCCCTTTTTTATGCAAGACAGAACTTTAGTATTTGCTTTAGTAGCCACAGAATGACACTGCCCAGAATTAGACAATTTGTTATCTACAAAGACCCCAAGATCCTTCTCATTTAAGGAAACTCCCAAACACACAGTCATTTAGTGTATAACTTGCATTTATATTATTTTTGCCAAAGTGCATAACCTGCATTTATCAACATTGAACCTCATTTTCCAGTTTGCTGCCCAGTTTTCCAACTTAGACAAATCACTGTGCAAAGTGGCAGCATCCTGCATGGAACCTATAGTTCTGCACAATTTAGTCTCATCTGCAAAAATAGAAACAGTACTTTCAATGCCCACCTCCAGGTCATTAATAACAAGTTGAAAAGCAAGGGACCTAGTACAGAGCCCTGCGGTACTCCACTAACAACACTATTCCAATTAGAAAATGTTCCATTTACCACCACTCTTTGTAGTCTATCTTTTAGCCAGTTCTCTATCCAGGTACAAATACTATGTTCCAGGCCAACATTCCTTAATGTAACCAGTAACCTTTTGTGTGGCACTGTATCAAATACTTTAGCAAAGTCTAAGTAAATCACATCCCAGAATCGAGGTCTCTACTTACATTCTCATAAAAAGAAATTAAGTTAGTTTGGCAAGATCTATTACGCATAAAACCATGCTGGCACAAACTCATAGTATTATGATTTGCTATGAAGTGCAGTATCTTATCCTTTATTTACCCTTCAAAAAGCTTTCCTACCACTGACGTCAGACTAACTGGCCTATAGTTTCGAAGCTGAGAACGGGATCCTTTTTTGAATAGAGGAACCACATTAGCAATTCACCAGTCTCTCGGCACTATGCCAGATCTCAATGAATCCTGAAAAATTAAGTAAAGAGGTTTGGCAATCACAGAGCTAAGCTCGCTAATTACCCTGGGATGAATACCATCTGGCCCCGGACCTTTGTTAATCTTAACATGTTCTATTCTCTTTTGAATTTCTTCATGTGTGAACCATGCATCATTAGTTGTATTACTAGAATTGGGACTATTAAGAAGGAAACCTTCACTTACTGGTTCCTCATTTGTGTAGACAGATGAAAAATACGAGTTCAGAATCTGTGCTTTGATTTTGTTTTCATCAACCAGCTGACCCCCCTCTGATAGTAAGGGTCCCACCCCTTCCTGCTTCATTTTTTTTTACTATTATCATATTTAAAAAATTATTTTGGATTTTTTTTACTGCTTGCTGCAATATCCTTTTCTATAGCAATTTTAGCTTGCCTTATACCTTCTTTGCATGATTTATTGGCCTCCTTGTACCTTATAAATGTTTCGGCTGTACCAGTTAACTTGAAAGCCTTAAAAGCACGTCTTTTCTTACCCACCTCAACACCAACGCTTCTATTGAACCAAAAAGGTTTTGCTTTGCAACAATGATCCTTGCTTACAAGTGGAATATACTGACAAGTATATTTATTAAGCAGCATTTTAAAGACTTCCCATTTTTGTTCTGTATTTAACCCTGTGAAAAGCATTTCCCACTTATATGTTATAACAATAAAATATGTTATACTGTCAAAGTTTGCACGTCTGAAATTTAGTGTTTTAGTTCCTCCCTTATAGAATTGCTTCTGCAACAGAATCTCAAAGGAGACCATGTTATGATCACTATTCCCTAAATGCCCCTCACCCACACAAATGTTAGAAATTAGTTCAGTATTATTAGTTATTACAAGGTCCAAAAGTGAGATATTCCTAGTAGGTTCTTGAACCAGCTGGAATAAAAAGTTGTCATTCAGCATATTTACAAACCTACTAGCTTCTTCTGTTTTAGCAACCCCATTACACCAGTCAATGTCTGGATAATTGAAGTCACCCATAGCAACAACTTGACCCAGCTGTGAAGCCGCTTGTATCTGCAAGAGTAGCTGGGCTTCATACTCGACACTTATACGAGGTGGTTTATAGCCTACACCAATGATCAGGGATGTAGCGAACTGTTCGCCGGCGAACTAGTTCGCGCGAACTTCGACTGTTCGCGTCCGCCGCAAGTTCGCGAACGTCGCGCGACGTTCGCCAATAGGCGTTCGCGTCAAAATCGTTCGATCGTTCGACCATTCGACCGCTAAAATCGAAGGATTTTCGTTCGAATCGAACGATCGAAGCATTCGATCGAATGAAATCATTCGATCGAATGGCTTCGATCGAATGAAATCATTCGATCGAATGGCTTCGATCGTTCGATTCGAACGAAAATCCTTCGATCGAACGATTTCAATCCTTCGATCGTTCGAATCGAACGATTTTCGGATGTTCGAAGTTCGCGAACTGTTCGCAAATTTTGCCGGTGTTCGCGAACGGCGTTCGCGAACACATCGGCGGCGGTTCGCTACATCCCTACCAATGATAATTCTTTTTTTTTACCTTTTGCCCAGTCAAAATCTCTACCCAGAGGGATTCTACACCCTCACCAGTGCCAGCTATTGTTATTTCTTTAGCACATCACTCCTAAAAAGGGTGTAACCATTTAAATTCACAACCCAGTCACATGTTTCATCCCACCAGGTCTCAGTGAAACCAATTATATCATAATTTTTAGAGTGTTATCAGCAGAAGGGTGTGTACTGTTTGGAATTAAATGTAAAGAGCAAAAGTATGATGCAATAAATGATAATCTAGGAGAAATAATACATTGAGATACAAATGTAGATAACACCTACACAAACATGAGAAAATACATACACAGTTACAACTTAATCACATCACCGAAAATCTGAAGATTTGAAAATTGGGGAAACAAATTTCTGTAATTCAACTCACCTCCATGTTTATGGATCCTATGTATTGGGGTTGGTGTCAAAGAAACAAGTAGCGTATAGTAACACATATAAAGAGGAAAGGATCACTGATGAGGAGTTTTAAACGGGTTGTTCTACTTTAAATTAAATTCTAGCAAGATGTTGGTTTTCATTTTTTATTATTTGTGGTTTTTGAGTTATTTGGCTTTTTATTTAGCAGCTCTCCAGTTTGCAGTTTCAGCAATCCTGTTGCTAGTGTCAAAATAATTGAAAAAATAAATAAAACTCGACTAAACTCCCAATCCACAATTTTACCTTATTTATCAATAAAATAATTAGAAAAAATTGATGCTGTAAAAGACCCCTTTAAACTCTTGATAAAATAGTGCAAAATTCAAAAACCTAACATTTTTTCAGATGACACCTCAAAACGCAGATTTTTTTATATTATCGCCCGAAAACAAAAAAAAAAAAATCAGATTATCGTACAAAACCCAGTGCAGATCATGATATTTTCCAATTGTAAAAGGGACATCTGCCATTGTTTTCTACATGACCTTGGCAGGTTTGAGATGGAGTAGTTTTTGATTCTGACTTTTAGCAGCCTGGGGTATAATAAATCTTGAAAAATTCTACTTTTTTTCCACAAAAAAATTGTGTTTTCCCTCCGACCAGAAAAAATTGGACTTTAGTAAATTACCCCCTATATGTGTGGCCTTACAGAGCATTTGTTTTTTAGGGTCTGTGTCCAGCATTTGAAAGCTGGAAACAGTCAGAAGAACAAGAGAAATAATTAAAAATAAAAAAAATTAAGGGCCATTGAAAAGTTGCTCAAAATTAGCCATTCTATTACATACTAAAAGTTAATTTAAAGGTAAACCACCCCTTTAAGGACAGAGACACACTCTCAGATTCTGGGAGATTTAGTCGCCTGGCGATTCGCCTATTCTCCCCGAACTGCCTCCCCTGCCTTCCCGCCGGCTAGAACATAAATCACCGGCGGGATGGCAATCGGTGCGCTTTGTTTTCCGAAGTTGTCCTAAGTTGCCACACAAGGAAACTTCCGGATGACTTCGGAAAAGGAAGGGCTTCGAGTTCCATCCCACTGGCGATTTATGTTCTAGCCGTCGGGAGGCAGTTCAGGGAGATTAGTCGCCCCAAAGGAGAGGAGATTTGTCTCTGGTCAACTAATCTCCCTGAATCTGAGTGTGTGTCTCTGCCCTAAAGGTTTTATTCCTCCAAAAGAGGGTTATCAGGCATCTCTAAAGGGGGAAAATACTGCATTGTGGAAAACCTGGTGATTTTTATCTGCAATTGTTTTTTGCACATGGCACCTGTGTACATAAATGGCCCTTATTTTGTTTTTTTTTCTTTTGTTTTTTTTTAGAAGCTGTATGTTCAATAGCCCTAATAAACCTGAATAGCAAAATGGCGATTCTGTACTTCTGCTCTCAGTGTCCTAAAAAAGAATGGGGCCCAGGGAGATTTGGACAAATTAAAGCACATTTTAGTATAGTATAGCCAAGTATAGCCATTATTAGCAAAATTGATCTTTCCATTAGGCAGAAAACATACATCAAAATAAACAACATAAAATAGGATAAATACTGATAAATAGTAGATAAAATAGTAGATAGTATACGAACATAGATGAATACACACACACGTTATTATATGTGTGTATATATATATATATATATATATATATATATATATATATATATATATATATTATATCCATCCTTGAGAAAGGTCCTAATGAGGATCGAAACGTTGGAAAGAGGCAGAGATGTTATATGGTTGTGCCAAGATTTGTGTGTATATACAATTTACAACTGTGCACCCCAATTACATATATAAAGAGGTTTAGCCTTGGAGTACAGATACTCATTATATATAATTAGAAATACTTATGAGCTCTGGCATAGAAGTGCACACCCAGAGCCATCATGTAGTGACACGCTATTTATCTCTGAGCTACTTCTATGAACTTTTGGGAATTTCCAACTCTATTAAAAAAACACTAAGTGACATATAAACAACAATACAATGCAATATGTTATTAAAGAGGGACTCTTATTTTCCATGTTTAAATAGTTGGCACAGATGGTATGTTTATAGAGTACAGAATTGTACAGAAAAGTAATGCTTTGGGTGGGCTATAAAAGCTAAAATATGTTTTTTGCCTAGTGAACCCTTTGCCTGGACACCTCATTGGCTCTGCATTGGCTCCCACTGTGATACAATAGGATTCCTCCAAATTAGACTCACTGCTTGGGGTTCCTGCCCTAGCTAAAGCATTGGCTATACATGGATAACCTCACCAAAGCAGCAGATCTAAACATGAATGGCTAGCTGAAGCTGAACATAAAAATAAATTGTGCTAATCTTTTCCTGACAAGTGGTGGGTCAAAAGGGGTTGATCCCACCATAGGTCAATGACCAGATTACATGGGCAGATCCACAACTGACCGAGGAGGGCCACATCCATGCACACAGGATTTTCCAACCTTCCTGAACAGATACTGGAACTAGTGATGAGCAAATGTGTCCCATTTCACTTCCCTGAAAAATTCGCAAAACCGGGAAAAAATTCATTTAATGGCGAAATTGTGATGCTGATTCAGTTAATGACTATAAGAGGGGCTTGGATGATTTCTTGGACAGACATAATATCAAAGGCTATTGTGATACTAAAAACTCTATAGTTAGTATAGATATGGGTAAATATAAATTTATGTAATGTATGTTTTATAGTTTTTTTTTTAATTATTTTTATGCCAGCTTTCAAATGGGTGTCACTGAACCCATGTAAAAACAAATGCTCTATAAAACTACAACTTTTAATCACTCCTATTGCTGTTCAGGCCCTCCATTTTCATATCCCAGCCTTCTATTTAAATTGCTAGGGTAATTCAAATAAAATGCTAAATAACTCAAAAACCACAGATAATAAAAAATAAAAAGCAATTGCAAATTGTCTCAGAATATCACTCTCTCTACATCATACTAAAAGTTAACTCAAGAGCAGCAGAGGTGCCAGCTGGTATCATTCCTTGTAAGACCAATTTAAGTTTATAACAGACTACCAGAGCATTAAGCAACCCGGACAGCTAGCCCCGCCCCCACGCGCCATAGAATAGGGAACGGAGAACTTCAGGGAGTGGGGATTGGGGAGGGTAGAGGGGAAGGACAGTGGGGCGATCAATGGTTTGGTGAGAGCTGCAGACGGGAGCTAATGCGAACTAGGTGTAGGCAGAACAATTTTGAACAGACACCTGCCCAGTGCCCCCACATTGTTGCATCCTAGGCAGGTGACTCTTCTGCCTATCCCTAGTTCTGACCCTGCAGACTACTGGTTCCAACCAAACATCATACCCCAAACTTTCAACCCAACCATTTGCCAATGGTTTCCACTACACATGCTGGCAATACCACTGGGTTTGGACAAAGATCTTCAATACCACAGGTCATACTTCTTCTGAAGCCTTAAAAGAATCCCATTCCCCAACAATACCAGCTACTTCTTTACCTCTCCCCCACAACATTGACCTTATAACTAACATTTGCCTATAAAAAGGAAGCACATTTTTGGAACAGGAAACCAGTTTATACACAGGGCCTAAATGTTCATAGAGGTTAATAATGCATTTTTGACCATTCAAATACAATTATACAGAATGGAATCTGGAATGCTGTGGACTAATTAAGACATGGTAAGATCTCATATGAGTATTTTAGGGTGGGGTGTGTGTTACCTATATGAGTACACATCTATTCAATGGCAAAGGAGACAAACACACGCTTACCTCTCACACACATTCTTTTAGAAACCATACAAACATATTATACTTTATTTTCTGCAGGCTGTAATTTATATGGCTGGCTAAAATACTTTTCTGGAACTAAAACTGCATAAAGTATAAAAATTCATTCCGCCAGGGTGCAAGTGCTAGTTCACTAAGGGCAAAAAGTCAACCCCTTAGTGTACATCTAACTAGTTGCCCCCCAAGGGATGCTGTGCTCTGCAGCGGGGCCTTGTCCTTACCACCTGCCTTCAAGGCACCTTCCCACCTGTACCGTTTGGATAGAGCTCTGACAAATGTAGCGATGACCATATTAAGGGGGTTGTCAACACTGAAATAAAGCACATAGGCCAGTCAGCCCAGCTTGACAGCCTCCTAATTCCTATTACAATATGATAGAGAACATTACATGCTAACATGAGAATTGTGAGACTTTCAGTTACACTAAGGAAAAAACAGTTTACATTATATAACAACTATGAGAGGGTTATTCACTAAACTCCGGTCTGACTTTTCGTGGCAAAACTCTGCCATCTCAGACCTGCCGAGGTTGTGTACAAGTCAATGGCAGAGGTCTCTGCAATATTTTGACATTTCATTTGATTTGCATTGGAATTAGCCCGAAAAAAATTGAGCAAATCGGGGGGAAAAACTCAGAAAATAAGGTACAATTCGGGTTTCCTCTTGATTTTATCGAGTTTTTAACCAAACTCATTAAGCTTTTTTAACAATAAATAAGGTCAAATCTTGGATTCTAGTTTGGTCAGACTTTTTTTATTTAAAGAATCAGAAACATTCGGATTTTGATAAATAAAGCTGGGCCGTCTGTATGATTTTCGAGCGGTTTGTGGAGTGTCTCAACATTTTTCGTGCTATGGCAATCTGTCGTTCAGACAATTGGACAGGTTAAAAGATTTCTGTAGGCTGCCGATATCTCTGCAGGTATTGCCGATCTGACGATATCAGTGGGAGACTGTCACTAGCTTTAGGCGGACATAACTTCAGGGGCAGAACATCGTCTGATCTGTTCTTTTACTACTTTATTTGATCTGAATGGTTAGTGGCAGGTCTGGAGATGGCACCTGAACGATCGTTCCTTCAATATGTAGATTTATCTGCACGTCTATTGCCATCTTAACTCCCTTAATCTACATAACAACAGATCCAGAACAATATGAATCTCCAGCCTCGTCCACAGAGCACAGACATGACACATGTATAACACATAGTCCATATCCCCACAGCAACCAATCCAAAATTATTCATTATCAGTCTATTTTAAGTTTCAAAATTTAAGCTAAGCTTTGATCGGTTGCTGTGGATAACTACACTGAAGTCATTTAACAACTATATTATGAATCAGCCCATTAGTCTCACAAGACAGTTTGTCGGATCTTTTAGCCCAAAAGGTTCCTTTACAGCACTGCTGCCTGGGTTTATCATCAACAGCATTTACAAAGGATGTCTCACAATGATTCCAACCCGATTTCAAAGGGATACTGGTGCAACTTGGTGAAGCCTGCCCCGACATTATTCTGCCTCCGTTCCAGTGCTAATTACTGATAGACCTTTAACTGCGGGTGACTGGGTGAGGGGGGCTTAAATCAGAGAGACACTGATAAAATACAAGTGCGTAGACATGTCTGGTTTGATTATTTACAGGACATCAAGCCCTTCCCAAATGGAACTCATAATCTATAATGAAGGTGAGTAATATACAGGATGGGTAACAAGTGCAGCCATTCATAAAGGTTGTGGCACTGGTGCTGAGTGCCAACTCTGAGTTAGAGGTCCGATCAGAGTTTAGTGTTGCAGAGGGAATATTCCTTATGGATAAATTCAAGGATAGAATTCCAGAGATAAGGAGCATTTAACCCAGGAACCAGTCCTCCAAGAAAGAAACACCACTGTTCCACTTTTACACAGCACCATCATTTACATTGAAACTGGATAATTAGAAAAAAAGTAATCATACAAGGAGACCTGTACTGGATTTCTATTCCCACTAATAGGTCAACAGAGCCCAAGGCTGTGTGATGATGACTTAAATTGCTTGGGCTCCAACAGCCCTTTGTGCCATTGACCTTAGAACAGAACCAATTTGCTGATACTACAAGCCAGTAACTTAATTTAATAACATCAATGCTAAATAAACAAGTGTATATAAACATTTTACTGATGGGTTCCCCCAAACCTGGGGAAACACGTGTTCCTATACAATTTGGTTTCTGAAATGAATTGAATCGAGTTTTCCTCCAAAAAAAAAACCCTTGAATGTCAGGAAGGCTATTAGCTTCTTCAAATGGTTCAACAGACCTCTGCCATTGGCTTGTACATGTACTCGGCAGGTTTTAGTTGGCAAAGTCTAGAATTAGAACTGTTTCCAGGACAGAGGTGTGATACAGTAAATCTCACATTTGAATTCAAATTTGAGTTGATGGTTTTAAATTTGAAATTGTATGTTTTGACCAAATTTTTTTTTTGAAGATTCGAATTCAAATACCATTCACACCTTAGTAAATCCCTTAGTTTTGGAGTAAGGCTTGCCCCTTGATGTAGATTTTTGGCATATCTGTATTACAATACATGCATGGTCTTATTTTTGACTACAGGAACCTCTAGAGGATCACAATTACCACCCTCATCAATTCAGACCTGAAGAAGCACTTTGGGGTACAATATAGCTTTAGAGAAATAGCTTTAGAGAAATCCGCACAAGCGGGTGGGTGGTTGATGAGTGAGGGTGGCTGGGTAGGGATTGCAGTGCTCACTGTGCCCCTCCAATGTTTTTTTTTTGCGGGGGCAGGGGAGTGTGGTGTAGTTATGCCAGACTCCAAGGTTTATATTGGATAGCTTCTCCGCCCCCCAGACCCATCTATCATTTCTGTAGACTCATTTTGACTGAAGTTGCTATTGGTACCTTCCTTCAAACTGTTTGTATCTGGGAGAACAATAATCATAGATTGTATCTGCTCTACTGCTTATTCCCACACTCCAAAAACATACAGGCAGGTAATCTGGCTCCTGATCCTAGTGTGTATGAATGTGATAGGGACCGTAGATTGTGAGCTCCACAGGAACTGATGGTAATGATGTATAATCCCTGCAAAGCTCTGTGAAATATGTTAGTACATATTTATCAAAATCCAAATTTTTGTATTTATTTATTTTTTTGCTAACCAAAATAGAATCCACGAGTTTTACTATAGCCTTATACCGCCATAAAACTGTATTTTTGTTTATAAAAAAAAAAAAAAAAAAAGAAGAATATATACTGTAACTCAAAAATTCCAGCTTTGTATAACTTCAGTCCAATCGGTGCAGCAGTAGAGCAATAAGCACAAAGTGCAGAGAGTTTATTATCACAAATCAGATAATTAACTGGCAGGCCAACTTATTTATTTGTTCTTAGTTGTATGAACATGCTGCCACCATGCAATTAAAGTGTCAGTTTTTTGTGTTACATTATATATTTTCTTAGATTGTAAGCTCTTTTGGACAGGTTCATCTAACTATTTATTGCATACTGCTGGTGAATATGTTGGAGCTATATAAATATGTGTTGTTATTAGTATTATATGTGCTAAATTGCCATACCTCCCAACATTTTGGAAATAAAAAGAGGGACAAAAAATTTGACACACATAATGCGGTTGAATTTGTTTGACCATGCCCATTTTCATGGCCACACCCCCTAATTATGTTTATTTTACAAAATTTGGCAGGTTATGAAAGTTTGAGCCCATTTCTGTGTTTTTTTTTCAGTTATTACAGTTTTGCTAATGAAGGTGAATTGCCCTTTAAGCTGTGAGTCTAACTTTTCCCAAGGGACCTGTTATCTTATATTGTTACAATTACTCATTTGCTTATCTAGAAATTATCATCATCATCATTTATTTATATAGCGCTGTCAAGATACGCAGTGCTTTGAATTGTTACAAAAGTATTTTATCTTCTGCTGTGGCTGTTCTGGGCTCTCTGCCAAAAGCCAATTAAGTTAGAAACTTTGTTTATTTTTCTGGCTCTTCAGTGCAGAGTAAAACGGGGCTTTCCAGTACAAATGAGGGACTGTGGGTTGAGCTGTCAAAAGAGGGACTGTCCCTCCAAAAAAAACAGAACAGTTGGGAGGTATGAATTGCATCAATGTGGCTTGCAATAGAAACCCCTTTTATGATCCTAAATGACAGTAGGAACCATGTATTTAGTGCAGGGGCAGGGTGCACAAAACAGAGTGACTGTGTTCAGCAATGCTGTATTTAAGAGTCCCTTCTCCCACCACTTACCTTTACCCAAATGTCATTTAAATGCGACAGTTAGGAAGCACATACTCCATTACTTAAATGCAGGAGTTTGAGAGCATTTTAGCTAGAAGATAAATACTGGCAAGGGGTCAGATCTCTATGTTGCCTGGATTTGTGATGCAAAAGTGGAGATTTCTACAACCTGCATTGACCCTAATCCAACCCAAGCCTGGTTCAACCTGCCATGCTGAATTTTATACCTCGTCAGCAAAATATAAAGGTGTCCAGGTTCTGTAGTTCACTCCCCTCTGCCGGTTAAAAGATCCGTTCTCTTTCGGATAGGCAATGAAAAATCAGTATAGACAAACCAGCGCTTATAGCTCGGGGTAAATAGGAGACAAAAAAATAGAAACAGTATATAGTGTAGTATTTCCTTATTGGATATAAGACACCCTTGTGTGTACTAGAAGTTAATCGTGTCTCTTCACCTGTGGGGTTAAATTTACCCTACAACCATTTTCCAGCATAAAAATACTTCACCGCCTGTGTTTACAAATTTTTATACTCACAGACGTTTTAAATTTTTGCTTGCATTAAGGATAGAGACACTATTAACTTCTAGAACACACAAGGGTGTCTTATATCCAATAAGGAAATACTACACTAGATACTGTTTCTATTATTTTGTCTCCTATTTACCCAGAGCTATCAGCGCTGGTTTGTCTATACTGATTTTTATACCTACACCAACCCACCCATCTCTGATGTCACTGGAGAGAATAGGTGCAATATGAATAATGGTGGTAATCCATGTCTACCATGATAAACTGCCCTTCCCCCATTGGAGACGTCCTGAACCCATCTGACCAAAGGGTAAACAACCTGGGTCCCATGGGTTTCAAGCGTGTGACACCAATGCCATTTTTAAAGGATTTTAGCAAAAAGTTGCTAAGCTGTTTATTTTCACACAGGCTCCACCTAGTGGCAGAATATTTTTATTGTATAATTAATTGTTATATGCTGATTATAAATATATGTGTAACAGGTGGATGGGTCAGGGTTTACCTCAACCTTCCTTGAGTTACTATATACGGCTTCCAGAACCAGGGCAAGGGGTCCAACTCCCAGCAACTCCCAGTCGGCACAATATAATTAGATTTTTATCTTTAGATGGGCCCCCGTTTATGGGATGGAGGAAGGCATTACCACTCTGGTATAAGCACACAACAATCACTCTTGATCAAATAGCTTTGGGTGCAAGTGGTTCTTTAATAAGTCAAACGATTTATTGAACTGGTGGTACACTTCTCAATGGTTAATTACGTCACATATTCAAGGTGCGTGCTCAGATGGTACACTCCATGTAGTGGCAGCAGGTCATTTACTCAAATGTATTACTCACGGATCCTCTCTGATCTTTGTTAGTCAGCTTTCTCACTGGGTTGCACTGCTTGCCTTAGGTGCACAATCCCCATTGAAGGCAACTCTCACAGCTGGTCCCACTCTCCTAGGCTCTCTTTAGCCGTAAGCCTAACCACTTGGGTCCCTAACCTGGTGACCTTGTCGCCGCAGGGTGCTGTTTATATAATATATATCTGGAACGGTCCAATTCCTATGACGGACGAATGGCTAGTGTCAGAGGGTTGATATCTGTCATCCCCGCCCTCTATGACGCCATAACGCTATATGGCCCAAGGCAGGATGGACTATTATGGCTAATGGTCTACTGTGGACAATGGTCATTCATATAGCTTATACTAGGCCATACAAACAAAAGATCATCACTCTGTTACTTAAATTCCAGAGTGTCAGTATAACGCCAGTCTGTCTGTTGGGGCCACTTTCTACTGAAGTGCTACTCAAATTACTGAAAATACCACAATGGCCTTGGTTAGCCGATAGCTGATTGCGAGGCTGTGGACCGTTGGAGCTAGGCACAGTATGTTACAACATTCCTTTGATAACATGTAAGACTAAGTAAATCATTTAGACATTAATTGTACAAGGAGGAGACAGACTATGTATGGTATTTCCGTGAAACCCTTGTCACAATTATTGTAAAAGCCTTCTGAAAGCTATATAATGCCTGGACCAAGAGGTGGGTCTTTGGTAAGTCCTTGGCTGACATTCTGTGTGTTACTCCAACAGCTTACCCAGACAAAACTGTTATGTTGTATTATGTAAGAATAAATTGCCTATTACTAAAGGTTTTCCTTTACTGAGTTTTGTCTTACACGAGGTCAAAATGGTATTACTAAAAATACCATCAGTGCTAACCCTTCACTAAACTCCTCATTGGAGCCTTAGCTGCTAACTAATTTTCCTGAACCTATCTGTCACTCCTATAGTGACCTATTAAAGTTTCTGGCCTGAAGTTTGCTCCTATACTGGGGTCTACCTCCACCTCAGGCCCTAACAGCAACACACCCCCTCCTCCAGCAAGTGGGTGCACCAGAAAGAGGCAGAACACATGGGAGCATCCCTTTTTATAACCTTTGGGGAACTACTCCCTCTACCCTCTGGGAAAAAGGACCCAGCCTTGAGGTATAGAAAAACCTTTAAACTCCTACATATAAATAAATAAAAGTTATTATAAATAGTATAAAGAAACTAATCACTGGAACATTTTCTAATTGGACCAGTGTTGTTAGTGGAGTACCGCAAGGCTCTGTACTAGTTCCCTTGCTTTTCAACTTGTTTATTAATGACCTGGAGGTGGGCATTGAAAGTACTGTTTCTATTTTTGCAGATGATACTAAATTGTGCAGAACTATAGGTTCCATGCAGGATGCTGCCACTTTGCAGAGTGATTTGTCTAAGTTGGAGAACCGGGCAACAAACTGGAAAATGAGGTTCAGTGTTGATAAATGCAAGGTTATGCACTTTGGCAAAAATAATATAAATGCAAGTTATACACTAAATGGCAGTGTGTTGGGAGTTTCCTTAAATGAGAAGGATCTAAGGGTTTTTGTAGATAACAAGTTGTCTAATTCTGGGCAGTGTCATTCTGTGGCTACTAAAGCAAATAAAGTTCTGTCTTGTATAAAAAAGGGCATTAACTCAAGGGATGAAAACATAATTATGCCTCTTTATAGGTCCCTGGTGAGGCCTCATCTGGAGTATGCAGTGCAGTTTTGGAATCCAGTCCTTAAGAGGGATATAAATGAGCTGGAGAGAGTGCAGAGACTAAGTGCAACTAAACTGGTTAGAGGGAGGGAAGACTTAAATTATGTGGGTAGACTGTCAAGGTTGGGGTTGTTTTCTCTGGAAAAAAGGCGCTTGCGAGGGGACATGATTACACTTTACAAGTACATTAGAGGACATTATAGACAAATATCAGGGGACCTTTTTACCCATAAAGTGGATCACTGTACCAGAGGCCTCCCCTTTAGACTAGAAGAAAAGAACTTTCATTTGAAGCAACGTAGGGGGTTCTTCACAGTCAGGACAGTGAGGTTGTGGAATGCACTGCCGGGTGATGTTGTGATGCTGATTCAGTTAATGACTATAAGAGGGACTTGGATGATTTTTTGGACAGACATAATATCAAAGGCTATTGTGATATTAAACTCTATAGTTAGTATAGGTATGGGTATATAGAATTTAATTAAAAGTAGGGAGGGGTGTGTGTATTGATGCTGGGTTTTCATTTGGAGGGGTTGAACTTGATGGACTTTGTCTTTTTTCAACCCAATTTAACTATGTAACTATGTAACAAGATCCACAGTGCGCATCCAACATTGGGAAGAATAATAAAAGCAGCATTGTGGACCTTTAAACACAGATGGATTTGTTGTTGTTTATCTGACTTTAGTCTTGGTTTCATCTGGAGAGCATGCCATCATTATTATTATTATTACAAGTTTTCATGTAATTCATTTAAAATAATCTGTATTACACACACACACACACAGACAGGCCTATTTATAAATGTGGAGTGAAAATATTGCAAAGTACTTGGCTATTTTCACTCTGTAACCCTTGTTTGTTAAATTATTGTAAAAACTCTCTTTGTTAAGAATTATTGGAAAATGCTGTGTAACTTGCTGTTGGGGCAGTCAGGGAAATCCCTAACTGTTTTTAATTATCTGGGTCCAGTTGTCACAGTTAATAAGTTCAAGTTTCAAATGTATCATCAACATCATATTAAGCATGGCAAAGTAATTAAAACTTGCTGTTTTTTTTTAAAGGAAAACGATAACCCCGAAACGTATACTTAGAGGGGTGGTTCACCTTTACGTTAACATTTAGGGGCCCATTTACTTAGCTTGAGTGAAGGAATGAATAAAAAAAATGTTTTTTTTGGCTACTTTGACCATCGAATGGGCTACTTCGACCATGACTATGACTCGAACGATTCAAACTAAAAATCATTCAACTATTCAACCATTCAATAGTCGAAATACTGTCTCTTTAAAAAAAAACTTCGACCCCCTAGTTCACCACCTAAAAGCTACCGAAGTCAATGTGCTTCCTAAGTATTTTTTGGTCTAAAATCCTTCGAATTGAACGATTTTTCGTTTGATCGTACGAATAGCGCTAAATCCTTCGACTTCGATGACGAAGGATTTAACTTCGACAGTCGAATATCGAGGGTTAATTAACCCTCGATATTCGACCTTGAGTAAATTTGCCCCTTAGTATGTTATAGAATTATAACATTCTATTATAAAATTCTATGTCTAAGCAACTTTTCAAATGGTCTTCATTATTTATTTTCTATAGTTTTTAAATATTTGCTTTCTTCTTCTGAATTCTTTCAAGCTTGGGTGGGGGGTCACTGACCCCATCTAAAAATATGCTCTGTAAGGCAACAAATATATTTTTATTGGTCCTTTTTATTACTCATCTTTCTATTCAGGGCCTCTCCTGTTCATAGTCCAGTCTCAAATCAGTGCATTGTTGCTTGGGGAATTTGGACCTTAGCAACCAGATTGCTGAAATTACAAACTGGAGAGCTGCTGAATAAAAATATAAATAACTCAAGAACCACAAATAATAATAAAAAAATGGAAACCAATTGCAAATTGTCTCAGAATATACCTCTCTCTACATCATACTAAAAGTTAACTCAAAGGTGAACAACCCCTTTAAGCATCAAATAGTTTACATCATATAAAGTGGTGTTGAGTGCCCTTTTACATCTTTTGCCTTAAGCCACCATTTTGTGATGGTCTGTGTGCTCCATCAGAGATCAACTGACCAGAAATATTGCAGCTCTGATTATAACAGGAAGAAGTTTGGAATCAAAAGACAGAACTTGTGCACCGTGAATCGTACAATCCCAGGGGGCGGCCTTTAATTCTTAAAATTTTAAATTTAGGATCACCCAATGGCACATATGAGGAAAATTGTGTATTTCCATAAAGCAGATTTTAACATAAGAGCTGTTTTGTGCAATATATTTTTATAGAGACCTACATTCTTCTGGGGGTATAGTTTTCCTTTAAATACTATTGATACAGGGCTAGACGGCTAATACAGGAATTGCTTGCTACATATTTAAAAATTATTATTAGACCTCAAATGTGGACTTAAACAAAAAAAAGTCCCAAAACCCCTAGTCTAAACTTTTAGTAGGATACATTTATAATGTGATTATTAAACAAAGATAGTGATAAACAAAGTCGACAGCCGATTAAAGTCATGACGGGCTACTTATACATTTACATTGCAGCTGCCTTACAGGAAAGATTTTTGTTCACTTCACCCTAGTTGAACTGGGTGAAATGAGACCTTTATTCATTTATTATTCTACTATGAAAGGCAATGGATCATTATTACAGTAAACAACAGTAAACAGATAAAGTCCAAGAGTAAACTGATAAAAACCACATATTGTTCCTGAACAGTTGCTAATTGCTGATGTTCCTTATCAGGTGGCCATACATGCTACAATCACGATCTTTCCCCCGACCAGGTCCGCCATCAGGGGGTCACAGGGGGAACAGTTGTCCCGAGCCCGCAGGATTTTGTGTCTAAGGGGGGGGCCCGGCCATGCTTCACTTACTTGATTAGCCGGCCCCCCTGCTTTCAGCAAGCTGCACGATTTCCTGTACCTTCCTGGTCCTTTAAGAATAAGTCCCGGTAAATCTGCATTGGGATTGGATCCCCTTATCCAATCCCTGTACAACTTTACCGGGACTTATTCTTAAAGGACCACAAGGGTACCGGAAATCTTAATAGGAGAAAATCTTCCGTGCACAAAGCTGCTGTGCAGCATGCTGTGCAGGATTTTTTTTAAAAAAAATTGGGGGGATCTGGCCAATTTTTTTTACTTGCAGGGGGGCCCCTGATCACCAATGGCTTTTTATAACTTGGGGGGGGCAGGCCATCAATTTTTTTTACTTGTAGGGGGGCCCCTGATCACCAATGGCTTTTTATAACTTGTGGGGGGGGGCAGGCCATCAATTTTTTATATTTAATTGCAGGGGACCCCTGATCAACAACGTTTAAAAAAAAAAGAAAAAAAAAACAACTTTTATGGGGGGCCCCGGTCACAGATATTTTTGTTTTCATTTATAGGGGGCCCTGATCATCAATTATTTTTTTTAACTTATAGGGGGACCCCGGTTACCAATTTTTTTTTAACTTGTAGGGGGGCCCTGACCACCATTTTTTTAAAAAACTATTTTTTATGGGGGGCCCTGGTACCACTTTTTTTTTTTAACTTATAAGGGGGCCTGACCATCAATAGCTTTTTATAACGTGTGTGTGGGGGGGTTACCTTCTTTTTAACACTTTTAACTGTAGTGTGGAGTGGGCGGGATCTGGGGTGGGGCTTGGGGGCCGGGGTGGCCCTTAGCATTTTGTTGTACGGGGTCCTGTTATTTCTAATGGCGGCCCTGCCCACAACCATTGGTCATACAAAAGATCTTTAGTCCACTCTACTAACCTTAAGAGCTGAGTTGTCCGATATGCAGGTAAAAACAAAAAGAATTGTTTAGCTCTATCTGATGATTCAGCCTTAATGTTATGATGTTGGGGCACCTTCAAAGCTGCCTGATCGACGAGACGACCGATATCTAAAGGTGGCGATACACGGACATGCTTTTATTGTTCTACGATGAGCGATCGTATTGTTAAACGATTGTTTTACCATATGATATGCCATCCACGGAGAACGATTATATGAAAAGATATAATCGTATAGTTTGTCCAAAGAAACGACAGATTATACATCAATGTACAATGCCATATAAACTTGTAGAGGAAGCAGGCTGTACAGCATACAGGAAGTGATGTAAAACATTAGTCGGTGGATGGTTTGTGGCGAAAGTTAATTAGTGTACGGACGAACTTTGTGTCACTGTCTGTAGTATATAGTCAGTTTCTCCTTTCCTGTTCCATGCAGACATATGGATTTCATGTCTTGCTATGGCATAATTAACTTCTTTCACATATGAGGTGATAGGGTGATATTCCTGCAGTCAGCTCCAATATAGATCATATGGTTACAAATGAAGCTTGCAGCAAAGAGCGTTTGGGTCCTTCCGTATATGTTCGTTGGCTTGTGCTACAATCCTGACATGCGCAAAGGACGATCGTTCTATGACAAATGTCTGTAATTCACACCCACTGCCCGATTTTATCCCGGAAAGACCACAATTTTTAAACTCATCCGTTTTGCAAACGATAATGTCGAGCCGATCGATCATCCGACGATTGTTCGTACACCATCAATCATCCCATACAGTAAGTAACCAATATTATCGTAAACGATATCGTTTGCCTTGTCTCCCACCACACAAAGTTCTTTTGTACAATAATATTTGTGTGTCTATGGCCACCTTTAGACTGCTAGAACAGGCATTTTCACCTGGCTGACCAAACACCCTTGCCCACCAAATGCATCTCCAACAGGGATGGGCGAATTTGACCCGTTTCGTTTCGACAAAAATTTGCCCCCGGCGAGATGTCGCAGACGCCCATTAAAGTCTATGGGCGTCAAAAACAATTTGTCGCGCGGCGAAATTATTTTGTTGCGCGTCTTTTTTTTGTGACGCACGTCTCCATACAAGTCTATGGGCGCCATTTTTTCGGCGAAACGAGGCGAAAAAATTTGCCCATCCCTAATCTCCAATTCTTTTCAAAGTAAAAAACTTAAAACATTTAGTTCAGGTGCATTTAAACTTGCAGATGATCCAAACGTCGTTTTCAGGTTTAAAAATGAAATGTACTAGGCCAGCAGTAGCGTCACTTGAGGGGGGGCGGGCCCTGGTGCGTGACGCGCAGCCGGGCCCGCCCCCCTCCGTTCGGCCGCATTTGGCCGTTTTTTTACAGTGGAGCGTGAGCTGTCGGGGGGCCCTGAGGGGGTGCGGGCCCTGGCCCGCTCGCACCCCCTGCTCCCCCGGTAGTTCCGCCACTATAGGCCAGGTGTCTCCAAAAGGAAGATCGGAGTTACCGAGTAGACTAGTGATGTGATATTTTTGTATGATTATATGATTCAACTGGTTTGTAGTGATGGGCGAATCTGTTCCATTTTGCTTCGCCTAAAAATTTTCGAAACTCAGAAAATATTTGCAAATTTTTCCAGCCGTTTCACGAAAAAAACGTACAAGTGGCGAATTGCGGAAATTTTCGCAAATCCATGCCTGCCGAATAAATTCGCCCATCACTACTGGTTTGTATAATGTGATTATGATGCTAGTCTATGGGAAGGCATATTCAGTTGTTTTGTAGCCCATGGGGAGCGGATATCCCGCAAGGCGACTGAATGCCACATGTTCTATTGCCCTTAATGGTTCGATTATACCATCCTCGAAGGAGAGGATAATTATTATTATGGTAAGAACAATTTTCAACAACAAGTTTCAACAGATCATTAACAAACTATTTTTTTATTGCAGGCAATTTATAGTGATAAGCGGTACGCGGTATGTTTTTGCGTGCGACAAACAAAAATGTTGCACCGTGGACAAAGATGTCACAGTAGACAAAAAAGTCGCCCATAGTATTTTGCTACAACAAGTTGCCACTACAAAAAATGCCACCCAAAGAATTTGATGTGTTTAGCGGATAATGATGACCAATTGAAAAGTGCTTAGAATCAGCCATTCTATAACATACTAAAAGTTAACTTAAATGTGTCCCGCCCCTTTTAAGCCTTTCAGTTGGGCTTCCAAGAGTATCTGGGACATCAATAAGGCATTTTCCCTAAATGTCACTGAACCAGTCCTCAGGCAGAACAATCTATGTGAGACCAGTGCCACGGTAACCACTAACTGGGTGCTGGGTGGGTGCAGACTTTAGCTATAAATTAGCCTGCTGCTGCTAGTATCAAAGATGTCCCTGTATGAAAGGGGTCACCTTAAAGTTAATGTTTAGTATGTTATAGAATGGCTAATTCTAAGCAACTTTTCAATTGGCCTTCATTATTTATTTTTTATAGTTTTTGAACTATTTGCCTTCTTCTGACTCTTTTTGAAATGGGGGTCACTGACCCCATCTAAAAAGCAAATGCTCTGTAAGGCTACAAATGTATTGTAATTACTACTTTTTAATACTCATTTTTCTATTCAGGTCTCTTCAATTCATATTCCAATCTATTATTCAAATCAATGCATGGTTGGTATGCTAATTTGGACCATAGTAACTATTGCTAACTGGAGAGCTGCTGAATAAAAAGCTAAATATCTCAAAAACCACAAATAATAACAAATGAAATGCAAATTGTCTCAGGATATCAATCTCCACATAATACTAAACATTAGTCAAAGGTGAAGAGCCCCTTTAATAGCTTTGTATTCATGTTGCATACCTCCCAACTGTCCCGTTTTTAGAGGGACAGCTCTTTTGACAGCTCAACCCGCAGTCCCTCATTTGTACTGGAAAGTCCCGTTTTTCTCTGGACTGAACAGCCAGAAAAAGAAACAATGTTTCTAACTTAATTGGCTTTTGGCAGAGAGCCCAGAACAGCCACAGCTGCTTATAAGATACATTTGTAACAATTTCAAGATAAGGAAATAAATATGAGATAACCGGTCCCTTGGGAGAAGTTAGACTCACAGCTTAAAGGGCAATTCACCTTCATTAGCAAAACTGTAATAACTGGAAAAAAAAACCACAGAAATATGTTCAAACTTTCATAATCTGCCAAATTTTGTAAAATGAACATGGTAATTAGGTGGCCACAAAAAATAGGCATGCTTAAAAAACTTTGAACATCTTTTTATTTCCAAAATGTTGGGAGGTATGCACAAGCAAAATTTAATTTTATACTCTCTCCGAGCTGTCAGTACTTCTGTGACATTGAGCAGTGCAGAAACAGCCACTGGGGGTCACAATATGACTAGTCTAATTTAAATCTCTGGCTAATCTCTAGGACTGGCAGACAGCTCACGGCATTTTCCCTGAAATCTTATTAAAGCTGAAACTCAGGGAAACAGGCTCCTCATGTTTAGCCATACAATGTGATCTGTAAGGGCTGGGACACACTGGGCGATTTGGGGAGATTTAGTCGCCTGGCGACTAATCGCCGCGACTTTTCTCCCCGAATGCCTCCCCTCGCTCTGCGCCTGGCTAAAATGAAAAATCGACTGCGCTAATCACACGCGGCGATTCGTTTTCCGAAGTCGCCCGAAGTTTCCTCGTGAGGCAACTTCGAGCGACTTCGGAAAACGAATCGCCGCGTGTGATTAGCGCAGACGATTTTTCATTTTAGCCAGGCGCAGAGCAAGGGGAGGCATTCGGGGAGAAAAGTCGCAGCGATTAGTCGCCAGGCGACTAAATCTCCCCAAATCGCCCAGTGTGTCCCAGCCCTAAGGGTCTGGCAAAAAGAGTACAGAGGACACTGAGCGCATGCTTTAAGTACCCTGCCCCCTAGCAAAAGAAAAGAAAGAAACTTACCCCACTAGGGCGACATCCATAGGGTTCCTATAGTCACATCACAATCCTTTCTGTTGGGGATCTGCTCCAGGGCATCAGCTGAAAGAAGTTGCAGTTTCTGCAGATGAGGCTTATTTAAAGGCAGGCTGCTGCAGCATGAAGCCCACTCACCTACCCAGCAGGAATTCCCCAGCCTGGGGTTAAGGTCAGACAGCACATGGGCGTTGCACGAATACTCAGACCTGCAGCTAATGGGGTATTTGGACAAGCCTGGAGGTGTACCACAATTAAACTGTAGTGCCTGGAGGAGTCTGCAAGTGAAAGGCTGAGAGGCTGCTGTTGCTGTAGGGCTCACGAGAATAGAGTTACGGGGTTGCTGCAATGTATCTGTGTGTCTCGGGCACCCCACGAGGCAAATCCAAGTCAGACACTGGCCGGCTTCTGCTCCTCACACAGCTATATGTGAAATTAAAAAACAGATTGTGCTTCTGCTGTCTGAAAGAGAAAGTGAAAGTAGCTGCCTGTTAGATCATACACTCCCAGCTTTGATAGCTCGTGGGGAGGGATATACCATCTCAGGCTTTTAAGCTTCATTGATTGATCTGATTTCTGTAGAGGGGAAAATAAGATACACAATAAGTTTAAAAAAAATGATTTCTTTGCAGCAATATAATATTATAAAAGCTCCAACATATTTTGCAGCGCTGTACTACCTCCCAACTGTCCTGATTTTGACAGCTCAACCTGCAGTCCTGGATTGTTACTGAAATGACCCGTCTTTGTCTTTAATCTCCTGCAATGAACAGCCAGAAAAAGTTACAAAGTTTCTCAAACGTAATTGGCGTTTGGCAGAGAGCCCAGAATACGTGGCAGGCACACTTAGATACATTTTTAACAATCTAAGATAAGCAAATATGCAACTGTAACAATTTAAGATAAGTGGGTCTCTTGGGGAAACTGTGACTTGCAGTTTAAAGGGCAATACCCCTTTATTAGCCAGAGGAATCTGAGGCCATGGATAGAGTCTCATATATTTCCTTGTCATTAATACTAATGAATACTGTAACACCCCTAATTATGCAATAAATACAATCAGCAACTCACCACAACAAAGAGCCTGGATTTCTATAGAGGTGCAGGGACAGTAACAGAACTACATTTCCCAGCATGCAGCAGAGCTTAGGACCCTGCATGGGCTTTGGGATTACCAAACAGAAGAAACAGGCGCAAATTGCTTTGGAGGAGGAGACTGCCCTTTGACTTGGGGTAAAGGAGAGAACTGTGGGACAGCAGGGAACTTCTGACTGACTGTGAGTAAACTTTCAACACCCTATCTTATTGGGGAACTGTGAATTTATTAATCCATAGGAGTTATCCCTGCTGTTGCTGAACTATATCATATGCCAAGTGATTCCTAACCAGTAAGAATGGTGTTTTTCACTTAAGTGGCAAGAGTTATACTGCTGGCCAACTAGGCCAAGGAACAGCACTAACAGACATTGATTTGGTGAGGATTAATACCAAAGGGCCCCAACGTGCACAAATCATTTGGGACTGTGACAGGGGAGTTCATACAGCATTACAGTTGCTTTATACATTACAGTATATGATTATGTTAAACTGCTATTGTTTAATATTGCTGGTTATATTCAGATCCCTCCCATTTGCTTCTCTCAAATAATAAAAAGGGATCTTCTTGTTTAAACACCATTTACCTTGCTGTGGTTAATCTGGTAAAAATAGTAGGGTGTCACTAAGTGTGCTGGAGTTACCTATTCATACATATTGGCTTCACCCAAGGGTGTGCTGCAATACTAATATATAACTATCAGGATAACATATTGCAGGGCCTACTATTCAAAAGCAGTTCCCAACTCTGCCCTGTGTTATTTCTCTTATTTCCATGTTCTGTACTCAGTGTCAGGCCCAGTGGGGCTCCCACATCAGGGGGCTGCATGTAACCGCTCCAGGCCCCCCTTGGGCAGCTGCCTGCAACTTGCCCCGACCAGCAGGTACCTGCAATTTTCTTCTATCAGTCGGGGCAGGGATAGATTGACAGGCATGTCAGGCAGTTGGGAGCAGATTTGGGCTGGCAGGGCCCACTGAGTTTTTTTCAGCCCAGTCGGACCCTGATATACTCACCAAATAACTCATTATGTTCTTCTAATGATCTACTCCTCAGCAACTCACCCATTAGCCCTATATTGTACATAAACTCACAGAAGACATTACTAGTGCTGAATCCTTTCTCTGCAATGCCCTTCCTTGCTCTGTCAGACTTACTCCAAATCCCTCCACCTTTAAATAACATCATAAGATATATTTCCTTAGATAATCTTTCCCACATCAAACCTTCCCAGCCCTACCTGAAAAGTGCAAAGATCACTTTTATTACTCCTGATCCTGCCCATCCCAACATACTCCCGTCTCATTCAGAGCAATAATGAGCAGGGTGCTTTTATCTCTTTGATTGATTCATATATGTATATAATCTTGAGTACAGCTATAAGATCCCTTATCTGGAAACCCGATATCCAGAAAGCTCCAAATTACTCCCATAGCCTCCGTTTTATCCAAATAATCTGAATTTTTAATAATGATTTCCTTTTTCTCTGTAATAATAAAACAGTAGCTTGTACTTGATCCCAACTAAGATATAATTAATCCTTATTGGAAGCCGAAACAGCCTATTGGGTTTATTTAATGTTTTAATTAATTTCTAGTAGACTTAAGGCATGAAGACCCAAATTGCGGAAAGATCCGTTATCCGGAAAACCCCAGGTCCCGAGCACTCTGGATAACAGATCCCATACCTGTACTATTCTGACTCCAATTGCTGTAATAATGGCGGATTTCCCCGTGAGACCTCCCTGCTGGGTCTGTATGGAGCTGTAGCAACCACTGAGGACAATCTTTGCCAGATAGCTGAACTCACCAGACACTTGTAGTCCACAAAGATGCTTTATTTGAGGTGGATAGACACATGTAGCAGTAGATGAATAAGTGCTGCAGGTCAAAAAGAATATTCCTTTCCTAACCTCTGAGCTGAAGCTCCTCTCTGATGAAAGGCAGGAACACAAGAGGAGGATGAGGGGAACTGACGTCACACATAAGGAAGGAATAGGAGGAGGTTTTACAATTAAGGAAATACAGAGGCTGCTGAATAGCTTTGGTCACTAGGTGACTTGGCCGCCTCTGCTATATGGCTAGCAAGTTAAAAATCTTGATTAAAGGAAAATGATACCCCTCAAACAATGTAGGTCTCTATAAAGATATATTGCTTAAAACAGCTCATATGTAAAACTCTGCTTCATGTAAATAAACCATTTTCATTATAATATACTTTTTTTAGTAGTATGTGCCATTGGGTAAATCATAAATAGAAAATTGCCATTTTAAAATATAAGGACAGCCCCCTGGGAACATAGGATTCATGGTGCACACAAACATACCAAACTAACTAACCTTGATAGGTCACATGAGCCAATTAACCAGGGCCGGATTTACATAGTGGGCGCCCCTAGGCCCACTACCGTTCGTCGCCTCCAGGGGAACAGGAGAAATGGAGATTGGTGCACGGGAAATTTAAAAAATGATTGTATCTCCAGTGCATCTCCAGTGTTTTTGAACCAGTGTGGGTGTGGTTGGGCAGCATGCCGCCCCCCTAAAATCCTGCCGCCCTAGGCCCGGGCCTAGGTGGCCTTTCCACAAATCCGGGCCTGCAATTAACAGACAAAGTTCTGTCTTTTGCTTCCACACTTCTTCCTGTTACAGTTAGGGGCACATTTACTTAGCTCGAGTGAAGGATTAGAATAAAAAATACTTCGAATTTCAAAGTATTTTTTTGGCTACTTCGACCATCGAATTGGCTACTTCAACCACGACTAAAAATTGTTCGACTATTCGACCATTCCATAGTCGAAGTACTGTCTCTTTAAAAAAAACTTCAAGGTCCCCATAGGCTTTCTAGCCAATTGGGATTGAAGGAAAATCGTTCAATCGATGGATTAAAATCTATTGAACAATTATTCGAATTGCGCTAAATCCTTCGACCGATATTCGAAGTCGAAAGATTTAACTTCGAGGGTCGAATATCGAGGGTTAATTAAACCTCGATATTTGACCAATAGTAAATGTGCCCCCTAGAGTTGTAGTATTTCTGGTTAGGTGATCTCTTCCTGTTACAGTTAGAGCTGCAGTATTTCTGGTCAGGTGATCTCTGAGGCAGCACACAGACCATCACAAAATGGTGGTTCAAGGCATGAGATGTAAAAGGGCAATATTTACTTAAATATATATTTCAGTTTGGTAAGAGTATTTAATATGCCACTTAATTTGATATAAACTATCTGTTGCTCAAGTATTCATTTTGGGGTATAGTTTTCCTTTAAGTTGATGTAGAATACTCTTTCAGCTGTACTACAGACAGACGGGCTCATTTACACAGAAGGGGCAGAGTCCATATTGCAAGAACTAAGCACAGTCTTGTTTGCCTAGACTCTCTGGCCACTAATAGGAATGACTATTCAACTTTAACCTATGAGAAATAGCATGCAAGACAAGTAGATGTTCTTCTCCAGCAATACTGCAGTAAAAATTAAGTGAACACAGACCACAATTGTAGTGTTGCATCATTTGTTTGTGATGGGGATTTTTAGTGGGCTATGAATGAGCCTTTGTAGGAGACATGAATGCCCCTAGTTGATCAGAAAACCCCATCTCTGTATATTTCCTTATATTTGACCATTGCTCTCTTCATCTCCACCCTCCCCACCACCACCAGTGACCACCTTTATTTTATATCAGTGCAAAAGATTAGAGATCATGGCTAGAGTCTCATGTTCATGGATTTG
Organism: Xenopus petersii; assembly: GCA_038501925.1. Classification (NCBI taxonomy): domain Eukaryota; kingdom Metazoa; phylum Chordata; class Amphibia; order Anura; family Pipidae; genus Xenopus; species Xenopus petersii. Next base: position 101,611,044 of record CM076685.1, on the reverse strand, counting down.
ATACAATAGGGTGGGACACAAAGCAATAATAATAATTTCAAACTCATAGTCAATTGGATTCCTGGGAGACAAGAATGCATAGGGGTTTATTTATTGAAGTCTTAATGACAAAAACTTTAAAAATTCTAGGTTTTTTTGATTATCAAAGCCTGTTTTTGTGAAAAAAAACTCGAGTTTTTTGGGATTTATTATACCCACGAGGATGGAAAAAGTCAGAATCCGAAAATCCAGAACCTCAGACCTGCCGAGGTTGAAAATAAGGCAATGGGAGAAGTCACTAAGATATCCTGATCTGCGTTGGGTTTCGTGCAAGAATTTAGAAGATATCTTGGTTTTAGGGCCGAAACTCCAAAAATTTGTGCGATTCAAATTTTCGTACATTTTTTAATGATTTTTTAGAGTTTTTTCCCAAACTGGAATTTTTTGGGAAAATATATTGATACCCTTATGGGAAATAACCAGTGTGGATTTAGTGGGAGCATATTTCAGAAAATAATGGAATAAAAACGGATTTTGATAAATAACCCCCTTAGGGTCCATGTGGAGCTTGTGCTTCTCCCATTAATAAATTATCCCTTTTATAAAGTGTACAACTAAAAGCTTATTAGTAGCACATATTGCCCTTTCATTCCATTGCTTGTTCAGTATCAGTCTCATTGTGCCCTGGCAGAAGCTCAGAAATGTTGCAATTGTCACTAGTGATGGGTGAATTTGTCCCGATTCGCCGTGAAATTCGCGAAACGGGCAGAAAATTTGCGAAATGTGACATCTGACGCATCTGTTTAATTGTCGACAGCATCGGAATTGTTTGTGGAAATTTCGCAAATTTATGCACAGAAGGTGAAATGTGCAAATTTGGCGCAAATTTGCGCTTGCCGAATAAATTTGCCCACCACTAGTTGTCACTTTTAAATAAGCAGAGTGAGTTTAGAATGTCTGAGAAGAAGTGTGCTTTGTGCTCTCTAGTGTGCCAGGGGAAGGCTTTGAGCTTTGCACAGGCTGTGCCCTTGAGACAGAATTGGACTGGGCTGGGAGGACACCTGGAAAAAAGCCGGTGTGCCCCTCTGACCCAAAACCACTCCCCACTGATAACGAATGTTACTCCCTCCGACCTCCCTCTGATTGTGGCCACAAAGGGGAATTTAAAGGAAAAATATACCCCTCACACAATGTTGGTCTTTATAAAAATATATTGCATAAAACAGTTCATATTTAAAACCCTGCTTCATTTAAAGAAACCATTTTCATAATAATATACTTTTTTAGTAGTATGTGCCATCGGGTAATCATAAATAGAAAACTGGCATTTTAAAAAAATAAGGGCCACCCCCTGGGATCTGTTGCTTAAGTATTCATTTTGGGAGTATAGTTTTCCTTTAAGGTACATTTAGGGGAGGGGGTGGTTGCATTGTTGGAGGGGGACTGACATGGCAGCATTGGTTGGCCCTGGACACCCCAGTCTAACGCTGCCTTTGGATAATGTACAAGATAGTTATATTTAAGTAGATATTAAAGCTTACACAGCAAGCACAGGTGTCAGCTGTAGAGCAGTGGAATTAGAAAGAATAAACCAGAAATTCTTCTCGTGTAGTTACCAGGAGGAATGGTGAGCATACAGTACATTGCTAAACACTTGTTACAGCCAGAGGACACATACACATAATTCTCTCTGCACATATTCCACTTGCTTTCATGATACAGCAGTGGAACACTTTCTGAATATTTATGAACGTGATCTCTGTAATCAGCTGACTTCCCGGAATACCCATAGCAAATAATTTAGGACTATGAGCTGTCTGTCTGCTTAATCATTCACAACCCATCGCTCACTGTGTTTCACAAGTCACCATCTTGAAAGCTGCAATCAGTGTCGGACTGGCCCACAGAGATACCAGAAAAACTCCCAGGTGTCAGTGGGCCTCTTGCTTGTAACCATTTGGCCTATTTCATGGTCATTCCCTATTTCTTTATGGGAAATAATGCTTACTAATTGAAGAATAGAGTTTAGTATGTAGACACAAGAGACTAGGGGTCAAATTTAATAACCTCCGAACAATTCGCCAGCGACGGCTTTGCTCACATCGCAAGTCTGGCGCAAGAGGCAACATTCAGTAAAATCTGCTGCATCTTAGTGAATTTGCACCTTACGTCCATTCGCCAGAGCGAACATTCGCCAGGCGTTAGGGAGCGAAGTACTGCTAGAGTCTATCTCCTTGCTAGCGAAGTTACGCCAGCGACCGTTAGTAAATCAGCGAAGTACCGAAATGACGAAAATTTGCCAGCATTAGTCACTTCGCCCTTTAGTAAATTTGCCCCTAGGTCCTAGGAAAATAAAGAGGTTGCATGAGGAAAGGTATAAAAGTTTGGAAAGTGGGCCCTCAGCCTAAGGTTTTTCTGGTGGGCCCTTGGCATCCCAGTCCGACACTGGCTGCAATAGAGAACAGATATAGTAGTTCTTTATCTTTCTGTAACACTATAGGTGGCCATAGATGTTACGGTTTTAAAAAATCTTTTTGTTATCGTAGGACCGAGCTTATCTTAAAATTAGGAAAACTATGGGTCACTGCCTGCTTGGCCCTACAAACAATTGGACAATGGATACATTTCCCTGTAAACAATGAAAATCTTCTACCCTACCCCGACCGATTGATTTTCTGACCGATGTCAGACGAAAAATCGTTAGATGCGTGATCAAAATTCATGATATTTTGATAGATTGGTCGGAAAGTCAGTCATCAAGGAGAGAAAAATCTTAACACCTATGGCCTTCTTAAAGTGATACTGACACAAAAAAAATATTATTCAAAATATTACTGTACATTAAAAGTTATCTTAGCTCATGTTGATCGTTTTTCACTGACAGGGCTGCTTTTGCAAGTAATTGTTACTTAAAGTTCCTAAACCTGACTGTTTTGCCTGACTGTCCCTCCTCAACATGACAGTTAGGGGCAAATTCACTAAGATTCGTAGTTGCGCCAGGCGTAACTTCGCCGCACTTCGCCACACTTCACCAGGCGTAGTTTCGCCAGCGCTCCGCAAATTCACTAAAATCCGAAGTTGCGCACAGGGGTAGCGTAAGGTTGTGAAGTTGCGCTAGTGTTGATTCGCTAGGCGAAGTTACGCTAGCGATGGTTCATTTGCATACGGCACCAAATTCAAATTTCAATGGAGGAATACGTAGAATCACTTCAAATGCCTGGGTAACCTTCAATACATCAAATAAAAATTTTTTTTTTTGCCCTACACATGTGCCCACTGTATAGTTAAGTTGCCATGAGTTAGGAAATGTAGGGGGGAAGGAGGGGAGCCCCAAACATTTTTTCGATCTTTTTCAGCCTATCACCCATAATATAGAAAAAACGCCAGCGTTTTTTGGGACTTGAAGCAATCCCTATCTACTCTATTGCGCTTCGCCTGGTCTGAGGTGGCGAAGGAAGTCTAGCGTAAAAGGTAGCGTTCAGTACACTGCGCACATTAGTGAATTTGCGTAGTTATGTCCGTAGCGAAAATTCGCCAGGCGTAAGGGTGCGCAGTAACACTAGCGAATTTACACCAGCGTTCGTTAGTGAATTTGCGAAGTAACGAAAATGCCCAACGCTAGCGAATTGACGCTAACGTTAGGCGCTTCGGCACTTAGTGAATTTGCCCCTTAGAGTTTCTAATGCTAACAGACTACTGAAGCTCAAATATAACAGCCCCCTCAGAGAGGCACATGGGGGATCGGATGGGAAATGTAAAAGCATCTGTAAATACTTTTATGGCAAAATTATAAATAGCATGTGAAGACAGTATTATGATGGATGTAAAAAAAGGTTTAATTTCTGGTTTCAGTGTCTCTTTAAGTTGAACAGATGGGGTGTTCACACATGTTATTCGCCAAACGAGCGGACCTCCCTATGTATGGCCACCTTAAAGAGATATTGAGATATAAAGAGTTATCCAGTGGCGGAACTACCAGGGGTGTTGAAGGTGCAGCTGCACGAGGGTCCACACCCCTGCACCCTTTTTGGGGCCTGTTGAGTCCCAGGAAAGGAATGACATCCAGGGCTGGCCTTTGTCCGATTGGGAGCAATTGGGCCCTACACACCCTGGCTGTAAGGAACCCTCCTTGAGTGAACACCGCGTGAAACAACACCCCCATTTATTTTTTTACATGGACCGGCCAAAGCAGATATATACCCATGCCTGCGCATGCAGCTGGCTGCACTGCTCACACTAGGATTGGATGGTTTGGACCGTCCAATTTGGATCATGACGACGGGACGTGGGACCGTTACCTTTACCAAATTACCAGGCCAGCCATCCCACGCCAATCGAGACATGCACCACACTGCCGCAGACTGCAGGATCACAGGCACAGCCTCCAATCTCTGCCGGCCCGGTACATCACCCCGGGACATGTCTTCAAGATTTCATGTATTGCTGCTGGTTTTGCCTTTAAAGTTTAAGTCCCGTACAGCTCTGCTGAGAGTAAACTTTGACCCTCCTTTTAGCCAATCAAATTTTCACACAACTGTGCTGAAGGCAAAACCAGCAGCATGGAATTTATGAACAGAAGTGTCATACGTTACAGTTAGTACAAGATAAAGGCGACTAAGAGGCTATAGGCAGAATCAGGGCCACCACGCACCACCTGAGGGAAGCGGTTAAAGGACAAGGAAAGCTAAAATAAAGAAGTAGGTAGAAATGTTGTAAATTATGTTTTGTGCTTCTGTACCAGCCCAAGGCAACCACAGCCCTTTAGCAGTAAAGATCTGTGTCTCCAAAGATGCCCCAGTAGCTCCCCAGCTTCTTTTCTGCTAATTCACTGCACATGCTCCATGGTGCTTTCAGTTACTGAGCTTAGGGACTGACCCAAAATATACAGTACACATAGAATATAAATGTCACAATATAAGGCTGATTAGTCATTAATTAGTGCAATTAGCATCAGAATTTAATAATCAGCCCTGTAGCATCAGTTTATATTACAGGGGAAGCTCATTTTCTGCTGGATAATTAGTGACGAGCCCTAAGCTTAGCTTCTCAACAGCTGCTCAGAGCCCACTGAGCATGTGAGTGTCACAGACACTTTCCAAGATGGTGACCCCCTGTGACAAGTTTGAAGTCCTGGATCATTGCAGCTATTGAAAAGCTTATTGAAAACTTTAGCCTCGTGCAATAAGTTCATTATATAAAATATGCCATTTTTAGCCCTAGGGTTTAGTTCTTCTTTAAGGGGCCCCAGTACAGAAGGGGATACTGTTTGAGAACTGCAAAGAACTGATTCATGGCCAAATAGGGGGTGGGGCTGGTGGGGGCGGGTCCTATGATTACTGACAATGGTCTCTGGTAGAGGTGAGAGGAGTGGGAGAAAAAAAGATTATATAAAATGTAAGATGCACAGAAATTAACAAAAATGCTGGAAGAAAGGAAAATAAAAAAAGACAGGGTTAGCAGAGGACAACATCAAAGACCATGGAGCAAGAAATAGAATGTGATTACAGTGTTCCATATTTTACAACGTTCATTTATATGAATATTTGCCTATTCAGGTTGTCTAGCATTGTCCAGTATTGCAGCAGGGGCACTGAGACAGAACATACAATATTATAAGAATCTGCAAACTGGCAGGAGGAAATATGCTCAGTACCAGCAGTTTGGCCTTCTGGCTAAATTACTTGCTAGTTCTGGCAATAGAGGCAATAGTGTAAATTACCATAGACTTGTGATTTAGTTTTGACCTGTGGAGAATCTGATATATCTAACATTAATCTACTAATAATCTAATTTAATCGATTAATAATAAATTTTATGTATAGCCACCATTAGCCTCCCCTATGATCACCCCTAATATCCTCAGTGATCTGAACAGACTCCATTACAAAGCAGGTCAGTATTCCAACATAGTCATGCCATGCATTGCTATATTCTGCTGCAGATACAAAGTCCCCTGGGTTATGGGCACTTTCATCATGCAATTTAGTAGTAGCATTCCTTCAAACACTTGCAGATGCACTGTGCAGATCGTGCAGGGAAGTTTTTTATGGGCTGCAGGGTTGTGGAATAATCAAACTTATTTGTCTTATTCTTCTGACTCTTTCTAGGTTTCAAATGGGGGTCACTGACCCCATCTAAAGAACAAATGCTCTGTAAGGCTACATATTTATTGTTATTTTTATTACTCATCTTTCTATTTAGGCCTCTCCTATTCATATTCCCATTTCTTATTCAAATCTTTAGCAACCAGATTGTTGAAATTGCAAACTGGAGAGCAGCTGAATACAAAGCCAAATAACGCAAAAAACACGAATAAAATAAAATGAAAACCGATTGCAAATAGTCTCAGAATATCTATCTCTACATCATCCTAACCGTTAACTCATAGGTGAACAATTCCATTAGGGGGGCCCAGTTGTAAATTTCTACCCTTAGGTGTCTAGTTACACCACTGTAGCTATCATAACATTATCTTTGAATGCTATTAATAATGTTGCCCTAAAAGTATTTGCCTGATGCTTTTACATTACCTTTCTTACCCCCCAAGTTCCTGTATGAAGAGGCTGCCATATTTGTACAACAGGAGTCCGAAAGCATTAGAAACTCTAACTGACAGGTTGAGAAAACAAACAGGTTTAGGAGCTCAAGTGACAATTATTTACAACAGCAGAACAATCAGCAAACAATGGTCAACATAACCTACAGGTAAATTTTAATGTAGATACATTAAAAGAGAACAACTCACCTTTACAATGCAAAGCTTCATTAAGGCATTTAAGACAAATTATGGAAAGGTCCATTATCCAGAAGACCCCAGGTCCCGAATATTCTGGATAACAGGTCCATACCTGTACTCTGTACTGTAGTTGACAAGCAAAACATTAAAAAAATGGAAGGACCAATCTTTATTCACCTTTGTGTTAATTGGCCTTCTCTCCAGCTATTAATTAGGAGCGTGCTACTAAGTAAATTTATGGTTGGCTTGGCAAGAGATTTAACTCATTGACATATTAGAAGTAAGATGCTAGTACCAGACATCAGCTGGAGGGTTCATTTTTTATACATACAAAAAAAGTCCGCACTCATAGGTCTTGTGAAGCAAAAAGAAAGTGGATTTATTCAACATTTCGGCTCTTAAACGCGAGCTGTCATCAGGGGGTGCAGGCCAAACACAAACATATCTATTTATACACATTAAAATTAGGAAAAGTGCGCCAAAGCCCAAAAATGACGCTGATAATGGGCATGATCAAGTGGCTGACATCATCAGTGGTTTTGTTGTTTGTGATTATGACTCAATGTTCCAGCGCCTAGGCATTTACAGATACTCTGAGTGCACCTATCTATTTGCACTCCACTTTTTTTAATCAAATAGTGCTTATTTCTTACATGTCATTATCCGACGTTTCAGCCCATCAAGGAAAAATGGCCCTAATGTGGGCAGCAATGTTGGATAATGACATGTAATAAATAAACACTATTTGATTAAATACAAAAAAGTGGAGTGCTGATCTTTGAACAACATTTATATACTACTTTTGATCCAAATCTATACAGGAAAGTCCGGATTTGAGTGTGGTTGCTTTGAATTTACTGTATATATATATATATATATATATATATATATATATATAAATAATATATTTTTTCTTTTGCTTGTGTGTGCACATGCATGAGTCTACAATATACTGTAGAAATGTGCCAGTTTTTTTGTTTTTTTTTCAAAACACAGCCTGACTGTCACAAAAGATTTAATCATTGCCATAAAGTTTTAAGTGCTGGAAATGCATCATCAGAAACCCCAAGTAGGAATTTAATTAATCTTGCCCCTTTGCAATGTCCAGTAGTTGGAAACTCTAGTTCGACAACAGCTGGAAGAAAGAGTAGGTATTCCTGGTATGAATGATAAAAATATCAATGATTGAACTATTTGAAAATAGCCTATGTGCAAATTGTGGAGAAGAATCGGCAAGCACTCCGGACACCATTCGTGAAGTAAAAGACAACTTTATATCAGCAGAATAGTAGCCTATGCGCACCTACTAGGGATCTAAAGCTTTTTATTCAGCAGCTTTCCCGTTTACAAGTTCACCTTTCACTAAATTTCCCTAGCAACCATGCATTCATATGACTAAGAGACTGGAATATGAATAGGAGAGGCACTGAATAGAAAGATAAGTAATAAAAAGTAGCAATAACAATACATTTGTAGCCTTACAGCTCAATTGTTTTTTAGATGGGGCCAGTGACCCCCATTTGAAAGCTGGAAAGAGTCAGAAGAAGAAGGCAAATAATTCTAAAACTATACAAAAAAAATAATGGAGACCAATTGAAAAGCTGCTTAGAATTGGCCATTCTATAACCTAAAGGTGAACCCCCCTTTAAGTCTACTAGAAAACCATGTAAACATTAAATACATAAAGCCAATAAGATGGTCTGCTTCCAATAAGGATTAATTATGTCTTATGTTTATTGTTACAGAGAAAAAGGAAATCATTTTTAAAAATCTGGATTATTTGATCATAATGGAGTCAATGGGAGATGACGTTTCCGTAATTTGGATCCAGAGAACGGATTTTATACCTGTACTGTAAATATCTTACTAGAGCTCCACTATCACGTTGAGTGAACTATGAGAAGTACAGAATGGGCAATGTTCTGTTAAATAATCTTGCTAAAGCTCCACAGTAAATAATAAATATACGTACACAAAGGATAATATAACTTTCAGTCTCTTTGTATATACAGTATTACCCTGGGAAATTTCACTTTCTGTGGCCCTTACCATAATTCCAACCCTGCAAATGAGGCATTTAGACCACACCATTGTGTTCAGCTGACTGGAAATCCCAGTCCGGAAACAGATCCAGACTGGAATTCATAATAGATCCTGGCATTTAAACTACAGAAAGACCCAATTGTCCCCCAGCCGAATAAATAGTGACTGCCTATGGCATCGTACAGCAATTCTGCTGGGTTTCATTTGGAAGGGTTGATGGACTTTAGTCTGTTTTTAACCCAACTTAATTATGTCAGTTATTCTAAGAAAACCACATGTGTAATACACAAAAGCCAGAGCCACTGGGCCAAACACACTATCATTACAATTTATGTAGGAAAAGCTGGCTCTATGAAATGTGGGCAAAAGTACCTCCAAATATTGTTCCATTGTGGTATCATGCAATCACATTAAGATAAGATTATGTACATGATGATTATGAAGATGATTTGTAGCCTTAACTTGGAAAGCCAAGTTGTGGGCTGGAATCTGTTAAAAGCATGAGAATGTTCAAATTCTTAACTGAGATGTATTTATGCATCTCTTTTATCTTTTTCTTGTTTACTCTGATATGGCTTTTTATTTTTTTAATTTTAATTATATTATGTAAGGCGCTGTGGATACTTTTATTTGCAAATTTTATTTTCAAATAACTGAAAAGAAACAACAATGTTCACTGAATATATATTGGATTAGGATTACATTTTCTTTAAAGGGATAATGTCACGGGAAATTTTTTTTTTCAAAATGAATCAGTTAATAGTGCTGCTCCAGCAGAATTCTGCACTGAAATCCATTTCACAAAAAGAGCAAACAGATTTTTTTATATTTAATTTTAAAATCTGACATGGGGCTAGACATTTTGTTAATCTCTCAGCTGCCCCTGGTCATGTGACTTGTGCCTGCACTTTAGGAGAGAAATGCTTTCTGGCAGGCTGCTGTTTTTCCATCTCAATGTAACTGAATGAGTCTCAGTGGGACATGGGTTTTTACTATTGAGTGTTGTTTTTAGATCTACCAGGCAGCTGTTATCTTGTGTTAGGGAGCTGTTATCTGGTTACCTTCCCATTGTTCTTTTGTTTGGCTGCTGGGGGGGGAAGGGGGGATGATATCACTCCAACTTGCAGTACAGCAGTAAAGAGTGATTGAAGTTTATCAGAGCACAAGTCACATGACTTGGGGCAGCTGGGAAATTGGCAATATGTCTAGCCCCATGTCAGATTTCAAAATTGAATATAAAAAAATCTGTTTGCTCTTTTGAGAAATGGATTTCAGTGCAGAATTCTGCTGGAGCAGCTCTATTAACTGATTCATTTTGAAAAAAAAATGTTTTCCCATGACAGTATCCCTTTAAGTATGACATGTATAATGTTTATTTTGGATGGACAGCCATTTTTTAATATTATTTTGGTGCTGTTATGTTATTGTCTTGAGTCATTTATGAATAAAGGAGTGTTGTGGAATTTCAGGTACCGGAGACCATTTGAGGTATAAAGATAAAGTATATATATAGATTCTGAACTCACAAAGAGTCAGAACCCTCGAACAAAGGAACCACAGAGTGTTTATAGACTTGTAAAAATGCAGTTATTGGTGGGAGAGCATAGAGCTATATCTTCACAGCCCAGAAAAACAAAGAACTGCTCTTATAGACAATAAGGTAGTTGTGCTTCAAGGCCAGGGAAGTAGTTACCAAGGCTTTATTGATGTCAGGACCTTACCGCTCAAATGGGGGAGGAGTCCAGACCAAGCAGGAAGCTTGAAGGTAAAAGTCCAATTCCCGGTAGCCAAGGGTTAAAAAGAAAGCCTAGTCAGGATTCAGGCAGAAGTTGAAAGGCAGGCAGCACAGGATCATTGTCAGAAACAAGGCAAGGGGTCAACAGTCTAGTAGTGAATCCGGAAAGAATTTAGGAACACCCAGGTGTCACGGCCGGCACCCGATACCAGAACAAATGCCAAGCACCCTGGTCTCGGCTCGGCTTCACCAGTAGTGTGACCACCGTTGGGTTTCGGGAGGAGCCCTCAGCTTACTTGGGTGCCACCTCGACTTAACGAGGGGTGCAAGGCGAGATGTTCTGGCTGGCGAAGGGGCACGGCTGTTAGCAGAGTCTTTTGGGCCGAAGGTCACGGTACAAATGGAGCAGGCAAGAGAATCGTCAGACAGGCTGGGTCGAGGCAGGCAGATATCAAGAATCGTCAGGCAGGCAAGGGTCAAACCGGGTTGTCAATCAAGGGGTTAAGCAGGAAGAGTTGTCGTAGGCAGACGAGGGTCAGGATACAGAATGCAGAATAGTCAGGAACAGGCTGGGTCAAACACGGGTAATCAAACAGACTAGATTCAGAACAGATCAAACGCACAAGGCTCAGGAACCACAAGAAACAAGTTCTATCACGGGCATCAGTCAGCAGTCAGAATGGGCGTTTTATAGGGCAAGAATTCCACCCCCCAGAACATGCGTTTTCGCGCCAGAACGCGCTGGTGCAATCACGCCAGCGCGCCTGCGCCTTTAAGAGGCGTGCAGGCGCGCCGCACACGCCCTAATGGCGCTGGGAGGAGGAAGAAGAAGGAGCGTGGCGGTGTGGCGGCCGTCCACGCCGCCGCACCGCTAGACCACCAGGTACTTTTATTACACCAGGAACGCGAGTAAAGAGACCTATGATCAGGCCTGAATTTGTGGAAAGGCCACCTAGTCCCTGGCCTAGGGCTGCCCTACCACACCACATTGGTTTAAAAACACTGGGGATGTGCTGGAGATACAATAATTTTTTTAAATATCTAGTATAGGTTTCACTACTCATCCGAGCAGCTTCTTCAGTTCAACTGACTGGTGTGGGAAGTTCTCGGCATATAAACTCTTCCACTAATCCAATCACCTCTTTGAAGAGTTACAATGTGCCATTGTGCAAAATATATAACGATTTACTAGGAATAAGCCATAAGCAGATCTTGTTGCAAAAGTGTTTATTTCACTGACATGTTTCGGGCTAGTAGCCCTTCATCAAAGTGTTATGATGAAGGGCTACTAGCCCGAAACATGTCGGTGAAATAAACACTTTTGCAGCAAGATCTGCTTATGGCTTATTCCTAGTAAATCATTGGATATTTTGCACTTGATGTCTACACCTGAGGCTGGGTTTTGTGCTGGGAATTAAAAGCCTGGAGTGAGCCGCACTTAGCTACCTGCATTGACTCAATGTGCCATTGTGATTGGATTAGTGGAAGAGTTTATATGCCGAGAACTTCCCACACCGGTCAGTTGAACTGAAGAAGCTGCTCGGATGAGTAGTGAAACGTCTTCATTGATTACTCAGCAAGTACAGTTGATTTACTTATACTTGATATACAATGACCGGGATGAATGAAAATATTCGTCGTCAATAATTTTTTAAATTTCCCATGCGCCAATCCCCATTGCTCCCATCCAGATGATGAATATTAGCACGAATAAAGGGGAGAGGACAGGGGCGATGAACGGCAGTGGGCCTAGGGGCGCCCACTATGTAAATCCGGACCTGCCTATAATTAGCCATTATACCCGTGACCTTGGCGTCCTTTTATCTCAAATTTTGGAGCCATTTTCAATGCAATGCCATCAGTGCTCCGCGCTGGGAGCCTCTATCTCCATCCAAGTCAGGGACCGCTCAGGTGAATCTGCATAAGCGGAATTTTATTCACTCTCAGTAGCTGTGTGAAGCAAATGCTTGCTTTATTAGGGGGTGCAGTGTTCAATTATACTGATAACATTTAAAAAGTTTTTTAGGAACAAAAATTCATAGGTAATTTTTAAATCAAAGATTATGATTAGTTTTGCAGTGATTCCACTTTCCAGTATCAAAAAGACATTATGGATCGTACACAATGGACTTGTGGAGTAGTGAAAGAGCACTCAAGAGTTAGTTAGGCGATGTGAAGGGAGCAGGCAGTGTGATGTTTCCCACCTCTCATGAATACAGTGCTGCAAAACACAGGCAGTGCTGTATTCATCGGAACAGCTGCAGGTCTCTGTGTTCAAAAATTAATTTAGGCTAGTAGGCAGAGTGCAAAGTGCAGCTTTTTTTTTGCACTAAGCACACTGCCTTCCCAGTCATAAATTACCCTATTGTCAGTTTTTTCTGCAGTTGATAGTGATCTGTGTTCCTATTATTAATACCTTTTCTAATATGTTGCACCTTTGAATGTGTGAGCATCCAGTTAATAAATCAATTAATTACATGAAAATTTACTCAGCCTTAAATATTCGTTGCAAGCTTTGCAACTCTTTTTGCTCATTGTAGAGTCAAATTAATACTGTGGTTTTATACACTAGGTTCTAAATACTAGCTTTAGAGAGTACACCCACATACAGCTCCCTTGCATTGTTCACACAAAATAGGAGCTCAATCACTAGATAGTATAAAAAAGCAAATTTACTGACCACATCCTTTAGTGTGCCCAACCTGCAGTCTTTACCCTGGTATAAGAATATAGCTGGTAAAAGATCTTATGTTTGACTGCCTCTGTAGTTCTATTTGGTTCTATCAGTGGCCTGATAAAACACTCTAAATTTCCTCTGGCCTCTAAATGGTTTGAATATGTTCTGTCTAAGTTCTGTCTAGGTTCTCATAAATCCTGACACATCATACCTCCTGTCCACCAAAAAAATGCCTTTAGTCATTGGGCTACCTTAACCACCCAACCACCTGTCCAGAGCAAAACAACAGCAACATACAGAATGAATTTAACCAGTATGTAGTAGAAGAGAGAAATCTTCAGCAGATCATTAGCAGCTGGGAGTCATAAAACTGCATGGAGGGACAGAGAAGAAGCCAAGAGCAGAGGGCCAGCAGTTATTCAAAGCCAGCTGGGTTGAGGGAGGCTTTGCACAGAATCAGATAAATCACAATATTCATCTTTAAAAACCACATAGAGTTTAAACCCCAAAGTACATAATGCCAATTATAACTGCCTTGCTTTTGACCTGGGCTGCGTTTGTCAACTTCATATCAGGGCTCATGTCTTGGATGTCATTTTAACGATGTAAAAGTCTAGATAAAAAGCATTTTGTAATTGCAAGATACTAAATTGTCGTTTAAAATACTATTCACCTTGTCGTTATTTATTTCAGTACTAATTACCAACACAATTCTGATGTTAAACCCATATACATTAGAGATCTACAATTTAAAGAATATGTTTGAGAACAACATGTACAGGTAGTTCACAAACCAAGAGTTTTAACATGACGTTGGTCCTTTCTTTGCCGCTGCTTCTCTTCCCATTAGATTTTGGAATATTTTGGGTAGGATTTACATGCAATTCAGCCACAAGTGCATTAGCCGGGTTGGGCACTGATGATGGCCTGGCTCGCAGCTGGCATACCAATCCATCCTACAAGGGTTCAGTTAGGTTAAGGTGAGGGCTCTGTGCAGGCCAGTTAAGTTTTTTTCCATTCCTATCTCAATAGCAAGGCCAGTGTCGGACTGGCCCACCGGGAAAACTCCCACTGGGCCCAGGGGTCAGTGGGCCTTCATACTGCTAAACATTTGGCCTATTTCATGGTCATTCCCCATTTCTATGAGAACAAAGAGGCTAAATAGATGGAATAATATATTATAGTATGTAAAGAGAAGAGACTAGGAGAATAAAGGTTGAGTGAGGAGAGGAAAAATAATAGTACTGAGAGTAGGCTGATCTAAGGTTTTTGGGTGGGCCCCGGGTATCTCAGTCCGACACAGAGCAAGGCCATTCTATACAGACTTTGCTTTGTGCTTGGGGGCATTATGTGCTGAAACAGGAAAGCAAATTCCCAAAACACAAAATAGGAAGGGAAGAATTGTCAAAGATGTTTTTGTATGGCGCAGCCTCAGGTTTTATGCAGTATAACTCCAGGCCATTGTTTATCCTCAACCACACTTTACAAAGCATTATACATTGCGGCAATTCAGCTGTTATGTGCCATACCCAGATTTTCAGTCAGACTGCCACATGGTTGAATGTCATTTCTCCACAGTCCAATGGCAGTGACCTTTAGATATGTTTACTGATGCTTGGCTTTGCATATGGTGATGTTACGTTTATATGACTCTCATCACCCATAACAAAAAACCCAGATTTCCTATGAAAAGTTCAAAATTGCTTCTACAGACAATTTGGTAATTTGGAACATAGCAGAAAGTGTTCAAACTGTGGACATGGTGTTTTAGGCATAGTGTCTGGTGTTACTGTGCACATGATTTGCTGTGCATGAACTTTCTATACAGCTCGGGATGTTAGAATTGAAGCTACTCTTGACGTGTAATGGCTGCATGAACCTGCTAATAAAGCACTCTTATACTCTACTCATCCTCAGCTACCATAACGTAATGTATAACAGGTGGGGTCTATTAGTGGTTCACTGCAAAAATAAAATAAAAGCTTTAGTATGTTGCACAAAAACAAACACTAGGAAAAGTATAATATGAATGAATATGAATTAAAGGGGTTGTGCACCTTGGAGTTAACTTTTAGTCTGATGTAGAGAGGGATTTTCTGAGACAATATGTAATCGGTTTTCATTTTTTATTATTTGTGATTTTTGAGTTATTTAGCTTTTTATTCAACAGCTCTCCAGTTTGCAGTTCCAGCAGTCTGGTTGCTGGGGTCCAAATGACCCTAGCAACCATGCACTGATTTGAATAAGAGACTGGAATATAATTAGGGGAGGATCTGAATAATAATATGAGTAATAAAAAGTAGCAATAGCACTAAATTTGTAGCCTTACAAAGCTTTTGTTTTAAGATGGCGGTCAGTAACCCCCATTTGAAAAATGGAGAGCGTAAGAAGAAAAAGGGAAATAATTCAAAAACTATAAAAGATAAATCAAAAAGACCAATTGAAAAGTTGCTTAGAATTAGCAACTCTATAACATACTTAAAGTTAAAATGAAGGTGAACCACCCCTTAAAACTGATCTTCAAACAGAAACTGAACTTTATTACCAAGCCATAGCAACAGCAGTTCACCAAGGGCTGTATCTCTGGCATTCCAGATATTTGGCAAGATGCAAGTTTATATTTCATTGAATTCTGCCCCTTATTTTTGTTCAACTGGCAATATAATAACCTTAAAATATCTGCCACAGTAGCATACTGTACATACAATATTTGTGGCACTAGTATTAGATGTATGAAGAGCCTTTTTTTATGTCAGATGGTCCTGGGTAAAGAGTATGGCTTTATAGAAAAATATCCAATGAGTATTTTGTGGAAACTAGAAACATTTCATTCACTAAGACATTAAGACATTTTGGATTCATGAGCCTTTCATTTCATTTGGACAGTTTCCAATAGACAATAGAAAGGTTGCAAATTTATGGACCTCGTCTAAGCAACTTGTTGTTGTGCCAAAAGAAGCAAATACAATCTCACCCCACATGGCCTTCTGGGTGGGCAAGCCATTGCTTGATACTAGGACTGCCACTAAGTTTAACAACCTATGTCCTAGTACAGTTGTTCTTAAACTGTCACGTTTGGGTGGCACAAAGCAGTGGGTGGGTGGCAGCCTGGATTAGGATGAATGATTATTTACTGTTCGGGAGACTCTCTAAAACTGTAATACAGCAAAATATTATAAACTTAGTCCAAAAATCTGTGCCAAATGGCCTGGAGATTTCTACCTTTCCATATCAAAGTGGTAACATAGTAGGCAATTTACTGTATATTTAATTTTATTTATAGAACATAAAAATGTTTATGTTATAGTTAAGTGTTCTCTTGTACTGTACATCTATGGGTATATTTGGCTGTGGTTTTAGAAGTACCAGTGGCGTAACTACTGAGAAAGCAGACCCTGCAGTCGTGGGGTGGGGGGACCCAGGGGGGGCTTCATTAGCAGTGCTGGATTACCCATAAGGCTAGGGCCTGTCTGGTTTTAGGGGCCCGGTCCAATGGATGGTGCTGGCAATCCAGACCTGGGTCACGCACCGTCCCGTCACCCTACAGAGCCAGAGAGTAAATGCTGTATTAGGCAGCTTTCTCTTCGTAGCCTGTACAGCTTTTCCTGGCCTCTGATCCTGTGCATTATATATGAAATAATCCCTGTGCCATCCTGTTATGAGTTCTGGGGGTATTTATACAAGAAATAATTCCTGTGCCATCCTACTATGAGTTCCGGGGTATTTATAAATAAAATAATCCCTGTGCCATCCTGCTATGAGTTCTGGGGGTATTTATACATGAAATAATTCCTGTGCCATCTACTATGAGTTCTGGGGTATTTATACATGAAATAATCCCTGTGTCATCCTGCTATGACTTCTGGGGGTATTTATACATGAAATAATCCCTGTGCCATCCTACTATGAGTTCTGGGGTATTTATACATGAAATAATCCATGTGCCATCCTACTATGAGTTCTGGGGTATTTATAAATAAAATAATCCCTGTGCCATTCTGTTATACATTCTGGTGGTATTTATACATGAAATAATTCCTGTGCCATCCTACTATGAGTTCTGGGGGTATTTATACATGAAATAATTCCCGTTTCATCCTGCTATGAGTTCTGGGGTATTTATACATGAAATAATCCCTGTGCCATTCTGCTATGAGTTCTGGGGTATTTATACTTGACATAATTCCCGTGTCATCCTGCTATGAATTCTGGGGGTATTTATACATGAAATAATCCCTGTGCCATCTTACTATGAGTTCTGGGGGTATTTATATGTGAAATAATGCCAGTGCCATCCTGCTATGATTTCTGGGGGTATTTATACATAGAATTGCTATTGTGCCATCTTGATATGAATTCTGGGGGTATTTTACATGAAATTGCCTGCATTCATTCTGCATGAAGTGTTTTATGGGCATTATAAATGAAATTGCATTAGTGGCTTTTTTTTCAGAACAATGAGATTTATAGGAAGAGGTTTAGAGGAAGAGCTAAAATAGATGCCTTGCTATATATTTAAAGTAGGCATGGTCTTACTTCTACAGTAACAGCCTCTAAGTTTGCTCATAGCTTTTACAGGGAGATATGGGAAATTGAGACTTTTCTTCTGGGGTATTTATATGTGAAATTGCGACTGTGCCATCCTTCTATGACTTCTGGCGATATTATACATGAAATTCTCCCACTATTCTGTGCAGAGGGGGCCCTGGCATCCATTTTTACGCCACTGATAAGTACCCAGAGCTATTGCCGAGGGGTCTATACGTTCAAGGTACTGGAAATAAAGCTATAAAGGATGTGATGTTACAGGAATTTCACACAGACTTTGTATTGTATTGTGATTGATTTCCCTCAGTGAAAATATTAGTGATGGGCGAATTTGGGGCGTTTCGCAAAAAAATTTGTGAATTTCCTGGAAAATTCACAAAACGGCGCAAACTCGTATATATATATATATATATATATATATATATATATATATATATATATATAGGATTATACCGAGTGAATTTGTTTCCTTCTTTTCAGAATTCTATAGATAAAATGATTGAAGATCTGCAATTTAACATTTCTAATCATTCTTTAAGTCCTTAGGAAAAATTGGGCATCCCCAATCCCGTTGCACTGACCTTGGTGTATAGGAAGCCAAAACCTATGTTTTTTTGCCACAAAATATCTGTTCTGATGGTACGCTATAGTATAGAGGACCCAGCTCCCCAGTCCATCACTAATACAATTTAACCTAATCCTAAAAGAGTCTACTATGTTGTGCCATGTACTTATTATTATCAGTCTCTCTTATGTATATACACTGAATATGTCAGTTGATTTAAGACTAACGTGCCAGGATTTTTGTGTGAAACGCATTGGGTTCTTTAATTATTGTAATATGTAATAACATGAAATCCTTTTGTTAAAAAAAAGTCTATTGTGCCCTGTTCACTCTGATATTTCCATGTATTTCTGGGGATTTTCAGGTAGTCGCTAGACAGTGAGCACCCAGTATTGGATTTTTTTTATTATATTATGGTGTGCTAAACGTATCTATACTTCTACAGTTGATGTAAGACTACTCATTGAGTTGACACTATTTCCATAACAGGTTTTGTGTGCAAATGGCTTATGATTTGTTTCTGTAAACTGACATTTTCCATGACAAGCACCTGAAACCACAAACATTTTCATACGTACGAGCACTGGCTGCTTCACTTTCTACACTTTAAAGCCGCAAAAGCAACATCACACGAGAGTGACCAAAGAACTGATTCAGTGATGACTCAGTTTATCCATAGTGTGGGTATGATAAAGTCATCCTCCAACCCTTTAATGATTATTTGGGGGCCATACTTTACACCCAAGGAGTACTTTCCATGCATGAACAGGAAGACATTGACCTAATGATTTCCACCTCTATACCTGTTGGTTTGGAAGCCAATATTAAACCTTTGTTCCCACTACTAAATATAACAGACACCTCTGCTTCTACACCTCAGGTTCCGTGCCCTTAAAGCAAACCTCAACCCCCACAGCACTGTAAAGTCCTACATCCTTGAAATAAAGTATATTTGACTATACTCAAGCTAATTCTTAGTAAAATGTCCCACACAGGAAGCTGATTTCAGAAGCCACAGCACAAAATGTAATTTTCTCTTATATATTTTATAAAATGTATATTTTCTCTACAAAGCCATGTAGTTCTTTTAAAGATATACTGACACCAGAAATTAAACCTTTGTTTATATCTATCATAACGTTGTCTTTGTATGCTATTATTTTGCCTTTAAAGTATTTGCTTAAAGCTTTTACGTGATCTATCTTATGTGACCCCCCTGATCCTCTATTAGGGGGAGGGGCTGCCATATTTGTGAAGTAGTAGTCCCTTTAGCATTAGAAACCCTAACTGACAGACTGATGTGGAACGGTCAGGTTGGCAAAACAGTCAGGTTCAGGAACTTTAACTAACAATTACTTACAAAAACAGACATGGCCTGAACTAGGGGTAGGCAGAGTAGGCACGTGCCTAGGGCGCAAAGCTGGGGGGGCACCAGGCACGTACCTTCTCTGTCGCCTACCCCAAGTCTGGTTCCCTTCTCTTCCCGACTGCATTTTTTCACGCTTCTGCGCGCCAGCTTGAATTCGCGCACGCGGACGCGTGACGTACTATAGGTACATCAGCACGGCCTATAGGTAACTTTTAATGTACATTCATATTTTAAAAAGTAGTTTTTTATGGTCAGTATCACTTTAATGATAAATAAGCCCTAATATGGGTGTTTTGCATCAAGAACTTATTCTGCTTTAGCAGCCTGCACCACATACAGTGTGCTTCCAAAAGAATGTCAACCCATAGTGGTATTGCCTCCAGCAGGGGCATATTAATGCCTAGGCTAGCCTAAGCTATAGTCTACGGGCCCATTAGTGGAAGGGGCCCATGGGTTTTCTACTGAAATTTTTTTTTTTTCTAAAAAAAAAATTAACCAGGTCCGGGGCAAATGGAGCTTTAACTGTACTTGATTAGCGTATGCTTAGTGTCACTTATGCTTCAATATTTTTAAATATTTGTGTATTTTAGGGACACGGTCCCACACTGCTCCCTTGTGTAAGGAGGACTGCATCTTTGTTTTTGTGGCAGCGTGCTTTTCAGTTTTTATGTAATATTAAAAGTTACGTTTTAAAGGGGACCCGTTAACCAAAGAAATTATTCAAAATCCTATTTTATCACATTAGTCAAGCAAAATGAACTTTAATTACACTATATAAATTATTTGAATCTTGCTTCCTTCAGTCTGGGATTTCAAAATTATAGCAAGCATGCAGCAGCCATTTTGTTTTTAAGACAAACCTTGCATCATCTAAGAATCTTTCTGCACCAGAATGGGGGGCCCGATGTCCGTAGCTACACAATTAAGCGGTAATGAAAACAGGGGAATGTGGGGAGAGCAGTGACATCTAGGAAGTGCTGAATGGAAAGACAATATTTTATTGCCAGCTGAGATTTTTAAATGCGCTTTCAACAGCTATGAATGCTTTAATAAAAAATAGAAATTGGGTTTCATGTTTAATTTGTCAAGGACTTTTATTATACAGATTTTTGTGTCTGGGTGACAGGTCCACTTTAAGTAATGTAGAATATTTGATATCTGAACTGGTTAGCTGGAAGCTCAGAGGCAATGCAAGCCTTCTTTTTTGTATTTAGCTCTGATTGACTTCAGTTGTTTGTTTGATAAATTTTGTATATAAATACTAACCTGAAGATAAAACACAGAAAGTTACGTTTTGGGGTTCGCATTAATGCACAATTTAAGCACCGGCATCGGGTTGTCTCTCAGACTCAGTCCCGGGCAAGCAGCTAGCTAGAGCAAGGCACGGGGGTGGGGGCTCGAATAATTCGAAAGTTCAATTGCAGATCTATGCGGAATAATTATGCCGAATAATTCAAAAGTTAATTACAGATCTTTGCAGTTCTTTCAGCATGGTCTGAACCACGGTTTTTTTTCAAAAAAGCTGACTACCGTGTAAATACGCTAGTGTCATGTGCCATTGCCTAAGCTTTAAACCACTAGCATATTTACACGCTCTGTCCTAGAAGGGGGCCCCTGTGGAAAGTGTAGCCTAGGGGCCTCACATGTCTTTAATCCACCACTGGCCTCCAGCAGTGTGTCAATGCCATAATAAAGGCACAGTCATAATCCAGCAGTCATAACAAGAGCGTTATTGCCTCCAGTAACATGTCACATAATAGGTGAATTACTGACTCCAGCGATATGTCAATCTTCTAATGAGTTAATTAACTGCTAATAGCAGTATATTAGTATCATAGATTATTATTGCCTGCTGTACTGTGTATCCCTCAAGAACAATGCTGATACCTGATACAGTATATCTATTCTGCTATATATATAGACCAATAAATGGAGCTGATCCTGATATGACTAATGCAGAATACATCAGCTGTATATGCTATATAAATAAATAAGATTAATAATATCAGGGGTTCCTTATATGACTGGGGGCCCATACTGAAAGCTGTCACCGAGAGTATGCAGGCTTTAAGTTACAATCCTATCTGAAAAACATTTTTTTTCATGGCTTTTCTATATAACAATTAATTTGGCAGTGGATAGAATAAAAAAGTGGATATTGGGCACACCAGGAGGGCACTAAACAGTTTAAAGGAGAAGGAAAGCCATGGAGGCATTTTATTGCCAATAGATTAGCTGCAATAGTGCAAGCTAGAATGCTATATTTATTCTGTAGAATGTTTTACCATACCTGAGTAAAAAGCTCTAGAAACTCTCTGTTTGTTTAGAATAGGAGCTGCAGTATTAATGTGGTGTGACATCACTTCCTGCCTGAGTCTCTCCCTGCTCTGGGCTCAGATTACAGTAGAGAAGGGAGGGGGAGGGAAGAGGAGCAAACTGAGCATGCTCTTGCCCAGGGCAATGAGGTTTAAGTTGAAGGCAGGAAGTCTGATACAGAAGCCCATGAGTACACAATAGAAGGAAAGAAATGCTGTGTTTCTTTTGACAGGGGACTCAGAGCAACATTACTTTGGGGGTTTACTGTTATATTTAGATGGACCTTTCTGATAAGGCTTACTTAGTTTTAACCTTTCCTTTAAAAGACAAGCAGGCTATACGCATTGCATGTTTCTCAATCAGTGCAGCACTGTAAGTGTAAGAGTCAGTAAGATTGGACAGGGGAGAGAGAGATGGGGGATTACTGCTGGTATTACTGCACTTACTCAGTTGTTCTGCTGAGTAGGCAGCTATAAATAAGAGTTGACATTTTGCATTTCAGGTGCAAAGGCACTCGGGTATGTGTTGGGACTGGAGAGCAGGAGGCAGGCCTATGACAGGCATTAAAATGGTTTTCATCTTTAAATTAACTTTTAGCATGACGTAGAGTGAAAGTGAAATTCTGACACAATTTGCAATTGGTTTTCATGTTTTATTATTTGTGGTTTTTAAGTTATTTAGCTTTTTTTTTTAACAGCTCTCCAGTTTGCAATTTCAGTAATATAGTTGCTGGAGCCCAAATTACCCTAGCATCAACGTTCCCTAAGGATCATTAAAGGAATAGTTCAGTATAAAAATAAAAACTGGGTAAATAGATAGTCTGTGCAAAATAATAAAAATGTTTTCAATATAGTTACCAAAAATGTAATGTATAAAGGCTGGACTGACTGAATGACTAACATAATAGCCAGAACACTATGTCCTGCTTTGCAGCTCTCTTGGTTTCTACTGATTGGTTACCAGGCAGTAACTTGGGTCATAACTGTTGCGTTTGAATCTGAGCTGAATGCTGAGGATTCATTTCAAACTCACTGAACAGTTATGTCCCATGTGGCCCCCCTTCAAGTCACTGACTAACTCAGAGTTAAAGAGCTGAAAAGCAGGAAGTAGTGTTCTGGCTATTATGTTACACATCCAGTCACTCCAGCCTTTATACATTACATTTTTGGCTAACTAACTATATTATAAATGTTTTTTTTTTATTATGGACAGTCTATCTATTTACAATAAACCTGTAGTTTAGGGTCTACAAGTAGAAATTGATAACTCAGCACAAAAGGGAAGAGGCCCAGTGCACCGCCCTGAGCCCTCAGCACGGGGAGCAGACAAACTTACTGGTGTAACATACTGGGATAGCATAGAAAATATTTAGACCCCTCTTGACAGCTTTGAAACGTGATCTCCAAACGTGGCATACTTATAACTTATCGTGGATGGGTAGAATAGCAGCAACTAAAATGAATCTACTCCCACGACTCCTGTATTTTTTTGACACCCTGCCCTTAATGGTACCGAAATCAGCAATAGACAAATTACAAAGGGCGATCTTGAACTTTGTATGGGCAGGTAAGAGACATCGTATAGCACGTCATACATTATTTGCCCATCATACACAGGGAGGGCTAGCAATCCCTAACATGTCAAATTATTATAAAGCTGCACAACTTAAACAAGCGATGGACTGGGTTGATTGTGTTCCACGCACTAAGTGGGCGTCCTTGGAACTATCCCATTGTCATACCCCACATTTAGCATATTACTTATGGACTACACATAAGCCTCCTAACTACCCTACTCTGCTACGGCCGACGTTTCATACACTAACATTATGGCAACGAACATTGGCTAAACATAAACTTTTACCCTCGCCACCTCCACTGCTGCCTCTTTGGGGTGTTAAATATTGGGTATTGGAAAAATTGTTATATTCCAGTATTGAATATGTTTCATTTGTGCACTCATGACTTGTCATTCACACATTGGTTCCCATACTCCATTTGTTCACCAGGAAACATATGGAATGTCTTATGGGTAGGCTGGGGAAGGTGTATCTCACAGATTTTGAATAAATCCCTGAACAAAGAGAAGTTCGCTCTCACACTGGACACAGACACACACACAGACACACACACACACAGACACACACACAGACACACAATGACTCTCACATAATACAAACAAACACAAAACTTTTATACAACATATTGATACATACATATTATTTTGGTAGGCTGTCAATAGAGCATTTGACTGGCTAGGTATCTGTTAATTTGTGTGTATTTTCTGTAACACATTTTCTACACATTAAATATATTTAAATATCACCTTGGTGAGTTGTGTTTATCGACCATAGAACTTATACAAAGTATTTAAAAAGACAATAGTTTCTAACAGATGGCGAGCCTAGTCAGATTATAGACCTGGACACTAGACATATACACATTCTGTCAGCTTCAAAAGGGGACAGGAGGGTGTAGCTGAACTAAAGCTTCCAGATGTCTATATGAGTAAAAGAACCTAGAAGTATTTTGTGTAAGTATTACAGGCATTGACATAATTGCGGACGCAGTGAGAAAGATTCTGCTTTCCGGTGAGTATGGATTTTCTTGATAATTTGGCTAATAAGAGCAAATTCAAGTTTGATATCCCTCATAGTGTTATGTCTGATGCAGAGATATGGTCAGATCTGTGTACTCAATGTATGAATGCTAATGTGTTGGTAGAGAAAAAAGATATTTCATTTTCCAGATTGAAACATAAAATTCAGAATGTAATGCTATTAGTGAAAACGTTTAATACGTTAATGTGCTCAGAGAGGAAGGAAAATGATGCAGGAAAGATTACTACTCCATATAAGAGAGAAGTAGAATGTGACAGAGTTAGCAATGACTGTCTGGCGAAGGAAATTTCTAAGCATGAAATTAGACTGTCAGAGATACAGTCAGTTTTGCAAAGGAATAACCAGGTTTCAGTTATTACAAAGGAACAGAGATCCATGTTTGTTCCGGATCTCAATAATCCAGAATTAGACTATGACAGGGTAAAACTGCAATTAAAAATTAATAAACAGTTATTTAAAATTGTGAAAGAGATTCCACATTTCAACCCCAAGTTAAATGTCCTCATGATTTCTGATCTATTTGAATCTCATATAGAGAAATATGATTTAAGTGAGGAACAAAAGAACAAAGTGTTTAAACTTTGGGTGCCAATACAGATTTCCAATAGGTTATCAATACCAGTGACTGAGCCAGGGATTGATATAGACGGGAATCTAATATATGGCTCTAGAAGGGAGAGGCTTTTGCAACTTAATTATATAATTAATGGAGAAGAGTTTTTTAACACTGCACTACTTAATGATCTGAAGACCTCCATAGACGATGACCCCTTTGTGTTTATGGGTATATTTGAGCAAGCGTACAGGCTGGTTATGGGTATTGGTGAAGATCAAGTTCCTGAAGAAATGGTGAGAGTTTTTGTAAAGAAGTTTCAATACTTAGATACAGGAGCTGTTATCCGTGCTTCAATGTTTAACACTCTTACAGAAGCAGCCACTTACATTGATAAGTATAGGAGACATCTTGTACTGCAGAGCTCAGACCCCTCAAACAAGCATGTGATCAGGGAAATATGCCAGTTACATAAAGCCAAAACACAGAATTATAAATATTTTACTTGTAATTTCTGTCATCGTCTTGGGCATTATGAAAAACGATGTTATAGAATGAAACGTTTAAAACGGAAAATATATCATACTGATAAAAATTCTGGGCTGATAAATGAGAAAGTTCAGATCGAAGCAACTAGATGCACAGAATGGCCACTCCCAATGTCCCATAGACAGACTAGTCTGTCCTTACAAAGACCTAGGGCTGAAGACAAAAGGAGTTACTCTTTGTTAATGAAAACAAGGAATAATTACTGAATAGTGCTAGAGAAATGTTAGTACTTATTCTTTAAAGGTTTGAGAAAGTGTGAGTAAATAAATATGATTGGATACAATTTTTAAGAAAGTAATATTTACATGGAAATATGCAGTAATGATCGTAATGTTTTTTACTATATAGCAGGAAAAGTAAAGTTTAATATGTATTAACAGTTTTATACTATAGAATATCTTTGACTCCCAACTCCCTCTTTAGACAAATGCCAGGTTAAGATTATTAAATAGCTATTTTGTCAGTGGAATTATAAATATCAATATTGTATCATGATTTATTGTCTATCTTAAACTGTATCTATATGCAGTATGGGTTCTGTAGAGCTATATTTTGTATATAGCCTAAACATTAGAAGGTAACTTTTTATAATTTATAACCAAATGTTGTATTGGTTACAAGAAAGACTGGGAAGATTTAAAGGAAATCCAGTGATCAAGTTGAGAATGATTTTTTGTAAGTTTCAAATCAATTTGGTGCATTGTGGCACCAGCACTGTTTTCATGTCTGGATTCCAATCTACCCACCCCCATCCTTGGGTGTCATGTTATGGTTTTTTTTTAACCAGAACAAAGAGGATATTTTGCTTCCACTGATCTAAATATCTTAAATAGTAATATCCATAGAAGTTCAAGTGGGACTGATGTTGATGTTTCATAATCAAATCAGGTTCACAAATGTTTAGATGTTGACTTGGTTTTTCCCAAATTATAAATATATACATTGAATATTCTAAATTGTAAGATTTGGATCTAAAGGCACACTGGTAATACTCAGGTTACACCACTGAGTGATTTACATAACTGTTCAACCAGAACATGGTGTTTATGTAATGAACATATGCCTACAGTATAAAAGGGGGGCAGATAGACAAATCTTATTTCCTAAATACTGCATTATATTTCCATGTAAATTTCTAATAAATTTAGGGACACTAATTACAATGATTTTTTTTTTTGGTATATTTTCCAATGATGCAATTATTTCACTTACCTTTGCTGAATAAGTACAGAGCTAAAAGATTAAATACATCCTATTATATAATGGGATTAGTATGTTTCAAATATTTTCACATTTTAACAGAAAAAGACAAATTTAAGTGTGAGGCAGGAAGCATGGGAACAAAAGCATGTACTATTGGGATTCACAAGAAAGTAAAGGCTAAAGTTTAGACCCTGAGTGATTTGTAACAGGACATATACATGCTAAAAAGGTATATTTCATAAAGTACTGAAAAAATTTGAGACCAGTAACTTTTTGTTTTTTAAATTAAATGTGCTTTAACTTGTTTATGATTATTGTAGGATATGGATTCCTTTTCCACATTAAAGCATCATGGATAACGAGGATATAAAGGAGAAGCTTTCTTGTAGTACATAAAGGGGGAAAGCATGCATAATATGTAGATTTGTGTGAAAATAATTTTTGCATTGGAAAATGTAAAGGCTAACATGAGCATGTTTGCATGATAGTAATGTAATAATCTCTAACATCAACTAATTTGGTCTTAGTTGACTACACTATGCATAACTTTTATTTTTTTAGGTGCACATACGGAAATCCTGCGCAGGTCAATGAATTGGCAATTTTTTAAACATACATGATAACGTACGTGTTGATATGATCAGGTTAAGGAAAAGGAATTGAAAGAGTACTCTATATACATCTTATAAACCTTTGATAGTTTGGATTATTATATGACCTGGCCAGTCATGTGATAAAATATTTGAAACTGTCAAAGATATATTGTAAGATGTATATGTTTAATAACCATGGAAGTGATGAATATGGATCCATTTTATTATTAATAATAACTTTTTCTTTGAAAGATTATGAACTGTAAATATATAAGTTTAGGTTTGGTTAATCCTATTGTTGTGATATATGAATTCAAGCTCATAATTGTCTTTTATTCATAACAGGGAAAAAGTAATGTCCGTGAACCTTGTTCTGACATTGTCAGAAATTTAACTTATAGTACCATACTACTGTAGTATTAATATCATAGTAGTCAAAACCTTGAACTCGTTTCCTGCAGAGATGAGTAGTTCAGCAAGGGATTAGATCATTTAAGTACCAAATGTATCTAGAAAGATAGGTTTATAGAAATGTCATCCTTGAGGTATATTTCTAAGATTATGAAAAAAAATTTTTTTTTCCATAATCATCTTTGTCTCGATTGTATTTCTTTGTTTTGATATCCATAATATCTGCTTCTCATTGTTTTGATTTTTGTTTCCATCTGTTTGTTTAGGGATATAAAATCGACATGTTCCTTATGGGCATCCACCGCTATTCGTAAGAAGTCTAGTTCTTTCTTCAATTCTATATGCATCCCACTCTATTTTTCATCTATCAAGCCCATCAGTTTTAGGGAACAATCTGAAAGTACAGTATTCCATTTGGCCATAAATTCTTCGCTCAAAGATGTGAGGAATTTCTTTATTCTTAGCCCTCTAGGGATCATATCTAATGATATATATTTTTCAAATGAAGCCAATTCCCACCAAACTCTTAGTTCCTCTTTTGATAGGTTCTCATATCTGAAAGGGTCTAAACAGCGAGTACGATGTATCCTGTTATTTCTCCGCATTAATCCGCACAGTATGCATCTCTATGCATTCTTTCCCTAGCATTTCTCTTTATTGAATCTCCTCGCTAGTCTCTTCAAAAAAGATATTTTCTATGCTATCCCTGTATGTGACACCACTATTATTTTATATAGGTCAACTGTGCACACAAGTTTATAATGTGCATACGAAAGAATTATTTAGCCTACCCCTAGTTCCAGCCCTGGCATGGATTGATGTTTTCCCTGTAGTAAAAGTATAATATTTTCTCATGTTACAGAATGCAGTCAATATTTCCTATAGCAACTAAAAAAACATATTTACTTCTTGTAACGCTTGTGTCGAAAAACCCATGTGTCAGTGTTGTACTCATTTTGCAGGTGTTTTTTACATACTTTTCAAATCTGCAAGGTCCATAAAACAAAATAGCTTTGGCATGGCCATGGGAAAAATCACATTAAGAATGTGTTTATATAAAATAGTGTTACTGAGTGTCTGGGACACATTCATCCAAGTCTGAAAAATATTGTTTCCCATATTATTATGTGTATCTCTTTCCTGCTACTGCACTTTTTCATGCTACTGGAGTGCTGTGTTTCTGCTGCATGAGGGAGCAGGTACTGGTGTGCCACCTTTCTGGATTTGACTCAGACAGCCCGGTTTTCATATTTTTAAACAAGGAAAACTGGACAGGATCTCCCTTGATTGACATCATCGCTGATCACCAGGTCATAGCCATGTCACTGGCCTGCCCCTCTGATGTCATTGCTCTGCCCAATGCCCGGATAATGGGCCAAAGAAAGGTGGCAAACCTAAGCGTGCCTCCATTCCGGGTCAGGACAGACTAGGCTGTCATACCCCTCCCTGGGAACTTCTCGGATTCATGGAGAAAAGGTTTATAGGTTTATTCCCAGGACACTTGTTCCTTTACATTCCTCTCAAATGTCCTGTTTTCTGTGGGACAGTCCCAATTTTGACAGCTCAGCCCACAGTGCGGATTTATTACTGAAATGACCCGACTTTCTCTTTGATCTCATTCATTGACTCCAGAAAAAGATAAAAAATTAAAATAAGAGGCTTTTTTTGGCATAGAGCCTGGAAAAGACAGCAGCTGCAAGATAAGCAGGTCTCTTGGGAGAACTGAGACTAGCAGTTTAGAAGGCAATTTACTTTCATTAGCAAAACTGTTATAACACGTAAAACATTGCACGAAGAACTTTGCCCTGAGAAGGACCCCCTTTCCTTCCACACCCTATAAAAAAAATCACTCGCTGGGAATGGCAAAGGTTAGCCGTGTTAGACAAATAAAACTTAAAATTACCCTGATAAATGCTTCCCTACCATTTCAAAACACAATACATTCAGCTTTTTTTATAAAAATTTTTTATTAGTATATTAGAGATAACTTTCTTTGCAACTAGGGAACACTATCAAGAGGTTTTACGTTTTGCCCCTTAAATAAATCATCCCCTGAATATTATTGGGGGAATGTAATATATTTTGCGGAAAAAGCATTCTTAAAGATCTTTGTGAACATTACCGACGATGTTTGTGTCCTTTTCGACTGATTACAGACCTCGACGATTTCCTGCCAAAGTTTGCTGCGCAGTGCATATTCTTCAACAAAATATTTAATGAAACTCCAGAGCAGTTGTTAACGCTAACCTTTGCTTAACGATGTAATATTCGCCAGCAAACTTTGTACATTGTGAGCATCGCTAAACATTCGCAAAAACACAATTTTAAACATTGCTTGTCATTTTTAATTACATTCCCTTTATCAGTCTGTTGTCCTGTGCAGTTTGAAATACGATTCAATGCTAATGCTGTAAACAAGTAGATTCAGTAACTAATTCTTCAATTTACATAAAGGGATGGCTGTTCCCTAGGCAACAGTCAGGAGTCAGCAGACATATAAAAGATGCTGAAAATGCTAATGAGATTATATGTGATCCAGGCGAGGGCTATCACACGATAAGATTTATGTTGCAACACAGTCATTCATTTTAATACTCCCTGCATATAAATTATAGCACTTTATACTTATCAAGTATTTTTCTGATGCAGTGTTGACTAAAGCAGTGCAGCCACTAAATGATGTTGCCCAGACCTGCCCTAAGGCCTGGGAGCCCTCTAAATGTCCTTGCATGTATACATTTTTAAATATAAATATTATGACTATAAAAGGAAAATAGTTTTACGAATAAGGCACAATTCAAGATATTTTCTTACCTGCAATGCAATATTCTTTTCCAGCATTTCAGTGGAACTGTACAAAATGTAGAGCCAGATACTGGAGGTGAAAAGGTATGTACTAGTTCCTCAACTGCATGGAAATGGGGGCAATCGGGGTCACTAGACTAAATGTTAGTACAGGTATGGGACCTGATATCCAAAATGCTCAGAACCTGGGGTTTTCCAGATAATGGATCTTTCTGTAATTTGGATCTTCATACCTTAAATCTACTAAAAAGCACTTAAACATGAATTAAAACCAATAGGTTGGTTCTGCTTCCAATAAGGATTAATTATATCTTAGTTGGGATCAAGTACAAGCTACTGTTTTACTATTACAAAGAAAAAGGAAATCGTTAAAAAAAATTTGGATTATTTGGATAAAATGGAGTCGATTGGAGACTGCCTTACTGTAATTTGGAGTTTTCTCGATAACGGATTCCATAACTTTACAATATTAGGCATATTTAGCAAGGGTCGAATTGAAATTCGAAAATTTTAATTTTTTAATGGTCAAAACTGTCAAATTCGACTAGGGAGTTATTGAAGTTTGCTTTCTGCTTTCTGGATAACAGGTTTCCGGAAAATGCATCCCATACCTGTATACAATGTCCACCCCATCTACAACCAGAAATCAAACATTAAGGTACAGGTTATACTTATCATTGGTTTTCCTTCCAAAATTAGCCAACCATAAGGATTTTACTCACATTTTTGCAGTGGATTAAAAGGAATGCACTTAAATTGAATTAAGTCAACATTTCAGTTCCCTTGTAAAGACACACAAATCTGGAAAGCAATATATTTTATTACAAACTTTGCAACACAGGAAGCCTTTACACCATGAATCAGAATGTTTAGACAAGGTAGGTTAATGTGGTGAACACACACCAAGATCAAAAAGGTAACAAAGCTTTGAAGAAAGATGGCCTGCTACTTTATCATAATCTTAGAGGAGCCTGTTTTGCTTACAGGCCAAGGTCTGGCAAAAGACACTGATAACAAGTCACTCCTTTGTTGACAAGATGTTAATGGGCTTGATCTGAATTTTTCATCTAAATTTTAAAAACAGGAAAAAAAGACTTTTATGTTGTATGCCCAACCAGGGAAGTTGCTTATCATTTCCCAACTAAAGTATAAACCGGTTTTACAGCACTTGGTGAGTTAGCTTCAACCTATAGGGAATTTCTATTAAAAAGGAAATTTTAAGGGTGAAACTGGGTTTCCTTCACAGGATTCCTCCTCCTAAAAGCTATCAAGACCTAAATACTTACATGAAGGTTAATTGGATCCTGGTGAAAATGGACTCTAGTATGTATTGTGTGAATGTGATAGGGAAATTAGATTGTAAACTCTACTAGGGCAGGGATGGATTACTATAACAAGTATAACAAAAATGTATATTTACCAGATGTAGAGTTTTCACTGGCCTGTGATGTCACCCTGATCTCACTTTCTGGATCTTTAAAACACACTGGTTCTTTTCTTTTTAGTTGGAGAATGAGTCTTTTTATAGTTAAGAGTCTCCAAGTAGTTTTAGATTTCTTTCAGATGTAGAGTTTTTCTTCTTCAGTCAGCCCTCCTTTTCTTATCCTTTTTTGTTTCTTTTTAATTCTTTCTTTCTTTTTTTCTTTTCTTCCTCTTTTAGTATCCCAGTGTCTCCTAATTTATCCCTCCTTTCTGTCTAAAACTCAACCCCTGGGATTAATCAATTAACCAATTGGAATTGAAGGGTAGTCTCCAATAAGTTAAACTATCACCATTTAATCTAAATATTTTGTAAAATGTCAATCATTGACCCCTGGGCATGATGTCCTACACTACCTGTAGATGGCACTATTGCCTCAAACATTGTGACCTAAAAATATCTAAAAAATACATAATAGCCTTTGACCTCCTTAGTCTGGTGTTAAACATTACTCTTGACATTGTCTGAGACTGAAACAATACTTTATGATTCCTTAATACTTTTGGTACATATACTTGTGAAAACACTAGCCATTCAAAATTGGTCTGGTCTTTGATTAATTATTACCCTCTCAAACAGGTGTGCTCTATACTGTGGATAGTTTGTAAAATCCTTCAAGGTGTTCTCATCTTATTCACACAGACACCAAGGATTATACAACCTTTGAGATTTGCTTTAAGCACAAAGGTTATACACCTGTGTTAGGAGTCTGATAAAACATCCTTTTCAGAACAGAAGTTTCTTACCAACTAAACGTTAATTTATATAAAACAAAATATAACATTCATTACTCAACACTATATGATTAATCAAATATGCATAATATCAATCATGAATATGTATTCTATTGAGTAAAATAATCATACGTTATCATTAATAAACCTGAATATTGTTATAGTTAATATTCATCGTATTTGAAAATCCGACATAGTGAAACGTCTTCAATGATTACTCAGCAAGTCCAGTTGTTTTAGAATTACTTATACTAGATATACCATGACCTGGAAGAAAATCTTCATAGTCATTGGTCTCAGTCATACTGCCATAGACCCAAGATTATCTTGCTTTACCTATCTAACGGACCTTCAAGCAGGACTTTGAGGAGGATCTAGGGGAACATTCTCCCCAAATCTATACCAAAGTAACTTTCAGTCTGGGCTCCTTGATAATGCCCAAGGCTCTCCCAGTTTGGGAAACAGACAACCTAACAGCTTGGGAATCAGTGGTGTAAAGAGCTGCATAAGAGTGTTGGTGCAATATATTGCAAATCAAGGATAGGAGAGAAGGTAGTTCTATGCAAGGTATGAAGTGCATTTGTAGGTTCTGAAATTTCAATGGAAAACCTATGGCGATACAAAGTGCTGCAGCACTGTGGGCCCTATAAAAACTATAAAAAGGCATGATGCTCTTCTAGATTCTCCACGGATTGTTTTACAAGAGAAGTGCGTCTTATTATCTCAGTAGCAGACGTAGAATTTAATTGGATCGGCTGGAAACATGAGTTGGCCAACAATCGATACAGGAACCGGAATCATAAAACAGAGAACTTAAAATTACAGGCGCTGGTTCTGTCTGGAAAGAGAAGTCACAAATTCAGCTATATTTGTTGAAGGGAAAGGCAGAGAGAGCAGATTGTTTTGTTTCACAGAATGGATGAAAAATATTGCTGATATTGCAGAGCAGAGGTTCTTAAAATACTGGTCTGTCCCAGGGGGCAGTTTTAATGTTATTTAGGATTATATAGGATGACAAGGGGGCAAATGTTTTTTTTGCTGTCTTACAACTCAAGGATGTCTGGTCTAAGCTTATTTTCTTAAATCTATAAATCTATAAGCTATCTATGCAGTAAGGAAGGGGGTGACCAAATGTCTTCTGAAAACTTAAATGTGGGACTTCATGTGTACTGTCTCATCTCTTACAAAATGCTGATGGGGATCAATACAGGGGTGCTGAAGTAGCCAGTAAAGCCTGTTGTGAATGGGGAGTGCTGCAGTGAATTAGGCATTGAGTGAATCTGTGCTCTGGGGCTCATGATGTGGTGCTGTAGTAAATTAGAGAGCGTGAAGCAATACTGTACTCAGGGCACAAATGTGGGGTGCTGCAGTAAGTATGGTGTGTCTTTAATTCAGTGTCTTTGGGGTTGTCTGACAAACTGTCTGCGGCCCCAGTCTACAAAATGTTGTGCCATTTCTCTTTAGGCCAGTCAATGTGTTCTTTGGCAAAGAAGCTCTTCAGCACATCTTTTTTTCAACAATGGGACTCTGCGGGGGCTTATTGCCGATACCTTAGCTTCACGTAGGCGTCTTCTAATTGTAACAGTATCACAGGTAACTTTACACCTTCTTTCATCTTCCTGGAGTTGATCATTGGCTGTTCTTCTATCCATACCAATGGTAGTTTTCCATTTTCTTCTACGTCTTTCAGGTTTTGGTTTCCATTTTAAAGCATTTGAGGTCATTTTAGTTGATCAGCCTATAATTTTCTGCACTTCTTTATATGTTTTCCCCTCTCCAATCAACTTTTTAATCAAAGTACCCTGTTCAGTGGAGTAAATATATATTACTGGGCCCCACAGCAAATTTATTTTTTTAGGGCCCCCAAATATCCAGAGGTTGTCCTGTTCACCCAATATATATTGACTTTGCTCATCAATTAGGGCCTTGTGGGGCCCCCATACCTCCTCGCCCCCCCTGCAGCCGCAGGGTCTGCTTCTTCCATAGTTACGCCACTGACTATTCTTCTGAACAATGTGAGAAATGCACTATAACCAGCAGCACAATATTTGCTCCTTCCATCCTTAAATAAGGGCCCCAATTGACTCCTGTTTTTTCATAGAATGAATGAGCTCACTAATTGACCTCCACACTGCTATTATTTGGAACAAGCTATTATATTGAACACTGTTAGGGGCAGATATACTAAGCTCGAGTGAATTTTCGAAGTCCAAAAAGTTCGAATTTCGAAGTAATTTTTTGGATACTTTGACCATCGAATAGGATACTACGACTTTGAATTTACTTTGATTCAAAGTAAAAATCGTTCGAATATTGGACCATTTGATAATCGAAGTACTGTCTCTTTAAAAATCCTTTGATTTCAATACTTCGCCAAATTAAAGCTACCGAATTGCTATATTAACCTATGGGGACCTTCTAGTACATTTTCTAAAGTTTTTGGCATCGAACAACAATCCTTTGATCGATTGCTAAAAATCTTTCGATTCAAAGGATTTTTATTCGATCTATCGAATGCTATTTTAGCACTAAATCCTTCGAATTCGATATTCAAAGGATTTCAATTTGATGGTCGAATTTTGAGGGTTTTAACCCCTCGAAATTCGACCCTTGATAAATCTGCCCTTAGTATTTGGAACAAGCCCCAATTAATGATTCAATGACACCGAATCAGCAGCATGTCATGGCTGTTGGTTTTCTATTACTCTACTACACCTTCTAGTACATTTTTTGCCATGTAGAAATATAATTTCTACCAAAAAAAGTGATCGATCAGGTTAGTGATGTTGGACTGCTATTATTCTGAACACAACTGTATTTGTATTAAAAAATTAGCACAGGACCACTGGTGAGATCACTGGACTGGGTTCATTAATCCATATCGTTATGATGCTGGGGTCAGCACAAAATTAATTATTAAAGCAAAATATATATATAAAAAAAAACCTTGATTCTTTAAGGTACACAATCACACTTTCATGTGTGCGCTTAACATTAACTAGACAGAAAAAAAAATGTACTGAAGATTGAAGAGCAGAATTTTGAGGTGGGATGCGTTTGGTTATGGAGAATCACTTTAGGGCTTTTGCAGCCCCGATGGGCCCCCCAGCCGACCCTACCCTTAGGTATCCACTGCCTCTTATGAATACTGTACAGACGGGCCACTTGGAATTCTTTACTATAATGCAGTTCATTACCTCTACCAGTAAATTTGTCATTTAAATTAGAATGTGCCTGAAGTGATGACAGCTTGATGAGGAATAGGCATAGCTGAGGTTGCATCAAAGGGAAACTTAGTAGATGTTTGTTTTACAGTCTAGTGAGCAGAGTTTGTTTCCTTACCCAGTCGTCTGATTTTTAATAGGAGTACACACAAAGTTTTTTACCAGATATTTTTTATATGGGAGTATTGTTTTAACATGTAGCAAGGGAAACCTTTTATATGCTGTATGGAGTCCACCATTGTTGCTTGTAGACTACATGTATGAGCCCTTATGAATATAGAGTTAAACAAATGTATTGTGTTTTTATAACTTGGCGTTTTACAACACAATCCATTAAAAGGAGAACTAACCCCTACAAATGAATAGGGCTAAAAATGCCATATTTTATATAATGAACTTATCGCACGAGGCTAAAGTTTCAGCTTGTCAATAGCAGCAATGATCCAGGACTTCAAACTTGTCACAGGGGGTCACCATCTTGGAAAGTGTCTGTGACACTCACATGCTCAGTGGGCTTTGAGTAGCTGTTGAGAAGCTAAGCTTAGGGCTCGTCACTAATTATCCAGCAGAAAATTAGGTTTGTCTGTAATATAAGCTGATGCTACAGGGCTGATTATTAAATTCTGATACTAATTGCACTGGTTTCTGTGCTGCCATGTAGTAATTATCTGTATTAATTACTAATCAGCCTTATATTGTGACATTTCTATTCTATGTGTACTGTATATTGTGAGTGGGTCCCTAAGCTCAGTAAGTGACAGCAGCACAGAGCATGTGCAGTGAATCAGCAGAAAAGAAGATGGGGAGCTACTGGGGCATCTTTGGAGACACAGATCTTCACTGCTAAAGGGCTGTGGTTGCCTTGGGCTGGTACAGAAGCACAAAACATAATGTACAACATTTCTAGCTACTTCTTTAGTTAAGCTTTAGTTCTCCTTTAAACCTATGTAAATCTATCTTTTACGTGAGCGTTTTTCCTGCTGTTTGGGTTTGATGTGGTGAGATGTGAGTAGTACACACACACAAGTGTGGGAGGAAATCTGCACAGACCTGGGGAGAACTTTAAGACTTCTGGCTGGAATTAAACCTAGAACCCCAGGCCCAGCTCTGCGTAAGAGCCATGAGAAACCACTACCCCCACTGTTACTGCTAATCTGTTGTATTGAAGAAAATTATTTTTAAAATAGGAATTTTTTTTTTTTAATTTTTTTTTGTGTAAATACAAGCAAAAAAAAAAAAAACCCTGAAAAACACTCAAAGGGGGTTATTTATTAAAGTCCGACTTAAGTGTGAACAAAAAAGTACTCCAACAAAAACCTGACGAGTTCATGTAGAAGTCAATGGCACATGTCCCGTTTACAATTCAAAGATATCATGATCTGCGCTGGGTTTCGTACAATAATTCGAAGAATTTGTTGTTTTTCGGGCTTCAAATCCGAAAAAAATGGTACAATTCAGATTTTTTTACAATTTTTACAATTTCATTTTTTCCAGCACCAGACTTTTTCAAGTAACATTTTTGATAAACACGGTAAAAACGCGCACGGGAGTTTTGTCAAAGTGGTTTTAAGAAATTAGTGAGAAATTTCAGATTTTAGTAAATAACCCCCGAAAAAATTGAATAAAAGAAAGATTTCAACTACATGACCTTGACAGTAGAGTGCTGCAGCGGGTCCAGTACCCGTGGGTTACCCGCAAAAAACTGCGGTACCCTGCGGGTTGCTGGTAAAGTTCCAGGGTGCAGGTATACACGCGGGTTGGCAGTTCTGAGGGTCAGCTGCGAGTCTTCTCAATAGCGATTTTCATTCCTTTTTTCTGATCACGTCTACTTTTGATTATGTCTAGGGATGGGCGAATTTTGTCGCCTCGTTTCGCCAAAAAAATGATGCACATAGACTTGTATGGCGGCGTGCATCAAAAAAAAAAAAAAGACGCGCGTCAAAACAATTTCTCCGCGCGACAGTTTTTTTGACGCCCATAGACTTTAATTGGCGAAACAAAACAGGTCAAATTCGCCCATCCCTAATTATGTCACTTCCGGTTTACAATGACAGCACTTCCTGTTTTACTCATCTTTTCTAACTATGGCTTCTTCCAATGATGTCACTTCCAGGTTTGCAATAACAGCACATCCTGATTCTTGATGGTCACTGGGTCGTGGGTCCGGATAAGGTACTTGTGGGTCGGGTTGCGGGTCCAAAGTGTAAGAATGCTGGTTGCGGGTCCGGTTTGCGGGTACGGGTCAGGTATGGGTTAAAAAATTGGACCCGTGCAGGACTCTACTTGACAGCTTTTAGATTTTCTTGGTATAATATAATTAGTATAATCCATAATTTTTACTGTTAAAAAATGTCTAATTCTAAGCAACTTTTCAATTGGCCTTCATTACTTATTTTCTATAGTTTTTGAATTATTTGTCTTCTTCAGACTCTTTCCAGTTTTGTTGATGGGGTCTACAAATGTATTGTTATTGCTACTTTTTATTACTCATCTTTCTATTCGGGTCCTCTACTGTTCATATTCAAATCAATGCTTGGTTGCTAGGGTAATTTGGATCCTAGCAATTAGATTGCTGAAATTCCAAACTGGAGAACTGCTGAATAAAAAGCTAAATAACTAAAAAATGAAAACCATTTGCAGATTGTCTCAGAATATCACTTTCTACATCCTACTAAAACTAATCTAAAGGCGAACAACCCCTTCTATGCAACACAGTGTGTACTATGGATGCCAGGTTATTTTGGTAACATCTCAAATTCCTTGTATTGGATTTGTGATGAAGCAAAAGCAGTTGTATAATATACTTTCTTTCAGTACTCACATAGGGTGTGCAAATCCCCTCAGGGAAATTCTGACTTCTACTAAGGCTAAAGAATCAAAGCATCAGTGTTCCGTCTGGCTCTGTGACATGCATGGATTAAATGCATGACTTGTAACTGTAGCTCTGTAAAAAAAAATATCATGATAACAATACAATGACATGAGAAATGAATGGATTTATTGAAATGTGAGTGTTCCCATTGCATATTTTTGATCTATAGCAGCACAAAAGCAGCTGTTTGAGGCTTGATATCCATTGCCGGTGTACAGTACATTATTATTTTGGCATTTGAAGGCACTGTAATGAATTAAAAAGTAACAGAGTAATATTTGGCAGTTTAAGGGCAATCTTTATAGGTACCCTATTCATATTTAGTGATTAGCAGCTCATAGATAGTCCCTGAAAAGTATGTTGGCATAACGTAGGCAGAATTCTCCCTAAACTAGTGTTAATTCAAGGGATTCTTTGAGTCCATTTGGTAACCAGTTAGTCAAAGCAAGCTGAACCGTTATATTGGTGCAAGCTGCAAAGAGCATGTACAGACCTTTGAGAACAACTTTTAAATGTGCACAGTTTTGCACTTGAAATGTTCAATGAGCCCAATCCTACACTGATCCCTTGTAATTACCAACTAACGACTTATATCCCTTAATGACGCTTCAGTTGGCAAAGATTTCACCCATGGGGATCCAGATATTTTTACACTGTGTAGCTTGGTACAGGAACTCTTCACCTGATCCCTGATGCACATCTTCCCAATCTCTTGCAAGGCCATAGTTCACCCATGTTCGCTTACAGTTCTCCGCTGAAGACCATTCAATGAACTTAGAACCCTGTTAAGCAGGAAAAAAATATTATCACTTTGTTGTCCCTAAACCAAGAATAACAAATGCCCCTGGCCCTGGATAAAGGGGTAGTTGTTAGCTAGATAAGCCAATGCTTATAATAGCTACTTGATACCTGATTATTGCCCATGGAAATGGAATTGATTCATTTTAAGTAAAATCACCTTGAAACATTTCAGATACCACAGCATTAAAATATAAGTCAAAATCCGCAGAAATATATTAGAAAAAAAATTAAAAAAAAGCAAAACAAAGGAA
The DNA here is from genome assembly GCA_038501925.1 of Xenopus petersii. Classification (NCBI taxonomy): domain Eukaryota; kingdom Metazoa; phylum Chordata; class Amphibia; order Anura; family Pipidae; genus Xenopus; species Xenopus petersii. The sequence continues at coordinate 101,570,980 of CM076685.1, read as the reverse complement.
TATACAATGAAATTGTAAAAACATTAATATGTATAATCTTTCACCATCATAATTCACAATATTATAAATAATACATCCTTTTTAATTGGAAATCACAGGGTGGATCAGTTAACATAATGGTGGTAGCACCCACCAAAAAACAAATGGTTGGTGCTCACTGTAGGGACATCACTCATATGTGAAAAATTTACATCATATTAAAACATACTATTATATCCATATGTCACCTCTTCCTACCCTGTGTTCAACAGCCCCCCACATACATGATTAAACACCTTAGGGGCCCAAAAAACAATTTCCAAATGCTAAGAAACCCCCAGAACAAATCCTACCAGGCTCACATCACGTCCCACGGGTAGCATAGGACAGGCAAAGTATGGCACACACAGGGAGCATAGGGAAGGCAGAGTATGGCACACACAGGGCACGCAGAGTATGGCACACACAGGGATCATAGGGTACACAGAGTATGGCACACATAAGGAGCATAGGGCAGGCAGAGTATGGCACACACAGGAAGCATAGGGAAGGCAGAATATGGCACACACAGGGAGCATAGGGAAGGCAGATTATGGCAAACACAGGGAGCATAGGGAAGGCAGAGTATGGCAAACACAGGGAGCATAGGGAAAGCACAGTATGGCACACATAGGGATCATAGGGTACGCAGAGTATGGCACACACAAGGAGCATAGGGCAGGCAGAGTATGGCACACACAGGAAGCATAGGGAAGGCAGAATATGGCACTCACAGGAAGCATAGGCAAGGCAGAATATGGCACACACAGGAAGCATAGGGTACACAGAGTATGGCAAATACAGGGTTTTAGTGGTGTTAACAATAGAGGTGTTACAAGTGTGAACAATGCAGGCGGGGATTAAAGATGTGAACAATGCAGGAGTTTACAGTCTGAATTTGAGAGTTAAATAATGCAGGGGCCAATTTATTTCAGTACAGATACCTTTAAACGTACACAAGGGAAGCAGTCACAGCAGGCAGACATTCATATGGGGGTTACTGGCCTGCCAGTTAGAAAGCACTGCTCGAAGATATTGGATAGTCATATACTTACCACTTCATCTTGGTTTTATCATTGTTTTAATGTTTTGCATTTACTGTATATAGAAAATACAGTATAGGAGATTCTGTCTTTTTAAGACCTTTTTCCGTTTTTTTTCCCTGTGTCTTCTATTTGCTCTTTTTTATTTAAATACCTACTTCCTGTGATGCAGATCCTGCATACAATTCATTTTCCTTTCCTTTAAGGCACAAAATGTGTACGGCACATTATGATGCTGATGATTTTAATGTAGCTATCAATTAAAATATTGTAATACTATTTTTCAAAGCCATTGAGAAAATGGTAACCACGTCACAGAAGGAAAAGGGATGCACATGTACGATAGTTATGCAGTATACACTCCAACATAGTGCTACTCACTATACACAATTCTATATACACTGACATTTTCAGATGGCCTGCAGCTGGCTTGCCATTTTTCTACATAGTATTTCGTCCATACCTGCTCAGAGCCAAAGTACCACATGGCCTGGACATCTTGATGCTCCACCAAGTACTTGGCTAGGTGATCTCGTCCTCCTGTGAGAAGGTTCACAACTCCTCCAGGAAGGTCTGATGTATCAAACACCTATAACGTATGAACAAGAACATAACTGTATAAAACCTCATTATTTTACAAGCACTAAATGCTAACTGCCACTTATCTAGCAAGGGTGGCAGCAATAAAACAGTTTTTCCCTTGCTAGCACATTAATAGTCTTACATTTGTTGCATCTAGGAACAATAACCTCCCCCCAATAAATTCTGACTATTGGTAACAATTACCTGGTAGAAATCTAAGGCTGACAGAGGAAACTTCTCGCTTGGTATCATAATCACGGCATTTCCACGCACAATAGCTGGAGCAAAGAGGCTGACAAAACTCAGGAGAGGATATTCATCTGGGCAAGTAATGCCCACCACACCAACAGGTTCCCGAATCATAACAGTTGCCCCATACAGTAAGGTTTCCTATGAACAGATAGAATTCAGCATGATTAAACTGAGTATCTATGACCAGACACTCCATTCATTTTTCTCGTCACAATAAATAACACCTACATAGACCTTTTTGTGTAGGAATGGGCTGCGAGGCTGCACTTCATCAAAAACTCTTTTTGATCAAAGTTTATGTTTTTTCATATTGTTTTCGAGTCTGATACTAGTTCTTACCTGTACAATGCCTCCATATTTGTCACAATATGCTCCCCAGTAAAACAACCTTTGGATGCTCAGATCTACTTCCAGCAAAGCCTTCTCCTTGGATTGCCCTGTCAGGGTGCTCAGTCTCTGTGCCACCTCGTCCCTTCGTAGCTCAAGGTTTTCAGCCATGTAGTACACAATCTGTGCTCTGTTGTGTGCTGCCCTTTTCCCCCACCTAGTAAAATATGGAGAGCTGCAGTCTCAAGTAGTTTTCCCATTTCTGTTAAAGGAGAAGGAAAGCTACCAAAGCAGTTTATTGCCAATAGATAAGCCACAATAGTGCAAGCTATAACACTACATTTATTTTGTAGAATGCTTTACCATACCCACGTAAACAGCTTTAGAAAATCTCTCTGTTTGAGGATAGCAGCTGCCATATTAGCTTGGTGTGACATCACTTCCTGCCTGAGTCTCCCTGCTTGCTCATAGCACTTTGCTCAGATTAAAGCAGGGAGGGGAGGAGGGAGGGGGAGAGAGAAGCAAACTGAGCATGCTCAAGCCCTGCCCTGGAGGTTTATGTTGAAAACAGGAAGTCTGATACAGAAACCCATGTATACACAATAGAAGGAAAGAAATGCTGTGTTTCTTTTGACAGAGGACTCAGAGCAGCATTACTTTGAGGGTTTACTGGTGTATTTATATATACCGTTCTGATAAAGCTTACTTAATTTTAGCCTTTCCTTCTTCATTAATGACCAATTTGATCGAGCAACCCGATCAGTGTATGTAAGAGGGTCAACAATCTGACCAGTTTCTCATAAATATACAGTTAGATGGGTCTTTGCAATCTTGTTGTCAACATATGTTGCAATATCTAGGAATCACAAAAATCTGTCCATCTGGCTAAGATTAAGATTACAAGTATTTAATCCCGTTTTCCACAGACAATGATTATTATTATGCATTTGTGTCAGTGCTGCAAAATATGTTGGTGCTACATATAGTTGGATTTATTTCTTAAAGGGGAACTATCGTGAAAATGGAAATTTAATATAAGCTTCAGCATACTGAAGTAAGAAACTTTCAACATGAAAAAGTTGTGGTTAATAATGGGTCCAGTAGGCAGAACTTTGCTGCAAAATTCAAGTGCTTTATTGTGTCACGACATGTTTCGAGCTGAGCTCTTTCTCAAGTGTTAACTTTGTGAATACAATCAATTCAAAATTCTGCATTGTTTCTGAAATAATCAAGTTTATCTTCACTATTCCTCTCTCAGCATCTGTTTCTCTTCATTCTGTCTTCTTGCAGAAGCTGGGTGTCAGATGTATGATCCAATATAACTTATAAGATGGGGGCTCCCTTTCCGAGCAGATGAATTAGAGCTCACTCAACTAACTGATTCCAGTACAAACAAAATAACTGCCTTTTGCACAAATTCTGCAGTCTGGTGATTTTAAAGGAGTGAGCTCTAATACATCTTCTAGGCAAAAGGAGCCCCCTATAAGATATATTGGATCATTCATCCAACACCCAACTCCTGAATGAAGACAGAATGAAGAGAAACAGATGCCGAGAGAGGGATAGTGAACATAAACTTGATTATTTCAGAAACGGTACGGAATTTTTAATTGATTTTATTTAGAAAGTTTCTTGCTGAAGCATATATAAAATTTTAATTTTCGCGATAGTTCTCTTTTAATTTACAAAACATTCAGCTGCTCAGATAATAATAGGAGGCTGTCCTGGACAGCAGGACTGAGGTAATTTGCAATTGGTCTTCATTTTCTATTACTTGCAATTTTTGCGTTATTTAGCTTTTTATTCAGCAGCTCCCCAGTTTGCCCTAGCAACCATGCACCAATTTAAATAAGAGACTGTAAGGCTGCAAATTTATTGTTATTGCTACTTTTTATTACTCATTTTTATTCAGGCCCTCTCCTATTCCAGAGTATTCATTTTTAGATGGGGTCAGTGACTCCCATTTGAAAGCTGCAAAGAGTAAGAAGAAAATGGCAAATAATTAAAGAACTATAACATATAAATAATGAAGACCAATTGCTTAGAATTGGGCGTTCTAGAACATACTAAAAGTTAACTTAAGGTGAACCATCCTTTAAGGCTATTTTCTACTTTGTCCCGAAGACACTGAAGGTCTAAGGGCAATGAACAAACAGTGCTAATCAGTTCATTTCCCTGCCATTTTTCAGCTCATCAAACTCAAAATAAGCCCTTTCCTTGAAGGGGCAGTATACCTCTCTTTTTAATATGGGATCAATGCATAGGGCTTGTGCTGAACATCGTTTTTGACTTGTGTTTTAATCACAAAAATCAGAGCAAAATGGCAGGGAGACAGTGGACTTGCAAGTATTAAAGGCCTGGAAAAATTTGGGTTCTGAAAAGGGATGCACCGAATGCACTATTTTGGATTCAGCCGAACCCCCGAATCCTTTGCAAAAGATTCGGCTGAATACTGAACCAAATCCTAATTTGCATATGCAAATTGGGGGTGGGAAGGGGCATACATTTTTCACTTCCTCGTCTTGTGACAAAAAGTCATGCAATTTCCCTGCCGCCCCCTAATTTGCATATGCAAATTAGGCTTTGGTTCGGCCCGGGCAGACTGATTCGGCCGAATCTGAATCCTGCTGAAAAAGGCCAAATCCCGAACCAAATCCTGAATTCAAGCACTGCGTATCTTGACAGCGCTATATAAATAAATGATGATGATGATGAGGACCAAAGTATGTGATTGGAATGTGGTGCAAGATTGATAATAGAGTATTTGCTTCTACTTTCCCTTTAATAATCTTTTGTTATTGAGGTAAGAGTAGTTATTCAATCGTGCTGAAAGAAAATCCCTAGGCTCCCTAGAGCCCTAGTTGTAGCTCAGTACCCCCTTGTTACCCTGGAGCAGCTTTGTGTGCAGCTTCCACTGCATTGCGGACATCTTTTCTGTTGCTATCAGAGACATAAGCTACGACAGTCCCATCAGGTCCACAGATTGGGCGAGAGTACATTCCATCTGGGCGCTTCTGGGCTCCAGCGTAATAGAGCTTGTAGGTCCTGTCGACGCTAAAAGGGAAAGCAAAATAATATATTACTGAACGATCACCAATGCAAACTGGTCTGTGCAAGTGCTGATGTAGTGCTATGGATATATATTATTTTCTGGAATTAAATAAATACTGCAAAAGTAGGCTTTAGAACATGAAAAAATATTTAAGTCACACAACAGCCTACAGGCATTGATTTACAAACCAACACAGACTATCTAGGTTTGTTTTTTTCTGTAAACAGTGGACACCAGCTCTTGGCTCCTTCTATCCGAGTGGGGGAGTTCACAATAGGAAATTGGGAAATATTGGGAACATTGGTAATTACCAGTTTGTTCTGATAGGTCCCTAATGTACAGGTGGAGTTAGCCTGTACTAGGTCGTGAAGTTTGATATATATAATAAACAAAAGCCATGAATATCCTGTAAATTATATCCTTATCAACGGTGAGTTCTGATGTCATTTCTGTCACATTACTTACTAAAATTTGTGTATTATAATAAATAAAGTACCCCCAGTTTCAAAATATGAGGATATTAGAAGTTACCTTGGAGTTCCATGACCTGCATAAAAACACTCGGCCTTAGGCCTCGTGTTTTTATATGGTCATGAAACTCCTTGGTAACTTCTAATATCCTTATATTTTACAAGAGGGGGTACTTTATTCACTATATATCTAGCTATGTATCTCAAGTAAATGATATCTTTATAAATGGTGAGTAGTGATGTCATTTTTGTCACATGACTCACTAAAACTTGTGTATTATAATAAATAAAGTACCTCTTGTACTTAGGCCTCGTGCTTTTATATGGTCTGTGACTTATAATATCCTTATATTTACAATAGGGGGTACTTTATTCAATATCTATCTATATATCTAGCTATGTATCTATCTATGTATCTATCTATTTTTTTATTTGAAAGACACAGACACATAGGGCAAGTTTTAAGCATACTTTGGCACGTCCACTTCGTGATTTTTGCAACAAAAGAACATCCTGGGAATAGGTTTTCAATTCCTCCCTTTGCAAATGCACCTCCTTAAAAGTGAAAAATTCTAGGTTGGGACATTTGGAATCAGGCAGTGATAACACTTCTATCTTTATAAGATATGAAGTTGAGTGAAAGCTGGAATGCTTCTTTCTGGGATATCTCTTGGCTAACAAAAAAAAAAAGCTACATAGCATTTAAATAATATAACTATGTACCTGGGTATCCGGCTGTCCTGGAGTTGAATAACAGATGGCTGGATATCCTTCTGTCCAGGAATAGGAGGTAAGTCAGCCCCATATGAGGCAGCAAATGTTTTGTAATTCAGTTCACCTGGGTTAGGCTGGGGCCTGCTCTCCCAAGAAGGTCTTACATATTCATAAAGTCCCTGGATAAAGCACAGGGAAACAATCTTTGTATCATAATTGGCAACACACAACAGTAGCTACCGCTTGATCACTTGTGCAATGTATGGCCACCAGGGAAAGACTTAAGTAAGACTAAAGCTTATTTTCACAATAAACAGTCAGACTGTTTGACAGCATGTACATATCTAAATAAATATATATATATATATATATATATATATATATATATATATATATATATATATATATATATATATATATATATATATAGGCATTGGTTGCCGGCACTCACCTCCGCCATTTCGATCATTTCGCTGGGTGCTAACCCAATTCAATATAAAGTCCAAAAATAAAAGGAAGCACTCACAGCATAAAGGTTGTTAGAAGTCCTTTACTGAATCATATAAACATCTACGCGAAGGTAACGAAAAGCGTAGATGTTTATATGATTCAGTAAAGGACTTCTAACAACCTTTATGCCGTGAGTGCTTCCTTTTATTTTTGGACTATATATATATATATATATATATATATATATATATATATATATATATATATATATATATATATAGATATATATACAGTCCCAGCTTAATTCATAGACCCTAACAAACAGCATTTTCAGTCGCAGACAGAATGATGGCTTGCCCAGTAATAAATTCCCACTACCCTAAATGTCCCTTTTAATCAAATTTAACAAAAGAAAAAAGAACTGCTCTCGAAATACATTGTGACTGTAGTGTGAAAGTGACTGTAGTGTGTCGCAAGTACAGCCTATTATTTTCTAGTTTAAAGTCTGTATCCAATAAACTACACATAATCTGATGAAAAATGTATATTGGTTAGCTACATCATTTTCCTATAAACCATTAGTTGCGTTTTCCTTGCACCACAGCTGCTTGCTCTGCTGTGGAGTCAGTTCTCCCTCTGCTGGAATAAATGAGTGTGTGCAATAGAGATGACAGCTTGGTCATGTCTTCTTATAAAATAAAACAATTATACAAAACTGCATTAATTATAAAAAATGACCTAAACTGTACTGAAGCATAATAAATCTCTTTTGCAATTTTACCGCATTGTAATTTTTACCATCATACTCACTATAGAACCAGCTGGGAATTCCAAATCACTGACGCATGTTGGAATTGGTTTATTATACCAGGGACATCACAAGGCACACGCTTTCAATCTAAAGCTGACTGTCAGCCAGATATAGATAGGGCAGGCTGGCTATCAGAAATGCTCCATACATGGACTCTCAGACCTCTCAGGCATCTCAGACCTGCCAAGGTTGTATACAAGTCAATGACACAAGTCCCAAAGATATCCTGATCTTACACTGGGTTTCCTGCAATAATCCGTAGATTTTGTGGTTTTTCAGGCAAAAATCCGAAAAAAGCTGAGTTTCCGGACATAAAATCAAATAAAATTTATACGATTTGAATTTTCTTACTTTATTATGATTCCCCACACTGGATTTTTTTCAGGAAAATGTATTGATAAATAAGGGGAAAAAACCTGTGCGGATTTGGTCAGGGGATATTTCAGAAAATGAAATAGTTTTGGATTTCGATAAACAACCCCCTTGTGTGACTAAGTTGTTAACTATTAAGAATAAGGATGTCACTAATATAAAAAAAAAAATCAAACATGAAACAAAAAGATATTTGTGAAAGAAATGTATTAAGCATGGATTGGATTTTCCATTTTCCTCTGACATTACCTCTCCTGGGGATCCAGCTGTTGTATTGAGGAATTAAATGTGAATTCATTTTTGAGAAAATCTCTTACCTCCTTACCCCCATCACGGCCAAATCCACTTTCCTTGTAACCACCAAAGCCAGCAGCTGCGTCAAACATGTTGTGCCCATTCACCCACACTGTGCCTGCTTTAATACTGAGCAAAAAAAGAGGTGAAAGTCACGAACAATGCATATGCTAAAAAATCATCAAATATATAGCAAAAATTCCATTGTACTTAAAGGGGAAGGCCACAAAAACATAACTTAAGCTTTTTTTTAAAGGAAACATAATTACAAGCAACTTTACAATAAACACAAATTAAAAAATATGCAGACTTTTCATGATTTTTAATGGTTTCTGACACTTCCCTAAGCCTAGCCCCCTTCTCGCCTGCTGATCTGTCAGACTACTTTTGCTGAGCTGGCCGACTACTTTGCTGAGCTGGCTGACTACTGTTACTTTGTATCAACAGCCATCTGTCCTCAGACTCCATCCTATAAACACCACAATTCCCTGCACACGTGATTTCAATAAGGAACAGAACATCACAGTGCAATGCATTGTGGGTTATGTAGTTCCTGCATGCTGTTTGTAAGCTGTGGAGAAGATGTTACAATTTGTAACATCAGTGTTTAGTCCCTCCTTTACTGCCAAGATTTCAAATGATGCAGAAAGAGAAGAACTGTTAAACAGCTGGATTTCAGCATAGAAAATGGCATTTATTCATACTTTTCGAAGAAACAGGTAACTTTGATTGGTATATTAGGGGTTTCTGTGTTATGTGGGCCTCTTTATCAGATTTTGGTTTGGAAGCTAGAGTTCCCTTTAAACATGTTTGGCATTGGCTGAAAGCACTGGTTACATTTTGGATTGCAAAATTCTAGATTTACATACATAGTTAAAATGCTATCGTAAAATCTATTGATATCTATTGTGTATATACAGGGCTGCCATGAGAAATCACGGGGCCCCGTACAACAATTTTCAGGGACCCCTGGGCCCCGCCCACCATGGCCCCCAAGCCCCACCCCAGATCCCGCCCACACTACAGTTAAAAGACCATATAGACATCAGTGCTAAAAAAGCCCCCCCACACACACACAAGTTATAAAAAGCTATTGATTGTGAGGCCCCCTTATAAGTTTAAAAAAACATTGGCGCCAGGGCTCCCCATAAATATATATATATATTTTTTTTAAATTGGTGACAGGGCCCCCCCTTACAAGTAAAAAAAAATTAATGGCCTGGGCCCCCCCAGGTTATAAAAAGCCAATGGTGATCAGGGGCCCCCCTGCAAGTAAAAAAAAAGAAATTGATAGCCTGGGCCCACCCCCACAAGTTATAAAAAGCCATTAGTGATCTGGGGCCCCCCCTGCAAGTAAAAACAATTGATGGCCTAGGCCCCCCCCCCACAGGTTATAAAAAGCCATTGGTGACCAGGGCCCTCCTGCAAGTAAAAAAAAAATTTGGCTAGATATCCCCAAATTTTTTAAAAAAATTCTTGCCAGGGCTTTGTGTGTAAGGGGCCGACCATGCTCACTTGATTTCAGCTCAGCGTGCTGCCAGTAGGACACTGCAGCTCTGTGCACGGAAGTTTTTCCCAATTAAGATTTCCTGTACCCTCGTGGTCCTTTAAAAATAAGTCCCGGTAAAGCTGTACAGCGATTGGACAAGGGGATCCAATCCCAATGCAGATTTACCAGGACTAATTCTTAATGGACCAATCATGGTACAGGAAATCCTGCTGGCCCGGGACAACTGTCCTCCCTGTGACCCCCTGGTGGCGGCCCTGTGTATATATACAGGAACAAAGAGGAGCACTACCCTTAAAAGGGTTGTTCACCTTTAAATTAACTTTCAGTAGGATGTAGAGAGTGATATTCTGAGACAATTTGCAATTGGTTTTCATTTTTTTTATTGTGGTTTTTGAGTTAGCTTTTTATTCAGCAGCTCTTCAGTTTGCAGTTTCAGCAATCTAGGTTTCAAGTTACCCTAGCAACCATGCACTGATTTAAATAAGGGACTAAAATATGAAAAGGAGAGGGACGGAATAGAAAGATAATAAAAAGTACCAATAACAATACATTTGTATCCTTACAGAGCATTTGTTTTAGATATGGTCAGTGACCCCCATTTGAAAGTTGGGAAAGAGAAGAAGAAGGCAAATAATTAAAAATCTATAAAAAATAAATAATGAAGACCAATTGAAAAGCTTCTTAGAATTAGCCATAACATACTAGTTAGCTTAAAGGTGAACCACCCCTTTAACTGGGTGCAGGAGAATAGAAAACATGAAAAAACAAGCTTGTAAAAAATCACATAATTCTACAAGCTTGTTTTTTCATGTTTGATAATATTGCACTTAATATACAGGTATAGAGACTATCAGGCATATGCCGTATTATTTGCTGATTGCCCATTGAACTTTACCGTTGATCGGCCTTATACAGAGTTGCCTATTGAGTGCTGCAATGTTTACAGTATAAATATTTAGCCACACAAATAGCGGCAATTGTTACTAAATCGATACATAGATCACTGCATATTTTTCCCTGTCAAACATTAATCCTTTGTTGTTTGTCGTTTGTTTATGTGTACATTAAGTAATTTGCATATTTCTTCACCCCTTCTGACGCAAGATGACGTCAGCACTTCCCCTTTCCTGCTACTATGTGTTTATATGATTGGATGTTTGTTTGATGCTTTGCACTTTGAGAAAGGCTAGAGTGCTAGCCGAAACGTCAGCAACTTTTTTTGCTAAATAAAATTCACCTTTATTCGTCATAAGACCTGAGAGTGCTCGCCATATATACATATATATATATTAGTGGTGCACCGAATCCAGGATTCGGTTCGGGGTTTGGCCTTTTTCAGCAGAATAGGATTCGGCCAAATCCATGTGTGTGGCCGAACTGAATCTGAATTTGCATATGCAAATTAGGTGTGGGAAGGGATATCACGTGACTTTTTGTCTCAATACAAGGAACTAAAACATTGTTTTTCCACTTTTTCTTTTCCGCCTCTAATTTGCAAATTAGGATTTGGTTCTTGTATTTGGACAAATCTTTCACAAAGGATTCAGGATTTGGCCGAATCCCAAATAGTGGATTCAGTGCATTTTACTGTTAAAGAAGTTAACTTAGTGAGCATGACCATTTTTACCTAAGGGCAACCTCTAGCGCTAAGGGTAGGTTTTCTGTCCACACACTTGCAGCCAGTCCATATGGAGTATTGTTCCCCAGGGCTATTGCTTCTTTTGCTGTGCGAAAGGTCATTGCAACCAGAACTGGTCCAAAAATCTGAAAAGGGGGGAAATATATATACATAGTAAATAAAGTACCCCATATTGTAAAACATAAGTATATTATAAGTCACCGAGGAGTTCCATGCCCATATATTTATTATAATACACAAGTTTCAGTGAGCTGTGTGGCAAAAATTATACAACTAACATCGGATTAGAACTGATGACATCACTAAGCACCGTTTATAAGGATATAATTTACAGGATATTTATCTTGTGTATTACAAAGATGTCATCCATGTGCAGTGAAGCTTCTGTAATAATTAACTATAACATGTAGTATAGCTCAAAAGTGAGCTACAGAGTATGTCATCTTAGAAATTATATCTTGCACATAGACCAATAAACCATAATTGAAAACCACTGAATATGTATTTATAGGTTCATGTATATAGAATTACAGTATAGTACATTGCCTGCAAGGGACTAATATAGGGAAAGTTGGTAGTAATTTATAAGAATTACCAAACTGGCTGTGGCGCAGGAAGGAAGTGCAAAATAGAGGCTGGTTTAAAGGACAACTAAACCCTAAAAATGAATATGGCTAGAAATGCCATATTTTATATATTGAACCAGCCTAAAGGTTCAGCATCTCTATAATAATGATTCAGGACTTCAAACTTGTCACAAGAGTTTTCCATATAGGAGTGTCTTCGACACTCATGCTCGGTGGGCTCTGAGCAGCTGTTGAGATGCTTAAGCTTAGGGGTCGTCACTAATTATCAAGCAGAAAATGAAGTTTGCGGTCTGATGCCACAGGGCTGATTTATACATTTTGATGCTAGTTGTTCTGGTTTCTGAGCTGCCAATCATCTGAATTATTTAATAATCAGCCTTATATTGTGACATTTATATAATATGTATATACTGTAATATGTATTCAATATAATATGAGTATATATACAACATGCGACATAACTGTTTAGTGAGTTTGCAATTGAACCTCAGCATTCAGCTCAGATTCAAAACCAAACAGTTATGACCCATGTGCCACCCCCCCCCCAAGTCACTGATTGACCTTGATCTGTAGTGTTTAATTACCTTCACCATTAGGTCTTTAATAGCATTCTGGGAGCATAATGCAAAATGTTTTCCTACAGGGGACACCATCTTTTTTATGTAATGGCCCTTATATGTTCTCTTATCCTTTCTTTTAGACACCTTGTTGTACAGCCCACATCCTGTTTTTTTGCAATGTCCACGTTCTAAGAGGTATACTAACCTTTTTGTGTTACAATTATAAAAGCCATTATTTTGATAGGAACACCCAGTAATGTACAATCTAAAGCCTGTACCAACTGAAATTACTTCACAAGTCTTACATATAGTTGCTCCACATCTGTATGTCCGTTTCACAGATAACCAGTTTCCATTAGGATTCACTGGGACTGATGACACCAAACTCGGTGCCAATAAGTTACCCAAAGTGGAGGCTTTTTTTGAGACACATTTAACATCAAATGTCACAGTCCTGTACATTAACAGACTCCAATCCTGCACCGGCTTATTTTTTTCATGAAACTAGTTTGATCGACATTGCAGTCAGGGCTTTCAATAAACACATTAAAATGACAGTTCTTTCTATAAATCCCACAAGCTTACAATTATATTAGGAATAAACTAAAAACAACCTGTGGCAACATCTTGCATGCTATTAAAGGGCATGTAAAGTCTAAAATGGCATAAGGCTAGAAATGCTGTATTTTGTATACTAAATATAAACATGAACTTACTGCACCACAAGCCTAATCTAACAAATGATTTATGCTTTCAAAGTTGGCTACAGGGGGTCGCCATCTTGTAACTTTGTTAAACATCTTTGCAAGACTAAGACTGTGCACATGCTCAGTGTGGTCTGGGCTGCTTAGGGATCATCATAAACAAAGCTGCTTGAGTTCTGCATGGCTGGGAAGTAAGGCGGGGGCTCCCCCTGCTGTTCATAAGTATGATTGTTTCCCTGCCACAGCAGTAAATTAAGGGAGAATTTCACTGCATACAGTCAGGTTTCTTATAAAAAACGGTACACATTTTTTAATTAAAGTATATTGGAGATAGGTTTCTTTTTCATTATAGAAAGTAAAAATGGGATTTTATTTTTTGCCTTTACATGTCCTTTAAGGACATATATATCCTTTCTATACACGCAATGCATTATCGTCCCTTATATCTGACTTAGTAATGCTCTGTAAGTTGATATGATTCTATCACCAGCATGCTATAGCACCAGTAATGAGAGTAACATTGAGCTGTTTTATATTTGTGAAGTATAATACACAAATCAGGAGATAACCCTAATAGGACAGGCTGTTGTGAATAGTCTGAGAGTGGCTGTTACCTCTTCTCTCACACATCGTGATGTGGTGTTCACTCCAGTGATTAAGGTAGGAGGGTAGAACAACCCTTTCTTAGGAATGGGACCAGGTGACTGGAAAACCTGTGTGAACATAATATGGTATCAAATGTTAACAGAAGTTTGACAGTCTGCAATGAGAATCAACTTATATTTTATTCATATTTCCTTTGACCCACCATCATAAAACAAAATGGTAAGGTAGATGAAAAAAAAAAAATGGTTTGAAGACCAAATACATTTTCGGCATGGCACTCTGTATTTGTATTTTGGACTCAGTGTCAGACTGGGGCCAACCGGGCCTGCAGCCTCAGGGGCCCCCCACCTGCAAACTATTCTATGCCGCCGATACCTCCTCCAAATTAGGAGCAAATTATTGAGCGCTGCCAATACCTCCTATACCCCCTCTGCCCCAAAATCTATGTGACGCTAAATTGACCAGAGATCAAAATACTTCCGGGATGCTAATAAACCTTAGTATAGCGTATGTGTTTTTTTTTTGGGTCCTCTTAACATGCACTGTGGATTCAATGTGTAACTACTACCAATTGTATTTAATTAAAATACCCAGTTTGTTTCCTGTAAATGTGGTTCATTTTCAAACACTTTTTTCAGTTCAGTTAGTTTCAGATAGTTCATCGGAAATAAAGCCTTGTTCCTACCATGGAAAGCAGAGGAACTTCACGTCCCAGAATCCATCACTTTAACACAGAACAAGAGGTTGGAAAATGGTTCCTCTGGGACAGAGATAGACTATAATGGCTTTCTTTAAATATGTGGATTCATGTAACTTTGTTAAAAAAAAAAAACACATTTATTCAGATGTGTTTATGTAAGCATGTTATTTCAATAGTTCTTACGTCTGCTCCCTCTGCCCGTGCTTCTTCCACAAACTCCTCAATTGTTTTTTTCTGTGTCTCATCCACCAAGGCTCCCATATCTATGGTTTTATCTAGGCTGTCTCCCAGCCTCAAATGCGACATCCTCTGCTTAAGTCGGCGAACTAAATCTTCCGAGATAGATTCTTGCATAAGAAGCCGTGAGCCAGCACTGCAAACCTAATGAAAAGCAGCCAACAATTATTGCATCTTCCTATGTACAGTATGCTGATTATCTGACAAGGATACTACTGACTATACATGAAACAATCTATATCTTGGTCCCCATCAGGTAATGGATACAACAGTAGACAAGACAAAGTTCAGCTACATTAACTACAGTGCAAGTTTCTTGGATATGTAGACATTTTCATATAGGAACAAAGAAGATTCAGTTAGGGTAAACAGAAAGCTTAGACATTTGACCAATAAAATGTGCACAAGTTATTCCATTACAGTGGCACTGTTAAATGAAGCCTTAACAAAGGAGGGCAAAGGGCTACTTGTACGTAATGCACTTGGCAAGTAATGTTTGGCAGCCAAAGTCAATTAGACACAAACCATGACTCGTATAAAAAGCAAGGAAATTATGAGTCTGCTTCATTATAGATCAGTGGTAATATACGCAGTGAGATTTGGTCTCAACTTGACAAAAACAACATTAGGTTCAGAATCAACAGTGTCCAAAGGAAGGTCAAATAATGTAGTCAAATGATGTTTAATGGAAATATGTTTTACAGTATAGATGTAGAATTGACACCTTTAGCTTCAATGATGGATGCCGGATTATAAATTTGGAAAATACAAAGTTACTGGTATATATGTAATATTTTGATCCAGGGGCTGACATCAATTATCAGTTATATCACTAGAGGGTTATTAACTATACCCAAGTTTAAAGCACTTTTAAGTATGATATTCAAAAAAAACTTGTGGCCATTCATGCTCCATCACAAGTTAAACTATTCATCCAATAGTGATGTGCGGGTCGTGAAAAACTCGACCCACACCGGACCCTAAACCGCTGCTCCTCCACCTGCACACGACCCTAATCCAGTGCGCTCCCCTCTTTATATACCCACGCCCAATCCGTCCCTCTGTGATGTCATTAAAGGGGCGGAACAGGGACTGTGCGAGTATAATAATATAGTATAAGTCGGGCAGAAGAAGGCCGGGGGGGCAGGAAGAATGTAGGTTAAAGTTCAGACTGAACCTGCCCAAGAACATTGTCCGGAAGTCGGTCTGAACCTGCGGGTCCCGTGGGCTTCGGACCAGCCAGCACATCACTATTGTCCAGCTTGCTCTGATGAATAGCATTCAAGTACACATATGGACAATAGGGAGCCCTGGAACTTGCACCAAGCGAATCAGACTGTAATGCTTTAATTATCACCACGTGCCAGCGGTAACCCATATTCAAGCACAAATACAGGGGAAATAGTGTCCCACAAGTTGTGTGTGATTTACCAAAATGTACAGTGTATGCAACTTAAAATGTACAGTGTGTGCCCCTGAAATGTAACTGGAATACTGGGCAAAATGCATTGTTGGTAAAGGAAAATGCCAGTTTGTGTCCTAAAACTGAACTTTGTACAATGCACTCCATTAATAAGTGAGCCCTAAGGTGTGTTAAATAATATAAATATATATCATCTTTTTACTGCCACTTGGTATTTTACCTTTAGTAAAACAGCATATTACTACGCATGCTGCAAGGTTTTTTTTATTTTGATCACCTAATTAAGGAAACATAAATTTAGACCATAGGTATTCTTTGAATACGGGGACCGCTTTCCACGGTGGGTCTGGGTGCTTATGCCCCAGACATTCAGCAGGAGGGAGCAACACTCAAAACTTGAATAACGGGCAGGCACCATTTGAGCTGCTGGATTCTACTGACTGATTGATTTTGGTGTTCTGGAGTGGTGCCTGCCCGTTATTCAAGTTTTGTGCACCTAATTAAAGAGTGGCTTTAGCCTCAAACACTAAAGCAATTCAAATATGTTCATAGCGTTTGCCTACATCTAGATAACTGTTATACCGTAAAATTAATATACACCCCCACATCTAACAATATGTGTATTACAGATGAAGCCACTTGGATTTGTGAGTTAAATGTGTCATGACTCAGGGGTAATTGAAGAAACTGTGTTATCTTAAGTCATCTTAACTCATTTAATGCATTTAACCTTTTCATTAGCATACCAAAGCTCCATTGTTCACAATGGTGAATGCTTTAATTAGATGGGATGTTGTGACGCAGTTTTCTGTGTTAAATGAGATAAATGGGATATCTGTGTTTAGTTATTCTGTGTCAAACAGACAAACCAAAGTGGCTGCATCTGTATGTTAACAAATAAGATACTATTTATAGTCCTACTAACCTGGCCTTGATTGAACCAGATGGCATCCACAATTCCCTCTACAGCACTATCTAGATCAGATGTGTCGAATACAATGAATGGCGATTTCCCACCAAGCTCCAGAGATAATTTCTTCCCAGTGCCAGCTGTTGCTTTGCGCAGAGTCCGCCCAACCTGAATTGACAGGAGTGATACAAATGAATGTGACTTAAATTCATCTACAGGAGCAAGCAGTTATGTATTTATCAGTATATGTAATACCTAAATGTATATGTGTTTTATGTTACCTCGGTAGAACCAGTAAATGCTACTTTGTCCACATCTGGATGGTCAGCCAGTTTCCCACCAAAGGCTCCATTGCCAGTGACCACATTGAATACTCCCGGTGGAAGTCCTGCCTCAGCACAGATCTCTGCAAGCAGCAGTGCGGTCAGCCGTGTGTAGGTAGCAGGTTTAAGCACTACGGTGTTACCTGCAGTAACACATTTAAATGGTTTCATGGATGAGGTCACTCAAAGTAGGAGACTATTAAACAGTACACAGCCAGTGGTAGTTGCCATACTCCTTGTTCGACTGGAGCAGTAAGTCACTGCAAAGAGGGGCAATGAGTACTTAGACAATAAACTGGACACTTACCCATGGCTAAAGCAGGACAAATCTTCCAGGTGAGTAACATTAGAGGAAAATTCCAAGGAACAATAGCAGCAATAATACCTAGAGACAAGAGCAAATGGTGTTGCTTTTATGATAGACACCTAATGGCTATGTCACATAGCTCCAGCATAGCAATAATCTCCATTCCACCCAAACAGACATGTCATCTGCCTAACCATGCAAAGACAGGACGGATTTTGATGTAAAAATGTATGCTTTTGTGCTTCCAAGTTAATGCCCTTTCTGTGTTCTGACAGAATTATGCCATGTTTGTCAGTGCACACCAAGGTTAGGGCGAAATTGAGTTCCCCCCCCCCCCCAGCATAAATATGCCAGTGGAAAAATGTGCTACAAAATAAAATAGTCTAAGAAGAATTGATCTTGCAGTTTGCTCTGCAGCAGGCAAGATATCATGCTTTTAATTTCTCTTACCAAGGGGCTTCCATCCATTCATTTCAGTATCCCTGAGCTGTGCCCATCCAGCATGATGATAGAAATGGCGAACCACAAGGGGAACATCACAGTCCCGTGACTCACGGATTGGCTTCCCATTGTCCATACTTTCAATCACGCTTAGTAATCTCTGATGTTTTTGTACAGTGCGGGCAATGCTATGGAGGAGTTTTGAAACCAATTAAATACCTGGGAATTATCTTAAATGTTAACAGCAAAATAAACAAAGAAATAGGCTTAAAATGCAACGCATTACTTCAGTACCAACTCAGAGCATAAGATGGGAAGCTGCGTTGGACAACTCTAAAAGCCTGGCCCATTACTGCTAAACCTCTAGACTGGCATAATAAATTTAGTATTAAAACACAACTATCTAGATTTTATAGACTTAGTTCTTCTTTAAAAAGAAAGAGGGTGGTCAAATCCTTTTCTCTTCAGTGTTCTGTGGGACACAGGGGCCATGGGTATAGCCTCCATCACCAGGAGGCAGGACACTAGGAAAGAAGATGACTCTACCCTATCATGCTATATCCCCCCTCCCCCAGTGCAACTGGAGGACTTCAGTTTTGAATAACAAAAAAGGACAACCATAAACTGCTATCTTAACTATGTACAAAATAATACTGTTGTACAAGGCATAACGGATTCAGATGGATCACTTCCAGGGCGGGAGGCCCTGTGTCCCACAGACTGCTGAAAAGAAAAGGAGTTTCACAAAATCCCCTTTTCTCTTGCAGTTGTCTGTGGGGACTTGCTATAGCTGTACTGTTATGTTTGGTGGGAAGAAGCGAGACCAGTTGCCTTAAACAATGGCAGCCTGTAGCAACTTCCTGCTGAAGTGTGCCTCAGATGCCGCAAGCTGTTCTGCAGATTGGTTTGGCGGAGGCCTGTTTCCGGCAAGCCCAAGAAGTATAGATTCCCCTAGTGGAATGGGCTCTAATATGTGACAGAAGGTTCTGAAATCTGGCCACATAAGCTCATCGTATGGCCTCCCGGATCAAGCTGGAAATGGTGGTTTTGGAAGCAGTGGAGCTCTTGAATTTCCCTAAATGCAGCACAAGTTAGACTTTTAGAGCCCAAACCAGATTGAGAGAGTGAAGAGTGACGTTGTGGGCAGAATGATGGGATGGTGATGTCCTAGTTGATGTGGAAGGACAAGACCACCTTGGGTACAAAGAATGGGACCACCTGATCAGGATGGAAAACCAGGGGAGGGTGACAAGTTCTGAGACTCTACTTTTGTAGAAGACCAATTTTCTTGCTGCTATCATGGTTTGAATGATCATCAAGGAGAGCGCTTTGCCTTCCAGAACTAGGGCCTCAAGAGCCTTGTCGTCAAATTAAGCATTCCCAGGTTGGGGTGTAGGGTCCCTGGGAGGGAATGTTCAAGCGAGACAGCAAAAGCCATGGAACTTCCCTGTTGAGATTGATCAGCTTGGAAAACCACGCTCGGCACGGCCAGTGCACCGTTCCCTCTGGATCTTTAGGATTACCCTGGGGAACTGTGGAAGTGAAGGGAATGTGTATCCAAGATGGAAGGTTCATGGTGCAGTCAATGCATCTACAGCGAGCACCAGTGGGTCCCGGTAACAGGCCATTAATTGAGGCTGGTGTCTGTTGTGAGAATCTGCCACTGCAGATCTGAAAGATCGCAGCCATTGGAGAAATTGAAGTAGTGCAGCCACCAAGTCAAGGATACTCTGGTTTGGCAAAAGTATGATCCCCTGGTTGAGATTGTTGCAATGTCATTGTGATATGTTCCACTGTAGTTCCCATATGTGGAATTGAGTGAATCGGTTTGGTCAAGTCTTTGTTATCTTTAGGTTCGTCTGAAGAAATTTTGCCCTCCCTAAAAGAATGATTATCGCCTACTGAAATGTTGCTGAGGGATCAATCACTTAATTTCTCTGGAGAGGGTGGGGCTAACGCTTCTGAGATCTAACTTTGGGATCTGGAGAACCCTGCTTCAGATTGTCTAGAAGTTTGTCCAGGTATGCAGCCAATTTAGGTATGCCGGAGACAGATGACGTGCCCAAGAGGCTGCTGCTACAGAGGAAGCTAAGGGCTGTTGTGGATCTATATCTGTACCCTGTAGCCCAGTACTGCTGATGCAGTGGGGGAGTCATGCACTTCCGGGACTGGAGAAGAAGGCTCAACTGCAGTAGCTGTAGTGCAGCTATCACAAAGAGGGTCTCCACGACCTGCTGGTAGGCATTTGTGGCATTTTGACAAGCCAGGTACTTTACTTTGGAAAGAGTTTTTTTTTAATTTACCTAGAAAAAGGTCCATCTGAACTCCATTCTGCCATGGTACCAATGATAAACCCTATTAAGGAATGATTTTTTTTGTTTGTTTTTGAATCAAAATAAATCTGCGTGTACAGCGTGTGCTGTAAAGGATATGCCTTAATATAAGGAGCTGTTTTCCATGCCGTGATTGCTTCTTTCTCCTCACTATAAGCCCCAGTGTCTGAGCGTGCTATTGCTGGTGCGTGAAGTCCTCCAGTTGCACAGGGGGTGTAGCAAGATAAGGAATCTGCTTCTTTCCTAGTGTCCTGCCTCCTGGTGGTGGATGCTATACCCATGGTCCCTGTGTGTCCCACAGACACCTGCAAGAGAAATTTCCATTTCGGAGATGTCTATAAATAGCTGCAATGCATTTAGATACTGTCATGTGCCTTCCTACTCAAAGCTAGAGGGGTATTTCCACCTCCCAGTGAAGTTTATTTTAGGGGTTCCCAGGTGGTTCCTAAATACTAATGTTTTATTGCAGTCATTGGCAAGTGGACTAGCTTATCATTTTGTTAATAACTTTTTTTTACTTCAGACTTGAAACGTTCATTCTCTCCTAAACTGCCATTGCTTTTCTTATGCTGCTCTCTTTCTCTTATGCTGCACTTTTAACTAAATATGCATGAGTCAGCCCAAGGTGTAATTTACAATTAATGACGTGCCTCCTTTTAATACAGATATTTCATAAATGGATACCAAAATGTTTTCTACCTTGACATAAACAAAAGCAACTGTTTATTGTTGCTGTTTACAACAAACTCATTCTGCAATCTCATCCATGCTACGAGTGTAATCACACTGGTTCTACCAAAGGCATTTTGTGGAAATTTGTGAAAGTATGAATCAGTTAATGATTTCCCTGCTCTAACCAAATCAATTATCAACTATTTGCAACATTCAGCTGCAAAATAGAATGACTGACTTGCTTGTTGTAGTCAATAAATATAAGGTTGAGGGATAGCTGCTTCTGAGCACTTTTGCCATTTAAAGTCATTATATTTTTGGGATTTCAAAACCCCAACTGTTTTCTCCAGGCAAGAGATGAACATAACAGTAAAAGCTTCCTTTACTGACAACAAAGGCTGATTACCCTATTTAACACTACACTCAAACCAACAGACCAAATGCAACACTGTTATCACAAGCACTGGGCCAAAATGACAAGTAAAAGCAGTTGCCTGAATGACATACAAGTCTGTGAGCTGTGATTGACAGCTTAAACCCACTGATGCTGCAGCACATTGCACAAAATGGCTATAGTATGGCTATGTGAATTTTTACTGATCTGTAACCTGCTCTTCGTGAAAACAGTCTCATTATTATGAATTCTACAATTATCTCAAGGTTACGAATAACCAATCAAGGAATGTGCAGCAGGTAGCTTTGGTAGTTTTACTTTTTGCATTGCTACGTGTTTCCATGGAGTGGTGTGGTACTGAACCCTTCAAGGCTGCTCATACCCAGTTGCCAGACATTCCCTGGGGGTTAGAGGTCTACTGCTATCGTGTATACATAAAATAAAACGGAGTATAATCTGATTTATTGCTGTGTTGTATAGTCTCTGTACACATAGCTGGAAAATTTAAAAAATGGTCAGCTGTGTCCAGCGCAGATCAGATGCGTTCATCGCCTTAAAGGGATTCTGTCAGGATTTTTATGATGTCATTTTTATTTCTAAATTACACTGTTGACATTGTGAATAATTCACTCTACATGTCATTTTGCCTTGTCATGTGCTTTCAGAAAGAGACAGCACTTTAGGATGGAACTGCTTTCTGGCAGGATGTTTCTCCTACTAAATGTAACTGAATGTGTCGCAGTGGGACCTGGATTTTACTATTGAGTGCTGTTTTTTTATCTACCAGGCAGCTGTTATCTTGTGTTAGGCTGGCCATAGACGCAAAGATCCGTTCGTATGAATCGAGGATTCGTACGATTTTCAGACCGTGTGCGGAGAGTCCAGACATTTTTCGTCAGGCGGAGATCGGTCGTTTGGTCGATCGGACAGGTTAATACATTTCTGTTGGCTGCCAATAATATCTCTGCATGTATTGCAGATCATACGGTTTTCAGTGGGAGACTGTCACTAGCTTTTGTCCGACATAACTTTCGTACGATTGCTGTCAGGGGCAGAACATCGGCTGATCTGTTCTTTACTACTTTATTTGATCTGAATGGTTAATGCCAGGTCGGGAGATGGGGAAGTCCGATTATTTGAGGATTCGAACGAATGGATCTTTGCATCTATGGCCAGCTTTAGGGAACAGCTATCTGGTTACCTTCCCATTGTTCTGTTAGGCTGCTGTGGAGGGAAAAGGTAGGGGGGTGATATCACTCCAAATTGCAGTGCAGCAGTAAAGACTGAAGTTTATCAGAGCACAAGTCACATGACTGGGGGTAGCTGGGAAACTAACAATATGTCTAGTCCCATGTCAGATTTCAAAATGAAATATAAAAAAAATCTGTTTGCTCTTTTGAGAAAATAATTTCAGTGCAGAATTCTGCTGGGGGTGCCAAAATGTTGGGCACTCACCAGTGAAATATATTGCTTACTACCCAAGCACTGCGCTGGCATCTCCTACCTTTAGATCTTAATTCCTTTGCCAATTAGCAGCTGTCATGTCATGTAGAAATGCACAAGGGATTCCGGGGGCATCAATAGAAATGTAAATAAAATGCAGGTGCAGCGCATTTTGTCCTTGTTTTTGGGAAAAAACTTAGCAATCTATTTCACTGGGAAATGCCTAAATTTTTGGCATCCCAAGTTAAATAGGGTTTTCATGTCCTCTAACATATTAGGCCTCTATTGCTAAGCTGGAACAGAGACAGGGAGCTCTTTCTGACCTGTACAGATAGCGGGCTCGGACATGGCAAGGAAGCTTACTCCAGGACTCAAAGGCTTTCCGTGCAGCTTTAACTGCAGTCTCCACATCCTCATCCTCTCCTTGGATTGTGGTGGCCAGAGCCTCCCCTGAAATATGGAGAAACATGATTCTAAATTCAAGTCTTAAAAGTGAGCTACTAACTCACTTTCCCACATCACATTCCATAATGAAAACTCACTCACTGATACTTTACTATCTTCTACAGCCAGATCCTTACTGTACCATATAAAAATTACTATATATGCCCTATGCAAAATCCTTAGCAAAGAAAGAAAACGACACTTTTCCAAACAAATCTGAGGTAAGTTACACTGCGTCCAGACACTTCTTCTTTTGTATGTAGGGTTGCCACCTTTTCTTGAAAAAAATACCGGCCTTCCCATTTCCCCTATTAAATAACATTGGGATCGAGGCGGTAAAATACCGAGCAGGTGGCAACCCTATTTGTATGTATGATGATGATGCAGCAAAGGTAAAAACCCTCAGGAATAAAATAAGGATACATTTAAGTGTAGAAAAAAAAAGTATTTTATTTTGTGTGACTTTTTTTTACATGTTGTACTGATGTGAACCTGGAACTCAAACACACAGCTGCCCATACATTTATGAGAAGGGCACACAGAATTACCTGTAGCTGGGTTCTTGGTGGTGTAGGTCTTTCGGCCTTCAGGTTTTAACCACTTGCCATCAATAAAATGTCCAAAGCTGCGCTGATGAGAATCAAGCCAAGCCTACAAGACAGCAACAGGGTCAAAGAATATTCATGTGGGAAAATGGATTCTACCATCAAGTAAGGCAATATTTCTGACACAAATCAAAGGAAGGCTTTTTAATTTAATGAAACGGAACATCATGTCGCTTGTTTTTTGTTTGCTTTTTTTATAGTGACATCAATGCTGGCAAAAAAATAGATTCAAACACAACCAGGCTAGAGATGCTACAGCTTATGTTATGTGTTGTTGTACCAGCCCAAGCCAACCACAGATGGTTCTTCAGGAAGGGGGTATATTCTGGGGCTCTTTGTTGGATAAGTGGGGTTTGTTCTCCTTTAAAGTTGTTGTTCACCTTTGAGTTAACTTTTAGTATGATATAGAGAGTGATATTCTAAGACAATTTTCAATAGGTTTTCATTTAGTATTATTTGTGGTTTTTGAGTTATTTATCTTTATATTCAGCAGCTCTCCAGTTTGCAACGTCAGCAATCTGGTTCTAGTGTCCAAATTACCCTAGCAACCATGCACTGATTTGAATAAGAGACTGGAATATGAATAGGAGAGGGACTGAATAGAAAGAGGAGAAATATAAATTCTGTCACAAGAAACTAAAGAACATGAGTGGCAAATCAATATCTGCATCAGTACTAAATACTGTTGAACGCAAAGATGTAAGTAAAGAAAACTATACCTTTATAATTATAATAAAAAATAAATATACCTTTATTAGAATATAACATTTATAATGAATACTAATACAATAATCACCTTTGATACATAGTCACATAGTCACGTCCATACATAAAGATATAGATAGTTATCTATTGTCTGGACCTTGAACAAATAAGTGAGTATTTATTAGTTATTTGAGTTCTTTCAAGTTAGGTACAAAGGTAACCTATGGGTTCATGCGTTCAGGCTCTGGGACTGAGTTAAAGAGGTGGTTCACCTCTAAGTTAACTTTTAGTATATTATAAAATGACTAATTCTAAGCATCTTTTCAATTGGTCTTTATTTATTTTTATTTTTTATTGTTTTTAAATTATTTGTCTTTTTCTTCTGACTCTTTCCAGCTTTCAAATGAGGGTCACTGACCCCATCTAAAAAAAAAAAAAAAAATGCTCTATAAGGCTATACAGTAGTTTTTATTACTCATCTTTCCATTCAGGCCCTCTCCTATTCATATTCACATCTTCTATTCAAATCAATGCATGGTTGTTAGGATAATTTGGACCCTAGGAACCAGATTGCTGAAATTGCAAACTGAAGAGCTGCTGAATAAAAAGATAACTCAAAAACCCCAAATAATAAAAAATTAAAACCGATTGCAAATTGTCTCAAAATATCACTCTCTACTTCATACTAAAAGTTAATGTAAAGGTGAACAACCCCTTTAATGTAGTACATCTAGTATGCTCTGCAAGACCCTTAACTTCTGTCATTCCCAACAGCCTTTACCCACCTATAAATCCATAAATTATCAAGGAGGACCATTATATTATTTACACCCCAAATGTAAATAATAATAATTATAATTTCTGCTTCTATGCAGTATCGATTCTGACATCCAAATACTTCTTGCTTACTAGAGTTAATTCCAACTGTCAGTGCACCTTTAGATACATTTTAACAGTGAAAATAACAAACAGCACGTATCCATCTAAACATGGAAGGTACCTTTGTCCTGTACTATTGACTTAACCAAAGTAATCCATACTGTAGAGAAAACAGAAGGAGAAGGTCACTCAGCCGTATCACAACAGGCTGGTTTTCCAGGCACTGATCTTTTAAGGTGCTGCAAAAAGGCAGGTGGTAGCAATGAAAATATCCTTCCCAGAAACACCATGGCACCCTGTTATCAACCCTCAATTTATATTCATGGGCCAAATTGTGTAATTATTAGGTGACTATATATATATATATATATATATATATATATATATATATATATATATATATATATATATATATATATATATATATATATATATTCCTATTTTTAGAAATTAGAAAGGGAAAAGGATATTTTAAGATAGGGCTGTAATACAGAGTAAGCACTTTTAGTCTCACCTCAAAGGACAAGCCAATCCACTTTCTGGATAAAAGGGCAGTGGCACAGTGTGCCTCCATTTTTGCCAATTGTATGTTTTTGGAGTGTGGGAGGACAGCAAAGTACCCAGTGAAAACCCCCTACCCCATTAAGAAAGAGCTAAGAGAGTAAAATAGACAAACTAGCATAAAAATATATAGATTTATATAATTCCAGAATGAAGGTTAGAACAGAGCACGAGCAGAGGGGTGCTTCTGGCCAGTGGCATAACTAAAAATCTTAAGAGGGGCCCCTACCTGCCTCCACCACACTCACTCCCTGACTCCACTCACTCCCGCCTGGCTTGCGCCCCTCCTATTTGCTGCAGGTAGGAGAGCGGCTGGGGAGTAGGGTTTTTTAATAAGCTATAGAGGAAGCACCGCTGCGACTGCGGGGTCTGCTTCCTCTATAGTTACGCCACTGCTTCTGCCCAACAATACATGCTTGCCTAACCCACTAAGTTTCTTTGTTTTATATAAGAAATATTTTTCCCCATTCTGATAATTCCAGATATCCCAGAGCTTATGCTTTAATATGGTCAGGGAAGATTCTGACATTATAGTTTATAGTAGGCGGGTATCTGGTTTTTAGACTGGTGTTTAATTCTCTTAGTACTGGCAGAAATCACTGCCCTTTATTGTACTTACTGGCAGAAATCACAGCCCTTTTTTTTTGCTTAGTACTGGCAGAAATCACAGCATTGGGTAGCAATTAGAACTGCCAGCAATCATTTCACTGGGGACTTGATAGCATTGACCATAATCAATCCATTCAAAAGTATTTAATCCTGGCAATAGTCACAGCTAGAAGTGATGGTAGTCACTGCACTATGGAGTCGCTATAATAGCAGCAGGCAGGAGTCAGTACAGATAGTAATCTACAGGACCGTAGTTGAGACTGACGGTAATTAGGGGTGGATTCATGCGTAGGCTAAAGCTGGCCGCAGACACAAAGATCCGATCGTACGAATCAATGTAAGATCGGACTTCCCCATCTCCCGACCTGCCACTAACCATTCAGATCAAATAAAGTACAAAAGGGGCCGATGCTCTGTCCCTGACAGCAATCGTATGAAAGTTACAGTATGTCCGACCAAAGCTAGTGACAGTCTCCCTCTGAAAATCGTACGATCAGCAATACATGCAGAGATATTATCAGCAGCCGACAGAAATCTTTTAACCTCTCCGATCGACCAAACGACCAATCTCCACCGGACGAAAAATGTCGGGACTCTCCACACATGGTCCGAAAATCGTACAAATCCATGATTTGTACGATCAGATCTTTGCGTCTATGGCCAGCTTTACCTAGGCTACAACTTAGAGGTCCAGTATGATCAGGGGCCCATGTAGCTTTTTTTAAATTATATATCTTTCAAATATTTATTTTTATATGCACTGGGTCTGGTTGGGTGCATCTGAGATAAAAAGGCAGGCAAGGCGCGTGCTTGCTGCCGGATGCGTGCAGATCCAGATATGCCTGCTAGTGATGTGCTGGCCGGCCCAACAACCACGGGTTGGGCGGGTTTGAGCCGACCTCTCTCCCCCTTTTGCCCCCATTATAGGCACCCACCTGCCCTACCCCTTTTGTGACATCATTGGCGGGGTCTATAAAAGGAAAGGCAGAAGTCAGGTGCAGGCGGCACGGATCGGGGACACACTGGGTTAGGGTCAGGTTTTTCTCCACCAGCACATCTAACGTATGCACCTGAGCTCTCTAAACTGGCACGGTTTTGGTGTGCCACTGAGCGTAATGTCTGCACTGACGAGTTCAGGGCTGATTCCTGCACAAAATGGTCGGGCGGTAGTGATGTGCGGACCAGATACCCGTGGGGCCCGCGGGTTGGCTGGGTTCGGGTCAACCTCGCACTGCTCCTCGTGGGTGGTGGGCGGGTGCAGGTTGAGCTCTTCTATTGCTCTCCCCGCCCGCCACCTTCAAATGCCGGCTTCCGTTCCGGTTTTATAGTCTCGCGTCTGCTACCCCACTTGTGACGTCATCAGCGGGGTGGAGGGGGTGTATAAAAGGACCCCGGAAGCGCAGGTGCGGGAGGGCTGGAGCAGGGCAGGTTAGGGTCGGGTGCAGGTCAGGAAAACCCTGACCCGCACATCACTATTGGGCGGGTCCTGGTCGAGCTCTTCTCCTGCTCTCCCTACCCGCGACCTAGCAGTTCTGGCGCCGGAATTTATATACTTCCCCCGCCCCTTTTGCAACGTCAATGCGGGGTGGGAGTGGGTCTTTAAATAGAGGGCAACAGTGGGCCTGTGCCAGGAGTGTTTTGGGAAAGGGTGGGTTAGGGTCAGGTGCAGGTCGAGAAATTCTTGACCCGCACATCACTAGTCAATAGTCTATGCAGTAGTCAGAGTAAGACTAAGAGTAATCGCAGCAGCAGCCAATAATCAGTAGTCACAGCAATTACCTCACTGGGCAGTAAATGACACAGACACTATTCCCAACAGCACACACTGCATGCTCAGCACAGATAGTTTAGCCCTTTGGTGCTACAGTAAGCTTTAGTTCAACTAAAACTGAGGGTCTGTCATTGCCTCTGCCTGACCTTGCCTCATGAAACAGACAAATAAGTGTAAAAATAAAGTGGGCAGCCATATAACATCCTCACTTATGGTTCCTAGAAGGGCAGGTTTAGAGGATGTGAGTGGCAGCTATAACTCCCTCAGAGAAACACGAGAACAAGCTCTCACCTGAGCTATATTGGCAGCTTCCGGGGCCGGCCCGTACTCCATGCTAAAGAAAATGTCCTTAACCGAGTGTTTGTCCGCTCCAGTGGAGGCAGCCATAGCTAAAAGCGTAATTTGTGCACACTTGCTGACAGGACTGTTGACAAGAAGGGGGCGTGAAAGACAGGGGGAGGAGCTTTGCTCGCTGACAAGCGGCGAACGTCGGCAGAATGTGACTGTTTCTGAGGCGATAATAAATTTTAGGGCTTTGTGTTCGTTTCATATTGACGTTATGCAAATAGTATGGAAATTACTCATAGAAACGATGAAATGTACGATATGTATGAAATAGAGGACGGACTTCCAAAGACCGGAAGAAGGTCAACCGGAAATCCAGCGTCATCGCGGAAGTATTAGTGTTGAGAAGCCTGAATGCGGCTGTGGTTGCTAAGGTGAGGTGGAATGTGATGCTCTTATGGGAGGGCACAGTTTGGATCATTTGATGGCGAGCGCTGGTACCTGGGAAGTGTGTGTTTGTGTGGAATCCTGTGGAGCCAACGAAAGCTGCACTGGGGCTCGTTTTATATATCTGTGGGCAAACCAGTAACTTTTTCGCAGCTGTCTGAGTAACGCAAATCAAGACTTGCCTGGTTGCTGTGGGTTTCTGCCCATATATAAATTTGCACAGTGTTAAAGGGGAACTCCATAAAAACATAATTTAAGCTTTTTGAAAAGTAAACAGAATTTCAAGCAACTTCGCAATATACATCAATTAAAAAATCTGTAGACTTTTCATTATTTATAATGGTTTTGGACAGTTCCCTAAGCCTGCTCCCCTGCTCCCCTGCTGATCTGTCTGACTACTTTGCTGAGCTGACTGACTACTGTTACTTTGTATCAACAGCCATCTGTCCTCAGCCTGCATCCTCCAAACCCCACAATTCCCTGCACATGTGATTTCAATAAGGAACAGAACATCATAGTGCAATGCATTGTGGGTTATGTAGTTCCTGCATGCTGTTTGTAAGCTGTGGAGAAGTTGTTACAATTTGTAACATCAGTGTTTAGTCCCTCCTTCCCTGCCAGGATTTCAAATGATGCAGAAAGAGAAGAACTGTTAACCAGCTGGATTTCAGCATAGAAAATGGCATTTATTCATACTTTTTGGAGAAACAGGTAACTGTGATGGGTATATTAGGGGTAATGTGGGCCTCTTTATCAAATTTTGGTTTGGAAGCCGGAGTTCCCCTTTAATCAATGAAGCCTGACTTGGTATTAAAGGGGCAGTTTGCCTTTTGGTTAACTTGTAGTATGTTATAGAATGGCTCATTCTAAGCAACTTTTCATTTGACATTCATTTTTTTATAGTCTTTGAATTATTTTCCTTCTTCTGATTTTTGTGTTCTTTCAAATAGGGGTCACTCACAAATGCTCTGTACGGCTACAAATGTATTGTTATTGCTACTTTTTATTACTCATCTTTCTATTCAGTTCTCTTCTAAGCATACTCCAGTCATCCATAACAATCCAATGTTCAGGGTCAGACTGGGCCGGTGGAACACCAGGAAAAAACCCGGTGGGCCCCAGCATTCATAGGCCCCCGCCGGGCCCAGACCTGCTCCCCTGGCTGCCTCATAAAAATTAGCTGTTGCTCTGCAGTGTGGTGGCCTTCGCACATGCATTGGCGCATCTTTCAAGCTCAGCGTTTCTTTTGTGCTTCTTTCGCACCCTTTGTTTTGCAGCCCCGTTATGCGCCCAAGGCTCCAGTCCAACCCTGTGCATGGTCCGACCCTGTGCATGGTTGCTAGGGTGATTTGAAAAAAATATATATATTTTATCATTAAAGAGGATATTAGGCATTCCTATAGAGCTATTGGACCATTGGAGGGGAAAAGAGCAGACTGAATGTGAAGGCCAGCACTCTACCTGAAGGCCCATAAAAACCCACCTAAAAATCACACTGGTTGAATAAAAGGATATGGTAACGACTTTAAAGGTGAAGGAGAAGGAGTACCCCCTTCATAGAGTGTGTGACCACCCACAAAAAATACTACACTTATATTAGTCAATTGTCCTTTTTGTCTATCCTCAAACTGTTTTGAGCGCTAGTAAATCTATATTTACATTACCTGATCGTTACATCCGAAGGAGAACGGATATTGGTCACCGGCAGAGGAAGTGGACCACAGGACCCAAGATCATTTTTTATATTTATTTCTAGTACTGTTATATGTTAGGCCTATTGTATTGAGCCTAGCTGAGATTGAAGGAAACAAACATTTCTGAACTCTTCAAAAGTTAACGGGTCTGCTTTAGGTGGTTTATGATTAGAATTGATTGCATATGCCCTGCATTAGCTTGCTGATTCTCAGACTCTTTTTTTGCTGAATATTTGCATTACTACTTATACCTTATTTCCCTCTGAGAAAAGCAATTGCTTAAAATAGATGCTGCTCTTCCTTTACTCATATAAAATCGCTCTGAAGACCGGAACCACTTGGCATCACAGTTATAAATGAATGCAAATATGGAATTCGGGAATGTTCTCTGCCTTCATAGTTTATATATAGGGTATATGAGTAGTAGCTTTAAAGAAAGACTGCCAGGCAATATGATCCTATTTAAAGCTCTTCAACTAGTCTTAGTTTTAACTCCCAAGGCAGCATTGCTTGAATGAAACGGTAATATACAGTAGTACCCCCATTTTTCATTTTTCATGGGACCAGAAAAAAATGGTGTAAAATCAGGGAAAAGTATTATGCACAAAACAACAATGTAAAATGAGAGAAAACTTAAAATAATGGGAAGTGAAATTGAGATTTCGCTGTATTACGTGTTTGTATTTTCGTTCATGCACATTATTAATGATTGCCTTATAGTTTGCATCCTGACCTTGCAGGATCCTTGTTTAATGTAACATTTGGTTGTATATTCTAGGTGATGACCATTACCATGCCAGTGCAACGGGTATAATAAGACTATATCGGGGAAGGTTTGCAACTGCCTCCAAATCCTATACAATATATTGGTCCAATGGATCCAAAGACAGGTATAACTGTTTGACTTTTCCCAATGTTTGGGGCTGGGTCATAACACTATATAATAAATATGCTGTGTAATGGGATTGTGCTTGTTCTGCTTATTGAAAGCTTACAATTAATCCATATTGTTTAGGTGGCTCAAACATTTTCTTCACCGTTTTGTATGGGTTCACTGAATGACCACAGCAGCTTTCAGAACTAACTTAGGGTTTTAGATCAATTATGTTCTGTGAATTGAGTTGAGTGGTAACCATTGCACCCTAACTAATAGCACTGAATAATTAATGGATCACCCATATCACTGGACACAGCCAAAGTGTTTGACCCAGTCCAATAGCAATACTTTTACCGATATGGATTCGGGTCTTGTTCTTGCAGCTGAATCAAAACCCTTTATAAACACCCCCAGACTTAGGTTTTGGTTAATGGTATACATTCAGTGGAGGTAGGACTAAAACGCAAGACTAGGAAGCAGTGCTCCCTATGCTTTTTGATTTGGCCACCGACTATTCAAATAAGGGTATTTGAAATATTTGAAGGGCTTAAATTAAAGGATGTCACAAATTCTTTCTCTATATCCTGATGATATGCTGATTTACCTGCAAACTCCAACAACAAGTTGACAAAGCTACTACAGCTAGTTTCTGATCTAATACAATTTTTATAAGGTTGGTCATTTTCCCTATAGATCCCTTTCCTGGCACCACATCCCTATTATGCAACAGCTGCAAGTGGTGTCCCCCTTTAAGTATCTGGGAATAACAATTCACTGTTTCACAAAATATTCACTAACTATGAAGCTCTCAATCTATCCCCAAAAGTGCAGTCTTTAGTCTCTAAAATGCGTGTGTGGCAAGACTGTCTGATTTCCCTTCCGGGCAGAATCAATTTTCTTATCAATCATTTTTCTCCCAAAATATTTTTACACCTTCCACAACTCTCCTATTACCCCCTGAGCACAGTGTTTAAAATATTTAAAGCACCTACAACTAAAGGAGGCCTTTTGCTTCCTTATCTTAAACTCTGTTTCTGGCCAAGCCAACTGATCTATGAACGCTGGTGGTTTACGCCTACTACTGACAATCCAGCCATCATGCTCAAAGCCATGACATTGGGCTCTTTGGATGCTCTAGCCCAGGAGTGCCCATACTTTACTAATGTGAGATCTACTTTTAATGATGTTGTCCTATTATCTATTATTAACTGATTTTTTGGTGTTCCGGAGTGGTGCCTGCCCGTTATTCAAGGTTTCTGTCTGTCGCTCCCCTTTGCTGAAGGTCTGGGGCATGAGCACCTGGACCCATTGTGGAAAGCAGTTAGCTTGTCCTTTCACCTATAATATCCATGCTTCCTATGGATTTCATTTCATAGTACACAGAGGCCCACTAAATACTGACTTTTTATAGCAGCCCCTCTGGTATCTGCTGTTAAATTACAGGAATTCATACCTGTCTTGCTACATCTATCCACTGTTGTCCTGTGTTACCAAATGAGTTGATTCTGCCTCCATTTTGGCCAGAGCCTTCGTATAACACATCATCACCAATCCATCAGATTTCCCATATTGGGACAGTGATTTCAGATTATGACCCAAATTACAGTGGGGACCAACAGACATGGATTGGCCAACCTAGTTGCCTCGTTCATCTCCATATATGTACTAGGCTTTTTGGGATCATCTGAGCATAAAGACTGATGTGCTACAAAAACTGCTTTCCTATTGAATGTACAGAATAGCTTTAGTTTTGAGCTCTTGTTTTTAACTGAATTTTACAAAAAGCTATTTTTTTAATTTATGGTCGCGATAGTTTGAATCTTCCCTATGTCTTTCTGATTGAATTTTTTTATGGTTGGGGTTGGCCCTACAATAGACCATGCATCTTTCCAGGAAGTGACAATCTTTACAAGGGAATGAGAACTAGGTCGGCAGTATCCCACAGGGTTCAAATTATCTCCCTGGGTCCACACTATGTTGCAATTTAATTGCCATGGAAAAGCCACCAGTTACTATTCATAATGCCGGGCAGGCAAAATTCTAAGGCCAATCGTACATGGAGCTTTTGGATTTTCCAAGAGGAAGAACCCTGTATGCTAAAAAAAACAGTGTGATTGCTATTCTTAAAGGGATATGTGACTTGTGCTCTGATAAACTTCAGTCACTCTTTACTGCTGTACTGCAAGTTGGAGTGATATCACCCCCCTCCCTTCCCCCCCCCAGCAGCCTAACAACAGAAAAATGGGAAGGTAACCAGATAACCGCTCCCTGGTAGATCTAAGAACAGCACTTAATAGTAAAATCCAGGTCCCGCTGCGACACATTCAGTTACATTGAGTAAGAGAAATAACAGCCTGCCAGAAAGCAGTTCCATCCTAAAGTGCTGGCTCTTTCTGAAAGCACATGACCAGGCAAAATTACCTGAGACAGCTTTCCAGCCTTAACACCCATTGCATGCCATTCCACAATACAACATATATGCTGATATAAAAATAATGGATAAAGGCTGACCTGTGTTTGGTACATGTAGAGCCATGGAATTTAGGGTGGAAATAATGACAATTAACTAATTGTTTTATTGGTAATATTTTCAATTCAGTAGATTTTGAAGGCTTCAGGATTAGTAAAAGTTATGTACAGGGATGGGCGAATTTGACCCGTTTCGCCAAAAATTCGCCGCCGGCGAAATGTCGCAGACGCCCATTAAAGTCTATGGGCGTCAAAAAAAAATTTGTCGCGCGGCGAAATTATTTTGTCGCACGTCTTTTTTTTTGACGCACGTCTCCATACAAGTCTATGGGCGTCATTTTTTCGGCGAAACGAGGCGAAAAAATTCGCCCATCCCTAGTTATGTAGTCCTATCTGATGTAAGTGCAGTAAAAGAACAGAGTGAGTATGTCTAATGGGAGTGGTGGCATTGCTCACACTGTCTCTGATTGGAGCCACTAGAGAATAAAAACAGAATAAAAGAAACAAAGAGCAGTTCTTCTAGCAGTTGCTGGCGTGCACTATGCGGCACCGGAGGATCTTCAGGTAGTTGTCTATCTTGTTGGAATCCCTCCGGAAACAGTGCAGTAAGTGATAGAGGGCATAACTCTCAGAATCTCCATTTGGCATCCTGGAATCCCCCGGGGTGAGCCATTGAGGGTAGAATTCATCTCCCAGATTGCTTTGCATCTAAAGTTAAGGGCATTGTTATTTATGCTGGACCACAGCATTGACATTGCCTGGCTTGTGTGATTAATAAGAGAGGCAGGGAATTGATGAATAAATAACCTAACATATACATTTATAAACATAAGGGGTGAACATAACAACCAATCAGATCCTTGCTTTCACAATGATTAACAGCTTACTGTTTACATGCCCCTCTAAATGCATGATAATAGAAGTTTCTACTACTTTATTAAGATGCTATAGATTCACTTGCTTTGGGTATGTAGATACTTACCCTTCCAGCAATCCTATCAATCCCTCCCTGCAGGATCTTTGCATGTTCCTCAACTTCCTTCATTTTGCTCGCCATGTTGTCTGGAGCCTCCAGTGCCAAATGTTGTAAGGGCTGGTTCCATGAGCGCAGTAACTTCTGCACAAGGTTAATCAGGTCGTCATGCTGTTGATCCAAAGAAAAAAGTTAAGTACAAGTGTAAATACTCTGATCCTGTGAATGCAGAGGCCAAGTCAGAGTTGACTTTGCCACCTTAGACCAGGTGAACTGGTAAAATGAAGCTACATCTTCCTCAATCTTCACTTACATCATATCCTGTCTGCCGAAGCATTGAAGTTGAGAAAATGCTGGCAACTTTTCCTTTTTTTTTAGCGGGATTGCCTGCAAAAGTTCTAACTTGAACTTTTTTCTCCAGACATTTGAGGAGCATAGAACATTCATTTTACAGTGGGCTCATGTGTAGGGCATTATATGATCTATTTTGTCTTTATTAAGGTTCCTTGTACATTTGTAATAAAAAAGTGGTAAATTCAAGCATTTTCACCAACATCTATAATAGACGTCCATACAACTTTAACGTACCCGCCCTATTAAAATTGACCCAAGCGTAAGATCACTAGTGACTTTTCGATAGGCATAAACGAACGCTAGAAGTATCGCTAGCAAAAAGTCGCCATTTTTTCGGCGCCCAGGAAGCAACTTCGCATTTTAGTGAATTAGTGTAGTGTTAATGAATTTAGTGTAGTGTTAATGAATTTGCACCTGGCGAAGTGTGCAAAGCAGTCACTGGCGAAAATTCGCCCTTTAGTAAACCTGCCCCATGTAGAGCAGCTTCTAACCGTGACTAGATACAGGTATGGGACCTGTTATTCAGAATGCTTGGGACCTGGGGTTTTCCGGATAAGGGATCTTTCCATTTGGATCTGCATGCCTTAAGAGGCCCATTTATCACAGGTTGAGTTCTGAATTCATGTGATTTTTTTTTTTTTACAATAATAAATTTGAATAAACTCACAATTCAACTGGGATGTTATTTAAGAAAAATTTTGAATGTCTAATATTCAATCCAATAGTTCTGACCCAAAAATTTGAATCGTGCGAATCAAGTTTTTCACCGAAAACCCCCTCAAATGTCAGGAAGGCTATTAACATCTCCAAATGGCTCAACGGACCTCTGCCATTGACTTGGCAGGAACTCGGCAGGTTTCAGTTGGCGAATATTCGAATTAGGACTGTTTCCATGGTCAAGGTGTGATAAATCTCATATCCTAAATTACATTCGAATACGGGGATTAAAATTTGAATGTGTGAATTCTGATACGAAAAGAAATTCGAAAATTCGAATTCTAATGTACTATATTCGACCCTTAATAAATCTGCCCCTAAATCTACAAAAAAAATAATGTAAACATTAATTGTTTTGCCTTCAATAAGGATTTACTATATCTTAGTAGAAGTCATGTAGAAGGTACTGTTTCATTATAACAGAGAAAAGGGAAATCATTTTTAAAAAATGTAATCATTTGATTATAATGGAGTCTAGGGAGATGGCCTTCCCATAATTCAGAGCTCTCTGGATAACGGGTTTCTGGATACCTGTACTACACTTTTCCATCCATATTCCTTTGAGACAAATATAGAATCTGGACCTCATGTTTCTTCTATGTCTGCCTAGATACAGGCTAGTCAAGGTGTAGGAGATTAAAACCTTAAAAAACACTCAGTCCAAAAACAGCTTCTTCACATGTAATTCTGGGAATTAAAATTGGTACCACTGGTTGCACTGGTTATGCAGAGGACTCAAGACAAGGCTTGGCATTTACACAGCCTGATGAGTAGTGATGGGCGAATTTATTCGGCAGGCATGGATTTGCGGCAAATTTTCTCATTTTGCCACCCAGCGAATGTTTTCGCGAAACTGTGTGCGAAAATTCGCCATGGAAAATTTGCAGCGCCACAAAAAAAATTGTTGCGCGTCAAAATTATTTGGACACCCGTTGACTTTAATGCATTTGGACAAAATAGTCGCACGTATAAAAATTTTCGCTTGTGTTAAAATTGTAGCGAATCTTTTTTGACAACCATTGACTTCAACGCCTTTCTCTGTTTTTTTGCCGTTTCGCAAATATTTTGCTCTTTTTGCAAATTTTTCGGTGAAGCAAAATGGGAAAGATTCACCCATCACTACTGGTGAGTACTGTGCAGGGTAGCAGATGTTTATGGACATTCTTCTCCAGCTGTTGGGACTGGACACCCATAAAGTGTTTTCTAATGATTTAAGACACCCATGTGCTCTTAGGTGTATCGGCAAGCTTAATAAAGCCATGCAGTAAGCAGATCTTTGCAGCCTTGCGTTTTTGTGGTGATTTATAGAATGGAACTGAAGAGGTAAACCTGAACCTATTACAGGAAAGGAGCACCTGCATCAAAAATAAGGAGGTCGGTGGAGAGTGGGGAATCTGTGCATTTGATATTGTGCAAATATTGAGAAAATTTCACTAGGCATTAGGTCCAACAGGTACAAAGGCTTCCCCAATACATTTCTCTTGTTACTGGTAGCTATATCTAATCCTGACACTGAAACTGTCTATAGTTTGCCTTCCTTGTTGCTGTACAGATGCAAAGGGCCCAAAGTGGAGTAACACAAACTTAAATGACACTCATTTGTGCCATTATTCTGTATGTACTTACGTGTGTCTGCAAAGCCTGGTCCTTGTCCTCTGGGGTACTTAGGGAGGAGGTGTGACAGCTGATCATGGCTTTCCCTAAAATCTGACGGCCTTGGGAAAACCTCTGATCCTGTAACCAAAGAGTTAACATTCATTAGTTTCACTGATTGTTTGTAAATAACCACCTTCCTTAACCACAATATCAAATGACCCTCTTTGATCTTTGACTAGACACACAATAAATACTTATACTTATTAGATGGTTTTAAAGGAAAACTATACCCCCCAAACAATGTAGGTCTCTAGTAAAAGATACTGAGTAAAACAGCTCATGTGTAAAACCCTGCTTCATGTAAATGAACCATTAACATAATAATATACTTTTTTAGTAGTATGTGCCATTGGGTAATCATAAATAGAAAATTGCCATTTTAAAAAAATAAGGGCCGCCCCCTGAGATCATAAGATTCACTGTGCACACATACATGTAAGGTCACATGAGCCAATTAACAGACAGAGTTCTGCCTTTTGCTTCCTCACTTCTTCCTGTTACAGTTAGTGTTGTAGTATTTCTGGTCAGGTGATCTCTGAGGCAGCACAGATAGAGTCACAAAATGGTGGCTTAAGGCAAGAGATGTAAAAGGGCAATATTTATGTAAATATATATTCCAGTTTGGTAAGAATCTTTAATATTTCATTCAATTTGATATAAACTATCTGTTGCTTAAGTATTCATTTTGGGGGTTTAGTTTTCCTTTAAATGTCCATATGGTGTCTGTGATGTGAGACTCAATGAGCTTGTTTACTGCCTAATTTGGGAAGAAGAGCTATATTTAATATATCAAGTCATCTGGAGCTGGAAGCTGGTCTTCTAGTAGAGACTGCTTAAAGAGTTTGGTTACATATAACTAATTCTGTATATTCTCATGATACCTTTGGATATAGACATACAGTAAGCATTTAATAAGGCTAACCAGATGCCTCACTCCTACTTACTCTAATATTTAGTTATGAAACAAGAAGGTAACCCAGTGGTTTAAGGGGCAGATTTATCAAGGGTCGAATTTAAAAAAACTTCGAAATTCAAAAAAACCAATTGAAATTAAATCAAAGGGTTTTTTTTTGGCCGAATAGGTCAGTTTTCGATCTAATTTGAATCGTACAAATCAAAGTAATAGCGCATTCGAATCGTACGATTCAAAGAAAACTCCAAATGGGTTGTAGGAGGTCCCCCATAGGCTAAAACAGCAATTTGACAGTACATGATAAATTTCAAAATTCGAATTTTCAATTTTTCGTCAAATTGAATTTGGACTATTCCCTAGTCAAAGTACACAAAAATTAGCTCGACATTCAAACACCCCTCAAGCTATTTTTTGTGTACTTCAACTAGAGAATAGTCCAAATTTGATTTGAATTTGAAAAAAATGAAAAAATTCAAATATCAAAGTTTATCATGTACTGTCTCTTTAAAACTTCGACCATTCACCATCTAAAACCTGCCGAATTGCTGTTTTAGCCTATGGGGGACTTCCTAGGAGTCAATTGGTGGACTTTGAAAAATCAAAGTTTTTTTGGGAAAAACTTTGATTCAAATTCGTTCTAATGCGCTATTATTCAATTAGTACGATTTGAATTCGGCCAAATACAGACCTATTCGGTCAAAAACAGACCTATTTGGCCAAAATAAAACTTACATTTTTTTTTTTTATAAATTTTGGTTGGTCAAATTTCGAAGTTTTTTAAATTCAGAATGTGACCCTTGATAAATCTGCCCCTTAATGTTTGGGGTTTATAGGAAGAGGTACATTAAGGGGCAGATTTATCAAGGGTCGAATTTCGAGTTCATGGGAGTTTGTAAAAACTCCCATAAACTCAAAATTTGTGAAAAAAACGACCAGTTGAAATTATTTTTTTAAAAAACACATTTTTCGAATTTGGGTGAAAGGGATTGACCCACAAACTCAAATCAAATTCGAATCAAATCATTCACCAAAATGTCTCCTATCAACTCCAAATTGATCCCAGCATGTTCCCCATTGGCTAAACCAGCAATTCAGAAGGTTTAAGGTGGCAAATAGTCGTATTTGAATTTTTAAAGAGCCAGTACATGATAAAGTTCAAAATTCAAATTTTTTTTTAAAACTCAAATTGAATTTTAACTATTCCCTAGTTGAATAACACTAAAATAAACTGGGAAATTTAGATATTTTAAATTCGAATTTTCACTTCGACCCTTGATAAATCTGCCCCCAGGTCTGGGCTATACTCACCAGGTCCTCATACATCTCTGTGGACAGGGAATGGATATAGTGTGATAACTTTATAGCTCTGTCGAAGAGGTCACTAAGCAGAACCTGGCACTGGAAGCTTCCAGGAGTACATATTGGCATAGAGGATACCATCTTTCTCATCACAAACACATCAGACATCAACAGTGCAAGGAGCATGATACCTGGAGAGGAGATCAACAGTAAATACTAGGTAACAATAAATAATAGTTTGATACCTATAGCTGTCCCACAAATCTCATAGCTGCTAAACCTTTGCTAGAATGTCAATGGAAGGGCTTACATTTTTAGCAATTTTAAAACGTACTCTTTACATTATTTTATATATGAGATGACACAGTAACATTGGTTATGTTGCCTAATTTATGGTAATCCATCAAAGACAATCAGATGTTTGCCACACTGTCCTACACCAGTACAAGTAACTCTAAACTGAGAACACTTTTTTTTCACAACTTTTGTGCTTCCATTTAAGGGTGCAAAAGAACCCCTAAACTGTTACAAAAAGATCCTCTTTTCATCATAATAGGGCTAATAGTTGAAATGTCTTCATAATCCAAGAATATCTAAGACAAAAGATAAGTGTTCGTCTGTAAATTGACTTCAAACTGGTCATCCTTCTTCTTCTTTGAGTCCCTAATATTCGTAACTATGGTTTAACGTATATTTTCCCTTTACAGAAGAGTTATTCCATGACAGAATTCAAGTACATAGTATAAAACAGATTATCATGCAAAGGTTACCTCTTCTTGAGCTGGCCATAGTTAGGATATGTTCTTCTGCGAGGCTCTGCTTGACTTGTGGATCTCCAGACCTGTGAGGCCACCAGCTTTATACCTTCTATCCCCATGATCACCTAAAGAACGCTGTTCCTTGACATCACAGTGGTAATCAGAAACCTAGACACCTAATTTCCTTACATTCATATTTAGGATAGACATGTAGCTGGGTTGAGTGCTTTTAGCAATAATGTTTGTATTTTTAATGTTTTAATTATTTTGTTCCCAAATGTCAACCCTTCCTCAACTTATAGCCAAGCTATGTATGAACTTCTAACCTCCCACCAGCTTATAAAGATTTTAATTAAGCATATATAAATAACATTGAGGACCTGCTTTCAGAAGTAGACACCTGACACCCAATAACTTGCCCAACAGCAGCCAGATAACGCAAAGACTTGAGAATAATGTTGTATATTAAACATAAATGTTGGATAGATTTGCCACTGTGTCTGGGCAAGAATATCTTTTCTAATGAAATCATGGTCACTGTAATAATCAGTTGAAGTTCAATTTCAAAAGATGTACTGTTCATGGAAACTATGTAATAAATTATTTTTAGTTTTCTACTTGTCTGTAACACATAGCAACCAATCAGCTGGTACCTCTTACTGGTCAGCTGTTTGAACACACACACTCAGGGTCATTCATCAATTTGCCCATGGGCAGTAACCTATAGCAACCAAATTGCTTCATACATTGTTGTACTTGCAACTGCCTTTAAAAATCTAATCACTGATTGGTTGCTCCGGGTTGGGGTGGTCCAATGATTTCACAGGGGAGGGACGGTGACATTGTGAGCGGGGCGGCAATATAGTGCATGCATGGTGGTGTCCAGAACTATGACATTAGGGAATTCTGCCCGGTTTTCCAAATTAGGAAAACCAGGCCGGCAGTTTTGACCCAGACAATTATTTAAATATTTATTCCTGTTTGGCAAGATTATTTAATATGCCATTTAAGATGTAAACAAGTATTAATCTGGGGGTATAGTTTTCCTTTAAACATAAAATCTAGGGGGCATGTGAGTTATAACACTTGGTTCATGCCATCTAGAGCAATATCCATTAGGAGTGTATATGTTTTCTGCCTTTTTAACTGTACAGATAAGAGCACTTAATAAGGCTGGCTGCATGTCTATAGCAATTAGGCTGATCATCATTTATACTGAGGGTCTTGTAGGAATGGACTATTCAATTCTCATTGGCCAAGATGTTCAGGGTGTTGTTTTATTCTCTCTCTATCTGATACCTGACAAAAGAAATGAAAAAATGAAAAGTTGTATGACTCAAATCAATTTTAATAAATTATGTAAAATCCCTTGCAAATAGCTTAGTTAGTGCAGGGCAATAGCTAAGATCCTACAGGTTCCCCCAACATCTGGGTCTATACAAATAAGCATAAATGAGCTCAGCTGTTGTAGAAGTCTAGGCCAACAAATTGCCCACATACATACCAATCATTTAGATTAAATTGTTTGAAGGCTTTGTGTGATAAAAAGAAGGAATGGACAAGCAGAATATGATAGAATTATGTTTACATGCATAAGTTTGATGTATATACTTGATAGTAGCTGCATGGGCAAAGTGGTTCCCTCCAGTCGGTGGCTGACTTCTCACAGCCATAGGTTACAGTATATACAGCCTTTATTGACTATTCACTGGAAGTCATGGAAACCTTGTTTGGATGTCTTCTTGTGTGACCAAATGCTTTCTACACCCTAGAGTTCTCCCCAAAATATTTTACTTTGAGAATATTGACATTTTTTTTCTCTTGGTAACAGTGTGGGTGGCTGATTGGCACCTTCACTTTTCTACTGCATAGTCAGCCTCTACCAAATTTCATATTGTGTTTTCTCCTTTAAGCTGTTGAAATAAGCTTTGTCCCAATGGCAAGAATTAAATATTGGCCTATGTAGTCAAATAGACTGACAGAGGCCCTATCCCCTGGTACATAGCTGTGCAAACAAAATATAGAACATACATTTCTATCTCAGATATACACATATAAATATAACAACACTTGTGCAGATGATGATAATTAACTGTGAAGATTGGGAACTTTGTTCCACTCTATAGCACAGCCAGCTCATCATTAATACAAAACCTGTTGCAGGGAGGTAATGAGATATGCAGTGTTG
Organism: Xenopus petersii; assembly: GCA_038501925.1. Lineage (NCBI taxonomy): Eukaryota > Metazoa > Chordata > Amphibia > Anura > Pipidae > Xenopus > Xenopus petersii. The sequence continues at coordinate 101,527,602 of CM076685.1, read as the reverse complement.
TGTAAGAGCCGTGTAATGCATTCATGAATATTTGTATTCAACCCTGAGGGCTCTCTAAGCCCATGAGATCTTTTTACATGACAATCAGTGGGTTAATTAAGACTCTATCATGAATAACCTAGTGTGTTGAATATAAATTCTGTATTTCTAGTCATCTTTTTACAACATCCTTAATGTTGTATCATTTTTAAGGAGAGAGATGTTTATTCTTTCTTTCTTACTTGGGACTTTCAGAAGGCTAAATTTTCTTTCCACAGGACCCAAAGCAGCTCTTAGCTGTTAAGGCATCCACCTTAGGAATGTGGGTGTTTTAGGAGATACAACAACTAAGAACATAAGGAATTGACAAAGTTAATGTCCAATAATGAAGTCAACCAGCTCTGCATCTCAACACCACTCATGTCTGTGAAAATTGGGGGCTCTCAGGTCATTAAAGACATTTTTGTGCACCATATTGTATAGTTTAAGAACACACAATATTTGTTTTATTATGGTTTTTCTTGCTTTGAGAAATTTATATGAAAGGCCCACTGTGTTTCATTCCAAACATTATGGGCTGGATGTTATTTCTAAAAAGTCTAGCTGACCACCAATTGTATTATGGGAACAGACGTCGGTTTTTCTTGCCCTTAGAAAACAGGATGGATATTAAAGGCTATATGCAATCTCCAAGGTCATCTGAAACCCCCCATAACTGGTACCTTCTACCATGTGAGCCATAATCTATTCATCTACTGTATTTATAAAGTATGTGCTGGCATCGGAAAGACATGGTGATACCAACATCCCAATGCTAGTTATTTGTCACCAATTCAAAGACCATTCCACACCCAGTTTTGATGTCCACCTATAGGTGTTACTTGCTGGTTATGCCTTACATTTCTTTTCTTTCTTCTAGTTTCTAGCTTCTAGCTAGGTTCTCTAGCAGTTGTTACATTTCTTCTAGCTAGGTTCTCTAGTAGTCATTACATTTCGTCTAGCTGGGTTCTCTAGTAGTCATTACCTTTCTTCTAGCTGGGTTCTCCAGAAGTCATTACATTTCTTCTAGCTGGGTTCTCTAGTAGTCCTTACTTTTCTTCTAGCTGGGTTCTCTAGAATTCATTACATTTCTTCTTGCTGGGTTCTCTAGTAGTCATTAAATTTCTTCTAGCTGGGTTCTCTAGTAGTCATTACTTTTCTTCTTGCTGGGTACTCTAGTAGTTGTTGCATTTCTTCTACCTGGGTTCTCTAGTAGTCATTACATTTCTTTTAGCTAGGTTCTTTAGAAGTCATTAAATTTCTTCTTGCTGGGTACTCTAGTAGTCATTACATTTCTTCTAGCTGTGTTCTCTAGTAGTCATTACTTTTCTTCTAGCTGGGTTCTTCAGCAACGAGTTGTTACCACCTGCACCCACCAACGCTGTTCTGTGTACCTCATGCCAGACTTTTATCTGGAGCAAGATGCACAGTAAAGTAATTCCTTCCATGCATGATCATTAAGGGGTGTATTCTTGCACTTCCATTCAGGGAAGTCAATCCATTTCCATTGAAATAAATGCAGAGAAATCGTACTACATTGGCCACATGATCCATCTGTTGCATTATATAAGCACAGAAAAGGCAAACGGAGTGTTAATGTTCTAATGTGTTATCTTTTTATGTAGCACTTATTTATCTCCATGCTGCAAAGGGGATAGGGAGACCGAGCATGGAACTAACGCTTAGCGCCAATTAGTACATGATGCCTACGGCCACTAAAATTACTTATTTCTGAGAAATAAACACCAATCATAGCTTTTTCTATAAGGCAAATATTACAAAAGGTCAGCCGGTCCCTGTTTAACTTGTCATTAAATCATTGCCTCCGGATTCATTCATATTCCTTGTATAATGAATGGATTTACATCTCATTCCTAACGCTTCCTGTGGATTAACTCTCATAAACTGGATTATTGCTTTCTTTTTAATATACATTTCCACCCCCTTTTCTCTACAGATTTGAGGTTCCTGTGCAAATGTAAACAATTAACAATTAAGCAGTAACACTAATTTGGGCTTCTATTAAAATGTCATTAGTGAAGAATCGAACAGCGGAACAATGAATTTGTGTGTGTGCAATATAATGTATAATTGGCAGTAATACTATTACTTTTCTTGGCCTCCATTCTTCTGAGGTTCCATTCCAGGGTAAGGTTAACCTGTTATCGAAGGGGGGTTCAGATATGAAAGGGGCCCAGCAGAGCAGCAGCTGTGGTGTGGAAAAGTGGGGCAACAGTATAATAAGGTGACGGCAACAGAAACATTTTATGTCTGTGTTCTTAGGACCCCATGAAGAGATATATTTTTACTTCATATAAATATAGCATTCCACATACCAAAAAGATTTTGTATACCCTTGAATCTAGCTGCCCTTAATTGAATTTTATAATTTAGTTGGGGAGTTTGCCCCATTTATTGTCAAAGACAGAACAGAATAAGAAATAAAATTCCAAACATAAAAATGGGCAGATGAAAGAGGGTAACCTGTCAAACCAATTTTTATCAGTGATGTTTTTCTACACATTCAAATCGCTGCACCTGTAAATTAAGAGCCAACTGTTTGGCCAAAGTGCCTTTTTTACACAAAGATGGAGTGCTCACCTCAGGCAATATATCCTTTCGGATCAGGTGCTTCTAGCATTATTCGATCCAACCTGCCACGGATCAGAAAATCAATTGTAGAAATCCAATATACTGCAGCACACTGCAATTTGTGTAAAATTCAGAAGTGTACTTTATTAGCTCAGATATGAGCAGACATGTGGCAACTTTCAGGCCTCGCAGGACCCTTTCTCAAGTGCCATTTTCAGACCTTGTTTTTCATAGGTGCATTCATATTGAATAGCTCAACCAGGACCCGCCCTAGACCTGCAAAAGGTGCATCGAATTTGGCCCAAGGCTGCCCGACCCATGGGTTCTCTGTAGATATAGCCTACTCCCATTTCTACTACATTCAGGGGAGCAGTAGCTCCACGGTCCACTTGCATCAACAGTTTTTTCGTGTAGAAGCTGCAGCCTGTTTCTTTTGCCTAGAGCCCTAAAAGTAAGGTCAGAAATCCACCAGTTGGTGGCTACCATAGCCCAGAGGAGGCTTGAACTTACAAAGAGAAAGCAGGGTCAGAACTAGGGGTAGGCAGAAGAGGCACCTGCCAAGGGCGCACAGGCCCAGATTTGTGGAAAGGCCCCCCAAGGCCTAGGGCAGCAGGATTTTATGGGATGGCATGCTGCCCAACCACACCCTCATTGGTTCAGAAACACTAGGGATGCGCAGGAGATATGACCGTTTTTAAAATTTCCTGTGTACCAATCCCCATTGCTCTGGTCCCGATGAAACTTTGAGAAAAAAACAGAGATGTGACAAGAGTGACGAATGACAGTGGGCCTAGGGGTGCCCGCTATTGAAATCCGGCCCTGAGGGCGCAACGAATGGGGGGGGGGGCGATGGGCAGGTATGTGTCTTTTGTCTACCCCTAGTCCATATTTGCTGCTCTCTCCCGCCTCCCCCCCCCCTCAGTAGTTTTCCCTGGCTCCCTCCCCTCCGGCGCTCTCCTAACTCCCTCCCCTCCGGTTTTCTGCGCATGCGTGCGCACAATGCATTCTGGGGCGTGCTCGTCCGCACAAGCACGGAGGGAAGCATGGTGGCTGGCCAAGTCACAAACAAACGTTAAGAGGATGTTATGTGCATCGTGTTATACAGAGCCTCCTTGGGTTGCCCTTATAGCTGATATATACGTAACTGGTAGAAATGGTAGAAAAGAAGTGGAAGAAAAAGAATAGGGAGAATGGATTTTTTTCTCCAAATAAGGTGTAAAGCTTAAGCCCACCATAAGTGACCCTAATAAACAAGTTCAATAAATTTTGCTGTGGTGGGAATAAATAGAGGGCTGTTGCTGGTTGGGGAACTTGGGGTGCTCTATTTCTCAGGCATACAGGTAGACCCACTGGCAAGACTGTAGAAACAATGCCTGCAATTATTACTGTACCATTATAGGTACCTTACTGTATCTTTACAATATAGTTGTTTCCACACTTTTGCACTAGGTGGTGCTCTAATGAAACAAATTGTTTTTTTCCCTTTTTAACATCTCCACTCCAGAAAGTGATAGGCTGTTGATCTATGGGTTATTGCTGTTTTTAGTGATATAAGAACATGCATTTGGGGTTTAATGCTTCTGATGAAGCGACGTTCAGTCACGAAACACGTTAAGCTAGTTTGTTCTAGAAAATGTTGTCTCCGCGGCCGGGTTTTAGAGAGATCGACCGGAAAATGGATCACGCTCCTTGTTCTCTCTACTTGGACTGGAATAGTGTGCACTGTCTCGTCTCTACATTTGGGGTTTAATGGGCATTTTACTTTGCGCCATCACATTGCTATAAAAAATGTTATGACAGGCAGGAAAGTGTTTGCATTAAATGTGCAATGAGTAATTTACACTGCTGACTCCCTTCTAGCATTTCTGTTGTGACTGCAAACCCTTCCTTTTAGCCTTTTAATTCATACAGAAAAAAAAAAATCAACCTTGGAGTTGGTGTCCAATACTACAGACTGCAGGAAATGAGCATGAGTTTCATGTCATGCCAAAGCACCCATATTTTTTTTAGGAGTCACCCTATTTTGGCGGCCCTCACTGTGTCACACACACACAGGAATAGCCCAGTCTTCCCTTACCAGTAATTTGGACCCAAATGAAAATGCTTTTAACATCCCAAGAATAACTTGGATTGAGCTCAGAGCATGATCAGGGAGCATGGTCAAAATGCACCCAGTAAAAAGTCCCACCGGGTTGATGTCACTGCTGGATTAATACATAGGAAAGAGTAAGCAATTTCAGGGTGTGACAACCAACACCAGCAGGAGTATTTATGTTGTTTTTATGGAGTCATGTAGCAAAACTATCATCTGCCTGTGTATAAATCATTAGGAAGATACTGTAGAATATGCAGTGCGGTTCCACATGAAAGACCCCAGAGACCGCTGAAGGTGTTGGCAATAGACACGTACTGGCACGTAATGACGCATGGCCTTTGCATACCTCTTTAGGGCTGAAGGTGCAATAGACATACTGAATTGCCAGTACAGTGAACTAAAGATGTATGCAAGAGCGGCGCGTCACTACGTGCCAGTAACACCTTGAGCAGTGCGTCACTATGTGCCAGTACGTGTCTATTACTAACACCTTCAGCACACAGGCAGCAGTATAGACCAAGTGGCAGATCATTTCATTAATGTGCCCAAATATTACTGCTACGGCTATGCGATTCCTGTTCACACTGTGCTGGGGGGCCGCATTATTATTAATTTCATGACGGAGGCTGCAGGCCAGTGTAAATTTGAAAACAGGCCTCAATTGGCCCGCGGACCGGACTTTGGACATGCCTGCTCTATGCAAATGTTGTGATTGGGGCACAAACTCCCGATTAAACCTTAGGTACACCTGCCAACTGCCTCAAATTGGATGGGACATTGTGGATTTAAAGGCAACGTACAGTATAGTATATATTTCGTAAGCAATCATGTATAATATATGGTGTTGGTTTTGGCTGTAAATTAATTTTGTATTTAAAAATTGCCCCCTTATCAAACTCCCCATAGATGTTCTCTGGTCTCTGTCCGAGTTTCAAATGAGGGGTGGGTGTGTCCTAACGGTCCCTGCTAGAAGTACAGTAGGAGGGGGACAGCCAATCACAGCCCTGCAGTCAAAAGCAAAGACAGTTCCCTATCAGGTCAGCCCAGCTGTGTGAACTGAGTGTCGCCGGCTCCCCTGCACAGCCTGGGAATAAAGGGAGCAGGATTATTAGGGATTATTTAAATTATGTGAACTTTTCTAATAAAACTAATGTCTCAAGACACTTTAAAAGAATGTAGTAACAGTGATTTAAGTCACTTTTTGGTACAAGGAATAGAACAGGTAAAAACAGGCATAAGAGGAGGAGATATCTTAACTTTATTACACAAAAGAGCGGTATATTGTATATTTTACTTACAGACACGGCTACCTATGGGATTGAATTTTATATTTGATGTAGTTTATAACAATTGTAATTGTACCCTTTAACATGGATTTTTTGAGATTTTGTCAAATTGAGTGTTTTTATATCTGAGTGGGCAGGTCTAACAGACGATAATGAGGTGCTTTAACAACAATTACCTGACCCAAATCTGATTGGTTTGATTTTATTGGAGGGTTTGTTTGAAAATGTATATATATGTGAAAGGGAACATGTGTTTGCTCTCTGAGATGGCCTATGATTAAGTGCTGGGTAAGCATGAAACGCATTAGGCTCCATGGGGGGTAGTGTTGTATTTTAGAAGTCTCAATAAATTTATATTTTTAACACAGCATGACTATAGAGAATTTTTTGGATTTTGGATGTATAACATTTCTAACCTACTTCTTTAGTTAAGCTTTAGTTCTCCTTTAAATGACCTCAGAAAGGGAGAGCTATCAATAGTGGGTGGCATTTGGGATGCTATGGGGCATGCCTAGCTGTGGCCATTGTGAATTAGGGCATGGGCTAAACATCCCAATGGTGGCCAAAACCAAACCAGGCAGAGCAGGATCCATGCATAGAGTAAGGACAAATTCAAGCAAAAACAGATATACTGGTCATCTTTGGGTCATCACTAGCTCATTTTGGTGCCATATATTTATATATAAAATATATATGTTTGTTTTTTTCTAAATAAGTATTGGTTCCAAGTTTATAAGGCTGCAAGTTTCTGAAAGTAGAAAGAAAAGACCAAGACGATTGACATTTGTGCTCTGATCATTTATTTACTCATTAAGTAAATTGCATCACTGAGGTCAAGGATGAGTCAATATGTGATCAGATCCCACAACAGTTAAACACATTGAATGACGCACCCATTGTTTGATGTATTTGTACTTAGAATAGTGACTGGCCCTGTTCAGGCTTGACTGGTCTAGTGGAATCTGTGTTAAGATGGCCATAGACTGTGTTAAGCTTGGAGACTCACCAAGGGGACCCTATTGCTGAGAACTACTTTTGGGCCAGATCCATGGTCTACCAGGAGTTACCACAATGAGATACATAAAGGGGGGGTTATTTACTAAACTCTGGTTGGGCTTTTTGGGGCAAAACTCAAATTTTTCAAGATTTATTATAGCCCGACGCAGCAAAAAGCCAGAAACCGAAACTGCCCGATCTCAGACCTGCCAAGGTTGTGTTTACATTAATGGCAGAGGTTCCAATCCTATTTCGAAGTTTATGTGGTCTGTGCTGGAAAAAATTGTACGATTCGAGATTTTGCTCGATTTTATTGAGTTGTTACCCGAACCCATTAAATTGAGCTTTTTTAATAATAAATAAAGTCAAATCATGGATTCTAGTTTGGTTGGAAAATCTGAGCTCTCAGACCTGCCAAGGTTGTGTACAAATCAATGGCAGAGGTCCCTATCCCATTTTGAAGTTTCTGTGGTCTGCGCTGGAATTAGCCAAAAAAATCCAAACTTTTTTGGGCTTTTCAGGCAAAAATCAGAAAAATGTAGGCTTTTTGGGAAAAAGCCTGAAAAAAATTAGCGATTGGGCAAAAAACAGAGAAAAAATCGTATAGTTCGGGTTTTCAGTCGATTTTATTTCGTTTTTACCCGATCCAATTAAATCAAGCTTTTTTAATAATAAATAAAGTCAAATCATGGATTCTAGTTTGGTTGGAATTTTTATTTAAAAATCAGAAAAATTTGGATTTTGATAAATAACCCCCTAACACTAGAATAGAGTTACAATGAATTAGAAATAATTCAACAAAAAGACAATACCATGGTGTCAATAATATTGTGTCAATGAAAGCAGAGGTGGTTGTGAGGGCTGCATAATGTTCTTCTCTGTGCATGCCCTTCGGGTGGACTGTGCAGGCAGCAGGAGTTTGTGCTTACACAGGAGCCCCCAAATGCAACTGATAAAAAAAAAACATTTTATATTTCAGCAAATAAGTGACAGACCTTCAGGTTCAGCAGCCCTATTTTGTACACGCAGATCCAAACTGCTGCACACAGCAGCCCCTCTGGCATTTGCCAGAATTTCTAGGCCTGGTCTAAATGATCCTATAAAACATTATGCATGCGTATTGACACGTGCTGCCTCCTTCTCACTTGCAGCTGTCATTTATTTATCCCTATATGGGTACAATGCTGTGCTCCTGAACACACAATTTGTGAACTCCGAGCCTGGTGTCAGGAATAAAAGTGAGATATGTCTCGTCACTTACACAGGGTAATGAATTCACACAACTGTGACAGCAGCCTTGCAAGAACCTCAAGCTTCCATTTTCTTCTGGCAAATAAAGCCCTATTATCAAGTTATTTCCTTTACTGTCTCAGTGGGATCTCTGTGCACTAAAATAATAGGCCTGAGACTTAGGAAAAACTTGTCACATAAACATGAGATATGTTCCAAACGCAAGCTTTCATGAGCCGGAAGTGTCGGGTTATAACACCGAAATATATTTATTTATAACATCTCTGCAACATGGCCAACCAGGAGCCTCTTTGCAAATTGCTTTTGTTCATTTCTCTGCAATCAAGGAGTTATCAGTCCATTCTGGGGAATGCATAAGCCATATTCTAGAAGAATCTTCAGGGGCGGTAAACCCCCAGCAGGGTTGCTTAGTAAAAGGACCATGAAAGTGTCACTCAGCATCATTACAATTATTAAATTCATGAATGGCAACCATCAAGCAGTCAGTTTTATTGATATAGGGCAGTTGGCATAAAGAAACCAAAATTCCGAATTTTTGTTATGTTTAAAGCGTATATTTAGAGAAGAGAAAAATCACCGGCACAACAGGATATTTCTAGCAGGGAAACCCTTGCTCGTTTATTTGCGGATGCAACGTTTCAGGGCGTAACCCCTTTGTCAAGCATACCGGGAATCAATGCTCATAGGGGTATATTTATCAAAGAGTGAAGTTAATAGTGAAGTCCCGCCACTAGAGTGAAATTCCGCCACTCTCCATTCATTTCTATGGGATTTTTATAGGCGTATTTATCAAAGGGTGAACTTCACCCATTGATAAATAGGCCTTTCAAAATCCCATAGAAATGAATTGGGAGCTGCGGAATTTCACTCTAGTGGCGGAACTTCACTCTTTGATAAATTTACCCCATAGCATTTAAAAGCATATCAATTAGACATAATTGGTTAAGTGATTACATAATTAAGTGAAAAATAAATAGTTAATAGGTCATAAATACATAGTAAGTGACTCAAAAAAGGGGTAGTAAAAATTGTCCCAAATATCCATCAGAATAAAAAAGGTTAAAACACCATAGCATATCCTGTGTGGTGTTAATACGAAAAAAAAAAATTCAGTTCCAAGTGTATCCTTCGAATAGTGAGCCTTGTGTATTATTCAAGTAAAAAGTATCCAACATGGTTAAAAATACTAAAATGTCCAGTGCTATAAGTAACAGTGTAACAATATTAACGTTATCAGTACAAAAGTGTATTTGAGTTTAAAAAAATGTAGATTATCAATAAACAATTTACATAGTATCAAAACATTTTAACTGGCACTAAGTAACAATGTTTCATAGTACACGCAATCAGTTATGTTTCTATCTTACCCTACCTGTATGGAGAGGAACATCTTTCCCTGAAGCATATCAGCAAGCTCTTTATCTAGAAGAGAGAAGTTAAAGGGGTTAATAATAGTAACAGTTACAAAAAAACAACTCATATTAAATTCCTCATTTAACCCTTTTGGATGACGTGTTTGTAAAAGCCAAATCCAATAGCATTCTCTCTGGAGCAATAGTTTCTTTTTATCCATGCCTGGTTTGGAAGAAACTTTTTCTAAAATCTGCCAGCGAAGTTGTGAAAGTTGGTGTGTCTGTGAGTGGAAGTGCTTTGCCAAAAGCGTTTCGCTCTTTAACTTTTCTTTTGGCTTTTCGGTCATATTCATAACGAAATTCACTGGAGTTATAGGTGGGGGTTGAAAGTTACGAATTACCGATTTATGCTCGTTTAACCTTAACTTTATAGCCCTACTTGTTTGTCCTATATATAGCAATCCACAAGGACATTTAATGCTGTATATTACGTCCTTGGTATCACATCATCATCCAAGCAACTTATACCCTTAATGGGACTGCACTAGGCAAATCCATTATGGAAAAGGACCTTGGAGTCCTTGTAGATGATAAACTTGGCTGTAGCAAGCAATGCCAGTCAGCAGCATCAAGGGCAAATAAGGTCTTGAGCTGTATTAAAAGGGGCATAGAGTCAAGGGAGGAGGGGCTCATTCTTCCACTGTATAGAGCACTTGTAAGGCCCCATCTAGAATATGCCGTACAGTTTTGGTCTCCATCACTCAAACAGGACATTATTGTATTAGAGAGGGTACAGAGAAGGGCAACTAAGCTGGTAAAAGGTATAGAAAATCTTAGCTATGAGGAAAGACTGGCCAAATTGGGGATGTTCACGCTGGAGAAGAGGCGCTTAAGGGGTGATATGATAACTATGTATAAATATATAAGGGGATCATATAATAATCTCTCTAATGCTTTATTTACCAGTAGGTCTTTCCAGCTGACACGAGGTCACCCATTCCGATTAAAAGAAAAGAGGTTCCGCCTAAATATTCGGAATGGGTTTGTTACAGAGAGCTGTGAAGATGTGGAATTCTCTCCCTGAATCAGTGGTACAGGCTGATACATTAGATAGCTTTAAGAAGGGGTTGGATAGTGTTTAGCAAGTAAGGGAATACAGAGTTATGGGAAATAGCTCATAGTACAAGTTGATCCGCAGGGACTAGTCCGATTGCCATTTTGGAGTCAGGAAGGAATTTCCCCCCCCCGCTAAGGCAAATTGGAGAGGCTTCAGATGGGGTTTTTGCCTTCCTCTGGATCAACTGGCAGATAGGTAGTTAAATAAAAAAAAAAAAATTAAAAAAAAAAGGTTGAACTCGATGGACATGTGTCTTTTTTCAACCTTACTTACTTACTATGTTACTATGTTACTATGTTACATGTGTGATACCCATGTATTGTATGTTTAGTGCCTTGAAGGGGATGTGTTACGTAAGCCCCTGGAATAATGGCATTACAGTGACCGCAAGCGTATATTTACCCTTTATATGTGCTCTAACAGTGCTGGGGTCACTTTTTTATGACACAGCAAAGTAAAAAGGAAACACTCCATGCGTATCAAGCCTTAAAGAGCTAGAAGGCCTTAGAAATTGAGGCTGGCAGGCAGTCAGCAGTCAGAAAATAGAAAACCAATGTGAAGATCTCTTCTCTGCCTTTGCTGTTTTCGTTGTATGCGACTGCAGCCCAGCATTCCAGAGGGGCCTGTGGAAGATGCGATGAACAGATGCAAGGCTCTCCTCTTGGGTGACGTGCTCTGACTTCTGATTGGAGGATTTATCTGTTCAGCTGTGAATCGTAGCACCCCCAAGAGAGAGACCCATTTCCAATAGTTTATAAATCTGCTGACAGTTGGTAGCCCCAGAGATTTGGATCGTCAGGTCTGGCCATTAATTATCACCTCTGTTTGTGCATGGAGGCGAATCTGCAGCTATAGGGTTTATATCCATGTTATATCTGTGGGTTTTATATGGGATCTGTATTCCATTGTCTGAATCACAGTCTACACTCTCAGTCTGTTCTCTATCACTCAGTTTATCCCAACTATCCTCCCTATAAACCTATAATAATATGGCCTTTGATTGTTATAAATATGACTTGAAGCCTGTATTTTGTATCTGTGTTGTTTCTAGTCTATCCCTTAAAAAAAAAAAGAGAAGCATACGTATTTCTTATTTACATCTCTGCTTGTATCCACATCTAAACAGAATAGCATCATCCATTTATGACCACTAGATGCTGCTGCTCTGGTCATTCTGAATTCTATTGCTGGCAATATGATTCCCTAGGGGTTATTTATTTACTTTTTTTAAAGGTTTTTATTTAAGTATTTGTAACATAAACACAACATTAAAACGATACACAGCAGTTCTGCAAACATGTCTGAGATGCAACCAATACACCGATATTGACTTCTGCCCAGAGGAATATTCAGGGAGTATACACCTCAATGGTGCTGTTTCAACTATTCAATGACCCCCTTGCATGTACAATATGTCCTATCCTAGATCATTTCAGATATTTCTGAGTATAAAATAAAATTCACATGTTGTCATACAGGTGCAAATCCTTTGGCTTCTGTGCAGCAACGTATCAGGTATCCAAACATGCAAAAGCACCATCCTAAAAATGGGCGCCAGTCCTAAATACACAGTGGCAGACATACAAAATCTATGGGAGGGAGGGTAAGTGGAGAATTGATTGTCACCACAATTAGATGTAATCAAAAAGCCACATGTGCCATGGTCGGTAGAGTAACGATCTGTAGTATGTTAGGCCTATGGGACACAAAGCTTCGTTACCATATTGGTACTGCCTGAAGCAATGTGATGGTCAAAACATGTCTTTCTATCTTCAGTAAAGGCAGAATTTACAACTGTCAGATTGCAATCAATCAGTAATCGCCATGTCAAGTTTCCTGGGCAATCTCTGCAAAGATCTGCCATTGTCAGACTAGTTTACATTAACTAATGGGCACTAGTGATGAGTGAATCTGTCCCATATCGCTTTGCCAAAAAATTAGGGAAAAAACGAGAAATTCACGAAAAGGCAATTCAATGGGCTTAAAAATTGTTTTTACATGCAACAATTTTTTCTCACTTCAAATGCATTAGTCAATGGGTGTTTTTTCATATGGCGACTTTTTTTGTCACTGTGACAAAAAAATTTTGCAGGTGGCAAAGTGCGGAATTTTGCCGGGAACCCATGCCTGGCGAATAAATTCGCTCAGCACTAATGGGCACTGCTGTTGCCGTGTAGAGCGCCGTGCAAGTGAAGTCAATGGCTTAAAGGAAAACTATACCCCCAAAATGAATACTTAAGCAACAGATAGTTTATATCAAATTGAATGACATATTAAAGAATCTTACCAAACTGGAATATATATTTACATAAGTATTGCCCTTTTACATCTCTTGCCTTGAACCACCATTTCGTGACTGTATCTGTGCTGCCTCAGAGATCACCTGACCAGAAATACTACAACACTAACTGTAACAGGAAGAAGTGAGGAAGCAAAAGGCAGAACTCTGTCTGTTAATTGGCTCATGTGACCTTACATGTGGTTTGTATGAGTGCACAGTGAATCTTACGATCTCAGGGGGCGGCCCTTATTTTTTAAAATGGCAATTTTCTATTTATGATTACCCAATGGCACATACTACTAAAAAAGTATATTATTATGATAATGGTTCATTTACATGAAGCAGGGTTTTACACATGAGCTGTTTTACTCAGTATCTTTTAATAGAGAGCTACATTGTTTGGGGGGTATAGTTTTCCTTTAAGTGAACTTGGCCAATGTTACTTTTCCTTTTAAAGGTACCTGATTGTCTATCTGTGGTTTGGATTTATGTTCCTGGGGCAACTCTTAAAGATTCACCCCCTTAAAGTGTACCACCTTAAGGGGGTTCTTCACCTTTAAGTTAACTTTTAGTATGTTAAAGAATGGCTTATTCTAAGCAATGTTTCAGCTGGTCTTTTTTATAATTCTTTTTTTTTTTTGTTAAAGTTTTTTAATTAATTGCTTTCTTCTGACTCTTTCCAGCTTTCAAATGGGGGTCCCTGACACCATCTAAAAACCAAATGTTCTGTAAGGCTACAAATGTTGTTATTGTTGCTTTTTATTACTCATCTTTCTGTTCAGGCCTCGCCTATTCAGTCTCTTAATTAAATCAATGCAATTCAATGGTTGCTAGGGTAAGCTGGACCCTAGCAACCACATTGCTGAAATTGTAAACTGAAGTGCTGCGGGTTAAAAAGCTAAATCACTCAAAAACCATGAATAATAAAAAATGAAAACCAAATGCAGATGTTCTCAGGGATAGTTCTGCTTAAATCATTTCAGGGGCAGAATATGGAGCTGTTGGTTCTTTTCTGCTGTCGGATTTTCTAGCTCTAAATAATGCATTTATATTTGGCAGGCTAGGCGCTGAAATCAAAGGCATTATTTATTCATTTGGTATCTAGCGGGCTTGCTATGAACTGCAACTCCCAGGCAGAATGTGGGCGGAGGGAGTTTTAGGCCAAAAGAGCTTGTGGGACAAGTACTAGGCAAGAGCTTTAAAGGAACGTCTCTTTGGTAAACATAAAAACGACTTGGCTTTCTAGTCATGTAATGTCATTTGATCTCACCTCCCAGGTCTCAAGAGAATAAACCTATTGGATATTGTTAGCATAGGCACAGACTTCGCTCAGCCGCTCTCAAACAGAAAAACATTAGAAAAAGGAATTTAAAAAGAGAGAATAAACCGTGTTTTATGAAAGAGGCTCTGATTGTCAGCCACCTGTGCCCCTCGTGTTGGGTAGTATTCAATAGGAGGTATCGGTTAGGATATTATTAGCAGAAATGTATATATTTGAAGGGTTTTCTAGCACATATTTTGCTGGTGAGCTTGTGTGTCTGTGTGATCCTTCAACACAACTCATTTTAATTTCAGTGCTTTGGGCTGTCAATCCTGCAGAGAATTCTGCTGACAAGGAGAGCCATCTGTCATCTTGACTAAAGAGCTCCTCCTCAATCCCTAGCCCTTATACGGATAACACCATTTGCCATAAAAAAATGATAGAGTTGAACAGAATATGAGATTCCCTGCCTTCTCTTCAATTTTAAATAATATTTCCTGCTCATAGTACAGGGGCCACAGGCAGTTGAGAAGGATCCCAGACTGAAAGTGTTTTTGGGGTGAGATATGAAATCAGGCATGTTTGTGTATTTATATTTATTTGGGGCAGTTCAGATCTATCTATCTATCTATCTATCTATCTATCTATCTATCTATCTATCTATCTATAGTCTATCTATTATCTATTTATCATCTATCTATGTCTATAACTCTATTTATTTATGTCTGACTATCTATCTGTCTGTCTATCTATCTATCTATCTATCTATCTATCTATCTATCTATCTATATTTTATCTATTTATTATCTATCTATCTCTATAATTTATTTATGTCTGACTATCTATCTGTCTGTCTGTCTAGCTATCTAATCTATCATATCTGTCTGTCTGTCTATCCATCCATCTATCTCTATCTATCTCTATAAATCTATTTATTTCTGTCTGTCTGTCTGTCTGTCTATCCATCCATCTATCTCTATAAATCTATTTATTTCTGTCTGTCTGTCTGTCTATCCGTCCATCTATCTGTCTGTCTGTCTGTCTGTCTATCTGTCTGTCTGTCTGTCTATCTATCTATTTACCTATCAGCCTGCTCGAGTCATATTGTGATGCCCAGGTGAGTATACTGGTCGGATTCAGTGGGCAGATTGTGATGCAGAACTCTGGCTGCTAAAGTGTTAACCTGAAAACCATGTTGGTTCCTATTGCTCATGTGTAAAGTGCGCCAGCTTATTATATAGGAGGAAATATCTCACCTCAGCCCAACTCTGCTAATTAAAGACATATCATCATTTATAAGCAAAGGAGTGTTCATTAAAACAGTGCAAATTGAGTAGTATGAAAGGGCTGTGTTTCTTTGTGGCTGTAAATCTGAACATGCAATAAAGACATTAAGGGAGCCACATAATGAAATCATAACTGATATACTTGGAGCTGACACTCCATACGCAGTGAATATACAGTACATACGCATGGCACAAGAACTGGGATGCACTTAGTTACTATGTTTATCAAGCGTAGTAACCTCATAGTATTAGATCACCCTGTGCTTATGCTCCTCTTCATAACCTGATCCAGCTCACTCTAATTGTCTTTTATCTCTTGTTTTTTGTCATTTACTGCTTATCAGAATTCTACACTTACTGCTTTTTCCATTGTATAGCCCCCCTGAAGGAGACACGTGGATGGAGGAGACTACGTTTTCACCACTATCCATACATCCTATGCACCATCATTGACCAATTGAAGAGAAGAGTGAGGTTACATATGGCAGCCAGCAAGCAATGACTTCACAAGTCGTTATGTAGATGAATAGAGATTGTGTATGATTTTTTTGGTCATCTGTTTGTAATGCACACTGTGCAACGTGTTAAATAACCCATTACCAAGTTATACTCCACAATAAATATTTTAGTTCTTGTTTGCTTGGAATTACAAGCCTTTCTCTCTCACTCTCGCCTTACTCAGACTGAGTAATTTGTTAGCAGCCAATGTTTCCATGTGAAAGAATTATAAGAGCAGACTCCTTCAATGGAGCAGAGTGTGTGTTTGTTATTCATGAGACTTTAATATGTTGAAATTCCTCGTAATTCTAACCTGTTACTTGGCAGTTAGTACTATCTGGATATTGCGTTATTGGCCAACCGATCTGTATAAATCACACCAGGTGATTCGCTTCCACTGATTCATTCTTAAGCAGCCAATTATAATGAGGCCTAGGGAGAAAAATAATCCATATTGTACTGTCAAAACTAGCTGAACAGAAGTGTTAGGTACAGAGACTCCTAACGTTTGACTAGTAATTTGTTGAATTATGATCCAGCTAGGGTATCCATTATTCCCAGTTACCCATAACAACCAATCAGATTTTTGCCTTAATTTCTTTAACTTGCAGTAGGATGATCAAAGCAACAATGTACTTGCTAACATGCTAATTTGTTGCAGTTAGAAGAGCAGGGATGAAATTTAGCACTAGCTGATCATTAGCTGCACTCCGGCACCGCTTCAATGGAATGAACATGGTATTCTCTTTATGCATAACCTAAAATTTGATGTGGGGAGATCGCTTTTGTTGAGGTCTTGCATTGCAGGAAAGTCAGCAAGTGGTTATATGAAGACAGATTTGTATGTTATAAATCACCAGGGCCACTACAAGGGGAGGGGTATACACTGGTTCATGGCAGAGGGGTCCTTAAGAACTCATTGGCAGGGTTTTGGTTAAATGGGACATGGCTGAGGTGGATCAGGTGCATTGTTGTCCCTGGAAATTTTATTTCCATTGGGATCACATTGGCAGGTCCTCCTATATGGCTTAATAATTGGTGCTGCCTAGATGGGGGACCTACTGACTTAGTAGTATGGCTTTATTTACCAGTAGATCCTTCCAGCTGACACAAGGTCACCCATTCTGATTACAAGAAAGGAGGTTCTACCTAAATATTCGGAAGGGTTTTTACAGTGAGCTGTGAAGATGTGGAATGGTCTCCCTGAATCAGTGGTGATACATTAGATAGGTATAAGAAGGGGTTTTGATGGTGTTTAGCAAGTGAGGGAATACAGGGTTATGGGAGATAGCTCATAGTACAAGTTGATCCAGGGACTGGTCCCATCTTGGAGTCAGGAAGGAATTTTTTCCCCCTCTGAGGCAAATTGGAAAGGCTTCTGATGGTTTTTTTTTGCCTTCCTCTGGATCAACTGGTAGTTAGGCAGGTTATAGATAGACTTAAAAGGTTAAACTTGATGGACATGTGACTTTTTTTTTTTTAACGTAACCTACTATGTTACCATGGGGCCAGTAATTCTTGAGGTGACTATATTATTATTTATAAAAAGCACGGAAGATTGGCTTTTTAACCCCTTGGTGGAAGACCCCAAACCACACCGTATAGTAACTGCACAAAGGGTCACAGATTCCATCCAATTTGAAACTACTACACTATATTTTGCCTATATCTCTTTTTCTTGTGTCTACCCCTGAGCTTCTAGCGCTGGTATATCTTCATTTGAAGAAAAGGTTGTTTACACAGTAATTCTTGATGGCAGCCCTGCGTCACTATAGTGGTCACAAGGCCTCATGCAAAGAAAACAGCCAAGCAGCAGAGACAGCAGCCAACTCAGGTTCGCCAGGCAATAATGAGCCTGGTATCTGTGCAAATGTTTTTACACTTTACAGGAAAATGTTCTGTTAAAACCAGGAAGTGGATTAATGTCCCCACCGGAGATTTGGGAGAAAATTATAGCTGATCTGCAGAAATCTTCATATTTCCAATCCCCTTCCCGGGTAAAGCATTCCTATCATTTGTGCCGATGATAGGTAACAAATACGTGCCCTGAGAATAGAGAACAGGCACATGGATTTTTGTTGCGTCCGCCTGCGATTAAATTCTGAATTATGTTTTTTTCTGCATTGGTAATGAGGTCAGGACATTATCGTACAGAATACTTGCTTTATGCTGTTGAATTTTTCTAGTCGATATAATTATGACTAGAAAATTAAACTCCTTTTCTCGCTGCCATTTGCGTCTCATTTGTCGCAAACAAGATGATGGTGTTATTATCACTGGCTTTAGTAAAGGGAGTTAATCTTAGGATTTAGTACTTATTTTGTAAATATCCACATTTTCTTTCTTCTCCTTATTAAACATATATATTACTTCTGAATTTAATGCTGTATAGTGACTCTCCATTTCAAGTGTCCTTCTGCAATTGGGATCAGCCAGTCTTCACATATCCATATACTGTAATTATATTCTTAATTAGTATTCTTGAGTCACTGTGATGTTTCCATGTGCTTGAGCATGTTATTATATTATAAAAGAGACACACGACACACATCTCTTTGTGATACACAGTCTATACTGTTGTGTGTAGTATGTATGCTGTTAAACAATTATTTACTGTAAGTACAGCTGTTGTATTTGTTTTGTATCAATTTTTGAGAAGAAAGGAAAGCAGGTGAAAAAGAGAGGTAGAGGTCAGCATGTCCCAGGAGCTTGGGTTAGAGTCCTGTGCGGGTCCATTTTTTGGAACCCGTACCTGACTCTAACCCTCAACCTGCAATCTGCAACCTGGACCCGCAACCCGCATTCTTACACGATTGGACCCACGACTCGACCCGCAAGTACTTTATCTGCAACCCGGACCCGCGACCCGCTGACCATCAAGAATCAGGAAGTGCTGTCATTGTAAACCGGAAGTGACATCATCAGAAGTGGGTGTGATCAGAAAAAGGTGTACACCCGGAAGTGCTGTCATTTTAAACCGGACGTGACATCATCAGAAGTAAATGTGATCAGAAAAAAGAGTAAAAACCGCTATTGAGAACACCCACGGCCCGACCCACGCTCCACAAACCTGCAGAACCACCGACCCACGTCTATACCTGCACCCGGGACTTCTAGCCGCAACCCTCGGGGTACCACAGGTTTTTGCAGGTAACCGACCCGCTGCAGGACTCTAGCTTGGGTGCCCCTAAGGACTTCCCACCTCTGCTCCTGCCTGCACCTCCCAATGTATGCATATGGAGTGAAGGAGGGTCCTAGGAGTTTGGGTGCCCATAAGGTCTTCTTGCTGCCTGCAGCTCCCAATATATACATGTGGAGAGCAGGAGGGTCCCAAGATGTTGGATGCCCACAAGGATTTCCTACCTGTATTCCTGCCTGCACCTTCCAATGTATGCATGTGGCTGGGAAATGAGGGTATTCCAGGGAGGGAGGCCAAGGCAAATTTTGCACACTACACTGAGTTGGTAAATGACCCTTCTCTAAAGTAAATCTATTCCATTGAGCTCACTAATTAATGTCATGTTAATCACATAAAGGAAGATTTCACTGGCACACAAAGGTTCTTTCAAGCAGGTACAAGCCCTTGCTAAGTTTATTTTGCAGAGGTGCAACGTTTCGGGGTAAATCCCTTTATCAAGCATGCTTGATAAAGGGGGTTTACCCCGAAACGTTGCACCTCTGCAAAATAAACTTAGCAAGGGCTTGTACCTGTTTGAAAGAACCTTTGTGTGCCAGTGAAATCTTCCTTTATTCGTACTATTGAGGTTGCCGAGGCCTCCTTCACAGTGCACCGGGTCATCTTATCGTGGAGAGCCAGGGTGTGCAAGCGTGGTAATCCTGTACTGATGTTAATCACATATGCACAAGCACCAACACATCTATACTAATGGCAGCCTCCCTGGGACTCAAAGATACTATCGAACAACATTTAATGGTGATTCATCACTGCCTCCCATTCAAGGATGGTTGAGCCAAAATGACAGAAGTCTAACTCTGTACAAAACTAGTATTGACATTGGTTCATTAAGGCCCTTACAAAGAACTGTGTGCAAGTGCACTTCCCACCTCCCTGGGTGCAGGGTTCTCTCCGTCTGTTTCGTCAATAGGCTCACAAAACTTGCACCAAAGAATCACACACAAACACCATTTTAGTACTGCAGCCCCATTGCAAAAATGTTAGCAGTTTGATTTCACAACATGCATTCAATTTCGTTCAATGTGATGCAATAAGCCCAATTGCATTCTCAGAGCCCAGCTGCAACTACACTGGAACTAGTATGGGTAAAAAAAACATGGTTTGTGTACAAAAATGCACTTTACAAACTACAGTTGTAAATAAATGTTTACTGCAGCCTCAAACATCTATTTGTGTTGAGCAGAAAAAGGAAATATAAGGGTATGTTTCATCCCAGTTACTGCAGATGCACACCTATCCCTTTAATTATGCCATGAAAAATACGTTGTTTGGAGAGTTTCGCCCCTATAAAAGTAGGAAAGGAGATCAATACATTAGCCACGCCCCTTGTGACACCAGCTCCCGCTCCCAGTCTGGCAAACCCTGCTAATTGTCACCTAACATGTTTGGTTTGTTTGTGTGCACCGTGAATTATAGGATCCCAGAGGGCGGCACTTATTTCTTAAAATGGCAGTTTTCTATTTAGGGCTAACCACGGTTAATACTACTAAAAAGCATATTATTATGAAATATGGTTTATTTACATGAAGCTGTTTTATGCAGTATATTTTTATAGAGATCTATATTATTCAGGGGTATGGTTTTCCTTTAATAGAAGCACAACATTGGGGGTCTCTAAGAGTAAATCATCATTAGAAAAGAGGATACCCATAACACTTTCTTCGAAAGAGCAGCTTATGTTGTCACCTCGGCTGTGTTCTTGTCAGATATCAAAATCTTTATCCACATTATTAACAGGGGATTGGTAAATCACAACACAGATTTCATCCTTGTTCAACAATCTTCTAGCCACGAACTTGCATATATTCATGTCTCTATGCTTCCGCCATATTGACTATTTTGTAGAGCTGGAGAGCTGGGGGCTCCCAACCTTCCAACATCCAATTGTGTATGTACAATAACCATTATTTCAGCCCTTTCTGCAATTTGGAGCTTTCTGCATAATGGGTTTCCGGATAATGGATCCCATAACTTTATATTTGTAATTCATGTATCTGTAATATTAACATACCCCCTCCAGGCCCATTTAATATCTTTCATTTGCCTCTGGACAGACCACACTGCACATTTAGTAGTCACAGGCCTGTGACTTGCTAATAACAGTTTGCCTGGGGTTCAGCTGCTAGGAACCAGCAATGCATTGATCTTAATGTGATACTTGTCATGCCATGACCCCTATGTAAGTTTATTCCCAAGAGGGAGAGCAGCACGCACACAATTACATCCTCGTCTCTGATTTACATAGGGAAGAGGGAGAAAATGATTAAGCTATGGTCCCACAAGAACAAAGAATTTGTTCCATTGATGTTTGTGTTACAGGCTTGTTGGGGTGATGCCAACCATATGCTCCCTTGAGCAAAGCTGTCCAGTATTTCCATAGTAAACAGTTATTCTTCATACTTATTAATATACTATTTGCTGCTTTGAAGAAGGTGCACCTGGGTGCAGTTTTAACATATTATTTCCAACACACACTCACTGTATCCTCTATTCTTCTTAAAAGTTAATGCAATAATATAATTCTTTTGTATACAAAAAAAGAGAGGCCATTCAGGCCCGGATTTGTGAGCAGGCCACAAAGGTCCAGGCTAAGGTTGCCACCTGTCCGGTTTTGACCAGGACAGCCCGGTAATTTGAAGGGCAGGATTCTCCATGATTGACATGGTGATCGGCGCATCATAGCCCCACCCCCTTATGTCATACCCACCATGTCATTGCCCGGCCCCCTCCGCATCATGGCCCTGCCCCTGCCCCGTCTCCACCGGTAGAAAAGGTGGCAACCCTAAATTGCTAGGGGGCAGTTGCGACCTGCTGGCCACATCTACACTGTAGACTGACAGTTGTTTGAATCTACAACACACCCAGTCCCCAGGAAGGTGGGAGGTGCAGGGGGATGTGAGCTGGGTGGGTTGGGTGTGCAGGTACTGGGATGTGTGAGGGGGTTACTGTGGCCTAGGGGTGCAATATTTTTAAATTCAGCCCTGAGGGGACAATCAATGCACATTCCCTACTCAATTGTTTCATAAGTAATCTAGTATCTATGTAATAGTGGTGTGTGTATCAAGAAATTCTAGACCCGCACCCGACCATAACCCGCCCCTCCCAACCCGCACCAGGGCCGGCCTGCTGTTCCCCTTCTATTTATAGTGATGTCACAAAAGGGGCGGGGGCTGGAGCAAGTCTATAAAGACTGGAAGCCGACGGTGATAGGTCGCGGGTGGGGTGAGCAGGAGAAGAGCTCAACCTGGACCAGACTCGAAGATTTTTTGCAGGAGCCGGGTCCCGCGGGTTTGGGGCAGACCAGCACATCACTTTTATGTAAGCGCATATATTTACACAAACAGGGGGTTTTAGTTACAAAGCACTGCACTTGTGGATAATGCGATGATGAAGCTTCTTCACAGATAGCTGTTATGGAAAACTATGTGAACTCCAATCGTCATCAATAAAAGCACTTCCAAATACAAAAAAAGCACAAGGACTTGCACTCATCATAAATTATCTGTGAATAGTGAGTAATATGCCAACTTTTCAAAAAAAAATACATGTCAAAGCTGTTGAAATGCTGTTACATCATTGGACATTGCTAACAATAACAGGCATGTTTGTGTAACATGTAACATTTTATAAACCAGAACCTTTTACTTGATCCAAATTAAGATGGAATGAATCCTTATTGGAAGCAAAACCAGCCGATTGGGTTTAATGTTTAAATTAAGGTATGAAGATCCAAATTACGTAAAGACCCATTATCCAGAAAACCCTAGGTCCTGAGCATTCTGGATAACAGATCCCATACCTGTAACTGAAATCAAATCATTTTATAAAAAACAATGTAAAGCCATTTTAAAAGGTATAAATGTAAAGTATGAGAAATATGAACATGAATAAATTAATGAACTTTATCAAATTATTAGAGAATTATAGGCAGGACCCTGTGTACTTTTTCAGGTATCTGTAAATCTGTGTATTGCAATATGGCTTTTTATATCCCTGACGAGTGATGGGTGAATTGTCACGTTTCGCTTCATTGTTTCGCGAAACGTCGAAAAATTTGTGAAACCCATTGAAGTCAATGGGGGTCAAAATAATTTCGACGCATGTGAAAATTTTTATACACGCGACTATTTTGTCCAAATGCATTAAAGTCAATGTTCGTCCAAATAATTTTGACGCGTGACAATTTTGATGTGCGCCAATTTTTTTTGTTGCTGCATATTTTTCACCGGCGAATTTTCGCCACAGTTTCGCAAATTTATTCACGGGTGTCGAAACACGGAAATTCGATGCGAATCCATGCCTGTCGTTTTTGCCCGAATAGGTCAGTTTTTGATCTTATTCGGAGTAATATCGCATTCGAATCATACTAATCAAAGTCTTTCCCCAAAAAAAGTCCACCAATTGACTCCAAATGGGTTCTAAGAGGTCCCCCATAGGCTAAAGCAGCAATTCAGCAGGTTTTAGATGGTGAATGGTTGAAGTTTTGCCCATAAAAAAAACGTCAAAAATTTGAATTCGAAAATTTTAATTTTCACTTCAACCCTTGATAAATCTGCCCCTTAAAGTCCATTTAAAGGTGAAAAACCCCTTTGGTGGATCATCTGCTGACTGGTTTTAATTGGGCATGGCCTGTCCAGATTTAGGAGTGGCCTAAAACGTATCGAGTTTGAAATCAGGAATGTAATTGCAGAATTTTGTCTTGTTCTGTCATAGCCCATGATCCAATAATGTATTAACAAAGAGTTGCTAACTGATCAATTTCTTTCCCAGTACCCTATCTGAGCTCGGGAGCAGCTGAAACTGAAAATGGCTTTACAGGCTAATAAACAAGACGTCTGGTGGTAGGTCAAGCATCTTGACAGTTTTATTTGGCTCATTTAGCTGCAGCTCTGCCGCCGATTTCCAATATTCTTCACTGAAATGTCACATGTAGCCTGCATGAAGAACCACATTAATCTTTCATTTGTTATTGATAATATGTGCCATTAATTTAGCGTCCTGCATTCTAGTAGATTCTAACCTGGAGAGAATTCCAAGGGCTTTGGTTTGTCAGTTGGCATTGGGATCAGTTCAAAGAACACTTAAAGGAAAACTATACCCCCCCATACAATGTATGTCTCTATAAAAATACATTGATAAAACAGCTCATGTAAAACCCTGCGTCATGTAAATAAACCATTTTCATAATAATATACTTTTCTAGTAGTATGTGCCATTGGGTAATCATAAATAGAACACTGTCATTTTAAAAAATAAGGGCCGCCCCCTGGGATCGTGTGATTCACTGTGCACACAAACATACCAACAAACCATGCTTGTTCGGTCACATGAGCCAATTAACAGACAGAGTTGTGTCCTTTGCTTCCACACTTCTTCCTGTTACAGTTAGAGCTGCAGTATTTCTGGTCAGGTGATCTCTGAGGCAACACACAGACCATCATGAAATGGTGGTTCAAGGCAAGAGATGTAAAAGGGCAATATTTACTTAAATATATATTCCAGTTTGGTAAGATTCTTTAATATGCCACTTAATATGATATAAACTATCTGTTGCTTAAATATTCATTTTGGGGGTATAGTTTTCCTGTAAAGAGGCAGATTTATCAAGAGTCGAATTGAAAAATCGAATAAAAAAATAAAATTACAATCTAAGGTCCCAATCACATCCATACACAATAGAGTCAGTTTTATCAGGATCTTTTAAGTCTTCATCCATGGTTCAAATATGTAACAACTGTGTACATGCTAACCCTGCACCCTGCAAACTAATTATCTCCATGATTTTGAGACAGACCCTGTCATCAAATTCTTCGACTGAAATCGTTTGAATCGAACGTTTTTAAGCGATCGATCGAAGGATTTTTATTCGATCCAAAAAAAACGTAGAAAAGTGCTGGGGAAGGTCCCCATAGGCTAACATTGCACTTCGGTAGCTTTAAAGTGGTGAAGTATGAAGTCAAAGTTTTTTTTAAAGAGACAGTACTTCAATTATCGAATAGTCGAACAATTTTTACTTCAAATCGTTCGAATCATTCGATCGAATTTGACCAATTCGATGGTCGAAGTTCCCAAAAAAATACTTTGAAATTTAAATATTTGTGCATTCGAATTATTCACTCGGGCTTAGTAAATCTGCCCCCCCCAGTGTCCAAATTAGTCTTCTGTATGTGGCCAAGGAAGCACCAGAGCCATGGGAAAGCAATGCTGTACACACTCTAATATATAATAAATACGCTTGTCACACTTTTAAGATGGAGAATGGCTTCAGCTTATTTAGTGAAAACAATTTCATTAGACATCCATCTTTTGCATATGTAAGCCTAGTCAGCCCAGTTTCTTCATTAGGCCGTCTATCCCACTATAGTTTGGTCTTTAAATTTCTTGGCCAGGAAACTACTATTATTATTAATAATAATAATAATAATAATGATAACTTATTTTCCTCCAAGCTGCGACAATAATTATTTTATTTTTAAAATATTTTTATTTCTATAACATGGGTGGGTGAGTATAAACCTTGTCAGCATGACGGCTTTGTCCTCTTCAAGGACCTTCTTTCCTCACCTGCAGCTTTTTCACCTTCAATCAACTCGCCATGTCTATGCGCAGGAAAAATACCTAACAGGTAAGTAAACCTTCCCATGATGGCCAACATGACAGGAGTCTGCTGCTGCAGATATGTAAGGAGGATGATGGTACAATGTAGTGCAGGGACAGAGGATGCACATACAGTACAGTAGTACTGTACAATGATGAGTAGACTAAATAATCCTCAGCCGAGGTACTGGCATTAGAGTCCAGCACTGAACCAATTTTTGAGACCCAGACCCACAACCAGCACGCCGCGACCTGAACCCCCACCCATATATTTACCTGCTTGGATCCGCAACCCGATCCACAACCCACTGACCACCGTTAAACAGGAAGTGCTGTTGTTGCAAACCGAAGTGGGAAGGGACACAAAAAAGTTTTACAAAATTTAAAAGGAGTAAAATATAGATAATATAACATAAGATAAGATACATAGGTGAGACCCGCAACCTGACCCACAACCAACGGCCCACAGGGTTCTTGCTAACTGGCATCTCTGTAATGTATTTCAGATAAACATTGCAATGTCTGCAGTGTAGATGCGAAGAAAGTTCAAGCTCTGCCACCATGTAGCAGTGCCAGGTTTCAGTTCTCGAGTCCCAGAGCAGCTACAAAACCCTGAACCCACCTTAACGTGCAAAATATATTTGTACGTGTTCACATATTGCTGACCCGCTCAACAGCTTGACTTTGTATTGACACTTTATAGTCTTTTACCATACTGCATGGCTGCTTTTATAGGTATTACAGGATGAGTTTTGGTTCGTTTTACAGTACATTTTATCAATTTGTAAATCCCAAAAAGATGCAGAAGATTTTAGCTTCCCTGTTAGCTTTCATGACATCTTTTTTTTATGGAAACGTACCTACTGTGTGTTATGTGTGTGTGCCTCTCTGTGTCCTTGCTAGTGTCTTTTTGTCAGTACCACATGTGCAGTGTGCTTTCTATAGCGGCCCAATGGGGTCATAAGCTGAGCCACTGATTTAAGAATTTTTGCAAATAAAAGGGCACTGTTATAAAAAGATAAAGGTTTGATTTGTGTCTGAAAACTAAAGTGTAACGCTTAGAGGTGACAGCTGTATTATCTGGCATTCCTGTGGCTAAATTTACACAAAAAAGAAGGGATAAGGTGCTACAGAGTAACTCACCTATAGTATGACAAGTGGTCCAGGTGCTCCAGACCCTCAGCTTCATGGAGTGACAATCCAAAATATGGCAAATGAAACAAATGGGGCTATCCAGTACTCAAAATACTATTTATTTGTAGAATTTAAAACGTATACATCTCCATGGTCCTATTTTTAAATTCTACAAATAAATATTATTTTTTACTTTGGCTTCCTTTGAGAGTGCCAGATAGCCCCATTTGTCTCATTTGCCTTATTCTTGTGGCTGTCCACTTCTTTCATTCAAGCATCAAGTCACAAATGTCACATATCTGAAAAGTTGTTAACAGTACAGCAGATTTCCACAGAGGTCTTAATAGGCTTAATTTAAGTTTTAGTCTTAAATTAAGATTGTTAGAATGGGGAGGGGGTAGGGTTAAAGGTATACTTCCTATTTTCTCTGGAACGTAAAGGGATACTGTCCTGGGAAACAAATTCTTTTTCAAAGTGAATCAGTTAATAGTGCTGATCCAACAGAATTCTGCACTGAAATTCATTTCTCAAAAGAGCAAACAGATTTTTTATATTCAATTTTGAAATCTGACATGGGGCTAGACATATTGTCAATTTCCCAGCTGCCCCAAGTCATGTGACTTGTGCTCTGATAAACTTCAATCACTCTTTACTGCAAGTTGGAGTGATATCACCCCCCCTCCCTCCCCCCCCAGCAGCCAAACAAAAGAACAATGAGAAGGTAACCAGATAGCAGCTCCCTAACACAAGATAACAGCTGCCTGGTAGATCTAAGAACAACACACAATAGTAAAAACCCATGTCCCACTGAGACACATTCAGTTACATTGAGAATGAAAAACAGCAGCCTGCCAGAAAGCATTTCTCTCCTAAAGTGAGAGAAATGCACAATGCACAGGCACAAGTCACATGACCAGGGGCAGCTGGGAAATTGACAAAATGTCTAGCCCCATGTCAGATTTCAAAATTGAATATAAAAAAATCTGTTTGCTCTTTTGAGAAATGGATTTCAGTGCAGAATTCTGCTGGAGTAGCACTATTAACTGATGCTTTTTGAAAAAAACATGTTTTCTGATGACAGGATCCCTTTAAGAGGGCAGCATAGCTCAGCCCACACATCATCCATGAAGCAGAAATGTCCTTGCAGTAGTTTTGCAATAAGTGGCCAGGAGCAACTTTCTGTTGTATACGTGACCAAAGAAAGTTTGCTTCCACGCAACAGTTTTATTTTAGAATAATATATCTAAAAATATGTTGTTCATCCTCCTACCAGCAAGTGGTATATCAGTAATACTGTTTTTCTTTTTCCGGTTTATCCAGGAATAAGCACTTTATATTCAGACTTTTATTTTTTTCTAATTTTGTCTTCTCTGACGGAGTTAAATCAAATGATTCAAACAGAAGTAAGTGAATTTTCAGTAACATATGGCCAAACATTTGGAATGAAAAAGACAGTCTTCTAAAACTGTATATTGCTAAACAATACTCCTTAACATAATAGTCAGTGATCTGTTTAGTTTCTACTTTCCAAATGGTCTTTTTTTAACCATTTTTGTCAGAATACTTTTGGTGCCTGTCTTTCAATATCTCTCTCTCTGGTGATGCTGACTTAGCAAAGGGGATTTGATAACCAATAGCCATGGAAATCAAGCCATTATTGGGATAATCTAATAGCCACACTATTGCCACTTGGCTGCATTCCAGATGGTATCCATCCATTATATGCACTTGCATTATTAACACACTGCGAACATGCTCTCCTGAAACCTGATTTCCTTGTCTAGCGCAGGATAATTCAATTGGAATGGCTATTATTTTGGTCCATCATCATTACACAATAACAGAGAACCCTTGATACAATAATAAATAACTTTAATGTCAACAGCTGATGAAAATTCTGGACTTTATTTGAAATTAGAATTGAGAGGAATCTATGTGGATGAAAGCTTGGGTTATTCTTTACATTATGACAGATGGGCACAGAGAACAGTTTAGTTCCACAAAATATAAAAATATAATTTACAGTAGGGGAAACGAATCATATATTTTAACACTATATATCTTTATAAAGGTATGTGAGGTTAGGGAATGTAACATATGAAAAGCAGTTCCTTCCATCTGTCACATCCCTAAATTCACAGGAACAATGACCATATACAAATTTCAATGTCTCCTTCACTTGACTAGCGCTGCTTAGTGGTGATGATATTGGGTTGATATTACTATCACTTTCGTTTAATGCACCTGGAATAGTGGAGTTTTAACCCTATATGTCACTGCCCCATGTCATGTGCTCCAGAAGGGAATGTAGCTTTGTATTCTGTACACGTTTAGGACAAAAGCAAGGATTTTGAGTTTCTCCTGCATCCCTGCCTAAGCCTACCCCAAGTTAAATTAGTCCCTTTTTCAGATTAGTCATGTGTCGTGTTCCTTCCCTGCTGACCCTCCTCCCTCCACCTTTGAAATCAACAGGGACAAGCAGGAAACGTCTTCTTATCCTCCTCCAAATATAGCAGCTGGAGTGGAGCAGTCTGCGGTGCTGAAGATTGGAAGGGAGAGGTAGGGGGTGGAGGCTAGGGCTGTTCGTCAACCAGGAGCCTTAATTGTGTGAAAAGCCTTCCATGGGAAAGATTTGGGGATCAATGACATAAGCCGGAAATCGTCAGGCGGACACCTGCCAAATGTACTGCTACCTGCATCGAATGGGGAAATAGAGCTTTGGCCGTGGTGCTGACACTCTAAACGGAATGCGGGGAACTATCCATGGTGCTGATACTCTATGGAACACTGGAGAACTCTCCATAGTGCTGATAATATAGGCAGAACGCAGGGGAACTCTCCAACGTGCTGATAATATAGGGCAAAACGCTGGGTTACTGTCCAAGGTGCTGAAGGAACAGTCCTATTCCTAGTGGGGATATCTTAGCCTGCATAGCGAATGCGCTACACTGGAACTGACTGAAGTCATCTCTCTCTCTCTCTCTCTCTCTCTCTCTCTCTCTCTCTCTCTCTCAATCTCTCTCTCTCTCAATCTCTCTCTCTCTTCCTTTCATGGCCATCCCACTCAAGAAGGAGGGATATTTGTTGGATAGTCTGCTGCACTGCAAAGTCTGATCCCCCCCACCTTTATATCATTCTGATGGCTCTTCCCATTACTACCTAAGCTGCAATCTCGTAATGCCTGCGTTTGGCCAGGCCACAGCACCGGCTTCTTCAGTTCCCACTGACCCTGTGTGTTAGAATAAAGCCCCAATTAACACCTGCCCTGGACGCACAGACATTACTATACATCGGCCCTAAAAGTCGTTATGAGAACTTTTTGGTAAAAGAATCCCTCTGACAGCTGGAAAGAAGAAGAAGAAAAGGAGGATCACAATGGAGTTTAGGAAAGAGGAATTCAAGAAACTAGCTGGGAATACACTAGGACATCTGCACAGGTATTTGCCATGCTTTATACACATATAGATGTTCATTGGCCCTGGAAGGGAACATTCTATTTCTATTGTTGTAGAGGAAAATGAAAAGTATAAAGAGAATTAAAAAATGAAAAAAAAAAAAAAAAAAAACACAAACTGATCTTACAGACTGTGATCAGTTTGCAGAGGTAACTAATCTTGATGTTGGAATATTGTTATATTTTAACGAATATAAACGAAAATAATCTCTAAACAATCGGCCCATTGTTCTCTAATAGAGATTTGATTGTACTTTATATATCTCGCAATAGTTGATTTGTGTTGACAGCCCCCCAGATTTAATTAAATTCTCGTTGGCTGATTCTCTTGTAAGGCACGTGTGACTTATTGTAAAATCCCAAGGGGTCTGTACATGGCGTGGGACTTGGGGGAAGGCAGGGGGGGGTACCCTTAATGTTCTCAGACATTCATTCATTTCCTCCAGAAATTCTAATCCGTCAGGGGAAATCCGATTTTCCCATTGGGTCTTTCCATTTGATTAATTTATGTCCTGGAGTGGGCAGAGAAGGACCTAAATGTGCTTATGGGTTTAGCACTGGGGGGATAGTGAGAGAGGTGATTACGTTTATGGGCTGCAAAGTATAGTATCCTGTAATCCCACTGTGAGGTTAGGGATGATTTAATGGAGGGTCTTTTTAAATCTGTAATGTGAGACTCTCTCTTGTGAAAGGACACACAGATTTGAAACAGGGTCAGAAGGGGTGCTGGATGGATATATATCCACGTGAAAAGAAACTAAAGGCTGCCATGTATCTATGCCATGACTGGGACATTATCTGTAAGTAGAAATACTGCGATGGAAAGAATGTTAAATATAAATCGGCTGAGACATGGATCCGCCATGTTTTGCTCCCCTCCCCCAACATCAGGTTGGTATGGGATGTCCTCTGCAGTAGGCAGTGACGCAAGCTTGGCATCGTGACATCACAATCCAGGTGAGAACAAGTAGTACTGCAGTCAACTCCTCCCCCAAAGTCACCTTGGGCTGGTGCCGCTATATCTGCAAACAAGGTGCCTGTAGTTGTGAAAAGGGTGCAGTAGTTTTATTCCGTTTACAATAAACTTTAGCACACAATATATGTAGAGCTCACTGGCTTTCTTCATCGTATTTTCATTTATCTGATGTTTGAAGTTGTACGTGGTCTGTGGGCTATTAGATGAATTATGCATATAGTGATATAGGTAAGTCATTCTGTGAGTGAAAGAACATTCTGCACCAAGGGTATACAGTCTGCTGTGTCTGGGATTCTGGGGGTTTCAAATCATTAACAGCTGGATGGACAATCTATTGTACTGTAGGGGCCAAATCTAGTAGACTTTTTCTTCTGTCTGGCTAAAGCCATTGCCTCTTTCTTTCACTACAGCCTTATGAGAGTTCGGTCAGCTTTCTGCTGTTCATATATTCCTATAGCATACAAATGATGTGTGCAATGAATGGTGAGGCGTGGATCATATTCGTAGCAGTGAAGATAGAGAGGGATGAATAGAGGATAAAGAAACAATATTTGTGTGTGTATAAGAATATATTGGTCATTTGGACGTAGATATTGTGAAATATCCATCCTTTATAACATAAGTAAAGCAGTCGCATCTGGGGTATTGATTAAGACCGGCTGCTAATTGGAGAAATGACTATATAAGGCTCCTTGCTGAGAACAGGTTTAATAATTGATACACCCTGCAAGTGCAGAGCCCCCCTATATATATTTTATGCAATTTAAAAATCAAATGTATGTTTTTGTTTTATTTGGTCATTTAGCGTGTATATACACATATATATATATATACACACACACATATATATATATATATATATATATATATATATATATATATATATATATACACACACACACACACACACACATATATATATATATATATATATACACACACACACACATATATATATATATATATATTAAACAGGTTTAATATAGGTTTTAATTTTTGTCAGTCAAACATTTGTTCACCTTTTAAGAGCAGAAAGTCAGTTTACAAGGGGAAGAGCAATATGTGGTGAATTCATACAATGTGCAGCACAATCCCATTGTTTCCCCCAAGCACCGATAGTAGCAAAGCACCCTAAAATGTATTCCAGTTGGAAAAGCTAAGGTTGCGAATAATAATCATAAATGATATACGACTGGATAAAATAAATATATGTATTTGCACTGGGGCAATGGGAAACGACAAAAACGATGTGCTTTCCAATTTCTTCAAAAAAAAAAAAAATGTGTGTGCAAAATAAAGGCCAGTCCATGTGCAAAATACAGTGCAAAAATGTGCCCACCCTCCCCTTTGTATTTTACTAAACCCTTCAATTAACATTCTGTGAGAACTGCTTTACCTTTGACATTGAACGAGTTTATTGGCTGCCTTTGGATATTTACCTTTTTATTTTATCAACAAATCAGTTTTGAAAAAAGCAAGAATTCCCCTCCCCAAACGAACAACTGAAATTAGGAGTTTTCGATCGTCTGCGAGGTGATTTACCGGCTAATAAAGTGTTAAAGTGTTAAAGTATTTTCGTACAATCCTCCCAGTCTTTATAATATAATATACACCTACTGGGCTCCACACATCATTAGGATGCAGCCGTCACCTTGTTTAACCTGCACTGCAAATAAATAAGCTGCAGTTTGATCAATCTGGCGCTAAAATGAAAAGAGATTTAGCGAACGATTTTGCGCCGTGCGTGTGAGTGTGAATTTCATTAGAGGATAAGCTTTTCTGCCTTTACAGTATCAGTTCTGATGGATGTAAATAAATACATGAAAAAAAAAATAAAATAAATAAAAATAAATATATATATATATATATATATATATATATATATATATATATATATATACAGAGGGCCTCTTGCATTTGTCTATTTATATATCTATATCTATATATATATCTATATATTTATATATATATATATAGTAATAATACTGTATATATTTCTCTCTCTCTCTCTCTCTCTCTCTCTCTCTATACAGGATGATGACAGGATATAAAAAAAACCCTATGGAGTAGAATAATCTAAATAAATAAAGCAAATTGCATCAAATTAATGAAAGTAGAATCTAGTTCGTTTAAATACAAACGATTTAAAAGTATACCAGTATTAATTTTGAGGAGTAATATTTTTGTTGCCATTTTTTCAAGGTGTACAATATTATTATAGTATACTTTGGGGTAATAACTGGGGGAGGGGTGATAATGGGGGAGGGAGGGTTGGAGCGGGGTTGCCAGGCATATGAGGTTATAAGAATGATGATGATAAGAATAATAAAGAATTATAAAAGGAGTAGAATGGAGAAGTTGAGAAAAAGATATATGGGTGACATTACTCGGTGCGCCCCCAACGCCCTACAGTAGAGGGTACAGGCCTTCCACGAATGAAGAAAAATCTTAGATCTAATTGTAACATGTATAAGATAACTAATGAGGGGTGAGGTCAAGAGTTTTGTTGGGTCCTGTCCATCTGTCCTGCAATGGCAAAGCCCTTCAACAAAAAAATACTCTTGTTACAATAAACCCTGCCCAAGAAATCAGGGTAAAACCAGCCATAATATCAGACATCTGAATAATTGCAAATATTCCTCATACACAGTCCCACACTGGCGCGATCATCACGAATTCCGTTTGTTGTTTGAACAGTTGCTCAGCTTAGTCAGAAAAACAGTAACATCTATTCATATAGAAGTATTTACACACGTATTCGTTACATTCTTTAACAAATATACATTTCTTACGGATTTTCTCTCGCTATAGTGAATTAACCACTTATTGCAATGGGCACCAAATAGTATTTGTTGCTCCTTCTCTTCGTTCCCTCTCTCTCAAACACACACAGACAGACACACAGACTCACACACAGAGTATTCGTTACTCTTACACAAATACAGTCAATGTATTGCTCCCCCCAACACAGACACACACAAAGGCGATTTGTTACACTCTCATACTCTCTCTTATGGTCACACACACACACACACACACACACACACACACACACACACACGGCCAGTGTTACTCTCATAAATACGTATGTTTCTCTCTGTCTCACCAACCACATTATTTGTTACTTCTCTCATCACATTTCTCTCTCGTCTCCACCATATACGGATTGTCACTCATTACTCTCTCTTACACTTACACTCAAACTCATACACTCACACACACACACTTATACTCACACACACTCTTGTACTCACACACACTCAGTATTTCGTTGTCTCCGGCCTGCAGAGATACTGATAGAAAGAGAAAGACACATTTAAAGACATGAGGAGAGGAGGAGTGGGATATGCTGGATGGATAGAGATCTAGTCAGTAGGTGGAGAAGGAAAGAGACTTGGGAGAGAGATATAGATATATATAATAGATATAATACTGACAGATAAAGCGGCAGAAGAGACGCACAAGAATAGATAGGAATAAACACAGTGAAGTGAAAGGAATAATAATAAGTACAGGCTGTGAGGATACTTGTAGTTGGACTGTAGTTATACTGGGCGCTAATAGCGATTGTGACGCACGGCGGGGGGAGGGGTCGGATCAGGAGGGGCTGGTTATTGCGGGGGGTGTTGGTGAGGAACCTGGCCTGTCCCATATTCCCAGTCATTATACAGACACTTCACAGACTGATGCCCCCCCCCACCCAGACCTGCTGCTGCTCCTGCCAATTATAATCTCATGTCCCACTAGCATCGGCCTCATGTCCTGCAGCTCCCGCTGCTCCCACTGTCTGTACCCACTGTCCCCACGTACCTCTAGCTCACTGACACTCACACACACTCACACTCTCATCAACACAGTTACACACACTTATACACCTCTGTCTCTCTCTCACACACTGACCCACTCACACACACTCTCATGCACACACATTCACTTTCTCTCTTACACACACACCTTTACACACACAACACACTGGGTTCCACGAGAACACTGCTGCCCTGTCTCCATCATATGTACTGAAGAGCCACCCAATCCCACATAAATATCTTATCACAATGTGTTGAGGCAAATATACTAAATGCATCTGTAGTGTAGCTGGTTAATTATCTTAGCTTAGACGGTACTTCTTGCCTTCCCTCTACCTATCATCTATCTACCTGTCTGTCTGTCTCTATCTATCTATCTATCTATCTATCTATCTATCTATCTATCTATCTATCTATCTATCTATCTATCTATCATCTATCTCTCTCTCTATCTATCTATCATCTATCTCTATCTATCTATCTATCTATCTATCTATCTATCTATCTATCTATCTATCTATCTATCTATCTATCTATCTATCTATCTATCTATCCATCCATCCATCCATCCATCCATCCATCCATCCATCCATCCATCCATCCATCCATCCATCCATCCATCTATCTATCTATCTATCTATCTATCTATCTATCTATCTATCTATCTATCTATCTATCTATCTATCTATCTATTATCTATCTATCTATTATCTATCTATCTATCTATCTATCTATCTATCTATCTATCTATCTATCTATCTATCTATCTATCTATCTATCTATCTATCTATCATCTGTCTGTCTGTCTGTCTGTCTGTCTTTATCTATCTATCTATCTATCTATCTATCTATCTATCTATCTATCTATCTATCTATCATCTATCTATCTATCTATCTATCTATCTATCTATCTATCTATCTATCTATCTATCTATCTATCTATCTTTCTACCTATCATCTAACTATTAATTATCAAAATACAATCATTCGTCTTCCTTTATTTTAACAGAATTTCACTCATAAGAAATTTTGTTTCTAGCATTTTTTCATTCTCTGCTATTTATCATATGTTGCTTGAAATTACTTGAAAAACAGAAAAAACTTGAGAAATGCACAATGTTCCCACATACTTTAATAATATAACAACTTGAGAATTCTCAAGGAACTGGAGCCATGGGAGATAAATAGAGATGAACAAAATAAATGTTTTTTGCCTGAAAAAGTTTGCAATGCTGCAATGGTGTTGCCTCGACAAGTCTTTACAATGAATTCCAAGATATTTAAATCTGTCACTGAGAAAAAATACAGCTGTTTCAGCCTATTTCATGGTGTATATCAGGGTTAAGCAGAGGGGGCATGCAACTAGGACGCATTGGGTGGGGACCCTAGTACCATGAGAACATTAAGGGGCAGATTTATCAAGGGTCTAATTGAAAATTCAATTTCTAAACTCGAATTTCGAATAGTGAGTAGTCTAAATATGATTTGAGTTAAAAAAAAATGTGAAATTCGAATTTTGAAATGTATCATGTACTGTCCATTTAAGAATTTTTTCAAACTCGAATCGAATTGCGGGTCGATCCTATTCACTCGGAGATTATGGGAGTTTTTATAAATTCCCATGAACACTAAATTCGACCCTTGATAAATATGCCCCTAATTGTAATGCCTCTGCCTTCTTGGAATGTCTTCTGCCTTCTCTAACCCCAGCCCTGCACATCCAGAGCTGCACCAATGAGCGAGCAGGTGGGGTTGGTGGTGACCAAGTGGGGGGCTACAGCTGTGGGCTTGCCTTAGGCACCAGAAGCTTTTGGCCAAGCTATGGAGTTTACGCCACAGGGGAAAAAATGAGATATCCCTATTAAAAACTGCCAATTTGAACCAATGTGACAACACATGTCAACCAATTAGCAATCAGTTTCTTTTCAGTCAACTTCAAGATAAAAAACAAAAGGAGATCTCTAATCGGTTACTAGTGTTGTACATTTGCCTAGTATTAGCAAATAAGCCAAACTGTTTCCTATGTTCTTCTACAAAAGTCAGTTCACAGGGGCCCTATATTAAAGACCAGGGGGCAGATTTACTAAAGGGCGAAGTGGCCGTCACTAGCGAAAATTTGCCAGAAATCTCATCTACAGAGACATTGCCAATTTACTAACAGGTGTAGAGGCCAAATTTTAGTAAAACAGACTGTCACTAGTAAAGTTTTGCGCCCTATCATCATGCAATTTTTTGCTCAGGTGAGCAATCCTTAAAGGGATACTGTCATGGGAAAAAACATTTTTTTCAAAATGAATCAGTGAATAGCGCTGTTCCAGCAGAATTCTGCACTGAAATCCATTTCTCAAAAGAGCAAATAGATTTTTTTATATTCAATTTTGAAATCTGACATGGGGCTAGACATTTTGTCAATTTCCCAGCTGCCCCTGGTCATGTGACTTGTGCCTGCACTTTATGAGAGAAATGCTTTCTGGCAGCCTGCTGTTTTTCCTTCTCAATGTAACTGGGACATGCGTTTTTACTATTGAGTGATGTTCTTAGATCTACCAGGCAGCTGTTATCTTGTGTTAGGGAGCTGTTATCTGGTTACCTTCCCATTGTTCTTTTGTTTGGCTGCTGGGGGGAAAAAGGGAGGGGGGTACTATCACTCCAACTTGCAGTACAGCAGTAAAGAGTGATTGAAGTTTAGCAGAGCACAGGTCACATGACTTGGGGCAGCTGGGAAATTGACAATATGTCTAGCCCCATGTCAGATTTCAAAATTGAATATAACAAAATCTGTTTGCTCTTTTGAGAAATGGATTTCAGTGCAGAATTCTGCTGGAGCAGCACTATTAACCGATTCATTTTGAAATTTTTTTTTTTCCCATGACAGTCTCCCTTTAATAAAGTGCAAATTTTCCAGAACGTTACCTCTTTCACCAGAGTTTTCTTCACCACCTTAGACCTGACAAACTGATAAGATGTAGCTACATCCTCCTCAATCTTATGTCAGTGACATCATATCCTGTATGCCGAAAAGTCATTAAAAAAGTTCTTAAAAATCGCTGGTCATTTTTTAAAGAGGGATTGCCTTCAAAAGTCTATTAAACTGTTTAAGATTTTTGTGTCTAGGGCATTATAAGATCTCATTTGTCTTTATTTTGCTTCCTTGGACATGTGTAATAATAAGTGGCCACTTCAAGCATTTGCACTAACATCTCTAATAAAGACACATATACAACCTATATGTACCCGCCCTATTCAAATTGACCTAAGCGTAAGAGTACTAACGAACTTTCACTAGGCAGAATTGAACGCTAGCGAAAGATCACTAATAAATGCTCGCGCTGACGAATTAATGGTAGTGAAGTTTTGCCAGCGTTTGGCTGCTGAGTTAATTAACGTAGTGGTAATGAATTTACGCCTGGCCAAGTGGTGCAAAGTGTGGCAGAGAAAATTCGGCCTTTAGTGAATTTGCCTCCAGGTTTCTCCAAGATACTCGCGTCTCATGGACCTCATGAACCTTGAGATGGATTTTTCCATTTTTTCCCATGTCCTCTGGTGCAATACTTCTGTTGGGCAGCAGGAAGTGCTGCTTTTTTGGGGACAAAGTATAAACAAATAAAAGGCATGTTATATTTTGTAGTAATTGATGAATATTTTTGCTACATTACCTGCCCTAAAGGATGTTGTTGGGGTGCTGGGATTTGTATTTGAAGAAAACCTGGAGGGTTGCAGCTAGGGATTTTGTACATTCTTTTACCCCCCCCCCCCAGCTTTCAAGCATTTTAAAGGAATATTGTCATGGGAAAAAAAAAACATTTTTAAAATGCATCAGTTAATAGTGCTGCTCCAGCAGAATTCTGCACTTAAGTATGTTTCTCAAAAGAGCAAACAGTTGTTTTTTTATATTTAATTTTGAGATCTGACATGGGGTTAGACATATTGTCAGTTTCCCAGCTGCCCCAGTCATGTGACTTGTGCTCTAATAAACATCAGTCACTCTTTAATGCTGTACTGCAAGTTGGAGTGATATCACCCCCGCAGCAGCCTAACAACAGAACAATTGGAAGGTAACCAGATAGCAGCTCCCTAACACAAGATAACAACTGCCTGGTAGATATAAGAACAACACTCAATAGTAAAATCCAGGTCCCATTGGGACACATTCAGTTACATTGCGTAGGAGAAACAACAACCTGCCGGAAAGCAGTTCCATCCTAAAGTGCTGGCTCTTTCTGAAAGCACATGACCAGGCAAAATGACCTGAGATGCACCTACACACCAATATTACAACTAAAAAAATACACTGATGACATTTTATATTGTATAGTGAATTATTTGCAGTGTAAACAGTGTAATTTAAAAATAAAAACGACATCATAAAAGTCATGACAGAATCCCTTCTGGTGCCTTCATTCACTAACCCCTGCCATGCTGTTTTGCCTTTGGGCAGCATAATGAAGTGCAAGCTGGCAACCGATCTTGTTTTTAGAGCGAGTGCAATGGGTCTATTGAACCCAACTGTAGTACTGAATTTTGGATATTCAACAGTAAGCCCATACACACAATGGGTTAACATATATCTGCCTTTTCATCTATGACACCTGTGAAGGTGCAAGCCTGGACAACAGCCATCCTGCCATAAAACAATCCTTGCAGCTACAGTAATGTCCATATCAAAGTGATGCAAATAACTGGACATACTGGTGTGGGTGCAGGGATGGCAAGAGTTCCCAAGGGAATGACACTCTGCTGGATCAACAAAGGGATACCTGGAGCATTGGATTATGGGATTTCTTTCACAGTGCATCCTAACTTGATTTCAGTCCCTTGTCTATCTAAGAAGAGATGAACCAACTTCAAGAACAGCTAACATCGACCTGATTGGCTGGGACTGTCTTTTGGGTGTGGCTGTTTGAATGGTCTTCCTTATATGTATATAAAGAGCATTGTAAATACTTTGTTAGTTAGTCACTTTCCACTCCTTTCCATTGCATCTTTCCCTATACCTTTCTTCCCCCCTCCATCTTAGTTAGTTTTTATGTTATACCTTTTAGTTCCTTTGTAAATAAATACCACTTATTTAAAGATCAGTCTGTCTCAAGTCATTAGCCTGGCACCACAAAATAGAGCAGATCCAACACCAACCCTACCTATCTCCCCTCCTTTGGTACTCAACTTGCAATCACTTTGCATTTAAGGATAAGGTCACACCTGAAGATTCGGGGAGATTTAGTCGCCCGAAGACTAATCGACTCTTCTTTGGGGTGACTAATCTCCCCGAACGGCTTCCACCTGTCATCCACCTTGATAGTTAGGCATCACACAACCCACTACAGACATTTAAAGGCTCTGAATCATAACTGCTCACCATACTGTAATACTCAAGAGTCAGGACTGTGCACCAATATGGCGGCAAGGTTACGTGCTAGACTGCTATCTTGCAAGACTATCATTTTAAATCACAAAAATCAAGAGTATGGGACAGGGGTCAGAGATGATTAAAATGTCACCCCTGCAAATGTCAGGCTGCACCCCCACACTATAGCAACCCAGTTTGCTATCTATTGTCTAAGCTGTCATGTTTCGGTGATCATTCTGAGATAACAAGGGTTAAGCTTTATTTCTTCCAGTTGTCATTTTGTAGGGATTTACAATCTGATTCATGTAATTCTCCGGGGAATAGCATTCACGCTCGTAGAATTACTCTCTGAAATCCAGAGAAGCAGGAAAAGATTGGGGAGGAGATGAAAGGTCTGTAACAGTGTTTCACCCTTGTATTTGTAATATTTCTATAATAACTCGGTATGAGGGGGTCAGGTCTGCGCCCTTCGCTCCCAGAAATCAGCAGCATATTCCAGGGTGTGCACCAGCTAATGAGTTCAGCAGCCAGCGCTCCATGTTAATAAATCTGTGGCAACAGCTTCTCCATTTAACACTAATGCCTTAGCACTGGAGTCTAGCTAAACATGGTCTGGTAAATAAGCAGCAAGAAGATACAGCTCAAATCTATCCTATAGGAGTTATTAGTCGTCTCTCCTGCTCTACGGCCAAACATCCACGGTAGCCCTTTCCGTCACATTTATAATGTTATAATATTCGCATTCTTTTTAATTCTTACTGAACTACAAGGGAAGACTGTTTAGCCTATTTGCAGTGATAGTTACCTCCCATTCATATGTGGAAAAGAAAACATGGCACAGCGCAGCATTAAAATGGAATTAGTGTGGAATTCTAATTGTGCAACCTGCTATGGGAGCCCTGGAATTAGCACCAGGGAGGCAGCAGCTCTCAGGTTCCCGGCTTCAAGAGACCCGCTGGACAGTTGCAATAGTGCTGGGCACAAATAGGAAGTGCAAGGAGCATGTTGACATGAATTGCATTTGTTTTACCTAGGGATGCACCGAATCCACTATTTTGGATTCGGCCGAACCCCCGAATCCTTCACAAAAGATTCGGCCGAATACCGAACCGAATCTGAACCCTAATTTGCATATGTAAATTAGGAGTGGGAAGGGGAAAACATTTTTTACTTCCTTGTTTTGTGACAAAAAGTCACGCAATTTCCCTCCCCGCCCCTAATTTGCATATGCAAATTAGGATTCGGTTCGGCCAGGCAGAAGGATTCGGCCGAATCCGAATCCTGCTGAAAAAGGCCGAATCCCGAACCGAATCCTGGATTCGGTGCATCCCTAGTTTTACCATGATTGCAATTGTGGCTGCATTTGTAAATGCCCCTTTAAATCTCTTACAGGTCTCCCTCACCCTTCTTCTCTTCTTTCTCCATCACTCACTCAAAAGGCTCTGACACACGGCCATTTTCAACTGCGCTCCCCTGCGTTACGCTTTCTTCCGTTCAGTCGCAGGGGAGCGCAGGAATAGACGCAGTCAATTATTTTGAAGGGGGCTGTACTCACACGGACACATGTAACTGCCGAATGCAGGTGAAATGCAACATGCTGCGTCCCAACCTGCATTTGGCGCTTAGATGCGTCTGTGTGAGTACAGCCCCCTTTCAAAATAATTGACTTAAAGGGGTGGTTCACCTTTAAGTTTACTGTTAGTATGTTATAGAGTTGGCAATTCTAAGCAACTTTTCAACTGCCCTTCATTTTTACTTTTTTTTTTTGTTTATAGTTTTTGAATTGTTTGCCTTCTTCTTCTGACTTATTCCAGATTTCAAATGGGGGTTAATGACCCCATCTAAAAAAAAAACAAATGCTCTGTAAGGCTACAAATGTATTTTTATTGCTACTTTTTATTACTCATCTTTCTATTCAGCCCCTCTCCTGTTCATATTCCAGTCTCTTATTGAATTCAATACATGGTTGCTATGCTAGGGGAATTTGAACTCTGGCAAACAGACTGCTGAAAATGCACACTGGAGAGCTAAGTAAATCAAAAAAACACAATAAATGAAGAATTAAAACCAATTGCAAATTGTCTCAGAATATCACTCTCCACATTATACTAAAAGTTATTTAAGGGCTCTTACACAAGGGCGGTTTTTCCTGCGCTCCCCTGCGTTGCGCTTTCTTCCATTCAGCTGCAGGGGAGCTTAGGAGTAGATGCACTCAAATTTTTTGCGGGAGTTTTGCAAATTTATTCGCAGCCAGCGAAACGCATGAATTCGCAGCGAATTCGTCCCTTGACTATAGATAATATTTACAATTTCCATTTATTATATTGTACATACAATACATATATTTTTATGGATTACTGATGTCAAAATGGGTTCTGTGATGGGTTCAGCGTGATGCCTTTTGTTGAGTAATAGAAAGAGGAAACTGTATTTGAGTGGATATCCTGTGGACTGTTCTACCAACATTAAACGGGTCCAACTGTTGAGCGATATCAGGCACAAGCACAATCAGAATTATCAGAGATTAAAGGGTACATCATTATACACATCAATGTTTAGACAGCTTGCCATTTAGTGGTTGTGCAAGTGGTTATGACGCTACACAATGGAGGTAGTGATGGGTGAATTTTTCCTGTTTCGCTTTGGCGAAAAATTTCCAGTGAAATGAAAATTTTGATGCCCGCTTCAATTTTGATGCCCACATCAATTCTGACGCACGCATAAATTTTGACACTGGCTTTAAAGTCAATGGGTGTCTGAGAAATGTTGACGCACAACGGTTTTGACGCGAGCGACTTTTCCGATGCACGTCCAAAATTTTGGAAATTCTGCACGAATTTGCCAATTCACTAAATGGAGGGTTTTAAGCCAATCCTTTTAGATCGACTTAAAAAATGTCTTTCTTTTATCATGATGAATAGTTTAAATAAATTGATCACCATCGTTCATTTTTATGACTTATTATAATATAATAACTGAGTAATAACCACATTCCTGAAACACCAGGCTTCTAAATGCAAAATGGGCATAAGTTCAATAAATTGCATTTTTAAGGACACATTTAGGACTTCTTTAAATATTAGTTGAACTTTGACTTTACAGTCTTGTGGTGATCAAGGTGCTACTAGTATTTAAATAAGGGATCAAGATGACGCCAATGAACCTAAAGGCTTGTGAGCTTTACGTTGGTAGTGGGAAATGTTTTTGAAGGGATACTTAGAACAAAACCTAGTCGAGACTGTGCACTCATTTGGGAGGCTGAGTACAGCTTTATGAGGGATTGGTTACGTCAGAATAATCTGATTAGCTTTAATGAAGAGTAGTAGAAGTAGTAATAAACAAGATCAGGGCAAGGCATAACAAACTGCTCCATGCATGATGCTATAATGGAATTTCAACTGATCTTACATAGTTATGTAGTAAGTTTGTGTTAAAAAAAGACAAAAGTCTATTAAATTCACCCTTCTAAATGACCCCAGTGCACATACCCTTACAGACCTAGTAATATACTCACACACATAAACATAAAAGCGTAAAGGCAAGTGACTTTTCTTCAGAGAAAACAACCCCCAACATTGCTCAGAGTCTTTGCTCATAGTTTAATTGTTCCATTACTTTTATTTTATTTGCACATGTCTTCACTCTCTCCAGCTCATTCTTCTTATAGTGTTGCCACCTGGCCAGTATTTGACCAGCCTTATCAGTAAATGACCAGTTGGGTCCTGCATCAATATAATAAAATCACCAGCAATGTACTTGCTGGGAAATTTAAACTGTCCTGTAACTCCCTCCCTTCTCTTATCCCCTTTCACTGTTAATCTCCCTTTCTTGCCCACCCATTTGCCCCTCACATTTCCCAGCCCCATCCACCTTCCTTCCACCCAGGCTGTCTGTTTTCTTACAGTCCCTCCTCCATGTGACATCATAGACCACCCCCCAATCCAAAAGCCGGTATTAAGAAAAAGAAAAATGGCAACCCTACCTTCTTAAAGGGGTTGTTCACCTTTGAGATAACTTTTAGTATGATGTAGAGAGTGATATTCTGAGACAATTTGCAATTGGTTTTCATTTTTTTATTATTGGAGGTTTTTGAGCCATTTGACTTTTTATTCAGCAGCTCT
Organism: Xenopus petersii; assembly: GCA_038501925.1. Classification (NCBI taxonomy): domain Eukaryota; kingdom Metazoa; phylum Chordata; class Amphibia; order Anura; family Pipidae; genus Xenopus; species Xenopus petersii. The sequence goes on along the minus strand of CM076685.1, from coordinate 101,482,938 downwards.
TCAATTTGCATCTTAAGCAATCTGGTAACTAAGGTCCAAATTTCCCTAGCAACCATGCATTGATTTGAATAAGAGATTGGAATATGAACAGAAGAGGCCTGAATAGAAGGATCAGTTATAAGAAGTAACAATAACAACACATTTGTAGCCTTACGGAGCCTTTGTTTTTATAGAAGGGAGTCAGCGACGCCCATTTTAAAGCTGCAAAGGGTCAGAAGAAAAAGGCAAATACTGATAAAACTATAAAAAATAAATAATGAAAACCAATTGAAAAGTTGCTTAGAATTGGCCGTTCTATAACATAATAAAAGTTACTCCACCCCTTTAAAGACCCAAAAATGCACTGCATAAATCAAGATGAGGCCTCCAGGGACCTAAAAAGAGGCAAAATTTTGTTTCCATCCCTCATCTTAATGCCCCTTTTTTATACAAGACGGTATTTTATTTGCTTTAGTAGCCACTGAGTGACAATGCCTAGAATTACACAGCTTCTTATCCACAAATATCACCAAATCCTTCTCAAATAAGAAGGAAAAAATTTGCCATTTAGTGGATAACTCCCACTTACAGTATTTCTACCAAAGTGCATAACTTTGTACAAAACTAAATTTCATTTCCCATTTTCTGCACTAGTGGATATGGCCATATCAGCTGATTCTATTAAACTATACAATGTTAGAGTTTTAGAGTTTTTCTACATAAAGATTTGGTTGGAATGGTTTTATTACTAATAAAATACATTACAAATGACACAGGAGTCAGGGCAGGTAGATGTAAAATGTTGTATCTAGACTGCTGTGGGTTGAATGCCCAGTTCACAATGCAGCCCCATTCTCCCTTCTTTCTGTAGAGTGTGGAGGGTGACAGGGGAAGAGGGAGGTGGTGACGGGAGCTTTGGGCAGGGATCTTACCTTTCTTCAAAAGAAATGTAACCATATTGGTAACGACTTCTGTACAGTATGATTTAGACCTAAATCTTGGGAGCATTGGCCATTAAACTTCTCAAGTATTTGTTATGATGTTTTAGTGATGCTTAGGGGGGTCTTATAATGATTAGTTACAATATCTTGAAGAAGGTGCCCTAAGTGACCCCAGGTTTGTAGTTATACCACAATTTAAGCCCACCCTGGAGGTCCAACCCAGACCCCCTTAGTTCATAACAAGGTATATCAAGAACTTATAGTTCCAAGAATATCGGACAGCAGACACATTATCATCCCAAATATGACCAAATATGATTTTCTTTTCAAATTAGGTTTTGGGTATCTAGAGCAAACTACACCTACTACGTCTCCAGGCCCCTAGGAATGTGCAACCCCACAGTTTCTGAGCCACTTACCTTATTAGAGGATATGAGCAACATATACAAATACATAGACAGTTTAGTGTACGGTATTTGGAAATACCCAAGACTGATGTGGCTTCACCATCATCATAGGAAGAGTTAGTTTACTATGAAGGCAGCTTTACTATGGAATTCCCTTCCAGGTCAAAGTTTAATTAGTGACTCCTCCTGGGTGGATTTCTAGCTCTATATATATATATATATATATATATATATATATATATATATATATATATATATATATATATATATACTGTATATATACAGTATATATATATTCGCAAAAAGGGGATCAGCACTACTCAGGCCTTAAAAATAAACAGAATTTATTTAGTAATATAGCAGCAGACTGATGTTTCGAATCCTCAGCCTTTCTCAAAGTATATATATATATATATATGCCTTCTCTAGCTAGAAATGCACCCAGGAGGTACATAGAGTTATTATTATTGCCAAAATTAGTAGTTATTGATCCAGTGAATTCTGAATGCCATTTTTGGAGCAGGAAGGTTTCCCAATCCAGATGGTTTAATTGGCAGCTGATCTCTTGGGGAATTTGTTTGCTTTCTTCTGAATCAATAGAAACTGGGATTTTAAAAGGTCAGGCATGATGTCTTTATATCATTTTTTCAACCTGAAATACAAATGAAGGAGAATAAGATGAGTCCTTGAAGCTCTATCCTGACATACATGACTTCTATTGCAGTAGGAGTTAATGTTTCCAGTTTGCACATGGCTCAGCAATTACTCCAATCAAAGCACCATTTAAAACTTGTGCCTACCTGTAAATTCCACTACTTGTATCATTTGCCAATATCAGTTTCGCCATCGTGCAAGGGTGCACAATAATTTACACCAACAGGCAGGCTCCCTTTGAATTATGTACCAATTGGTGCTCCTACTTCTATTGCATGACAAGCAAATTCTGTTATTATGACATGAGAAAGTCAGCACCTATTTTACTAAACAGTCGCAAGTACTGATGAATCCAGCACAAGTTATTGCTGGATAATGAGAATTGCATCTCAACCAGAGCTGCTTTGGCAAATGAACCCCATGGTTTCTTAGTATACGTATTGGAACCATATAGTGATAACTTTTATTTTACAGTTTTCTCTTGTGTTTCCTAAGGCACCCTCATTAGGATATCATTATTATATAGCAGGGAAACCTTCATGATATCGCCAGCCTTCCAATTATTACATTTTACTTGCCTTTCTATATGAAGAACACTTGAAAAATGTCCATTTGCAACAGTTAAGAAGAATGCACCTTATTAGCCTTATCTACAAGATGAGACTCCCATCTCCACCTCCATCTTCACCTCCTGTGGAACATCAAGGTCATTCTGCTTCCAGGCAGGGCCATGGCAATACACTTATCAAAAGATTAAGTACCGTAAAGGACTGTATGTCCTACCATAGTCAGAGATCGTCACAGCTTTCTGATATTTCTCTTTTTGTAAATAGCATTACATGGATGACACTATAAGTGAGTGATGCTCAGCTTCTTCTATATACATTTGGGACAACAGGGCTTAGTGATGCAGACAACATTAAGGCTGGTCCTCGGGAAATGATGTCTGTTGGCCTTGGGCCTTGGTACATGAAGTTACCACCTGTTTCACTATTATTGGGTTAGTAAATGACATCATCTCACCCCTTCCAAGTGATTAGAGGAAGGATTCCAATGAGTCACATCATAGCAGCTTCACTCACCTTCCTCATATCAGTTTAACGCAACTGTAAAACAAGAACAATTGCAATAAAAACATTATGGTTGAAACTTCATTGTAAGAGAAATTAATAAGTGTGATATTTATTATAAATGGCCTTTTAAAAAGTTTCTGCATTGAATTAGGTAGATAATTCATATAAAAATGAGTGCCTGCTCCAAAGAATTTTCAATTCACATTAATTGGTAGCCCATAATGCTGGAATATCAATGATACTAGTTCTATTTGGGCAGATCTACTGAAGATTAGATTGTAAACTCAATGGGCCAGAGTCTATGTTGGCAGAACAACCCTTTACAGGTACTCTTAAAACTATATATATATATATATATATATATATATATATATATATATATATAGACAAATAGAAGAGTCCTCTGCACTCAACCCATTATCAATATATTTAAGACAGAGACATTTTGTGCTACTGCTACTGAAAAATGCCTTACCCTTTAAACAAAACAGGGATTGTTTGTCCATATATTGCAATATATTTAAGCTGGCCAACTACGTTAAAGTCATCCCATATCTGGCCAGTCCTATGCTCAATTTTCATCTGATTCATTAAGAATTCTATTGCTTCATTATACATTTTATAAACTATAGTCAGGTGATCCCACTGGTGTCTAATAAAAGGGCAGCCAAGTTTGGGAGTTTTACTTTTAAAGCAGCAAGTAAGTTGCAGGTAAAACTTATTCGTCCCTTTTATAAAATGTATAATAAAGCAATAGAATTCTTAATGAATCAGATAAAATTGAGCATAGGACTGGCCAGATATGGGATGACTTTGACGTAGTTGGCCAGCTTAAATATATTGCAATATATGGACAAACAATCCCTGTTTTGTTTAAAGGGTAAGGTATTTTTCAGTAGCAGTATGCACAAAATGTCTCTGTCTTAAATATATTGATAATGGGTTGAGTGCAGAGGACTCTTGTATTTGTCTATATGTATTTTGTGGTCACACCCTCATTGCACCCCCGCCTAATGGTTTTAAAAATTAGTGGTGAGCACAACTTTCCCTTGTTTGTTATATATATATATATATATATTTGAAGTCGCTGAAGAGTTTTGTAATAGAGATAAGGCTTTTTTACCAGAAAAGCCTGTTTGGCCAATGAGGCTCTGCACTGTCCTTCCTTGCACACTTTTTTTAATCCTTGCATCCAAAAGTGTATTATCCCATCTCTGCACTTGGGTGAGCAATAGGAAATGTCACAATCCTTATTACACCGACCAGGTGTCCCATCCAGTTTCTCTTTAGTGGCAGCCAGAGAATTCTTCACCTCCCTATTGAGCTATCAACAATGCTATCCACTTACCAAAAGCAAGATTGTGCAGCAGATGGTGGAACATTGCCAAAGAGAAAGGCGAGAACAAGGCAAGCTTGCAGAGAATGGTGTAGTCTTAGTAATATATAATTATATCTCCACTTTCATTTTATAACTTGTAGTTGATCAAAATATAGTAAATTAACCCCACCATGTGCCATGCTAGTCAAAGGTATCTATCACATACAGTGTTATCTGCACACACAGATTCAGAATTCAGTTGGTTAAATGAAATCATTTTAAACCCAGGAGGCCCCGCTTAAATGCTTTAAGCCCAAGTCTGACTCTCACCATAGTAAGGTAGAAGGGAAAGGAGAGTGTTCTAATGTTGCATTTTGGCATAAGGGGTGCATTCAGTGTTGGACTGGCCCATAGGGATACCAGGAAAACTCCCGGTGGGCCCACGTGTCAGTGGGCCCTCCTGCTTCAAAACATTTGGCATATTTCATAGCCATTACCTATTTCTATGAAAACAAAGAGACTAAATAGATTGAATAATAGATTGTAGCATGTAAAGAAAAGAGACTAGCAGAATAGAGGTTGCACAAGGAGAGGAATTATAATAGTTCTGAGAGTGGGCCCCTGATCTAATGTCTTTTGGTGGATTTTTGGGTGGGCCTCTGGTGTCCCAGTCCGACACTGGGTGCATTATGTCTTACAAAATGGTAGACAGGTTTCTGATATTGGGATGTGAAGGTAGCTTTATTTGGCATGCAGAAGACTAGAAGTGTATGGACAAAGATGGCTGCCCATACCACGCAATGACTTTAGAATCATTCAATGGTGTAGAAAAGTGCAGGCATGGGGTCTATCTGCAAAGTCTTTATAGAGGGGATAGACAGAAGCCACAGTCTTTATTATAATACAAAGACTACAAAATACATTAGAGGAGCCTATATGTGGAGGATATAGTAGGGGGCATGCAACAAGACTGTATATGTGGAAGGAAACTATACCATCATTTCTTATACATTGAAGAATGACAAATACATAGCCCCCTGTAGGGACATTTAGAAAAATACAAACATTTTATACAAAGCCAAGGTTTTTATCACAAGGTTACATTGGAAGGATGTTAAATATGCTGCTGGCAGTTGCAAGATGGAGGGCGGCAGTTTAACATCTCTGTAGCAGAATTTACCCCTTACTTTAGCATAATATTATAGCTGTAGCCTCATCTTTCAAGTGGAGATGTTGCTAGTAAAACACTGTAGCCACCCCCTGCAGCCATGTGAGATTATGTATTTATAGATACAGAGGGGTGGCTCCCTTCGCTGCTCTGCTGAATAATTCATGAGGCTCAGAGCCTGCAGATCCCTTCATCAATTCCTGAAGATGTCGGTGCCAGCTCCATATGTTCCTACTCCCCGAGACGCAGGAAAACCAGCACGACAAGAATTAATGAAACAGTCAATTAACAAGTCCATCTGAGTGATGCTGAGTAAACAAGAAGCTTGAATTGTCAGGATCTGGGAGGAAAGAAAGAAGAAAAAATGGATAATTGTTCAGTATAAGTACTCCAAATGTAGATGGAGAAGCATCCGACAGCCTTGGCAGCCCCTACTGGTACCACATAAATAAAAGATCATTCTATAATAGTGGCCTTGGAATTGTTTTATTGATAACAAAGGGTGAATGTGCCCATGAAAATATGCAAGTATGGCACATCAGATTTAAATGGATATCGGTGCTTAAAATTATCTTGGGCCTGGAGCAATGACCTGTATGACAACTGATAAAGCAGTATGTGCTCATATACTAGGGACCCCGGAGTTCACCTTGAAATGAAGGGGCTAATTTATTTAAAAAATATAATTATGGATTGATCTAATAAATCTCTTAAGAATGTGTTAAATTAGTTCATAGCAATCACTGTCATAGTCATCATAGTCTTCCAGGGGATTCAGCGTCCTAGATCAATTGTTCTTTTGACCAGGTCTGGACAATGAAACTAATCGATACTGACCAATATTTATCCAAAAGATTGTACAGGCCTATGAAATCAACTGGCCTGTTGAACTGATACCATTAGATTTCAAATATCATAGCAAAGGTACAAAGGTTATTCCTGGTCCAAAGAAAAGGAGATAGCTGGTAATGATCGTTCTCTGGGTTCTGTTTGAGAGATACTGCTGATTTTACTTTGAGATCCCTTTCTAAATCCGTTTTTTTTATTTATGCACACTTGCCTATTATATTCCAATTTCAGCATACCATAACTTTGTGAATTGTCATTACACTTCATGATTAAAACAAGACCTGCACTAAGGAATTACATAAATGAGGCTAAATATAGACTGTGGGTACTTTTATTCTGTTCCCATTAATCACATTTTGCACATAGTTTATTCAGAAGAAGTGGTGATTTTTTTCCTCACCCCCTGTTAACAGCTATAATGTGTAAGTGCAGAGCTGTCAGAGCTGTTAATTGGATATTTTTGGAGACGAGCATTGTGGGAATGTTACCAGCTTCCAAACTGAGCAACACTGTGCTATTTTTATTGAGAAGTCTTCTGCCATAGGAAATCATGCAATGCAGGCATCTATTCCACTCCCTACTGTAACTGAGGGAATAGGCCTAATATACAGAACACATTGAATTAAAGTTCATCCCTCCCTTTGGAGTTTACAAAATTATTATGAGGAGAGGGATGATTTCTTCCCACTGTTACCCCCAATGCAAACATAATAAAACCCATAGGGAACATTTATGATGACCCCCAAGCAGTTGTGCGAGAGCCCTAAAGGACATTAATGCTCCCTAACAGTCCAGTCATCTCTGAATGACGCACAAATAAAGGGATGGGTAGGGGAGTTGGAGAGTCCGAATGCATACAGTGCTGCCAAATGCAGGGATCACTGTATTCATGGGAGTGGCTAAAGGTTGTCGGTAGAGACCTGCAGAAAGATTGCAAAAATGGTGGATTGTGGCCATTTGCTGAGCTTTGCATTCTGCCCTCTTGATTCCTTTTAAGATGTTGCTCATATTTTAGGCATCACAAATAAAGAGTAGCTCGTGACCAAGAACTTTTTCCATAGGCCAATAATTTGCTAAGACACATGACCGTGCCTTGGTTATATTAACATGCTGGTATAGTGGATCTATCTATTGGAGTCAGTACTGGAAGGAATATTGAGACAACATAATATCTACTCCTCTCAGTTAATCAATAATAGTAGTTTCCAAACTGTGGAACTGACTCCTCGGGGATGACCCAGAAAAGTGTCTGGGACCCGTTTAGGGTGTTATTGGGAGGGGAAATGCCTTTTTTAAATTCCAGATACATCATAGTCAAGATGGTTCTTTAGGGTGAGATTTAGGGGTGACACTTTAAACTATGGATGAATGACTGAAATAGCAATGTTTTCATATATTTCTAACCTAATTAATAGCCATAAGAGGCTTTGACCAAATTCTGAACCAAAAAGTGGGCTTCAACTAAAAAGTCTGGGAAGCGCTGGTCTAAAGTTCAAATGGCTGGATTTACTGTAAAAATAAATATTTTCTACTATTTAGCAAAGCATGGTTAAAACAATAATAATATGAACACATTTTTATTACAAGCTCATTTTATTGGGGTCATACTGGAAAAAAGGCGTATATCACCCATTATGTTTAAAATACTGTATTTTTTATTCTTCTGCACTTTTGGCTCCTGTGGGAGTTATTGGTGTTGAATATATACAGGGAATTACTGTATGTACTGTTTATGCTTGTATTGTATGGATATTAGAAGTTAATATTCTTATCTGGAAAGCCGTTATCTGGATGCAAAGGCAATATCTCATCGACTCCATTTTATCAAAATAATCCAAATTTTCTGTTTTCTGTTCTGTTCTAATAAAAAAAGTACCTTGTACTTGATCCAAACTAAGATATAATCAAGCCTTATTGGAGGCAAAACCAGCCTAATGGTGATTGCTTAGGTAATTTTCTGGTGGACTTAAAGTATAAAGATTCAAATAACAGAAAGATCCTTTATCCGGAAAACCCCAGGTCCCAACCATTCTGTAAAACAGATCCTATACTTTCACAACAATTAATTTTATTTGTAGCTTTTGTGTAAATAAAGCTTGACTCCTTTTTTTTCTTGATTTTTTAAACTATAGGATATTGGAGAAGAAGCAGAAAAATGGAGAAACCATTGAGCTGACAGAAGAAGGGCAGCCAGTTGTCAAAGAAGAAAAACACCAGCCAGTAGTAGACTGTACCTGCTTTGGGCTTCCTCGTCGGTACATCATTGCCATCATGAGTGGCTTGGGCTTCTGCATCTCCTTTGGGATCCGATGCAACTTGGGTGTAGCCATTGTCAGCATGGTCAACAATAACACAGTCTATAAGGGGAATAAGCTTGTTATTGAGGTAAGAATAATCATGTTATTGTACACATGATGCTGTCAACAATCTTTTTCTCATAACTGATTATTTAAACAAATGCGCAATAAGGCATATTAAAGGGTTTTAAATCATGGCAGGCATTCTCCAAATGTTCCCCCAGCTTCTTCAGGAAGTCATAACTTTTTGAACAAACACTCGTAGTACCAAGGGAGACTTTGCGTAGAGAAGCTACTTGCAAGGGGACAAAGAAAGGTCATAGAGCCCCTTATTCATAATCCTTTATGTCACACATTATTGATTTACTTCCATTCACTTCAAGGAACTTAGGTAGATGGTAAGACAACAAACATGATTATAGAAGGCCACAGACCCACCAAGACCAGTTTAAGTGTTTAAACTTCCCAGCATCATGCTGAGATCAAAGATCCTATGGGACAAAACAACAATGAAGCAGAAGATCTTCATTTACCCTCTACAAACAATAGGTACTGTAACACGTTTTTGGACTATCAAGGCCAACGGGGTTAACAACCAGCTAGTCTACTAGAGCCTGGGTTACACTGGACTCTAATACTTAAAGGGATACTGTCGTGGAAAAACATGTTTTTTTACAAAATGTATCAGTTAATAGTGCTACTACAGCAGAATCCTGCATTGAAATCCGTTTTTCAAAACAAGAAATTGATTTTTTTATATCTAATTTTAAAATTTGAAGGAGGAAGTAGTTAATGAAAAAAGAAGTATTGCAGGCAGGAAAGGAGCGCAGTGTGTGTGAGGTGGATAGCAGAGGGAACTCACAGCTCCTTTACCTCATCTAGTAACCAGTAAAACAAACTAGGAAGGCAGCAAGGAGAGATGGTTCCCCCTCCAAAGGAAAGCAGAGAACAAACTTACAGAACGGCAGGAGCTTTGATAGTGTCTGTGGGAGGAGGGGCTGCTAGTGCAGCTGTAGAGCAGAAAGTAGGAAAGTGAAAGTAATTGCTTCCCTGCAAACCATGTGACCTCTCTCCTCCAAACATCACACACGGGCAGAGAGGGGAGGGGGAGTGTACAGCTGGATTCTCATGTCGTAGTGCGACTTGGCTTTTCATTTCAGAGTGGCTGCCTCCAAGCACACAGGTAATGCTGTGCCTGCTGTTAGAGCAGCACAGGATGAATGTGTAATGAGCACAAATGGAAGCCCCCATGACAAAATACAAACTAAAATAACTTATGCTTGGATTTGTGGATTAACATTTTATTTGCCAGACAGTGTTTATGGATGTGTGTTTTTTATAAAAATGCAAAAACAAAATAACTTTATTTGTCAGAGATAAATGATCCACAGGTTACTTACATCAGTACAGAGGCATTTGCAGAATATATAGGCACACAGCTCAGACAGTATATCAGAGGAAGATGCAGGTGCATTCCATGAGGATGTAGTCAAGGCAGTACGGTGCCTCACACGTGGTCTGGGTCTCACGCAGTGGAGTGATCAGGGAGGAGAACCTAAAGCCTGACACCATATCCACTGTGTCCCTTACTGTAGGCAAATCTTACAGCCTGGGAAGCTACTCCCTGCTACACCTCCTTTATGGAGCACAACGCTGCTCTTTCTATCTTCCCTTACTGTCTTACTCTCCTAGAGAGTCTATAACAATTATATGCCTGCCACTCACTAGCCTTATTCATGGGCTCCCTTTTCCCCCGATTTCCACACTAGAGGTTCAGGTCCCCCTAGGGCAAACTTGGCTTTACTAGGCCTTGTTGTACCCAGGCTCAAGTCCGGGCCAAGGAGTAGGCAGAGTAGGCACGTGCCTAGGGTGCAAAGCTGGGGGGGGCGCCAGGCACGTACCTCCTATGTCGCCTACCCCAAGTCCCCCCAAGCACTTTATAAAATGAGTAATTCTAAACAACTTTGTAGTTGGTTTTAATTTTTTCTTTTTATAGTTTTTAGAATTATATACCTTCTTCTTCTAACTCTTTCCAGCTTTTAAATGGGGGTCGCTCACCCCATGTAAAAAACAGATGCTTTGTAAGGCTACAAATCTATTGTTATTGTTCATCTTTCCATTCAGGCATCTCCTATTCATATTCCAGTCTCTTATTTAAATCAATGCATGGTTGCTAGGGTAATTTTGACCCTTGCAACCAGATGGCTGAAATTGCAAACTGGAGAGCTGTTGAATAAAAAGCAAAATAACTCAAAAACCACAAATAATAAAAAATGAAAACCAATTGCAAATTGTCTTAGAATTACACTCTCCACATCATACGAAAGTCAATTAATCATTTAATTAATTAATTAATTAATTAATTAATTAATTAAAAGTTACTTCCATTCACCTGAAGAGGGAGCTCTGTGGTCACTGCATGGGCAATGGCTATTAGCAGACATGTAGGGGCCGATTCACTAACTTCGAGTGAAGTATTCTAAGTAAAAAAACTTTGAATTTCGAAGTGTTTTTTGGGCTACTTCGACCATCGAATGAGCTACTACGACCTTCGACTACGACTACGACTTCAAATCGAACCATTCGAACTAAAAATCGTTCAACCATTCGATAGTCGAAGTACTGTCTCTTTAAGAAAAAACTTCGACCCCCTAGTTCGCCATCTCAAAGTTCCCGAACACAATGTTAGCCTATGGGGAAGGTCCCCATAGGCTTGGCTAACTTTTTTTGATCTAAGGATATTCCTTCGATCATTGGATTAAAATCATTCGAATAGTTCGATTCAAAGTATTTTATCGTTCGATCGAAGGAATAATCCTTCGATCGTTCGGTCGCACTACTTGCGCTAAAATCCTTCGACTTCGATATTCGAAGTCGAAGGATTTTAATTCTCAGTCGAATATCGAGGGTTAATTAACCCTCGATATACGACCCTTTGTGAATCGGCCCCGTAAAGTTCTCCAGCACATATTTTTATACCTACTACCAGACAGATTAGAAATTACATGAGGCTGATTTAATAAGGTAGAGGCTAAATTGCACCAATGCAGTTGTTATTAGTAAATCAGTTCTAGTAAATCTTAACAATAACAGCCAAGAGATTGTGTTGAATGTAACATGCTTCCATATCTCTGTCCCTACAGCAAGCTCAGTTCAACTGGGATCCTGAGACAGTTGGCATGATACACGGTTCCTTCTTTTGGGGTTATATAGTCACACAGATTCCCGGAGGCTACATATGTCAAAAATTTGCAGCCAACAGGTATGTAAACTGTATCAGCTGGTTGATAACCTTTAATGAATCACTGTTGCAAGCTGCGATTTTTTAAAAACTGAGCCGCGTTTCCGCACCAAAAAACGCTTGTGTGTCCATGCCCTTATAAGTAATAAAAATATAATGTACTTTTATGCTGCACTAGTAGAATGGGGATGTTTGCTTCAGAAGCTCTACTATAGTTTATATAAACAAGCTGCTGTGTAGCCATGGGGACAGCCATTCAAGCACAGGATACACAGTAGATAACAGATAAGTACTATTATAGTTTATATAAACAAGCTGCTGTGTAGCCATGGGGGCAGCCATTCAAGCACAGGATACACAGTAGATAACAGATAAGTACTACTATAGTTTATATAATCAAGCTGCTGTGTAGCCATGGGGGCAGCCATTCAAACACAGGATACACAGTAGATAACATATAAGTACTACTATAGTTATATAAACAAGCTGCTATGTAGCCATGGGGGCAGCCATTCAAACACAGGATACACAGTAGATAACATATAAGTACTACTATAGTTTATATAAACAAGCTGCTGTGTAGCCATGGGGGCGGCCATTCAAGCACAGGATACACAGTAGATAACAGATAAGTACTACTATAGTTTATATAATCAAGCTGCTGTGTAGCCATGGGGGCAGCCATTCAAACACAGGATACACAGTAGATAACAGATAAGTACTACTATAGTTTATATAATCAAGCTGCTGTGTAGCCATGGGGGCAGCCATTCAAACACAGGATACACAGTAGATAACATATAAATACTACTATAGTTTATATAAACAAGCTTCTGTGTTGCCATGGGGCAGCCATTCAAGCACAGGATACACAGTAGATAACAGATAAGTACTACTATAGTTTATATAAACAAGCTTCTGTTTAGCCATGGGGCAGCCATTCAAGCACAGGATACACAGTAGATAATAGATAAGCACTACTATAGTTTATGTAAACAAGCTGCTGTGTAGCCATGGGGCAGCCTTTTAAAGCTGAAAAAGGAGAAAAGGTACAGGATACATTGCAGATAACAGATAAACTCTGTAGTATACAATGGGATTCTTCAGAACTTATCTGTTATCTACTGTGTATCCTGTGCTTGAATGGCTGCCCCCATGGCTACACATCAGTTAGATTATATAAACTATAGTTTTGATTCTGAAGCAAACACACCCGTTTTACTAGTGCAGGGTAACACTACATTATATTGTCACTCCTTTAAAACATTTTAATTTTTTTGGTGTAACTGTTCCTTAAAGGACACCAACGCGCAAGGGTTAGAAGTCCTTCACCATAAAAAAAGGAATTAAAATAATACGACTTTCTTTTTCTGCCCTTTAAATGACCACAATATACTTGCTCATGTTAGAGAAGTAGTGATGGGCGAATAAATTTGGCAGGCGCGAATTTGCAGCGAATTTCCGCATTTTGCAGCCCCCGAATAAATTCGCAAACTGTCAAAACATTTTGGATGCACATTGGAAAAGTCGATCGCGTCAAAACCGTCGCATGTCAACATTATTTGGACACCCATCGACCTTAACAACGGCATCAAAATTTACATGAGCATCAGAATTGACGCGGGTGTCAAAATTCGTGCTTCGCAAGTTTCTCAGTGAAACAGGACAAATTCACCCATCACGATAGAGAAGGTCTTGGCTCTTATAACCACAAAGAATCTTATCATTATACTGTGTCCCTTAGTTTGGTTGGTCCATATGTACTTGACATTTTTTAGTGGAGCATTTTATTCCATTTCAGGACAAACAGAATCAATGCCTGTGGCACACATTTTTCTGGACCTAATATTTAAATGAAGCCACCTTCAAGTGGTCTGCTCATCTGTTGACTCATTCTCAATAATACTGGAGGTACAGTCTCCTAGGAAGGTACATAAATAGCACATGCATAACCATAACTGAAGGTTTCATCTATCAGCTTCCTCCAGATATATCCTAACAGGAGATTGACATGCCCCTCGAAGTTTTAAAAATGTTCTGTTCATTAAAACCATAAGTAAATAATTCATGGTATGTCAGACTATTCCTTATTCACCATCACAATAGCAGCTCTGTTCTGTCATCAGTATTCAGTCTTGAGAAAATCTGAATTTAATCTAATTATTTGCAATTTCTTTATTTAGGGGCACATTTACTAAGGGTCAAAAACCGAGGGTTAATTAACCCTCGAATTCGACCGTCGAAGTTAAATCCTTCGAATTCGAGTATCGAATTCAAAGGATTTTGCGCAAATACTTTGATCGATCAATCGAAGTAAAAATCGTTCGAACGATTCGAAGGATTTTAACTGATCGATCGAACGAACGATTTTTCTTCGATCAGAAAAAGCTTAGAAAACGTATGGGGAAGGTCCCCATAGGCTAACATTGTAGCTCGGTAGGTTTAAAGTGGCGAAGTATGTAGTCAAAGTTGTTTTTTAAAGAGACAGTACTTGGACTATCGAATGGTCGAATAGTCGAACGATTTTTAGTTCGAAATGTTCGCAGTTGAAGGTCGAAGTACCCAAAAAAAACTTCGAAATTCAAAGTTTTTTTACTTCGAATCCTTCACTCGAGCTTAGTAAATGTTCCCCTCAGTGTGCTTATGTCTAAAGAAGTAACAGACAGGCAGAAATAATGCCATCATGCTCCCCTTGACTATGTGGCTTGCACTTTGTATAGGAGGATTATGGGTAGAAAGAGATGCCTGAATAAAGACATGGAAGTCACAATATAAACTGGTTGCATCTGAATGACTTTTCCCTTTTTGCAAATGGTATAAATTCAGTTGTTTAAAACATCTTGTGAAAATGGAGGAATTGTGAATAAAGTAATATGTGCAGCCACTGAAACAGATGGGACGTCACTTGTTCCCAAATATTTCAGCACTTCTATGAACCAAACCTTAATATCTACAGAAAGAGCTTAGGGGCACATTTACCTAGGGTCGAAGTAAAATCCTTCAACTTCGAATGTCGAAGTCGAAGGATTTACCGCTATTCCTACGAACTATTCGAAGAATTTTAATCCATCGATCGAAGGATATTCCTTCAATCAGAAAATTGTTTTAGGTGGCGAACTAGGGGGTAGAAGAATTTTTTAAAGAGACAGTATTCGACTATCGAATAGTCGAACGATTTTTAGTTCGAATCGTTCGATTCGAAGTTGAAGGTCGTAGTAGAAGGTCGAAGTAGCCCATTCGATGGTCGAAGTAGCCAAAATAAACATTCGAAATTCTAACTATTTTTCCTCTATTCCTTCACTCGAGCTAATTAAATGGGCCCCTTAATGTATAGTTTATTGCAGGGGTCCCCAACCTTTATCACCCTTGAGCAACATTCAGATGTAAAAAGATTTGGGGAGCAACACAAGCATGAAAACTTTTCCTGGGTGTTGCCAATAAGGGTTGTGATTGGCTAGTGGTAGCCCCTATTTGGACTTGCAGCCTATGGGAGGCTCTCTTTGGCAATACACCTGGTTTTTTATGCAATCAAAACTTGTCTCCAAGCCTGGAATTCAAAAATAAGCACCTGCTTTGAGGCCATGGAGAACAACATCCAAGCGGTTGGAGAGCAACTTGTTGCGGATCACTGGTTTATTGTATCCTGCAAAACCCGTAATTGTGGGCTTTTTAATCAAAGCAAATTAGTTGGGGTAATCAAAACACCTCAATCTGATCTACTGGTAAACTATTGGCAGGTAATCTGAATAGGTCACTTACTACATATCATCTACAATTAAAAGAGCTAGAAGTAGCAATGGTGGAGCTGTCCAATGTGGCTATTGCATTGCCTCTGAGGCCCAGAAACTTGTCCTGCAGCTGGGTTAGAGGGGTGATATTGGGTTTTTGCTGGACTGAGGAGAAACAGGCCTTATCGCTGATGAGCAGCCAATGATTATTTCTCAAAAGCAAATGCCAGAGCATCTTCAGGTCATAACTGTGTTGGCTGTGGGCACTTTCAATCTTCTAACTGTAATTAGATGAAGGAGTTCCCCAGCATTTGAATTGCTTAATTACTAATTACTTATCAATCTCATCAATGCAATTTGGTCATGCTTATGGGCTACAGAATTAAACTAATATCATGTGTGTGGCAAGCACATGTAGAGACATTCATTTACCAATGTTGACCAGTCTCTGCCCATTTTGGGTGAGGCCTAATCAGCATGAGCCTGTTACCCTTGTGACCTGTTGGACAAATACCACAACGACTATTTAGACTTGGCTGTAACATTGCCACAGGTTAACCATTACTAACTCAGGATGTGGCTCTATATATCCAGCACTGAAGATCCAATCACTTATATTTAGTGATGAGCAAATTCTTCTGCTGAAAAACTTGTGAAACAGCAAAAAATTCACCAAACGCATTAAAGCCTATGGGTGACTTTTTTGTCTCAGCAACTTGTTTGTAGCTGATGGGAAGGAACTAAATGACTCACTGACTCACAATGGATAATAAAATCTCAGGTGTATAGAATTCAGTATAAGTAGTGATGAGCACATATTTTTTGCACGTATGGATTTGAGGCAAAATTTATGTAAAAACATCCACTGACTTTAATGCATTACAAAAAAGTTGCCCATAGACTATAATATATTCTGCTACAAAACAAGTTGCAGCAACAATAATAATATAATAATAATTATTATTATTATAATAATAGTATAATTATATTAGAGTCTAGGGGAGACATTTTTTGTTGCTGCAACTTGTTTTGTAGAATATATTATAGTCTATGGGCAACTTTTTTGTAATGCATTAAAGTCAGTGGATGTTTTTACTTAAATTTTGTCTCAAAATGCATTGAAGGGAATGGGCTAAATGCAGAATTTTGCCTCAAATCCATATGTGCCAAAAATATATGCTCATCACTACTTATACCGAATTCTATACACCTGAGATTTTATTATTCATTGTGAGTCATTTAGTTCCTTTCCATCAGTACAGACATATGTTACAAGGAGCCTGTAAACTCATGGAAGCAAAGTGTTAACGGCACATTTCTTTATTATAAAAGACAGAGCTGAAGTCTTCTCCCACTAATTTATTGTGTGTCAGTGCACCGGGGTGAGTGTTAGAGTTGGGTGCGGGGGGAAATTGGAGAAACACAGAGGTGAGATATTTAATTCCAAGGTATAAGTAGCAACATTTTTTTTATATCTGATACCTTACCCAACAAAGCAATCAGCAATGGGAACCATGAACCTTTATTTATTCGTAGGTTCATAAAGTATTTTCATATTTAAATTCTTATTGAAATTTAATGACTTTTCAATTACATTGGCAGATAAAGGGGATTGTGGGGATACATCGAATGATCTAATAATACAGGTCTTAAAAATACGGCGTGCAAATGGCACTGCAAAGCATCAAAGATACAAGATTATGTAATAAGAAGGCTCCCTGCCACGATCCTCTTAGAATGTTTTATGGACTTTACATTAGTGCTGGGCATTTTTCTTTTACAAAGAATCATGGGGGGTTTAGCAATAATGATTGCAAACCACTGACCATTGTGGTCTAAATGCTTCTTTATAAAGAAAGCAAGTGGGGCAGCCATAAAGCACGACTTAACTGCTGTGCAGAGCAACAAATGTAGCAACATCTACTCCAGATTGGAACTTTGCTGGATTAAGCCCTTCCTTCTTTCTAGAGAGGGAAAGTAGAAGCAGAGAAGACAGAGGTGGCAGGAGTTTCATAACTCCACCATGCCAACAAGTCAGAACTTGGCTAAAATACATTTTTTACAGATGTATCTAACGAATTTATTCCACATTTCGCTGCCCGTGAATAAACTCACCAGCATCACAGCTTATAACGCCGGCGGAGGTTTCAATTTAGACAATTTAGACGGCAGCAACGATTAATGGATGCCCATTAACCTTAATGGGCACTGGCGCCAATTCTGACACCAGGAATTGTCGCCCGCGTCAAAATTCGCGTTTCACGTATTTTTCACCCATTTCGTAAATTTCACTTGAAATTCGCAAATGGGACAAATTCGCCCATCACTAGATGCATCGAATTCAGGATTCGGTTCAGGATTTGGCCAATATTTAGCCTTTTTAGCCAAGTTCCTTGCCAAATCCAAATATAAATCCAAAACTTTTTTGATTTTTTCTTTGATTCTTTAACCATGCAGTTCTCTTTTCCCCCCATTTCCATAATTTAAATAGGCAAAAATTCAGTAATCCCCAATCCTTTGTTAAAGATTTGGCCAAATGCTAAAATAGTAGATTCTGTGCATCCCTAGAATTTTTTTTCTAGCTACCCTAAATTTCTCATCATTATGGGGCAAATTTACTTATGGTCGAATATCGAGGTTTAATTAACCCTCGATATTCGACTGCCGAATTGAAATCCTTCGACTTCGATTTACTGCAATTCGTTCGATTTCAATCGATTTTATTCCATCGATCGAACGATTTTTCTTCAACCTAAAAATTGTTCAAAAGCCTATGGGGACCTTCCCCATAGGCTAACATTGACTTTGGCAGGTTTTAGGTGGCGAACTAGGAGGTCGATTTTTTTTTTAAAGAGACAGTACTTCGACTATCGAATGGTCGAATAGTTGAACGATTTTTAGTTCGATTCAAAGTCAAAGTCGTAGTCTAAGGACGAAGTAGCCCATTTGATGGTCAAAGTAGCCAAAAAAAATCATTCGAAATTTGAAGTATTTTTATTCTATTCCTTCACTCGAGCTAAGTAAATGGGTCCCTATTTTTCCAGGTGCCAACATTGATAAGAATGTTCCTTTATATAAAACACCTGTGAATCACGACCGTCTTGCTGTAATGTTGGAATATACTGCAGTAGATACAATTCTACAGTATAAACCTGTGTGGCCATGTGATGGTTGCTTTTAACAACCTGGCTCGCATTTCATTAGACAGAAAACCTTTGTAGAAGAACATCAAAACATGTGTTGGCCGGCCAGAGCACTTGCTTCAAGCTACACATTAATGAGGCCCACCGAGAAGCTTTTCAATAGCTCTACCAGCGTGAGCCAAGTGCTGAGGCAAACAATGGATTTTTATCACTGTGCTGTCATTTTTTCCTCCCATGAAATGGGATCATTCTCATTCAGTTCAACAAAAGTCTTAAAGGAGAATAATAGTTTTATCATGAAAACCACTACATATGATTTCAAAGTGATCTCCTTTTCGTAAACATGGTCTTGGGGAAATTCTGTATGCTAAGTGGCAAATGCTTTCAGGCTTCATAGTTCCTCCAATATCCCTTCAACATTTGGTCAGCTCCCCGTGGTTTCGTTAGTAGGAACAGCAAAACATTCTGCCTCAAATCTAACCATTATTTTGTTTCTTAGTTTGCCTCCTGGAGAAGGTCAGAAACACAATTTCTAATGTTCTCTGGCAGTTCAATTCAAAACATTGTCATGACAAAAACAGTGACGAGTATGATCACTTTAGGCTTCAATTCGTTAATATTCGTTTATAAAATAAAGCCCCTAGGACAGTGATCCCCAACAAGTAGCTCTTGCAAACATGTTGCTCCCCAACCCCGTGGATGTTGCTCTCAGTGTCCTCAAACAGGTGCTTATTTTTAAATTCTTGGCTTGGAGGTTGCATAAAAACCAGATGTACTGCCAAACAGAGTCTCCTATAGGCTGTCAGTCCACATAGGGTCTACCAATAGCCAATCGCAATCCTTATTTGGTACCACCCAGGAACATTTTTCATGTTTGTGTTGCTCCTCAACTCTTTTTACATCTGAATGTTGCTCACTGGTGAAAAAGGTTGGGGACCCCTGCCCTAGGACATAGGGGAGAACTGAAACAAAAGGTTATTACCAGACTGCCAATTAACAATGGAAAATAACACAATTATATACTTGTGAGTAGAGCTAGACCTTTTTAAAAAGTAAAGATAATACAAAGCAAAATATCATTAATTTTTCATATATTTTTACTGTCTCTTAATATTTTCTTCATTCAAATTGAAAGGGAAAAACAAAATGTAAAACAATCATATGTTAGTGATTATTGGTGCTACCAATAATAGTGTATGGTGCATTATATACATTGCAATGACATTGCAGAAGTATGGCTATTTAAATGTGGTTACAGTACAGGTATGGGACCTGTTATCCAGAATGCTCAGGACCTGGGGTTTTCCAGATAACAGATCTTGCTGCAATTTGGATCTTCCTACTCTTCAAAAATCAAATAATAAGATAAGATAAGATTACTTTATTTGTCAATACAGACCATATAAACAGTTATACAGCGTATCGAAATTATGTTTCACTCAGCCTACTCCCCCCCTCTTGGTGCATTTACATAAAGAAAGAACATTTGAGGATACATATAAGGTGACAGGTGCAGGGAACAGTTAGTTTTCCAATATTATCATGTTAAGGGATCTGTTTGCTTGTGGGAAGAAGCTTTTGCAGTGTCTAGTTGTTTTAGTTTGAATGCTGCAGAACCTTCTTCCAGATGGTAAGAGAGAGAATAGAGAATGAGATGGATGGGAGATGTCTTTTGCTTAAATATTTGCTCGTTGTAGGAGGTGTTTCTGGTAGAGTTGGGAGATGAGTGGGAGAGGTTCTTCTATGATCCTTTCTGCAGTTTTCACAATTCACTGCAGAGATTTTTGTTCTGCAACAGTGCAGTTTCCAAAGCATAGCATGATGTAGCTGCAAAGCACACTCTCGATGGTGCCTCAATAGAATGTTGTGAGAATCGGTGGGGGAAGAGTGGCTTTCTTTAGCTTCCATAGAAAGTGGAGGCATTGTTGAGCTTTGTGTTAAGGAGAGGTCGTCTGCCACATGTACTCCTAGGAACTTCACACTGTTGACTATCTAACTGAGGAGCCATCGATGAACAGTGGTAGGTGAGCAGCAGAGTTCTTTCTAAAGTCAACAACCATTTCTTTAGTCTTTTCAACGTTTAGAGTCAGGTTGTTGTTCTGGCACCAGTCTGCCAAATGTTTGACTTCTTCTCTGTATGCAGACTCATCATTTATAATAATCCCAAATAGGCTGGTTTTGCTTCCAATAAGGAATAATTATATCTTAGTTGGTATCAAGTGCAAGCTACTGTTTTTTATTACAGAGGAAAAAAATAAAATCATTTTAAAAAATTTGGATTATTTGGATAAAATAGAGTCTATGGAATTTGGCCTTGCCATAATTCAGAGCTTTCTGGATAACGGGTTTGCAGATAATATATTCCATACCTGTATCAGGTTATCAAAGCTAAAGGTGGCCAGGCATGGGCAGTTTAAAGCTGCCGATATGGGTCCTTTAGATCGATTCGGCATCTTATCTGCCCGTTTGTAGGGGCTCCTAACGGGTCCTCCTGATCGACATCAGGCCGAAAATCGGGCAGATATTGATCAAGCAAGTTTGATTTTTTTCTGCGATCCAGGACCGGATCGTCTAGTTGATGCGGTCCTGCGACCCGCCTGCGCCCATTCGCATCATTGTAATCCGATCGTTCGGCCCCAGGGCCGTACATTCGGATTCATCCAATTGCCCGGCCATTAGTGGGCCCGGCCATTAGTGGGCATACAGTATTGGGTTAAGATCCGCTCATTGGGCGACCAGGCCAAACAAGCGAATAGTGTATGGCCACCTTAAACCGAAGCATTGACTAGCATAAATCTTTTTGGGTGTCCCTCAAGGAGTATGTAATGGGAACAACCCAAAATACATGTTTGTACTCAGATTTGACCAAATCCAAGTGCTTGGCTGAACCGAAACCCAATCCAAAAATGTATGTTACTTTTCGACACATGAACAAAGAAGTAAAACATGTTTTAACCGGGCTCTCCACCCGTGATTCCCTCCTCGCTCTCTTAATTTACATATGCATATTAGGGGTTGGGTTCCGTTCAGTATTAGGCCAAATCTTTCCCAAAGGATTTCAGAATTTGCCCAAATCTTAGAATGATGGATTTGGTGCATCACTAATCCTTAGTATTGAATGTCAAAGACATAAACCAAGGGAAGGTCATGAATGAATATCTCTATACAATTGCTTCAAAATCATTTCTAGACTCTTTGGAGGTCATGACTCCTGAAGTCACCTTATACCATCAAACTACAGCGACTATATAGTAGGGATGTCCCAAATTCAATTTTTTTTTTGGATTTGGATTCCACAGAATATCAAATCTTCAACATAAGATTCAGCTTAATAACAAACTGTTAAACTTCTGGCTAGTCCACAATGAAAATTCAGTGTTGAATAAAGACAAATATTGCCTTACTTTGGCAACAAAAATGATGTTACTCATTGGTCAATACCTTTACTCTGCAGGGTGTTTGGGTTTGCCATAGTAGCCACATCAACGTTAAACATGCTCATCCCGTCTGCTGCCAGAGTGCACTTCGCTTGTGTGATCTGCGTCAGGATATTACAGGGTCTCGTGGAGGTGAGTTGGTTTTATTCTGCCCTATCACTTGTAGGTTAGACATGTCCAATATGTGGACTAGTGTTCCAACTAGGTAGTAAATGTATGGGGTTTTCCAAATAATAGGCTGGTCCATTGAATGAATTCACAGCCTATGGCATAGCACATTGCAGCTTTACCTAACACTGGAGATTTGTGCCTCTGTATTGATGTTCTGTACTAATCATTGATGCTCAGAGGCACCGTTGCCCCCAGCTCTCCATCAGAATGCCATTCACTGGGGCAGAGCATGTCTTGCTGTTACTGAATATAAAGGGTTTTCTGTTGAGAACAACAAAACAGTACAAAAGGGCAGGACGGTCAGACACAGAGTAGGCAGAAAACACTATAAAATACTTGTTTCTGGACAATTACTCAGGAGTGTCATCTGTGTCTTCTTTTTGTGTTGCCTAGACTTTTTTTTTCTTTGCTGATGCATCTGTGCTGCTTATCATTAGTCTTTTTTTTTTTTGGCATTTCCATCTATTTGACAATACTTATATATATATATATATATATATATATATATATATGAGGCTTTAACAGATCTTTCTGTAATTTGGATCTTCATACCTTAAGTCTACTAGAAAATCGTGTAAACATTAAATAAACCCAATAAGCTGGTTCCGCTTCCAATAAGGATTAATTACATCTTAGTTTGTATCAAGTACAAAGTACTGCTTTATTACTACAAGAAAAAAGGAAATCATTTTAAACATTTAGATTATTTGGGCAAAATGGAGTCTATGGGAGACGGCCTTTCTGTAATCACATCGGCACTCACCACTATTCAAAGTGAATCCTGGCTGCTTCCCCCACAATTCAAAATGGTTAGAAACACTGGAGGCACTCATGGAGATAATCATAAGTAAATTTTTGTATATATATATATATATATATATAGATATATGGATATAACTCCTGCACTGTATTTTAATGATGTTGGGAACATGAAACATGTTCAATCATTATTGGAGGTATAACTACTAGAGACCAAATAGAAGAATTACTATTGGGGCTCAGGTTGCAACCTCTTGCTTTGCTCAAAACCCCAATAGACTCGATCTCCAGCTAACCACCCCGCCATTGGATTTTTGCTATGAAATAATGGACCCTTGTGGTCTTGCAAAGCCAAAGGGCATGGGAATAGGAAAATAATGCATATCCCCGGCAGCCACAGGCAAGATTCTCCTCTGACAGGTGTCTGAGCATACCAAGATTTTGAAATATGGAAACTGGAGTTAGGGGATATCTCTTATGTTTTCATGCACAGGCATTTGGTGCAAATACACAGGGCAAATGTAGGTTTTCTGACTGCTCTTCTGTGCAACCTTAGGGTCACCCTTATATACAGAATTATTTGTATATCTGTACATCTGTTATCGCTCCTTTTTCTATTGAACTGAATGCCGTCACATGTGATTCAGTGTCAGTGATCTGCAGAATATTATATAAACTTATAAACTCACAGGTTTCCAATCAACTGCCTTGAGCGCCAGAGATGTCTTATAACAATATTCTATGATAACATATTTATTAACATTTGAACTCAATATCCTTCCCTTTAAGTCCTATTGACTTTACTAACAAGTTCAGTTCCTTTTCAGGGAGTAACGTACCCCGCATGCCATGGGATCTGGAGTAAATGGGCACCACCTCTGGAGCGTAGCAGGCTGGCAACAACTGCATTCTGTGGTAATGTTACTTCTACCTCATTGACGCTGTTTCTAAAAAGGAATATAGACCTTTTCTTATGTCTGTTAGAAATAAACGGCTCAGCGTTTTCATGAGCTAAAAACAGCAGACTAGAGAATAGAAAGGGACAGACAGATGATAAGTAATTAATAAGTAAGCAATAGCAAATAAATAGTGATGGGCGAATAAATTCGGCAGGCATGAATTTGCTGTGAATTTCCGCTGCGTCAAAAAAAAATTGTTGCTCATCATAGTTGCCGTCCGTCAAAATTATTTTGACGCCCATTCTTGACTTCAATGCGTTTCACTAATTTTTCGACACAGATTCGCCCATCACTGTGTATAAACATAAAGCTGATTAGAAGTATATTTTATTTCATTGGGCACAATTTTATGGGGTTTACATATCTCTTAAATTCAGGAATTGGTTCATTTAAAGACATAAATGCTTAAAGGAAAACTATACCCCCAAAATGAATACTTAAGCAACAGACAGTTTATATCATATTAAATGGCCTATTAAAGAATCTTATTCAACTAGAAAATATATTTAAGTAAATCTTGCCCTTTTACATCTCTTGCCTTGAACCACCATATCGTGATGGTCTGTGTGCTGCCTCAGAGATCACCTGACCAGAAATACTGCAGCTCTAACTGTAACAGGAAGAAGTGCAGGAGCAAAAGGCAGAACTGCCTGTTAATTGGCTCATGTGACCCTCGATATTCGACCCATAGTGAATCGGCCCCTTAAAGATATTTGAGCATTACTGTGCTTTATTTGTAGGATTTGCATATTCTTGAATCATCGTCATCATTAATTTTAGGATTATTTCAATCTGGTTCTATCAAAGCATAGGCCAAAGAACAAAACTAGACTGACTGGGGTTCCTCATTGGCCCATTTGTTGATCAATTATTTTAATTTTGCCGTCCATGAATGAGGGCCAGATTACAGGCTGAATAACCTCGGTGGGTCCAAAATTTGATTGAAACACCATAAAAAAATATTATTTTCTAAATCTTTTGGGTTGATAGGCTGAATATTTTTACATTGGCAGTCAGATTCCTGGATACAAATCTGAACCAGCTCTTAAAAATAAAACAGGCAATCATCTAATCATACAAATGGGGCTATTAACAAGGTGCTCTCACTATTTAATATTGACTGAATTGCATAGTTGTAATGTAATTTGCTTGGTGCTTTAATTTCATGAAGAAGAACTCACCCAGAAGATCAATTTAGCTGAACTTGAAACAGAATATTAGGTGTGAAGCGGCATTTGTTACTTATTCTCTTAGAGCAAATACCCATGGGATAATGTAATAAAAGTAGAAATGTTTGCACCCCATCTAGTAACCCATAGCAACTAGTAAATTCACCAGACACAAATTAGCGTGAATATCCACGTTTCGCCGCAAGCGGCAATGCGGCAACAATTTGGCGGCACAAAATCTGCTGCATCAAAAAAAAAATTGTTGCGTGCATAAAAATTGTCGCGCATCAAAATTATTCAGACGCCCATTGACTTTAATGCACTTGGACCAAGAAGTCGCCCGTATAAAAATTACCGCTCGCATTAAAATTGACACGCGCCAAAATAATTTTGATGACCATTGACTGCAATGCGTTTTGTGAAATTTTAGCGGCTTCACGAATTTCGCTGTAAATTTCACGAAACGGAACAGATTCGCCCATCACTAATAGCAACCAGTAAGCAAGTAGAGTTTACAGATCACCTGTTATTGGTTGGGTTACCAGACTTGGTTCAGTTGTAATGACTTACATTACCACCATAACCCCTAACAGAGGGCCAGTACCAGTGAACGAACAATATACAATAACCCTTGTATATTTTCTTACCAGTCAAGGTGTTCTGTGGTTTGTTTATTACACTGACACTGATTGTTATGCAGTATCCAAAGCCACATTCATTATAAATCAGAGACACTTAACACTGTTCTCCATAGTGAAGTATTGTAGATGATTATTTCATGTATAATAAAGGTTTCTTTACTTGTCTTTGCATCTATGTTTCTGCAATGGTTGTTTTGTTTTTTTGTTTTTTTAGGTTCCTATGCAGGAGCTGTGGTGGCCATGCCTTTGGCTGGAGTTTTAGTTCAATATTCTGGGTGGAGTTCCGTATTTTATGTGTACGGTAAGTTAATGTTCATGCACTGAAACCTCAGAAAGTGTTGATACAGAATAGGGATATAGCTGAAATAATGAAAACCTATGGTGTTTCATAAAAAAATCCTCAATGCTATTTGTCTTTACCAGTTGCTATTTCTTCCCTATTTTATTCAATATTTATTTGGATTAGAGTCACCTGTAATAGTATCCCCAGTGTTATTATAACCCATAGGTAGGAAGGTTCATTATCAACAAAATGTACCAAAGATCCTTTTACACACTGTCCTAGCACACTATTCTTTGCTGTTGTCTATATCAGGGGTCCCAAACTTTTTTTTACCCATGAGCTACATTCAAATGTAAAAAGAGTTGGGGAGCAACACAAGCATAAAAAAAGTCCCTTGGGGTGCCAAATAGGGGCTGCAATTGGCTAGTTGGTAGCCCCTATGTGGACTGGCAGCCTACAAGATACTCTACTTGGCACTATACTTAGTTTTTATGCAATTAAAACTTCAAAAATAAGCACCTGCTTTGAGGACACTCAGAGCAACATTCAAGGGGTTGGAGAGTAACGTGTTACTCACAAGCTACTGGTTGGGGATCACTGGTCCATATTGTTTGTTGTTATATTAGGCTCATAGTCTGATAGCCATATTGTATTTCAATCACTAAAGGGAACATTATTATATTTGTTGGCAGGAAGTTTTGGCATAACATGGTACATGTTTTGGATACTTGTGTCTTATGAAAGTCCAGCTCAACATCCCACAATATCCGAGGAAGAGAGGAAATACATTGAGGAAAGCATCGGAGAATCCACAGGATTCATGAACCCAATGGCGGTCAGTTCGACTTGTAACTTTAGGGATATGTTTAAAAAAAAAATAAATAGATAAAAAATAGGAAATGTGGAATGGGATAAAAAATAAAGAAGAGTAAAAGCATCAGGTATAAAGTTTAATCATAGTAGTACTAGGCTAGAACATAGTAGACTAGAATTGAAGAAAAGAAAATTGTTGTAAAAGGAGGGTACACTTGGACCTTCTCAGTTTATTCCCCCTCCCTGGAGTTCCAGCCTTTGGTGAGAGGCAGATCTTAGCTCAAGGCAAGGTTACAAAAAAGAAACACACCGGTGTATCAGTAATTCAGTCATACGTTCCAGTAATACTCTTCCTTTAAATCCACTCTATTTGAACTTTATGCTGAGTTTCTAAGTATCTACAAAAGTAATTTTCACCCCCCTACCTCTGCTCCAGGCACCCCAAAGGAAGTCAATCCATCATCAGTGAAGGGCGAATTTGCGCGAAACGGCGCCCATTTTCTCGACGCCGGCGCCCGTTTTTGATGCCGGCGCCCGTTTTTGATGCTGACGTCTGTTTTTTCTAAGAAAAATTTTTTGCCGCCGGCAAATTTTTGCCGCGAATTTTCGTGGGCGTTTCGCGAATTTATTCGCTGGTGGCGAATCTCGCAAATTCGCAGCGAATTCGCGCCTGGCGAATAAATTCGCCCATCACTACCCATCATGCCACTGATATAGAGGAAGACGCTGGAGAGCAGAAATCAGTTGAGGTTAAACCCTTGAGTCTGTACTGTGCACAAGAATGACTTGATTCTTCTATATGTGGTCCCTCACTTATTACAAATTAATTATTCATTTTGTGTTTAATGATATTGACAGCTTCAGGATACCCACTAATTCACATTTCTACCCACAAACATGCAGAGTGCAATGTACTGCAGCAATTATATTGAAGAGACTCACAACCTATAAATAAAAGTGTGTGTCCCCATATTAGATGAGGTCTAAGCATAATTTTGGTAGCTCATTCCCCCCCATGCTAATGATTGATCAAAAACTCTAGGAATAAAAATCCTAAAAGTCCTCAAACCATCCTTCCATTTTATTTCTCACAGAAATTCAAGGCTCCGTGGCGCAAGTTCTTCACCTCTATGCCGGTGTATGCGATCATTGTTGCAAACTTTTGCCGTAGCTGGACCTTCTACTTGCTCCTAATTAGTCAGCCTGCTTATTTTGAAGAAGTATTTGGGTTCGCAATCAGCAAGGTATGACTGCATTGCCTACATTGCATATGCTATCCTCACTTATCCTGTTGCTCAATCTTTCTAATTTGTTCAACACATATGTTCATCCAATGACTGAATGAATAATTAATTTCTTGTATTGAAGTAGCAAAGGGAAGCAGAAATCTACTCATCTTAAAGGGATACTGTCATGGGAAAAAAAATGAATCAGTTAATAGTGCTGCTTCAGCAGAATTCTGCACTGAAATCCGTTTCTCAAAAAAGCAAACAGATTTTTTTATATTCAATTTTGAAATCTGACATGGGGCTAGACATTTTGTCAATTTCCCAGCTGCCCCTGATCATGTGACTTGTGCTCTGATAAACTTCAATCACTCTTTACTGCTGTACTGCAAGTTGGAGTGATGTGACCCCCTCCCTTTTTCCCCCCAGCAGCCAAACAAAAGAACAATGGGAAGGCAACCAGATAGCAGCTCCCTAACACAAGATAACAGCTGCCTGGTAGATCTAAGAACAACACTCAATAGTGAAAACCCATGTCCCACTGAGACACATTCAGTTACATTGAGAAGGAACAACAGCAGCCTGCCAGAAAGCATTTCTCTCCTAAAGTGCAGTCACAAGTCACATGACCAGGGGCAGCTGGGAAATTGACAAACTGTCTAGCCCCATGTCAGATTTCAAAATTGAATATAAAAAAATCTGTTTGCTCTTTTGAGAAATGGATTTCAGTGCAGAATTCTGCTGGAGTAGTACTATTAACTGATGTGTTTTGAAAAAAACATGTTTTCCAATGACAGGATCCCTTTAAGAGAATCTTTACCAGCTGTCCAAGAGTAGAGCCATGGTATGCTCTTTAGCCTGTAATGTAACATATTGGCAAAAAATGCACCACCCCTCATTGTTACATAAGTTACAATCATTTTTCAAAGAAGTTAAACTTTTAAAAATAAATAGAACAACGTGATTTTTGTGGAGGTTGAAAAAAATCATGATTGTTAAAAAAACATCAATCTACAGTAGTTTAAAAGAGAAGTAAAGCTTATCTAAAGAAGTAGCTAGAAATGTTGTGTGGAAAAAAATGAAAAAAAATCGAATTTCGAGCTATTTTTGGTGTACTTCGACTAGGGAATAGTCCAAATTTGATTTGAATATGAAAAATATTCGAAATTTCATGCATGGCATTTATTACAGATTTGTTTATTTTTTGATACATGGGGACCTGTCACCAAGATATAAACAGCTGCATATTAAAAGTATTATTCTGACTTTTTCTTATTGAAAATAGCTCCTAGTACAAAGTAGATCCTGGGACTGGTCCGACTGCCATCTTTGAGTCAGGAAGGAAATTTTTCCCCTCACTGAAGCAGACACAGGAGGTATAGGGGGCCCCTTGAGGCCCAAAAAAGAGCAATTTCAACATATATTGGTAAAACAGGACAACCATTGGATATATTGAGGGCCCTAAAATTAATTAATTTGCTGTGGGGCCCAGTAACATCTAGTTATGCCACTGTTAGAGAGGCTTAAAACAGGGTTTTTGCCTTTCTCTGGATCAACTGGCAGGTTTTATATGGACATCGCTATGTACATTAAACATGAAACCCAACATCTTTTCTTACCTGTTATAAAGTATTGGAGAAGGATCAGCTGTCAATCATATATTGCTTTCTCTGGCTCTATGCCTCCGGTATTGCAATGATTTTCCCTTTCCATTCATTGCACTAAAATCTGACTTTTTAAAAATTCAGAATTTCTCAGAATGTATTAAACCCCGAGGATGGAAAAGTCCAAATCAGAAAATCCGGTATTTCAGACTTGTCGAGATTGCATATAAGTCAAGTGGAGAAGTCCCAATGATTTTTTGATGTGCGCTGGATTTCGTGCAATACCTTGAGTTTTTGGGCAAAAGACATAAGGAATCTGAGTTTTCGGGTGAAAAATCCGAAAAAATCTTGAAAAGCTGATGAAAAATCGGAAAATATTGTGAAAATCGGATTTTTCTAAATGTTTATGAATTTTTCCCCGCAAGCAAAATTTTTGGGAAAGTGTATTAATAAATAAGCCTAAAAGATCCATGTGATTTGGTTGTTTTTTTTCAGAAAATATTGAGATAAATTCGGACTTTGATAAGTAACCCCTTGATGTTACTGCCCTTGGCCTGCATTTGTGGCAAGGTCACAAAGGCCCGTACATAGGGCTGCAAGATTGTAGGGCCACATGCTATTCAGCCACATCCTCATTTTTTACAAAGCACTGGGGACACGCACTAAATCCCCACTACTTCGGCGGAAATACTTCAGACAAAGCTTCACACATTTGCTCGCTGACTGCACATGAACTAATAAAGTTTAAATTACATAACTAAAAGAGTAGGAGGCATTACATTGCATGGTAATTGATTTCATAACCAATCCAAAATGCAAATCAAATGATTCATAGAGGTTTTTTTATTTTCATGGCATTAGTCATTCAAAGAAACTGAGCTGTAGCCGGGATGCTCTTTTCTAGTGATGGGCGAATTTGTGGCGTTTTGGCGAAATTTTTTTCCTGCGAAATACGCAAAACGGCAAATAATTTGCAAAACGGCATCTCGTTTTTGACACTGGCGTCCGTTTTTGATGCCAGCATCCATTTTCTGGACGCTGGTGTCCATTTTCTAGTGATGGGCGAATTTGTGGCGTTTTGCCGAAAAAACTTTCCTGCGAAATTCGCAAAATGGCAAAAGATTTGCAAAATGGCGTCTCGTTTTTGACACTGGAGTCCATCTTTTTTTTACGCCAGAGAATTTTCGCAATGGTTTCGTGAATTTATTTGCGGCAAATTTGCGCCTGGCGAATAAATTTGCCCATCACTACTCTTTTCTAAAAAAAAAAAGTTTGATTTTTACGAAACTTTAGTTTTCTTACTGATTATGGATCAGTTAATTTTGTCCATCCACATGTGGTCAAGTTGCGTATAAATTCCAGCCAATCTATAGATCATTGTTTCTGATAAACTCTGCTATTGCCTTGGCTTCACAATTGTCCAGATTATGTTCTTATTAAAACACAATAGAGTAACACTAAAAGCTAAGCAATTCATAACCACGTGTTCCCATTTTTCTTGGATTTTTTTCCAAATTGTCTTCTGTTCTACACAGGTTGGGCTTCTCTCAGCTTTGCCACACTTGGTCATGACAATCATAGTCCCTATTGGTGGTCAAATTGCTGATTTCCTACGGACCAAGCGGATAATGTCGACGACCAATGTGCGCAAAATGATGAATTGTGGAGGTGAGTTATGGATTTATGTAGTAGTGGAATTATGGAGTTGTTCCTAAGTGTTAGTGATGAGCGAATTTATTCGCCAGGTGCGAATTTGCGCGATTCGCCGCCAGCGAATAAATTCGTGAACCAGCCGGGAAAATTCGCCGGAATAAAAAAAAATGGATGCCGGCATCAAAAACGAGACGCCGGCGCCGTTTCGCTAATTTTTCGCTGTTTCGTAAATTTCGCACGAATTTCGCCAATTTTTCAGCGAAACGGCGCAAATTAGCCCATCACTACCAAGGGGCCGATTCAATAAATTCGAGTGAAGGGTTCGAATTAAAAAAACTTCGAATTTCGAAGTTTTTTTGGGCTACTTCGACCATCGAATGGGCTACTTCGACCTTCGACTACGAAAATCGAACGATTCGAACTAAAAATCGTTCGACTATTCGACCATTCGATAGTCGAAGTACTGTCTCTTTAAGAAAAACTTCGACCCCCTACTTCGGCAGCTAAAAGCTACCGAAGTCAATGTTAGCCTATGGGGAAGGTCCCCATAGGCTTGCCTGGGATTTTTTGATCGAAGGATTTTCCTTCGATCGTTGGATTAAAATCCTTCGAATCGTTCGATTCGAAGGATTTAATCGTTCGATCGAATGAAAAATGCTTCGATCGATCGCAGGATTTGCGCTAAATTGTTCGACTTCGATATTCCAAGTCGAACGATTTTAGTTCCTAGTCGAATATCGAGGGTTAATTAACCCTCGATATTCGACCCATAGTGAATCGGCCCCCAAGTGTCAATAATGGAAATCAGAAGGCTGTATTATCAATAAATGCAGTATAGTCCATACTTCTTTCCATATTGAAAGAAATGATTGGACGTGTTATTTGCCTGCACCAGCCTGTCAAAAGCTGTCAAGGTCATGTATTTGTTCTTTTACAATTGGAAAATCTTTCTTTATATCAAGCTTTTATAGGTTGTCTTTTTTGTTTATTTCTGCACGAAGAATTTAGAGAAATTTGAGGTTTAACGGGGTTGCTCACCTTTAAATTAACTTTTAGTATAATGTAGAGAGTAATATTCTGAGACAATTTGCAATTAGTTTTTTTATTTGTGGTTTTTGGTTTATTTAGCTTTTTATTCAGCAGCTCTCCAGTTGGCCATTTCAACAATCTGGTTGCTAGGGTCCAAATTACCTTAGCAACCATGTATTGACCACGTGAAACTGGGATATGAATAGGAGAGGCCTGAATAGAAAGTAGTGAGTAATAAAAATTAGAAAAACAATAAATGTGTAGTCTTACAGAGCAATTTTTTTTTAGATGGGGTCAGTGACCCCGATTTGAAAACTGGAAAGAGTCAGAAGAAGAAGGCAAATAATTCAAAAACTATAAAAAAAATAAATAATGACAGCCAATTGAAAAGTTGCTTAGAATTAGCCATTCTATAACATACTAAAAGTTAATATTCATGGTTTTAGAGAAGATGTATTTTTTTGTGGTTTATAAAACCTCTAAAATCAGAATGTTTATGAATGGGCCTCTATATGTATAAATTCTAGTTCAGACTATAGTCCAGTATATCGTCAAACCCAAATTCAAAAATAAGTTGTATTCAATCATTTCTGTCAGATACCCTTTTAACGGTTTGTAAAATCTGTTTCTACAAATGACAATAGTCGCAATATAATATGTACGATGGAAAAGAGAGAAACAGTTCTGAAAGGAAGGGCTAGAGAAGTTGGCCATGCAGAATGTTGGTAGGTTTGAAACCAAGAGGAAATTATACCAGTAGAGACTTTTTTTGACTATTTGAATGATATGGGGATTACATGTTCAACTTGGCTCCTGTTATGATGATTATTCCCTTTATTTTTTTCAAGGGTTTGGCATGGAAGCTACACTGCTGTTAGTTGTGGGTTATTCACATTCAAGAGGAGTTGCCATCTCCTTCCTTGTTTTGGCCGTAGGTTTCAGTGGTTTTGCCATATCAGGTGAGTCTATTCTTTGACAAGGGAGTATGATAAATGCCTGGGCATATTTTAAGCCCAATATGATTTCCTTAAAAAAATAAACCCCATTTTTGGGCACAGATTGCATGAAATGACAAAAACTATTGCTATGCAGACCACAAAATCTAGAATAGTGATCCGCAACCAGAGGCTTGTGAGCAACATGTTGCTCTCCAACCCCTTGGATGTTGCTCCCAGTGGCTTTAAAGCAGGTGCTTATTTTTGAATTCTTGGCTTGGAGGCAAGTTTTGGTTGTATAAAACCAGGTGCACTGCCAAACAGAGTCTCCTTTAGGCTACCAGCACACACATGGGATACCAAATAGCCAATCACAGCCCTTATTTGGCACCCAAGACACTTTTTTCATGCTGGTGTTGCTCTCCAACTCTTTACAGTGACAAGGGCCGGAACTATGGGTAGGCAGAGTAGGCACGTGCCTAGAGTGCAAAGTTGGGGGGGGTGCCAGGCAGGTACCTGCTCTGTCGCCTACCCCATGTCCGGTCCCGTCTCTCCTAGACTGTCGCTTTCACGGAAATGCGTATGCGCGCCGGTCATTTTGCGCATGTGCGCTGTAGCGCAGTTTCGCGCATGTGCGATGTAGCGCAGTTTCGCGCATGCACACTGGAGCGCAGTTTCGCATGCACTGAGCCGGCGCCTGGCCGGGTTGGCCCAGCTCTGAATGTGACTCACGGGTAAAAAAACGTTGGGGACCCTTGATCTAGAATATTGTGTCCAATGGATCTCAGAATAAAATACACAATTCTTTAATCTCCTAATAGGCACAAACTAAGATCTGTTTCTATTTTGTGTGTGCATTTTGTGAAATTCTTTTGGATCCTTATAAAAGTTCTCTCTTTCCTACCTAGTACATTGGGGTTTAGTATGAAGATAAGTTAGAGCAACAGCAAAGTACAGGTATAATCAAGACCTGAGGTTATTCCGAATAAAAGATCTTTCCTTAATTTGCATCTTTGTTTAAGTCTACTAGAAAATCATATAAACATTAAATAAACCCAATAGGCTGGTTTTGCTTCCAATAAGGATTAATTATATTTCAGTTTGGATCAAGTATAAGCTACTGTTTTATTATTACAGAGAAAGGGGAAATAATTTTTTAAAATTTGGATTATAATGGAGTCTATGGGAGATGATGGTCTTTCCGTGATTCAGAGCTTTTCTTATCTATCTTGCTATTACTGAAGAAGGCAGCTGATTCATATCTGAAGTCTTTGTTTCACTAATTCACCTCAATTTCAACCTGCACCCCCCCCTTTTCAAACCAATTGAGTTTAAGAGAGGATTTGAGAACCAGCCCTCTCTGGGGATGTCAGATAAAGGCTGTCTTTCTAGTGCTTATGTCACTGAGAGAGCAGGGAATGACAGGGACATCAGAAACTGGTTCAACGTTTGACTCATAACCCGCCCCTGCAAACAAAATATTGGGCCTATGGGTTTTGTGATGACCTATAAATCCTACTGTGTATACTTGCAAAAATATACCTCATTATGAAATTAGGCAAATACACTTTAAGTGAAATATGTGCATAAATTCTCAACCTCTAGTTTGACAGAAAAATAACAGAACGCTATTGAAGTTCATGTAAAACAATTTCTGGCATTATAATAATAATTGTGTAATAACAATGTAACAGGTCGATGGGTCAGGGTCTTCCTAAACCTTCCCCTGGGTTACTATCCACTGGTTTCCGTACCCGGGCATGGGGTCCCACTCTCAGCAACTCCCGGTAGGCACAATATAATTAGACTCTTTATCTTCAGGTGGTATGGATGAAGGGATTACCGCATTTTAAAATGATTTCCTTTTTCACTGTAATAATAAAACAGTACCTTGTAATTGATCCAAACTAAGATATAATTAATCCTTATTGGAAGCAAAACCAGTCTATTGGGTTTATTTTAGGGATGTGATAAATCCACTATTTTGGATTCGGACAAACCACCGAATCCTTCGCGAAACATTCGGTCGAATACTGAACCAAATCCAAAATCCTAAATTGCATATGCAAATAAGGGGTGGGAAGGGGAAAACATTTTTTACTTCCTTGTTTTGTGACAAAAAGTCCTGAGATTTCCTTCCCCACCCCTAATTTGCATATGCAGAAGGATTCGTCCAAATCTGAATCCTGCTGATAAAGGCCGAATCCTGAACAGAATCCTGCATTCGGTGTATCCCTAGTTTATTTATTGTTTACATGATTTACTAGTAGACTTACAGTAAGGTCTGAAGATCCACATTAAAGTAAGATAATAGGATCCAGAAAACCCCAGGTCCCAAGCATTCTGGATAACATGTCCCAGACCTGTACAATGATGGTGGAACTTGATTACTATAGAAATAAAGATATACAGTAATTGATCTTGTAGTGACTTGAGCAACAGTTAGTGAAGTTAAAAATGAATTGTGTTCTGTTTAACCTGCCCTTTGATCATCTCAGGGTTCAATGTGAATCACCTGGATATTGCCCCCCGCTATGCCAGCATCCTCATGGGCATTTCCAATGGAGTTGGAACGTTATCAGGAATGGTGTGCCCACTGATTGTAGGAGCCATGACAAAGCACAAGGTAAGGCAATCAACATGTCCATGTGCTGTCTGATTAACAAAGGTTTATGCTAGGTCTGCAACCTTTGGTAACTACTATGCCTTAAATCTATATTAAAATACCACGTG
Source organism: Xenopus petersii (assembly GCA_038501925.1). Taxonomy (NCBI): domain Eukaryota; kingdom Metazoa; phylum Chordata; class Amphibia; order Anura; family Pipidae; genus Xenopus; species Xenopus petersii. The sequence continues at coordinate 101,446,728 of CM076685.1, read as the reverse complement.
CAGTAATGTGATTGTAGATTATATTTACATATATGTTTTATGGTGTAACATAAGACTGTTAGAACTGTATAATTAGCAAGGCTTTTCCCTTGATCTAACCTTTTTACCAATGTTTGATTGCAGACCCGTGAGGAATGGCAATATGTCTTCCTGATTGCTTCTCTTGTCCATTATGGTGGTGTCCTTTTCTATGGGATCTTTGCCTCGGGAGAGAAGCAGCCATGGGCAGAACCAGAAGAAACCAGCGATGAAAAGTGTGGCTTCATCCATGAAGATGAGCTGGCAGATGAAAGTGAAGAGCAAACCCAAGCGCATGGAGGGTATGGCAGCTATGGTGCCACCCAAACCACAAGCCAGCAGAATGGTGGATGGGCAACTGATTGGCAGAAAAAAGATGAATTCATCCAAGACCAAGGAAAGGACCCCTATTTATATGGAACAGTTGCTGAAAGAGACTTATCTTGAATAGAATTACAAGCAAAAAATATAATTAAACCAATATCAATGTCTCACCTCTAACTGCAAGACTGGCGAGTACGGAAGGAGAGATGACTGGTATTTCAGTGTCTCTTATTTCAGTGTCTCCCCACTTTCGACCACATCATCACAAGGCAGCCCTTCTTATTGTTTAAATGCCTTCCCATTTATTATAAATAAGGGGGGGGAGAGATAAAAGCAGTGCCTACTCTTCCTTGGACTGCCCCTACATTTCCATTGGCCAATTCTGTTTCTGGTATCAGTGATTTGCTTGTTATGTGTGTAGATGCTGCAAAGGCATGTGTGTTATAAGAATCTATCACTTGTATAAGTGTGCAAGCAATAACAAATGAGACGGTGTGTTTATCATTGACAGTGAATTGCGTTAGACGTACACATTACTGTGTGACTCCCAGATGGTAAAACCAGGGATATAATGTAGAACATGCCAATGATGGGGCATGACCAGTTCTACATCACTTGGTTTTCATCAATATTCATTTTTTAATAGAGGTGTATGAAAAATATATATTTCCAGATATCTATATAGAACATTCCTTCTTGCAAAGGGGGATGAAGGGTCACTTGCCAGCCAAGTTTGTTTTGAATTGATGTGGCCCAGTGCATCCAGTGTTTTAAGGAATTAGCACCAAACAGGAATGCCAAGTATGAGTTGTTGAGCAGTGCAACTCCCAGCAGCCTTCAGCTGTTGTGAAATTCAACACCCAGCAGCTTCAGACAGCCATTGACTGGGAGGAGGTGCACCATGTGCCACATGTCGGACTTTTCTGTCCTGGAGTAAAAAAACATGGGCGCGTTAATATTATAATCCATGGTATTTGTCTCCATTTTGCTAGTGTTGGATTAAACTCACTAACATACAGTTGTGCAAATTGTGTGGTCATGGCATGTCCCTTTGAAATGATGATAAGAATATGTAAAATCTTTTATCAGCTGTTTGATTGGTACCCACTCGTTTCTTTTCTTTGCACTCCAGACTTTTTGGGTTTTTTTTAATCCGGTGTGGACAGTTTAACCACCATACTGGCAAATGTATTAATTTGTACATGCAACTTTGGTTGTTACAATGACCCTGCTATTGTTATAGGTGTGTCCAGTACAGTAAATCAGCCTCTGCCCTAAATTAAACCCAAACTGATCATATGGGATGAAACCAGTGCCGGACTGGCCCACCGGGATACCAGGAAAACTCCCGGTGGGCCCAGGTGTCTGCTTCTAAATATTTGGCTTATATTGAGAATGAGAGGCTATATAGATGGAATAACAGATTAAAGTATGTAAAGAAAAGAGACTAGTAGAATAGACGTTGAGTGAGGAGAGGATGAAAATAGTGCTGAAAGTGGGCCCCTGGTCTAAGGTTTTTGGTGGGCCCCTCGTGTCCCCGTCCGACACTGGATGGAACTCCCCCTAAATTTGAGGCCAGCAAATATTTATGAGCCTCTACAGAACACCCAAAAGCTATTTTATCAGGAGATATAAGGTTGGAGCCAATGAACAATATCATCGCTGGTAGAGCATAAGAAGCACATTGCTATGGAAATTTTAGCATTATCATTGTCCATGATATTTGTAATTTGTTTGTTTTATTCCTTAACCACAACAAGATTTTCTATGATTGAGAATTGGATGCCAGACACCTTTGTGTCGTGCCAAAGCCCTCCAAGATTTTATCCAAAGAAAAGAGTTGGATATTGCTGTGTGAGGTTCTTCTGTCCTTGATGAACCATTAATCCAGCAGAGACAGATGATGGTTTGCATGCAGTGTTTAGGTGTGAGTCATTATAATTTCTATTCTCAGGAGCAGGTCTGGCCACCGCATGACCCAAGGCTTTTATCAACCTTCAAGATCTGCTAATAATCCCATCAGCAAACTTGAGGGCTCCACAGATGTCATGGTATTGCATCACTTCATGTAGAAGACTGACAGCATTGCTCTTGAAATAGAATTACACTGGTGTTATAAAGCCATCATTCAACAACGCACACTGAAATGACAGGTTATACTGCAAAAAAAAAATAGGCTTTCTGGAAAGAGTAACGGCGGTGGACAATTAAACATGGAAATGTGCAGTAATTGTACATAATAAATTCTATTCCAATTCTGAGTTTTGAGAATGTTATTTTTCACTGCTGTTTATGACTTTGTCAGTTAAAGTTGCTTTGCAGTAAATAATGTTATCTTATAGGAATTTGAGTGGTTGAATCATTCTGTGTCCTGTTTATCTTTCTATAGTTTTTCTAATGAAATATAAAGGCTCAGCCAGAACCCTCAGAGGAGTCAGAGGAGTTCAATGGTCCTTTCTCTGAATTTAATTTTTTTTTAAATTGATATGAACAGGATCTGAAGGTCAACACAAATCAAAAGAATAACTTTATACTTTAAGAAAAACAATATTTATTTTACTGAAGGTGTGTCATTATTTGTCATGTTGGCAAAAAAGTGTACTTTATTACACCTAGGGGTGATATTGTTTTTTTCTGTGATTCAAGAAAACTGGGATCTACCCATTTACCATTTAAAAAAAGAAATAATAAAAATCATAAAATTCAAATTTAAAATATCAGAGCTTAAAACCTTCTATAGAAGTTAACAGGAGGTGTGTTTTCAACCAGGGATGTAACTACAGAGGAAGCAGAGGTAAAGGAGGCCCAACGAGGCACTAATTAATGAGCAACATCAACATATATTGGTAAAACAGGACAACCTCTGAATATGTTGGGGGCCCCTAAAAGTAATTTGCTGTGGGGCCCAGTAACAGCTGGTTACACCATTTTTTTTTTCAACATTCAAAATATTTTTATTTCTATCTTTTTTAACACTTAGGGGCAAGATAGTTTTTTTTTTTTAAATAGGAACAAAAAAAATTATTCACTTTTTTTGCTGAGATTAATGAATTGAAAAAAAACCCACATAAATTCAAATTTAACATTTTTGAGATGAAACACTTCTGTAGAAATCAACTGGAGGTGTGTCTTCAAGTCAGGCTATTTTTTTTTACAACTTATTGTAATACCAAACACCTTAACACCTAGGGGCAAAATTGCTTTTTTTTCTGTGATTCAAGAAAATTAGGATCTTCAAATTGAAAAGCTACAGGCCTTAAAATCTGTATAAATAAACCATGTTTCATCTTAACGCAAAGCTCTTGAATTATCTGATGATGTACAGGGAATCAGAGGTAGACTAAATCAATCTATGGTTGGTCTTTTTAGTTATTTAAGGTCTTGGTTCGTGGCTCTTTAGTCGTCGAGTATGTAAACCCCCTATTTAGCCCAATAACCAGATAGTGGTATGTACAGTAGACTGCAAGAGGAGAGAGTCTGAACAAATATTAGAAATCTAGCCTCAGAATTAGTTTACTGTCCAGTTTTAGGGGTCAGTGATTGGTACGACTAGAGAGAAGAAAGGCACAAAAGAAAGGAAAGCCTACAAAATGGAAGCCAAGTGCAATTAGTCTCGGAACATCACTGTCTACACCAAACTAAAGGGTTGATTTACTAACATAGGTTTGAAATTGCTCTATTGCAACCAATCAGTTACTTTTGATTGCCCTACTGCAGGCTAGAGTATAAGAATTAATATCCTATTGAATGTGATGGGCAACAGCACTGATGCAATGTAGCACCTATGTTGGTAAACCAGCAATTAAAATTACATTTTCAAAAGGGACAGGTTGTTAAAAATAACCCAGCAAGCGTGTCCACTCACCACTGAAAGGAACAAAGGGATCTGGTGATTCGTTTTTTATTGGCTTTTCCTTCTGGGAATGAGCAGGGTAAATTTACCATGCAACATCTGGTGCATTCAGGGTCTGGTGTTGGCTTATAAATTTGTTAACACCACATTAAGTCTCTTGACAAGGAACAGCACAAGGCGCTTGTGCCTTAGGCCTGCAGGGAAAAGCAATCAATCTAAAGTCAATAATTAAGCAGTTAGTGTTGCCGCATCTGGACTTTCTATCTCGGAGCCCCATTAATAAGTAGTAGGGTCTTTCCCCATTAATCACTTGCTAATTGCTTGCTAACCAAGCATCACTTATACTGTAATTCAGTTAGGGATAATAACATGGCAAATACATCACACACACATATTTGCACCTTTGTTCATAGTGATAGCAAACATAATAAAATAGGCACTGATAGGTCATTGGATTCCAGCATTCTTACTGTGCAGTCAGTGTTATCACTATTCTGAATCAATAGCAGAGATTTCAGATATGACCAGATCATTAGGGTGATAAGGAACCTCTCTGGGCATTTCTGAGACCTAAAGCTGGCCATAGTGGTACATTTATCAAAGAGTGAAGTTCCGCCACTAGAGTGAAATTCCGCAGCTCTCAATTCATTTCTATGGGATTTTGAAAGGCGTATTTATCAATGGGTGAAAGTGAAAGTTCACCCTTTGAGAAATACGCCTATAAAAATTCCATAGAAATGAATGAAGAGTGGCGGAATTTCACTCTAGTGGCGGAACTTCACTATCAACTTCACTCTTTGATAAATATACCCCATAGACTCAAAGATTAAGTCGTACAAAACAAAGGTTTGCCTGATTTTTGGATCTTGTGGGTTTCCCGACATTTTTCATACCATGGATGGTCTTCTAATGACAATATTTCTGTATTGCATTGACGATATCAATTTGTGACTGTCACTGCTATTTGTCGGGCATAACTTTTGTACGATTTTATTAATTTATTTAATCTGAATTGTTAGTTGTAGATTAGGAGATTGCAACGCACGATCGTTCTTTGGATCATCTATGGCAAATTTTAGGTTAATGCCACAAGGGGCTTAAATCAGCCTGCAGTAGACTCTTCATCTTTTTCGCATGCTGAATAGATGTGTCAGTTCCAGTACAAACACAGTCGATTTCGGCAAAAAAAATTGCATTTTGCCCCAAAATCAGCCAAGTGTGTTCATGCCAGAGCCAACCAGGCCTGGATTTCAAATTTGGCCAACCCTAGGACACAGGGTCCTCGCACCAGCACCGCACTCAGTGTGCATGCACTCACTGGAGCACTGGGGAGTATACGTACAGGTAAGTCAAAGAGCTGCACATCACCAGTGCTACTTGGAATGGATATTGCTGAAGCACCAGAAGAAGACCTGAATATTACCAAAGAGAAGAAGATGGCGCCCGTGAACTCCAATGCCCTGAATGAAACAGTGGCATTTACCCAGGGTAACACCTAGGCTGGGGGGGAGCAGGGCGGGGGGTCTATGTAGGGTAGGGTATTTTAATAAAAGGGTTGGGTTCTCCTTTAAAAACTGGATCATTATCACTGTAATGGAATGGGGTTAATTGACATCTCTGTAATTATCATGTAATGTTTTATTTACCAGAAGGCATAAAACTGTTGGCTCTGGCAAATGGCAAGGGGGCTGCTGAGAGATGCCATTTACAGTCACTATTTATTGAGCTAGATGAGGGCTGCATCTATGTGCTTGAAATACCAAGGCCTCTGGGAAAGCCAGGTCCCAGTGGGGGCTTGTCTGAAAAAACTCCCTCCACCCCATTCTTATTATCACCATAAGCCTCCGAACCGTTTGCCGCTGTCTCCATCTAGAATGGGCCCTGGGTGTCAGGTTCCCTGGTGGGACCCCAATTCAGCAAATAACTAAAGGAGAACCAGAACTAATGCAGTTACTGATACTGATAGCTGCTGATTGGTTGCGTTACAAGACCTATAGCAAACCTTGCACCATTTATTACTTTACTGTATGTTTTATTACATTACTGTATGTTTTATTACATTACTCCATGTTTTATTTTTACATATGTAAATGTATATATATGGGAAGTTTTCAGATTATTTCAATTTAATGAGAAACTAGCTGTAACAAGCAAACCTTTCATCCTGTAGAATTCAGAGAGACTGACTGACTGAGGCTTGTGCTCTGCTGACCTCTACCATGGAACAGAAGCTTTTATACCCACACAACCATCCCCAATGAAAAGATAAACCACATTAAAAGACCGACTGATATGTGGCCAACATGGATTTAAAGGCAGAACTGCTATTTTTTTCATCAACACTTTGGTTCCCCTCACAGCTGCTCCCTGTCAGCCTTGTGCAGTGAAGAATCGCTCCCAGACTCCCAAACTCCCCGGAGTCATTACCGAGGGAAGCACACGAGCCACACAAATATTGCCTGGAGGGGGTGTTGTGAGTTTGCCAAGCCTAGCAGCACTTCATTGAGTGCTCAGTGATCCCTTCTCAGACGTATGTACATACAAGTGACCCCTCCACCCAACAGCAGGCACGTCTTCTTCTCTTGAATAAGAAATCACTTAGTAAATGCTAATTGTTACTGGTGCTGCCATCAAACAGAGACACAGTTTTGGCGTGTGTGCTTATATCGCAGCTGTGGGCAGTCCATGTCTTTCCTGACAAGAATGCAAGGAATAAATATCTCTTTAGTTGAACAAGGACCTCTGTACAAAAAATATACCTTTTAAAGGTTACAAGAGCTTACAATCTATCACTTGAATGTATGTGTTTGTGTTTATAAACGCTAGGCCTTTAAGTGAGATATATGGGTTTAATTTGCAACCCAGTGTGCTTTAATCCACTAATGACTGGAACGTGTGACACTGCAAGTTAAGCCTATCCATCACATAATTCTCTATTCCATTTCCAGTTAAACGCAGGTGTTGTTATATTACTTACATTGTAGCCTAAGGAAAGAGCCATGAACTGGCTCATATATACACTATGAAGAGAGCTGGCTATAACTGACACTAACCCTAATAAATTGCACTTTGGCTTGTCTTTTTATTGCCGGCCTATTTAGGTGTGACATTCAATAAAACACAAATGGATGGTCTGGCACTTCCATAACCTGTTGGGGTGTTAGCTAAGATAGAGAGAGCTATAGAGTACAGCAGGACAATAGGGTGGATAAATTCATAGGTTGCTCTAGGCAATAGCCCAGGGGCTTGGTATAATCAGGGGTCCATCTAGCGTTTTTTGCAATTATTATTGTATTTTAATTATTTTTATCTGTGCTGCTAGTAGGGATGGGCGAATTTGACCCATTTCGTTTGGCCAAAAATTTGCAGCCAGCGAAATGTCACAGACGCCGGTTAAAGTCTATGGGCATCAAAAAATTTTTTTGGACGCACATCTTTTTATTTTGACGCACGACACCATACAAGTCTATGGGCTTCATTTTTTCGGCGAAACAAGGCGAAAAAATTCAACCATCCCTAGCTGCTGGGTCTGGTTAGGCGCACCTTCTGGGAGAAGAAGGCAGACAAAGTGCATGAGTGCTTGCATGCATTGGTGTGCTCCAAACCCTAGAAGACAAAGAAGCAGGACTGACCGGCACTCAAACGGATCCACAAGACCAGAGATGTTCAGTTAAAAGATACATTTATTGGTAGAAAAATTAAAAAATATATCTTCATCTCCATCCACCCTACGTGTTTCACACCCTTCAGGGTGCTTAGTCATGGGCTTGAACTAAGCTTCTATGATGTTACTGATTCAGCCTTGAATTTCATGCAATAGCATGTGGGGCACATGTTAGCATTTTACCACCCATTCCTCCTGCCAATTACACTGCCAAGCTGCATCAGCAGGGTTGGGTGGGCTAGCGGGACACTGGGTGCTGGCCTGCACTGGCCTTCATTGCTCCCTGATTTCCCCCTTCTAGCCCCAATTGAGAGAACAGGTACACATGGTGGCACAGGTGGGCCTGTGAGGGGGGTTGTGGCTGGGCCGGGGAGGCCCAGAGGGGTTGGAATCCCTGGTGTGACTTGGCTCCTCCAGTTCGGCATTGTGCATCAGGAGAAAATATTCCCATTCCAGTAGCCTGGTCCAGGGTGTACCAACAGGGGTGTGACCACATTGATCCCAATTTTACAATGCTGTCTGCTGGGGGTTTTATTGGTATATGGGAAAACAGGACTTAAGTTGGTTTGATTAAAACACTGGTGATAACCAAATAGGGAAACCCGAACAAGATTTTTCACCAGGGCCCTTGTATTGTATTTCCTACGAATGGAACTATTACATTACAGAAATCCTTTCTCAATATAAAAGCCCAGCAGGTGAAGGATGCTGATGAGAGCTGTAGTTCAACATCAAAATAATGGCCTCTATCATGAAAAACTCATTAAACACATTTTATTATTTGCAGAAGCCCTTTAAGGGCCATGGAATGATGAATATATGGAACCCAAGTTAAAAAAAAAACTGAAAAACGGACTCCACGGATTCTATGTTCATGTCTTGCTTTTTGATCTATGCCACATGCGTGTTTCCATGGCAACGTGGGGATTAGATTGAGTTGACCACCTACTGAAAGGGTTAATCCCATATTCCTGTTGATTGTGATAATAAGCAAAATGAATACCTATAAGCGTAGAGATCTGTTGGGGGAACATTGTGAACAACAGCGATCAAGGTTTTCATTGTTTGTGTACTTTTTGACTGATTTCAGACTTCATAGACTTCCTTGCAAAGTTTGCGAACAAACAGCTTTTGCGAATATGCGTAGTGCATGTAATAAAATGTCGCGATTGCAAAGCATTGTTGTGCCAAAATCTGTAACATAACTCCGGAGCAGAGGTTTGGGGCCGATTAATTAATTAACCCTCGATATTCGACTGGGAATTAAAATCCTTCGACTTCGAATATCGAAGTCGAAGGATTTTAGCCCAAATAGTGCGATCGAACGATTGAAGGATTATTCCTTCGATCGAATGATAAAATCCTTCAAATCAAGCGATTTAAAAGGATTTAAATCCAACGATCGAAGGAATATCCTTCGATCAAAAAAACTTAGGAAAGCCTATGGGGACCTTCCCCATAGGCTAACATTGAGTTCGGTAGCTTTTAGATGGCGAACTAGGGGGTCGAAGTTTTTTCTTAAAGAGACAGTACTTCGACTATCGAATGCTTGAACGTTTTTTAGTCCGAATAGTTTGATTCAAAGTCGTAGTCGAAGGTCGTAGTAGTCCATTCGATGGTCGAAGTAGCCCAAAAAACACTTCGAAATTCGAAGTTTTCTTACTTCGAATCCTTCACTCAAAGTTAATGAATCGGCCCCTTTGTGTAGCAATAATAATAATATTCGTCAGTGAATTATTTTACACTGCGAGCAAAATTGCGATTTCAAACATTGCTTGTGATTTTTAATTACATTCCCCCTTTTTGAGCGATGTTATCCTGGTGCTACTGAATCTTTATTATTCTTTAATATTCTTTCTATTTTATGCCAGTTAAAGGGGTAGTTTTAGCACATTATAGAATGGCTTATTCTTAACAACTTTTCAATTTGAATTTTTTGCCCCCTTCTTTAATTGGCTCTTTCCAACTTTCGAATAGGGATCACTGACCCTGGCAGCCAAAGAACTATTGCTCTGTGAGGCTAAAATTTTATTGCTGTTATTTCTTTCTATAACATGTCTTTTTATTCAGGTCTTCTCCTATTCAACGTCCAGTCTCTAATTCAATTCCCTGCCTGGTTGCTAGAGTAAATGGGACCTTAGCAACCAGAGAGCTGCTGAAATTCCAAAATGGGTACACTGTACTACAAAAACCACAGAAGATTTTAAAAATGAGGACCAATTGCAAACGGTCTGACAATTTCACTGTCTACAGCCTTCTAAAAATTCATTTGAAGGTGAACTACCCCTTTAAGCATCAATTAATCTTCATATTTCTTTGCAATTACAACACACAGCAGATGGTATCATTTTTAAGAGCTGGATCATTAATACATGTCACGATGCCCAGAATGTGCTCCACATGGGTTGAGCTGAGCTCATCGTAGTAGGATGTAATCCAATTGTCTTCCCTTTCCTTTTTATATTTTAATTCTTATGAATCTCAGACAGTTGAATGTCATCTTCTCCCTGGCAGAAGGAGCTGTTCGGTCCTGTTCAGTTACCCAAACGTGGAATGAAGATCTAAATCCTGTTTGTAGCTGTGTGTGTGCGGCTTGACCTGTGGGATAGATTCAATTCTCCGAGCATCTGTTCCTTTCATGCAAGTTTTGCCAACTGAACCCAAGGACTGCTAACTGGGGGGGTTGGATCCTATGTCAGATGGTAGAAAGAAATGAAACCAGAGCCTTTGCGAAAATCCTTTTTATTATCTAAGAGGGCTGAGTTTAGACTATGAGCATCAGAAAAACTGTGCAAATGAGCCATTATAAGCAGAAATGGAACTTGCTTCCAGGATCAGATTATTTCTGGAGCCCCCTTATAATTAAACAATTGCTAGGCAGCGATATAATAATGTCCCATGAGCCCCTGGCAGCAGCAGACTCTTCTGTTGTGGATTATAATATCGGGCCACAGGGGGATGAAGATTAAATATCAGACAGCGGGACGACTGCTCATTAGTGATGGGCGAATTTATTCGGCAGGTTCTTTTCGCCACCCACAAATTTTATCATGAAACTGCGGCGATAATTCAGTCAGACCAAATAGTCGTGCGTATAAAAAGTGTCGCTCACGTCAAAATTATTTTGATGCCCATTGACTTCAATGCATTTCACTGTTGTGTTTCGCAAATTTTTGGGCGAAGCAAAACGGGACAAATTCACCCATCACTAATGATCATATAAAATACCACTCTGTGAGGATGATCATTTTAGTGAAAACAAAGCAAATGAGATGCAATCTCTAGAAAAAACACGCAATGGGTGCATAAGAATTTAAATTTGGCCCTGGGGAATGAAGATTGGAGATGTCCCTGGTGAATCACGAAAATAGCTGAAGCCGAAGTGGTGAAAAGACCCAACGTCACGAAAGGAGGTGAAGTTGAAGTCCTGAAGCCATGAGTTCAATTCTACTGAACACCAATTTGTGTTTTTTTTTTTTTTATCCCCTGGCCACCAATGTATTATTTTAATATTCTATAGGCCCCTGTCACCAATGTTTTTTTTTAAAAAAAAAATTTTGGGCCCACAATTTTTTTAACTTGTAAGGGGGGGGCCCTGCGCCAATGTTTTTTTAAAAAGAAATATTTGGGCCCCCAATTTTATTAACTTGTAAGGGGGGCCCTGGCACCAATGCTTTTTTAAAAAAACTTTTATGGGGGACCCTGGCGCCAATGTTTTTTTTTTAAATTTATAAGGGGGCCCTGACCATCAATAGCTTTTTTTTTGTGCGTGGGGGGTTACTTTTTTAGCGCTGATGTCTGTGTGGTCTTTTAACTGTGACATGGAGTGGGCTGGGCCCCGAAAATGTTGTTGTACGGGGCCCAATGATTTCTAATGGTGGCCCTGATCGTACCTACAAAGGATCGTGTCTTAATCATGATGTCAAGTCAAACATACACCTATATAATGACCACATGAATTACACGCTGCTCACTCCTTTGTCTTCGGTATAAAACATAAGGTACACTACTATCACTGAGAGTCGGAGACCTAAGTCGCAACTCCAGCTCTTTAAACACGGATGTGATTAGCTGTGTTTCCACTTACCGCTACACCTACAGATGAAGCCACTTGGATTTGTGAGTTAAATGCGTCATGACTCAGGGGTAATTGAAGAAACTGTGTTATCTAAAGTCATCTTAACTCATTTAATGCATTTAACCTTTTCATTAGCATACCAAAGCTCCATTGTTCACAATGGTGAATGCTTTAATTAGGTGGGATGTTGTGACGCAGTTTTCTGTTTTAAATGAGATAAATGGGATTTCTGTGTTTAGTTATTCTGTGTCAAACAGACAAACCAAAGTGGCTGCATCTGTATGAATGAGCCTATTTAATATGTTAAACAACCCGTGGTATAGTATACTATTACAGTTACTCACTGGATTTATTATCCAGAAGCCCATTATGCAGATAGTATAGAAATACAGTAGTGCCATGCCCCACAGAGTCCCGTTTAAATAATCAATTCTTAGTTTTCTATTGATTCCTTTTTTTCTGTAATAATAAGATTATACAGGTATGGGACCTGTTATGCAGAATGCTTGGGACATGGGGCTTTCCGCAAGTCTAATAGAAAATCATATAAACATTAGATAAACTCAATAGGCTGATTTTGCCTTCGATAAAGATCAATTATATCTTAGTCTGGATCAAGTACAAGCTACTGTTTTATTATTACAGAGAAAAGGGTAATCATTTTAAATGGGAATTGTTTGATTAAAATATCTATATCTATAGCAGAGGATCTTCCCATAACTCAGAGTTTTCTGGACAACTGGTTTCCAGATTACGAATCTCATACTTGTATTGCGCAATGAGATGATACTAATTTTGTAATTTCTTTTAATTGCCTTTATTTGTGCTTCATGTGACAAAGATATCCCTTATCTGGAAAGTAGATGCTTTCTAGCACTAGCAATAACTAATGAATGTTTCCTCTTGGTAGACAACTTAAAGATAAGGCTTTTTATTTGTGTAGTATGTATTTGAGCTGAAAGGTTGAACTGGATACATGTGGGTATTTTTTAATCTCCTCCGACTGGGTCTGTGTCCAGGTTTCTGAATTATGTAAATGATTAATCACACGTTTGCACTAGGCTGGATAGCATGGGATATGAATTAAACATATTGAGAGGTAGTGTGAAGAAACTGAGTACTGTTTATTCCTTTCTGACAGATTGTCAAGGGAACAGATGGGTTTTCCATGGGGTAAACGAGTGGATACTGCTGGGCCAAATTTACTTGAGGGCCTGTAATTAAGAAAAGCAGTGTGCAGTAGGAATTCATATTCACCCTGTCTGCTGGCAGTGACTTAGCTCATGTCAGGGTGGTCAGTACATTCCAATCAGCCTGTGATCAAGGACGTGTCTTGTCTTCTGCTGTCTCCATTCACCTACTGTTACTAGCACATGCTCTTTCACTCATAAACTATTTATTTAAACATTTAACCCAACTATTTTCATGTTTTTTAAAAGATGCTGCATTCTGCTTTCACAGACACTCTAAGGCCAGTAGCACAGATACAGGGAGTCTAGGGAAGGAGAAGCAGGTAAGAGACAGTCTATCTATCTATCTATCTATCTATCTATCTATCTATCTATCTGTCTGTCTGTCTGTCTGTCTATCATCTATCTATCTGTCTGTCTGTCTGTCTGTCTGTCTGTCTGTCTGTCTGTCTATCTATCTGTCTGTCTGTCCGTCCGTCTGTCTGTCTATCTATCTATCTATCTATCAGTACATCAGTAATCTATCTATCGATATGTATCTATCTATCCAACCTCTATCTATCTATCTATCTATCTATCTATCTATCTATCTATCTATCCAACCTCTATCTATCTATCTATCTATCTGTCTGTCTGTCTGTCTGTCTGTCTGTCTGTCTGTCTGTCTATCTATCTATCTGTCTGTCTGTCTGTCTGTCTGTCTGTCTATCATCTATCTATCTATCTATCTGTCTGTCTGTCTGTCCGTCCGTCCGTCCGTCCGTCCGTCCGTCCGTCTGTCTGTCTGTCTGTCTATCTATCTATCTATCATCTATCAGTACATCAGTAATCTATCTATCTATCTATCTATTGTCTATCTGTCCATCTCTATCTATCATCTATCTATCCAACCTCAATCTATCTCTCTATCTATATTGCATCATCTGTCAACATATTGAGCAGCTCTGTCTATAATCTATCATTGATCTATCATCTATCAATTGATCTATCTCTAATAGATCTATCTATTTTCAATTTATCATTTATCTATATCATCTATCTATTTAATGGGGCAAAAAGGGGCCTTAAACAAAAACATTTGATCACTAAATCTGTGTTTTTGTTTTCTTCTGCTCAGTTCTGTATTTCTGTGGGTTACTACAGTGTGTGCTCTCCTTTGGGGGCAAGAATGCTATAATATCTAAACCCTTATAAATGTCAGTCTTATGTATCTCTGTCATTTAAAGGAAAAGGAAATGCTAAAATTAAATAAGCTTTATCATAAAGGTCTATATAAATACACCAGTAAACCCTCAAAGTAATGCTGCTCTGAATCTTCTACCAAAAGAAACACCACATTTCTTTCCTTCTATTGTGTACACGTAGGGGCAAATTCACTAAGTTTTGAAGTTGCACCAGTGTCCGCTTCGCTGCACTTCGCCAGGCGTATTTTCGCCAGCGCTACGCAAATTCACTAAAATCCGAAGTTGTGCTCAGGGGAAGCGTAAGGTTGCAAAGTTGCGCTAGCGTTTATTAGCCAAGCAAAGCGAAGTTACGATAGCGATGCTTAATTTGCATACGTCGCCAAATTGAAGTTCCAATGGAGGTATACGGTATGTAGCATCACTACACAAGCCTGGGAAACCTTCAAAACATCAAGTAAAAATTTTATTTTGCCCTACACATGTGCCCACTGTATAGTTAAGGTGCAATGAGTTAGGAAATGTAGGGGGGAAGGAGGGGAGCCCCAAAAAATTTTTCAGTCTTTTTCAGCCTATCACCCATAAAAAAGAAAAAACGTCAGCGTTTTTTGGGACTTGGAACTTTTTTTGAAGCAATCCCTATCTACTCTATTGCACTTCGCCTGGTCTGAAATGCGCACATTAGTGAATTTGCGTAGTTACGTCCGTTGCGCAAATTCGCCAGGCGTAAGGGTGCAAAGTAACACTAGCAAATTTACACCAGCGTCCGTTAGTGAATCGGCAAATTAACGAAAATGCACTACGCTAGCGAATTACCGCTAGCGTTAGGCGCTTCGTCCTTTAGTGAATTTGCCCCATGGACTTCTGTATCAGACTTCCTGTTTTCATCTTAAACTTTCAGGGCTAGGGATTTAGAGTGCCAGTGTTTGTAAGTTTGTTTATTTTATTGCTAAATGCTATGCAATCTATGGTGCCATTGATACCCTCAAATGTTATTTTATTTTTTTATATTCAAACTTTGGTCACAACAACAGGAATTTAAGGCTAATGTAAACTGACTAATTCTATATTCACCAAACTTTTATTCAGCCAGTACAAAGCAAGATCAAAAGGTTTTAGTGGCCATGTAAACCAAACACCTTTTCGTGATACTGATCGAGGTTATATAATCACATCCTAGACTGCTTATTATTTCTTTTTTTATCAAACAAAGGCTGTACCCATTAACTAAAAAACAGCATGAGTGTTTCAACTCTTAGGCTACTGGCACATGGGGTGTTGTCACCTCCACTGTCACTTATCAGAGAACCATGTAGGCCATAATGCTTCTGTCCACCTGTCACCACTCTTAATGCTGTGGAATCAAAATAGGGAATAGTAAGGGATGGACTCAGACTTGTTGAGGGCCACTTGTCTGTTAGACGGAGCATTATCTTTAATATTATTCAGGGCTAGGCCAAGTAGCTCAAGGCAAAACTTCTTGGTCCGATGCCCCCTGCCTTTTTGAACACCTGCTTCCTGTATCTCCAGGTCATTGGAATTTCACCCCAACCCACCCAGTTTCATCCTAGGCACATGCCTCTGATGCCTACCCCTAGTTCCAGCATCAGACTAGCCCACTGGCATACAGGGAGAAAGCTTGGTGGGCCCCACCACCCTTAGTCTGTTGGAAGTGTATACAGGGAGTAGTGAGGGATGGACTCAGACTTGTTGAGGACCACTTGTCTGTTAGATGGAGCTTTATCTTTAATAGTATTCAGGGCTAGGCCAAGTAGCTCAAGGTAAAACCTCTTGGTCTCGTGCCCCCTGCCTATTTGTTAACCTGCTCCCTGTATCTGAAGGCCGTTTCACCCCAACCCACTCAGTTTCACCCTAGGCACATGCCTCTGATGCTAGCCCCTAGTTCCAGCACCAGACTAGTCAACAAGCATACAGGGAGAAAGCTTGCTGGGCCCCACCACCCTTAGTCTATTGGAGGTGTATACAGAGGGGGTATATGCAGGTGTATACGGTGGGTGAAGCTTTCCAGCAGTGAAGCGGGAGGCATCAGTGAAAACCAGCGGGTGATCAGCAATGGTGGGGAAGGATGGTCAGCAGCAGGGGA
The DNA here is from genome assembly GCA_038501925.1 of Xenopus petersii. Taxonomy (NCBI): domain Eukaryota; kingdom Metazoa; phylum Chordata; class Amphibia; order Anura; family Pipidae; genus Xenopus; species Xenopus petersii. The sequence goes on along the minus strand of CM076685.1, from coordinate 101,430,316 downwards.
GTTCAGGTATTCCAGCTAGGGTTATCAGTCTGCAAATGCCTAGTTCTGGTCCTTAATGATGACAAGCAGACAGGGCTGTTTTAACCACCAGCAGTCAAAACGCCCCATGTGCCATTACCCTTAAGGTGGAAATGGTTGGTTCAAAATCATAATGCATTTTGATTTCTCTAGTCAAGTTGAGTTGTCTAGCAGAATGTCCAAACTACCCATTGCATTTCCTTTGTCACTTACTTCTTTCAACTGTTTGGTGATAAAAATACATTAGTCATAGGAGCAGATTTCAGATTGAGGCACAGGCTGGATTCTGTCCTCCAAAAGTCTGTGTATTGATTACACTAACTACATTGTGTGCTGTTCCAATGTTGGCAGCGAGGCTGGAACAGATGTAGCGTTGGCAGCTGAGGACAAAATAGAGGTTGGATTTGTCTGTAATCCTCAGAATTGAGTTAATTTGCTAAATAAAGCAGTGGTCATTGGATGCTGACTCAATATTTCATGTATTTTCTATTTAGTAATAATAATGCTAGATGATTATAATATATAAAATATTTATGAACCGAAGAAGAATGTGAAAGGGGAAGTATAACCTCTTAGATGATTTTAGTTTGTTATTTAAAATGTATTTTCTTCCTTGAGATAATTCATATTTTGGGATCCCTGTCCTTTTTCCCAGTGCCTGCTTTTTTATATGCATATAGGTCCACCAATCAGGGATCCATGTGCATTTATCACTTTTGCCATCAGCGATGTTGCTGGCTGGAAACGAAGGCAGATAAATGAAGAACAGGAAATACTTATTTCCAGCAATATCGAGAATTAGTGATGGGCGAATCAGTCCCTTTTCACTTTGCCGGAAAAATTTGAAGCTCCGAAAAAAATTGCGAAAAGACGAAAAATGTTCAAAACACATTGAAATCTATGGACATCAAAATTATTTTGACGTGCAACAGTTTTGACACGAGAGACAATTTTTATATGCACAACTCTTTGTCCAAATGCAGTTAAGTAAATGGGCGTCCGAATTATTTCGATGCATAACAATTTTTATGCCTGTAACAATTTTGACAATTTTATTTTTCGCAGCTAATTTTTCAGGGCGAAATGTGGAAATTTGCCGCGAATCCATGCCTGGTGAATAAATGAAGGAAAGAGAAAAGAAGAGAACAAAGGAAGATTAAGGTACACTCACATGGTAGCGTGACTACATGTACATGGATATTCCCCATGCATATTTACATACATACAGATATTTGGTAGAAAACAGCTTACTTAACTAAAATACCCAACAGGGAACCCAGGGGTTTATGGAATCCTTCTCCTCTTTGTCTGCATTTCATCCCCCACTAATCTGCGCCTTGGCACTAGCTCAGGTTCATTCCCTATGAGTGGGCATACATGCAAGGCCAGAACAATTGGCTCATATGACGGCAGAAAACTGCCAATGGTCAGGGCAGGGAAGACCACAGTCAGGGGTAGTTAGTAAACAGCCACAAGTCTAGAACCAGAATATTAGACAGAGAGCTCAAGAGTACCCAGGAACTCACAAACAGCTCAACCCTTTTACCAAGACTTGAGAAAATTGACCCTTTAAACACATTTGGCTTTTAAGTGGGTTTCTTTAAGCACAATAGGAGTAACCCAACAAATTTGAATTTAATAATTGAAAGTTAACTAACTTAAAGGGCATGTAAAGTCTAAAAGAGAATAAGGCTAGAAATGCTGTATTTTGTATACTAAATATAAACATGAACTTACTGCGCCACAAGCCTAATCAAACAAATAATTTATGCTTTCAAAGTTGGCTAAAGGGGGTCACCATCTTGTAACTTTGTTAAACATCTTTGCAAGACCAAGACTGTGCACATGCTCAGTGTGGTCTGGGCTGCTTAGGGATTGTCATAAACAAAGCTGCTTGAGTTCTGCATGGCTGGGAAGTAAGGTGGGGGCCCACCCTGCTGTTCCTAAGTATGATTGTTTCCCTGCAGAGCAGTTAGGGACCGTCTGACAATTCCTACCCACAGCAGTAAATGAAGGGAAATTTTCACTGCATACAGTCAGGTTTCTTATAAAAACAGTACACATTTTTTAATTAAAGTATATTGGAGATAGGTTTCTTTTTCATTAAAGAAAGTAAAAATGGGATTTTATTTTTTTGCCTTTACATGCCCTTTAAGAGCTAAAACCCACCAGCCCCCCTGTCTCCCTATGCATACATGTGTAGAGTACAGCAGTCAAGAGGAAAACCTATGGTTAGTCCAAAACACCATATATACTGTGTATATATGGAGAGTCCAGTGGCCATTAAACAAACCTGTAATGTAATAACGAATATGCTACTGAGCATAAGTAAGAATGCTGTAGAGAGTGTTTCTCTCTTTTCCATCTCAAATATTCCTGATGGCTGTGCATGAAGACCATTTGACATTAGACAGCAACACTACACTGTTGTATAACCCACTTCTTATTCTTATCAGCCAACATTTCCAGTCAGACAACTCTACCTGTGCTAAAACAGAGACAAGATAATGTTGTGGATAAGTACCTAGCCTCTTATATCAGAAGCGCAAACATACCTCCTACTGGATTATCATTCAATGATTGTGCCTTCACATCTGACCCTCAGTGACTTGATACAACCTACTTGTTTCTCTCAACTTTTATAGCTGTATTTTACTGGAGACAAGATATAACGATCTGCCATAAATAAGACTTCTGCCTGGTCCAGGTTTCCAGTATAAATGTAATTGTGCAACTCTTCCCCTTATCTCTGGCTTGTAACATTATCTGGGCACAGGTTGTCCTACATGCACCATCTTGCCTTGCTGACCCCATCTCACCCTATTCTTGCCTATCCATGCCTGACTATTGACATATGCTCTACTAAACCTACTATCCAGCACCCTTTGTACCTACACCTACTGCTATATTTTGACACCATATGTCTGACTAATCCACTGCACTGGCAGCAAAACATAAGGAACATGGGGCCCCATTTTGTTATACCCCATCTCCGATTCCATTACTGTACGTCAGCATTGTAGATATAATATATATATATATATATATATATATATATATATACTGTATATAAATGCTTGCTTGTTTCTAACTACAAAACAAGACTGTTTGAAGATTGTTACTACAGCATTTGCATTTGGAACATCTTGAAAGCCACTTCATTCCTGACCTGAGCCTCCTTGTGTATCTTTTCTTGGAAACATGACTCAATATAAATAATATCTGCCATACATTAAATATGAGCTTTGTTGTCTAATATCATATGTCCTGTGTAAAGACATTCATTCATTCATTCATTTGATCTAGATATCGCTCTCAGACCTCAGTACATATAACACCACTTCTTCTATGAACCGTTTGTGACATTACCACCCTTCTGACCATAAGTGGAAATAAATGGATTTGTAATGGATGCCTAGAAGCCGCTCACCCCAGACCTATACAGTGAAGAGCGGAAGAAGGTCATACAGTGTAACCACTCAATCCATACTACTATATCCTCTAGGGGACGTAAAGTCCTTCAGCCTATTTTGCCTTGGTTGCATTGGGCTGATACATAATACAGAGATACGCATGAAAAGCATATCATGATTATTTTGGCTTTTACACATGAAACAGGCCGCTCAGAAGAATAAAATGCACATTATGTGATATACAATCACAACGATACACTTGAAACAAGCACCTCCATAGAATTCCTGCATGTTGTGAATTTCCAACTGCTCGTCCATCTTTACTTATAATCATATTTTTCAAACCCCACCCTAATCAGATCAAAGCATGGAGTCAGTGAACCTCCTGAGATTGGGATAAAGTCTTGATTTAGTGATAGTGGAATCACTTTGGCAGTGAGTGCTCAAGGTTGATCAAGAAAGGTGTAGTCCCCAAGTGGTTGTATGGTGTTATTTCTAAGTTCTGCTAATAGTCAGTGCAAGTATTACAACAGGCAGAGAGATGATTGGATAAAGCAGGGGTCTACAACCTTATCCCAGTGATAAAGGCTACACCCGAAACGTCAGGGTAATTCTCATTTTCAGGCAAGGGTATCCGCTTCCTCGTAGAGCTTTTTATCTCTTGGTCACCACTTGGTGGTAAGTATTCAAATGCTTTTGTTGATTCTTTTTCTTGATACACATCGATTGTATGTAATAATTTTGCTGCACTATTAAAAAGATAAATTTCTTACCACCGTTGTCTGTTTTCTCTATTTTTTAGTAAGTGTGCAAGCCCTTAATACTAAAATAGTCCACAACCTTTTTTACCCGTGAGCCACATTCAAATGTAAAAAAAGTTGGAGAGCAGCAAGCATGCAAAAAGTTCCCGGGGGTGGCAAATATGGGCTGTAATCGGCTATTTGGTAGCTCCCATGCAGAATGGCAGCCTACAGGAGGTTCTGTTTGGCAGTACTCATGGTTTTTATGCAACCTAAACCTGCTTTAAGCCAAGCACCTGCTTTAAGGCAGGCCCTGACTGGCAATCTGTTGGTTCTGGCAAATGCCAGAGGGGCTGCTATAAGGTGCAATAGGAAGTCAGTATTTAGTGGGCTGGTGGTGGGCTGTTTGGGCCTCTGTGTGGGTTGATTGGGTCTTTGTGTACCTGAAATGCCAGGGCCTGTTTTGATTCTCAGTCCAGACCTGCTTTAAGGCCACTGGCAGCAACATTCAAGGGATCGGAAAACAAGGTTTTGCTCATGAGTCACTGGTTGGGGATCACTGGGATAAAATATAGTAGCTATAAGATTTAGTCAACGGAAATGTTCCCCACTCGTTTTACCACATTTGATATACCTTTCTAATGTGGTAATACCTTTTCTAGATATACCTTTATCCTATCAGGTGCTGTGAAATGTTATATGACTTTTCTATACTCAATATCTTCATTTATAGAGCAGCGCAACGTCACAAGATGACATCTAAATACAACAACGCCTCCTGGCTGTCACAACTGAGTGCTGCCCACAGACAAGAGAAAAACCAAACCTCTGCTAAAAATCACTATGCTGGGGAGAAATGAGGAGAAAGAGCTGCCAGCAGAATATGCCAATTCTAAATTAAGTTTGGAATGGCTTTTAAGATGAAAGATGTCAGCAACGTGTAAGGTGCTGTATCTTTTCAGGTTTCATGAAAACTGATTTTTTGAGTCAATTGCAATTCATAAACCATTTAGTTGTTAGATGTAATATAAATTATTTCTTTAATGAAGTCATCTCATGACCTGAAGTAGAGACAACTGCTCCCCTCCACTGCTCCAGAAAGTGCAGAGAAAACCCGGAAGAAGCAAAAAGTGCCGGAAGATCCGAACCGCAGGACATCTTCACCTGCTCTCCGGGACAGGCAGGTAAAAACGGGACTGTCCCGCGTAATGTTGGGAGGTATGATCTACTAAAGGAACAGTAACGTCAAAAAATAAAAGTGTTTTAAATTGATGAAAATATAATGCAGTGTTGCCCTTCACTGCTAAAACTGATGCGTTTGCTTCAGAATCACTACTATTGTTTATATAAATAAGCCGCTGTGTAGCAATGGGGCAGCCATTCAAAGGCGAAAAGGCTCAGGTTACACAGCAGATAGCAAAAAAACTCTGTCTGTCGAATGGTGTTATCTGTTATTTATTAGTTATCCTGTACCTGTAACATTTTTTTGATGTTAATGTTCCTTTAATGGTTGCTGCTGTCACCCCCCCCCCCCACACACACACACACACACACTATTAAATGAAAAGATAAAAAGGAAGAGACAGATAAAAGAAAAAGAAGATAAGGATGAAAATCCTGTTAGAGCTAAAGGGAGCACAATGGACATGAGGAAAAGATTCAGCTGTAGCCGCTTCTCTAATCTTGCCGCCTGCCTAGGCTTCTCACATAAACTTCTCTTTGTAGATGACCTCTGAGAATATAGTGAGCGTCACACTCACTCCCACAAAAGGAAGAATCCGCCAGTATCCTGCGCCTGCTAAGCCTGGTGCACGATCAATACGGAGAAGCGAATTAAAGCAGCCACAGCCAACCCAAACTGCCAAGGTGGGGTTCATCTAACCCACTGTTGCCATGGAAATATCAAAATGGCAGACTGCATTATTTAGAGAGTCGCTCAATACTATATGTAAATGCTGGATGGATAGATGAGCTATGCCTGCCATTTATTATTTTATGAGCAGTCCTGAAACATTTTAACCTTTGCTGTTACGGGTCTGAGCAGAAACTGATGATGGCGAGCGTATACGTTACAGCTACCCTCAAAGGTAAAAAAATGTAAAGGACGGCAGGTGCTAAAATGTTAATTGCATTTACTAAAATGATAATACTAAAGCAACCCTGACCCTAAGCAATAGAAATGTTGTGTCAGTTGTTTATAAGGTGCTGCTATTCTAAAGCCTACTAGATATTTCTCTTATACGCTCTGCAGAAGGTTTTATATTCACCTTGCCTGTCCCCTTGATTTTGCCTCATTCAGACGTGCAAGTGAGGGAGTGGTGGTGGAAACAAACCCAAATAAGTCTCTGCGCTACAGCAGATGGTAAGGACAGGATTGACTCTTATCTGACAACATCACACTCTGCACGTTCAGCCAGCATGAATACAGTGAGCCTCCTAAAATAGAAAGAAGCCAATGGGGTACAAAAATATATTTTTGGGTTACAAAGCTAATTCTCCAGCATAATAAAGCATTGGCCTAAGCATAGCAAGAGCTAACATAGACATGTAATGAATGGAATAGCCTATATAGGAAGTATTATCCAGAATTTTGGGGGTTTTCTAGAAAAGGTGTCTTTCTGCAGTTTGGATCAACATATCTTTAGTCCAGGGTTGTACTGGTGGGCAGGGGCCCATCGGGCTGCTGTCGCAAGGCCCCCCTCCAGGTCCCACATGTGCCCACTTTGTATTTGCCGCGACCGGCCGATAAAGTGAAGCCGCGTCAGGAAGATTCAGCAGGGAGCAGTTCTGGCCCGATGGGGCCCATTAGAGCCAGGGGCCCACTGGGTTTTTTTCCCGTTGCCCTGCTGGCCCAGTCCGACCCTGCTTAAGTCTGCAATGAAACATCAAATAAACCCGTACAATTGTTTTGCCTCCAATAAGGATTAATTATATATTAGTTTGGATGACGTACAAGGTACTGTTTTATTAATACAGAGAAAAAGGAAATCATTTTTAAACATTTTAATTCTCTAAAATGGAGTCTATGGGAGATGGCCTTCTCGTAATTTGGAGCTGTCTGGATAACGGGATTCTGGATAACGGATCCCATACCTGGTACCATACTTTAGTAGTCCTGTATTACCTCGGACAAAGTCTTAATAAGTTCCTGAGGCTGAACACAGGCTATTTGCTGGCCTTCCTTCTGCACTGCCCTTTGTAGTCTAACATGTGGTCAGCCAGCAAACTTAATAGAAGCTTACCAGTAAATGAAAATAAAATTGTAACAGTCCCTATGTTATTTCTATAGCAGGCAAGTCTGTGCCTGGGTATAGATGGATATGGTCAGACCAAATTAGACCAATTAGATTTTCAGCAGTGGTAGGATCAGCTTTCCTTTTTCCCTTCCCTTCAAGTAGGGTAAGAGATCATTAGACACATTGTATTTAGCTTATTGCTACTATAATTATGAATGTTATGTTGTATGTTATGGTTTATGCCATGTGACTATCAGTGTATCTTGTTAAGAAATTTTGATATTTTTCCCTGAGTCTGAAAAACGCATCATGTAAGACACATATGTTGCTAAGATGAGCTTCCTTGGATACACTGTTGCAGTATATTGGACAATCGTGGCTGCTCTGTAAATGTTCCGCTTGGACATTACTATAAATACCTTTTTGTGGTGTTTTTTCGGCAAAGTTTTTCTGTACATTTTTTCTGTACAGTTTCGTACTATTTTCTATCGAGTTTTTCTACAATTGATTTTATCCAGTTAATAAATGAATTTTTATGGGACTTTTTCACTTTGGGTTAAACAGAGATTTCTATGTTCTATGTATATTTTCTAAGTAAATTTTATGCTTAGTAAACTCATTTTTATGGGATTATTTCACTTTGTGATAAATTGAGATTATTATGCATATTTTTTATGTAAATTTTTATGCCAATTATTGTATAATTCACCTGTTTTTTAATTGTCAAATATGGGGTTACATTTTGCATTAATTATGCTAATATTGATGACGAGTGTATGATGTCACGTAGGAGGGTGTTAAATAGCTTTTTCTCACAACAAAAATGTTATGCTTGATAAAGGGTTCTGACCCCGAAACGTTGCTTTTTCTGTGAATAAACGCAAGGGCTTGTCCCTGCTTGCACCTGCCCTTTGAGTGCCTGTGATTTCTTACCCAGAGAGCATGGTCTAAAACAGTGATCCCCAACCAGTAGCTCGCGAGCAACATGTTGCTCCCCAACCCCTTGGATGTTGCTCTCAGTGGCCTCAAAGCAGGTGCTTATTTTTTAATTCCAGGCTTGGAAGCAAGTTTTGGTTGCATGAAAACCAGATGTACAGCCAACCAGAACCTCCTGTAGGCTGCCAGTTCACATAGGGGCTACCAATAGCCAATCACAGCCCTTATTTGGCACCACCTAGGAACATTTTTCATGCTTATGTTGCTCCCCAACACTTTTTACATCTGAATGTTGCTCACGGTGAAAAAGGTTGGGGACCCCTGGTCTAAAATATACTGATTTTCAAGCTGGGCATGTTGAACGGTATAGTATATAATATTTTACATAGCAAATAAGTGTCATAAGTATTATATCTATAAGATATCTTCTAGTCTAACCCTTGAATAGGATACCATACTAATCCTCCCAGGATTTTAATCAAAATGTTTTATTATGCCCCCCTCTCTCGATTATGATGGAGAGGTTAGAAATTCTGTGTCTTAGAGGGAACAATGATGGTAAAATAATTATGAGATGTCACACTGTTATTACACATCATAACATGGCTGTGTGTAGGTCCTACAGCTCCTGATGAGTTTTTATGTTATCTGAATGCACTCACTGTAAAACCACCTTAAATAAAGAGCGATTGCAAAAAGCGAAAGCCGCTTGAGGAGTATATGACCCTGCCCAATGAGGAGAGGTGTTTAATAATGCAGCAGTGAAGGAGAAATGGCTCGCTGCGGCACCACCGGGAGGGGATGAAAGGAGTGATCTGTCAAACAGAAATAGTAACCTACTTATACTGGGTGAGCTTTGCCGCAGGGCTGGGGAATCAGTCTAGCTCGGTGGGTGTAAGGTTTCAGCTAATGGGAACCTGATAGAGAGAAATAACTGGGGTTAATAAAGATTGCTTCTAAGTGCAGTGATAATCAGTACATATTAGTAGGACAGATTCACTTATGGCTTAGATTTACTATAACCAGGCCAATGCCACTTCTTAGTTTTATATAAATGTTTTTTTATTTTATTTTTTTTCACTTGAATAATATTACTGGGTTAAATGTGGAAAACGTTTTGTTGTAATAAAATATTTGTTTTTTATTAATATGCAGCTTTCGAAAAGCTTTTGATGTGATCTATTATTTTGCGATGGGCTTTTTTTTTTCAGCATTTAGCCTGGAGGTTTTAAGGCTTTTTTTTAGACCCAAGGCCTGAAGGGAAGATACAGGAAGTGATCATGTGAGCAGAATAAGGAAGGCAGGGAAGATGTGGGATACAAATAGGGTTCCCATTTGGACAATATTTCATCAGCCTAGCCAAATACCAGCAAGGGTCAGGGCAAATATTACAAATTTACCAGCAATGAATTTGCTATTATATTTTTAACTACCTATCATTCCGCCCCTGGCCCACTCCCAAGCCTTGCCTAGATAGGACTTCTTGCCCGAACGCAAACAATTTCTGCCTATCTGGATCCTGATTGGCCAAATATAATGAGCTGCCCCATTTTGTGTCAGCCCCCCCCACCCAAAACATCATGGCCCCACCCTCATTGGCCCTCCCTCTCCAGTCCCACCTCTGCCCCTTATTGGGGCTTTTTGTCTGGTTAGTAGTCAATTATTAAAATTGTACACATTCTGTAATAAATTCAAGTGGCATCATTTTGTCAGCATTTGTTGTTGAATAAATACAGAGAGCTCTGTTACAGAAAGCCAATTATTCCAGTCCAGAGTTATCTATAGGGTTGCAGATAAGGATCCACCAAGGTAGTTTTACCAGGTAGCTCATACCAGGGCTGAGCAGGTGGCTATGAGGGTTGAATAGAAACATATTAATGCTAAGCAGAAGCATGGCCGGATTACCTGTGTATAGCAAGGCTGAGTAAGTCTGAGCAACAGTCTGACTATCAGTGTGAGCAACATCTTCATGCAGACTCTGTATGTCTAGAGGTGTGAAGAAGTAGAGGAGCTGCAACTGAGCAGCAGCAGGGGAGCCACGTGCCGTGACAGCAATCGTACAAAAGTTATGTCCGACAAATACCTGTAGGAGAGACAGTCCATTGATATCGTCAGATAGACAATACATGCAGAGAAATTATAGTTAGCCAATAGAAATCCTCTAAACTGTCTGATGGACTAAACAACCAATCACCATGGTATGAAAAATGTTAAGATGATCCACGCATGGTCTCAAAATTGATTCATATGACCTTATCTTTGAGTCTATGGCCAGCTTACAACCACAACTAAGGATGACCAAGCCATAGATAGCAGAAGCGACTTCTAAGAGCCCCTCTGGCAGTTGGTAGAAGAATGCATGGAGTCATAGGGAATGCCAAAGCTAGAATACCCTATTGGTGGGATTCCATGCAGCCCTTAAAGGAGAAACAAAGTCGTACTAGTAAAAAACCCTACCCCCCTACCCTGTGTAGACCAACCTCCCTCCTCCCCCACAGCCTAACTGCCCCCCCCGGCTAATGCCCCCAATTTTTTACTTACCCCTCCATGCAGATCTGGCCTCGGGAGTTCAGTTGGAGTAAATTTCCGGTCATGAACGACTGTGCACGCGCGGAAAGTCGCGATTTGATTAGTGTACATCATGGATCTGTATACTCACAGAAAATACACAAAATAGGAGGATGTTGAGATCAATGGAAAGAAGATTCTATGGCATTATCTGCCAACTGATGGGAGAGTACCAGTGATGATGTTATTTTTCCAAAAAGTTTATGATGCCATTTTGCTTGATTGTATTTCCATCAAGAATGATATAAAAAAAATTTGGGCTAGAGTTCTCCTATAAAATGTCTTTTCATCTTTAAGGCAAAATATGTCATGACCAGTGTTCCCTCTGAATTGATCAAACCAGGAGTAATAGAGAACTTAATAAAAGGAGGCCATCACAAATGGTGATATTAGAGCAGATAATGGGTAAGTGAATTGAATTACTTATTACTATTTATCAGTTACTATTCTCAGGTTTTAATTTAACGATGTTCTCCCTAACCACCATGACACACACAACACTCTCCAGAGAAGAGCTTAGCTAGATTCTTAGCTGGTAGCAAAAAGATTTTCGAATTGAACTTGTGGGTGGACTTTTTTGTGTTTCATCACAAGGGAAAGCAGCAGGTAACACAGCCCAGTCTTTACTATCAGATTGTACTCACTGTGCCGCAGTGTCACAGGTTAGGGTTGACAGATGGCCAATACATTTTATAATGACCTCTTAGTACATAATACAAATGTCATATTATCATTTTAAAGGTTAATGAATGAATTAATCAATCAATCAATAGGATCAGTCGTTTGGTATCTTGAACCTTTTAGGAAACACAGGAGCTTTACCAAAAAGCTCAGAAGGCAATTGTATCCAGTTGTATTCAGTGGCAGTGCTCACTAGGATTTATTTGGTATACCAATGGGCCCGTTCGACCCTGTCATTTATTCACTACCAATCTGTTTATAGAACATAATATCTGTGATTAATATGACCTGGTTACTTTGCTGTAAGCAGTTTTATGCCAAAACAACAAACTATTATTCTATTTGCTTATATGTACTCAACCTACAAGCCCTCCTCAATAAAAATCTTCATATTTAAACGTATCACATGGCATCACAGGCAAAGTGCTTCTCATGATTTCATATACTTTCTTCATACATACCATTATGTGACCTGTTGCTCAGGACCTGGAGTTTTCTGGACAATGTATCTTTCCGTAATTTGGATCTCTTTTTCGGAGCTTCACGAACGGACAGATTCTCCCAGCGTCGGGATGAGGGGCCCTGGACCACCAGGTTTCAACTGCGGCTTCCCTGGCGGCAGCGAAGACGCAGGAATCCCCTGTCCCAGCCACAACCCCCTCCGCCCGCGCCTACCTTTTTTTATAATCACTGCCGCGACCGCGGGCCAGGAGGGCAGGTGCTGTCAACAGTGGGTTGGGTCGGCAGAGCCCACAAGGGACGGGGGCCCATTGGGTTTTTTCCCTGGTGTTCCACCGGCCCTGTTTGGTTTGTAATATATAGGTGAAAAATATACCTATAAAAAGGTCATTCCAGAAGGTGGTGTCACCTAATCAATGGCACGAGTGTCATCCATATACCCAGGGTCAGACTGGGGGGGGGCCCGGGGCCCGCCGGGACTACTGTCCAGGGCCCCCCTCCGGACCCCTATCCCCACTACTGTGACGCTGCATGGCAAGCATGCAGGAATGGTGCTGCGCTTCGCCGCAAATTGTTTTTTTTGTAGGGACAGGAAATCGGGAGAGGGGGTCTGGCCCGGTGGGAGCGCATGAGGGCTGGGGCCCACTGGGTTTTTTCCTGGTGTCCTGCTGGGCCAGTCTGTCCCTGCATATACCCTTCCATCCCCCTCTACAGATCTCTGCAGCCAGTTCATGATCAGCCCCAAATCTACCATCAAACCCTTGGTGCATAATCACACCACATGTCCTAATGACCACTTTCACACTGAAGTGAGTGTTTTTAACACTCATCATGAAATTATATAATGTTAATCGAAGTGCTCCTCTGAGCAATTTATATTTTTAGTGGTTTCTAAGATATTAGCGGGATCAGGCAGTTTTTAAGACTGCTAATACCAGACTTTTGGCTCAAGGGCTCTCTTAAGGAAACCTATACCAACGAACAATGTCGGTCTCTATAAAAATATATTGCATAAAACAGCTCAATTGTAAATTACTGCTTCGTGTAAATAAACAATTTTGATAATAATATACTTTTTTAGTATTATGTGACATTGGGTAATCATAAATAAAAAATTGCTTTATTAAAAAATAAGGGTCGTCCCCTGGGATCCTACGATTTACAGTGCACACAAACAAACCAAATAATACATACGTTAGGTCACATGACGGTAGGGTTGCCACCTGTCCGGATTTCACTCGGACAGCCCGGTATTTGGTATTTTGGTATTTGTCCGGGTGAAACCTTCATGTCTGGATTTCCAAATTAGGAAATGCGGACAGGACATTGAAGTTAATGACATGGCGATCAACCGATCTCTGAACGACGCGTCACCCGTCCCGTCCTCGATGTCACCAGCCCTTCCCCCCTGCCCATTTTCCAGGAACAGAAAAGGTGGCAACGAGTTCTGTCTTTACCTTCTCCCTGTTACAGTTAGAGCTGCAGTATTTCTGGTCAGGTGATCTCTGAGGCAAAATAGAGAATATCATAAAATGGGGGCTGAAGGGAAAAGGGAAATATTTACTTTTAATGTTTATTCCAATTTTGGAAGATTCTTTAATATGCCAGTTAATATGATGTAAACTTAAAGGAGAACTAGAAGAAGTAGCTAGAAATGTTGTACATTATGTTTTGGGCTTCTACACCAGCCCAAGGCAACCACAGCCCTTTAGCAGTAAAGATCTGTGTCTCCAAAGATGCCCCAGTAGCTCCCCATCTTCTTTTCTGCTGATTCACTGCACATGCTCTGTGCTGCTGTCACTTACTGAGCTTATGGACCCACTTACAATATACAGTACACATAGAATAGAAATGTCACAATATAAGGCTGATTAGTAATTAATACAGATAATTATTACATGGCAGCACAGAAACCAGTGCAATTAGCATGATAATTTAATAATTAGCCCTGTAGCATCAGCTTATATTACAGGGGAAGCTCATTTTCTGCTGGATAATTAGTGACGAGCCCTAAGCTTAGCTTCTCAACAGCTGCTCAGAGCCCACTGAGCATGTGAGTGTCACAGACACTTTCCAAGATGGTGACCCCCTGTGACAAGTTTGAAGTCCTGGATCATTGCTGCTATTGACAAGCTCAAACTTTAGGCTGGTGCAATAAGTTCAGTATATAAAATATGGCATTTTTAGCCCTATTCATTTTTAGGGTTTAGTTCTCCTTTAAGCAAAAACCCCCATCCCCTTCCCTCCATTGGCCCCTCTCCCTGATTTCTCCCTCCATAGTACTTTTCTTGAAAAAAGTGTCCCGGGCATTAAAGTTGACATAGTCATGCAGAGTAGCACAGAGGAGCTCATGGGCATCATCGTCAGTTCCTCTTGTTCATACAATAATAAAAAATGAAAAACAACTGCAAATTATCTCAGAATATCACTCTCAACATCATACTTATAATTAATTTAAAGGTGAGCAACCCATATAAAGGGTCAGGATAGGGAAGACTGCCCAGAGCCATGGCACATGGCAGGAGTCTGACAAACATATATATATGTGCATAGGAAGAGTTGGGTACAGCTGGCCAACAGTAGGGCAACATGGAACAGAGGCTCATTTATGGTTGAAGATACAAAGGGCACATCAGCATGTGTATGAAACCACAATGCAGCACCCAGTAGTTGTTGCAGCTTGTGAGCAATTTGCTAATATGCCCACAAATAAGTGCCAATTTTTGCAAACAATGCACAAGTTGCTAAAGGGGACAGCTTTCCTATTGACGTGCCATGAGCTGGGCTTCAGTTACAGCATTAGTGTCCAATTAGCTTTGCACAAATAAGTTGATTTCTATGGATAAAACATAATTTGACAATTAATGCAAGGTCCATGTTGGCAGTAGTTCCAGGGGCGTAACCAAGGGAAAACACATTCCCCTGGTACTCGCAAACTCGGCTGTTTAAAGGGCATGTAAAGTCTAAAATAGAATAAGGCTAGAAATGCTGTATTTTGTATACTTAATATAAACATGAACTTACTTCACCACAAGCCTAATCAAATAAATAATTTATGCTTTCAAAGTTGGCTAAAGGGGGCCACCATCTTGTAACTTTGTTAAACATCTTTGCAAGACTAAGACTGTGCACATGCTCAGTGTGGTCTGCTTAGGGATCGTCATAAACAAAGCTGCTTGAGTTCTGCATGGCTGGGAAGTAAGGCGAGGGCTCCCCCTGCTGTTCATAAGTATGATTGTTTCCCTGCTCAGCAGTTAGGGACCGTCTGACAATTCCTATCCACAGCAGTAAATGAAGGGAGAATTTCACTGCATACAGTCAGGTTTCTTATAAAAACGGTACACATTTTTTAATTAAAGTATATTGGAGATAGGTTTCTTTTTCATTAAAGAAAGTGAAAATGGGATTTTATGTTTTTGCCTTTACATGTCCTTTAATTATAATAGAAACAGGCCCTTATTTTGTTGGGATGTTGTTGGGATGCTGCTGCCATCTTGTGTCCAATTCTTACAAGGCAGGTCATTTTTACTGCCAAGACACTTGTGGTTTTACATTGGGTTAAAGGGGAACTCCATCCAAAAAACTATTTTTTGCACAATGAAATAAATAGCCAAACTAAACAGGTTTCCATTATCATGTCAGTAAACAGGTTCATTGTTTACTCTTTTACGTTCTCTATTTCTATTGAAGCAATGAATAGCTTATTCTTCCATCACATGCACAAAATCAGTGGAGTTCCCCTACCACTTTCAATGAGGCTGAAGATCATAAATGTTTTTTAATAAACTGGGAAAATAAAGTTGCTAAAGACAATTCCCATTGACTCTTATAGAACCTTGTCAGCTTTCACGTGTTGAGCTTTTTTCTGACAACTTTTCGGGTATTTTTATTTATTAAACCCTGACTATTTAAGGTCTCAGAAAATACTTAAATACAAATACAAAATACAAATATTTTCATTTTTTTTATTGTGAATTGAGGTTTTGAATCAAGCAAAAACACCCATTTTTTTTAAAAAACTTTAATAAATGTGATTTTATTCACAATTCGAAGGGTATGTTATTTATGAGAAAATTCGAACGTCTAAAATTCGATTGAAAAGTCCCAACCCAAAACAAATATTCTTCCAAAAAAACCTCGACTTTTGTGCATCGAATTTCTTTTCACGTGCATGGATTTTTTTGTTTGACGCACCACTTTTTTTTGTCTCCCATTGGGGCAGCATTTTTGCAGCAAACTTGGCAAAAATGTTGCTCATCGCTACTATTAACATCTTCAAATAGTTCAAGGGCCATTGGCTTCTACATGAACTCGGCAGGTTTTAGTTGGCGAATATTCAAATTAGAACTGTTTCAGGGTCTAGGTGTGATAACGCTCACATTCGAATTCAATTCTGACATTCAAATAGGAATTTACTATTTCGCTAAAACGCTAAACATTTTAGACTTCCATTCAAAACATTAGTAAATCTGCCCCTTAATAAGTCTAAAATCTAAGTGTTTTAGAGAAATTTAAAAAAAAATGCAAATTTTTTGAGATTCTGGGAAAAAATAGACATCTATTTAAGGTGGAACTTTAGTGGTAGTAGAGCTTTATGAAACCACAATTAAAGTAATTTTCTCTAAAACCACGAATGACATGAAAGTTATTTAAAGAAACAAACATAGCAAACCCCCAAAAAATTTGAAAACCTTGAAATTTAGTGAAAGCACATTTGTGTATGAAAACAAACATTCTGATAACCTCTAAAACCACAAACAAAAGACAGATCTTTGCAAGAAAAGAAGGGCAGCTTCCAATGATTTCTACAGGACTTTGACAGCTTTTACTTGGCATACTTTTGTATTTGTGGTTTTCATGGATTTTACACTTGATAAAGTACGAGACAATCATGGATTAAGAAAAAAAAAATTCCCTAAAAAGCCCAAATCTTAGATACAAACTTTCCTAGAATGTTCTTAAATCAACCCCTTTGTGTTGGATCAGTTCTGCTTCTATATATGTTGTTTCCTTAAATTGATATGTTTGTTATTTTATTCTTTGCTAAGTTTTCTTATTAAAAACCTTTTTTCTACTTAACCCTTATGGGCTCAACCTTCAGCATTAATGTATACAGAGGGACTGATTTATGGACAGAAGTGCTGAATTGCACATGTGCAGTCAGTAGCTAGAATGCTTTACCATTAGATTAAATTATCCTATAAAAGGACAAAAATGACTATAAAAACAGGAAGTTTGTTTATAAATGACATTTTAGAATGATGAGGGCACACAGCAATTTGCAGGTACAGGTACTTTATTTTATTATCTCAAATATATTGCAAACATTCATTGTTAAATATATTTTTGCAGGTACTTCCTGAAGAACTTGTATGGGAGACATGGTTATATGCAATATAAAGCTTAATATGGGACCTGTTATCCAGAATGCTCGGGACCTGGGGTTTTCTGGATAATGGATCTTTTCATAATTTTGAGTCTACTAGAAACATTAATAAACCCAATAGGCTGGTTCTGCTTCCAATAAGGATGAATTATATCTTAGTTTGGATCAAGAACAGGCTACTGTTTTATTGTTACACAAAAAAGGAAATATTTTTTTTAAATTTGGATTATATAGGGAATAAAGTACCCCCTCTTGTAAAATATAAGGATATTATAAGTTACCGAGGAGTTTCATGACCATATAAAAATACGAGGCCAAAGGCCGAATGTTTTTATACAGGTCATGGAACGCCGAGGTAACTTCTAATATCCTTATATTTTGCAACAGGGGGTACTTTATTTATTATAATACACAAGTTTCAGTGAGTCATGTGACAGAAATGACATCAGACCTCACCGTTTATAACTGATGACATCAGAACTCACCGTTTATAAGGATAGAATTTAGAAGATATTCATGGCTTTTGTGTGTTATATGATTATAATGAAGTCAATGCCTTTCCGTAATTCGTATCTTTCGGGATGGATAACAGGTTTCCCGATAAAAGATCCCATACCTGTACTAAATGTGGTGTGAGTACAGACAATGGTGATCCATGCCATGACTTTGATTCTCGGATGACAGATACGGGTGTAACTGCAGAGCTTGGTTGCCATGGATACTGGAATATATATATGTAACGGTACAATTCTCCTGAGGAACCGACTTAAGGATTCAGCTATAAATTAATTTAAAAAAAAAGAGTAATCGCGCATTTATATAAATATATATATATATGTACACAATACCCTTTTATTTTGCCTGGCTTTTGATGTGTTCCATTTATTCAGCACTTTATTTTCCAGCCCAGCTGATAGAGAACATCACATTACCTGCCTTGCATAATATCCAAACCACAGAGAAATGATAGGTCACTTTCCTGCACTGTATCATTTACAATGACACAACAACAGATATAAATCTCTGTGTCTTCAAATATATAACATTTAGTCATCCTTAGACATCTCACCATTGGTATTAAAATAAATGTATTTTAATAGCAGGGGCAAATGTTGCTGTTTTGGTCCCTTTGGGTCATAATCATAATAATAACCAAACAGCACTAAATCTTGTTTTTGGGTTTCTATCAAACCCCTTGAAATGATTGTCCCTCCACCGCAACGTGGTACCAGCTGTTCACCACTAGATGTCACTCTATATAAAGCAATAAGGAAATGTCAACAGTTTGTTTTTGCAATTTATATCCTATAACTGGATATTGCCAGACAGACAATTGCTGAGCAGGCTAATGTATCTTTGGCTACCAGAACTTTTCATTTAATAACATCACTAGTGGTGACAAGTAGACCATATTTCTCTGAATAAGACACTGGGTGTTATTGGCATCATCAAATTATATAGCCCCAACAAGGGCATTACAATAAAAGCTCATCATATCATATTGCCCCAAATGACACAAAATCCATACCCCAATCCCCAAATATAACTCACTGATATTCTAAAAAAGAGACCTGCAAGGGTCTGTTTTTTAAAACCTGCACCCAACCTGTACCTGCTTTACCCAAACCTGACCCGGACCCGCTTGCCCGCCTTGGCAACTCCACAAATTTTCACTGAGCCACTCCCCCCAGTGTTTGTTGCGCTGACCTGAAGTGACGGCACGTTGACTGTAAGTGATACGTTTTTAACCATTAGGATGCTTGGATTTTTACTGTTTCCCCTGCATTGGCCATCATTAGCCCCACATCTGGTTCTCGCGGGGTCACTCACAGACTGGGCAAATGAAGAATAATCCTCACGAGTCCCAATCATATTGCAGGTATTCCGCAGGTACCCTACCCAATGCAGGACTCTATTCTAGAACACAACATAATACAAGAGACTTTTTAATTCTGCCACTGCTTCACCCTTCCCCACATATAACCTATTTCAAAATCGTGTAGACTCCTTAAAGGGCATGTAAAGTCTAAAAAAGAATAAGGCTAGAAATGCTGTATTTTGTATACTAAATATAAACATGAACTTACTGCACCACAAGCCTAATCAAACTAATAATTTATGCTTTCAAAGTTGGCTACAGGGGGTCACCATCTTATAACTTTGTTATACATCTTTGCAAAACCAAGACTGTGCACATGCTCAGTGTGGTCTGGGCTGCTGGGCTTGATCGTCATAAACAAAGCTGCTTGAGTTCTGCATAGCTGGGAAGTAAAGCGGGGGCTCCCCCTGCTGTTCATAAGTATGATTGTTTCCCTGCTCAGCAGTTAGGGACCGTCTGACAATTCCTATCCACAGCAGTAAATGAAGGGAGAATTTCACTGCATACGGTCAGGTTTCTTATTAAAACGGTACACATTTTTTAATTAATGTATATTGGAGAGAGGTTTCTTTTTCATTAAAGAAGGTAAAAATGGGATTTTATTTTTTTGCCTTTACATGCCCTTTAACAAATTTTTTCCAGTATGCGCCCCTTTCATGCCTGGGACAGCAGCCAAGTTAATTCGTTCATGGAGTCTCCATGTCTTCAGGATGCCACTGAATGCATCTAGCACCCCATCTACCTGCAAATTTCTGCTGCTAGCTGCCTATTACAGAATTAAATTCACATTCCAAGCCCGGATCTACTAAACTTCTCCAGAAATGCCCCATTACAGTAATACAATAATTGAAGGGCAAATGCCATCCAGTAGTTCTTATGTAAAAAATAAAAGTGAATAGATGCAGGTACAAAAAGTAGCACAGTGCCTAACGATTGTTCAGGTATGGGATCCATTATCTGGAAACCTGTTATCCAGAAATCTCTGAATTACGAGAAGGCTATCTCCTATAGACTCCATTATAAGCCAATTTTTACAAATGTATTTACTTTTCCTTTGTTATAATAAAACAGTACCTTGTATTTGATTACAACTAAGATATAATTAATTCGTATCTGAGACAAAACCATCCTATTGGATTTATTTCATGTTTAAATGTCGGTTTTAGTAAACTTACAGTATGGAGATCCAAATTTTGGAAATACCCCTTATCTAGAAAATCCCTTGACCCAAGCATTCTGGAGAACAGGTCCCCACCTGTACAGGTATGTATGATTTACTATCTTATGGGTTCATATGGCTTTTATCCTAAATATGTATTCATTTTAAATAATGCAAGCAGATTTCCCCTACTACTACAATGTAACATATCTGAGCATATAAGCTTTGTTCTGTATTTTGCTAAAATAATATAAGGCTTTTTAGATATATACAAGTCACTGCCATACTTACTTTAAACATATAGAGCATAATGCACCCACTACTGTGATTTATAAGGCAATCAGAAGTCACTGAGGAGTTCCAGGACTATACAAAACCAAAGATGCCAATAGCATGATTTGACAGGCACGGCAATGGGCACCTAATGAGAGCAATGGCCACAGCAGTACAGAGATGAACGGTTATGGACACACTGGCACTGGATACATGTGAAAGAAACAGCGCTCTGCCAAAGGGTGCTGCTATGGTCATGCAGTTCTATTAGTGATGATTAATAATGGGTGAATTTCTCCCGTTTCGCTTCACTGAAAAGTTTGCGAATTTCCCGCAAAATTTGTGAAACTGCAAAAATTCGCGAAGAATTGTGAAATCAGAAAGTTCATGAAAAAAATTGTGAAAATCGAAAGTTTTCACGAAAAAATGGTGAAATTCGAAAGTTTTCACGGAAAATCGTGCAATTCGAACGACTTCAGTAAAAATTTGTGCGATTCGAACGTTTTCGTGAAAAAAATCGAGCAATTCAAAAGGTTTCACAAAAAATTGTGAAAAACGGAAATTGATGCCAGCGAATTTTCATGGGAGATTCGCAAATTTATTTGCCGGCGGCGAAATGTGGAAATTTGCCACAAATTCATGCCAGGCGAATTAATTCACCCATTACTAGTGATGATTATTATTAACATGTATTTATATAGCGCCAACATATTGTGTAGCGTGCGTGATGGCACTGATATGGGTGCTGCTCTTGTACCCTGCACCCAAACAATGCTGCTATCTAATTGGCATTCAGATGTCAGAATGCGCTATTTATATAGTGAATAAAGTACCCCCTATTGTAAAATATAAGGATATTATAAGTCAACAAGGAGTTCCATGACCATATAAAAGCTTTTATACAGGTCATGAAACTCAGAGGTTACTTCTAATATCCTCATCCTTTCCAACAAGGGGTACTTTATTTATTATAATACACAAGTTTTAGTGAGTCATGTGACAAAAATCACTACTCACCATTTATAATTGATGACATCACTAGTCACTGTTTATAAGGATATAATATACAAGATATTCATGGCTTTTGTGTATTATACGGATATAATTTACAGTAATTATAATGTCTTATTTTTAACTAACTCAAATGTTAAACAGAAAACGTTTTGAAGCCAAAGGAGAGACGCCTACATAAGCTTAAGGGGCCCCAACTGAAAAATTTGCCTCATGTGTTCGTTGGAGGAGGTGCCTTTTGGTACATCTACTTTGTAGTCCCCTTTTGATGGGTAACCAGGGTTCTTCTGGTCTTCCATGTTCTGTGCTGTAAGGGCAGGTGTCGTTGTGTCGTGGTCTTTGAAGGAGAAGAAGTCATAGTGATCCATTGGAGTGTCGAGGTGCAGAACTGTTCAGAGGGAGAATAAACCACGGAAGATCAGTTAGAAGCCATAGCCTTCATTTATAGCAAATAAACAGACACTATAATAGGTCCTGTACAGAACAAAATGTAATTATGATTCCACTGACTTCAACAGTGTTTTGTTGGAAAACAAATGTTATTAGGGTGTGTGAATGAGGCTGCCAGGCTCTCATGGCTTCTATACTGATACAACATAAGGCTCCAGTTATGGAATGTCGCATGTTAATTTGGGTATTGAACATATAAGAACATATATGAAACAAATATGAAACTCACATATTAGAGTTTCAGAAGTTTCACTGCTGTCACCCTGATCATATGACATTACCCGTCTCTTTTTCAGTTAAAGGAAAACTATTCCTCCAAAATGAATACTTGAGCAACAGATCAAATTAAGTGGCATATTCAAGAATCTTAACAAACTGGAATATATATTTAAGTAAATATTGTCCTTTAAAGCGGTGTCTGGAATCTCAGACCTGCCAAGATCAATGGGAAAAGTCACAAAGATATCCTGATCTGCACTGGGCTTCGAGCAAAAAACTATCTGACAAAATCGGAGTTTCCGGGCGGAAAATCTGAAGAATTCATACGATCTGATTTGAAGATTTTTTCAAGGTTTTTGGTGTTATAACAGGGTTGCTAATGAAAGTGAATTGCCCTTTAACCTGCTAGTTCCTCCCAAGAGACCTGCTTATCTTAAATAGTTACAATTGTCTCTTTTGCTTAACTTAAATTGTTACAAAAGTGCAGTCGCTGACTGTTCTGGGCCCTCTGCCAAAAAAAAACCTTTTATTTTAATTAAGTTTCAAAAACATTGTATTGCTTAGTGCAGGAGATCAAAGAGAAAGTCGAGACATTTCAGTAGGAAACCCGGGACTGCGGGTTGATTTTGTCAAAATCGGGACTGTCCCGCAGAAAACGGGACAGTTGAGAGGTATGGATGTGCGATGATGATGATGATGATGATGATGAGTGCAGCCCCCTGCTCGTCACCATCATGTATTGCATTGCTATACCAGCGGGGGATCTAAAATTATAGAAAGTAGGTAAGTAGATGAGGTACATTCAGCCCCCCTAGGCATGTGTCTCTTCTGCCTACCCCTAGTTTCAGCCCTGATAAGGGGAACACCCTTGCATTTTTTTCATCAGTCATGTAAATGACCCTTTAAGAGTCTTCCAAAAAATGAAACAATTTCCACAAAGCCCTTTACCTGGATCTTCAAAACCTTCTCCGTAGAGTCTGTGGTGGGAAAACATTTCCTCCTTATGCTGCCGATTGTAGATACAGTAGATGAGTATTAATAAGCAGGCCAGGACCCCTGCCATTCCCAGAAACATGGCCAGCAGTTTGTGAGCTCCAACATCCTTCCTGGCTTCATACTCTAACAAACAGGCAAAAGGCAATGAAAATAATGTGAAATAATGGATGACATTGGAAAAAAAGATTTGCTAACCCCTAATATTCCATATACATGTAATGCTAACTTGGGCTAGGCAGACCAAAAATAGTAGTGATGCGAGCATGGGTTACATGTGACTCAACACTGTGACTCGATAACTGGAAGATTTCAGATAGGATGTAGTGCAATTACAACTCTCAGGCTACTTTGCAATAAAAATAGGACAAAATGGACACCAGGAGATTCTTATGATGAAGCAAAAGAGCAACAGTTTATTTGTATAAAACAAATGACCTCAGGTTTACTTACAAGAGGTAGATGTAAAATTATAGGCTAGAACAGGTTGGATGACACAGCTGAGGAATGTGACTCCCATTGTAGTCAAGCACCAATAGAAATCCCCAGCAGATACCTTGAAGTGGTCCGGATCCCACTCAGGGAGTGGTCTAAACCTGACACCCTATCCACTGTGGTCCCTTCACTAAAGGCAATCTAGGAGCCTTGGGAAGCTACTCCCTGCTACAGATCCTTGATGGAGCACAAAGCTGCTCTTGTTACCTGAGCTCTCTATCTTACTCTCCTAGAGAGTCTATAACAGATATAACCTGTTTCTAGCAAATGTTGTTCACAGGGTTCCCTGGACCCTGACAGTGACTCAGACACTAAAGGTGCTGTCCCTTTAGGGCAATGGCTTTACTGGGCTTTACTTGGTGTACCCAGGTTCAATGGGAACATCCAGATGGTTAGGACACCAGAAGCCAAAGAGGAAGATCCACCCCTTTCCCAGGACTATATTGAAGTGTGGTAGGAAGTGGTCATTACACCTCTTGGCCAATAACACTGGTTATGTAAATACTTAAACTAGATACATGGGCTTTTGCCCAGCAACTATGAAAAAGGAGGAAGGGTAGGGATTTAAAGCCATAGGGGCATATTTAACCTATGGGTCCCTACATACACCCATTCTAAGGCTCATTTACAAAGCTGGGCAAAAAATATAACAATATCAAGAAGCATAAACATTTGCATTAAACAGAGAAAATATGAGTGCAATAAGAAGACACTGAATCAACATCCACCTGTTCACCCCTACTGGGACACCAATCCCTTGGCACAAGAGCAAGCGTTTACGGGTCCTGTGCATGAAGCATAGAGATGTGGAAGGCAAAATATGATTGACAGCTGAGATTTTTAAGTATGGGTGTAACAGGTATGCATATAATAAACAAAAATGATCTGGGTTTCTGAAAAGCCATTATCCACAAAGCTCTGAATTACAGGAAGGCCATGTCCCATAAACTGCATTCTGAAACAAATCATCCTTATTTTTAAGAATTATTTCCTTTTTCTCTGTAATAATAAAAAAGTAGCTTTTACTCGATGACTAAGCTGCATGAATCCATATTGGTGGCAAAACAATCCTATTGGGTTTTTTTAATGATAAATAAATGATTTATTGCAGACTTGAGATTTGATGATCCAAATTACAGAAAGATCACTTGTAAAGAAAATCCTGGGTTCTGAGCAAGTGAGCATTACCTGTACAGCTTTTTTTTTTGTCTGGGCCACAAGTCATCTCTAAAGCTACCAGGTATGTAGGATGAAACAAGTGGTGAAAGGCATGGGATGATGGAGAGAAGAAGGGAGATAAGACACAATGAGAAGCAAGAGGAAACATTTTATGAGTGATTCTCAGTGTCAATGGTTCATGTGTTCCCCAGGAATGGCGTGTGACCGAATCTGAATCCTAATTTGCACATGCAAATTATGGGTTGGAAGAGGAAAACATTTTTTACTTCCTTGTTTTGTGACAAAAAGTCACGTGATTTCCCTCCCCACCCCTAATTTGCATTGCAAATTCCAATTCTGTTCAGGATTCGGCCGAATCCAAATCCTGCTGAAAATGGCCAGTTCCTGGCCGAATCCCCAAACGAATCCTGGATTCGGTGCATCCCTAATAACGAGTGGCCAACCAAATCTGAATTTGCATATGCAAATTAGGGGCATGGAGGGAAATCACGTGACCTTTTTTAGTCACAAAACAAGGAAGTAAAAATGTTTTCCCCTTCCCACCCCTAATTTGCATGTGCAAATTAGGATTCAGATTTGGCTCGGTATTCTGCTGAATCTTTCACAAAGGATTCGGGAGTTCGGCCAAATCCAAAATAGTGGATTTGATGCATCCCTACTAGTGACTATATTAAATCTTTCTATGCTGAGTAAAGTTATCAGACCCAACTCCCCCTCCCCCCCAGAGCCAGGGACGGAATTAGGGGGTAGGCAGAAGAGGCCCCCTCTGGCCCTGCACTTTGATTGGGATGCAGCGACAGATAGAAAACAGGAACAGCGCCGATCCTGTGGTAATTGACGCCTGAGGCGGCTCCAGTAATGCCGCTCCCCCCCAGCCCGATTACATTTCCTTGTGGGGAGGCAGCAACGGTAGTGCAGAGAGCACAACTGCGCTCTCTCGCCCTAGTAAAGCCGCATTTCCGGTTTAAAAACCGGAAATTCGGCTCTTAAAGGCAGCAGGAGTGGCTTTTTGTCGCCCCTGTAAACCTAGCCTCAGCTCGCCTCTTTGGCGAATCGCCCCTGAACAGGAGGCATGCCTGCAGAGGTGCAAGGGGTGAGGGGGAGAGTTACCATGGAAGGTGACGGGGGATGTGGTTGCTGAGTGGAGGGTTGGGGTGGCCAACCTCGGAGGCAGCATCAGCGTCTAAATTCCGTTTTTTTCCTAACAAACAAGATGCTAAACCTTTTACAGTAAATGGACGTGTTTACTGCTAAACTGTCAGCTTGCTAAATAAGAAATTCCCACTGCTATTAATTAAAGTGGCACATTTCCTTCTGTTCCTACAACGAGCAGACGCTGCTAAAATCCCTTTGGACTCAGGGCTCAGTATGAGCATCAGATATTGTAGCGACTGGCGACCATTGTCCTAAATAAATAGCATTTGGGGAAATGTAATGAAATGTTAAACTGGTCTACTCACTGAATAATTTTGACGCGCGTCAATTTTATGCTCGCAATAATTTTGACGTGCACCAAATTTTTTTTTTCGTGCCAAATTTTTTTTGCTGCGAAACTATGCCTGACAAATTTATTTGCCCATCACTAACAGCAACCAATGTATCTTGGCTGTTTAGTGAAGCACCCAGGTAATTATATGGATTGTTGGGTGGTCCCTCACTCCAAACATATCAAGGTTCTGCACATCAGAGTAAATTGCACCGTCCAAACCACAGTATATCCAAGATCAAAATAAAAAATGAACTCTGGAGAACCACATCAGATTCTGTGTATTTTATTCAATCACAACATGTTTCGGACAAATATATCCTTCATCAGGTGCTAGCAACTAGTACCTGATGAAGGATATGTTTGTCCGTAACATGTTATATGTTTGTCCGAAACATGTTGTGATTGAATAAAATACAAAGTTGTGGTCCTCCAGAGTTCGTTTTTAATTTTGATCTTAGTGAAGCACCCTTTGCATGTTCTTCCGTAGTGCTTTTGCCAATGTGTTTGGTCTGGATATAACTATAAAATCCTATAAATTGTGAGCGTGGCAATTTTACTACTGCCATTGGAATGACTTGACCTTTGCCATGGGAATTTTCATACTCCCTTGATCCTTCCTGTTATATAAAGAGTTGTCCAAGAAGAGACTTCTCCTTTACTCAATTTTCCCAAGGTGTATCCCTTGAAGAAGTACAGGGCTCATCCTCAAGCCCAATGTAGTAGTTAGAATCTAGACCTGCTCCAATGGGCAATGGTTACTAGACCCCAGGATGTTGACAGCCCTGTAAGGAGAACCAAGGGCAGGGACTGGAAATAAAAATCATCCTTTAAAAAAAGGGTAGCTGTGAAATTGAAATGGGCACACAGTAAGAGCACTACGAATGTACTTAGTTATGCAGTAATATAGGCTAAAAAATTGTGCCCATTTATAAATCTTGAGCAAAGTGCATATTATTATGGGAAGCACACAAATAGTCACATAGGAACTCAATTCTTACACAACCTCCATTTATGCACAATTTGCAGTGTGAGCTCAGTGGGCAAATGGAACTGTGGATTTGTTGCAGGTGGAAAAGGGATACAATTCTGTTTGCAGTACCTTGCACCATAGTGGCAATTCATATGAAAAACTAATACTAGATGCTAGACGTATTATGTTTTAAAGTTTTTTTGCCCCTATCAGTGTAAAGCATCAGATATTGTAGCGACTGGCGACCATTGTCCTAAATAAATAGCATTTGGGGAAATGTAATGAAATGTTAAACTGGTCTACTCACTGAATAATTTTGACGCGCGTCAATTTTATGCTCGCAATAATTTTGACGTGCACCAAATTTTTTTTTTCGTGCCAAATTTTTTTTGCTGCGAAACTATGCCTGACAAATTTATTTGCCCATCACTAACAGCAACCAATGTATCTTGGCTGTTTAGTGAAGCACCCAGGTAATTATATGGATTGTTGGGTGGTCCCTCACTCCAAACATATCAAGGTTCTGCACATCAGAGTAAATTGCACCGTCCAAACCACAGTATATCCAAGATCAAAATAAAAAATGAACTCTGGAGAACCACATCAGATTCTGTGTATTTTATTCAATCACAACATGTTTCGGACAAATATATCCTTCATCAGGTGCTAGCAACTAGCACCTGATGAAGGATATGTTTGTCCGTAACATGTTATATGTTTGTCCGAAACATGTTGTGATTGAATAAAATACAAAGTTGTGGTCCTCCAGAGTTCGTTTTTAATTTTGATCTTAGTGAAGCACCCTTTGCATGTTCTTCCGTAGTGCTTTTGCCAATGTGTTTGGTCTGGATATAACTATAAAATCCTATAAATTGTGAGCGTGGCAATTTTACTACTGCCATTGGAATGACTTGACCTTTGCCATGGGAATTTTCATACTCCCTTGATCCTTCCTGTTATATAAAGAGTTGTCCAAGAAGAGACTTCTCCTTTACTCAATTTTCCCAAGGTGTATCCCTTGAAGAAGTACAGGGCTCATCCTCAAGCCCAATGTAGTAGTTAGAATCTAGACCTGCTCCAATGGGCAATGGTTACTAGACCCCAGGATGTTAACAGCCCTGTAAGGAGAACCAAGGGCAGGGACTGGAAATAAAAATCATCCTTTAAAAAAAGGGTAGCTGTGAAATTGAAATGGGCACACAGTAAGAGCACTACGAATGTACTTAGTTATGCAGTAATATAGGCTAAAAAATTGTGCCCATTTATAAATCTTGAGCAAAGTGCATATTATTATGGGAAGCACACAAATAGTCACATAGGAACTCAATTCTTAAACAACCTCCATTTATGCACAATTTGCAGTGTGAGCTCAGTGGGCAAAGGGAACTGTGGATTTGTTGCAGGTGGAAAAGGGATACAATTCTGTTTGCAGTACCTTGCACCATAGTGGCAATTCATATGAAAAACTAATACTAGATGCTAGACGTATTATGTTTTAAAGTTTTTTTGCCCCTATCAGTGTAAAGCAAACAAAAAAATATTGAATCATCCTGGAAAATGTACAATTCTTTCAAAACACCTTACACTTCTACTTGTGAAATTCTTATCCTTGGTGATGCGCATGGTATGAGGAAACTGCATTGGTTGAAATAAAACAGATAAACAGAATATCAGTCCCAAGTGTGACCCACTAACCTGATTATCTTTTAAAGGCTTTTAAAAGAGTTTTCCCATTTGCCTGAAAAAAATATGCTCTACTGCAGGGGTCCCCAACCTTTTTTGGGGTGCCAAATATGGGCTGTGGTTGGCTTATTGATAGCCTCTATGTGGGCTTGCTGCCTACAGGAGCCTCTGTTTGGCAAAACAACTGGTTTTTATGCAACTAAAGCTTGCCTTCAAGCCAGGAACTCAAATATAAGAACCTGCTTTAAGGGGGAAAGCAACATCCAAGGGGTTGGAAAGCGACATGTTGCTCACGAGCCACTAGTTAGGGGTCATTGCTCTATTGCATGAAGCAGTATTTTTCTGGAAGGGGGGGGGGATATTTTAATTCACTTATGAAAAAACTATATGGCCTTATATGTTTTTCAGGTATTCATGGGACCTTCCATACACTTATTAGCAAAATGTCCAGTTTTGATTTAAGGCACCAACATCAGTCCATTTCATTAGGGGCAGCACACAGACAGGCACGGAAGCACAAGCAATTGTGTACAATTTGGAAGAGTGTGAGCTCAGTGTGCAAAAGGCAACTGGTGACAAAAGAAGAATTGAAACTAGATGCTAGAGTGGCAATGGGTTTTTTTCTTCCCCTGAGCAATGTAAAATAATCCACCTGGAAAATATGCAGCTCTTCAATAACACCTTATACTTCTATTTTTCAGATACCTGTCATTGTGTGCGTGGCATGAGGAAACGACATTTGCTGAAAACACAAGCAGATAAACGGGAAACCAGTCCTAAATGTCACCCAGTAACCTGATTATCTTTTAAAGGACACTTTAACTTTCCATTGTGACGCACACCCCAGAATATGGATTGCAAGTACATGGGGAGGGTACAGTCTATATTTAAGCAATACATGCAATTAAATGCATGTAAGTGAGGTGTACAGTATACCTTGAGAGTGCTTCTCTCCTTGCAACTTTAGGCCCATAACAAGGCAACATGTCATATATGTAGCACTGGGTTTTCCCTGTGATGTTTTCTACTTTTTTTGGGTATGCTAGAACTCCTTAAGGGGACTAATGTCAATGAATTTAATACACTGGACTTCCAGGAAGGGGGATCTAATTTTTTTTTTTTTTTTTATGATCTTCCCTTCCTTTCACTCTCTAAGGGCATTCCTGGTCCTGCCTATATCACACCAGATTATAACCCCACCAAACCACCTCTTCCCCAAAGCAAAGATGGTCCCAACATGCAATGTTAAATAAAAGCTGCCCAGAGCTCAGGCAGGAGACCAGATCTGCTATGTGGGTCTGGTATAGGGTGTGGGGGGTTAGCAAGAGAAAAAGATTAAGAACACTGTGGTAAGAAAAAAAGAGAATAAAAGTGGATAAAAATAGAGACAGGAGACCATACCAAACTAAGATGGGCAAAGAAATTAAAGATGACCATAAAGTATAAGAAACTGAGTACCCAATGGAATTTATGTCCAGTACCCTGTGAAAACACCATACACATCTTGAGGCCACACATTTGTTGGGTTGTCATTTTACTACATCTTAACTAGGATAGGAATCTTAACCAGCCAATACTTGCAGGGAAAAAGCAAGCTTAATTTACAAATTAATTTGTAGGGGTAATATTGATATTTGACCTTCACTTCCAGGGACTGTAGCTTACATATTGCTTATATTTTGCAACGTTTTACAAATTGCCTGATGTTTCAGGTTTACACCAACTGAAGCCAACAATATGTCAACTCCCACTGTTAAAGGGAATGGAGGCTCTGTGCTTATTATTACCCTTGTTATACTTATTGTGTGCCAGGTATATATCATGTATCGTATATACTCGAGTATAAGTCGAGTTTTTCAGCCCCGAAAATATGCTGAAAAACTCTACCTCGGCTTATACTTGGGTCAATCACAAAAATGGTCGCCGGCGTCTAGGAATAGTCGCCGGCGTCTAAGAATAGTCGCTGGCGTCTAAGAATAGTCGCTGGCGTCTAAGAATAGTCTCCAAGAATATTCGCCGGCGTCCAAGAATGGTCGCCGGCATCCAAAAACGAGACGCCGGCACCTCCAATGGGAGCAGAAACCCTCAATTTTTTGATTGAAACTTACCAGAAGCTGCTGCATTTCTCACCCTCGGCTTATACTCGAGTCAATTAGCCAGCAGTAAAATTAGGTAAAATGGAGGTAAAATTAGGTACCTCGGCTTATACTCGGGACGGCTTATACTTGAGTATATACGGTACATCCCATAAAAACTGTTCACGATGACTCCCATATACTCTATGCAACCTGCAACCGTATATAGTCAACTATCAGAACATCATACTTGGGAGGATCCAAGTACAACAGTGTGAGTTTTAAATTTCACTTTAAAATTAAAATTTAGTCTACAGATGATGACATTCTAGCTGTGCTTTTGAATAAACTTTTTTGTTGTTGCAGTAAACTTCATTGTGAATAAAACTTGATGTTTTGTTCAATGTAGCCATCTGCCCATGTGTAGGTGTTCTAGTAACCCAATTTCCATTCAGTCTCTGCCTAGGATTATAGTCGGAGATGTAGATAAATCCATCCAGAAATTTCTTATATTGGTATGTATTTGCCATCATCCAGTCAAGGTATTTATTGTCAGTGTAGCTAGATTTACTCTCAACAGACCTTCAAATTGAACAGACAGACCTACTAATAGGTTCTCACCTTCAGGGTAGAGACGCATGCTCAAATTCAGGGAGATTAGTAACCCAGTGACAAATCTCCACTTATTCGGAGCAACTGATCTCCCCGAACTGCATCTCGCCGGCTAGAATGTAAATCACAGTCAGGGTGGCAATTTGGTGCGCTTCGTTTTCCGAAGTCGCCCGAAGTTGCCTCACCCGGAAACTTCGGGTGACTTCAGAAAACAAAGTGCTCCGAGTGCCACCCCGCCGGCTACAATCTAAAGTGCCGGCGGGATGGCAATTCGGGGAGATTAGTCGCCCGGAAGAAGAGGCGATTTATCACCGGGCGACTAAATCTCCCCAAATCTTTGCGTGTGTCTCTGCCCTAACACCCACAACGTTTTGTCACTTATCTAAAGGAGAAAAATCGAAAGCTCTGCAAAGATAAACCCCAAATAGAAAATACTAAGCACATTTGGAAAGTTTAGCCAGTGCATTGCTCACCTTCTTCCCCATGTTGAGTAAAAAAATCCGTGGAGGTATTTCTCAGCTTGCCATGATTCCATATTTTGTATAACAATACACAGAATGCATTGCTTTTCTCTTGCTTTTCAGGAGTAGTCAATTCTGTAGTGCTATGATTTTCCTGCAAAAACTTAACTCCATCAGTGAGACTTGTGTTTAAACTGGTGTCTACGGTGGCACCAACTTCTGATGAGTTCTGAGCATCACCAAGGGTGTAGGCTCTAGAAAAATTCAAAGGGCTTTGTGTCGAGTCAAAATCATTGGTTGAGATTGACTTTTTAGATTCGTTTTCTTTCAGGTCAGTGTTGCCTTTAGTGAATTCCACAGGTGGAAAGTTAGTGGCACCTCCATCAATAGTGACATTTGCTTCAGAAGGGGTCAGGGTAACTTCAGCGCCTGTTATCTCCAAACACCAGGCCAACACAGCAGTGAATATTACTGTACATAAACACCTGACCCTCATCTTTCTTCTGTCATCCATCAGCCTGGAGTAAAACAAATCCATTAGTTCTCTGTCATTGAAAAAAAAAGAAATAAAGTTCTGTCCATACAAAGCTATGTTTTCTAAATTACAAACTTACTCATGCAGTTTGATAGATTTGGTGACATGAGACCAAAGGAATATGTTCTATAGATGTATAAGGTATCAAGTATCACGGGCTTCCTTTTAATTCTGGCAAGAACCGTAAGTGTGGAAGGAGCAGCTGTTTTGTGTCCCCTGGTAACTTATTTATTGCCATTGTTTATCACTCGCTCTCTACTGTGTTTCTCTGTATCGCCATCTCTGATTTTTTTTTAGGCATTTACCAAGTCAAAGTTTTATTTTTATTATTCTTACATATATCAAAAATGCCCCCCCCCCGGCATGAAGCTTTCACACTTGCAGACTTTTCAACTTGAATTTCACCAGTTTGAATTGTCTAATCAACCTCTCTTGCACTTTGGTGCATAAACACCAAAACAGAAAAACGTCATCTACTAACTGGTGCCTATAGTAACAGTGGGATAATAGTCTCTGGGAAGGGAGTGTGACTGTGGGATAGCAGGTATAGTAGGGAGAGATGGTGCCTATAGTAACAGTGGATAATAGTCTCTGGGAAGGGAGTGTGACTGTGGGATAGCAGATATAGTAGGGAGAGATGGTGTCTATAGTAACAGTGGGATAATAGTCTCTCGGAAGGGATTGTGGCTGTGGGATAGCACGTATAGTAGGGAGAGATGGTGCCTATAGTAACAGTGGGATAATAGTCTCTCGGAAGGGACTGTGGCTGTGGGATAGCAGGTATAGTAGGGAGAGATGGTGCCTATAGTAACAATGGGATAATAGTCTCTGGGAAGGGAGTGTGACTGTGGGATAGCAGGTATAGTAGGGAGATATGGTGTCTATAGTAACTGTGGGATAATAGTCTCTGGGAAGGGAGTGTGACTGTGGGATAGCAGCAGGTATAGTAGGGAGAGATGGTGCCTATAGTAACAGTGGGATAATAGTCTCTGGGAAGGGAGTGTGACTGTGGGATAGCAGGTATAGTAGGGAGAGATGGTGCCTATAGTAACAGTGGATAATAGTCTCTGGGAAGGGAGTGTGACTGTGGGATAGCAGGTATAGTAGGGAGAGATGGTGCCTATAGTAACTGTGGGATAATAGTCTCTGGGAAGGGAGTGTGGATGTGGGATAGCAGGTATAGTAGGGAGAGATGGTGTCTATAGTAACAATAAGGATAACAGTCTCAAAGTATGGATTGTGGCTGTGAGTACATGTACAGAAGGAAAATTAAAAGTAATATGAGAATACTATATATCAGCATTTCCCACCCTGCTGCTCTACGTTTCTAAGAACTGAAACACAGGTTACCCTGCTTTGTGTTGATAAAGAAGCCCTTCAAACTCTGTTTTGACTTCCATTATTAAATATGATTCTGTGCAACCTATCGAATATTAACATTCCGATTTACATTTGCTTATAAGAAGTTCATTTGATTTTGCACCTTTGTCGACAGGTCTGCTTATAGAAAGTGGCACATACATACTGTATATCAGCATACTGTACATTAAATGTTTTTTCCCGACTTTCCACACAAGTGTTAAATTGGAGCCCCTGTCTGGATTGACCTGGGTCTTGTCTTTCAAATCATAGTTACAAGATACATGAAAGTCAGATCACTGTTAGCAGTTGGCAGTACAGAGACTCCAGAGAGCTGCACATATAACATCACACGCTCTTAGCAACAGCATCAACATAGAGCAGACAGGTAGGAAAGAAGCTGCCAGAACACTCACCTGTTCTTTGCTCGGCTACTGGCAACCTGTCCTGTGTGGCTGGGGCAGCTGAGTGACTGTTGTGAAAGACAAGTGGTGTATAAGTAACCTGGAACTCGGCTCACCTGTCCTCCGAATGAGAAGAATGTGACTCGGTCACACCCAGTCCCCAGACACAGGCACTGCATAGATCATAGGAGACGTCCCCAGAGGGTTTTTTTTACCCTTCAGAAAAGCAGGTGCACTAAGAAGTAAAAATAGCCCACATAGAATACCTGCCCTATAATTCCAGTCTCCTTATGAAGAAGAGAAAATGTTATACAGAAGGGAAATATTATATATATAGCAATGTCATTGCTATAGATCCACACAAATCAAGGAAGCCATCATAGATGCACACTGGGAGATAACAAGCCGGGAGATTACAATTGAATACTAGGGAGGAACTGAATCCAGGATTCGGTTTGGGATTCTGCCAGGATTCGCTTTTTTCAGCAGGATTCGGCTGAACCAAATCTGAATTTGCATATGCAAATTAGGGGCAGGGAGGGAAATTGCATAACTTTTTGTCAGAAAACAAGGAAGTAAAAAATGTTTTCCCACCCTTCATTTGCATATGCAAATCTTTCCTGAAGGATTCAGGGTTCCGCCTAATCCAAAATAGTGGATTTGGTGCATCCCTACCGAATACATTTAGCGTCTAGTGATGGGTGAATTTGTCCCGTATCGCTTCGCCGCTATTTTTGCGAATTTCTAGCGAAATTCGCAAAACTGGTGAGAAACTCACAAAGTAACGATTTTGACACCAGCGACGATACGCTGGCGTCAAAATGGGCACCAGCATCAAAGTTGCCGACATAGAAAAAATGTAGAAAGCAAAAGTTCACCAGTGAAATTTCCTGGCAAATTTGTAAATGTATTCGTGAAACACGCAAATTCGCCGCAGATTTGCGCCTGTCGAATAAATTTACCCATCACTATATAGCGCCTAATGGTAAAATAAAATGGGTTTATATTGGAGTTGCTTCTGCAAACTGTTCTTACGGACAAGGTCAGACCCACTACCCTGATCGGCCTCCCCCCAAAAGAAAACGAACTTCGGCACAATGGAGTTCGCTCATGTGTGCGGGGGGGAACCGAATGTTCGAAACCTGGGTAGGCCCCCAATGCTTCAGTCCGACCCTGCTTATGGAAAACCTGTTGATTTTTTTCTGACCATTATCCCAGTTACAGGTATAGAATCCGTTATCTGAAAACCCATTACCCAGAAGAAGGCCATCTCCCATAGACTCCATTATCATCAAATCATTAAAAAACAAATTAAAAC
The DNA here is from genome assembly GCA_038501925.1 of Xenopus petersii. Taxonomy (NCBI): domain Eukaryota; kingdom Metazoa; phylum Chordata; class Amphibia; order Anura; family Pipidae; genus Xenopus; species Xenopus petersii. The sequence continues at coordinate 101,394,315 of CM076685.1, read as the reverse complement.
TGATTTCCTTTTATCTGTAATAACAAAACAGCACCTTGCACTTCATCCCAAATAATATATAATTGATCCTTATTAGAGGCAAAAGCAATCCTATTGGGTTTAATTAATATTTAAATAATTTTTTAGAAGTCTTATAAAGTATGATGATCCAAATTATATAAAGATCCCTTATCTGCAGGGTCGGACTGGGGGGCCCTGTCGCAGGGCCCCCCTCCAGGTGCCCTGTCGGGTGCCCCGCCGAGCCGGCCCAACACCCTACCCCCCCGCGGGCCGCGGCCACATTGCACATTTGCATATGCACGCACTTTGTATTTGCCGCAACCTACCCAATACAGAGGTCGCAGCAGGAACATTCAGCAGGGAGTGGAAGATTCGAGTGGTTCTGGGCTAGTGGGGCCCACAAGAGCCAGGGGCCCATCGCACTTTTTCCCTGTGCCCCGCTGGCCCAGTTCGACCCTGCTTATCTGGAAACCCCCAGGCCCCCGATAACAGGTTCCATAACTCTAGACACACCTTGGGCTTCAGGACAGGCAAGATTCCCTGGTGTTGTATTAAAGGGATTATTACATACTATAGGACAACACAGGGGTGATAGATGGGGTTGAGACCAATCCAAACAAAAAATGAAGCAATATCTCTTTATTTCCAGAAGGACTGGAAGACTGCATTGAAGAGACAAAAAGCTGTAGTCCTGTTTAGGGCAGGCACAAAAATTAAAATAAAGGATTGCACACTCAATCTCTTAACCTAATACCTGCATTGTTATTTCCTGTTCACGGCAGGAACAGCAACCACACCGAGGGGCATGTTTACTAACATTGGAGATAAATATCTGGAGAGATTTCTGGAGATGTTGCCCATAGCAACCAATCAGATCTTTGCTTTTGTTTTCTAACTTGGCTGTGGCTGTTTAAATCTAATTGCTGATTGGTTGCCATGGGCAACATCTCCAGAAATCTCTCCAGATATTTATCTCCAATGTTAGTAAACATGCCCCCAAGGCTCCAGGACCTAAAGTGGCAGCATGAAAGGAGTGCAGTTTTAGGGCCCCCTCCATACCTCCCCCTGCCAATGCGCCGCACATGTGCACAATGTGGTTTTGTGGCGACTGGCCTGGATAAGGAGGTTGCGGCAGGAGGAAGAGAAGCAGTGCAGGGTGCGGACCCTGAAGCGAGGGGGTCAAGGCAAAAAGCCCAGTGTAAAGAAACTTTTAAGAAACTGTTTAAAATGTTATCAAGGGGCAGAGAGGGTGTACTTTGTACTTTTGTAACTCTGGTTTCATTTCTTGTGAAATAATGCTGCACATGCCGGTTTCATTTCTCTTAAAAAGGATCACCATCACCAGCATCCTTGCATAATTTTTATGATAATGGGGAAAGCAGAGTGCTGTAGCACATTTATGCCCACAACGTGCCTGGAAGACTGGAAATCAGAACATTACTTAGGGATTCTTTCATTGGGGTCAGTGTCTGCCTCTCAAAATTGTAATGAGCCCTGAGTTATAGGAATTAGAACAGGGGACCCAGATTATTTAAATCTGAGATTAGTTTCCGAGTACTTTTCTGGGGATTCCTCTCTCAATATGTGCTGCGAGCCTGATTGAACCAAGATTAGTAAGGTCCGCAGGGTGGTTGTTGCGATTGGGGCAAAGGGCCTGAGAGGTTTGAAGGTGGGGCATTGTGGGCCCAATTGTGTTTGTAACATTAGGAGGGTAAGCTCCGGGGGCCGGTAGAGAGTGTTGTAGGCTCCTCAAGTATTGGCCCCGGTGGTTCCCAGTCCGACAATGAGCACTTAACTATTACTATTTCAGGAAAATGTTTTTAATGTATTAAATGGAAAACCACCCAAAATATTATGTAGGGACCCATAGGGTTAATGTGCCCCTATGGCTTTAAATCCCTACATTTCCTGATCTCCCTAGTTGCCTGGCAGATGCCCATGAAGCTAGTTGTAATTTACATATCCCAGTTATTGGCCAGGTAGCGCTGTGACCACTTCTTGTCACACTTTGGTATAGTAAGTGAGAAGGAGTGGATCTTCCTCTTTGGCTTCTGGTGTCTGACCCAGCTGGATGTTTCCAGAGAGCCTGGGTGCAGTAAAGTAAAGCTAGTTTGCCCTAGAGGGGCTCGTGGGGGGCTGCTTGGGCATCTTTGTACTTGGAATGCCAGGGCCTATTGTGAATCACAGTCCGGACCTGCCTGAACCTCTAGTGTGGAAGTCGGGGAGCAGGGACCCTGTGAATAAGGCTAGTGAGTGGCAGGAATATAATTTTGTACTCCTACTCTCCATGTAAAAATAATTTTTGATGTTGAAATCTCCTCTTTACAACAGCAAAAAGCTAGAAGATAAGTTAAAAACTGAGTGCACTCAGACTAGTGGCCCCATAAAAAAATGCAGAAAATATACCCAGAAATATAGAAGTGGGTGTGCTGAACCAGACCTATACAACAGAGGATTCTCAGCACCCTTGACAGCCTTAACCTATTAGCATGTAATAAACAGGCCAAACCCTAAAACTGAAGGGCATATGAAGTGTTACTTTCCCCAACTTGTATGTAACCTGCAATACCACATTCCAGAAAACCCCAGGTCCCAATCATTCCAAACAGATCCCATACCTGCTATCCCACAGCCACAGTTCCTTCATGGAGTCTATTATCCCACTGCTACTATAGGTATCATCTCTCCCTACTATACCTGCTATCCCACAGCCACACTCCTTTCCCAGAGACTATTATCCACTGTTACTATAGGCACCATCTCTCCCTACTATACCTGCTATCCCACAGTCACACTCCCTTCCCAGAGACTATTATCTCACTGCTACTATACGTACCATCTCTCCATACTATACCTGCTATCCCACAGCCACAGTCACTTCCCAGAGATTATTATCCACTGTTACTATAGGCACCATCTCTCCCTATTATACCTGCTATCCCACAGTGACACTCCCTTCCCAGAGACTATTATCCCACTGTTACTATAGACACCATCTCTCCCTACTATACCTGCTATCCCACAGTCACACTCCCTTCCCAGAGACTATTATCCACTGTTACTATAGGCACCATCTCTCCCTACTATACCTGCTATCCCACAGTCACACTCCCTTCCCAGAGACTACTATTGCATTACAGATACAAGAAGCTGCTGGAGCCTCCTATACAGAGGGCTGCTTATCTTGAGTTTGAAAAGGTTGAGACCAGTTGGTAATCACAATCTGTGTGTTTACAGCACATATCGGACCCTAAATGATAATTTAGAATCTTTTTTTTGGACTTAGCCTCTACATTAAAGTACTGTGTTTTGAGACAGGCAAAATTATAGAAAGAATTTCAAGAAAGTTAAGATAGTAGAGTTGGTGCACAATTAAAGGCTGGATCTATAAATGCCGGAACTAGTGGTTAAAGATCAACATAAAACAAATAAAATCAATGGAGTATGTGGGTAATCATCAGTTCAATTCCTTTATTTAGCCAGGCCAATTAGGTTCCTTTCTGGATATATTGAGTTCTGAGATCTGTGACAAGGGGAAAAGGTTGACAACACAAATACGAGCAGTGCAAATTCTAAACAGAGAATGGCAAAATAACGTGCAAACAAATTATCTTATAAACAGGTTAAAGGATATGACTGACGCTTTTGTATCGCTATTTCTAGATTTACATGCGCTTTGAACATAAAAGTGGAGGGGGGATAAGTTAACCCATTAGATACTTGGAAGGACAAGACAGTGTAGCCACATAGGTGCCTAACACAGAACCCTAGCCCTCACTTATACTGGATTACTTATCCCGTTAGTGATAGAAGTTTAAAGGGGATGCAAAAGCCAGAAAGAAAACAGTGCCTAATGGCAGACAATGGAATTGTAAGCAACGTCCCTATATGCATTCATTAGAAAATGCTGGTGGATACAATTAAAAGCAGTCCCCTTCTGCACTGCTGGTTCTGCTTCTTGAAACTATGTAGCAGACATCAGCTCTGCATGCTTCTTTACATTTATGTTAATCAGCTCGTTCTTGCTAGATTGTTTCAAAATTCAGAACTGCCAAGGAAGAGAAGGGACAGAAATTCAGATTTTTATATTAGTTAAAATAATAATTAATAATAATCATCATAATAACAATAGTAAAAATACATCATAAAATAACTTTAAACCATTGGCAGAGTCAGCTGTAATGCTCTTAATGAAGAGAAAGAATCCGTTATCCATCCATTATCATAAGCACACTGTGTTCTGTATGTACATTTAATATTTTAACAAGGAAAATAATCTCTGTGCAGAGCGGCATTATGTGATTTTATGTAAGGGAATGATTAACTGGGTGACGGACAGCAACTGCTTCAACTAGAATGTGCTTGAGAAAAACTGAATGCAAGAAAAGGAAAGAAACGCAACAGAAACAATTATTTTTTGGCCAAGATTTTACTCTTCTCGCACACCGTGTAGCTGGTTACATTGGGCGGCAGACATTCAGATGTTCTCTGAAGTATTAAAGTGCCAGAGAGGCTGACCATATACTGAATGGAGGAGAGTCAAGCAATCTTGAACAACGGGGTGCTTTATTTAGCAAACAGCTTATAAGTAACTTGCTCTGTAGGGAAAGTAGAAAATGTCTCCTGGCCCATTAATGATCATACTCAGTCAACACCTTTACTAAATTGCTTCTGCATCATCACTAACCTGGGAGCAAGCTCAATGCTTGGGCCAAACTAATAAACAATGGTTCCGTTGCTTGAAGCTCATTAAAAATTGGCCTGTACTGTGGTATCTTATATCCCCCAAGAACAATGTATGTACTATTGTTACCTTAAAGGAGAAGGAAACCCCCTGGTTGCAAAAGCCCTCCCCCCTCCCCTGTGTTGCCCCCCCTCCCTCCTCCACCCTGGCCTACCTGTCCCCCTGGGCAAATGCCCCTAACTTGTTACTCACCCCTCTGCGCGGGTCCAGTCCACGGAGTTCACAGTCGCCATCTTCTTCCACGCGCGTCTTCTTCCTGCTCTGACCGGCGTCTTCTGGCGCATGCGCAGTAGGAACAGTTACCGGTAGGGATCTACTGCGCATGCGCCGAATGTCACGAAGTTTACCGACTTCACATTCGGCACATGCGCAGTAGATCCGTACCGGTAACTGTACGGGGGCAACACAGGGGAGGGGGGGAGGGTTTTGTGCCCAGGGGGTTTCCTTCTCCTTTAAGAGCAGAGACACACGTTCAGATTCGGGGAGATTAGTTGCAAAGTGACAAATCTCCTCTTCTTCGGGGCGACTAATCTCCCCTTACTGCCTCCTTCAGGATAGAATGTAAATCACCGACGGGATGGCAATATGAGTGCCTCGCTTTACAAAGTCGACCGAAGTTGCCTCATGAGGAAACTTCAGGCGACTTTGGAAAGCAAGGCACTCCTAATGCCATCCTTTAGGCGATTTAGATTCTAGCCGTCGGGAGGCAGTTCGGGGAGATTAGTCACCCCGAAGAAGAGGCAATTTATCGCCAGGCAACTAAATCTCCCTGAATCTCCTCTGAACGTGAATCTGAGAAAGGTAAATAAGTTAATAAATAGTACAGCCAGGATAATTAATGGGAACAAGTTTATAAACTTATTGCATTACAATTTTATGTCACAGGTTAAGCAAATCATTCTAGACTAGAGCTAGTCATCTCCAATGACCCAGAATGTTCCTTTCTTCAGTGTATACAACTGAGGCGTCAGAGTTTCAAGTCCTACCCAACAGGGTCACTGATGGCTCAGGTCAATCTAGTCCGTTTTTAACCACAATTTCTTGAGCTAAACAGGGAAATTGGTCTTTACAAGGTTTATAATTACAGAGCACAGATAATCCCCTTGCATAATGGACTCCAGAAACAAAACAGTGACAACAAAGGGGAAAGGAAGGGGGTTGTAGACATTATCTACTGCAAAGACCAAAACATGGAGTAACAGACTGGGGGTCCGGGGCCCAATGGAGCTGCCAACTGCCGAGACAGCAATTGTGAGGTCCTCCACTGGCACCACAATACCTATTCCCTCCCTTGTGCATACCTTTTTTTCCAGGAGAGGAGGTCAGGAGTAAAGTGCCCTCGGTTTTAGGCAGGTCTGAGTCGACAAGGGCTGGGCCCACCAGTGTTTTCCCAGTGTCCCTCTGGCCCAGTCCAACCCTGGTAGCTTCAATTTCCCTTTTTGTCCTGTTTAGCCAAAGAAAGAACAAGAACCACGGATCTTTCATGATTAAAACCAGAAGTAAAAAGTATGTTTAGCACAAGCCCTATTTATTGCACCCATGTTGAATAAAGGCTAAACTACCCCGTTTTCCTTATATCTAAGACCTTCTATGCCATTTTCCTTATATCTAAGACCTTCTATGCCAGTTACCAACTTAGCTGCCCTTATTTGAATTTTCCCTGGGTTATTAATATCCTTTTTACACAATGGGGACTAAACTGCTATGAATATTCTAGATGGGGTCTTACCATTACTTTGTAAAGATGAAGAACAGCCCTCTCCTCCAACAAACCTATACCCCTTTTAATAAAGGACAGTATTGCTGCTAACTGGCATTGCTGCTACAGCTAAATCTATTATCCTGAAGTACCTCCAGGTCCTACTCCATAGAGTATTTGATAGTGAGTTATTACCAGTATATCCAGATCTTCCTGTAAGGATGACACATCCTGGATGCACTTAATTGGGCTGCATAGTTTTGTGTCATCTGCAAACACAGATCCATTGCTTACAATGCCCTTCCCCAAGTCACTGAATAAAAAATTCAAGTGAAAAAAAATTCCAAAGGATGTTACCAATCGTACCTCAAAAGAAAAAATGTATAGTGTAGCGTTCTTTTCAAAAAGATTCACACTTCAATGCAAATACATACACACATTATCAGTGCCGTATTTATCCACCCAAATCTAGTGTGCAAGTGAATAAAATGCAAACATACTCATACACCGTCATGTAAGCGCACTGTGTTTCTAAAAAGGGAAGGGAAGGTGGTTGAATATACTCACAAACGTTTACACTTCATCTCACTTACAGTAAAACTTATTGTTGCTCCTGAGATTCCTCCTTTGGACAATAAAGAATAGCATGCGCGGAAACGTTTTATGGTTCTTTAATAGTAAAACATATTACACTCACAATGTTCCACTTTTTTTTTTTTAAAATTTTTATTTTTATTTCCTCCGGGAGTCAGCAATATCACATATCAAAAAGTATCCACCAAGAAGGTCACACATAGTGGCGGTAAGTACATAAGTGATATAACAGTTTTGAACATTAAGCATGTTCCCTTTAGAGAGAACGAGTGTCCCATAGGGCACCGAGGTAAAGAAAAAAGATGTTCAACATTTCTAAACAAACACCGTGCGCTGTCATAGTCCGAATTAGGTCGAGGTGGGGGTTAGTACTGGAGATGGAGGACGTGGAATATGGGGTAAAGAAAAGAACAAAATCCCAGATAAAAGGAAAGAAAAAGGAGAGGAGGGAAGGAGGGGGGGGAGGTAGACAGGAACTATACCCAGTGTTATAGTCCGCTCCGTAGAGACGATATAGTAAGGAGACAAGAAAAGAAAAAGGAAACACATGGCATAGATAAATATCTAACCCTTAATGACACAGCCCAGTAACTTGAGATTGCAAGCGTTTTCACAGAATGTCTCAGATTGCACAATCGTGGTCTACGATGAGTATGATGGTTAGCCCATTTATAATCCCATGCTCTCCCTTTATCCTACTGCTTTTTACCTTTACACTTGGCAGATACCGGTTAGTCGTGTCTCATGTAGTGAGATCAAGGTATTGTAACCAGGGGCGCCAGGTTGCCCAATGGTTTAACATTGACTTATGGGAGTCGGAATGGGTTTCCTCAAATTTGCGAATCTCCTCCATTTCTGTTATCCACTCGGACACTGTGGGTGGGATGTTGCTTTTCCATTTGCGAGGGATCAGGATTTTTGCAGCATTAAGAGCAGTTTGTGTCAGGGATTTTTTGTATGAGGAGGCAGAATCTAGAGTATGGTGTAAAAGAGTAGCAGACGGCTCGGCGGGGATATCCAAATGCAGTTCGTTCTTACACAGGTCTAGTATCTGAGTCCAGAATGTCTGAATGATTGGGCATTCCCAGAATATATGGAGCATTGTGCCTGTTTGACCTTTGCATCTCCAGCATTTGTCTGAGGTTCCAGGGAACATAGCATGTAGTTTCGAGGGAGTGTTGTACCAGAGAGAAAGTATTTTGTAGTTATTCTCCAAAATTCTGCAACTTCTAGGACCTTTAAGCGAGTTTTCCAGAATATTTTCCCAGTCTTGTTCGGTTAAAGCAACATTCAGCATGCTCTCCCATTTCTTAAATCTTAACAGGGGGGAGTATTTGACATTGGTTGGGCGTTGAAGTATTTGATAGATAGCGGAGATGCTCCTGAGACAATGTTCCACTTTTAAATGAATTTTAAAACCAAAATCCGCTCTTCCGCAGTGTGGCTGAGATATCTGCGGTGTTCCTCAGTCTTCACTGCGCATGTTCGTATTGCTTGCGCTTACGTCAAGGAAGAAGCCTATTCAAGGAAGAAGCATATTCGGTGAAACAACCTTCTCTACACTATACTTCGGTACAAACAGTACATGGAGCACTATATCATGAAAGGGATGATCCAGTAATCTTAAGGTGGCCATACATTGATAGATCCGCTCGTTTGGCGATGTCGCCAAACGAGCGGATCTCCCTCCGATATGCCCACCTTGAGGTGGGCAATATCGGGCAGATCCGATCGTGGGCCCTAGGGCCCCACGATCGGATCCTAGCATTCGCAAATGGGCAGTCGGATCGCGGGACCGCATCAACGAACAGATGCGGCCGCGATCCGACGGGGTTTTTAAACCCATCCAATCGAGATCTGGCCGACTTTCGGCCAGATCTCGATCGGGGAAGCCCGTCGGGGGCCCCCATACACGGGCCAATAAGCTGCCGACACAGTCTGTCGGCAGCTTTTATCGGCCCGTGTATGGCCACCTTTAGAGTATTAGGATTTTTAATGCATGGTAACGTTATCATTAATTACAGTTAAATGAAGATGCACGTTCTATGAGAGCTCAGAAGGAGTTGTCTGCGTACCTGGGATCTGTACTTGCACTATGATGCTTGAAGTCTTCCTGGCAGCCACAGACGGATCTATTGCATCACATTCTCGTATAAACAATAAGCAGGGTGAAGCCACAGCACCGTTGAGAGCCTTAGGGAGTCAGAATACAGAGGAATTTAATAGTCTAAGGAGACAAAAGTAAAACGTGATGACATTTACAATTTAAACATTTACACAGCTTTGCAAGTCAAACAGCAGGACATAACAAACAGTTGCTATAATAGTGGTGCCTTTCTCCTGTTTCTCCTTTGAATAGGTTCAGTAATTAAACATCATATGACTGAACATGAGACTTGCTTTGGCCTGTTCCTTCCCTGAGTTGGCTGCTGGACCAGGGCCATCAGATTAGAGCAGGGGGGTCCAAAAGGTAGATTGGGATCTACCAGTAGACCTTTAGCTGGTGAACAGTAGATCTCAAGACACTGTCAACAAACAGCTTGTCTGAATTACCCTCCTGTTTCATGCTTTTCGTTCAGATATTTATTATGTTAAGGTTACAAAAGAAATAGTTGTTTATTAAATATAGCAATATAAATTCTCTTATAAATCAATATAATATTTAAGTAATATTTTCCATGGAACAGAATGCTAACAATGCTTTTACGGATGTAGATAATGGGACAACATCACTAAAAGTATACTTTAGGGGGCAGATTTACTAAGGGTCGAATTTCGAAGTTAAAAAAACTTCGAAATTCGACCCTCGAATTGAAATCCTTTGACTTCAAATATCGAAGTCAAAAGATTTTTCACCGAATTTAGCGTTCGAACGATCGAATAGAAATCTTTCTTATTGATCGATCTAAGGATTTTTATTCAACCAAAAAAAACTTTGCTCTGGAAGGTCCCCATAGGCTATCATTGCTCTTCGGTAGCTTTAATTTGGCGAAGTTTGAAGTTGAAGTTTTTTTAAAAGAGACAGTACTTCAATTATCGAATGGTCGAATAGGCTAACGATTTTTACTTCGAATCGAAGTCGAATGGTCGAATATAGCCTATTTGATGGTCGAAGTACCCAAAAATTTACTTCGAAATTCGAACTTTCACTCGAGCGTAGTAAATCTGCCCCTATTAGTAGACACATTAGTAAAGTATGGCCAATCCTGGATTAGAGGATCTGTTAGGTCCCAGAAACATTTTTTTATAAATAATGCCATTCTAACCAATGCTCAGTAATAATTGTTTAAAATGGGTGGTTCATATTTACGTAAATTTTTTTTGTTATTGTTATTGTTGCTTTTAATCTTCATCTTCATCTTCAGCTCCTCATCTATTTATTTTTTAGTCTCTCATTCAAACCGCTGCCCAGCTGCTAAAGTAAATGAGACCCTAGCAAACAGATAGCTGATGAAATACCACACTGCAAAGCCACTGAACAGAAAGTTAAAATAACTGAAAAACCAAAAATAGTAAAAAAAAATAAAAATGAAGACTAATTGCAAATTGTATCAGAATACATAAAAGGAAAAATACACTTATCTTGCCATCAACCCTATGGACATACAGGTTTATATTCTAACCTTGTATAACCTTAAATAAAAAAAAAATAAACCATATGCTGCTGGGCAGTTATAAAATATGACCGAATTAGAACTCTGACGCAGCCTAATGAGTCAGGCCACAATGAACATGACAAAATCAATGTAGAGGAACGGAGCACCGTAGAGCCAGAATAATATGTTAAAAAAGTCAAAATTTATTATAAGTCCATTAAAAATTACAGCAGCATCTCTCCTGTGGGGCTGCCGGCTTAAGTGACTCACTGCCACTTCATCAGAAGCTCAGAAGTGGCATTGAGTCACGAAACGCGTTAAGCGGGCAGCCCCACAGGAGAGATGCTGCTGTAATTTTTAATGGATTTTTAATAAATTTTGACTTTTTTAACATATTATTCTGGCTCTGCGGTGCTCCGTTCCTCTACACTGATTTTGCCCTAGATTGCCATTTGGGATAGCGGTCTGGACGTAGACTGCTTGGCTATGTACCGGTAAGTGCTCCCACTATCACTTTGTTGCTGGACTGCACAATAAACATGACATTTTCAATATGCATTCAGTTGGTTTGCCTCCTTACCAGACACATTTAATCCCCATCCTACATTAATAATAAAGCTAATAATTTAGATGCCTACTAGACTGCACTACTTTTGGGGAAACCATACAGCCCACATCCATGCCGCAGTCTCTAATATTTATACGTAGCTCTGTACCACAATGATTTCATTTTAAAGAATATTTATAATAAGCACAGATATTTTAACATGAATGCCCTAACAGCACAGGTTTAACCAGATTCACTTACTTGGCAGAAGTACAGGTTGGCCATTAAAAGGGTTCTCCATAGTTCATAACAAGGTTACATATAAATGAAACATTTTGGTTTACCAGTCATAGTTCCATCTAGGACACCAAAAACATTTTCTAAGCTGGGCTTTTAACAGGACCTAGGTACCTGGGAGAGCAGGAAGGCATTTTCAAAATCTTACCTTAACTCATACCTACCAACATTTGGAAAATAGAAAGAGGGATAAAAACATTTGGCCCTATTAGGGACCACGCACATTTTATGGCCACACCCTCTAAATACCACATCATTTTTACAAAATTTGGCAGGTTATGGAAAAACACATTTCTGAGGGTTTTAGGGTTCCAGTCTTATGTGTCATTACAGTTTTACTACTGAAGGTGAATTGCCCTTAGTCAGAAATGGCCCTGACTGTACGATGCCATAGAGCAATGACCCCCAACCAGTAGCTCATGAGCAACATGTTGCTCCAGCCCCTCCATTGTTGCTCCCGGTGGCCTCAAAGCAAGAGCTTATTTTTGAATTCCAGGCTTGAAGGCAAGTTTTGGTTGTATTAAAACCAGGTGTACTGCCAAACAGAGCCTCAATGTAGGTTGACAATCCACATAGGGGTTACCAAAGGCTAATCACAGCCCTTATTTGGCACCCCAAGAACATTTTTCATGCATTGCTCCCCAACTCCTTTTACTTCTGAATGTTGCCCCCCTACTACTGCTCCAAACCCCTCATTAGGACCAACTAATCAGTATGGGAAGAACTGAAGTATATCAAGAAAGCAAGAAAAATTTATTTCTCTGTGGCTGAATAGTTTTATATATATATATATATATATATATATATATATATATATATATATATATATCAGTACATATACTTAGTGGTGTCCTTTCTATATTGGGATTCAAAACTCATTTTAATTACTGAATTATGAGTAACAACAATTAGGCAAACATCAGCGATATCTCGAAGTTTATGAACGAACCATTTAGAGTGCACAGTGGCTGAGCTGAAGGCGAGTCCTCGTCTGGGACAATTAGGTAGAAGGTACAACTTGGTCCATTCTAAACAAAACCTTATTATCTGCAAACTTTAATGCTCTAATGACAGAAAACCTAAGAAATAGGACTGCTTGTTTTACCATCTTTATCTCATGATGCAAGCAAGGCCAGTGACTCACTCCCAGTCTCCGATGGCAAATCCTTAACAAGCAATCGACAGCTCTTTCTGTAAACAATTAGCCCGTCACTGCTGCGTTTTTAACAAGGTCACCCTTAACCTCCTTTGCGGGAGGTCATAGGGCTTCCTGGACATTTTGAGTTTGATATTAGAAATTAAATGCAAAACAGGAAGAGGGGGAAAAAGGAGAAAGACAGAGAGAAAGGACTTTTTTTTTCTGCGGACTTTGAATTAAACTAACAATATTGTCCTGGCACCAATCGTCTCTCTTTAGCACTTGATTTTTGTGTTTCATTATTCAGTTCATTATAGTGTTTGCTTTACCCTATCTGGGGGCATATGAGTCTCTTGAGAAGCAAGTGTTAATAGCAAAGCTGAGGATCTTGCTGTCCTTTCTCCTCCCCGTGTCTCGACACTAGAGCTCAACTTTATAGATGTAACGGGCCACTGAGAGGACCCTGGGATCTGAAGAGCAAAAGGTGACACAGTCAATTTGTAGTCATAAATATAAAGTACGGCTACGTCACCTGGTAGATATAAATGGTATGTATAAATAGGAGACATGGCACGCGTTGGGAGAGGGAACAAAAGTTTGTCGTATTCCTGTGCGGCTTAAGAAGGAAGAAGTGCAGAAGAGCAGGAAAAAGATATTTTCAGGTATTTGGGAGAAACCTTCACATTTTTAAGGAACATTCCTGTGTTGGTATATTCCATAGTGATCAGATCAGAGCCTGCTGATACATCCCTTATACTGAATATTTTAATACTGATCACAGTCTACATTGTTTAGCATTAATTCATTCAAATGTAACAAAATCTCATAGAGAAAATAATATATGGGATCTCTTATTCAGATACCCATTATCCAGAATTATAGGAAGGCCATCTTCCACCGAGTCCATTTAAAGCTCATCATTTTTAAAAATTATTTCCTATTAAAAATTAATTTCCTATTTTCTCTGTAATTATAAAACAGTAGCTTGTACTTAATGGCAACTAAGCTTCACAAATTCAAATTGGTGGAAAAATTGCCCTATTGCCTTTCATTCTTGTTTAAATGTTGTTTAATATACCTAATACTGTGAGTTTGTGCCTGCATGGTTTTATGCGTAACAGATCTTGCCAGACTTTATTTAATTTAATTTCCTTTAATGAGATGAGCAGGAACCTTGACTTTAGTATTGCTGTGGATGTGATCTGCTTGGACTTTGCTGAAGTATTTGATTCAGTGCCACACAGAAGATTACTGGTTAAATTAAGGAATGTTCGCCTGGAACATAGTATTTGTATCTGGATAGAGAACTGGCTAAAAGTTATATTACAAGAGTGGTGGTAAATGGGACATTTTCTAATTGGACCAGTGTTGTTTGTGGGGTACCGCAGGGCTCTGTACTTGGTCATTTGCTTTTTAACTTGTTTATTAATAATCTGGAAGTGGGAATTGAAAGTACTGTTTCTATTTTTGTAGATTATACTAAATTGTGCAGAACTATAGGTTCCATGCAGGATGCTGCCACTTTGCAGAGTGATTTGACTAAATTGGAAAACTGGGCAGCAAACTGGAAATGAGATTAAATTATCAAGAAATAATATAAATGCAAGTTCTACGCTAAATTGCAGTGTGTTGGGAGGTTCTTTACTTGAAAAGGATCTGGGTATTTTTATAGATAAAAAGTTGTTTAACTCCAGGCAGTGCCAGTTTGTGGCCACTATTGCAAATAAAGTACCGTCATGCATAAAAAAGGACATTAACTCAAGGGATGAAAACATAATTATGTCTCTTTATAGGTCCCTGGTGAGGCCTCATCTGGAGTATGGGGGCAGTTTTGGACTCCAGTCCTTAAGAGGGATATAAATGAGCTGGAGAGAGTGCAGAGACTAAGTGCAACTAAACTGGTTAGAGGGAGGGAAGACTTAAATTATGAGGGGAGACTGTCAAGGTTGGGGTTGTTTTCTCTGGAAAAAAGGCGCTTGCGAGGGGACATGATTACACTTTACAAGTACATTAGAGGACATTATAGACAAATAGCAGGGGACCTTTTTACCCATAAAGTGGATCACCGTACCAGAGGCCACCCCTTTAGACTAGAAGAAAAGAACTTTCATTTGAAGCAACGTAGGGGGTTCTTCACAGTCAGGACAGTGAGGTTGTGGAATGCACTGCCGGGTGATGTTGTGATGCTGATTCAGTTAATGCCTTTAAGAATGGCTTGGATGATTTATTGGACAGGCATAATATCCAAAGCTATTTTGATACTACAATTAGTATAGATAATAGTATATATAGTTTGTGAGTGTATGGAGGCTGGGCTTCATTTGGAAGGGTTGAACTTGATGGACTTTAATTTATTTATTTCAAACTTTTGGATTTTTTGGCTGATATTAATGAGTAAAAGCCAGGATGCTGTATGAACAGGAGCAGTTTAATATATGATCCCTGACATATTTTTACAGTTGGATGCCAGGAGCTACTTACTATTTATAAGCACATAATGGGATACATTTCAAGTATCTTACACTGTCTTAATTCGATTTTTGTGTGTCTTTGTATTTGTGGAGTTTAAAAATACAGGTATGGGATCCATTGTCCAGAAACCCGTTATCCAGAATGCTCAGAATTATGGAAAGTCTGTCTCCCATAGACTCCATTTTATCCATATAACCCAAATTTTTCAAAAATGATTTCCTTTTTCTCAGTAATAATAGAACAGTACATTGTACTTGATTCAAACTAAGATATAATTAATCCTTATTGGAAGCAAAACCAGCCTATAGGGTTTATGTAATATTTACATGATTTTCTAGTAGACTTGAGGTATGAAGATCCAAATTGTGTAAAGATCCGTTATCTGGGAAACCCTAGGTCCCGAGCATTCTGGATAAGAGGTCTCATACCTGTACTTTCAGTCGCCGGACTTGTTATTTCATAATAGATTTCACCTTACAGGTGTGAACAAAGCAATGTATAACTCTTTATTGTCACTTGAACAAATAAAACCTTCACAATGAAGAATTTCAGGAATCCGTGTGAAACTAAAACCTATAAGTTACAGGGGTAATAACCCTGAAATGTGACACTTTATATACAGTACATTTATTGATTGCAGTTGTCATTTTGTATGGGAAAAGTGTTTTCAAGGAGCAGGGGGTGGAGCACAGTCTCGTCCTACCCCTAGCTCCAGCTCTGTGCTCTAGGTGTGCAGAAAGTCATAAGCAAAGACAGTTCTTGAAATTGTTTCACAACCCATATATCCAATATTAGTGGCATGATACAACCACATGAAGGTGTTCATTTGGATTTTTTTGTCTTGTGGGCTGAATGGTGTTTGTGTTCATGCTTCATAAAAAATAAACCTTCTTTACTCTCTATTTCTAAATGACCATTAGCTTGCCAGTCCTCAGTTATAAATGTATGTATGTATGTATATTTTTATTTGGATAGTGCTCCTTGAGGGTAAAGCACTGTGCAGCAAAACAATAAATTAATAGTAAAAAACAAGGGGCCACTGCAATAAATAAAAATAAGTACATTATAAGAAATAGAATTCACATACATATAAAGTATAATTACAATACAGGTTAAGTGCTCAGTGTCAAGGAGTCAAGGAGACAAAAGGGTGGATGGCCCTGTCCCATAGGGCTTACAGTCTAAATGGGAGGCTAACTCACAGACACAATTCAGAGGTGTATTATGTGCTGTAGGTTACAGTGGGTGACACTGCCATATAAGTGTCAGTTTCCAGTTCAGTTGTTATCCAGGTCCTCCCAGAGATAGTGTTTGACTTTAGTGGAACAAAAGTCCTAATACAAGCAGCAGCAAGAAAGGGTTTGATGCGGGAAAAAGCAGTAGTAGTGGGGGGCACAACCAAGCAGTTGCTCTGAGAGGAGCAGAGGTTTTGACCAGGAATATATAAACAGTCAAGAGATGAGACGTAGTTAGGTGCAAAGGAGTGAAGGGCTTTGATGGTTAAAAGGAGGAGTTTGCAAGTTATTGTTTGTTTTATAGGAAAGCCATGATACCCAACTGTAGAGGGAAGAGATGGGAGTTAGGAAGGTCAGTTAGTAGCAGGTTACAGTAATTTAGTCGGGATAGGATGAGAGCATGCATGAGAGTCTTGACCGTAACAGGTGAAAGAAAGTGACTGATATTGGTAATATTGTATAAGAAAAAGTGACAGTATTTGACAGTGGTGTTAATATGATCAGAGAAGGAGAGAGATGAGTCAAAGATTACCCCCAGACAGTGTGCTGAGTTGACAGGGTTAATAAGCATGACATTAATAGAGATAGTAAAGGGGGAGTAGGACTAGGCTTAGGTGGAAAGGTGATAAATTCAGTTTCTGTTAGGTAGTTTTAGGTGGCGCTGGTTCATCCAGTTGGAGATTGCTAGGAGGCAGTTAGAGATTTGAGCCTCGGTTTCAGCTGTTAATGAAGGGGTGGATAAATATATTTGGGTATCATCAGCATACAGATGATAATTAAAGCCAAAGACAGAGTGTACAGGAGAACAACAATGGACCAAGTACAGAGTAGTGATGAGCTAAAATTCGCAAAACGGCGCCGGCGTCTCGTTTTTGACGCCGGTGTCTTGTTTTTGACACCGTGCCCGTTTTTTTGATGCCGGCGAATTTTTTCGGGTGAATTTTCACGGTCGTTTCGCAAATTTATTCACTGGCGGCGAATCGCGCAAATTCGCGCCTGCCGAATAAATTCGCCCATCACTAGTACAGAGCCTTGCGGCACCCCTACATTATATGGAACTGGGGATGAGGTGTTGTTAGCATAAGAGACAGTGAATGATTGGTTAGAAAGATAAGAAGAAAGCCAAGATGCAGCCTGGTTACGGATGCCAAGCAAATACAGAATCTGCATCAGGAGAGAGTGGTCAACTGTATCAAATACAGATGATAGGTCAAGGACGATAAGGATAGAGAAGTGACCTTTAGCTTTGGCAACCTGGAGATCATTTGTAACTCTGCACAAAGCAGTCTCAGTAGAGTGACCAGGCCAGAAACCAGATTGCAGAGGGTCCAACAGATCATGGATGTGTAGAAAGTTAGCAATACGGGAGAACACAATAAGTTCTAGGATTTTAGAAACAAGTGGTAGAAGTGAGACAGGACAGTAAATCAACAGACAGGATGGGTCTGGCCCTTTTGAGAATAGGCTTTACACAGGCCTGTTTGAAAGTAGAAGAGAAGATTCCAGAAGCTGATTGAATATGTGAGTAAGTGGTGGTGTAAACTCTGCTACACAGTGTATGAGCAGAGAGGAAGGCATGGGGTCAAGAGGCCAAGTTGGGGAGGACAGGATAAGCTTGGAGACTTCAGACGTTGTTACCGGAGGGAAGGAATTAAGACATGCAGAAGGGGGCTTAGGAAGGAGGAGCTGGTTTGCATAAGTTGAGGAAGGGATCTGATTGCAGATGGACGGCATAGTCCTGAGGAGAGTGCGTCAGGTTGACCGATACTGTTGATGAGGGATGGAGAAGAGTAATGAATAAAGAAAACAGGTGTCGTGGGTTGGATTTGTGATTGTTTTCTAAGGTTACTGTAATACTCCTGCTTGGCCTTCAACAAGGCAGAATTCAGGCATGACAGTAGAAATTTAAAGTGAATAACATCTGCTTGTGTAAAGAATCTTTTCCACATATGTTCATCAGATCTTGTACAGGAGCGTAAGAATCTGCTTTATGAAACAAATAAAATATTAGTGAAATTGTGATATTTATTCCCCAAAAGGGCATGGATAGAAGGACTTCCAAACGAACATTCCTTCCAATCACAGTCCTCGTTGGATACTGTATTGTATTGTCTTCTGCAGCCATCATTCCAACTCTGCGAAACAGGCATGTAATCTACTATACAATCCCCAGTCATCGTCACCACTGCCCCTCATATATACTACATTCATTAACATGTATCTCTAACTAGACTCTAAAATATATTACACATAATACATTTTGTTAGTTTTTCCTTGTAATCGTTTACATTCCTTTCTATAACTGAGATCATGTACTTCCCATTTTATATTGTCCCTGTGCTTAATTAACCAGTGACATCCTATTAATTGGGAGATATATTTGTCAAGCCCTGGGAGGGGGGTTTCACAGATTCCCTGGTGCACAAAGTATTTCTTTCTCTGTGGACCCCACCATTTCAGAATGTTCAGCGATCATTTGAACTTATTTCAGGGGTCAATAACTTCAGCTAATGGATGAGGTATAATATTGAGCAATAAGTTCTAGACCAGTGATCCCCAACCAGTAGCTTGTGAGCAACATGTTGCTCTCCAGCCCCATGGATGTTGCTCATGGTTGTCTAAAAGCAGGAGCTTATTTTTGAATTCCAGGCTTGGAGGCAAGTTTTGGTTGTATAAAAACCAGGTGAACTGCCAAACAGAACCTCAATGTAGGTTGACAATCCACATAGGGGCTACCAAATGGCCAATCACAGCACTTATTTGGCACCCCAAGAACATTTTTCATGCTAGTGTTGCTCCCCATCTCCTTTCACTTCTGAATGTTGCTCATGGGTTCAAAAGGTTGGGGATCCCTGTTCTAGACAATATAAACAATAGCAAGTAAACCTTATGAAGTTTCTTACAGATCAATATATTCTCTTTTTTTCCTTTTTAGACTTCGGAAAAGAGACTTGTCAGACCAAACTTTCAGTAACAAACAGATGAACCCGTTCCTGTCCAGACCAGGATCATGGGATAACCAGCTACCTTCTATAACCCTCCATGATTGGAGTTCTGATGTACTACCAAATGGACCTCCAGAAGACAGAGGACAAAGGCTCCTCGTACAGCCTGTTACCAGGCAGTTTCTATTTGGCTCTAATGATGTTTCTAAAAAGGGATTGCCAGGCGTCCCCAGGCTTAATAGTGGCATTGTTGATCAAAGCTGGCTGCCAAACTGGCCCACCAATGAGGAACAGGACAAAAGGAGCATTGTCGTGGCCGATGATGCTGCCTTTCGGGAGAAGAGCAAAATGCTCACGGCTATGGAAAGACAGAAGTGGCTTAACTCATACATGCAGAAACTTCTGGTTGTGAATTCCAATTAACTGGAAGCTTTGCATTGTGTGATTTAAACATGTATTCTTTTTTTCAATAAAAATTATTAGCTACTCGTCTAATCCAAATGCAATAATAACGTTTTTGTAAAGTGAGGCATGATAACCTTGCATGTATAATTCTGAATGAACGAATATAAACATGTATTAATTTAATTAGTCGTTAGTTTCTTACTGATCCAGCCAAAAATGTATTATACTCATATACTCATATTGTACTGCTGATTGGCTAATGTCATATCACATGTACATGCTACTGGGGCTCTCTCATATAATTGCAGGACCTGAGCCTCCCCCTTTTGTGCCTCATGAATACAGGGCTGCCGACAGCAGGTAGGGCTGTATTCGCGGGGGACAGTTGGGGATCTCTGTGCTGCAAAACGGAGTTCAGAGACCTGCAGCAATTATTACAATATTTGCTGCCTAATATACTGTATGGGACTCCCAAAAAAATAACATTTTACAGAATGAGAGAAAATATAATTCTAAGCAAATTTCCAACTATACATTAATTACAAATATTAAATATTTATAGTTATTTGTCAATGTTTTTGATACTGAAAACAGAATCTGCCTGTCCCTTGTTATTCTCTGTACCAGGGGCGTAACAACAGCGCACCAGGCCCTCCCTCTGAAAATTTTCTGATGGACCTGACCCTCCTTTTCACGTGCCCCTCTGCACCCGCTGGGTCTGCTTCCTCTCTAGTTACGCCAGTGATCTGTACTGCTGTTTCTGACTATGGAAACAATGTAGCAACAGCCAGCTGATAAGCAGAAGCATGCAAGGTATTGTGGGAAATGGGAGTATTGATGGAAGGAGGGCTGAATTTTACTATACTGTTTCATGAGACCAAACCAGCAGTGCAGAAAGCGACAGAGATAAATTTTGCTTTGAGATGAAACTTCATTTACAAATAGCTTTAATACCATTGCAAAAGTTGTTTTTAAAAACATTGAAAAACAATAATCTCCATAGAGTTTAGAGAGTTGTAATTAAAGGTGTAAAGCAGTGATGCCCCAAATGGCCCGAAATCTGCAGGTCGGCCGTGTTCAGATAACATTTGCACCTGATTTGTGGGTTTATTTGGGCTGAGCCCTCCCTTCCACCCTCCTCGTCTGCATCCTTCCTCTACCTGGCCTTTCAGCTCCAGCGCCTCTATTTATAGGCGCACCTGCTCGCACGTCAGATGCAGGGCCTATAAATAGAAGTGCCTTGCCGGGTCGGGCCTGGTTGGCTTAGGGTCGGTTGCAGGTCAACATTTAGTCAACCCTCACATTACTAGTGTGAAGTTTGCTCTAGGTCTAGTAACCCATAGCAGCCAATCAGCAGCTAGCAATTACTAGGCAGCAGTATGAATGTAAAAATCTGATTGTTTGCTATGGGTTAATAGTGGCCAAACCTTTAATTACATCATCCAAATTAAAAAGAGCATTTTTGGTTTTTACTGATTTTAGCACTATATAATTTAAAAAAACCAAAACTGGTTCATCCTTACCTAAAACAAGGTGGGGGTTAGGGTAGATCAGGCAGATGGTGGTTTGGTCTGGGGCATGGTCTAAATTGCTACAATGTTAAAACTGGAAATTCTGGGAGATACGATATAGGCTATTGGGTATTGGTTACAATAGGGGAGCTCAGGTCGGTATTTAAGGGAACCTGAACGCAGGTTAGGATGAAAGAATGAAGCCTATTTGATTTCCCTTGAAAGTCCATTAGGTTGAGATATTGGGATAACACCCATGTCATGTCCTAGATATTCTTGGACCTATAACTGAATGGCTCA
This sequence comes from Xenopus petersii, assembly GCA_038501925.1. NCBI lineage: Eukaryota > Metazoa > Chordata > Amphibia > Anura > Pipidae > Xenopus > Xenopus petersii. The sequence continues at coordinate 101,372,832 of CM076685.1, read as the reverse complement.
TGGTACTGTTTCCATATATCTGTATCTTACCTGTGAGCTAAAGGGGACTTCAAAGGAGGGCCTGAACTTAATGGGGAGCTTGAACTTTATGGGGAGCTTGAACTTTATGGGGAGCTTGAACATAATAAGTCTAAAAAACCAAAAGTGTAGGGAAGTTTAGATACTCTACTTTAGATCTCAATTTGTCCTATTGTTTTCTCCTCTTTTTGTCAATCATCTGGGTAACCTTCCAGGTGATATATAAAAATACACAGAAAATTTTGAGAGAAGCAAATGTCACCTGGATTTTTGTCACTTTCGGGAAAAAAACGCACATTACATACTATACATTATATTATCTATAAAGTCTGACATTGAAGCTCTAGAAACTAAAATTAATATGAGATAAACCAAGACAAGAGCTCAGAAGGCAGAGTGTTCTCCATAGCTTACAATCTACAAGGACATTAGAAAAGCAAATCCACTCTTTTGGTAAATTCACCAACAAGCAGATCTTCTTCTAAACTGGCCACCTAGGTGATGAGCCAAATCAACCTGGTGTGAACATCTGAAACTTGTGATTGGATATGGGCCCTATAAAGATTTGCGAGACAAGCGCACTGTGGCCTAAAGCTGGGTTTGCCCACTAGCAATTTTACACCCATTTCAAACTCTAAAGGGCAGATTTATCAAGGGTCAAATTGAAAATTTAAATTTTTAAATTCTATTATTTTAGTGTAATTTGACTATTCGAAATTCGTCCAGTTTTCGATTTGAGTTAAAAAAATTGGAATTTTATCATGTACTGTCCCTTTAAGAATTCAACTATTAGCCATCTAAAACCTGCCGAATTGGTGTTTTAGCTTATAGGAGACCCCCTGCAATAAATTTGGAGTCGTTTAGTGATTTTGAAAAAAATTTAACCAGAATTTAAAAAAAAATATTTTTTAAAAAAAATAAATTTTGATTGGTTGTTTTCTTTTCGAGTTTATGGGAGTTTTTATAAACTCCCATAAACTCTAAATTCATCCCTTGATAAATATGCCCCTAAATGTGAAAAAAAAAGAACATTGCGATTTTTTATAACCAGGAAGCAAATTAAACTTTGTCAAGTGAAAGGGAACATACAATGATGCCAGCAGAATTAATCAAGTATAACATGTGCTTAAGTCAAGAAGTATCTGCACCCCACAATAATGTTTATAGTCACCACCAAGACCCTATTTATGAAGAAAAAATAGGGTCGGGCAAACTTTGAAGCTTTCCCCTAAAACTCAGAATTGTTTGTGGTTTCTGTGCAAAAAAAACACGTAATCTGAAAATCTTAGTTTTCGAAGATTTTTTGCACAGAAACCACAAACTCATCGGATATGGGTACGGACATCAATGCAGACACTGGGACCTACCCCATTGACTTATACAGGACCTTGAGAGCTTTTAGATGCCGGGGTTTCGGATTCTGAGTTTTTAGACCATCAGACTTTAATAAATCTCGAAAAATTCGTAGTTTCTTTTCCTCTGAAAACCACGAATTATTCGAGGTTAGGATATTCCGACCTTGATAAATAACCCCCCTTCGCAGAATCTCTGGAGTATTAGCAACTATTGTATCAATTCTATCAGCTGCCTTTAATGAAACTCAGAGATCAGCAGGGACAAAGATAACAAATGTATCAACTACATGTATCCATTTAGAACAGTTTACAGAGTCGGCGACCCTCCCCCCCAGAGCTGCTTCAGAAGGTGAAAAATTATGCTTTACACTTTAATATTAGAAAAAACGTTTACACATAGAAAATAAAAAGTCATTGGAAAAAGTAGTTATTTCTGGTGGAAAACAACTAGTTGTTTGAAGGTGAACCACCCCTTTAATACATTTAAAAGCTTTTAGAAATTAATTGCCAAAAACACATACAGTGCACTACAAATAACAACAGAAAATGTTATTATGTTCATCAATAAAATTAAATATTAATAGTAAGAATTAATCATGCAAAAATAGTAAGCATAACAAATTAAAGTGATATTGACACATTCCTGTATTTCATAGTCACTGGTGCGGGGTCTCAGAGCCTCAGGTATTATAAGGATAGGTGGGCTGAGGGTGGTTGGGGGGAGACATTTTAAAACCAAGGTGCTGATTTATTAACCTTCTGCAAAACATTAACAAGCCTTTTAAATTTAACAGCCAATAATTTGTTACAAATACATAGCAGTATCACTGGCACTCACTGATTAAAAAAGACCAGCCGAAATTTATTAAATAAAAAATAGAAGTTTTTTTTGCAGGTGAATAGTCCATATTTGTTTGAATTTGTCCGAATTTGAATCGTACGAATCGAAGTAATAGGGCATTTTCCCCCCAAAAAACTTGGATTTTTGTGCACCAATTGACTTCAAATAGGTTCTAGGAGGTCCGACATGGGCTAAAACAGCAATTCGGCAGGTTTTAGATGGCGAATGAAGAGACTACATGATAAGTTTTTTTAATTCAAATTTTGACTTCTATCTTTGAAGTGACTTTTACAGAAAAGTTATAAGTTGCTTTCAAAGGCAATATTATGATAGATGTAAAAAAATAAAAAATTTTGGTGTCATCTTTTTAACTATCAAGGAAACAGACCCCACCATTGTGGGGGGTCCCAGGGTACTGGGGAGCTCGGGCCACTGGATCTGTTGCCACAATAGTTAAGAAAATCAGCCCAGCTACAACAAAAATTTGAATTGCAAAAAATATTTGAATATGAATGTTGATACATCACCCCCCCCTTATGTTTAAAAAAGAAAACAATAAGCTTGGACATATAACAATGCCTTACTAAATAGTTTGACAAAATAGAAAAACAGAAAGAAAAGGAAACATGTTCAAATGGCCCCTTAAAGCTAAAGCTCATCAAAATTACCACTAGAGGTCACCTTCTACCCAGATACTTTCTTATAGCAAAATTAAGCAGATTTTTCTTTTAGATACCTGTGAGTGGATATAAAGCAATAGTCAACAATCCCTTTGGGCATCTGCAAACTGTAACGGAGAACTAAACCCTTCTTAATAACTTGGCCCTCCTTTCTCTTAAAGCACAGTAGGGTAGAGTCCTGCAGCGGGTCAGGTACCCGAGGGTTACCCGCAAAAAAAATGGGTACCCTTCGGAATGAGGGTAGGATTTTCAGGTGCGGGTATAGATGCGGGACTGCAGGTTGCAGGTCGGGTTGCGGGTCTCATCTAAATTTCTTATCTTATGTTATATTGTTTATTGTCCTTTTAAAATTTTACAAAACTTGTTTCTGTCCCGCCCACTTTCGATGATGCCACTTCCGGTTTGCAGCAACATCGCTTCCTGTTTGATGGTGGTCAGCGGGTTGAGGGTTGGGTTACAGACAAGGCAGTTGCGGGTCTGGGTTGGGTAGAGGATCAAAGTGGGTAAATATGCGGGTTGCGGTTCAGGTCGCATGCTGCAGGTTGCGGGTTCGGGTCTTAGAAATTGGTTTTGCGCAGGACTCTACAGTAGGGTTGCTGGGCACCATCTCACACTGCTTCAGGTCATTTTCTTTCCCATCAAGCACAAGTTGAAACCAAGATGAAATGCAATATAGGATGGACTCTGCAACAGGCCAATCTATTAAGAAGGGGTTTGCTGTCCATGGATTATTATTATTATTATTATAGTATTAAGTATTATTAAGTAGTATAATTAAGAATATAATTGTACTCTATATATAACGTTTGTGAAGATTCTCATTCATCCAGGTCATGGTATATCTGTAGAAATAAGTCAAATCAACTGGACTTGCTGTGTTTTTTCTTGCAGATATTTCACCAGTCATCCAACTGGCTTTCTCAATTCTCAATTCGATAAACTGATTTAGGAATTGTACAGGAATTGAGACACAGCTTTTTGTAAGACTTATGGCGTAAAACATAAATAACATTATTTCTGTTAACGTTTTAGAATACAGGTTTACTTTGCTTTACCTTCCATCCCATAATTATGTCCTGAGGGAATATTATGAGCATCAGGTCAGGTTTAGCATTTAGGGCTCTTTAGGTGCAGAACTGTTGGTTGCCCTTTGCTCAGGATGAGTGTCAGGCAAGGGATCCTTGGGTCTAACAGAGAATTTGACGTCCAGGGGGAACTCACACAATAATTAGAGGGAAACAGTGTCAAATGGTATAGAGTTATATATAGGTTTATGGTGCAAATGAGTAAAGACAAATGGGCCTGGTGTCCACTAAGGCCTTGGCCGTTTGGAAAATTTACTTCCAAATTCTTAAAAATGATTTCCTTTTTCTCCATAATAATAAAACAGTACCTTGCGCTTGATCCACACTACAATATAATTAATCCTTATTGCAAGCAAAACCAGCCTATTGGGGTTATTTAATGTTTACAATATTTTCTAGTAGACTGAAGGTATGAAGATTCAAATTACAGAAAGATCCATTATCCAGAAAGATTCTGGATAACAGGTCCTATACCTGTAATATATTAGACAAACATCTCTGCCACTGAAAATGGTATTGCACTTCATTGCACGTTATAAAAATCTGCTTATTGAGTATATATTAAAATATACAGGTATGGGGCCCGTTATCCAGAATGCTCAGGAATTGGGGTTTTCTGTATAACATATCTTTTCGTAATTTGGATCTGCTTTTTGTCTTTAAGTCTTATAAAAATGATGTAAACATTAAATAAATCCAATAGGCTGATTTTTGCTTCCAATAAGGATTAATTATATCCTATAATTAGTTGGGATCAATACAAGGTACTGTTTTATTATTAAAGAAAAAAAGGGGAAAAAAATGTAATTTGGAATATTTGTATGAAATGGAGTCTATGGGAGACAACCTTTCTGTAATTCAGAGCTTTCTGGATAACGGGTTTCTGGATAACTGATCCGATACCTGTATCTGTATTTGTTCCATGTAATGTAATTAAAGGAAAAACTTTTTTCAAGCACACCTGCAATAAGCTTGTGTAGGGGCCCTAAGGGTTAACGCTCCCCTATGGCTTTAAATGCCTATACTTCCTTGTTTTCTGGTTGCTGGGCGAAAGCCCATGGATATACTTTTGCTGATTAGCATAAAGTGTGTATAGTGTATAATTGGCCCAGAGGCTGATGACAAGTTGCTGCCACACTTGAGTATACTGCTGGGTAGAGGTTGGGGCTTCCTCTTTCCCCTGCCATTCCAGGAGGGAGTAGATGGCATTGGGAGCCTGGAGCTTAGGTCCCAGTAAAGGGAAGGCCTTGATGAAGTTAGGGATACAGGGACCCCAAAATGAGGAGTAGTCAGGACAGGGTATTTTTTTTGTAACAGCACTTTCTAGTGAGGCAGATAGAACTAGTGAGCAAGAGCAGCCTGTGCTTCAACTAGGAGGTATAGCAAGGGGGTAGCTCTCCCCTCAGGCAAGACTGGCCTGTTTCCTAGCCAGACAAGGTCTAGCCTAGCCTAGATGGGGTTAAATGCAACCCCCTCAGCACTCAAATTGGGTAATGTTGTAAAATTCACATCATGTGCACTAGGTCTAGTAGCCCATAGCAACCATGTAGACAAGAAAGTGTAAGCGAATAAATGATTCCTGCCGATTGGAGGATGATATTGGCTGTTGGCTTTTTGCATGGACAGAGAGGAATTGTTCCCTGGTTCATGCATCCCATGTGCCATTTGTAAGTTCTAACTACCCCCTGCAATGGCATTGACCATAGCAAGAATATTATTGATTTTGTGGTGCTCTTGTATATTTTTATGACATTTTCCATTCAGTATGAGCCACATGTAATAAAAATACCTGGTGGTCTAGTGGTACGGCGGCGTGGACGGCCGCCACGCCGCCGCGCTCCTGCCTCCAGAGCCGGCGCCATCTTGGTTCCTTAGGGCGCGCGGCGCGCCTGCGCGCTTCTTAAAGGTACGCCAGCACGCATGACGCTCGTTTGGCGTGAAATTTGAACATATTTAAGGCCCATTCTGTCTCCCAGCCAGTGCCCGTGATAGAATCTTGATTCTGGTGGTTCCTGAAGCCTTGTGCCGTCTGTTCCTGTGAAACTTGTATCTGTTATTCCGGTTTTGATCCCTGCCTGTTCCTGACTATTCTGATATCCGAATCCTGACCTTTGCCTGCATCTCGACTACTCTTTCTGCCTGACCCCATCTGTTTGATTACCCGGTTTGACCCTTGCCTGCCTGACGATTCTTGATATCTGCCTGCCTCGACCCTGCCTCGACCCTGCCTGTCTGACGATTCTCTTGCCTGCTCCATTTCTACCGTCACCTTTGGCCCAAAAGACTCTGCTAACAGCCGTGCCCCTTTGCCAGCCAGAACATCTCGCCTTGCACCCCTCGTTAAGTCCAGGTGGCACCCAAGTAAGCTGAGGGCTCCTCCCGAAGCCCAACGGTGGTCACACTACTGGTGAAGCCGAGCCGAGACCAGGGTACTTGGCACTTGTTCTGGTATCGGGTGCCGGCCATGACACCACATTTAATATCAATCATAAGTTTTAGCTGGCTAGAAAAAAATGGCAGACTGTCTGTCCCATTTTGTCTGGCTGACATAGTATTTATATAAGGAATAAAAATGCCAACTCAAATTGCTTAATACACACAAGGCGTGATAAGCAGATACTTGACAACATGTGCTTGCAAATCCATTGTTTTCTAAGGGTCTGTTGCATCAGACACTCAAGATTATCAGGAAGAGCAGTGAGCCAGTCTTAAATAGAATTCCTCATACTTGGTGCTCAGCCATTGTTGTATCCTCTCTATTCTTCTCCATATAAAAGGGATCAGCAATAAACGAGCCATAGGAGCATCAGCTTGTCTGCAGGACACTGGGAAAGAAGCTATTTACAATATTCTAAGTGTTACCAACTGACAGAAATATTGGGGGCGCAGCCCAAAAAATTCACCATCAAAATGTAAGTAATATATAAGCTCCAGAGGTGAATAAATGGGTGTCTCTAAATGCATGAGTTTAGCTTGGATCTTTTACAGGAATACGTTCTACCTAGTAATCGATGGTTGACTCTTCTGCCTGTTTTCATTGTTTTAAAGAATTTTTCCACTGTGAATATAATCATTAATAGAGAATTTGTCATCATTTATTTGTTTTATTTATTTATTTAATGATAGTGATGCAATTGCTGTATGGAGTTCTCTCCCAACCAGGTTGTTTTAGTGGATTTATTCTCTGTGTTCCAGATTCCTCCCAGAGTAATAACAAACTGGCAGGCTAATTGGCATCGGCAATTCAGCATCAGTTAGTGATTTTGTGGCAGGTAAACGCCAATAGAGCTGGGATTGCTTGGAATAAATACAAAATATTTATGACAGAATTTTGCTCTTTAATTTTCACTTTTTTTTCATATTCTATAGCTTTTTGTTGAGTCAGTTAATTGAAGATCAGCTTTAGTAGGGCAGGTTGTTTTTTTTTTTTTTCAATAACCCAGTATTAATAATAAAAAAATTTACTGAAATTTTCAACTAATGTGGGACTGGGCAGGATTTATTTTCAAGAACTGTTATGTTGGAAACCTGTTGTAGCAAGTCAATGGGTACCCAGGGAGCCCACTGTGATAGAGAGCTGGACAGAGAGATGTTTACGTGGGGAGACAGCTGAGTAAGGGAGATGGAGAGCCAGATCTTGTAGGGAGGTAGTTATTTGAGCAAGTGAAGTACAGGTATGGGACCTTTTATACAGAATGCTCAGTACCTGGGTTTTTTTGGATAATGAATATTTCCATGATTTGTATCTTCATACTTATGGGGCAGATATATCAAGGGTCGAATTTCAAGTTTATGGGAGTTTCGAAAAACTCCCATAAACTTGAAATTTGGTGGGAAAAAATGACCGAAATTAAATTTATTAAAAATTTGACATTTTTTAAATTCGGGTGAATAGGATCGACCTGCAAATGCGAATCAATTCAAATTAAATTTGAGTTTTTTTCAAGAAAAAAAAATTGTATTGACTAAAGTCTACCAAACTACTCCAACTTGATTGTAGGAGGTCCCCCATAGGCTAAAACACCAATTTGGCAGGTTTCAGATGGCGAATAGTGAAATTATAATTCGTAAAGGGACAGTACATGATAAATTTCGAAATCTGTTTAAACTCAAATCAAATTTGGACTATTCCCTAGTCGAATTACACTAAAATAAATTCGAAATTCGAATTTTCAAATCGATCCTTGAAAAATCTGCCCCATAGTCTACTAGAAAATCATGTAAACATGTTTTGCTTCCATTAAGGATCAATTATATCTCAGTTAGGATTAATTACAAGATACTATTTTATTCCAGAGAAAAAAAGAAATCATTTTTAACATTTCAAATTATTTGATTAAAATGGAGTCTCTGGGAGATTAATTTCCGTAATTCTGAGCTTTCTGGATGACAGGCTTCCTGATAACAGATATATAATTCTCCAATGAGTATCCGCACTCCAAGGCAATGTAGGATAGACAGGGGTGCACGGTAATTTTTGCATACACCAATAGTTTCCAAACCAGCACTCAATTTAGTGAAAAAATATAATATTTATTATTATATGGTATCTATTTCCAACGTTTCGGTCCCTGTTGGGACCTTTTTCAAGGAAGATGAAAAAGGAAGATTGAAAAAGGTCCCAACAGGGACCGAAACGTTGGAAATAGATACCATATAATAATAAATATATTTTTTCACTAAAGGGAGTGCTGGTTTGGAAACTATTGGTATATATATATATATATATATATATATATATATATATATAGATATATATAGATATATATATATATATATATATATATATATATATAGTCAGTTTGTTAAACCGGCACTCACCATCGATCGATCACGTGCCTGGTGCTTCTTCAAAAAATAGTATATGAATATATAGTTAAGAGCACTCACGGGTATTGTGAAGAAGGCTTTTATTGGAGTGTTACAATCTACGCGTTTCGGTTCTCTCTGACGACGGTTCAGAGAGAACCGAAACGCGTTGATGTGGGGTAGATTGTAACACTCCAATAAAAGCCTTCTTCACAATACCCGTGAGTGCTCTTAACTATATATTCCTATATATATATATATATATATATATATATATATATACACACAGAGAGATAAGTAGCCCAAGCCTTTGGAAGGTATGTGACAGAATTGTCTTTTGCAGAAAAATAGAAAAAGAATAATAAAATAGTTAATTCTTCCAGTCATAATTGCATGCTGAAAGCTGAGTTTGACCCATTTAACTTTTTCCTTCAATTCCTGTTTTACAGGCTGTTCTATAGGCTTGCATGTACCAGGAACCTTTTGTGCAGTATTACATTAGTGGCTGCTGTCTGCTGGACAATGTGCAGTGCTAGAGCCTTGCCTGATGTTCCAGATCTGTGGAGAACAGGTAATTGTCACTAATAGGGGAAAGGATCTATAGGTTGAAAAATTAACACATTACATTTATCTAAAAATTAACTTTAAATGGACCAGCAAGTTTAAAATATGAGCATTTGAATTAACATTACAGTTAGTTCTATCCTGTACATGTAAAATCTTTTCTTTTTGGCAGTCGTATTATTGAGTTCAGTGACTCTTTTACAGTTAATGCCCAGTCTCTTATGGGTCAGTACCTGTTTTACAGCAAGTTCTCCCATTAGCCCTGTTCTTAAAGCTGTAGTTGGTCCTCCTAGAACCAGTTAGAATAAATTGTAAGCTGTTGCTGTGTAATTGAATTGTACATCACCACTATAGTAGATGTGCTAAAGAGAGAGAATAGTTGTGAGGCAACTTTGGACGACTTTGGAAAACTACATCCAATAAAGATAAAGTATGTAGGACTAGTCCAAGGCAGTATTTTTTTTTTTTTTTTAACAAAGCTTTATTGAAATAAAGTACAGAAACACGGTCAAGAAGCAGGTTTATAAGAGTACAATCAATAAGCATTTTAGACCATTACAGTATACATCAACCTAGGACTTTTTTTTTTCATTTTATTCCACGTTTATACCTTCAATAAACTAATGTACGTTGCTGTATCTCCGTACCAATAAAACTATCAAAACAATCTAACTCAACTTGTGCTTCACTTCATTGTGTACTTGTCTAGCCAAAGCAGTATTTTAACTGCAATCCATTTTTTATTGAGGATCATGTGTTGTGTGTGAACCACATCCTCAATAAAAAATGAATTGCAGTTAAAAGACATACTTTATCTTTATTGGATGACCTTTTTGGGATGTCGGCACAGGCTATCCAGTGGGATGAGCTGAAACACGAATCAGTGAGCTACAGTTCAACATAACCTTTTTTGGATATATCCTTTTACTGTGTAATTAAACTGTGGACTTCGGAAAACAAAACACTCAGTTTAATCAGAGATTAGTCACCCAGAGAAGAGGCGATTTATCACCGGGCAACTAAATCTCCCAGTATTTTCACGTGTGTCTCTGCTCTCATAGGTGGAGACATGCTAATGACTCCTTAATTTCCCTGTCAAGGTTGCCAAGGTCACTGACCCTAGCAAGCCAAAAATAAATTTGAAAACTGCAGAGACCCACCCTATCCGATGACATAAAAGATAGATTTGTGGTCCCTGGAGATGGATGGGGATTTACTCTAGAGGAATGGGGAGGTAGAGGGGATGAGCGTGTAAGAGGGCGTTGTTACTATTTTGGCTCACTACCAACCCATGACTTGCTCCTGTAGCTAGGATGCTGACCCAAACACATTCATCTTGTGGGTTTTGAGCTAAAATGTGGACAACCAATCTACATGTTTAAAGCACTGTGGCAAGCTTGAATAATGTATGAATGTAAAAGAATCATGTTTAATGAACATATGTGGTTTGTTCTTGCTTCTCAGTTTGTGGCTTAATCACTGGCCAGCAGTTTTCCTTATGAAGTAGAACCATGGGTGAAATATCCATTCTAAGTGTCCTATTTTTTTTTTTTTTGGTAACCTAAAATCCACAGGTGGTGAAGGCAAATTGGCTCTGACATTGGACATCTGTGATTTTATTGACGTTCTTTCTTCTTCATCCATGCCGCAGTATTTCGCCAACATTCCACATGTCAGCACTAACACTTCCCAGAAACTGAAGAACTACAAAGAGGACCTTCTGGCCAGCTTTTATTTCCAAGGTCGGCAGAAAAGACAATCCCAGGTTGGCTACAATGTCAACTCCTTTGGTTTACGTTTTGGCAAAAGGGCAGCTAAACCTGAAAATCTAAATTCTCTTAAGCTCCTTGTTGAAAACAAGAATCAATTTTCCATTCCCTTAAACACATTGCGACATGTCTTCTGCACTGAATAGCTCCCAGCTACAGGGACTATAACGTTTTCTTATATGCAAGTGTCATAGAGATATCATTTGGCATTGATTTGTACAGAAAATGATCTCATCTTTGTTTCATTATCTGCAATCTTAGTCTTTCACAGATACAAGTCTTCAGCGTGCAGCATTATTAAGATGTTACCTAGAAACCTAAGTTTAGAAGAGAGGGCTATTTTATTGGAGAATGGTTGAAGCTTTCTATAGTAGTCACAACATAGCTCTATTAAAGCTTTAAAGAAAAAGACGTGCAGAATAAATTCACAAGGGGTACCAAATATCTGGGCATGGTGTATACATATATTCATGTTGATTCTTTTTGTTAGAAACTCACTAACAAACCTTCATTTTACTGTGTACTAGATAGATTTGTTACCTAAAGAATGTTTTAAAATTAGATACAATATGATTGCTGCAAACATATTAATATATTAACATAAAATAAAGGGAAATCTAAAACTGGTTTGTAATTATGGTTTATTTCTTTAAAACTGGATATATAATTAGAGGATTAGAGGATATATTTTCACTTCAATTGCATTTACATATATAAATAGGAGAAAGAGATATGACTTGCTGGAGCTTATGTCATACTTTCAACCAAAGGGTGAAGACAGAGTTCACCTCAGTCTGGCAAAGGAACTGTAGTGAACTATATTTTCATACATGATCAAGTTGCCCTTGATGAACTGTGATGAACTCTAGGACATAAGCATTAATATTATTTTATTTTAATTCTTGTGTGCTTTAAATTGCTTAAAATTTTAATTCTGCAACTCAATTGCTCAAGCAACTCATCCATGCTTTAGATGGTGAACTGAGAGACAAGGGGGTAGATTTACTAAAGAGCTAAGTGGCTAACACTAGCAACTTTTCACCATCGTTGACACCCCCAGGGATATTGCCAATTAACTAACAGTCGCAGGCGCAAATCCGCTAGCGAACTGCACCGTCACTAGCGGTCATTTGCATTCTATTGCCAGGTGACTTTTCGTTACTCAGCAAATTCACTAAAATGCGGATTTTACAGAACGTCACTTCTTCCGCCAGAGTTGACATTGCGACCTCAGACTAGGTGAAGTGCTATAAAGCAGCTAGATCTCAATCTTCTGTCACATACATCATATCCTGTGAGCCAAAAATGCATCAAAATTCAAATCTGAAAAGTCTTTTCAGATGAGAAACTAGTAAGAAAGCAAAAGGGTAAATAGGAGGGTACATGGGGCAGCAGAATGGGTGGGGCATCCTGAGTGGCAAGTGTCACATGTAGTGATGGGCGAATTTGCGAAACGACGCCGGTGCCCGTTTTTTCAACACCGCTTCCGGATTTTTGCGGACGTTTCGGCAAATTTTTTTGCCAGCGGCGAATCGCGCAAATTCGCCGCTAATTCGCACCTGGCGAATAAATTCACCCATCACTGGTCACATGGACCTCCCCTATTCATGAAACACTGTCTCTTATTGTGTATAAGGTGCCTGGAGCCAAAGCCGCTCACTGTTTATTATGTGCTTGTGGTGTCTCAACCCAATGTCTCTCACTATATGATGTGCTTGGTTTGTTAGTTCCCCCTGTGCTTGGGGTGCCAATACCAAGTTCTTTTTGTTGCACAATGCGCTAGAGAAGCTACTGATCTTGTATGCGCTAGAGAAGCTACTGGTTTTCTTGTATGCTTTTAGGTTAAAGGACGAAATTATAATATAGTCCAGATTTGCTTCAGCCAGACTGTATAATATTGTTTCCATGTTTCCAGTCCTACTGAATGAAGACTGATTATAACTGACTTGCCTTGTATGTGAGGTCATCAGTTACTCCAAAAGCGTAGCGGTAAAGAGGTTTTTTACCCAGTAGTTTATTCAATCAGATCCCTGCAACTGAATCTGGATAATTTATTTACTGTCATTTTGCCATGTTGGTTTACATTAGAAAAGCCTTCTCTAACAATGACAATTATTATATTAGAACCTATTATAGCGGACATATAAACCCAGATTACACAAAGGGGAAAACTAAAAATATATTATTCTGCATCTCTTTCTGTTAGAATTAGACCTGGAAGTTCCTTACTAGCAGGCCCAACTATCTCTTAGATTGGATAAGGAGCAGAACATTCAACTGGAACTATTGTTTTGGAAGGGGAGAGTAATCACTTCAATAGCAAAGATTATTTTAAATAAATTGTACCTAAATAAAGTAGGTCTGCTTAACCTATGGCTGTTAGTTAAAACTATGGATTGTATCAACTGAAGGGGAATAGGTTGGGGAACTCTGTTTAAATTCTACGATTTTTGCTCAACTTTTGATATGTTTAACTACCCTACTTGTTCCATCTTGCCCTACACTTTCCATATAGCTCTACAATCTCAGTCAATCTCAGTTGACTGGTTTCCACAAGGCTTTTATCATCATCATCATTTATTTATATAGCGCTGTCAAGATACGCAGTGCTTTACTGCAGTTATAGCAAACGGAATAAATGGTGGATAACAAACAAGGATTACAGAGTGCAATAGGGTTAGAAGGACCTAGAGATTAGAGTTTACAAACTAAAAGGTTAGGGTACAATTGAGACATTAGGATTATATAAACACTTTTTGATACAGCAATGATTAATTAAGGTACATCGAATAAGCCTCTTTAAACAGATGGGTCTTTAAGGAGCGCTTGAAAGTTTGGAAAGTCTGACAGCTTGTGGCAGAGAGTTCTAGAGAAAAGCAGAAGCCCGAGAGAAGTCTTGTAGACGAGAATGGGCAGAAGTGATCAGGGGAGAAGTGAGGCGAAGATCAGAAACAGAGCGTAGGTTTCGTGAAGGAGTGTATTTGGAGATTAGAGAACATAAACTGAAACACATACAATACTAAACATAGCATGTTGCAGTAAATAAAAGTTTATTAAGGGAATGAGCATGGCAATGTTTGCAATTAATACAGAACATTCAAGAGAATCCTTCTAACCCTCATGTCTAACAGTGTTGCATTCACTATTAAACTTTTGTGCACTGGAAAATCCAGGGTAATCTGTATAAACACACTCTAACACATGTAGTGAAACCGCAGAATGTTTTTATACTGCAGTGTTAATTGAAAGCAATCATAAACATTAAGTATCTCCCAGACTTAAGGATAAATACTTGTATTTCTGTTCACTTTACTCCCTGCTCACAGACCTTGGAGGCTAAAGTCTTTAGTAGCCTCTAATCATAAGCGTATAAAGGACCATGCTTTATGTCTCAGCATTACATGGGAAATAAATTCTGTTTATTATCAGGACATTTCTCATAATTGTGTTCCCATAATTAGACATTTATATATACAGTATACAGGTGTCACTACATGTGAGCTCTGGCTATTTTAGCTAAGATGGCTTCAGAAAAGGAAAAATAAGCTTCTTATTTTTTCAGTAAAAGCTGATTGACCCATAATTTAGGGTTCTGAAGTTTTGAAGAGATTAAAAGTGTTTTTTCTATTCCTTTTTTTATAGAACAGGATGATCTGCTGGATAACCAAACGAATGTCTTCAAAAGCCATCAGACTTCAAAAGAAGATTATTTAAAAAGAGCACAGCTAAAATGACATGATCATCTTGGTATTAGAACAACATAAACCTATCTATGGTTTTCATTAAAATCCTGGGATGATGATTGAGGGCAGTGGCTGTAGAATTGCAGCTCTAGAACTTACACCATAAAGGAAATGTTTGTAAAAACATTGACATTAACCGTACTATTCTTAAGAAATGCCTCAGTTTCGAATGTAGAAAACGTAATGTCAACCAAAAAAGTTGGTATATCCGAAACTGAACAAGGTTAATATTCTTTGGATTCTTTCAATATGTATTTTGTAATTTATAACTTGAATACTGGGTGGTAGATCAGAGATCACAGCTTCGGTAAAGCTGGCAAATACAGGGAATGGTGGCTAGGCTTGTGAAGAATCTTCAGCGATGATCATTGCCAAGTGATCCAGAGCTCCCAGTTCTGCAGGAAAACAAAATGACCAAATAGTTCATAAATCATCATAGTCCTTTATCTATAGGGTCCTTCTTGCCATTCAGTTTGGCCAAACAAATCATATCTACTTAGCCAAAAAGAATGTGACACATATCAAGGTCATCAACTGACCTAGAATGGCATGGGTCTAAAGTTGTGATTGATCCAATTGCTATAAAGCTAATTTCTCTTTTCAGTGTATTTTGATCATCCATCTGGGTAGACATAATACAGCAACATCTGACTGATCAGAACTCTCAATTAAAAAAAAGATAGGACGACCTGCACAAAGAAAAGGACATTCGTTTTAGGATGGATCTTCATTACTCATAATCAGATTCACCTGCAAGGATGATAGTACAAGTATGGAATCCGTTATCCGGAATCCCCTTATCCAGAAAGCTCGGAAATACGGAAAGGCTATCTTCCAAATTTTTAAAAATGATTTTCTTTTTCTTTGTAATAATAAAACAGTACATTGCACTTGTTCCCAACTAAGATATAATTAATCCTTATTGGAGGCAAAACCAGCCTATTGGGTTTAATTTTAATGTTTATTATTTTCTAGTAGACTTAAAGGGCATGTAAAGGCAAAAAAATAAAATCCCATTTTTACTTTCTTTAATGAAAAAGAAACCTATCTCCAATATACTTTAATTAAAAAATGTGTACAGTTTTTATAAGAAACCTGACTGTATGCAGTGAAATTCTCCCTTCATTTACTGCTGTGGATAGGAATTGTCAGACGGTCCCTAACTGCTCTGATGGGAAACAATCATACTTATGAACAGCAAGGGGAGCCCCTGCTTTACTTCCCAGCAGTGCAGAACTCAAGCAGCTTTGTTTGTTTCCCTGTAGAGCAGTTGGTGACTGTGTAGAGATTTGTACTGGATTTTATTTTTGCTTTTACATCCCCTTTACTGTTTCCAACGCCAGCTGCAGGGACAAAGATCATGGAGCCAGATTTAAACAGATAAACTGGGATTCTGTTTGGAGGATTATTTTGCTGCAGCCACTGGTTCTGCAGAGTTGGAGAAAGTTTGTATTAAACAATACCAAAAACTATAAAATCCACATTAGATTACATGACAACACAGGAGCCAGTGCAGTCTGTATATTCTGATTATTAATCAGTCTTGCTGTATCGGCTTCTGGCAGATATTATTTGACTTGTGCTGTTTTTAAAAATGTACGATGATCCCTAAGCAGCCCAGACCACACTGAGCATGTGCACAGTCCTGGTCTTGCAAAGATGTTAAACAAAGTTACAAGATGGTGACCCCCTGTGGCCAATTTAGCATAAATCATTTGTTTGAGTAGGCTTGTGGGTCAGTAAGTTCATATTTATGTTTAGTATACAAAATACAGCATTTCTAGCCTTATTCTATTTCAGACTTCCCCTTTAAGATATGAAAATCCAAATTACGAAAAGATCCATTATCCAGAAAACCCCAGGTACCACGCATTCTGGATAACAGGCCCCATACCTGTACATATACACATATATTTTACTTCTATATACCAAGACGAACACTTGAGAGGGGCTTACAAGGATCAATATTACACCAAACAAATAGCAAGCCAACTTCAAAGCCATGAGTGAAAACATGTTGCACCGTAGAATTGACATAAATAAAACAGATGATTACAAATTCCATTTTATTTTTAAATTGATGATGGAAGCGCTTTGCTGAATTGGTTATGGAGCATAGATTGTATACTGTTATATACAAGGACAAGACTATGACCTTCAGAATTGTCACGAGATTGGGCAGGATATAGAGAACTATTTCATTTGCTATAACACTTCTAATAAAGAATGTTTTTCATTTTTTACTGTCATTTTCAACTGCACCATTCAAATTTATTAATATACTGTAGGTGTGGGAAATGATTAGTATTACCTTTGAGGCGCAGATATGACAAGAATTCCAGGATGGTTGTAACTGTGTTATCATCCAAAGAATGGAGCTGAATTCCTGTAGAAACAACATATGTACAATCAGTGGCATAACTATAGAGGAAGCAGACCCTACAATCGCAGGGGGGCCCGGAATATGGGGTCTGCTTACTCTATAGCTAATAAAAAAAACCATCTTCACCAGCCACTCTCTTACAGGGGAGGAAGGGGACACAAGTTGGGACCAGGCATGGGCGGAGTCAGGGAAGTGGGCGAAGTCAGGGTGGGACTTGGGCGGAGTCGCTGCGAGATGTGGGCGGGAGGATGGGGATAGAAGTTTACCAGGCCCCTCTAAAGGTTTTTTTGCAGGGTGGCCCAGCACATTCTAGTCACGCCGCTGCATACAATGGATCTTTCTCATGACACCATACAATGTGCTTTAACATTCAGATTGTATTTTAGAGTATTTTCAGATTCAGATTTTCAGCAGCATAATGAATGAAAATTTGCGTTTCAGTAAAATTTGAGGTTTAATGAATAGGCCCCAAAGACTTCTCTGTGAGGGCCACATGGTCATCACATGCAACATCAGACCCTTGCGATCCAATATGCGCGGGGGTTATTTATCAAAATTCTAATTTTTCCAGATCCAGTGCAGACCACAGAAACTTCCAAATAGGATAGGGACCTCTCCCATTGACTTATATACAACCTTGGCAGGTCTGAGATGGCTGATTTTTGAATTCAGACTTTTTACTGCCTCAGGTTATAATAAAGCTCAGCTAATTTGATTTTTTTTCACTAAAAATTTTAAAATTTTTTTAAAAAATTTGCATTTTATAGTAAAAAAAACCCCCAAAATTCTTTAGAGTTTTTGGCATACTGACTTTAATAAATAACCCCCATAGAGTGGAATGCTCTAAGATATCACACTAATATTCTGCCCAAGTGTGGTTCATTTACGTTTACTCAAATCGGGTGCTTCAATCTAGGGGAACACTATGAAAATGAAATACGTTACCCCCATCCTTGCACCATATATTCAACCTATCCAACTAGAGGGAACCCCAAAACAGTGCGTGGGTTGCCGAGTCTGAAAAATGTTTATAGTAAAATGTGGGGTAAATGGTTATTGAACAATATTGATGCTAGTGGTGGAATTTCGCCATCTGCACATTTTTTCACAAAACTGCTGCAAAAATTTGCTGTAAAAATATTTGCCGCAACAAAAAAGTCGCCAAGACAAAATAACTTGCCATAAGAAATAATGCCCATTGACTTTAATGCATTTGGAATGAGAAAAAAAAACCCACGAGTGTAAAAGATTGCCGTAAATAAAAATATGGTCACCTATTGACTTCATTGCATTTGTGAATTTTTTAGCAGTTTCGCAAATTATCCATTGAAGGGAAACGGGACAGACTTGCTTGTAACTAATTGATGCATATGTCTAAAAATGACCGCCACTGCCATAATCACCATGGAAACCTCTCTTGGGCATGCATTTGGAGGAAAAAAAGTCACACAAAAAAAAATTGTCATCTATTGACTTAAGTGTGTTTTGTGAATTTTTTCATTGTTTTGCTATGTTTATAACGAAACAGGACAGATTGGCTCTTCACTAATTGATGCATAGGTCATGAACATGGACATGTTAACAAATACTGAGCTTGCTCACTTGTTACATCATTTACTGCTTTAGTCTAGGGGGGTTATCAAAATCCGATTTTTTTTTTTTAAGTAAAAAAGTCCGACCAAACTAGAATTCACGTTTTGACCTTAGTTGTCATTGAAAAAACTTGATAAAACTAGTTCCGAAAAAAACTCGAAAAAGTTTTCGCAAAAAAAAAGGAATTTTTTGGGTTTTATGCCCAAAGCGCTCTAATTTTTCAGATGTTTGGCCAAAACTCAGCGCAGATCATTATATCTTCAAATTTAAAATGGGACCTTTGTCATTGATTTCTACAGAACCCCGACAGCTTAGAGATGGAGTATTTTTAGATTTGGACTTTTTCCATTCCTCGGGGTATAATAAATCTCACAAAAATGTGAGTTTTTTTTTCAATAAAAATTCGGATTTTATAGTAAAAAAAAATTAAAATACATTTTTCGAGTTTTTGGCATTCGAACTTTAATAAATAACCCCCTATGTGTTAGGCCACAATACATAAGCTAAACCAGCAACAGTTCAGTTCATTTTTGCATGTGTGTTAAATCCTCAAGGATTAAAATGAAATGAAATTAATTTTCTTTTCCTTTAAAGAAGGTCTGAGGATGGGGAGTTATGCAGAGTGGTCTTCCCTCTCCCACAAGCTCTTACCAAACGTATCTTTTCCAGACTTAAATGTGTCTTCCACTGTCTCCCTTTTCCCAGCTATATTTCCTTTATCAGTCAGAGTCCCATGAGCATCTGTCCATCATAGAAAAAGTGGTGTAAATGAGAGAAAATGCATTTTATTCAAAGCAGGATCTCTGTTAATATTTATTATGTTATAAATCAACGATCCACCAACCTGTGGCTCAGGAGCAACATGTTGCTCAGAAACTCTTTGGATGTTGCTCCCAGTGGCCTCAAAGCTGGCGATTTTATTTTTGAATTTCTGGTTTGGAGGCAAGTTTTTGATGCATTAAATCAGGTTTACTGGCAAACAGAACCTTCTTTAGACTGCAAGTCCACATAGGGGCTACCAAATAGTCAATCACTGCCCTTATTTGACACCTCGGGCCGTTTTCTTGTTTGTGTTGCTCCTCAACTCTTTTTACAATTGAATGTGGCTCAGTGTCGGACCGGCCCACCGGGATACCAGGAAAACTCCCGGTGGGCCCACGTGTTAGTGGCCCTCTTGTTTTAAAACATTTGGCCTATTTCATGGTCATTCCCTATTTCTTTATGGGGAAAAATGTTAATAATGAGAGAATATTGTAAGTATATATAAAAGACTAGAAGAATAAAGAGGTTGAGCGAGTAGAGGAGGAATAATAGTTTGGAAAGGTCCACTGTCAAAGGTTTTCTGGTGGGCTCACGGTTTTAGGTATTCTGGTGGGCCCAAAGTCTAAGGCTTTCTGGTGGGCCCCTGGCATCCCAGTCCAACACTGATGTGGCTCATGGGAAAGAAAGGTTGGGGACCCCTGTTGCAGATGATAAATATTTAATTCTGGCAAATTTACAATTTTGTCTTTTGTGGAAAATAAATCTGATCTCTGTAACAGGAACAAATACATTAGATTCAATATCACCAGAAGCACCTTAATGTATTTGGACTATGGGAAGAAGCTGGAGCACCAAGAGGAAACAAATGCAAGCACGGGGAGAGCATATAAACTCCATGAAATAATGCCCTGGTTGGAATCCAAGCCTGTGCACTGGCCATGTATGCGCTTGTTCAGAGTGAAGGGTAAGTGACATCATTAGAATATGAACTGCATGTGGATTATCCTTTGAGGTTGGACATTGTGAAGTGTGTGCACTTTCAGATGGATGTGCTCAGCACCAGCCTAGCTTTTGGGTCAGAAGAGAAAAATAACTATATACATATGTGGCAGATAGCACTTTGGTCCCAGATGCACATAATGTATTAATGGGTTTAATATCCAAACAGCATGTTTTTCTTGTAGTAACATGACAGGTACCAAAGTAAAAAAAAATGTATAAAAGTACAAAGTGCCCTGTCGATAAATAATTTCAAACTGTAATAAATAAAGCGCATTTCAAATGATTATGTGTGAACTTAGACAGGTCCTTGCAAACACAGAACATCTATGTCAGTCTTATCTGCTTTCTGCCATAGAATTATTCAGGTCTTGCTTTAAGGGAGTAGCTCAGAAATGCTACACATCAAAGGTCAGTCACAACTTTAAGTGCAAAGTGCAATATTAGAGGCAATTCACCATGTTTTTTTTACCCAGAATGCATCATTCCAGCATAACTGTTGCTCAAGGGGGCATTGCACCAGATGTGTCAAAACACAAGAAATTGCTCTTAGATGCAAATTGTTTGCAATTCGAGGGTTCCTCTGTGTCAAGTGGTGTGTGTGCGATTTATCTGAACACACTGGTGGTGTCAAAACACTCAAGTGCAGGGAGTAGCTTTAAACGCAATTATCTTTAAAGGAGAACTAACCCCCCCAACCATAAGCCCCCTAAGCTTCCAGGCATTCTCCCCTCTCCCTCCAAGTGATGTGCTTTAGTGTAAAAAAAAACCCTTTAAAAATTTCTCACCCTTAATTGCAGAGAAGCGCAGCAGAGCTCCCGGTCACCATCGTGTGGATCTTTGTGTATTCTTCAGGTCTCATTGCCAATTTGCACATGCGCAGTTGCAGTCGATTCCTGACTTGGCCCAACGGCTTCATGAAGGCGAAGAGACCCAGAGACTACACGAAGATCCGGAAGATGGCGACTGGGAGCTCCGCTGCGCTTCTCTGCCGTTAAGGGTCAGAATTTTTAAAAGTTTTTTTTCAACACTAAAGCACATTGTGGGGAGGGGGAAAATCCCTGAAGGTTAGGGTGGCTTATGGTGGGGGTGGTTTAGTTCTTCTTTAATGCACCCATTTTAGTGTGACCGCAACTGGCAACCTGTTCAATTTTGACCTGAACAGTTTGTTTTTTCTTAGGGTTTTTTAACTGTCTGATGGGGTTTCAACCTTGTGAAACCCTAACAATAATCTGTCCAATAACAACCTCTGATGTCACAGCCCTGCCCTCTACAAGGCACAAACAAGCCCCCAAATGTCATGATCCCGCCCCCTATATTTATAATTGCACTGCTCTGTCATCATACCCCCTGTTATAGGGCTGATAAACCTACATTAGGTTCCATGTATAGAAGGCAACATTTCTTGCCATATTCTTTTCTAGACTTTAATTTTCCTTTAAGTCAGTTCAGGTCTTTCTAGATTAGGGATGCACCAAATCCAGGATTCAGCCTTTTTCAGCAGATTTGCTGAATTCAGATTCGGCCGAATCCTTCTGCCCGGCCGAACCGAATCCGAATCCTAATTTGCATATGCAAATTATGGGCAGGGAGGGAAATTGCGTGACTTTTTGTCACAAAACAAGGATGTAAAAAATGTTTTCCCCTTCCCATCACTAATTTGCATATGCAAATCCAAAAAAGTGGATTCGATGCATCCCTAGTCTAGATCAGACAATAAAAAGCAAGGTCTGGTTTCATAGGTATAAAGAATTTCACTGGCACTCCAAATCCGAGCAGGGACAAGCCCTTGCTACGTTTATTTGCGAAGGTGAAACGTTGCACCTTCCCAAATAAACATAGTATGAGCTTGTCCCTGCTCGGATTTGACCTGCGTGCCAGTGAAGTTCTTTATACCTACGAATTTGGAGGTTACCGAAGTCTACTTCACCGAGCACCGGGCATTCGATTTATGGAGAGCCAGGGTGTGCAAGCATGGTTGCATTTCATTATTGCAAGGTCTCGTTTCATATCTTGAACTTTTGTTGCAACAAAAATTAGCAGAGACTTTTCTCTGCCTTTAGTTTAGCCTGCACCATCTAGTGGAAAAATAAAAAACAACAATTTGTACTCGATGGGGAATTTGTGCTATTTCATTATATGATTCGCCAGTCTTCATATATTCAAACAGAATCTTATCTTATATACAGGTATGAAACAAGGGGGTAATTTCTCACAGAGCACAGTATTATAATTGGTATAAAGAAGAATACTTACGTGGTCCAAGTAAGTATCCAGCACTATTTAATGTCCATCCCCTTTTACCTATTTTATCTTTAGGCTAAATAAAACAAGTAGAAAGGGGTGTAAGGGGGTGAAAGAAGCAAACCAGACATGAAAAACAGAAGCAACATCTAGAATTTAAAATTTAACATGGGAAAGGAAAATGTATTATTATTATAATTGCATGTGCTTGGCTTTTCTGCTACTCCAACTTTTACAACTCCTTGGTGAGAATTATTATTATTTTATTATTATTATTAAAATGTATATTTAGACAGCCAACATATTGTGCATTGCTGGATTATCTTAAAAGCTACCACCTTGTTGTGAATAGCTTCCCTCGAGGCAGAATTGTCCTGGTCTATTGGATTAAACAGGGCTTCATAGCATATTCTATTAAAGAGCATCTATCACATTAAGAAAGGTTACCCCACCAGGTGTCATTTCCCCTGATTTTACATATGCACATAATGAGCAACCCTGGGAACTCGCTCATTAAGTACATGCATTTGCCTCAATATGGCCGCCTGCACCAGAATCTCAATCCCAGTGTGGAAAAAACGCAGCACTCCCTAGTATTATAATTTCCCCCATCTTGAGTGTGAACTCTGGTAGGAGAAAACTTTTATATGATAGGGGCTCCTAAAGTAATGGTGAGGTGTTAGATGATTTCTCATTACTGCCACCCTAAATTGCCCCCTACAGTTAAAAAATTGGTTTCCAGAATACTAAAAAGTCTGGGGTACTAGACAGCGACTGTGGAAGAAGCACACCTATACAGCGGCAGATGTTTTTTCAGTCCATTTATTGCAGCAAAAAATAGCACAAGCTTTCGGGAGTGCCCCCTTCCTCAGGTGAACTTCCTCAGGGGGAACCCCCCGAAAGCTAGTGCTATTTTTTTGCTGCAATAAATGGACTGAAAAGGTAACGACCGGTGTATAGGTGGGCTTCCTTCACACAAAGTGGATAGGATTTGGCTTGGGAGCTGCCACGGAAGTGAATGTACCCTGTTGAATCAAGTAAGAGGGTTCAGAAGAGATTTTGCTTCTGAGGTAATAGACCACATTCACACATTCATACCAACATTTACATATTGGTCACCCATTACTAGGGCCCATGCCCATGAAGGATATCAGGATTATAAAGTCCATGGAATTATGGTGAAAGATAGACATGGTAGTATGCAACCCAAGAAAAATAATTACTGTTGTAAAATGTAACTTTTAACCTACCAAGGAGAAAAGACGAATAGTATTGTCAGACAGACATGGTAGCACACAGCCCAACAAGGAGAATAGTGTGGTCATACAGACAGGACAGCATGCCACCCAGAAATTCTACCCACAATAGTGGGCTAAACTAGACAAGGTAGCATGTAGCAAAACAGATAGTGTAGACCACACCCAAGCAAGAAATAATAGTTCAGACAGACAGAATATCATTCACCCCATCCAAATCAAATTGTGTTTTTAGTAGGGATACACCGAATCCAGGATTCGGTTCGAGATTTAGCTAAAATTCTGCCTTTTTCAGCAGGATTCGGATTCAGCCAAATCCGAAATTAGAGACAGGAAGGGAAATCATGTACATTTTTGGTAAAAAACAAGAAAGTAAAAAGTGATTTTTCTATATCTTTCCTTTCTGTCACTAATTAACATATGCTAATTAGGATTTGGTTTGGTATTCGGCCGAATCTATCATGACGGATTCTGGGACTTGGCCGAATCCAAAATAGTGGATTTGGTGCATCCCTAGTTATCAGACAGACAAGGTAGCACACACCTCAGCCAAGGAGATGTAGCCAGGGTGGCAACACAAAAGCACATTCAGAAATTCTTTTTCCAATAGCCAAGCACTTACTGTATGGTATTTTATAACTTGTTCAATTGCAGCTGCATTTACTCATGTGGTTAATGGGTAACAAAACACATTGCAAATAGTGATACCCCATCTCCGATAGGGGCCTGTTGTTTTGTTTTGGACAATGAACTTTGGTGCTCATGAAAAGGAAAACAAACATACGATTTACACTGAAATCAACTGAATTGAATAAAAATTTGATCTGTGTGACCTGGGAATCATAACACATATCAGTAAGGCAAGTTGGGTGTTTATTATAGCAAAGAAGTCCTGGATTCTTACCAATAAGGCAAAGCTAAAGCTTTCTGTCAGCATCCCACACAGAAGAAGAGAGATACATAATAAGAACTGACAATTCCTCATCTAGGAAAGAAAGTGAACAGTGAGTTACATGACTAGACTCGTAGTGAAAGGTTACTAAGGGGCCCATTCACCAAGCTCGGGTGAATGAATAGAAGGAAAAAAAGCTCGAATTTCGAGTCGTTTTTTGTGCTCCTCGACTATCGAATTGGCGTAAATTCGCCTGAGTAGAATGATTCGAATAGATCGAGCGCAAAAACGCTGCGACTATTCGCCATTCAATAGTCAAAGTACTGGATCAAGCGCAAAAACGCTGCGACTATTCGCCCATTCGATAGTCGAAGTACTGTCTCTTTTAAAAATACTTCGACTGTCTACTTCGTCACCTAAAACCTACTGAATTGCTTTAAAAGCCTATGGGAGAGTCCCATAGGCTTGTTTTCCAAGTTTTTGATCAAATAAAAGTCATTCAATCGAATATTCGATCGAATGAAAATCATTCGATCGAATATTCGATCGTGCGCCTATTCGCTGGGCGAATATTCGATCGTGCGCCTATTCGCCTGGCGAATATTCGCCCATTCGACTATTCGCCAGCACGTAAATTCGCCCGAATTGCCTATTCGATTCTATTCCCCAGTCGAATTTCGAGGCATTTAACCCCTCGAAATTCGACCCTTGATACATCTGCCCCTTAGAGTCCAGCAAGGCCCCACAAATCTTACTAAAAACTTTGCCTAAGGCCTGGCCTTAAAGAAAGTCTTTATAGTTTTCCCAGCATGTTCTGGCTTTTCATCTTACTAGTAAGAGAATGTACACTGAATTTGATGATTTCACCTCTATTTTATTATTGTTGACAGGGACAATCCTTACCCCTAGGGATGGGCGAATTTTTTCACCAAAAAATGACACCTATAGACTTGTATGGTGTTGTGCGTCAAAAAAATTTCGGCGCCTGACAAAAATTTTTTGACGCCTATAGACTGTAATTTGTGTTGGCGACAATTCGCCGGTGGCAAATTTTTGAAGAAACGGGTCAAATTAGCCCATCTCCCACAATACCTCACAACATTTGAAAATATAAAGATGAACAAAAACATCTGCTGCACGTAGAATGGCAAATTTTTTGACCATGTCCATTTTATTTTAACGCACATTTACTATGGGTCGAATATCGAGGATTAATTAACCCTCGACATTCGACCATCGAAGTAAAATCCTTCGACTTCAAATATCGCATTTCGAAGGAAAAATCATTCGATCGAACAATTAAATCCTTCTAATCGAACAATTCTAAGGATTTTAATACATCTATCAAAGGATTTTCCTTTGATCAAAAAAAGCTTAGAAAGCTTATGGAGACCTTCCCCATAGGCTAACATTGGTGCTCAGTAGGTTTTAGGTGGCGAAGTAGGTAGTCAAAGTTTTTTTTAAAGAGACAGTACTTCGACTATTGAATGGTCGAATAGTCGAACGATTTTTAGTTCGAAACGTTCGATTCAAAGTCGTAGTGGAAGGTCGAAGTAGCCAATTCGATGGTCGAAGTAGCCAAAAAAAACTTCGAAATTCAAAGTTTTTTTCCTTTTAATCCTTCACTCGAGCAAGTAGTAAATGTGCCCCTAAATTGCTTGGAGATAGACGTTAGTAAATATCTGATTGCATGCTGGGGTCCTCTAGTGACCAAATAGAGGTATAGCCTCAAAATCTCACAAAAATTGGTTGAAAACCTGAAATTCGGCCACCCCAGGTAACTTTTGGGGAGCTGCTGCCTGAAGTTAGTTTTTTCAACTCGCCCCATTGACACAGCGCCCCTGGTTGTTAATCATTAAGGGTCAGATTTATTAAGGTTCGAATGATACATTACAATAAGAATTTTAGGAAAATATATTGATCAAAGCTCACAAATTAGAATTTTGAATTTGAGATTTATCACAACTCGACCCTGGAAACAGTTCTAATTCGACTATTCTCCACCTAAAACCTGCCAAGTTAATTTACAAGTCAAAGGCAGAAATCCATGAACCATTTGAAGATGTTAATAGCCTTCCTGACATTCAAATTTTTTGAATTCAGATTTCGAATTCAATTTGAATGTTTGGGTCTTTCATATTCATTCGAATATTAGACGTTCAAGTTTTTTCATAAATAGCCTTCCATTCGAGTTGTAAATTCAAATTTATTAGAGTTAAAAAAATTCACATCATTTCAAAATTCAACCTTTGATAAATAATATTTGGTTTATTGTACCTAGCAACCATGTTTGTATATGGATTTGGAAGAATGGGATCTGTAATACTATTTCCTGCACTAAGGTATATTAAAATATAATCCAAAGACTCCAGTGAAACAGCACTAAAATAATTGTTAAATGTGATAATAATGGCACGGTTTAAAGGAGACATTCCCTTTGCTTTTTCCCTTTGCTTTAGAAAACTGCAATGGGTCTTTGATTTATTTTTACATTTTTTTGTTTGTTTCTTTTAAATTATTATTTCACTTTTTTGTTCTGTAGCTTTCCAGTTTGGATTTTCAATGGCTTTTTGGTTGCCATTGCAACAATTCCAGCAACCAGCCAATTGTCGGCAGGTCAGTAAAAAAAAAAAAACAATCCAAAGAGAAGTTTTTTTTTTTTTGGTTGCTGACAACTTGCAGTTTGAAAGAGACAGAATAGGAAGGCACTTAGTCATAACCAAAGCAAAAGTTGCTAAGAACAGGCCAATCTATAACATACTGAAAGTTAAAATGTGAACTTTCCCTCAGACCTGTCGATATTGCATATAAGTCAATGGGAAAGTCCCAATGATTTTTCTGATGTGCACTGGGTTTCATGCAATACCCAGAAGTTTTCGGAGTTTTCAGGGGAAAATTCGGAAAAAAACACGAAAATCTCGAAAATCGGATAAAAAAATCTGAAAAAAATTGTGAAAATCTGATTTTTTTTCCCCACAAAGCAAATTTTCGGAAAAATGTAATAATACATAAGCGTAACAAACCCGAGCGGATTTGATCAGAGTTTGTAGCAGAAAATATTGAGATAAATTCGGACTTTGATAAATAACCCCCATTGTGTTGAACTGACAATTTTTAACTTGCCTTCGTATTTTAAGGTTTTTTTAATCACTTAGGTTTTTTAGCAGCTCTCCAGTTTGGAATTTCAGGATCTATTTTATTGCTAGGGTGCAATTAGCCATAGCAACCAGACAGATTGAATAAAAGACTGCACTATGAAAAGGAGAGGGTCTAAATAGAGAGAGATATAATAAAAAGCAACAATAATAATACATGGGTAGCCTCACAGAACAATATATTTATTTTGCTATTTGTTATTTTTGCTCCCAGGGTCAATGACTCCCATTTCTGGAAAGAAAAGAAGAAGAAGAAGCTAAACAATTCAAATACTAAGACCAATTGAAAAGTTGCTAAGCATAGGCAATACTAATCACCACTGAACTACTCTATAATCACAAATAAGGCAAATCTTACACAGGTTTGGTTACACATGTAACCAATTAGGTGTTTATCACCTGTATATGCTACCTGCTGATTCATTGCTACGGGTTACTAGAACAGTTGAACATTTTTACCTTTTATTACAAAGTTTCATGAAGCAATAACTGGGCATTAATGATGGGTGAATTTCTCCCGTTTCACTTCGCTGAAAAATTTGTGAATTTCCCGCAAAAATTTGAAGGTTTTCACAAAAAAATCATGAAATTTGAAGGTTTTCACTAAAAAATTGTGAAAACTGGAACTTGACACAGGCGAATTTTCACGGGCTAATTTTCACGGGCGAATTTTCACGGGAGATTCGCGAATTTATTCGCTGGCGGCAAACGCAGAAATTCGCCACAAATTCGTGCAAGCCGAATTTATTCACCGTCACTACTGCCCATTATTTTGAGGCCTAGCTAAGCATATTTAAGCCACAGGGGCTTATTAATGAACACTGGGCAGACCTGAACCTGGGCAGTAACCCATAGCACCCAGTGATTGGCATCATTCCTTCAGCTGCGGGTAGAACAATGAAAGCAAACATTTGATTGGTTGTCATGGGTGACTACCCAGGTGCAGATTTACCCAGCATTCACAAATGAACCCCACAAGGCAAGCTTGACTGATTAGCTTTCACCCATTGCATTACTACAACTCCCATATAAAAGCAATGAACATCCCTAATACTAAAACCACAGTGTGCCAAATTAGCAGATCCAAATAACTGATTTCTGACCAAAGGATCCGTCTGAGATACTTTGCAAATGGTCAGTTTAAAGACCATCGGCAGGGAGTTAAAATCAGACACCATCCTGGGTAACTAGAGACTCTCTCTGAGAGAGAGAGAGAGAGAGAGAGAGAGAGAGAGAGAGAGAGAGAGAGAGAGAGAGAGAGAGAGAGAGAGAGAGAGAGAGAGAGAGAGAGAGAGAGAGAGAGAGAGAGCAGATCCTAATGGCACTGAAAACATTAAGATATGCACTAGAATGTAGCAGTAAACTTTAGCGCTAGAATGCAAGGAGCTCCACTATTGCTCTAACTTAGCACAGAAGACAGGTATATTTCCCTGAACAAATCAAAGGAAAACTAAAGGAAAATCTTACCTTTTCGTGGGCCAATTAAATGACAATTTTCAAGAAAATAAAAAAATAAAAATGGCTTCTTTTGTCCCTAATTTACAGAATTGATGGCTGAAATAACAGGTTATATTCCAGGCAGGTTTGTGTTAATCTCCCACCTAGACCCTGCTGCAAGTGTAAAGTGCGCCGTGAACTATTTATGCACAAAGCAAAGGGGGAAAGGCACGAAAGGAGGGGATAAAAGATAATTACGCAAAAAGGTTTATGATTAGGTGAATACTACTATTTGCCTTCTCAACAGGAAAATGAGTTTGATAGCTATAATTGCCTATAATTGACTCCAATGTTATACAAAGGGATTCAGTCAAGTGTTCACTTTTATGTCTTACATTTTCCTCTTCACTTCCTCCGTCCTCCCCATACATATTACAGTTATCCGCCTCCTGTCTTTTTTTGGGGCTGGTCTTGCGTCAGTCTCAAAGAGATTTTTGTTTCTTGGCTTCAAGCCATGCCAAGGTGTCTCAGTCTAGATGAATTCCAGTTCCTATAATGAGACATCCGAGATGTAAATTGTGGTGCTAGTTCTGCTGCATTTGCCAGGTGGCCCAGTTCACTACTTGTTGGGAGCATAAAGGTTGTGGTTGGTTACAGGTCAGTACTAACGACACACACATTATAGTTTGAGGAGAACAAACAACCAAATGCAATCACGGTCACAGTATAACTGATTCTAAAATGAGTCTCAGGGTGCAATGGCCTCTTATAAAATTAAAGAGCATAGGCAAAAGTGAACTTGCATTATCATGAACAAAGTCTGATTGGACGGTCATAGTAGTACCATTCTCATAAGTTTACACTAGAAAATCTAAAAAAAATCGCTAAAACATATGGAGCAAGTCTCCTGAATT
This sequence comes from Xenopus petersii, assembly GCA_038501925.1. Taxonomy (NCBI): domain Eukaryota; kingdom Metazoa; phylum Chordata; class Amphibia; order Anura; family Pipidae; genus Xenopus; species Xenopus petersii. The sequence goes on along the minus strand of CM076685.1, from coordinate 101,342,333 downwards.
TTTTTGTGTGTTTACAGTGTGTTTACAGTTTCAGTTCTACTATGGCCTTGAAAGGGGTTGTTCACCTTCCAAACACCCTCTTGGCGACCCCCCTGGTTCCAAGGTTGTACATTATTACTGACTTACAGGTCCTGAGTACCCTTTGCAAGGTGAAAGGGTACTGGGAATTGTTCTCCGGCAGTGCCTCCACCTAATGGGAATCCACCTGTGGGTGGCCCATTAGGAATAACATTCAACACACACTTTGCTTTTATAAAAAAACAACAACTTTAAAGAAAGAAAGTGTAAATTAAAGGGTAAGTAAAAACGGCATTTACATCATACAAATATAACCCACTCCCCTGGGAACCTGTGGCAGTCCATTTCCTGGCCCTCCATGCCAGGCAAAGTCCCGCACTACTCGCTTTGGCAGAATCAGAGAGTCTCAGTCCCTTTCCCCAAAAGAGTATCAATGTCCTAGGCAGCACTACCTTCCCAAAATACCTTTCCCTCCAGTTAGGTACTTGCTCCCTTGTGGCAAGCATCTACAAACAGCCCGTGGCACAAATGGAAACCATCCTGGATTCTCTATTTTTCTACCCTCCCCTGGGCACACCTTACCTTGGGGATTCACACAGATGGGTAGGCTCATCCAGAGCTGGAGCAGGCATCCACAGCGATGAATCCATTTCATGAAGCAGATGCAGCTTGCTTGATCCTCCAGACATAGCTCCCAGCACTGTCTATAGTGCAAGCACACTGTTGCTGAATCCGTAGCTGAACTGTAGCCCCCAGCACTGTATACAGCGCAAACATTTCCACATTCAGTTTTGGAGCTCAAGAGCTTTAGACCCTCCTGATCGAGCTCCTCGGCATGGGGTCACCTACCCCAGCCTCAGAGGCCTCCTGCCTCTACATAGTGGCAGCTGAAATCACTCTTAGTGAATCTTCTTAGTGAAGTACAATCAGCAGAAATCCTCCAACAGTAATGGCTGTGAGCACATGGCAATTTCCTTTTATAGGGTGCAGCAGCAACACCTAGTGACACCTTTTGGGATCGTCCATGCTGCACCAACACAAGGGCTCTGCCCCTTAGGAAACCCTGTAGTTAGTCCCAAACAGGGTTTCTGCACCATGAGGCTCCAACAGGAGGGGAATTAACCCTCCGGGTCCCTACACACTTTTTTCAGTTCAGTTGTTTTCAGATTGTTCCCCAGAAATAAATTAAGCACCTGCTTAAAAGCTACTAAAAGTTAACGTAAAGGTGAACCACTCCTTTAATATCAGTCACCTTCTATACAGGAAGAAATCCCAAGGAATACCCCACGTGAGCAATGGTGAATAAGAGTATATAAGAGTATATAATAGAAAGGTTTTGTATTTATACTAAGTGATTCATTACTATTCCACTGCTGCTTCTTCAATGTTATCAGTCCCACCCTGGCCAACTGATTATCATAACTGAGATACTATCTTCTCTTTATTAACATGCTTGCCAAACATGGTACTGACTATAATTTCTGAGCACTGGAACCCAACTTTGTAGCGTTTCCATACAAGGCCTTGTCTCAAAAATCATTTGCAAAGACCCAGGACAGAAATGTGATCAAAACCACCATCAGAAATCAACACCCACCACAGCTTAGCATTAAAAGAAAACCAAACCCTTTTTATTAAAATCCCTACCCTACATAGACCCCCTCCCTGCTCCCTCCCCCCAGCCTAGGTGTTACCCTGGGTAAATGCCACTAATTCTTTACTTACCCCTTGTTGCAGATTCAGGGTATCAGAGTTCACGGGCACCATCTTGTTCTCTTTGGTAATCTTCTGGTCTTCTTCCGGCGCTTCGGTAATTTCTGTGGCTTTCAGTGCATGCGCATGTTCCGTTACACCACTCTCTTCCCAAAGATTACCTAAGTAAAGAAGATGTCGCCTGTGAACTCTGATGCCCTGAATCTGCAACGAGGGGTAAGTAAAGTGTTAGGGGCATTTACCCAGGGTAACACCTAGGCTGGGGGGGAGCAGGGAGGGGTGTCTATGTAGGGTAGGGGATAGAGGATTTTAATAAAAAGGGTTTGGTTCTACCCCACTCTCCCACACCACAGTAAAAAGGTCATACTGACATGGGAGCTAAAACAATAAAAACACATTTGGCCAAAGTATTATAAACTCTTCCACCGCTTCAAGGTAGACTCTTTAAGCAAGTATCTACTCTAACCTAAATTGCACTTAGTTTTGAAATTTTCTGCATTTCTGATGTACAAATAAGAGCCATTGGTCAAAAACAAAACCACTGTTGGCCAGGGCCCCTCTACAGGTTAAAAAAAACTTGGTGGCCTAGGCCCCCCTTACAAGTTAAAAAACATTTTAACTTGTAGCCACCAGGGCCACCAGGCCATGGACAACTGTTCCTCCTGTGCCCCAATGGTGGACTGGATGTAAAAGTATGTCCCATAGTGTTCATTCAGAAAGAACTTCTGCCCTGGGTCTGACAAGGCCCCATAACTTGTATGTCATTCAGATCTACATTATTATTACCATATTTTCAACATTACATCCAGGGACACCTATCAAAATCTGCCCCCCCCCAAAAGCTGCCAAGTAAAAACATTTAAGTCACGCCTACTTTTTAACCACTTCCCTTACTACACCCACTCATGGTCTCGTGGTGGAACGAGTGGACAGATTATTGGGAGGGGCTGGGGAAGACCCAGCGGTCTTGGTACACATAGGTACCAATGACAAAGTTAGAGGAGGTGGTGAAGTCCTCAAAAATGATTTTAAAAAACTAGGTTCAAAGCTGAGGGCGAGGACTTCCAAGGTAATTTTCTCAGAGATATTACCTGAGCCACGAGCAACGCTAAGGAGACAGCGGGAGCGTAGGGAGATTAATGCGTGGCTGAAAGATTGGTGTAGGGAGGAGGGTTTTGGGTTTTTGGAGAACTGGGCTGATTTTTCAGTCGGCTACAGGCTCTTTGCTAGGGATGGGCTGCACCTCAATGATGATGGGGCAGCTGTTTTGGGAGAGAAGATGGCTAGAGGGTTGGAGGAGATTTTAAACTAGGTGTGGGGGGGGAGGGTTCAGTAAAAGATTCTGTGGTAGACAGGTTAGATGAGATAGTGGGCAAAGAAAGGGAAAATGGGGGAGGAGATTTGGCTGGGGATACTGTTAAGGAGAGGGAGGACCACATGTCATATGTTCAATATGGTGCCAGTATTAAATGTATGTTTACAAATGCAAGAAGTCTGGCTGGTAAAATGGGAGAGCTGGAGCTGCTGGTGATGGAAGGAAAATATGATGTGATTGGTGTGGCCGAAACATGGCTGAATGAGTCGCATGACTGGGCAGTAAATATCAGTGGCTATACTTTGTTTCGGAGGGACAGAGGCAATAGAAAAGGAGGAGGGGTATGTCTGTATGTTAGGCAGGATTTAAAAGCTCATATAAAGGAGGAGGTTATGTTAGAAAATGAGGGGGCAGAAGTCATATGGGTGGAGTTCTTCACCAATTGTAAAGAATCCAGCAAATTAATTGTAGGCGTATGCTATAGACCCCCTAATGTAAGTGAGGAGGAAGAGGCAAAGCTCCTAATGCAAATAGAAAAGGCTACTAGTTTAGGTAAAGTAATGATAATGGGGGATTTTAATTACCCAGATATTGACTGGAGCAACGGTACTGCTAGATCAGTTAATGGGAACAAGTTTATAAACTTATTGCACGACAATTTTTTAGCACAGGTTGTAGAGGAGCCTACCAGAAAAAATGCTATTCTTGATTTAGTGATCTCAAATGACCCAGAACTTATAGCAAATGTGCAAGTCATGGAACCCCTGGGTAATAGTGACCATAATGTTATATCTTTTAATGTCTGGTGCAAAAAACAAAAATATACTGGGGCAACAAAAACCATGAATTTTGCAAAAGCTAATTTTAGTGCCTTGAAGGCTGCCCTACAGAGTATTGATTGGGGCATTAGGTTTGCAGCTAAAAACACAGAACAGAAATGGTTGTCCTTTAAAATGATATTAAATCATTACTGTTCTCAATTTATTCCCTTAAGGACTAAACGTAGAAGCTCTAAGAATCATCCTGTGTGGCTTAATACAGAAGTAAAGAAGTTAATGGGAAAGAAGAGAGAGGCATTTAAAAGCTACAAATCTGTAGGGACAGAAGCTGCATTTAATGAATATAAACACTGTAATAAATGTTGTAAATCAGCAATCCGGAAGGCTAAGAAAAGAAATGAAGAGTTAATTGCGGTGGAGGTAAAAACTAACCCTAAAAAGTTTTTTAAATATATAAATAGTAAAAAGATGCAGGTTGAGAGTGTTGCTCCATTAAATAATGGTACCAGTATGGTTGTAACAGATACAGATAAGGCAAATGTGTTAAATCAGTTCTTTTCTTCAGTGTAGACAATAGAGGAGTCTGGGTTCACAGGCTCACTTAATAACTGCACGAATGGTTCAGCTCAATCTAGTCAGTGGCTGACTCAGGATATGATTCAAAAAGCTTTAATACAAATTAATGTAAACAAGGCTCCAGGGCCTGATGGCATACACCCCCGGGTTCTAAGAGAGCTTAGTTCAGTTTTAGACCAGCCCTTATTTCTGATTTTCTCAGATTCCCTGTCATCTGGTATGGTGCCTATGGATTGGAGAAAAGCTGATGTTATTCCAATATTTAAAAAGGGATTACGATCTCAGCCTGGCAATTATAGGCCAGTAAGCTTGACATCTGTGGTGGGCAAATTATTTGAAGGCTTGTTAAGGGATCACATTCAAAATTTTGTCCTAATGAATGGCATTATGAGCAACAATCAGCATGGCTTTATGAAGGATAGGTCATGTCAGACGAATTTGATTGCATTTTATGATGTGGTAAGTAAGATTCTGGATACTGGGGGGGCAGTAGATGTGATCTATTTGGATTTCGCCAAAGCGTTTGATACTGTGCCCCACAAACGACTGCTTTCTAAACTAAGGTCTGTTGGGCTTAATGAAGTCGTTTGCACATGGATAAGAAACTGGCTACAGGATCGGGTACAGAGGGTAGTTGTTAATGGGACATTCTCTACTTGGAGTAAGGTTCTTAGTGGGGTCCCCCAGGGCTCAGTATTGGGTCCACTTTTATTTAATTTGTTCATTAATGACTTAGGGGAGGGTGTTGTAAGTAATGTATCAGTGTTTGCAGATGACACAAAATTATCCAGCCCAATTAATTCCATCCAGGATGTGGCATCCTTGCAACATGATCTTGACAAACTGGCAATCTGGGCAGCTAAGTGGCAAATGAGATTCAATGTTGATAAATGTAAAGTCATGCACCTGGGATGTAAAAATATCCACTTATACCCTTAATGGGACTGCACTAGGCAAATCCATTATGGAAAAGGACCTTGGAGTCCTTGTAGATGATAAACTTGGCTGTAGCAAGCAATGCCAGTCAGCAGCATCAAGGGCAAATAAGGTCTTGAGCTGTATTAAAAGGGGCATAGAGTCAAGGGAGGAGGGGGTCATTCTTCCACTGTATAGAGCACTTGTAAGGCCCCATCTAGAATATGCCGTACAGTTTTGGTCTCCATCACTCAAACAGGACATTATTGTATTAGAGAGGGTACAGAGAAGGGCAACTAAGCTGGTAAAAGGTATTGAAAATCTTAGCTATGAGGAAAGACTGGCCAAATTGGGGATGTTCACGCTGGAGAAGAGGCGCTTAAGGGGTGATATGATAACGATGTATAAATATATAAGGGGATCATATAATAATCTCTCTAATGCTTTATTTACCAGTAGGTCTTTCCAGCTGACACGAGGTCACCCATTCCGATTAGAAGAAAAGAGGTTCCGCCTAAATATTCGGAAGGGGTTTTTTACAGTGAGAGCTGTGAAGATGTGGAATTGTCTCCCTGAATCAGTTGTACAGGCTGATACATTAGATAGCTTTAAGAAGGGGTTGGATGGCTTTTTAGCAAGTAAGGGAATACAGGGTTATGGGAAATAGCTCATAGTACAAGTTGATCCAGGGACTAGTCCGATTGCCATTTTGGAGTCAGGAAGGAATTTTTCCCCCTCTAAGGCAAATTGGAGAGGCTTCAGATGGGTTTTTTGTCTTCCTCTGGATCAACTGGCAGATAGGTAGTTAATAAAAAAAAAAAAAACAAAGGTTGAACTCGATGGACATGTGTCTTTTTTCAACCTTACTTACTATGTTACTATGTTCGGAAAGTTCGAGCTACTTACAATCTCTGACTTCTCTTGAATCTATAACTCTTTAAACATACCATTCATTTAGCAAGTTACTTAACATAATGAAAACCATTTAATGTCAAGTTGATAAAGTAAAAAGCTCACAAATCTGATTTACGTAAAAGGAAGAAAATGGTCTCATCTCAGGAAACATTTTTCTGTGCGTTTACAGCAAAGTACTTGGAAAAGAGAGGTCAGGGAGCAGAATGAGGCACAGCTTAGTGTTCCCTTGGCCTTGAGCGTCAGCTTTGTCCCTGTTAAAAGCTCTGGTTAAGCTTTAATAGGAGCTCAAAGAGCAGCACAAGGATGAGTTAATTGGAAGTCATCTGTCCATTAAGATTCTTCATTCTAATGACGCTTTCCTCCGACAAGAGGGCACTTTGTTCAATTAAAACCCTCCTGTGAGCATGTAAAAGGAGAAATAATTAGCCAAGTAATTTTGGCAGAGTTGATAATCATTTTGCCGAGGAAGGAAAAAGCTGTTGAACAAAACATGAGGTCAAACACAAAACCCACGGCCTCCATTAACCCTGAAGAAAAGGTACCTTCACAGCCCATTGGAGGCTGTTGTCCTTTTTCACATTATACAAGGGTTGTTCACCTTCCAAAGACTTTTTTCAGTAGATTTCCATAGTTCTTTTTTATAATTTTTACAAAATGTGAGGGCTTACCCTGGTGGTCTAGTGGTGGTCTAGTGGCGTAATGACGTCAGCACGCAATGGCGCGAAATTTGAAAATATTTAAAGGGCCTTTCTGCAGTTTCTCATTGCCTGTTATAGATTTGTTCCTGGTGCCTTTAGCTGTTTGGTATTCTGATTCTGAGCCTGATTCTGACTACCTGTTGTGACCTCTGCCTGTTACTGACGATTCTGACCTCTGTATCCTGATCCATTGCCTGAATTTCGACTACCTCTTCTGCGGTATCCCTCTGATTGATCTCCCGGTTTTGACCCTTGCCTGCCTGACCTTGCTTTGATAGCTGCCTGCCCAGACCCGGTCTGATTTGTTTACGCTTACTTTCTGCCTGCCTCGACCTGGCCAGTTCCAACTACGATCCCGTTTAACACCTTGTACCACGACCTTCAGCCCAAAGACTTTGCTAACAGTCGTGCCCCTCTGCTTATCCAGAACCTCTAGCCTTGCACCTCTCGTTGGTCCTGGAGGCCTCCAAGTAGCTGAGGGCTCCTCCTGAGGCCAACGGCGGTCACACTACAGGTGAAGCAGGAGCCAAGACCAGGGTGCTTGGCATTTGTTCTGGTGTTGGGTGCCGACCAGGTCACAAAATTGAAGTTTAAAGTTTAATGTTTGTGTCTCTGGGGTTTCAGTCTGGCAGCTCAGTGATCCAGGAGCAGATTCTGAACTGTTACAATTGGATACATTTATTAAAGGGATACTGTCATGGGGAAAAAACATTTTTTCAAAATGAATCAGCAGAATTCTGCACTGAAAACCATTTCTTAAAAGAGCAAACAGATTTTTTTATATTCAATTTTGAAATCTGACATGGGGCTAGACATTTTGTCAATTTCCCAGCTGCCCCTGGTCATGTGACTTGTGCCTGCACTTTAGGAGAGAAATGCTTTCTGGCAGGCTGCTGATGTTTTTCCTTCTCAATGTAACTGAATGTGTCTCAGTGGGACATGGGTTTTTACTATTGAGTGCTGTTCTTAGCTCTACCAGGCAGCTGTTATCTTGTGTTAGGGAGCTGCTATCTGGTTACCTTCCCATTGTTCTTTTGTTTGGCTAATGGGGGGAGGGGGAAAGGGAGGGGGGTGATATCACTCCAACTTGCAGTACAGCAGTAGTTTATCAGAGCACAAGTCACATGACCAGGGGCAGCTGGGAAATTGACAAAATGTCTAGCCCCATGTCAAATTTCCAAATTGAATATAACAAATATATTTGCTCTTTTGAGAAATGGATTTCAGTGCAGAATTCTGCTGGAGCAGCACTATTAACTGATTCATTTTGAAAAAAATTTTTTTTCCCATGACAGTATTCTTTTAAGGTTTGAATGGTAAATTTGAAAATTAAATTTTCAAATTTTATTTTGGTCAAAACACATTTGAATCTTAAATCGCCAATTCGAATTTGAATGTGAGATTTATCACAACTCGACCCTGGAAACATTTCTAATTTGAATATTCGCCACCTAAAACCTGTTGAGTTAATTTAAAAGCCAATGGCAGAGGTCCGTTGAACCATTTGCCTTCCTGACATTCTAGGTATTTTTGGAGGAAAATTCCATTAGAATTTTCGGGTTGTTCGTATTCAATGAAATATTCGATGTTTCATAAAAAAACTCCCATTTGAGTTGTATGTACATTCGAATTTATTAGAGTTTAAAATTTCGGTTCGGGATTCGGCTAGGATTCGGCCTTTTTCAGCAGGATTCAGATTCGGTTAAAACCTTCTGCCCGGCCAAATTTAATCTGAATTCTAATTTGTTTCTCACAAAACAAGGAAGTAAAAAATGTTTTCCCCTTCCAACCCATTTGCATATGCAAATTAGGATTCAGTTCGGTATTCGGCCGAATCTTTCGCAAAGGATTCGGGGGTTTGGCCGAATCCAAAATTGTGGATTCGGTGCATCCCTAGTAACAGCCTGGAGGTACAGGAGTGAAGATCCAAACACCCATTGTTTTTATCCAAAGATCAGTATTTCCATGCAATTGTCATCAATCCACCCCAGTTCAACACAGAATGGCACACAAGTTATGTTCATGGCAGGCGGGCAGATCTTGGTGCTGTATTCTGGATAACACAAATGCACATGGTGCAAAGTGCAAGGCAGGATAAAAAAATCCAAAACATTTTTATAACCCTATTTTGACACCACATGTATTATAGGATGCATATCATTAATATCTTACCATACACAGGTCCTGACTCCCCTTTGCTGAAAGGGAATTTCTCTCCATGGCAGTGCCTCTACCTAGTGGAATCCGGGGATGAACCTATGGGTGGCCCCACTAGAAACAAATAATTAAACAAACCTGTTGCAGTAAAACAGATACATCTTACAGAATTGAAAGAAAATGGCAAAATGCAAATATACAATAGCAGTATCAATAACCTCTGCCCTGGGGATACTGTGTGGTATTCCAACCCTGGCACAGTCTTTTCCAGGCAATGTCCCATACTCCACTCTGGGTGGATAAAAAGAGTCACAGTCCCTTTCCCCCAAGAAAGGGGCCGATTCACTAACTTCGTGTGAAGGATTCGAAGGTAAAAAACTTCGAATTTCGAAGTTTTTTTTGGGCTACTTCGACCATTGAATGGGCTACTTCGACCATCGAATGGGCTACTTCGACCTTCGACTACGAATCGAATGATTCGAACTAAAAATCGTTCGACTATTCGACCATTCGATAGTCGAAGTACTGTCTCTTTAAAAAAAACTTCGACCCCCTAGTTCGCCATCTTAAAGCTACCGAAGTCAATGTTAGCCTATGGGGAAGGTCCCCATAGGCTTGGCTAACTTTTTTTGATTGAAGGATATTCCTTCGATCGTTGGATTTAAATCCTTCGAATCGTTCGATTTGAAGGATTTAATCGTTCGATCGAAGGATTATTCCTTCGATCGTACAATCGCACTATTTGCGCTAAATCCTTCGACTTCGATATTCGAAGTCGAAGGATTTCAATTCCCAGTCGAATATCGAGGGTTAATTAACCCTTGATATTCGACCCTTAGTGAATCAGCCCCTTAAACTTTCCCCAGGTAGCACTACCTGCCCAAAATATATCTTCTAATGGACAGAGGTAGTTGCTCCCACATAGCAGACACATGAACAATGCCTGTTCTCAAACAGGGGACACACGCTGGAGCCTTGCACTACTCTCCCTCAGGCAGAACACTCACCGGAGACTCACACAGATGGGTCAGGCATCCATAGCAACATAATCCTCAGGCTGGGCTCCCAGGCTATCCTAGCTGAGCATGTAAAACCTGCTTTATTCTTCAGGGCACAGTTCCCAGCACTATCCAAAGAGTGAGAACACAGAAGCCCTCTTTACTGGAATCCATCCACAGGCAACTTTTTTAGGGTTCTCCGCTGCCTCAAGCTCCAGATCATCTTCTTCCAGGTCGAGCTTCACAATGCTTGCGGCCCCATACTCCAAGTCCTCAAAGGGAGAGTCTACCCATGGGCTCCCTCCAAAGCCTGGGACCTATGGCTGCAAAAAGGCCCCAGCTGTACTCCCTTCTGGAGTGAAAAGGCAAAGAGAGACTGAGCACATGGCAGCTCAGCTTTTTATACTTCTGGCCAGTGGCGTAACTACCGGGGGAGCAGGGGGTGCGATTGGGCCAGGGCCCACACCCCCTCAGGGCCCCCCGGCAGCTCGCGTGCCACTGACTCCGGCGGCAGAAAATGACGTATGGAGGGGGGCGAGGGCCCGGCTGCACGTCCCACGCCAGGGCCCGCCCCACTGTAGTTACGTTACTGCTCCAGGCACTACAGTGAAACTAGAGATTGCCACAGTCCACTAGAGTGAAATACCGCCTCTCTCCATTCATTTTTATGGAATTTTTAAAGGCATATTTATCAAAGGGTGAAACTGATAAATACGCCTTTAAAAATCCCATAGAAAGGAATGGAGAGGGGCAATTTTTCACTCTAGTTGACTGTGGTGATATCTAACTTCACTTTTTGATAAATATATCCCCTGGGCTTCACAGCAGGTGCAATGCGCAAGTACAGTATGATTCAGTGGCCATCGATTGCCTTAGATTGACATTAAATGTCCTGTCCTACACTCCAGCACAGAATATAATTGAATTGGGGGATTGGACTAAACAAAATGGCATATCCTCATTACAGTGTCCTGATCCATACTATAAACTCTTTTAGACCAAAGTAACTAGCCAATAACATCCTGTAGACAGTTCCCCGACTAAGTACATTATGTCATTGGATTGGCGTTGATGGAAGTCTATTGTGCATTGTACCCCACTGCCAGCCACAAACTGCCATTAGTTCTTCCCCAGAACTGGATTCAAAATGGGACTGATGGATCTGTAGGTCCAGGTGAAGTCCAGGCATTAGATTCAGTGGTCAGCAAAGTGGCCAGATACCATCCTTAACCTACTCTTTATGAATCCAGTGCTGCCAAATGAAGACAGAGCTGTATTCATGACAAAAGTACAGATCTTTGTTCTCCACTTTGTAGCACAAAGACCTGTGCATAGGGTGCTATAAGTGGGTCAGGGTGCACCTCTGTTGTCTGGTCCAGTATTTAATGTCATCTTGATGTGGCTGCAATTCCGCTGGAATATTCTAATATTTTTTGTAAAATTGTCATTAATCTAAAAGCCATTATTCAGCTCACTTTGTTAAAAATATAGAAATATTGTAATTAGAATAGTAAATATAGTTGAGTATCTTGTGCTAAAACAGAGCTAGGATGTGGCTTAAATCGGCCCTGTGTCCCCTTTAATTATAGTGAAAGTGAGGGAGGGAATGGAATTAATTCTTTATTTGTTCCACTTTTGCCTGGAATTAAATCAGAAAACAACATATGTGACATAATAGTGTGCAGGAGATAATAGGTAAGTTTCTATTATGGGAGAAGGTGGAGATGGGTGGGAACTGAGGAACATGCTGTTCGCAGATGGCTGAGTGTCTGGGACTAATGAAGCTCTTTAGGGCTGTGCTGCTGTTTGTTTCACTCCTCTCCGATTCTCTATGTGACCCAACAATACAACCTGATCATATTTTTAATCAGATTAGCAGACTATACATGTAGTCTGAATGATGATTTTGTAATTGTGACTGTGCCTTGTTTTCTACCAGAGTTTAGAGAAAGATATTCTGCACTAGAGGTTCATGGAGACTTGTGCAGCTAAAACAACCTAAGGTCAGTGTAAACACTTAACAAAAATATTGGAACATCCTTGAATGGATCGTTTGGGTTCTGTGATGCCCCAAGCAGAGGCCCTTCAAAAGTAGCTCAAAAATAGCACAATATGGGCAGTGAAAAGAAGTCTAAAAAATAATTGAGTAGAAGAAAGTTCACTGGAGAGTATATTTGTCTGGACATTAAAAAATAATTGAATATATGTGAACCTTTTTTAAATTGTCACTGTTGAGTAAATTTTTCCATGAAGCAAAATGGGACAGATTTGCCTGTCACCAAGGGCGTAACTACACAGGGGGGCCCAGGAGGTATAGGGGACCCATAAAGCCCTAATACACATTCAATTTCAATGAATATTGGTAAAACAGAATTCTGCACTGAAATCCATTTCTCAAAAGAGCAAACAGATTTTCGTATATTCAATTTTGAAATCTGACATGGGGCTAGACATATTGTCAATTTCCCAGCTGCCCCAGGTCATGTGACTTGTGCTCTGATAAACTTCAATCACTCTTTACTGCTGTACTGCAAGTTGGAGTGATATCACACACCCACCACCTCCAGCAGCCAAACAAAAGAACAGTGGGAAGGTAACCAGATAACAGCTCCCTAACACAAGATAACAGCTGCCTGGTAGATCTAAGAACAACACTCAATAGTAAAAACCCATGTCCCACTGAGACACATTCAGTTACATTGAGAAGGAAAAACAGCAGCCTGCCAGAAAGCATTTCTCTCCTAAAGTGCAGGCACAAGTCACATGACATGGGGCAGCTGGGAAATTGACAAAATGTCTAGCCCCAAGTGGGATTTCAAAATTGAATATAAAAAAATATGTTTGCTCTTTTGAGAAATGGATTTCAGTGCAGAATTCTGCTGGAGTAGCTCTATTAACTGATGTGTTTTGAAAAAAACAGATTTTCCGATGACAGGATCCCTGTAAGAGGGATGGGAGGCTGCGGTACAGGGCCCAAAGGCTGGTAACTCCAGACACAAGTCAGCCCCATTGCATGCTGGGTATTGTAGTCTTACATTAAACGTGGCAGTCAGCAGATTATTAAACAGAAACTACATTACCCAACATGCATTGGGAGGTGCAGGCTTGGCACATTAGGCGTTTTCCAAAATACAACCTAAATCCGTACTTTCAAAAGCCGCCTGGGCTTTAAATCAGTAGCCCAATTCGGCTGGAAAACCACCCCCGTAGCACTTTGTTTCCCAGTCACGTGCGCTACCCTAATAAAAGAAGCCCTGAAGTTGTAAATGACAATGTGGGGATCATTAACGCATCACTCGCCGGAGCTGTTGTATTTCCCACACTAACCCTGCCCGAAGCTGCCCAGTCTTGTTTTTATATCTAAGCGTGACGTCAGACTCCGCCTACAAATCACCGGTCTCTAGCATTGGCTAGAATGCAACATTGCCCTGTCCATCAAGTGGATCTGGCTTTTCATTGGTAGAAGCCGCCAACAGGAAGACGCTGCGGAGCTCCTCCTTCTGATTGGGTTGCTGTGTGTGCGCCTTATCCGCCCTGGGCTGTGGGCACTTCCGGATGTCTGGTGTCGGCTCTGCGGGAGGAGAAATCCAATGTTACAGAATGGGAGTTCCTGAGGCGCTGTGACTAATCCCCCCACCCCCGCACATTGGGGAAATCCACCGGCGGGCAGAAAGCCAGAGGGAGCACTAAGGGGGGCTAAACCAAAGGAAACCGCAGGAGTCAGAAACACAGGGATCCGTGACGAGCCCGGTAAGGGCCGCTCATCTGCTTACCCTCCAGGGATTCTCCCAAATGAGACTTTTGTTGAAGAGCGAGGCTTTTAGCATTAAGCCCTTGTGAGTGAGGCATGCTGGGAGATGCGATTCAACAGCAGCTGCGAGTCCCTGGGGGGAATGGCAGTGTCAAATCCATCTCTTACTCACTCTAATGTCATTTCCTCAATAGTCACCTGAGAATCTCTCTGTGTAATAACATTCTCCTTGTCTCAAAGTCTAGGGGGGGGGGGGGGTGTTGTTTATACAGAGGCTTCTCAATGGGCTGCTGCTGGTGTGTATTAGTGGAATGTCATTTAGATTCAATTTTCAGGGGGTTTACAGCCCCTTTGAATAATTAGAATGTAAGCCTTTGTGCTGAGAATTCAGCTGTTAGAAGGTCTTGTCTGTTTTATATAGAGATGTAATAAAACTCTCAGACTTTGCACCAGCTCCAAAGTGTCGGTGTTTGGGAACAAGCAGAGCTGTGGAGTCGGAGTTGCCGAAAATGTACCGACTGCTAATAATTTTAAATAACCTTTAATTTTGTAGGGCCCTTTAATCCTGTTGTATCTGTAACCCTTGTTTGTTATCCACCGTTTATTCCCTGTTTGTTATAACCAAGGTAAACTGCCTATATTGTCGGCGCTATATAAATAAATGAGGATGATAAATACCAGCGCTGAAAATAATCCAATCCGATTTAAGAGCTTCTATTAAGGAGGATATTAGCTGTTTCTAAGAACAATACTTCAGTTAATTGGATTGTATTCAACAGCTAGATGTCCGGTTCAGTTGATTAAGCGGATTTAGATTTTCCAATTGTTTTTGGTTTATTCAGTTTAAATTTGATTTGGCTTTAGAATTACCAAAGGATGTGGCTTTAGATTTTTGAGCTTTGGCAGTGATAAAATGCCGTGTATATTGTGTACTCAAAGGGGTTGTTTACTTTTGAGATAACGTTTAGTACGACGTAGAGAGTGATAGTCTAAGTCAATTTGTAATTGGTTTTAATTTTTTATTATTTAAGTTTTTTTGAGTTATTTAGCTTTTTATTCAGCAGCTCTTCAATATTAAGCATTTTAAAGGAGAATTCAACCCTTAACTAAAAAAAACCCTACTCCCCCTCCCTCCCCCCCTAGCCTAGCTGCTACCCCGGGAAATGCCCCTAACATTTTACTTAACCCTTGGTGCAGATTCAGGGATCGCAGCTCACGGCAGCCATCTTCCGGGTCTTCGGTAAACTGAGACCAGCGAAGCGGGGCATGCGGAGAAATTTCCCCGTTCGTGACAACTGCGCATGTGCCGAAATAGACGGAGACCTGGAAGATGGCTGCCGTGAACTGTGAGCAAACTGATTTTTATATATTTATTTTTGAAATCTGACTGGGGGCTAGACATAGTCAGTTTCCCAGCTGCCCCCTAGTCACGTGACTTGTGCGCTAATAAACTTCAGTCACTCTTTACTGCTGTACTGCAAGTTGGAGTGATATCACCCCCCTCCATTTCCCCCCCCCCCCCCAGCAGCCTAACAACAGAACAATGGGAAGGTAACCAGATAGGAGCTGCCTGGTAGATCTAAGAACAACACACAATAGTAAAATCCAGGTCCCACTGAGACACATTCAGTTACATTGAGTAGGAGAAACAACAGCCTGCCAGAAAGCAGTTCCATCCTAAAGTGCTGGCTCTTTCTGAAAGCACATGACCAGGCAAAATGACCTGAGATGCACCTACACACCAATATTACAACTAAATAAATACACTTGTTGGTTCAAGAATTATATTTTATATGGTAGAGTGAATTATTTGCAGTGTAAACAGTATAATTTAGAACTTCATAAAAATCATGACAGAATCCCTTTAACTCTATTATAACCTGCCTAACTGCCAGTTGATCCAGAGGAAGGCAAAAAACCTGTTTGAAGCCTCTCCAAATTGCCTCAGAGGGGGAAAAAAATCCCCAGTCCATGGGTAGTGTATTATACAGGTTTTGATGTCACACTCCTCTTGTACATTAGGGCATATTGTGCAAATGTTATTGTTCTGTCTGACACTTCCTTTCGCTCCTACAGAATCGGCGCTGGTGAAATGACCGAGTACAAACTAGTGGTGGTTGGCGCTGGGGGCGTAGGGAAGAGCGCTCTTACAATCCAGCTCATTCAGAACCATTTTGTGGACGAGTATGATCCTACCATTGAGGTCAGTATCAATAATTGGTTTCTCTATATCATTATTCTAGTCTCCCTTCTGTTTCCCCATGAGCCAGCTCTTGGCCTAAACAGAACTGCCTTCATCTAATACATCCAGACTTTCCCTTTAAAGGGGTTGTTCACATAGTTCACCAGAACTTTTTATTTTATATTTGTGACTATTTTTTTTTTTTTTCATTTGAGTGTAAAGATTCATTTTTCACCTTCTAAGGGTCAGGGCACACGCTCAGATTCGAGGAGATTAGTCGCCCGGCGACAAATTTCCTCTTTCTCGGGACGACTAATCTCCCCAAACTGCCTTCCCGCCAACTAGAATGTAGATCGCCAGCGGGATGGCACTCAGAGCGCTTTGTTTTCCGAAGACGCCGGAAGTTGCCTTACAAGAAAAGAAAAGGGGCGGGGAGGCAAATTGCATGACTTTTTTTTAACACAAAACAGTAGGGATGCACCGAATCCAGGATTCGGTTCGGATTCGGCCAAGATTCTGCCTTTTTCAGCAGGATTCGGCTGAATCCTTCTCCCAGTCCGAACCGAATCCTAATTAGCATATGCAAATTAGGGGCGGGAGGGAAATTGTGTGACTTTTTTGTCACAAAACAAGGAAGTAAAAAATGTTTTCCCCTTTCCACCCCTAATTTGCATCTGTTATTAGGATTCGGTTTGGTATTTCGCCGGATCTTTCGCAAAGGATTCGGGGGTTCGGCCGAATCCAAAATAGTGGATTCGGTGCATCCCCACAAAACAGGGAAGTAAAAAATCTGCATATGCAAATTAGGATTCGGTTCAGTATTCGGCCGAATCTTTAGTGAAGAATTCAGGGGTTCGGTCGAATCCAAAATGGTGGTTTCGGTGCATCCCTAATATAAACAGAGACATACCTGTTTCAATAGCATTTCCAAATATATATATATTATATATATATATTATTTTTTGGAAATGCTTTTGCTATTGAAACAGGTATTTTTTATTTATTTTTTTTAATTTAATGAATGTATTTTGGGAAGTTGTTTATAAAGGCATTAAGCAGTAATTGTTTTTGGGTGGAGTTTCCCTTTAAACTACATACGGTTACAGCTGGGATATCTAATTATGGATTACCTGTACGATTTGTTTTTTTGTTTGTTTTGAACCTCCCGCACTTTCCCTTCACTCCAGGACTCGTATAGAAAGCAGGTGGTGATAGACGGGGAAACTTGCCTCCTAGACATATTGGATACTGCGGGGCAAGAGGAATACAGTGCCATGAGGGATCAGTACATGCGCACGGGAGAAGGGTTTCTCTGTGTCTTTGCTATTAATAACACAAAGTCTTTCGAGGACGTCCATCATTACAGGTTAGTTAGCTTTCCTCTCTGTCACCCTGTCATTTTATTCACTCCCTAACTGGATCCTTAGTGATTGGCTGCTGCAGGGACTATTACAAGACTGTAAAACCATTGATATACCCTACATGCTTTTATTTAGAGACCCACCCCTAAACCACACCAACTACTTACCCCAATACTGACCCCTTTGCCAATACTAAGGGGGTTATTCATTAAACTCTGAATGCCAAAAACCCAAAAAATTCAAGTTTTCTTTTACTATAAAATCCAAATTTTTTGTGGAAAAAAAACTCTATTTTTTCGGGATTTAATGTTCACCGAGGATGGAAAAAGTCAGAATCCGAAGATCCGGCATCTCACACCTGCCGATGTTGCACATAAGTCAATAGGAGACATCCCAAAGATATCCTGATCTGTACTGTGTTTTGTGCAGTAATTAGAGGATTTTGTGGGTTTTTTTGGGCAAAAATCTGAGAAAATCAGAGTTTTCAGTAGAAAATTCATATCATTCTGTTTTTTTTGGGGGGAAATGTATTGATAAATGAGGGTAAAAAAAAACCTGTGCGGATTTGGTCAGAGTATTTTTCAGAAAATAAAGAGATAAATTCGGACTTTGATAAATGGGCCTCTAAAAGTAAAGTTATGGCAGCAGGTTGATGTCCTGTCAATTGCTCCTTACTGGCCGGAAACAGCTGAAGCAAATCTGTCCTTATTGGTGGTTGTCACCAGAGAGCTGGGGAAAGACATTACGGGACTAATGTGGTGGCTGCCAAATTTGCAGTGATACTCTGCTTTTATCAGCAAAAGGGCAGTATGGGGAATGTAGGTGGTGCCATTCAGAATGGGGACACTAAAGGGATGTAATAAGGGATTTTCTTCTCCTTTACATTGTTTTAAAGGAACAGTTCAGTGTAAAACTAAAAACTGGGTAAATAGACTGTACAAAATAAAACCTGTTTCTAATATAGTTAGTAAGCCAAAAATGTATAAAAGCTGGAGTGACTGGATGTGTAACATAATAGCCAGAACACTACTTCCTGCTTTTCTGATTTCGAAGGGGGGGCCATATGGGACTCAATTGTGAGTTTGCAATTGATCCTCAGCATTCAGCTCAGATTCAAAAGCAACAGTTATGATCCATGTGACCCGCACTCAAGTCACTGATTGGTTAGTGCCTGGTAACCAATCAGTGGAAACCAAGAGAGCTGCAAAGCAGGAAGTAGTGTTCTGGCTATTATGTTAGACATCCAGTCACTCCAGCTTTTATACATTACATTTTTAGTTAACTAACTATATTAGAAACATTTTGTACAGCCTATTTACCCAGATTTTATTTTTAAACTGAACAATTGCTTTAAACCGAGCATTCATACAGCTAAACATACCTTGATAACTGCACCAGTACAGCACCTGCTCCATCGCTCTGATTACTATTATAGTCCCTACTGATCTCCCTTGCAAACTAACTAACTTGTGTCTATGATTTGCCTCCAGGGAACAAATTAACAGAGTAAAAGATTCTGATGATGTTCCCATGGTGTTAGTTGGTAACAAATGTGATCTCCCATCCCGGACTGTGGACACAAAGCAAGCACAGGAACTGGCAAAGAGCTACGGCATACCTTTCATAGAGACCTCTGCCAAAACTAGACAGGTAAGTCTCTATTGTCTCTAATAGATGTACTGTGTAGCTTGAGCCTACAGTGATGTAATGGGTATATAATAATAAGATAACAGCCCTAGAAATGATTCAGCTAGAGACTGTGCAAATTGTTGCCAGGACTGTATCACATCACATGATGTCTATGTGCAGAAACCGTTACAGGGGAAATATAGTGAAAATTAAAATTTAAAATAAGCTTTAGCATACTGAAATAAGAAACTTTCTAAATACAATCAATTAAATATTCTGCATCGTTTTTGAAATAATCAAGTTTATCTTCACTATCCCTCTCTCAGCATCTGTTTTTCTTCATTCTGTCTTCATACAGCATTTAAGTGTCAGATATTCATTGACAGTTAGATCCACTATATCTTATAGGGAGGGAGGCTTCCTTTCCTAGCAGATGTATTAGAGCTCATTCAAATAACTGATTCCAGTACAAACAAAAATCTAATGAAATTACTGCCTTTTGCACAAATCCTGCATGTAGAGAGACATGGGGGAACATTTACTAAGGGTCGAATATCGAGGGTTAGTTAACCCTCGATATTCGACCGTCCACGTAAAATCCTTCGACATCAAAGTCAAAGGATTTACCACAATTCCTGCGATCGAATGATCGAAGGAAAAATCGTTTGATCGAACGATTTTACTTTGATCCCAAATTGGCTAGAAAGCCTATGGGGACCTTCCCCATAGGCTAACATTGGGGCTTAGGTGGCGAAGTAGGTGGTCGAAGTTTTTTTTAAAGTGACAGTATTTCGACTATCGAATGGTCGAATAGTCGAACGATTTTTAGTTCGATTCGTGGTTGAAGTAGCCAAAAAAACCATTCAAAATTCGAAGTATTTTTTATTCTATGTGCTCCATGATGTCTGGGGATTTTAATAGAGTGAGCTCTAACACATCTTCTAGGCAAAATGAGCCCCTCTATAAGATATATTGGATCTGTCAATGAATATCTGACAGCCAACTGCTGCATGAAAACAGAATTAAGAGAAGCAGATGCTGAGAGAGGAATAGTGAAGATAAACCTGATTATTTCAGAAACGATGCAGAATATTTAATTGATTATATTTAGATTTTCTTATTTCATGAAGCTTATATAAAATTTTCATTAGTTCCCCTTTAAGAGTACTAAAGGACCTTGCAGCTGTGTCTTGGTCTGTCACATGTGGACTCTCATCTTGAATCCTTTTATTAGTCTGATAATCCAGCAGTGTGTCATTAAGATTCTGGTAGCCCCCCTGCCTAACCTTCATGTTTACCAATACATGGCACTGGATCACTACCAAGAGCTGCATGGGCTGCACTAAGCTGGAGCTCTGTGGTTGTGGCTGCGGAAATGCCATTTTTGTTATGGGCAACAAGCAATTGGGGTCATTTATGATTCCCCCTGGCAGAAGAGCGAACCTCTTTTACTCATTCAGGAAGTACTTCTTTTTTTTTTTTTAAATGCAGCGCAAGGTTCACAGTATCAGGGGATTCAGGCCATAGGGCAGGCAGCAGCTTGTGGCACCCTAACTGTGATAAGTTTGAGTAGGTGGTGCCTTTCCCACCTGTTCATGTTAAAGAAACTAACACCAAAAAATAAAAATGTTTTAAAGTAATGAAAATAACATGTAGGGGCATATTTATCAAAGGTCGAAGTTAAAAAAAACTTCGAATTCAAAAAGACCAACCGAATGGAGGTTGAAGTGGCCCAAATTCAACCTACTTCGAATCGTACGATTCGAAGTAGCGCTACTTCGATCTACTACGATTCGAAGTTTTTTTTAACTTCGATCTCCCAAACTCCCCCAATTGCCACCATATGGGTTCTAGGAGGTCCCCCCATAGGCTAAAACAGCACTTCAGGAGCTTTTAGGTGGCTAATGGTAGACGTTGAAGTTTTAAAGAGACAGTACTTAAAAAAAAAAATTCGATCTTCGAATTTTGACGTTGTTTTTCAAATTTGAATCGAAGAATTTCCTAGTCGAAGTACCCAAAAATTACTTCGAAGTTTTTTACTTTGAAAATTCACTTCGACCTTTGATAAATCTGCCCTGTAGTGTCTCCCAGCACTTGTAAAACTGATGTGTTTGCTTCAGAAACACTACTATAGTTCATGGAAACAAGCTGCTGTGTAGCAATGGTGGAAATTGAAAAAGACTATATGGCACAGGTTAAATAGTGGATAACAGATAACACCATTATGTTCTACAGAGTTTATCTGCTGCATAACCTGAGCCTTTTCTCCTTTGAATGGCTGCCCCCATGGCTACACAGCAGCTATTTATCTAAACTATAGTGTTTCTGAAGCAAACACAGCAGTTTTACCAGTGCAGGGTGACAAATACAGACAGCACTTGGGTCAAGAAGAAAGCCACAGACATCTATGCTACGTAGCGAAGAGACCTGGGGTAATTCTGCAGTAGCATAAATCAAGAAATGGGCACCCATGTGTGAATTCTGTCTGTCTCTCTCAAGTTTGATATATTTTTCATGTAAGCAATAGTCATGAGCAGGAATCTTCAACCCTGTAATTCTTCAACTTTACAGGAACAGTTCAGTGTAAAAATACAAACTGGGTAAATTGATAGGTTGTGAAAAATAAAAAATGTTTCTAATATAGTTAGTTAGCCAAAAATGTAATGTACAAAGGCTGGAGTGACTGGATGTCTAACATAATAGCCAGAACACTACTTCCTGCTTTTCAGTTCTCTTGGTTTCCACTGATTGGTTACCAGGCAGTAACCAATCATAGACTTGAGAGGGGGGGCACATGGGTTATAACTGTTGCTTTTGAATCTGAACTGAATACTGAGGATCAATTACAAACTCACTGAACCGTTATGTTCCATGTGGCCCCCCTTCAAGTCACTGACTAACTCAGAGTTAGAGAGCTGAAAAGCAGGAAGTAGTGTTCTGGCTATTATGTTAGACATCCAGTCACTCCAGCCTTTATACATTACATTTTTGGCTAACTAACTATATTAGAAACATTTTTTATTTTGCACAGGCTATTTATTTACCCAGTTTTTATTTACACTGAACTGTTCCATTCAGTGATCCCCAACCAGTAGCTCTCGAGCAACATGTTGCTCACCAACCTCTTGGATGTTGCTCCTAGTGGCCTTAAAGCAGGAGCTTATTTTTCAATTCCAGGCTTGGGGGCAAGTTTTAATTGCATAAAAAACAAATTATATTGCCAAGTAGAGCCTCCTGTAGGCTGCCAGTCCACAAAGGGGCTACCAAATAGCCAATCACAGCCCTTATTTGGCACCCCGGGAACTTTTTTGCATGCCTGTGTTGCTCCCCAACTTTTTTAATTTCTGAATGTGGCTCACGGGTAAAAAAGGTTGGGGACTTCTATGTTAACTGAACTGGTTCCACTATCCCAACAAGAGCCGCTGGCCGGCAGTTGAGCTTCTGTTGAAGGCCACAGCCCTAGAGGAATGTTATGATGTGAATGGTCTGTAGCTGGAGTCATTTCTATGCAGTTCACTACCTTCAAAGGCAGGATAATAAATGTAAAGGAACTTCGGTTCCTGCAACTCTCAGCCCGTCTGCTGCTTCAAGGTTATCACTAATGCACTATAACCAACGAAAGGTTGAACTATTCTTCTCCTCCTCTTAAGTCAAGGCCTTTTAAAATCGTGTATGAAGTCACCCTGCGTTTAAAGTATTCTATAGGAAGCAGGAATATATACATTGCTGCCTATTGTTTGTGGCTATAAACATGTAATAACGAGGAGGGCTTTTAAACGTATTGCTTGTGACCCAGCGTCAAATGACTACATTTACCCTGTTTCATTTATTTCCCCCCCCCCTTTACCTTCTCCATGAATCGCGTTGTAACAAAGGGAGTCGAAGATGCCTTCTATACCCTAGTCCGTGAAATCCGCAAGCACAAAGAGAAGATCAGCAATGGGAAAAAGAAGAAATCCTCCAAGAGAAAGTGTGCCATTCTTTAATGTGCCAACCTGACCCCACACACACACACACACACACTTTGCTCGTGGATCAGCGAGAGAGAACCGTGCCATCACAGACCTGAAAGCAAGCAAAAAAAAAAACACGAATGTGTGGACTTTCGTTGTTGCCGTGGAAACCATAGAATTGTCATAAAATTTAAAAAAAACAAACAAACAAACGTTGACCACTTCTTTTAACACAACAGATAAATGGCACAAGCTGTGCTGAATTTGCGTCCAGAGGACTTGGAACCCCCCACAATCGTTTATACCGTAGCTATTCATCATGAACAAACTGTTTTATCAGAAGGACAAATGCAATAGCCCCTTCTTTTTAACCCCCCTCCTTGTTTTTTTTTTTTTTTTTTATTTCTCCCTGGAAAAGACGTTGGCCAACACGGAGGGGAATAACCTGCCCGGCCTTTCTTACAAACCCATTTGAATAAAGATTGAAACACTCGCCAGTATTTTTGTGACCCATAGTAGGAAGGAATGCTAGGAATTGTGCAAGGGTGTGTTGAGGGAAACAATAGTAATGGTTGTTGTCTGAATATGGGAAACCTACTAGAAATAAACAAACTCCATGCACTTGTTGTGCTGTTCTTCTATATAAAATGTTGTGTTTATGACTGGGGAGCAGGATATCTGCTCCGTGTTCTCGTTACTGAAACCTCCCCGCAGAGAATAATGACGGGCTTATTATATGAACAAGCTTTAATTGCAGGTGAGCAGGTGCTGGATTTGCAACAGGCAACATAACATTATCAGGGCTTAAAGGAGAAGGAAAGGCTAAAATTAAGTAAGCTTTATCAGAAAGGTCTATATAAATACAGCAGTAAACCCTCAAAGTAATGCTGCTCTGAGTCCTCTGTCAAAAGAAACACCACATTTTTCCCTTCTATTGTTTACTCATGGGCTTCTGTATCAGACTTCCTGTTTTCAGCTTAAACAGCTAGGGCTTGAGCATGCTCAGTTTGCTCCTCTCTCCCTTCCTTTTCCCCCTCCCTGCTGTACTCTGAGCCCAGAGCTACAAGTGAGCAGGGAGAGACTCAGGCAGGAAGTGATGTCACCCCAAGCTAATATGGCAGCTGCTATCCTAAACAAACAGAGAGCTTCTAGAGCTGTTTACTCAGGTATGGTAAAGCATTCTGAAGAATAAATATAGTCTTATAGCTTGCACTATTGTGGCTAATCTATTGGCAATAAACGGCCTCTGTAGCATTCCTTCTCCTTTAACTAGTAACCGTGCTGGTATTTATGGAAGAAAGTTGCACTTTTATCAGAGTATGTCTCTGCCTGTTCAACACACTGGAACTTTTTTCACCCAGTGAATATTCTGTTAGTCTTTTTCGGTGCATCCAACGTGACGCCTGCGCAACAGATGGACGCGCACCGAAAATCGCCAGTGTACTTCTACCCTAAATCTGAAATGTATTCAGTAGGGGATGGTGGTTTGTTCAAAACAAAGGGCATATCCGCATTCATTTGATTTAACACAGAAAAAAGACTAACAGAGTATTCACTGGGTGAAAAAAGTTCCAGTATGTTGAAATAACAGAGACATACTCTGATAAAAGGTAACTACAGGGAAGTCTCTGTTCTCCAAAGCTCAGGGAAAAATAATGAAGCTCTTAAAGGACCAGTAACAAAAAAATTTCTTAAAAAAATTTGTTTCTACATAACAAAACAAACCCACCAAGACACATTTAACTTTAAATTCGCAAAGTCTTTATTAAGAAATAACTTACCGATACTCCGATTGCGCTCCTCTTCATAAAAGGCGTCAGAGTGACAATCCATCATGCGGCACTCGATTTCTCCTCCCTGCCTATCTCCGATACAAGAGTGGATTGTCACTCTGACGCCTTTTCTGAAGAGGAGCGCAAGCAGATTATCGTTGTTATTTCTTAATAAAGACTTTGCAAATTTAAAGTTAAATGTGTCTTGTTCGTTTTTTTTCGTTATGTAGACATTAAGTTTTTTTAAAAACATTTTTTATGTCAATGGTCTTAAAATCTAGCTGAACATGGTGGTTGTGATGTAAATAATTAGCTCCCCAGTGTGCAGCTGATTCCTCTGCATGAGGGGAAAGGGACAGTGGTTGTATACTGGGAATCAATCTGCCTCACAAGGACCAAACATGGAGAAGCTTAAAGGGGTTGTCCACCTTTAAATGAACTTTTAGTATGATGTAGAGATTGATATTCTGAGAACGTTTGCAATTGGTTTTCATTATTTATTATTTTTGGTTTTTAAGTTATTTAGCTTTTTATTCGGCAACTCTCCAGTTTGCAATTTCAGCAATCTGGTTGCTTGGGTCCACATTAGCTTAGCAACCATGCTTTGATTTGAATAAGAGACTGGAATATGGATAGAAGAAGGCCTCAATAGAAGGATGAGTAAAAGCAGCAATAACAATAAATGTGTAGCCGCACAGACCATTTGTGTCTTAGATGGTGTCAGTGACCCCCATTTGAAAGCTGGAACGGGTCAGACAAAAAAGTATAACATATAGATAATGAAGACCAATTGCAAAGTTGCTAGGAATTGGACATTCTGTAACATACTAAAAGTTACGTCAAAGATGAACCGCCCCTTTACGTTCCTCTGTTTAGCTCAATAGCAAAAAAAAACATAATTTTTTCCTGATTAATAGGATAAATAGGCAAAACCATTTGTTCAGCACAAGCCCTATTCACTGCATTTATGTTGCACAAGATTGATCACTGCCTCTTTAAACTGCTGGAAGAGGATGCAGCATAGCCGTTTTGAGTTGTTATTTACTATCCCGCTCTCCCACAACCCCATGTCATAAGCACAATGGCCAAGTGCTGCATCCCACCCTTTGGAATAATTCTCACTCCTCCCACTGCCCCAGCTCATTAGTACAGTCTCTTTATTGTGTTAGCCACTACCATCAAACTCCTCCGAGATACCAGACATAATCTCTCTATGTTTTTCATATACACAAGTGGTGTTTGTTATGGACTGGGTTTATAGAAACACAACAGTGCAACAATATAAGAACAATATAAGAACAATGGAAGAAGAAGAAGAAGGTAACAGCTACACTAAGAAGTTAAAATAACAGATATAGAAAGGACTGCTAAACATAAAAAGCTACTTTTGCTCTCGCTGTATCCTCTTTATCATTCGCCGGCAGCTGTTTAGTGTTTAGGACTTCTTTAAAGAAACAGTTCAGTTTAAAAACTGGGTAAATAGATAGGCTGTGCAAAATAAGACATTTTTCTAATATAGTTAGCCAGAAATGTAATGTTAAATGGATGTGTAACATAATGAAATGGATGTGTAACATAATAGCCAGAACACTACTTCCTGCTTTTCAGATCTCTTGGTTTCCACTGATTGGTTACCAGGCAGTAACCAATCAGTGACTTGAAGGGGGGCCACATGGGACCTAACGGTTCAGTGAGTTTGCAATTGATCCTCAGCATTCAGCTCAGATTCAAAAGCAACAGTTATGACCCATGTGTCCCCCTCAAGTCTCTGATTGGTTACTGTCTGGTAACCAATCAGTGGAAACCAAGAGAGCTGCAAAGCAGGAAGTAGTGTTCTGGCTATTATGTTAGACATCCAGTCACTCCAGCCTTTATACATTACATTTTTGGCTAACTAACTATATCAGAAACATTTTTTATTTTGCACAGTCTATCTATTTACCCAGTTTTTATTTTTACACTGAACAATTCCTTTAAACTGGAGGTGGAGATGGGTAATGCAAGTCCAGATGAGGCCATAACTCTCCTTTTAATACAGTCCAGATGTGCTCCCCTGCCCACGCCGGACAAAACATCAGTGTGCCAAGAAGCAAGACAGTTAGCCAGATTGAGCTCTTGTTCTGCAGCTGGATGTAGGGCACTGTCAGTGTGTCTAACATATCTGTGCAAATCCTAAAGAGGAGAGGTGAAGCAATTAGTGAGTATCGCAATACTTAGAGGAACTCCACCCAAAAACAATTTTTACACAGTGAAATAAAATATAACTCTAAAACCACTGAACATTTTACATGAATGGATATTTAAAATAATTATTTTTTCATTATTCAAAAAAAGTTTTTGGGTTGGGGTTTCCCTTTAAAGTTTTTCAATTATACAATAAAAGAATCAAATCTGCTATACGTGCAAACACAAACAATAGACTAAGCAATGATTGAAAGGAATCCACGATACTCTGACAAACCATTTCCCAACATCCCTTAGCCTAGCAGTGTAAGGCAACCCCTACCTCACCTTGTTCCATTGTGAAACGATAGATTCTGCGACTTGAAGTCCCTCTTGCTTTCTATAATGGGAGATATATTCATATATATCAGAGGGACTTCAGGTCCTAGAATCCCTCACTTCACGATAACTGTGAGCTTAAAGGGGGCTGGAGAACTCAATCCTGCAAACAGAGACTATTATGGTTTCTTTTCAATGAGTGGAAGCAGGTACATCAGTGTAAAAAAAAATTATATTTATACAGGTATGGGACCTATTATCCAGAATGCTCTTGGCTGGGATCAAGGTACTGTTTTGTTATTACTAAGAAAAAGGAAATATTTTGCATTATCTGATTTAAATCAGATCTATCGGAGATGGTCTTACTGTAATTCTAAACATTGTATGCTGATGATACTCAGATCTATCTCTCCTCTCCTGCTGATCTCAACCCAGAACTCCTAACTTGGGTATCCTCCTGCCTGTCCGCTATCTCTACTTGTCACAACACTACCTTAAATTAAACCTCTCGAAAACAGAAATGGTTCTCTTTCCTCCAACTAACACCAGTAACATGCCAGAAGTATCCATCATAGCTAACAATTCCACAATCACCCCCTCTCCCCAGGCCCGGTGCCTTGGGGTTATCCTAGATTCTGCCCTGTCATTCACTCCTCATATCCAGTCACTTATTAAATCATGTCACTTCCACCTAAGGAACATATCCAAAATATGATCATTTATTACCCAAGATGCTGCCAAAATTCCTATTTACTCTCTCGTCATATCATGTCTAGACTACTGTAACTCTCTTTTAATTGGCCTTCCCTTCCAGAGACTGTCACCTCTCCAGTCCATAATGAACAGTTCCGCGAGGCTCATAGACCTCAGCAACCGCTCTACCATGCCACTCTGCCAATCCCTACACCAGCTTCCGCTACCTTTCAGAATAAAATTCAAATGAATGACTTCATAACTCTGCCCCACCCTACATCTCTGAACTCATCTCCATATACTCACCCAACCACTTACTACACTTCTCTACTGACCTGCTCCTCAATTCTTCTCTCATTACCTCCTCACATGCTCACATTCAAGACTTTGCAAGGGCTGCACCCCTCCTCTGGAATTCTCTCCATCGGTCTGTCCCACTTTCTCTCAACCTTTCTGCCTTCAAAAGATCTCTTCTTTAGAGAAGCCTACCCTCACTCTGCTTAACTACCAAATGCAATACCACATACAGTACTACATTTCTCACCCACTTAATTATGATCTTGCCTACTCCCACACCTTGTGTCTTATTCCCTTCCCTTTAGATTGTAAGCTCTTTTTGCACAGGGACTTCCTTACCTTTTGTTCCAGTATTGGTTGTGATGTATATAACTCCATATGTTCTATGTATGTAATTCATGTGATTTAGTTTTATAAACACATTTACTTTACAGCGCTACGTAATATGTTGGTGATATATAAATACATGTTACAGGTTTCCATATAATGGATCCTATACCTGTTTCTAGACGTTCAGATAGTGTATGCATTTTTTCTAAATAATCCCAACTGAATGAGCTCATGTCACAATTGGGGGTCAAAAGGGGACGTGCAATTTAATGCACAACAAAACCATCAAGAGGGGTTGCCCTTTTGGCAGCAGACCTTCAAATACAGGTAACACATAGAAGGATATACCATTTGGTAGCAGGGAACTCATATGTGTCCGGTTTCCTCGTCTCCTTCCCTGTGTACAGCTGCAGGGCTCGGCTTAAACTGCCCGACTGCCTTTCCCAAATGTTCTTCAGCTCAAGCAGGTAGTTGAGTTCATGCAAGAAATGGCTGCTCTTCTCATACAGCTAGATTTTTAGGGTAAGAATGAGCAATTGCAGACAAGAGAAAAAAACAACAATTAAACAACAAATAAAAGTACAGGGAATATTTTCTTGTTGCATTCAAGGACAAGCTGCTTTGATAGTGCTGCAGATCACAGTGTTGTATAGGGCAAAGTGGAACCCAGAAATGTAGAATCTGTGGGATTGGTGGGATAGTACTTTTATGTCAGCACTGAAGATTCTGCATTTTCTGTCACTCAAAAAGGCTACAGTGGTTAACATAATCGTGTGGTTTAAACAGTGGCATAACTAGATATTACTGGGCCCCATAGCAAATTATTTTACAGACCACCAAATTGTCTAGAGGTTGACCTGTTTTACCAATTTTTATTGAAATTGTACATGAATTGGGGCCTCCTGGGGCCCCTATACCTCTTGGGCCCTACTGTAGCTGCAGGGTCTGCTTCCTCTGTAAATTTGTATATAGATCAGCGCCTATGGCAATAGTGAAAAAACAAAAACCAGAAAATAGTGTGGTATGTTTAGATATTGCAACAGCACCTGGTGTCAAAGTTCACACAAGGTGTACTTGCCCTTTAGATCTTCCACTCTTAATGGTGACATGCACGGTTGATTCCTTAACATTCAATCTGTTACCACCACCATTTGGCCAAAATGCCTACTCACAAACTATGTTAGCAGATCTCCCTTTCCTTCTAAGTAAGCTTCTTGGGTTCCAATAGAGAAAGATACAAATCCAGAATAGTATAATACCATTTATTAAATTAAAATGCTTTAAAAACAAGTTTGCACTCACATTTGTTTGAAGTCAATCACACGTAGACATCTCTATTTCACAGGCTGTTTCAACTTCTATTGAGGGACCCTGCTGGCAGGTATAGTTCCCTTGTGGTTCTCCCTATGTTCCTAGTGGGATGTCACTTCCTGCCTGACACGTTTCAACAAACGGCGGAAATGCATCAAGCAGGAAGTGACATCACACTAGGAACACAGTGCATGTCACCATTAAGAGTGGAAGGTTTAAATGGGGAAGTACACCTTAAAGAGGGAACTTTGATACCGGATGCTGTCGCAATAGCTAAACATACTGCACTATTTTCTGGTTTTTGTTTTTTCTCTATTGTCGTATGCTCTGATCTATATACAAATTTTGGAGACTTTTTGAATACAGCTAAGAGACTGTGTGAAGATCGAGAGAAAGTTAATCTAAAATATTTTTTCCTTGAATTTCTCAATTTGTTTCTGCTTCCTCTGTAGTTATGCCCCTGGGTGTAAAACATGGTTACAGCCCAGCAGCCTCCGGCTGTTTATGCCCAGATGTAGCTTTTTTTACCCCAATGTCTCAATGATTAAAAAGCATGTAAAGGCAAAAAAATAAATTCCCATTTTTACTTTCATGAAAAAGAAACCTATCTCCAATATACTTTAATTAAAAAATGTGTACCATTTTTATAAGAAACCTGACCGTATGCAGTGAAATTCTCTCTTCATTTACTGCTGTGGATAGGAATTGTCAGACGTTCCCCAACTGCTCTGCAGGGAAACAATCATACTTATGAACAGCAGGGGGAGCCACTGCCTTACTTCTTATCTGTGCAGAACTCAAGCAGTTTTTTTTTTCCCTCTAGAGCAGTCGGCCACTGTGTAGAGATTTGTATTGGATTTTATTTTTGCCTTTACATCCCCTTTACTGTTTCCACCTCCAGCTGCAGGGACAAAGATCATGGAGCAAGATTTAAACAGATAAACTGGGATTCTATTTGGAGGATTATTTTGCTGCAGCCTCTGGTTCTGCAGAGTTGGAGAAAGTTTGTATTAAACAATACAAAAACTATAAAATCCACAGTGCAGTCTGTATATTCTCATAATTAATTAGTCTTGCTGTATCAGCTTCTGGCAGATATTATTTGACTCGTGCTGTTTTGATAATTTATGATGATCCCTAAGCAGCCCAGACCACACTGAGCATGTGCACAGTCTTGGTCTTGCCAAGATGTATAACAAAGTTACAAGATGCTGACCCCCTGATGCCAACTGTGAAAGCATAAATTATTTGTTTGATTAGGCTTGTGGTGCAGTAAGTTCATGTTTATGTTTAGTATGCAAAATACAGCATTTCTAGCCTTATTCTATTTTAGACTTTACATGCCCTTTCAGGCATCTGTATTGTGTATTGTGTTTAATCAATTATACAAAAACATTTGGTTAAAGACAAGGGATAGAAGACATGGCCGGATATAATGTGGTCTGACTATACTATCCAAGTCATGTATGGCAGTTGGTGAGTAGGTGTGACAGACTGTAATGCTGATCTGGGGAGGTTTAGGGATATTTCTGACTGCTGTGCCAAATAATACTTACATATGAGACTGAATGATCAGATGAAGCCATTTCATGAACGGACGTAATAAGAGCCTCTGTGCCCTGTTTAAGCTGTACAAGCTGCAATGGAACATAAAATAGGTATTTACTATATATAAGTGGTAGTGATATATCATTGAAGTGGATCACAAACAGGCACGAGTCAGTATCACTTTAATACTCTCCTAATACCACCATAGATCTATTCTAAGACATACGTATTACATGTCATATGGACTGCGCTATTAAACTGGCAGAGGAGGTGGGACGTTGCTATTTAAGCTTCTGAAAGTGCCTGAGATTTTATACGGTTTGATGTGACATCTATTACACACACAATCTGAGACGAACTAAGCCTACGCTATGCATAAGCTCTGAAATGGTGGGAAGGAATAGAAAAAAAAATACATTCTTCAATTTTTGGATAGAAAACAGAGGTACAGACTATTTATACATAGTATAGAACAGCAAGGCATCACCGTTCGTGTGACGGGTTATTTAAAGGATTGTTGTTGTCGGAATAAATTAGGGATGCACCAAATCCAGGATCCGGACAGAATTTGGCCTTTTTCAGCAGGATTCGATTCGGCCGAATCCTTGTGTTTGGCCAAACCAAATCCGAATCCTAATTTGCATATGTAAATTAGGGTCTGGGAGGGAAATCACGTGACTTTTCATCACAAAACAAGGAAGTGAAAAAAATGTTCACACTTTTTACTTTCCCGGCCCTAATTTGCATATACAAATTAGGATTCGGCTGAATCTCTCACGAATGCCAAAAAGTGGATTCGGAGCATCCCTAGAATAAATAGTGTTTAGTTTTTGCAGAACTCAATGCCTATGTTTTCCAGTAATGTTTTTCTTTACTGTAAAAAAACATTTGCCCCAAGGAATCCATTTCTCGGTACTTACTGGACTAAGCATTAGCCGAGCAGGGATTAGGCGAAGCCTATGGAACTCATACATTTGGGCCAACAACATGTGGGCTCAATGGACAGGTGTCAAGCCAAAAAATTTTATATGTTACTTCCCGCTGGTGATGTCAACGCACATATTTCAACTCGCTTGGGTGAAAACACCAGGTTATCCTGCCTCTCTGGTGATACATACGGCTATTTCTGACCACCACATTTATCACCAGAGAGGGAGGGTCAAGTGCAGGTATATAATTCCAAGGGATATGTCAATTGAGGTTGAACTTAGGTTGCAATTGCGTTGAGGGCTAGCATGGCTCTGGAATTCCTGACCTGCACATCACTACTAAGCAGTGTCCCCCTGCCACCACCTGTGTCTTCCATAGGGAGAAATTGCCCCATTCTTTAATAGGAAGCATTAAAGGAATTGTTCAGTATAAAAATAAACACTAGGTAAATAGGCTGTGCAAAATAAAAAATGTTTTCAATATAGTTAGTTAGCCAAAAATGCAATATATAAAGGCTGGAGTGACTGGATGTCTAACATAATAGTCAGAACACTACTTCCTGCTTTGCATCTTGGTTTCCATTGATTGGTTACCAGGCAGTAACCAATCAGTGACTTGAGGGGAGGGCCACATGGGCCATAACTGTTGCTTCTGAATCTGAGCTGAATGCTGAGGATCAATTGCAAACTCACTGAAAAGTTATGTCCCATGTGGCCCCCCTTCAAGTCACTGACTAACTCAGAGTTAGAGAGCTGACAAGCAGGAAGTAGTGTTCTGTTCTGTATTATTATGTTAGACATCAAATCACTCCAGCCTTTATACATTACATTTTTGGCTAACTAACTATATTAGATACATTTTTTATTTTGCACAGCCTATCTATTTACCCAGTTTTTATTTTTTACACTGAACTTTTCCTTTAATATTGACTGCAGTTGAAGGTGCCCGTGAATGCAAGAAAGTAATTAGAGTAAACTTTAAAAGCAGTAACATTTTTGAAATTGGAAACTATAGCACAACACTTTTTACACCGAAATTGTGGGGGGAAAACACAGTGACTTGCCCACTACAGTTATGCCTGTAAATTAATATTTATGTTTATAAACTTAACAGAATGTGAGGCCGGCAGTTACGGTACCAAATACAAAAATGCCTGTATAAGTTTGGTAAGAAATGGGAATAGATTTTAAGTTTGTGAATATAATTTCAATACACAGAGCTTTATGATAATATTTAATAAGTCACTCACCAGTAACTCAGTTACAGCCCAGGCATCATCAGATGTCATGTCAGCGTCCTGAATGGGGCAGAGCATATGGGAGCCTGTGGCCTGAGATATTCCACATATAGGGCTTAGGAGCTCAGTCTTAAAACATTTCTTCTGCTGTGAAACAATCAGAATTAGATAATGTCCAGTATATGACAGTACATTTTTATATATGGGACTTGAACTTTATTTGCAATAAAGCTATTAATGAAGAGCAAAGGCATTACAGCAATAGGGATTCTAGTGAGCACAAATGTTACTGCTGGGATAGAGTCTCCAGTGTTATATGCAGACATTGCTCTTGGATAAAGAAGGGTTTGGCTCCACTCCACTGGAGGTGGAACTACATACCGTATATACTCAAGTATAACCCGACCCGAGTATAAGCCGAGGTACCTCATTTTACCTACGAAAACTGGGAAAACTTATTGACTCGAGTATAAGCCTAGACACAACTACAGCCCTGTCTCCCAGCAGCGCACATTCCACCAAAGCGACCCCCCCAGTGATCAACCGGACTTCTTTGCAAAGTTGATGGTGACAGAGAATTGCCAAACGGATTACTGTGTGCATTGTCCCACTGTCCCACTACCATGTGCAGAGGGTGCTGTGAGATATTGCCATCACTGTTAATCCTTCATATAACCAACAGAGGGCGTGGTGTGATATTACAGTCACTATTATTCTTTCATATAACCAACAGAGGGTGCTGTGTGATATTGCAGTCACTGTTTATCTTTCATATAACCAACAGATGGTGCACTGTTATTCTTTCATGTAACCAACAGATGGCGCTGTGTGATATTGCATCACTGTTATTCTTTCATATAACCAACAGATGGCACACTGTTATTCTTTCATATAACCAACAGAGGGCGCTGTGTGATATTGCAGTCACTGTTATTCTTTCATACAACCAACACAGGGTGCACTGTTATTCTTTCATATAACCAACAGAGGGCGCTGTGTGATATTGCAGTCTCTCCCCAAGCGAACTGTTGGTATAGGAATGATTAAAAGTGACTGCAATCTCAGCTACTGCCCACTGACTCGAGTGTAAGCTGAGGTAGACTTTTTCAGCACATTTTGGATGCTTAAAAACTCGGCTTATACTCGAGTATATACGGTATGTATACAGTTGTGTTCAGAATAATAGCAGTGTGTTTAGAGGAGAAATAAACCCTAACAATGTCTAAAAATGTCATATTTTATATACTGAACTTATTGCACCAGCCTAAAGTTTCAGCTTGTCAATAGCAGCAATGATCCAGGACTTCAAACTTGTCACAGGGGGTCACCACCTTGGAAAGTGTCTGTGACACTCACATGCTCAGTGGGCTCTGAGCAGCTGTTGAGAAGCTAAGCTTAGGGGTCGTCACTAATCATCAAGCAGAAAATGAGGTTGGTCTGTAATATAAGGTGATGCTACAGGGCTGATTATTAAATTCTGATGCTAATTGCACTGGTTTCTGTGCTGCCATGTAGTAATTATCTGTATTAATTACTAATCAGCCTTATATTGTGACATTTCTATTCTATGTGTTCTGTATATTGTGAGTAGGTCCCTAAGCTCAGTAAGTGACAGCAGCACAGAGCATGTGCAGTGAATCCGTAGAAAAGAAGATGGTGAGACACAGATCTTTACTGCTAAAGTGCTGTGGTTGCCTTGGGCTGGTACAGAAGCCCAAAACATAATGTACAAGATTTCTAGCTACTTCCTTAGTTGGGCTTTAGTTCCCCTTTAAAAAAGTGAATAACGCTCATAATCCTTATAATATATTTTATTTCCATACAAACAAATGCATTGGGAACACTGCACATTCTATTCCAAATCAAAACATGAAGAAAAAATTATTAAATTTGTGTCATTCCTTTACAGAAAGCGTAGAAAAGGGAATATTAGACTGTTCCATAAAAATAGCAGTGTCTGCATTCTTTTTTACAAACTTAAACATTCACTGTATAAACTGATAAATGTCTCAAGATTGACTGAACTAATATATAGTTGTATAATCAGTGTAACTGCTGCACATCTGTGGTGCATGGAGTCCACCAACATCTGGCACTTGGGGATTGGGCTGGTCACTCCATAACATCAATCTTGTTGCCCTGGAACCAAGATGTTGCCCATTTACTGGTGCGTTTGGGGTCGTTGTCTTGTTGAAATCCCCATTTCAAGGGCATTTCATCTTCAGCATAAGGCAACATGACCTCTTCATGTATTTTGATGTTTGGTTTTCTATTACTCTACTACACCTATGAGTAAATTGTTTGCCATGTAGAGATATGATTTCTACTAAAAACAGTGATTGATCAGGTTAGTGATATCTGACACAACTGTTTATATATATGTATTTTAAAATTTACAATGGTGGCTCTGAAAACAGCTCCAAGCAGGGCCAGATTTACATGGCTGGCGCCCCTAGGCCCACTGTCGTTCTCCTCCCCCGTCCCTTTTATTCACTCAAATTTTCATCGGAACCGGAGCAATGGGGATTGGCACACATGAAATTTAAAAAACTATCATATCTCCTGCGCATCCCCAGTGTTTCTGAACCAATGTGGGTGTGCTTGGGCAGCATGCCGCCCCCTCAAATCCTGCCGCCCTGGTTCCTGCTGGGGCCTGGTTCTAAGCCACACTGGCAGTTTTATAAAATGACAAGTGGTTTTACTGTATAGTATGTTACCTCTTGTATCTCCTCCAGCTCCATATGTACTGACTGCACTGGCAGAGGCAGTTGTTTCACTGAAACACTTTGATGCCTAAGAAGACACAACAACAGACTATAAGCATATCAGGCATTAAACGGTCCCTCTGCAAAAAAGTAATCCCCAAGACAGAGTAGCTAAAGTATGAAAAACAATAGAATACAATGTAAAACCAATCTCTTTCCATAATCAGTAATAGATTCGTTATTATCCCTGTAAAACAATATGTGCCAGACTAATTAGCCCTGCAGCACAGTGGCGTGGGTGTTTGCTTTAAATCAGATGATAAGGGAATGAGAAGACTCAAATTGAAATCTAGATGTGTAAAATGCTTAACACAGAACCATACCGCTTGAGGTTTAAGTATTAATGGTTAAAGTTTAGAATAATTTGACCAGTGTAAGCCAAGCCTAAAACCATCTTGATCATAGAAAGCAGAAGAGGCACCTGCCTAGGGAGCAAGAATGAGGGGGCACTGGACATGTACCTGTTTAAGGGTCCTCTGCCTACCCCTAGTCTGAGTTTGTGTGCTCCTTGTTCCTGGGTTCACTGCTCTCACCTCTATTCTGCACTTCCCCCCGTGCATGATGTCACTGCGCACATGTTCACGCGTGTGCATGGTGGGGAGCAAGGTGGCCGGGCCTATGTTGCCTAAAGCACCCAGTCGGCTTGCCTCCCCCTGCTGTGCACTTTCTATAACTCAATAAAAATCAATAGCTAAGCAACTTGGCTTCTACACAAGCTACACACGCTATATCATTAACCTACAACCCGTAAATAAGTGTTAAAGTGCAAAAGACCGCCTGTTAAAGGAGAATTCAAACCGTAATAAATAAAACCCTACCCTGGGTAGACCCCCCTCCCTCCCCCCCCCCCAGCCTATCTGCTTCCTCTGTAGTTACTCCCCTGCCTTAGAGGACATAAAAATGGGCACAAGGTGCAGAGTGCAGTGTTGGTGGCATAGGGCAGGCAGTAAGTACAGGGCCCCATTGCGGGGTGCGTGTGTATGGGCTGCATACCTTCAATTCACTAGAGACCTGGGCATTCATGCAAAAAAATGTAAATAGACTGTCCATAGGGATGGTACTCACAGGATTTACACAACAGAACAAATGTAAACAAGAAAGGATTATTAATCTGACCTTTTAGTCCCACACAGGAACTTTTTTCAAGGAAGGTGAATAATATCTACATTTATTATTTACATGTAGGGTTGCCACCTTTTCCGGAAAAAAATACCGGCCTTCCTATATATTTATCTTTTTTTCCCTATTAATAACATTGGGATCAACCATCATTTTTACCGACCAGGCCAGTAAAATACCGGACAGGTGGCAACACTATTTACATGAAGCAGGGTTTCACATATGAGCTGTTTATGCAATATATTTTTATAGAGACCTACGTTGTTTGGGGGTATAGTTTTCCTTTAAGTTCTAATAGTTATAGTTTGCATAAATTAGCTACTACTGATGTCTCTATGAGGGCTACTTACAAGAACATGTTGTCTTTGTTTGGCTGTAACAGCTGTTCATGCAATAGTCGCTTTTCTCTTTTAAGCACCTAGACAGCATAAGCAAAACACATAATTAATTACTGCCCTTGAATATAACCACCCCTACCTGTGCAAAGCTATGTTATAGTAGGCAACAGCTGGATACAGAATAATAGTGAATTTAGCAACTCGCAAGAAGGCTGTAATTATTCAAATAAAAGCACATGAGACCTATTGTTTTTGGAGCTGATGCTGGGACACCCAGGGGGCGGGGGCAGGTGAGTCTCCAGACAGCAGGGCCCCCTCCCCCTGTTAGGTGTGAGATAGGGGGTGGCTAGTGGGGGATAAAAAGTGGGGATTGCAGGGGCGATCCATGGGCTGCTGCCTGAGGCAGCCACCTTGATGCCACCCCCTCTCCGCACTTAAAAGTTTAGCATCGGAGCGGGTCAAAAGGGGCTGTAACTCTAGCACAATGAGCAATACATCGCATTCTCCACCAGCAGAGCCGAATTTCCAGTTCAAAACCGGAAATTCAGCTCTTAAAGTTACAGGAGGCGGCTTTTTGCATGGCAGGAGTGGCCCTGGGGGACTGGAGGGAAGGAGTCAGATAACTTTTTTGGCTTCGAGTTTTTCCCACCCTCCCAACCAGGACTGCACTGGGATTCAAAATAGGCCCTGGCATTCCTAGTACAGAGAGGTCCAAACAGTCCCCACCAGCCTACTTAATAGTCAATTTCTATGGCATCTTACAGCAGCCCCTCTGGCATTTGCCAGAACCCACAGATTGCCAGTCCAGGCCTGCTCCCAACCCACTAAGTTGTATAGGTTGCTGCTACTCAAGAGGACAGAGCTCACTAGCAAGAGTTGCCGTACATACGTCGGAGCTTGGAGCAGCGGAATCCAGCAAGATGGAAAAAGTGTCAGAGGGTGGGGCTATGCCCAGGCTAGCAGGCTGTGATGGTACGGTCAGGTTT
Source organism: Xenopus petersii (assembly GCA_038501925.1). NCBI lineage: Eukaryota > Metazoa > Chordata > Amphibia > Anura > Pipidae > Xenopus > Xenopus petersii. Next base: position 101,303,545 of record CM076685.1, on the reverse strand, counting down.
GCCCGGAAGCTGGGGGCCATGGACCATCAGTGAGCAGGGTGAGAAGAAGGGCAGGGGGCTCTGGGCTCATCCTTGGAAGATTATGTGGCAGATTTATCAAGGGTCAAATTAAAAATTCTAATTTGAAATTCTAATTTTCAAATTTTTTTATGGTCAAAACTGTCAAATTCGACTAGGGAGTTATTCAAATTCAATTCGAGTTTTTTTAAAAAAAAATTCAAATTCGATTTTTGACATTTATCATACTCTGCCGAATTTCTGCTTAAGTCAATGGGAGACGTCCAAGGATCAATTTGGAGTTGTTTGCAGCCTTCCTGACATTCAAGCGAAAAAAAACTCGAATCGAATTCGATTCGAGTTTTCGGAGGCTTCCATTCAATTCACCCAAGTTGTAGAAATTAGATTTTATAAATAGATTTCGATTGGTTGATTTCGAGTTCTTGGGAGTATTTAAAAACTCACATGAATGCGAAATTCGACCTTTGTTAAATGTGCATTCCAATGTTAAATTTACATTGATGTGAATTGGGCCGCTTTTTGGTGAGATCTATGTCTCAGGTGAATCGTGATCCTGGCAAGACTTAGAAGTCATCAGTAGGAAAGGCAAGTTAAGAGCTCCCACTAGTGGAGAAATTAAGAGCAGCTAGCACACGTGAATGAGTTGTCTGGCGCATCTCCATTTATTTTGCATGTGCATTAATATTCTGATCTTTATGAAGACCTGGATTACATAATGTATATGCATCCTCCTTACAGAATGTATACATTGAAAATCATCTATCAAAGGCAAAGGTATCCTCACTTTCTGATGAAAAATCTATTATCTAAGGGCAGTGAGCACATACAGGCACCTGTAAATGGTCCAATCAGAAATATGAAAACACGGGAAACCTCTGTGGGACTGTTGCACCTATAGGATTGTAAAGAAGCCTTGTGCATCATTTCCATTATTATGGCAATATATTTCTTACAAACAACTGTTTCCAGTTTGATTACATTTTGTAGCTAATGAAGTTCTAATTCATTTGTTTTTCTCTTATGCCTCATCAGTTTAATTGAAGGACATGTCCACGCAATGGGGCAGTGGTCACAGCTGCTTAGTATTTGGAGCATCTCCATTCTTTGAGTTGTCTTCTGATTACAGACGCAATCATTGGCATTTATCTCATGGGTCAGTAGGCTCAATTATTTACCGAGAGAGCTATAATCTAAAAATGAATATTGAATTCTGGTGCAGAATCTGCTGGTTTTTGAACTGCCAAGTAATGTGAATCCATATTAATCACTAATTAGCCTTGCACTGTACCATATATATTACACAAAGTGAGTCACTCCCTAAGCTCAGACAAGTGTCATTAGCCAAGAGCATGTGCTTTGAATCAGGAGAATGAAGATGGGGAGCTACCTAGGGCACGGATGCTCACTGTGAAAGGTCTATGGTTGCCTTAAAGGAGTATTCAACCCGTAACTAAAAAAAACCCTACCCCCTACCCTAAGTAGACCCCCCTCCCTCCTCCAGCCTAGCTGCTAACCAAGGGAAATGTCCCTAACTTACCCCTGGTTGCAGATTCAGGGATCGCAGTTCACGGCAGCCATCTTCCGGGTCTTCTGTAATCTGAGACTGAGACCGGCGAAGCGGGGCATGCGCAGATGGAGCAATATCTTGATTCGCGACAACTGCGCATGCGCCAAAATAGACAGAAATTGCAGAAGCGCCGGAAGATGACACAAAGACCCGGAAGATGACTGCCGTGAACTGCAATCCCTGAATCTGCACTGAGGGGTAAGTAAAAAGGAGGGGGGGGGGGGTCTACGTAGGGTAGGGTTTTTTAGTTAAGTTTAAGGAGCTCACAACATGATGGGGGTGAAATACCAAAATCTGAATTTATCTCATTATGTTCTGAAATATACTTTGACCAAACACGGGACGGGTTATTTCCCCTTATTTTTGAATACCCTTTCCCGAAAAATTTCTGTTCGAGAAAAAACTTGGATTTTTGCCTGAAAACCACGAAATCTTTGGATTATTGCACAAAACTCAGCCCAGATCAGGATATCTTCGGAACTTCTCCCGTTGACTTATATACAGCCTCGGCTAGTCTGAGATGCCGGATTTTTGGATTTAAGATGGCCATAGACGCAAAGATCTGATCGAGGATTCGTACGATTTTCAGACCGTGTTTGGAGAGTCCCAACATTTTTCGTCCGGTGGAGATTGGTCGATCGGACAGGTTAAAAGATTTCTGTCGGCTGCGGGTCTCTGCATGTATTGCCGATCGTACGATTTTCAGTGGGAGACTGTCACCAGCTTGGTCGGACATAACTTTCGTACGATTGCTGTCAGGGGCAGAACATCGGCTGATCTGTTCTTTTGTACTTTATTTGATCGGAATGGTTAATGGCAGGTCGGGCGATGGGGAAGACTGATCGTATGTTGATTCGTACGATCGGATCTTTGCGTCTATGGCCAGCTGTAGACTTCCTCAAAGGTATAATAAATCCTGAAAAATTATAGGTTTTTTTTCCACCAAAAATTCGGATTGATGTGTGGCATTGCTAGCCTTCTACTTTGATGCTACAACTCTAATATTCACCTACCTGTACCTGAAGTCTGTGTTCTTCTAAGATGCTCTGAAGTCGATGTGACTGAACATTTTTCTTTAATTAAACATAAAGAAACAGTTATCTTCAAAGGGTTTTTCACATTTAAATTAACTTTTAGTATGTTGTAGAGAGTGATATTCTGAGACAATTTGCAGTTGATTTCCTTTTTCTCTGTAATAATAAAACAGTACCTTGTACTTGATCCCAACTAAGATATAATCAATCCTTATTGGAAGCAATACCAGCCTATTGGGTTTATTTCACGTTTACATGATTTTCTAGTATGAAAATTACAGAAACATCCATTATTTGGGAAACCCCAGGTCCTGAGCATTCTGGATAATAAGTCCCATACTTGTAACACGAACAAAATGGTAAGGGATGAAAAGACCCAATAGCACCAATAAAGTAGGAATGAATGAAAAGACCCAATACCATCAATGATGTAAGAATAAGTGTTAAGGCCCAATATTACCCATGAAATAGGAATAAATTAAAAGTCCCAAAACCACCAACGAAATAGAAATGGATGAATAGACCCAATACAACCAATAACACTGGATTGACAGACCCAATACCACCAACAACATGGGAATGGATAGAATGACCCAATACCACCAATGACATGGTAATGGATAGAAAGACCCAAGGCCAACAATGACAAGGGAATTGGTAGAAAGACCCAATACCACCAATGACATGGGAATGGGTAGAAAGACCCAATATCCCCAATCACATGGTAATGGATAGAAGGACCCAATACCACCAATGACATGGGAATGGGTAGAAAGACCCAATACCATCAATTACATGGTAATGGATAGAAAGACCCAAGGCCACCAATGACAAGGGAATTGGTAGAAAGACCCAATACCACCAATGACATGGGAATGGGTAGAAAGACCCAAGATCCCCAATCACATCGTAATGGATAGAATGACCCAATACCACCAATGACATGGGAATGGTTAGAAAGACCCAATACTACTAATGACATGTGAATGGATAGAATGACCCAATACCACCAATGACATGGTAATGGATAGAAAGACCCAATATCCCCAATCACATGGGAATGGATTGAATGACCCAATACCACCAATGACATGGGAATGGGTAGAAAGACCCAATACCACCAATGACATGGGAATGGATAGCAAGACGGAATACCACTTATGACATGGAGAAACTCACCTGAGGAAATAAGTAAAATGAAGGGACTGACCTCCATAAAATACATTAAACAAAACAAAGATTGGAAGATTTGGTCACCATGGCTCTGAAGGAGCCAATAAAATAAAATATTAGATAAATGATTCAGATAAGAATGGCACTACAGCAATAACTATTAGCACCACTCACAGTTGTACTTTGCTAGTCCTTGAACTCACATTTGTTACACTGAATATAACAGTGTGATGTCCTTTTATAATTGTAGTACTTGTAATTCAGTAGAATGGTTATGGCCATGCTTACATAACCCCAACCCACGCTTCTTCCACTTTTCTGTATCTCTGAAAAAAGTGTGTTTTTGCCGGACAAAGCCTGGGCACAATCAGTAGCTTGGCTTTTGACTTAGTATTAGTAATAAACACATGGTTTTACAGCTTCTGAAGCAAATGTTTCTACAAGTACAAGGCAACAATGCATACTAATAACATGCATATGAAACTGGAGCCAAACCTTAAAACTGCAATTGTGCATAGATGTGCAAAAAAGATTTCTTCAATGGTAGTTGACTCCGCTCATCTCCTCAAGTAAGGCCATGGCAAGCAATCCCTAGAGGACCTCTGCAATTATTTCTATTAAAGGGGTTGTTCACTTTGAGATAACTTTTAGTATGATGTAGAGAGTGATATTCTGAGACAATTTGCAATTGGTTTATATTTTTTATCATTTAAGATTTAGCTTTTTATTCAGAAGCTCTTCAATTTGTATTTTAAGAAATCGTGTAACTAGGATCCAAAGTACACTAACAACCATGCATCGATTTGAATAAGAGACTGGAATATGAATAGGAGAGGCCTGAATAGAAAGATCAGTAATGAAAAGTAACAATAACAATACATTTCTAGCCTTACAGAGTATTTGTTTTTTAGAAGGAGTCAGCGACGCCCATTTAAAAGCAGTCAGAAGAAAAAGGCAAATAATTATAAAACTATTAAAAATAAATATTGAAAACCAATTGAAAAGTTGCTTAGAATTGGCGATTCTATAACATACTAAAAGTTACCTTAATGGTGAACCACACCTTTAATTCTCAGAGTTGGAGATCTACACCACCCTTTACGGACTGATTATTTACAACTGTCAGCCCAAAATCCTATGGGTGGAGCTATATTCCATATCGCTTCATAAGTGAACCATGAGAGATAGATATTATTTGATAAATCAAAAATAGTCAGCCTATGTTCTTCCCAGATATGTAACCCATAGTGATGGGCGAATTTGTACTGAGAAACGGGCGAAAAATTAGCAAAACGCAAATTTTGATGCGGGCGTCAAAAAAACCATTGACGGCAGAGAATTTTCGTGGCTATTTCGCAAATTTATTCGACGGCGGTGAAGCGTGGAAATTCGCTGCAGATGTGCCTCTGGCGAATAAATTTGCCCGTCGCTAGTAACCCACAGTTATTGGGGACACACAATGCAAAACTAAACTGCAATATTATGAAACCTTATCTCAAATCTCACATTATTGGACCAATGCACAGATGCAGAACCTTGCTAGTAAATGGCACAGTGTTTTTATACCATTGAAGAGAACTACAAGGAATTGTATCCACTCACCCCCATCTTTCCCTTTTCAGCAGTTAGGCTATCGATGTTCCCCTTTAATTTGTCTTTTTCAATAAGCAGGTTATAAATCTACAAGAAAATGTAATAATTACTGCAGTACAATGTGCATTTTACTATCTCTACTGGACTTAATGAATATCTTATACTAAATCCATTTATTAATGGGCATGTATTCATACATGATATGATCCTTTGTGTTCTTACCTTACTGGAAGCATGTTTGTTATAAAGAAAAAAGGGATAAGTGTCCAGAATAGACAAGGTTCCTTTGAGAGTGGAAAATTGTTAAAGGGGAAGGAAAGGCTAAAATTAAATAAGCTTTATCAGAAAGGTCTCTCTAAATACACCAGTAAACTCTCAAAGTAATGCTGCTCTGAGTCCTCTGTCAAAAGAAACACAGTATTTCTTTCCTTCTATCGTGTACACATGGACTTTTGTATCAGACTTCCTGTTTTCATCATAAACCTCCAGGGCTAGGACTTGAACATGTTCAGTTTGCTCCTCTCGCTCTCTCTCTCTCTCTCTCTCCCCTCCCTTTTCCCCCCTCCCGCTGTAATCTGAGCCCAGAGCTATGAGTGAGCAGGAAGTGATGTCACACCAAGCTAATATGGCAGCCGCTATCCTAAACTAACAGAGAGCTTCGAGGGCTGTTTGCTCAGGTGTGGTAAAGCATTCTACAGAATAAAAATAGTCTCTCCTTCTCATTTAAGGGAACAACCACAGCATCTAGGTTTGGCGCACACTGACACTATACACACTGCAGTGGGCCTGTGGGATCTTTTGTTTAGTAGCAACAGTTACAACACAGGTTGAAGATCCCTGAACTTCACATCACATACCCTTGTAGAAAGCTTTAGCAATTTATTCAGGAGACAAATGAGTTTTGTTCATGATGCTAGATATATATTATCTGCAATTAATCTTGAGAGGTCCTTTCCTACCAATTCCAACCTTAAAGGGGTTGTTCCCCTTTAAAATAACTTTTAGTATGATGTAGTGAGCGATATTCTGAGACAATTTGTAATTGCTTTTAATTTTTTTATTATTTGTGGTTTTGCCGTTATTTAACTTTTTGTTCAGCAACACTCCAGTTTGCTGTTTCAGCAATCTGGTTACTAGGGTCCAAATTACCCTAGCAACCCTGCACTGATTTGAATAAGAAATGAATAGGAGAGGCCTGAATAGAAAGATGAGTAAAAAAATAGCAATAACAATACATTTGCAGCCTTATAGAGCATTTGTTTTTAGATGGGGTCAGTGACCCCATTTTGAAAACTGGAAAGAGTCAGAAGGAGAAGGCAAATCATTGAAAAACTATGACATATAAATAATGAAGGCCAATTTAAAAGTTGCTTAGAATTGGCCATTTATATTAAAAGTTAACTTAAAGGTGAACCACCCTTAAAGCAAAGGGCAGGAATATTCTTCCAGGAATATCATATTTACTGTACTTAACATATTTTACTGATAGCTGAAAGGAAGATGAGTACTCTACATGAGTATTCCATGTAGAAAGGTAAGACAAGATGTCCCAGTTGCAAGTTTACAAAGGGTCTGAGTCCTGCATTACTGATCTGTGGGTGTAAGTTAAGAAGATATTAAAAAATACCTCTTCCTGAAGCATCTGTCTTTGATTGCTAAGTGACAAATTATCCTTTTCCTGTAATAAAGCAAAGCATTTTCATTCCTAAACTCGTGCATCTTTTTTTACACTATTAGATTTCTGGTACAAGCCTAAATTACAACTGTAATAAAACTGTAAACTCAATACTAACCAACTCTTCCTTCTGTGAACCAAAGGCAGAGATTTTGTCTTCCAGACTCTTGGTATAAGCCTTCAGGTCTTCCAGCTCATTGCTTAAAGATCTTGAATGATACACTGCCTGCTGGGAACTTAAAATAACATTTTTTTCATAAGGTAGTTAATTTAATTCATATTAAGTATGTACCAAAAGAGTACCAAAAAAAACAAACTAAAATACCATGTAAATGATAAAAGGTAAAGGTTAATTGGTTCTGGATAAAACTGTCCATAGTGTGTAAATTTGATAGAGACCTAAGATTATAAACTCCACTAGGGCAGGGACTGATGTAAATGATGTATAATCTCTGTAAAGATATGCGTTAGGACAGAGACGCACGTGGAGATTAGGGGAGATTAGTTGCCCAGCGACAAATCGCCTCTTCTTCAGGCTACTGATCTCCCCGAACTGCCTTCTGCTGGCTAGAATCGAAATTGACAGCGGGATGGCATTTGGAGCAATTCATTTTCCGAAGTTGCCCCGAAGTTGCCTCACAAGGAAACTTCACAGGATTTAGGAAAATCCTGCCGGTGGAAGGCAGTTCGGGGAGATTAGTCGCCTGAAGAAGAGGAGATTTGTCGCCGGGCGACTCTTTGTGTGTCTCTGCCCTTATGTGTTGGCGCTCATATACTATATATATATATATATATATATATATATATATACACATATACATTAGTGTGTGTGTATTAATAATAACCCACAAAACAATGTTTTGGCTTCAGCTATCCCTATGCATTAATTTGAATAATTTAGGGAAAGATTATACTTAGCGGATGCCTAGTACTTTTTTGTACATAATGTTTTATTTCTATGTTAGTTTTTCTGATTTGCACTACAGCTACTGTATGTATCTATCAGTACTAAGGGTTAAATGTTTTTAATAGGCAGGATTTTTTCACTATTTATGGGTGGTTGGCGGGGCTGTTCCCTATGCTTCTGAGGAAGTGGCGTGAAGCCACAAAATGCATCAAGTGTGGGGTTTGTTTCATTACTGGGGATGATTGACTCATTTTAATGTAACTAATAAAATCAAGATTATAAGACCCGAAGTTGCCTGGTGCACCGTGAAAAATTACAAGTTGATCCATAAAACAATGTAAATGTTAGATAACCTGTTTGTAGAGGTATCCATTTGTCCTTCACCTACATTTTCAGTTTGCTCTTCACTTCAGATATTTCCTCAATCAAGTGAGAGTTTGTTTCATCTGCGGTTTCTAAGCTCTTCTGAAGCTTAATTTTCTGATCCATTAGCTTCTTGTTAGCAAAGTTAAGGTCTCTGATTTTGCTGACGAAATCTGCATGTTCTCCCCTTCAGAGAAAGTACTGAGTTATATGTAAGCAGGCCGAATGCTGTGCTTTATTAAATAAAACAGAAATGCAACTTACAAGAATTTATTAACATCACCGCCGCCATAACCTTCATGCTCTGCTCCATGCTCAAATACATTTGCTAGGACACCAAAGAAATATACACATTTGTATTAGTTACACATCTTTCATACGTTACTCAGACCAAATGATTGTATGGGTGACTGGCAGCACAAACCTTTTTATCTTTGCTTCTTCTAGGAAAGTTAAAAGAAACTTTATTCCAGTACCTGGAGGACGTGTGCCTAGGAGTCATTCTTTGTGCCCCCATATGGACTTAATACATCATCATTAAATGCTCTATTTATTTCTCATTTTTACTATTGGGGTCACATGGGACCTTGTGGACAGTTCCAAAATCCATCTTAAAATGTTTGAACAACATATGTTGATGATGTCTTCTGTCATCTATTTAAAACATTATATGAGTCTCTGTGTGAATTATAAAAGCTTGCTGGAAGAAGATGGTACTGTGTATTGACCCTTGCAATACACAGGAAAGGTTAACTTAACCATACCTCCCAACTGTCCCTTTTTCGGAGGGACAGTCCCTCTTTTGACAGCTCAACCAGCAGTCCCTCATTTGTACTGGAAAGTCCCTCTTTTCTCTGCACTGAACAGCCAGAAAAAGAAACAAAGTTTCTCACTTAATTGGCTTTTAGCAGAGAGCCCAGAACAGGTAACAGGTGCAAATAAGTTTTTTTGAGACACAAAAACACAGTTTAGATAAGGAGAAATATTTTCAAACTTTCATAACCTGCCAAATTTTGTAAAACAAACATGGTAATTAGGGGGTGTGGCCACAGAAAGGGGTGTGGTCAAAAAATTGCTGCACTGCGTGCGGAAACATTTTTTTTTTCATTCTTTTTACTTCAAAATGTTGGGAGGTATGACTTAACTGCTTAAAGGGGCAGTGTACTAACCAGCTTTTGTGGACATTTTGGTTAAGGGCATTCCTGCTGTTTTGCCATTGCCTTATGATTCATTTCCTGTTCCTGTTTTTCCCCTTTTCCTGTCTAAGCTGAAAGGAAATGTGGAGCAGGGCTGTATTACCTGCCATGTTCAAATAAATGTATAAAGTTCATGTGCTGGTCTGACTGCTTCACCTGAACTAACACAGCAGTATCATTTTACCCACTGCTAGCCAATCAGTTTATCACAGGCAGTATATCTGTACTTAAAGGAACAGTAACACCTAAAAAGTGTTTTAAAGTAATGAAAATACCATGTAGTGTTGCCCTGCACTGGTAAAACTGATGTGTTTGCTTCAGGAATACTGCTATAGTTCATATAAACAAGCTGCTGAATAGCAATGGTGGAAATTGAAAAAAGACTATATGGCACAGGTTAAATAGTGGATAACAGATAACATTATGTTCTACAGAGCTTATCTGCTGTGTAACCTGAGCCATTTCTCCTGTGAATAGCTGCCCCCATTGCTACACAGCAGCTTATTTATATAAACAATAGTTTCTGAAGCAAACAGCAGTTTTACTAGTGCAGGGAAACACTGCATTATATTTTTATTACTGGTCCTTTAAGGTCTGCCACAAGCAGGCTTTAATTATTGCAGGCTCTATAGAGCCTTGTGCCCCCCTGCACTCCCCAGTTTGTGCCAGCTAGGAGGCATTGCATGGGATGTCCACATACCACCTCCCAGACCCTGCAATTCAGCTTAAGAAGTGTTGCAATGTGCAAAAATATGGATTTTTATGTAGAGATTTTAATTAGGAAAATCTCTTTAATTGCAGGTGTTTCAGCTCTTTACACATCACAGTAGCACTCAACAGCTTCACTGAGGCCTCTACACCTGGGTTTCACCCTACAGACCTAACTGTATCGACCTGGAGTAACCAGACACATAGAGTGGTTAGAGTAAGGCCATTAGGGGGTTATAATATTAAAAACAATGTAAGCCCCTTCTTCAGAAATACCCAAGGGCTCAGTGTATGATTGAGACTTGATGTGCATTCTGATTTCCTTTTTAAGATACTTAATTATTGAAGTATGTCTGTCATATTATTTTATTTATATCAGTAGCTATGCTGCCTGATAAGGTGGTCCTAAGAAGTGTCAGACTACAGGTGCTTGAGCCTTGAGTCTGAATTAAATAATTGTGTTCTAATTAAATAATTGTGTGTGGCTTCAAGCACCCTTGCTTGAAGCTACACCCTGCTATACAAGCCAAGATATATAGCAGCTGTTTGACAATAGGGATATCCACTGAAGAGGCTGCTTATATACCTCCCAGAGATACATTTACCAGGACCACTCCAGTATTAATAGCCCCCTCTGCAAACTCAGTACACCAATCAGCATTCAATTTAAGATATCAATTTAATATCCTCTAATGTAATCCTCTAATGGTTTTCCATTAATATCCTGTTTTGTACACAACATGTGTTGTTTGACTTTGCCTATTTTTCATAGGTACTGAAACAACTGACTTATTACGTTCTAAAAAAGAAAATCTAGATAATATCACAAATCTTTTAATCACATCTGCCTTTTTACTCACCGCATGGTAAATATGAACCACTTTCAGATTTGATATCTTCCACCTTTTCAGTAACATCCCTGTATATATAGAGATTATTAAAAGGGACAGTAAAATCTTGGGGTCCTAATTACAGCGTACATAGAAACAAATGTGGCACTTATCATTATATTTCATATTGTAAAAAAGTAATAACAAATTTGTCAAATGCTGACTAGACATGTTAGTTGAGGAGAAATAATGGTCTGGGATTGTTTGCCATGGTTTAAACACGGGGCCCTGCTACTAACACCTGTGGACAAAGCAAGGTCCACATAGAATTTGTTTGGGTGGAAGAACTTGCCTGGCCTGTACAGACACCTAGCCTTAAAGGGCACTTGGCACCCTAAATGTTTTAACCCTACCAGAGGTGCGAGCTAATAGAGTCCCCACTCCATTTGGGGGATGCAATAGGTTTTTTCTTTAGCCCTCTCTAATACTAGGTGGACTGCACGTTAGTGAGCTTGCGGTGCAGGCAGCCATGTTGCATATTGCACATGCGGCTGACATCACATGCACATAATGAGTGAGTTGCAGTACTTGCTCATTATGTCCATTTTTGTGACTCAAAATGGCCACTCACACCAGGAGCTGACTCCTGGTGCATGTGGCCTAGCACTAGCAATTTTTTTTGAGAGTGCCCTTTAACCAAATTGAACCCCTGCTGGATGAATTTATCTGATAAAACTGCCAACTAGGGGGGTCCCCACATTTCAAGGCCAAATATATACTTGTTTGACCACTGCAGTAAAAAATAATTCTCTACAGTCGCATAACTATAGAGGAAACAGACCCCCGCAGTCGCAGAAGGCCCAAACGGTGGGATCTGCTTCCTCTATAGCTAATAAGAAACCTCCCTCCTTCCCCACAGCTCTCTTACCGGCAAGGAAGGGGGGCGCAAGTCGGGTCGGGAAGAGTCGGGACATGGGCGGGGTGGAGTGGCGGATCGTGGGTGGAGGCTGGGCAGGAAGTGGGCAGGAGGTTAGGGATCAAAGTGTGAAGATTTTTTTGCTGATGGCCCCAGCGCACTCTAGTTACACCACTGATTCTCTAATTGCATGACCTAACATACCTGTCATTGCAGCAGCTGGCAATCCACTCACTCATGAGCCTACGGAACGTTGGCAAATCTAATGATCTTCCCTGATCTTCAGGATCCAGCATCTTACAAAGGTGTTGGAGACGTTCTCCATCACAAGTTTGATCTGTTACACTCTTCAAGTAGTCAATGATTTGATACACTGTCACTTCTCCTACAGGTACATTTAGTCACATTATGATAATTTAGCAGTGAAAAACCAACAAAACTTCAGAATATTTATTAACAATGCATAATGTGGCAGATTCCTCTGTCAACTCAATAATACTTTTATCTGCTATAAGGAGGGCTGCAAGAGAAATGACAGTGTACGTTAAAGGACTCAGTAGTAGCCTGTTAATTAATTAGCAAATCGGGTTTTTTTATAAGTTGTTACTGCCCTACTTCTGATTCGCTGGTTTAAACATGACAGGTAGTGATGAATGAATCTGTCCAGTTTTGCTTCACTGAAAAATGAGCGAAACCACCAAAAATTCACGAAACACATTGTAGTAAATGGGCCTTTTTAAGTGCAACAATGTTTTACACGAGCGACAATTTTTCTCGCTCCAAATGCATTAAAGTCAATGGCCTTTTTTTCTAATAGCGACTTTTTTGTCCAAATGCATTAAAGTCAATTGGTGTTTTTTCTTATGGGCGATTTTTGTCTGCAAATTTTTCTACGGCAAATTTTTGCTGCAGTTTCACAAAAAAAATTTGCACATGGTGAAATGCGCAATTTCAAATCCATGGCTGGCAAATAAATGAATAAATAATTCGCTCATCACTAATAACAGGCATAATAAACCTGCCCCCCAGCCCCCATGTTTTAGCTGGGTACTATGACACACCCATTACTTTTTAGTAGGGATGCACCGAATCCAGGATTCGGTTCGGGATTCGGCCAGTGTAGAGAACATAAACAGACAGCCACATACACTTGCAACAACTACATTACACAAAAAACATTTTAGGTGTGGTCCGGACTCCAAATATCCATATTTCGCAAAGTGCTTTATTCCTTAAGTTACCTTCAAAAAGGCCCCAAGCAGGAGCCAAAACATTGGTGTAAATTATGGAATAAAGCACTTTGAGAAAAAGGATTTGGCCTTTTTCAGCAGGATTCAGATTTGGCCGAATCCTTCTGCCCAGCCGAACCATATCCGAATTTGCATATGCAAATTAGGGGTGGGGAGGGAAATTGCATGACTTTTTGTCAGAAAACAAGGAAGTAAAAAATGTTTTCCACCTTGCATATGCATATGCAAATTAGGGTTCGGATTCGGTTCGGTATTCGGCTGAATCCAAAATAGTGGATTCGGTGCATCCCTACTTTTTAGACACTATTCTGCAAGAGTTTGTTACCTTTTTCCTCTGTATCGCATGCTTGAAATGCAGTATCCAGCAACTGCTCTTCTGATGAAGAGTTTGGAAAATCACCAAGACAGTCCTCAGTAGCATCTGAGAAGTATAAGCATAGCAAATCATTTCTCAAACCCACTATCTTACCTCAACTTTCATTGCATAATTAAAATAAAATGTAATTGAGAGTAAATTTCCAACGTATATTTAACATTTTTGATGGGTTTTAAAGTTATATTTAATAGGGATGCACCGAATCCGGGATTCGGTTCGGGATTCGGCCAGGATTCGGCCTTTTTCAGCAGGATTCGGATTCGGCCGAATCCTTCTGCCCGGCCGAACCGAATCCGAATCCTAATTTGCATATGCAAATTAGGGGCAGGGAGGGAAATTGCGTGACTTTTTGTCAGAAAACAAGGAAGTAAAAATGTTTTCCCCTTCCCACCCCTAATTTGCATATGCAAATTAGGGTTCGGATTCGGTTCGGTATTCGGCCGAATCCTTCGTGAAGGATTCGGGGGTTTGGCCGAATCCAAAAAAGTGGATTCGGTGCATCCCTAATATTTAAATGTATTTATGTATTTGAAACTGAAAGCAGTATTTGCTTCTCCCTTTCTGTTCTCTGGTTCTGACAAACAAAACAATACAGCAAAAGTAAGAAGTACAGAGAACATAAACAGACAGCCACATACACTTGCAACAACTACATTACACAAAAAACATTTTAGGTGTGGTTGAACAAGGGCATTACCACTCCTTTCATTTCTGTTGAGAATGAGATGCAGTGTCAGACTGGGATGCCAAGGGCCCACCAGAAAAACCTTAGGCTGAGGGCCCACTTTCCAAACTTTTATACCTTTCCTCACTCAACCTCTTTATTCTCCTAGGACCTAGGGGCAAATTTACTAAATGGCAAAGTGACTAATGCTGGCAAATTTTCGTCATTTCAGTACTTCGCCGTTTTACTAACGGACGCTGGTGTAACTTCGCTAGCAAGGAGATAAACTCTAGCAGTACTTTGCTCCCTAACGCCTGGCAAATTTTTGCTCTGGCAAATGGACGTAACTACGCAAATTCACTAAGATGTGGATTTTACTGAAAGTTACCTCTTGCGCCAGACTTGCCTTCGCCACCTCAGACCAGGCAAAGTGCAATAGAGTAGATAGGACTTCCTCAAAAAATAGTTGAAAATTTTTCTAATTCCCAAAAATGCTGGCGACTTTTAATTTTTCAGGGTGATAGGCTGCAAAATATCGTAATTTTTTTCTGGGGTACCTGGCTTCCCCCCTACATTTCCTACCATATGGCACATAAACTATACACTGGGCTCATGTGTAGGGCAATATAACAACTCTATTTTATTTCATTAAGGTTTCCCAGGCTTGTGTAGTGTAATGTATTTGCTGCAACATATACGTCCATTCAACTTCCCACCGCATGCAAATGAGGCAACGCTAGCGCATCTTCGCTTCACTTGCCGCAGTAATACTAGCGCAACTTCGACAGCATTCTGCGCCCTGGACGCAACTTCGGATATAAGTAAATTAGTGTTGTCCTGGCAAATCTACACCGAAGTGTTGCGAGCAAAGCCGTCGCTGGCGAATCATTCGGAGGTTATTGAATTTGACCCCTAGTCTCTTGTCTCTACTATACTATACTATACTCTATTCTTCAATTATTAAGCATTATTTCCCATAAAGAAATAGGGAATGACCATGAAATAGGCCAAATGGTTAGAAGCAAGAGGCCCACTGACACCTGGGCCCACCGGGAGTTTTCCTGGTATCCCTGTGGGCCAGTCCAACACTGATGAGGAGGCACATACATATTAAACTATAAATTTACAACATACTTGCACTGTCTGACAGCAGTCCGTCTTCTGATGGCTCTTCAGGATTCAAGAAGGTTCCTAGGTGTTTATACATTGTATAGCCCTACTTTGCCAATAGCTTGGGGTTTTCCTCTTGAAACAAAAATCTGCATATGTATTCCCAGAAAAAGCTCTGAAACAAAAAAAAAATTATGCAATTACTAGTTAAAGGGGAAATCAAAAAGTGAATTGGGATACTTATTCTTTGCCTTGCTAAGGGATAAATGGGATAAAATTAGTTTTTGGCATGTAACTATCTTATTTTACAAATTATTTTGTCCAAAAATCTGTTATTTCATATGTATATTTTTAATCTCCTGCATGGTGGGAGGGGCTTGGTAGCTGATGTCCTCATCATCACTGCAGGAAACCTTTAACTCACCAGCACCTAAGAACTTCTTCTCCCATAATTCATTGCTAGCACTTTTAGCTGGTTAGTTTCAGCAGCAAATAGTGTTGTGATTAGCTGTCATATGGCCTATGCAGCTATTTTCAAGTAGATCATAGTGATCAGGTCGATTGCCATATCAATGCTTATCATGTATGTTATTTGAGCACAACCAAATCTCTCGAATCTTCTTCTTTTAAAGGGGTGGTTCACCTTTAAGGTAACTTTTATTATGTTATAGAACGACCAAATCTAAGAAAAATTGGGTTTCATTATTTTTTTTTATAGTTTTATAGTTATTTGCCTTTTTCTCTTTGCAGCTTTCAAATGGGCGTCACTGACTCCCTTCTAAAAAACAAATGCTCTGTAAGGCTACAAATGTATTGTTATTGGTACTTTTTATTACTGATCCTTCTATTCAGGCCTCTCCTATTCATATTCCAGTCTCGTATTCAAATCAATGCATGGTTGCTAGGGGAATTTGGACCCTGGTTACCAGATTGCTGAAGATGCAAATTGAAGAGCTGCTGAATAAAAAGCTAAATAACTCAAAAACCTTCAATAATAAAAAATGAAAACCAATAGCAAATTGTCTCAGAATATCCCTCTCTACATCATACTAAAAGTTATATCAAAGGTGAACAACCCCTTTAAATCAAATACAAGTAAATTACAGGGTATCTGAATTATTTGATTCCCTGTCCTTTGCCCAGAGATATACATTGCTACCTCAGCTTGCCTCCGTCTTTCACAAACATTATTATACAGCCTTCTACTACCAGGTTCTGGCCATGTATTGGAGGGATCTGGCCAGGGGAGTGGCCAAGATGCAGTTATTTTGTAAAATCAGTGGGTTGACATCTCTGGAAATGTTCATTTGTGCCCCCTCTCCAAAAAATGTACAGGTATGGACCTATTATTCAGACCTGGGATTTTACAGATAAGGGACCTGGGGTTTTCTGAAGGTCTTTCGGAGGTCCTTCTGTCACTTCGATCTCCATACTTTAAGTCCATTAAAGAGATCATTTAAACATCAAAACCCAATGGGATTGTTTTGCCTCTAATAGAAATAATTATATCTTAGTTGGGATCAAGTACAAAGAACATTATTACAGAGAAAAAGGCAATCATTTTTGAAAAACTTCAGTTATTTGATTATAAGGGGCCGATTCACGAAGGGTCGAATTTCGAAGTTAAAAATACTTCGAAATTCGACCCTCGAATTGAAATCCTTCGACTTCGAATATCGAAGTCGAAGGATTTAGCGCTAATCCTGCGATCGAACGATTAAATCCTTCGAATCGAACGATTCGAAGGATTTTAATCAAACGATCGAAGGAAAATCCTTCGATCAAAAAAAGCTTAGCAAGCCTATGGGGACCTTCCCCATAGGCTAACATTGACTTCGGTAGGTTTTATCTGCCGAAGTAGGGGGTCGAAGTTTTTTTTAAAGGGCAAGTACTTCGACTATCGAATAGTCGAATAGTCGAACGATTTTTACTTCGAATCGTTCGAATCGAAGTCGAAGGTCGAATTCGAAGGTCGAAGTAGCCCATTCGATGGTCGAAGTACCCAAAAAATACTTCGAAATTCGAAGTATTTTTCATTCGAACCCTTCACCCGAGCTGAGTGAATCGGCCCCTAAGTGTTGGAGTTGATAATGGAGTTGCTGTAATTTGGAGCTTTCTGGATAACGGGTTTCAGCATAATGGATCCCACACCTGTACATTGCTGCGCAATATGTTGGCTATCTATAAATACATGTTAATAATAATATATGTGTTATTAGGAAGAATTTATTTTTAAAACCATTTTGGGCTGTGTTGTCACTGTCCCAAGACTCCTTTTACAAATAACTATTTAACATATGCTGGACATAGTATAGAAATTCTGTCTCGCGCATTTACTCACACCTTCACAATTACAAGTTTAAGGCCTAATTGGGGGTAGTTCATAATTCAGGGATGCACCATCTTCAACCCTCCTGCTTGATGCTCAGTGGGATGCTGGGAGTTGCAAATAAACAGCATCAAGGGGATTCCTATACTATCTAAAATGCCACGTATCTAATGGCCCTATGGGCCCCTGTTGTGTTAGGGATACCAGGGCAAATACCGTCTCTACCCTACATTACTACCAACGCTGCACTTTCTTACTCTGTGACCTTAAACTGCCAGTGTGCACCTCTGAGGCCCTATGCTATACATATAAATCTAATATTTTCCTGGGTAGCCAATAGCACCCAATCAGAGCTCTCCATGCAGACAGCCACCGATTAATACTGCTTAATGATTGGCTGTGGCTACTAAGAGTCGCCCTCATTGAATAACATGCATAGTTGTCCACTTTGCCTCACACATCATGTAGAAGGCTCAGCCACACCTCCCAACTGTCCCGTTTTTCATGGGACAGTCCCAATTTTGATAGCTCAGCCTGCAGTCCAGGATTGTTACTGAAATGTCCTGACTTTCTCTTTGATTTCCTGCACTGAACAGCCAGAAAAAGATACATTTCTAAAACCTAAATTTTGGCAGGTGCACTTAGATACTTTTGTAACAATTTAATTTAAGATAAGCAGGTCTCTTGTGGAAATTGTTTCTCACAGCTTAAAGGGCAATTGACCTTCATTAGCAAAACATAAAACCTGACCCTAAAACCCCAGAAATGTGTTCAAACCAGGATTTGATTCGGGTTTCGGCCTTTTTCAGCAGAATTCGGATTCGGCCGAACCCTTCTGCCCGGCCGAACCGAATCTGAATCGTAATTTGCATATGCAAATTAGGGATGGGGAGGGAAATCACATGACTTTTTGTCACAAAACAAGGAAGTAAAAAATGTTTTCCCCTTCCTACACCTAATTTACATATGCAAATTAGGATTTGGATTCGATTGGGGTTTGGCCGAATTCAAAATAGCGGATTCGGTGCATCCCTAATTCAAACTTTCCATAACCTGCCAAATTTTGTAAAATGGATATGGTAATTAGGGGCTGTGACCACAAAATGGGTGTGATCAAATCATTTTTCTGCACTGCGCATGCCAAATCTTTTCAAAATGTTGGGAAGTATGGACTCAGCCATTCTATAAAAGAACAAGCACTACTATTCCGACCCCAACTTCGCCACCTTCTCGCCTATTTTGCACTTCTGCCCTTTCATTGGGCCTTTGCTAAAGTGACCAAAATTTAGGCCCTGTGATCATGTGGGAATGGGGAAAGGCAGCACAGCAGTATATATTGTGCAGTATAGCTAAGCTATTGCCTTTACTGCAATTATACTGCAGTAATAGTATCCAAATGTAGATGAGCTTGTGCAGAATCCCTGCACTTACCACCCTTCTGCAGCAGTCCCCACTGAGCCTGTGTCTGTCTGCTGTAAGTGTTGCCTAGCAACCAGCTGCACGTGATCTCAGAGATACAGGAAGTTGACCAGCAGCCTAGCAGTGGCAATAATGGGGAAGACAGGGTTGCCAGGGTCAGGGTGGCTGGTATTCCACCAAATTGGGCTACAAATGTATTGCCCAGGGGGTTTCAAAATGTCAAACTAGCCAAGGTACAGATTTGGCCTTTTTTTTGGAGCTATGGGTGGTTTGTTCTTGGGAAACAGGTCAAAGTCCCCCCCCCTAATATCAGTCTGCTCCCAGTGCATGTTGGTTAATGTAGTTTTTGTTTAACAATTCGCCAACTATCAAGGGTAATATAAAACTACAATCCCCAGTATGCACACATTTTTACTGTAGCTCTGGCCCCTTAGTCCCAACCTGTCTTCACTACAACTTGCTGAATCTAGTGTGCAGGCCCCACTCGGTATGTGATTGTACTACTACTACTTTGTAATCAGGCCCGGATATGTGGCGAGGCCACAAAGGCCCGGGCCTAGTGCGGCTAGTTATTAGGGACGACATGCCACCCAGCCGCTTGCTAAGAGGCACTGGGGATGCGAAGCTCCCTAGTGCGCCTGTGCTCGCTAGATCGGTGTGGATGGCCAAGGCCCACATTAGAAATCACAGGGACCCATACAACAATATTTTTGGCGGCCCAGCCCCTAGCCCCATCCCAGATCCCGCCTAGCCCACACCACAGTTAAAAGACCACACAGACATCAGTGCTAAAAACGGTAAATCCCCCCACACACAAGTTATAAAAAGCCATTGATAAAAAAAACTACGGCACCAGGCCTCCCTTTTTTTAAAAATCATTGGTGGTCAGGGCCCTCCATAAGTTAAAAAAAAAATGTTGGCGCCAGGGCCCCCCATAAAAGTTTTTAAAAAAACATTGGTGCAAGGGCCCCCCTTACAAGTTAAAAAAAATATTGGGGCACCAGAGAATATTAAAAAAAAAAAACATTGGTGGCAGGGGCCTATAGAGTGTTAAAATAATAAATTATGGCAGGTGGGCAGGGGATTAAAAAAATAAAGAAAAACACACACATTGGTGTTCAGTAGAACTGAACTAGTGGCTTCAGGACTTAAATTTCGGCTCCTTTCATGACTTCGGTTCTTTTCACAGCTTCTGGACTTCGGCTCTTCTGGACTGTGGTGGTTCAGGACTTCGGAAGTGGCAGCACAGCTTCGGCACTGTCAAGGGGGGCCCGGCTGTGACTTTTCGAAATTGCCCCCGAGCCAGGGCGCCTTTAGGCCCTGGCCCAGTACAGGAGTACCCCCTGTGCCCCCCTGATGGTGGCCCTGCAGACGGCGCTAGTGGAGCCCGCCACTGAAATCTGACCCTGTTTGTAATGTGTTGTGGGGGCGCTGAATTTTGTCATCCAGCCCTTGGTTCAAAATTGCCCCTTTGATGCCCAGTTCTCCTGCCAAGTCTTGCAAGATCACTCACAGTATAAGGCACTGCTGCCTGCAGTGTCGGACTGGTGGGTCTGAAACCCGCCAGTGCTTTCAACACAGTGGCCCCACCCCCCTCAGGGTCTCCCTGCATCGACCGCAACCCCCCTACACCCCCTGCCTCAGTCGCAGCCCCCGCGGATACCTGTCCTGTAGTTGCAGCATGATCGGGGCCAGAGGGGGCGAGATCAGTGGGGGCAGCATGGCCTATAAATGGGAGCAGGTCTGGGTTGGTGGCTGGGGCCCACTGGGTTTTTACTTGGTGTCCTGTTGCCCAGTCCGACCCTGGCTGCCTGGAGACCAAGAGGACGGGGCATAGCATGGTTTGGGGAGTGTGGTTTGAGTTGCAATTGTGGGGGCCACAGAGTGTTATGAAATGCAAAGTATGGATCCCCATCTGAGTATCTAAAGGGGCTGGTAGTAACACTGCGTGTCCATAAGTGCTTGAGTTAAGAGTTATTGTAAAGTATTGTAAGAGACTTGGAAGTGAGGAGTTTTAGATAAAAAGTCATGTGTGAGCATTATCACTGTTCTAGTGGGGCCACCCGTAGGTGCATTCCCGGATCCCACTAGGTGGAGGCACTGCGCTAGTAAGTACCAGGTGCCCAGTCTAAGCCAAAACCACTGCAGAGTGACTCAGGTTTGTCCCGTGCCATCAGGTAAGCGCCACACGAGGAGTGTAACACATATAGGAGGTCTGTAGACAGGGTTACAAAAGAAAATGCTGTTCAGATATTCTTGAATATGGGGCTCACATTGTTTTCATATACAGGTATGGAATCCATTATCCAGAAACCCGTTATCCAGAATGCTCCATTATAATTAAATAATCCAACTTTTTAAAAAATGATTTCCTTTTTTATCTGTAATAATAAAACTAAGACTAAAATGAGCCAAACTAAGATATAATTAATCCTTATTGGAAACAGAACCAGCTTATTGGGTTTATTTAATGTTTACATGATTTTCTAGTAGACATATATATATATATATATATATATATATATATATATATATATACACATACACTATGAAGGGTTCTTACTAGTGACCAACCATAACCTGCCCGTTGTCAACCTGATCCTGACCTAGCCCAAAATTGAAAAGGGACTTAATGCCCCAGCCTAAATTGGATTGGACCCTTTTGATGATGTTGAGGGGGACAATCTCTGGGAACCCAATACCACCAAAGTAGAAATAATGGACAGAAGAGTCCAACTGCAGAGTGCAAGTTGCAGTTACTGGGGCTCATTTATCAACACTGGGCAAATCTGCCCATGGGCTGTTACCTAAGCAACCAATCAGTGATAGCTTTATAAAGCCAGCTGCAAGAAGAACAATGAGTACAGCAATCTGATTGGTTGCTAAAGGTAACAGCCATTGGCCAAATTTGCTCAGTGTTGATAAATGAGCCCCACTGTGTGCTGTGGTTGGCTATGCTTACTCATAGTGGGTGCCAGTTTTTCAGCCATAACCCAGTGTGGTCCAGCCTACAAATCTCTAGTCCATACCAAATTCTAGAGTTCAAAATTTTTTAAGACATTTTTAAAGATCTCAATTTAAGCTGTTTGAATATGGGGTTCTTCTTTTACCCCTTATTGTGTCACAGGTTTTGGCTCTTTATTAGTACAGATGTTGCTGGTTACTAGATAAAATGTATTAGCAATAAGCAGCCTACTCCCTGGACTGAGAAAACTGTTTTATTATGAATATAATAGTGCAATAAATACAGCTAATAGATATATTGCATACAGTATGGGGGAAATTCACTAACAGGCGAAAATTTGCCAGCTACGGCTTTGCCGCCTATACCACACTTCGCCAGGCGCAACGTCGCACAGAAAAAGCTAATTCACTAAGTTGCACAGTTTCGTCGCTGGCGACTAATGCTTGCGAAGTTGCGCTAGCGTTACTACGGCAGGCATAGCGAAGTTGCGCTAGTGTTAGATTATTTGCATACGGCGGGAAGTTAAATTTCAATGGACGTATATGGTGCAGAAAATACATTACACTACACAAGCCCAGGGAACCTTAATAAAAGAAAATAGAGTTGTTATATTGCCCTACACATGAGCCCACAGTTTAGTTTATGTGCCATATGTAAGTGAATGTAGGGGGGAAGGAGGGTACCCCAA
The DNA here is from genome assembly GCA_038501925.1 of Xenopus petersii. Taxonomy (NCBI): domain Eukaryota; kingdom Metazoa; phylum Chordata; class Amphibia; order Anura; family Pipidae; genus Xenopus; species Xenopus petersii. The sequence continues at coordinate 101,280,764 of CM076685.1, read as the reverse complement.
AAAAAATATATCATCTTTTTCAGCCTATCACCCTGTAAAAAGGAAAAGACGCCAGCGTTTTTTGGGTGTTAGAAAAAATTTCAACATTTTTTGGACCAAGTCCTATCTACTCTATTGCACTTTGCCTGGTCTGAGGTGGTGAAGGCAAGTCTGGCAATAGAGGTAACGTTCAGTAAAAACAAAGTGAATTTGCGTAGTAACGCTCTTTGCCAGAGCAAAAATACACCTGGCGTTGCGAAGTTGCGCTAGAGTCTATCTCCTTCGCTAGCGTAATTATGCCAGCACCTAGGAGTAAATTGGCGAAATTACGTCATGCTGTCTAATTTTCGCCAGTGTTAGCCACTTCGCCCTTTAGTAAATTTCCCCCTATGTCTCTTGCATTGTGAATTGAGATGGCCAGGGGGCATCATTAATAAAAACCATATTGTCCAATGTTTTTGGCAAGTTGTTTCAGCTCCAGGAATTCCAGTGGACTTGGGTCGGGCTGTTCATGTGTGTGTTGATCTAAGTGCAAGCTCTCCTCCTCCAAGTTACCAGCCACATCCTCACTCAATGCTTTCAAGACATGTTCTGACTCTCTTGCACTTTCTTCCGCAGCTCTTGGGAGATTAACCATTAACTGGTCAGGCTGTGAGGGCCAAGGTATAAGATCAGAGTCATAATAGGTCAGCTCCTCATCCCTACGGACCAAAGGCTGCAGGAGAGATTCCGTTCCGTATGTTGTGAAATCCAAGACCTCCTCTGGCTTCTCACAGGTAGAAATTAAATTAAAGCTGAAGGACAGAAAAAAAAAGCATAATTACAAGAGAAATATATTTGTTGCTGTTTCTCCAATGCATTTTATTTCAGTATGAATAATGTTATTGTGAGAGAGCACCGTCCTATGCGACTCCTGACAGAGAAAAGATGACAGAGCAGGAAGATTTTATCCTTTGGGAATACAGTACCTACTAAATGCTATAGTTATTGAAAGGCAGGATTTTTTTCTGTGGCAGAAAAAGAAAACATTTGCCTGGGCATCCTGGATATCTAGATTTTCCCCTGGGTGTAGACTTGGCAGATTGGTGGTGTTGCCTAAAATGTGCAGAAGTTTAAATTCAGGTACACCAGGCCAAGTAATATGTACAGTACACACAGTCAGAATGACTTTACAAAAAACAAGAACAAGTCCTGCAATTGGAATATGATTATTCGTTTTTTGCTTAAACAAAACAAATGGCCAATGCACTAGGGGTGGCAGTATGTAAAAGGAAAACTAAACCCTAAAAATTAATATGGCTAAAAATGCCATATTTTATATACTGAATTTATTGCACGAGGCTAAAGTTTGAGCTTGTCAATAGCAGCAATGATCCAGGACTTCAAACTTGTCACAGGGGATCACCATCTTGGAAAGTGTCTGTGACACTCACATGCTCAGTGGGCTCTGATTGGCTGTTGAGAAGCTAAGCTTAGGGCTCGTCACTAATTATCCAGCAGAAAATGAGCTTCCCCTGTAATATAAGCTGATGCTACAGGGCTGATTATTAAATTCTGATGCTAATTGCACTGGTTTCTGTGCTGCCATGTAGTAATAATCTGTATTAATTACTATTCTATGTGTACTGTATATTGTGAGTGGGTCCCTAAGCTCAGTATGTGACAGCAGCACAGAGCATGTGCAGTGAATCAGCAGAAAAGAAGATGGGGAGCTACTGGGGCATCTTTGGAGACACAGATCTTTACTGCTAAAGGGCTGCGGTTGCCTTGGGCTGGTACAGAAGCACAAAACATCATGTACAACATTTCTAGCTACTTCTTTAGTTAAGCTTTAGTTCTCCTTTAAGCACCCTCCCAGTGAATATAATCACTAAACCTGAATCCACAAATAAGCAGTAGTCTTAAAAACCACACAGGCCCAGGGTACTATGTATGGGAGCACCATGCTGACACCCTATTTCTCATGGATTCCTTGTGCAGCTCTCAGCCAGCACATGCGCATTACAGTAAAATGACCAATTTTACTATGGTCAGAATGTACCCACCCCAAGATTGGCACCCACCCGTGGGTTTTTAAATGTTCTTTTAAATGGTGGTACAGGTATGGGACCTGTTATCCAGAATGCTTGGGACCTGTTCTTTTCCGGATAAAGGATCTTTCCATAATTTGAATCTTCATACCTTAAGTCTACTAGAAAATCATGTAAACATTAAATAAACCCAATAGGCTGGTTTTGCTTCCAATAAGGATTAATTCTAGTTTGGATTAAGTACAACTTACTGTTTTATTATTATAGAGAAAAGGCAAATCATTTTTTAAAATGTGGATTATTTGGATAAAATGGAGTCTCCGTAATATGGAGCTTTCTGGATATCGGATCCCATACCTGTACTACTATGGGAGCAAGTGTTGTGACTTTACCAGGGCCCGTCCCCCTCCCCCCATGGGATGAGCTGGAAACCCATCACTTCAGCAGAATTGGGGCGCACAGACCATAGGGTTCTAGTCTACAGGAATAACAAAATGATCTTATGAGGGCATCACAGGTTCTACATTTGCTGGCACTTAAAGAGTTCACAAATGTAGGAGCTATTCTACACAGATTTAGAAGAGCTAAAACAAGGGACAAGTATGGGATCCGTTATCTGGAAATCCCATTATCCAAAAAGCTTCCAAATTACGGAATTGCTGTCTCACATAGACTCCAATTTATCCAAATAATCCAAATTTTAAAAAATCATTTCCTTTTTCTCTGCAATAATAAAACAGTACCTTGTACTTGATCCAGACTAAGATATAATTAATCTTTATTGGTAGCAAAACCAGCCTATTGGGTTTATTTAATGTTTACATGATTTTCTAGTAGACTTAAATGAAGATCCTAACTGCAGAAAGATCTGTTATCTGGAAAGCTCCTGGTCCCAAGCACTCTGGATAACAGGTCACATACCTGCATATGCATTAGGGATGCACCGAATCCAGAATTCAGTTCGGGATTCAGCCCTTTTCAGCAGGATTCGGCCGAATCCTTCTGCTAGTGAAACCAAATCAGAATCTGCATATGCAAATTAGGGGAGGGAAATTGCGTGACTTACTGTCACAAAACAAGGAAGTAAAAAGGTTTTCCCCTTCCCACCCCTAATTAGCATATGCAAATTAGGATTTGGTTCGGTATTTGGCCGAATCTTTCGCGAACGGTTCGGGGGTTTCGGCCGAATAAAATAGTGGATTTGGAGCATCCCTAATATGCATATATACATACTGTAGGGGCATATGTTCCATGAACAAAAGGTATCGCCTCTTTGAAAGTAAATACATGGAAATAAACCCTATATATATAGGGGGTTCTTTCCCACTAAAGGAGAAGCAAATCCTAAACTTTGATTATAACAGCTACAGTGTATTTAAATGATCTTCTGCACAAGACTCCCCACCACTCTTTCTTAAGATGCAACCCACCCGTTGTTGGTGCACACAAGTCCTGCTGCACAAGGGCAGTAACTGAGCTCCGACTCTGCCGTTGAATCCGTTTGTAGCAGATTAAATAAGCTAATGGGTTGGATCCTGCACCGCTCTCCTTCTGCTGGGAATGGAGCACACACCGGTAACTTCCCTGCTGTAAAAAGATTAAAGGGATACTGTCATGGGAAAAAAAATGTTTTTTTCAAAATGCATCAGTTAATAGTGCTGATCCAGCAGACTTCTGCAATGAAATACATTTCTCAAAAGAGCACAGATTTATTTTATATTTAATTGGGGCTAGACATATTGTCAGTTTCCCAGCTGACCCCTGTCATGTGACTGATAAACTTCAGTCACTCTTTACTGCTGTACTGCAAGTTGGAGTGATATCACCCGCTCCCTTCCCTCCCCCCAGCAGCCTAACAACAGAACAATGGGAAGGTAACCAGATATCAGCTCCCTAACACAAGATAGCAGCTGCCTGGTAGATCTAAGAACAGCACTCAATAGTAAAATCGAAGTCCCACTGCGACTTCTTCAGTTACACTGAGAAGGAGAAACAACAGCCTCCCAGAAAGCAGTTCCATCCTAAAGTGCTGACTCTTTCTGAAATCACATGACCAGGCAAAGTGACCTGAGATGCACCTACACACCAATATTACAACCAAAAAAATACACTTTTTGGATTAGGAATGAAATGTTATATTGTAGAGCGAATTATTTGCAGTGTAAACAGTGTAATTTAAACAGAATCCCTTAAATGACAACACACACGCACAGGGGTAAATTAGCCCTTATTGTTTGCTCCACAGACTATTATATTGGTTGTTTAACCATTCTTTTTTGTTTAAAGGAACGGCAACACCAAAAAATTAAAGTGTTTTAAAGTAATGTAAATATAATGCAGTATTGCCCTGCACTGGTAAAACTCGTGTGTTTGCTTCAGAAACACTACTATAGTTCATATAAACAAGCTGCTGTGTAGCAATGGTGGAAATTAAAAAAAGACTATATGTCACAGGTTAAATAGTGGATAACAGATAACACCATTATGTTCTACAGAGCTCATCTGCTGTGTAACCTGAGCCTTTTCTCCTTTGAACGGCTGCCCCCATTGCTACACAACAGCTTATTTATATAAACAATAGTAGTGTTTCTGATGCAAACACACCAGTTTTACCACTGCTGGGCAATACTGTATTATATTACTGTATTATTATTAATTTTTTGATGTTACTGTTCCTTTAATAAAACATGTTGAATAAACGTACCTTCTGTTTTGGAGCAACAGAACTCAGGCTCACACTGATCATTGTTTGGATCGCATTTCCCCCCAATGCCACTGTCAGTTACCGGCTCGGTGCAGTTCCCAGAAATACACATCATCCCCGGGGGGCACTCCCGTTCTGCTTGGCACCCCTAGAAGATAAAGAATGTGTCAGAGTAGGGAAGGGGGTACTTAAGAGTAGGTGTAAATTAAAAGCAGTATTTGTTTGTGCCTTTCTGTTCTCTGTTTCTGAGTCCAAAGTAGAACCACCCCATTAAGATATATTTTACAGGTTATTCTTTTCTTCTATGGGACTCCCTGAGAAGTTATTGCAATTTTAAAGAAAAATAAATGCCTAAACCCAGATGTCTCCTCTAGGAATATTCTGTTCCTGCTTGATCCAATCACATTTACTGTAACACACTGAGAGTTAATTGATGGCACAACATTCAGTCTCTTGCGTGACAGCTTGTGAGACCACTCGTACAGTCTGTCCAGGCTCTTTATATCCCACTCATTAGAGTGCAGTCTTTCTCCTGATCCAATCAAATACCATATAATTCCGGCTAAGGACTCTCACACTCGGAGGGTTGGCATCACTGTGGGTAGAAATCTTTCAGTAGCGCAGAAGCTCTTTAGCTGGGATGGGCAGCCCTTGTACTTGTAATGTACTGACCCTTTTTAGATGCAGAAAATTAAAGTGTATTATGTGGCAAGGTTATTCCTATGCTTGAGAGATGTCTAGTTCAAGAGCACCAATTCTATTTCTATCAAGTATCTGCAACTGGGTGACCTGTGTCTGCTGTCTTCTTAGTGTCTACGTCCTGCTTTCTTATATAAGCAAAGAAATTAGTTACCCCTTTGCCTTTTAGAAAACAGAATAGTGACCCCTGTGCCTATGAACATACAGAATACCGATGCCCCTCTCCTATGAGCCAACAAAGTAGCAGCCCCCTTGCCTATGAGCCAAAAGAATAGTGGCCCCTGCACTTTGGAGCAAACAATATAGTGGCCCCCTGCCTATGAGCAAATAAAATAATGGTGACAATGAGCAAACAGAATAGCAGCCCCCGTGCCTATGAGCAAATAGAATAGGGGTGTCAGTGCCTATGAGCAAATAGAATAGGGGTGTCAGTGCCTATGAGCAAATAGAATAGGGGTGCTGGTGCCTATGAGCAAATAGAATAGGGGTGTCAGTGCCTATGAGCAAATAGAATAGGGGTGCCGGTGCCTATGAGCAAATAGAATAGGGGTGTCGGTGCCTATGAGCAAATAGAATAGGGGTGCCGGTGCCTATGAGCAAATAGAATAGGGGTGCCGGTGCCTATGAGCAAATAGAATAGGGGTGCCGGTGCCTATGAGCAAATAGAATAGGGGTGTCAGTGCCTATGAGCAAATAGAATAGGGGTGTCAGTGCCTATGAGTAAATAGAATAGGGGTGTCAGTGCCTATGAGTAAATAGAATAGGGGTGTCAGTGCCTATGAGTAAATAGAATAGGGGTGTCAGTGCCTATGAGTAAATAGAATAGGGGTGTCAGTGCCTGTGAGCAAATAGAATAGGGGTGTCAGTGGCTATGAGTAAATAGAATAGGGGTGCCAGTGCCTATGAGTAAATAGAATAGGGGTGTCAGTGCCTATGAGTAAATAGAATAGGGGTGTCAGTGCCTGTGAGCAAATAGAATAGGGGTGTCAGTGCCTGTGAGCAAATAGAATAGGGGTGCCAGTGCCTATGAGTAAATAGAATAGGGGTGTCAGTGCCTATGAGTAAATAGAATAGGGGTGTCAGTGCCTGTGAGCAAATAGAATAGGGGTGTCAGTGCCTATGAGTAAATAGAATAGGGGTGCCAGTGCCTATGAGTATATAGAATGGGGTGTCAGTGCCTGTGAGCAAATAGAATAGGGGTGCCAGTGCCTAAGCCAACAAAATGCCCCCCATGATTGTGTAGAGCAAGTCATGCAGGTTCTTTTAGGACAGGTTTAGAAACATGAAGTTAATTATAATAATAAAGTGTATGTGGGTTTGGTTGTAGAGCTGAAGGGGGGAGTAACTGGATCCTGTTGAAATGATTGCTGCTAATTATTACAGTAGAGGTTTCAGTTTGGGTCTGTCTCATTAGCGCCCTCTATAGGTGGGGCGGGAGGAATTCCATAAATTGTGACTGTACATGCGGAAGGTTTTGCCTCTGATGCTCCTTTACAACTCCCAGCATCCTCCTCGTTAAAGAAGAAATCTGGCAATTAGTAGTATAGCTGGAGGCGCTGCAGGATGGGTGTAATAGAAATAATATATTATATAAACACTGGGTCTCACCTGCTGACTGTCTACTCTGCCCATTATCTGGGGCCCATGAGAGTCCGGGTGGAGCGCAGGCAGTAGAGCAGCAGCCCAGGAGCAGAGGGGGAGCGGCAGGAGGAGAGCGACAAGCGGCAGGTGCATCATGTTTGGGCCCGGGATGAGGCAGATGAGAGCCGCTGTCCCTCCCTATTGCAGTGGGTGTCGGCTGGCTGGGAGCGGTATCTGGTGCGGGGATCGGGCGAGAAGCTCCAGGCAGATACAGTATTAGAATAAAGCGTCTCCCTGCAGCGCTGGAAATAATGGGCACGGGCTCCCTCTGCTGGACAAATTGGGAACAAGTAATTGTAATAAAATGATTATTCATCTCCCCAAATAGAGTGTGAAGTGGGAAATTCAGTTTATTAGCAGCCCTTAAATGATGCCAGGCTTTGTGTAGAGGTAGGACTACAATATATCCAATGCATCTGGGCAAAGCTACATGTTTTATGGTGGGACATCAGAATAGGGCATCATTGGCTGAAACCTATATCTAACACTGTAGCCAAAGTCCCAAATGTTCCCCTGTATAAGAACTGAGCATATAACATGAATTCCTGATGGCACCCACTTGCAATACCTGTTGAATTACAACTCCCAGCACCACCCCCACAGCTAAATGATATTGGGGCTCACTCAATAACAGCTGGAGGGCCATAAGCTGGACATGCCAAAATCATTACAGTTGCTTCTGTAAATCCATCTGGTGTTGGGGTCCCAGAGCAAATGTCTTGGCTGCCCAACCAAAAAATCTGACTCAATGCACATAGTAGAGGCAATGTGTTAGGTTCTGTTGTATCCTTCCTTGCTGCTACCCCATTCCCCAGGGCTTACCCTTCTGGGGGTCCAGTAAGAGGTCTACGACACTAGTGCAGAGAGCGCACTAGAAGAATTGGCTCTTAAAGGGCATGTAAAGGAAAAAAAATAAAATCCCATTTTTACTTTGTTTAATGAAAAAGAAACCTATCTCCAATATATTTCAATTAAAAAATGTGTGCAGAACTCAAGCAGCTTTGTTTGTTTCCCTGCAGAACAGTCGGCGACTGTGTAGAGATTTGGATTGGATTTTATTTTTGCCTTTACTGTTTCCAACTCCAGCTGCAGGGACAAATATCATGGAGTTAGATTTAAACAGATAAACTGGGATTCTATTTGGAGGATTATTTTGCTGCAGCCACCGGTTCTGCAGAGTTGGAGAAAGTTTGTATTAAACAAGACAAAAACTATAAAGTCCACATTAGATTACATGACAACACAGGACGCAGTACAGTCTGTATATTCTGATTATGAATCAGTCTTGCTGTATCGGCTTCTGGCAGATATTATTTGACTTGTGCTGTTTTGATCATTTATGATGAGCCCTACGCAGCCCAGACCACACTGAGCATGTGCACAGTCTTAGTCTTGCAAAGATGTTTAACAAAGTTACAAGATGGTGACCCCCTGTGGCCAACTTTAAAAACATAAATCATTTGTTTTATTAGTGCAGTAAGTTCATGTTTATGTTTAGTATACAAAATACAGCATTTCGAGCATTATTCTAATTTAAACTTTACTTCCCCCTTTAAACTCTCAACTCGCTAAAAGTAAAGTATTCACAGGAAAGGCAAGCACTGTGTGCAATTATTCCTTTATTTGAGCCAGATTTACCACTCACAGAACAACGTTTTATGGGGTCTACACCTCCCTTCATCAGGTTGACCCCCAGAAACTTTGTTCTGTACTTGGAGTAATAAAACTGCCTTAAAACTGGGGGGCAGTAGCAACCCCCTGCAGCTGCTTGTGCATTCCGTGGACTCTTTCACATTACTCACAAATAACTCGGTGCCATTCAATTTTATTTTAACTCCAAGATATTAAGGGAAATATGTGCTGTTAATAGGAAAGACTTTTGTTACAACCGCGACACCTACTGGTCAGTTTCTGATTGAGGAACTTGTTTCAATTGAGGAACTTAGAAGAAAGAACAAGGACTGGTCCGATGTTCTTCTCTTTAGGAAAGTTGGGAGAAAAGTTATTTCACATGGTGCCCCAAGTCACCCACAATTTTGGCTGGGAGGTAGGAGCCCAGGTAAAAAATTTTGCAGTGGGGCCCAGGCTGCAGGGTCGGACTTGGTCTGCAGGACACCGGGAAAAAACCAAATGGGCTCCTGTCGGCCCAGGCTTGATTGGTGGTGCCGCTGTGTTTGCGCATGTCGCGTCAGTGTTTGTGTATTTGCCCAACTCAACGCCGTTCGCACGTGCACACATCGGGGGAGGGTGGTTCACAGTCAAGGAGGTCAGGAGGAGGCCCTGTGACTGATAGGAGGGTCCTTTTGGGTTGCAGCCCCAGTGGGCCCCAATGTTCCAGTCTGACCCTGCCAGGCCAACATACTGTCATTACACCACTGACTGGCCTTATCACTGCAGGGTATTAATTAGGGATGCACCAAATCCAGGATTCAGTTCGGGATTCTGCCTTTTTCAGCAGGATTCAGATTCGGCCGAATCCTTGTGCCTGGTCGAACCGAATCCGGATCCTAATTCGCATATGTAAATTAGGGGCAGGTAGGGAAATCACGTGACTTTTTGTCACAAAAGAAATTTTTTTTCCACTTTTTCCTTTCCTGCCCCTAATTTGCATATGCATGAAGGGATATATACAGTATATAGGGGAGCAGCTGATATCGAGTGGTGAGATAGATGAACGAGTCTCGCAGCAGCATTTAGAATAGATTGGAGTTGTTTAAAGGTGTAATACCTGCAAGGAGTAGGTTGCAGTAATCAAGGCGAGAGATCATAAGAAACTGGGTAAGTGTTTCGGTTGTGTCTGAATAGAGATACAGTCGTATTTGGGCAATGTTGCGCAGATGAATACGACAAGATTTTGCAAGTGTTTGAATGAGTAGTGAGAAAGACAGATGCGAATCTAAGATAACTCATAGACAGCGTGTCTGTGTGGTGGAATGAAAGGTGATGTTATTAACTGTGAGTGAGATCTGAGGGACGGGGAAGATCTCGGAGAAAATATAACGAGCTCTGTTTTAGAAAGATTCAGTTTCAGGTGACGCTGAGACATCCAGAGGAGACAGCAGGGAAAGGACAGAAGGAGAGAGGTCAGGAGTAGACAAGTAGAGTTGGTTGTCATCAGCATTAAGATCATACTTAAGTCCAAATTACTAGAGAAGTAATATAGAGTGAGAACAGTAGAGGGCCTAAGACAGAGCCTTGAGGAACTCCGACAGAGAGAGGGAACATTGTAGAAGTAGAGTTAGTGAAGGCAACTTTAAAGGAACAGTCAGACAGATAAGATGAAACCCATGAAAGAGCAGGGTCACGAATGCCAGCTGAGTATAGAATGTCCAGGAGGAGCGGGTGGTCAACTGTGTCAGAGGCTGCAGAGAGATCTAGAAGATTTAGTATGGAAGAGTGACCTTTAGACTTTGCCTGGAGAAGATCATTGGTTACTTTGGTGAGTGCAGTTTAAGTTGAGTGTTTTGGATGGAAGACAGATTGCAGAGGGTCGAGAAGGGAGTTGTGAGTGAGATGTTTGTATAAAGACGGGAAAGTACCAGTAGAGAGTGAAAGGCTAAATAAGTGGGTAAGTGCAGGAGAGAGTGTATCAGAGATTGGATTAAAGAGGCGAGAGGGTATGGGGTCAAGGGAGCAGGTTGTGGGGTTTGAGCAGGCTAGAAGTTGCAGCAGTGTTGCAGGAGTGAAGGAGTGCAAAGTGGATGTGAGTGGAATGCAAGATGTCTTTGCCCCTCAAGATAAATATGAGATTCCCAACCTTTATACACCAAAGCGTCACCCACCTACTATCTCCCAAGCCCTCTCTCACCTAAGGCATCACTTGTACCATTAGGTGAAACAGCATTAACAGACATTACCAACCAAACCAAGTGGAATGCCATGCTCTATGTGTATGTACAGGATAAAAGACCTAATCTGGACTTGACATTCTACAGGATCATCACTAGAGGGCATCAGTGTTTCATTATTTTATCACTGATGTATGAAGGGTCCATGTCACATGCAGAGGGTCTGCTGCCCTTCTTGGTTCCGCACTGAACATTCCATGTATATATATTTAATTTGAAGGGTCCCCTGGCTTATAGCATAACTGGGGGCCTCTCTTCTCTCAGTGGAGGGAGTGGCTCTTTATCTCATGTCCCTGCACAAGGGTGGCCTTTGCACATGATTGCTTCCGGGGCCCTTGGTGGTGGGGCCCCTAAATGCATTATTGCGGGGGACCTTACTGCTTACTGGAATTACTGGTCAGGCATAAGGGTCCCCGCTATTCCTGACTGCAAACCAGCCATTTAGAATGAGTTTTACATCAAGACCCTATACCCAAAGCGTCACATTTATCCAAACTGCCCATATACAAACCTTTTTTCAGTCCTATACACATTTTAGATTGTAAGCTCTTTTGGACAGGGCCCTCTTCACCTTTTGTATCAGTTGCTGGTCGCTTTGTATGTAATTCCGTATGTTCCGTTCTGTTCAGCTCTGCAGAATATGTTGGTGCTCTAAAAATACACATTACAATAGAACCCCCATTTTACGTTTTTCAGGGGACCAGGAAAAAATGATGTAAAATCCAGGAAAATGTAGAATCAGGAAAATGTGTTAAAGGGACTTTTTCTTCAAGTGCTGAAAGGATATAAGCACAGGAGTCTGTTTTACTTTGAGATTAGTGATGGGCAAATAAATTCTCCTGGCGCGAATCCTCTGCTGATTTCCGCGTCTGGCCGCCGGTGTCCAAAAATTTTGGACACTCTTCCGAAAAGTCGCTCGTGTCAAAACCGACGCGCTTCAACACTATTCGGAAGCCCATTGATTATAACGCCGGGCGTCAATTTTTCACTGTATCGCAAATTTCGTTGGAAATTTTTCGCCGAAACGGGAGAAATTCGCCCATCACTATTTGAGATACAATATTTACTGTGTTAATAACAAGGGTTAAACATTGCAGTGTTAATGTTACACTATGGGGCATGTGCAACCAGCAATGCTTAGGCAGTAATGATTATTTGACTCCAGTGTTCCAGCATTGGGAACTGAAATCCTCCTGCCGCAGCCCCTCCTGTACATGAGTCAACACGCAGATGGGGCAACATCTGGACCTTTTCACTTTGTTACCTCAACTGTCAGTTTATTCTAGAGATTCCTGTTAATCCGACAGAGAGAATGGCAGATGTTGCAGTTGTTTGTATCACCTTCCTCTACCCATTGGCCAGGCACGAGGGGCCCCAGCCTTACAGTAATAAAGGAGCCTTTCAATCGGCTACCTGCCAGATATTGTTGGACCACAACTCCCAGCATCCCCTCTGAGAACCTTCAGATGTGCACTTCAAGCAATGTAAATGAAATGATGGGGTCTGTGATTAAATTGATCACCACTCGTCCAGCCGTCTGGTCACTATAGAACATCTCATAGTGAGTGTTTGCTGTGTGACCAGTTTAAGAGGCTCGCTAGACACCATACATAACATGAATACACATTCAAATAATCACTTAAAGGGGTTCAGTTAACGTTTAGTATGATGTAGAGAGTGATATTCGAAGAGACTTTGCAGTTGGTTTCAGTTGTTTATTATGCAAGGTTTTTGAGTTATTTAGCTTTTTTATTCAGCAGCTCTCCAGTTGGCAATTTCAGCAATCTGGTTGCTAGGGTCCAAATTTGAATAAGAGATTGGAATATGAATAGGAGAGGACCTTGCTAGAAAGATGAGAAATAAAAATTAGCAGTAATAAAAAATGTGAAGCCTTAGGGCTCTTACACACGGACGTTTTTGCCTGCGTGCCCCTTCGTTGCGCTTTATTCTGTTCAGCCGCAGGGGAGCGCAGGATTAGACGCACTCAGTTATTGTGAAGGGGGTTGTACTCACACAGACGTATGTATGCGCCGAACGCAGGTGAAATGCAACATGCTGCGTCTCAACCTGCGTTTGCCGCTTACATGCGTCTGTGTGAGTACAGCCCCTTCACAATAATTGAGTGCATCTAATCCTGCGCTCCCCTGCGGCTGAACGGAATAAAGCGCAACCAGTGTTGGACTGGCCCACCGGGATACCTGAAAAGTCCCAGCGGGCCAAGGTGTCGTCATTCCCTATTTCTATGAGAACAAAGAGGCTAAATAGATGGAATAATAGATTTTAGTATGTAAATAAAAGAGACTAGGAGAATAGAGGTTGAGTGGGGAGAGGAAGAATAATAGTACTAAGATTAATCGGTGGGCCCCTAGTCAAAGGTTTTTGGGTGGGCCCCTGGTGTCCCAGTTGGACACTGAGCGCAACGCAGGGGAGCGCAGGCAAAAACAGCCTTGTGTAAGAGCCCTAACAGAGCATTTGCTTTTTAGATGTTGTTCTGCGACACCCATTTGAAACCTGGAAAGAGTCAGAAGAAAAAGACAAGTAATTATAAAACTATAAAAAATAAATAATGAAAGCCAAGGAAAAGGTTGTTTAGAATTGGCCGTTCTATTACATACTAAAAGTTTACTTAAAAGTCAAACACCACTTTAAACTGAGGCCTCTCCTATATTATATAACCTAATAATGTGCGGAAGTCCTAGACTACAGCTGTCAATCATTGTATCTGTAGGTTATGAAGGCAAAACAGACATATTAGATATTAACCCCTTAGTGGTGCCACACTGTGATTAAAGAAAGGAGGAGTTTGCTCTGGAACTTCCAGGTTGTAATGAAGTGGTTTCCTAATCCTGTAGAGGACTCCCAGCGTAGTTGTGTGTGAGGATAATATTCTCGGCATTTTGGGGCACAGGGGGGGAATTGCCCCTCTATTGTTGATAAGTACCCGGCCCTGCCGGTCAGTAACATAACTAGAGGGGGGCGGGCCCTGGCACGGAATGTGCAGCAGGACCCCCCGCCCCCCTCTGTATGCCCAGAATCAGCCCAGTTCTTTGCTGGAGTCAGTGGCGCGCGAGCTACCGGGGGGCCCTGAGGGGGTGCAGGCCCTGGCCCAATCGCACCCCCTGCTCCCCTGGTAGTTAAGCCACTGCTGCCAGTGCAATTGTGGGTCACATCATTACAGGGTTGAACTGGGCCAGCGGGACACTGGAAAAGAATATGGGGTCCCTGGTCGACCCAGGTCCGCTCCCCGAGCCTTAACATGTGGGCGATAGACTTTACTCTGCCCCGATTGCAACTGCTTGGAAGAAGTGCAGTCCTGGTGGTGGCTGACAGGTGGAGTTACAGCTGGGGACTGGGGTGGGAGGCAGCCCCAGTGGACCCCAGACTTCCCAGTCTATTCATTAAAGGGGTTGTTCACCTTCCAAACACTTTTTTTCAGTTCAGTTGTTTTCAGATTGTTTCCCAGAAATAAAGACTTTTTTTCAATCACTTTCCATCTTTTATTTTTTTACTGTTTTTCCAAAATCTAAATTCATAGTTGAATGTCCCGGGTGTCTCTGGTGTTTCAGTCTGGCAGCTCAGTAATTCAGGTGCAGATTCTAAACTGTTGAGTTGATCCATTTCTCAGCAGCATCTCTGGAATATTAGCAACTATTGTATCAATTCTACTCAGCTGCCAGTACAGTAGTGTGAGAGCAGCATAGGTATGTGACATGTTATGCAGAATGCTCGGGAACTGGGGCTTTCTGGATAATGGATCTTTACATAATTTGGAACTTCGTACCTTATGTCTACTATAAAATCATGTAAAGAAGTAAAGTAAGTTACTGTTTTATTTCTACAGACAAAAAGGAAATATTTTTTTAAAATTTGAATAAAAAGTCTATGGGACAGATTCTTTCTGTAATTCTGAGCTTTCTGGATAACAGATCCCATACCTGACCTGTACTAGTAGAAAGGCTCCACTATATAGGACAGCGGTCCCCAACCTTTTTCAGCCAGGGCACCGGTGTAGAGCCAAATTTTTTTGCAAGGACGGGGGGGTCAGGGAAGACGTGGGGGGGGGTCGGGAGGGGCCGGCGCCATATTTGGCGCGCCGCATTAATTGGTTGTTAGGCCCGGCGGCCCAGT
Source organism: Xenopus petersii (assembly GCA_038501925.1). Classification (NCBI taxonomy): domain Eukaryota; kingdom Metazoa; phylum Chordata; class Amphibia; order Anura; family Pipidae; genus Xenopus; species Xenopus petersii. Next base: position 101,265,735 of record CM076685.1, on the reverse strand, counting down.
TCAAGACCCGGTTGGGGCCACGGCCTGGCGGTTGGGGACCCCTGATATAGGAGACGCCTTATTTTTGCATACGAAACCTCTTTCTCTAAAGATTATGGGAAGGCAATACAAAAAAACAATATTATCCTTTAAAAGCAGAAATTGCTCCCACAGTTCCTTTCAGTTCCCTATGTCGCCAAACTGGATGCCTGCACGCCAGACCGTCTCCCAACCCCCTCCCGACACCCCCTGACCCCCCGTCTGCAAAAAAATTTGGCTGTACACCAGTACCCAGGCTAAAAAAGTTTGGGGGCTGCTGCATTAGGCTAGTGACACAAAGGGAAGATTCTTGGACTGTCGAACTGGTTGCAGACACACGGAATGGATTTTGGTGCAGAAAAGCATGAGTATGAGTGGAAGAGTACAACAGAATGGCTGAGGTAGTGATATGAGGCACAGTAAGTAGAACTGCATACCTCCCAACTGTCCCATTTTTCGCGGGGCAGTCCCGATTTTGCGAGCTAAACCCACAGTCCTGGATTGTTACAGAAATGTCCAGACTTTCTCTTTGATCTCCTGCACTGAACAGCCAGAAAAAGATACAAAGTTTCTAAAACTTAATTGGCTTTTGCCAGGGAGCCCAGAATACATGGCAGGTGCACTTCGATACTTTGGTAACAATTTAAGATAAGCAAAAAAGCAATTGTAACAATTTAAGAAAAGCAGGTCTCTTGGGGGAAACTGTGACTTGCAGCTTGAAGGGAAATTCACCTGCATTAGCAAAACTGTGATAACACATAAAAACCACAGAATGTGTTCAAACGCTAATAAAGTGCAAAATGTTGTAAAATTAACATGGTAATTAGGGGGTGTGGCCAAAAAATGGCCACAAAATCCGTACAGCAAATATCTTTCCTTTTCCAAAGTGTTGGGAGTTATGCTTCTGCCGGTTAGGAAGGTTTCCCTTAGAGTCAATAAGGTTGAACTTGCAAGCATACGATTTAATTTCAAACTCATGAACTATTTTTAGGAAAACAACTACCAGCAGAGGGCAGATGTGCTACGTAGGACTCTACAAATCATGTGCTTTCAACAGAAAACAATAATACTATAGAAATGCACTGCAGAAATTATTGTCCTCTGTTTATATATCACTGACATATTCCACAGCGCTTTACAGAGACTTACCCACACCAGTCCCTGCCCCAGTGGAGCTTACAATCTAAGATCCCCATTCCATTCACACACACACACGTAAATTTCCAGTAGCCAACTTACCCACCTGTATATTTTGGGAGATCAGTTATTATACTATATATGGAGCAACATTTCTGCTTCAGTTGGTGACTGCTTTATTACTCTCTCTTTAATTTCAGTGTACAATGTGCCAGTCTTAAGGTGGCCATAGACGTTATAATTACGATCTTTCCTGGAAAAGATGTTTCTAAGAAAGATTGTTCATTAGAAAACACACGTGTAGAGCTGAATCGGCAGATATACAGGTAGAAACAATAGATTTCTATGATTTCGGCACTAACAGTGGCCGATGTTAAGTTGCCTTCAAAGGCACCCAATCAAAATTTTCTAGCCAGCCCTATCGATGAGCCGACCGATATCCAAGTCTTTCTCCCACCATACACGCACCGTATATCGTACAAAATTTGTTTCATACGATATTATCGGTGCGTCTATGGCCACCTTTAGTCTGAATGTCAGTGTACAGCTTTCCCTATAAAATTCCTGGGTGGCATCACTGGCAGACATTGTTATATTTATATGGCAATCGTTCAGTTCAGGCAAATGCCCAGTGGGTTGTTTATTTCTGGTTACGTGGGCCAAAAAGCCATAAACCACCGACGGGAGCTGAAGCCGGACAAAAGCCGAAGCTTCTGAATAAAAGGTCCCATACCTGAATATACAAAAGCTTTGTATAGTGAATACCCAGTAAAATGTATACTTTCATAAACAATGTTCAGTGATGTCATAAGCTCTGACATCATTAATACTTAGTATTGATCTAGCATCAGAAGGGTCAGTGCTGGTGCTCTCAGCAGGGCCACTTCAATACATAGGCATTTGCCCAGGGCCTACCATGAGTCATGTCATCCTCCATAACTTTGGAATGAAGCTAACATATGCTTGCATGGTAGGTAGGGGGTTTATTAATAACAACAGTAATCTACACAGAAGTGATTCTGAATTAAATCAGGTAATGTATATTCTAGAAGAAGTCCTAATATAAATAAAAGTATATAGGTCTTATGGGCACAGATGTTTTGGGTAGCTTTGCCCTGGGCTTACCATTGCCTTAAAGTGGCCCTGGCTGTCATCTAGTAAAAGGAAAGTGTTGGGGCGATTTTGCCGACTGTTGGAAAAGCGCCCTAAATTGCTGCCACCACCTCTCATTTGGGGGGTTCTCCTCCACCTAGGGCTGCAATTTTGCTTGCAGAAGCAGCCCCTGTAGCAGGAAATGATGGGGCAAATTCACTAAAGGGCGATTTTTTGCCAGTGACCGCTTCACCGCACTTTGCACCACTTCTCAGGCGCAAATTCGTTATCACTAAGCTAATTCACTAAAAGGTGCAGTTGCATCTCAGCAGCCGAATGCTAGCGTTTATTTGTCAGCACGAGCATTTCTTAGCAATCTTTCACTAGCGTTCGAATCTGCCTAGCGAAAATTCGTTAGTACTCTTACGCTAAGGTCATTTTGAATAGGGCAAGTTCATATAGGTCATATATATATATATGTCTTTATTAGAGATGGTGCAAATGCTTGAAGTGGCCACTTATTATTACACATGAACAAGGAAGCAAAATAAAGATTCAATAGATCCTCTAATGTCCTAGACATGAGCCCACCCTAAAGCAAACGTGGCATGGTTAAAAAAAATTGTTAACACAAAAATCTTTAATGGTTAGGACTTTTGAAGACAATCCTGCTTTAAAAAATGAAAAGACAACAACATTTTTTTACAACTTTTATGACTTTTCGTCATACAGGATATGATGTCACTGACATAAGATTGAGGAGGACGAAGCTTCATCTTATCAGTTCGCCAGGTCAAAGGTGGCAAAGGAAACTCTGGCGAAAGAGGTAACGTTCTGTAAAATTCACACTTTAGTAAGTTTGCAGAGTTACGAATGTTCGCCAGGGGTGCGAGCGTACGCTAGCGACAGTCTCTTTCGCTAGCGAATGGTCCTACACCTGTTAGTAAAATGGCGATGTGCCTGCGGATGGGATTTCTGGCAAATTGGCCCTTTAGTAAATCTGCCCCATTGAGAGGGCTGTGAAATTCCTGTGAGCTTTGAGGCCGTAAAGGTTTTGTGGCTGTAGGACGTGTGCGATCAGGCTGAGCGAGTCAGACAGGAAACACCGGTGAGTATTAGCTGCAGGGATTGGGAAAGTCACTGTATGAGGCAGGATGATAACATCTCTGGGCGGGGACACGTCTCCAATTATAATCTGTCCCCATCAGCACTGACGTACTGCCATTTAGCTCACTCCTACATTGTATTTCCAGAAAGTTAACAGCATAAGGCAGGGATAGTCAAACCATGTTCCCCCACTTCTGTACTACATATACCAGCATCCTCTCTGAGCCGTAGGCCAATATAAGTGGAATTGTCAGATAATAGGGTCAGATATACATTATAGTGGTTTTATTGATGAAAGGCAAAATAGTATATTATAGTGCCAATATATACCTCATGTATTGGGGAGAACACAAACAATGTGACTGTCAGAAACAGAACAAGAACAAACATAGAATGACAGGTCCTGCCCATATGAGCTCACAATCTAAGGGAACAGCAAAAACCCAGCCAAGCAGAAGCAGCAGTTGTATGAAATGAACTATAAGGAGGCAGTAGGTTGGAAGTCCAAAATGTTAAACAAATGTCTTCATCCTCTCTTTAAAGCAGTGGGCCCAAAGCTAACAAGGAGGAACTCAAGCTCATAGGCAGTGGTGTAACTAGATATTACTGGGCCCACAGCAAATTAATTTTAGGATAACTTAACCAGAGGTTGTCCTTTTTTACCAATATCTGTTAAAATTGTTAATTATTTAGGGCCCTATGCCTCCAGCTTCCTCTGTAGTTACGCTTCTGCTCATAGCTACTCCCACCCCCAATACTTCAACTAAACACACACTTCTAGTTGGACTTTTCCGTCCCCCCTAGTGAATTCAGCATCCTCTTCCTTTATATTAATAGGGCCTGCTTTCCCATTATTCTGTTCATAGAAATGTTGATTCAGGAAAACACTGCCCAGCACAGTGAACCAATAAGAATGGAGGAATTTATGCTAACATTAAAATGCTGTCCTGAAGATGATGACCCATCGTTGAAAAAAGTGATGTGGTTCACACTCGAATGGTTAAATCCTTGTAGTAAGATTGGGCTATGGGATATGACAAGACTATGGCTGTCCAGACAAAACTAAAACTCACAAAAAAGAGCCAGTGAGTCCTTCAGAGACTATTTAATATATAAAGCAAATTATACATTCAGCTTTGTATAGGTACTAGTCTTTTTTTTAACCCAATAGCACTTAGTTTTACTGCAACCTGATGAATATTGGATAATTGGGCCATTAAATGTAAACATGTGGACAGTATTAAGCAGGCCATACTCGGGCAGATAAAGCTGCCGATATTGGTCCTTTGGATGGGGGCTTCCAACGGGTCTTCCTGATCGTTATCTGGCCACGATATCGATTGGGAAGGTTTCATATTTCCGCCGTCTGACCAATCCAAACCCATTGCCGAATGTTCGGATTACCCCGATATAGCCCTGCCATTGGTCGGCATATTGGTGAAAGATCCGCTCGTTTGGCGTTTGGCGACCTCTTTGTGTATGGCCAGCTTAAATTTAGTGGTGAACATACACATAACAATGGCTAAAAAATCTGGTTGGTGCACGTCAATTTTAGTTTGTACTACCGTCAGTCTATTTGGAGATGGAGGGTATATCTGATATTTCAAATAGTCAGATACCTGTGCTAAGAAGTTATAAGCTGGATGCCTTCCATACATGGCAGTGGTCCCCAAGTACAGTTGAAACACCCAGCCCAGTAAAAACATCTTCCTTTTCTTTCTTCATTGCTAATTTAGGAACAATGATTGAACTTTTTCAGTTTTGACCTTTGGCCAGGGACCACTTTGAAGGTCCAACATTTGGCCAGTGCCAACTTTAGCTCATGAAATTAAGCCATTTAGTCATCGTTTCAAGAATAGCCAGGAGACAAAATAAGTTTTCCCCTCATATTTCACATATATCTGTTCCTTTGTTTACTTTCGCAAAAGGCATGCATAGTAAACGATTGTGATGATTATCTGATTATCGTTTGTTGTTGATTATCTGATTATAATGTTTATACCTGTCCGATCGAGTGTTGGGGCAATGTTGTCGGAACAATATTATCATTCATACCCCATCAATTTCTCAAAAGAGCAAACAGATTTTTTTATATTCAATTTTGAAATCTGACATGGGGCTAGACATTTTGTCAATTTCCCAGCTGCCCCTGGTCATGTGACTTGTGCCTGCACTTTAGGAGAGAAATGCTTTCTGGCAGGCTGCTGTTTTTCCTTCTCAATGTAACTGAATGTGTCTCAGCGGGACATGGGTTTCTACTATTGAGTGTTGTTCTATTGAGATCTACCAGGCAGCTGTTATCTTGTGTTAGGGAGCTGCTATCTGGTTACCTTCCCATTGTTCTTTTGTTTGGCTGCTGGGGGGGAAAAGGAAGGGCTGCAGTACAGCAGTAAAGAGTGATTGAAGTTTATCAGAGCACAAGTCACATGACTTGGGGCAGCTGGGAAATTAACAAAATGTCTAGCCCCATGTCAGATTTCAAAATTGAATATAAAAAAATTTCTTTGCTCTTTTGAGAAATGGATTTCAGTGCAGAATTCTGCTGGAGCAGCACTATTAACTGATTCATTTTGAAAATTTTTTTTTGACAGTATCCCTTTAATGACAGAGACCCCTGATATTCATCTTGAAAAAAGGGGACAGTTCGTGTTACCCTACAACCTCTTCAAACATTAATAATCCGGCAACATAACTACATGCGGGCGCCTCTGAACATTACAAAAGCTCAGAGGCAAAACGATACCTTCTGTTTTATGATTAAGTATTTCTTCAGCACTTCCTTAACCATCCACCCACATCTCTGAATCAGTCACCTTGTGTTAAACTGAAACAGGTCTGTCCGGCTCATAAAAATCAGGTTCAGAGCTGTCCTATTTCTGAAAAAGTAATTGCTGCCAGATTGACATCATAGATTCCTTGTAGATAATATATGAATCCACTGTAACTTCTTCACGTTCGTGCATGTAAGAACTCACCGGAGCAGAACGTAACCTATGGAGTTCATATGAACTTGATTTCAAATTATCCCTACAGTGTTGCCTATTTATAAAACTTGTACTCCAGCATAGTGAAGCATGGCCTACAAACTATTTTCAACAGCAGAAGACTCCTCTGCTGTTGAAAATAAACAACCAACACTCTCTATATAGCCTTCAGATGATAGAAGGGCTCAAGAAAACATGCAGGTAAGCTAACTGGCCTCTGATAAAACTGACCCAAGCATGTGTGATTGTAATAGGAACCTTAGACTGTACCTGGGGCAGGGACTACAATGGATTATGGATGTGTCTGCGTTATTCAACATTCACAAAGGTGAAATTTAAAGCAATACTGACATATTTCTGTAAAAACTTGGGATCTCCAGGTGGTGGCAGGATGTCGCTGTGGGCAAGGACAGCCAAAGTGTCCAACAAAGGACAAACTCAGTACACATTGGGTAGATATTCTTCTAATAGCCTGTAGAGAAAGAATTATTACTAGGGCTTCTTCTGTTGTAAGTACATAGTCATTAGGATTGCAATGAATATACACTACATCAGGGGTGCCCAAAAGGTAGATCGGGATCTACCAGTAGACCTTTAGCTGGTGATCAATAGATCTCAAGACACTGTCAACAAATAACTTGTCTAAATCACCCTCCTGTTTCATGATTTTCATTCAGATATTCATTTATTACATTAAGGTTACATACGAAATAGATGTTTAAATCTAACAATATACATTATCTCATAAATCAATTGTTAAGTACTGTTTTTCATGGAACAGGATGCTAACAATGCTCTTATGGATATAGATCATAATGGGGAAACATCAATAAAGGTAGACTTTGCGTTAGTAAAGTATGGGGACTCCTGCACTACATGGACCAAAATTCACAGCCATGTCCCCATTTGGAACAATCACATTCTAAACAATGCCAGAACTGGAACCATTTGTAAGGAATGTGGAGGTTTTTTTGGGTGATAATAAAAGGGCCTGGGATTGCTGAAATGGGAGAGGAGGAACTACACAGGGCCCTGAGCTCAACACCTACTGTATGTAATAGGGATGCACCGAATCCAGGATTTGGTTTGGGATTCGGTCTTTTTCAGCAGGATTCGGCCGAATCCTTGTGTCTGGCCGAACCGAATCCTAATTTGCATATGTAAATTAGGGGCTGGTAGGGAAATCATGTGACTTTTCATCACAAAAGAAGATTTTTTTTCATGGTTTCCTTTCCTGCCCCTGATTTGCATATGCAAATTAGGATTCCAATTCGGTTCGGTATTCGGCCGAATCTTTCACCAAGGATTCGGGGATTCTGCAGAATCCTAAATAGTGGATTTGCTGCATCCCTCCTATGTAATAAATTAAAATGTAAGCCATGCCTGATCTCCAGTGTCAATGCCCAACCTCACTAATGCTCTTGTGGAGGAATGAAATCAAATCAGCAAGTTCCACAAAAAAAAATCCAAAATGTAATGGAAAGCCTTAAAGGGGGTGTCAAAAAAATAAAATCCCATTTTTACTTTCTTTAATGAAAAAGAACCCTATCTCCAATATACTTCAATTAAAAAATGTGTACTGTTTTTATAAGAAACCTGACTGTATGCAGTGAAATTTTCCAATCATTTACTTGCTCTGACTGCTGCAGATAGGAAACTTCAGACGGTCCATAACTGCTCTGCAGGGAAAAGTTCATACTTTTAAATGGCAGGGTGTAGCCCCCGCCACCTTACTTCCCTAACCCCGAGCAGCTTTGTTTGTTTCCCTGTAAAGCACTGTCAACTGTGTAGAGATTTGTATCTACAGACCCAGTGCAGTCTGCATATTCTTATTATTGCTGTATCTGCTTCTATGGCAAATATTATTTGACTTGTGCTGTTTTGATGACGTCATCGTTTGACAGTGGTTCATCATCTTGTCCTTTCAAGACCAATACTACGCACATGCTCAGTGTGGTCTGGGCTGCTGTTGGGAGGTTAAGCTTAGGGATCCCTAAGCTTAACCTCCCAACAGCAGCCTAGACCACACTGAGCATGTGTTTAGTCTTGGTCTTGAAAAGAGAAGATGATGACCCCCTGTGGCCAACTTTGAAAGCATAAATCATTTGTTTAATTAGGTTTCTGGTGCAGTAAGTTCATGTTTATGTTTAGTATACAAAATACAGCATTCCTAGCATTATTCTATGTTAGACTTTAGTTCCCCTTTAAGAGTAGAGGATGTTACAGCAGCAAAAGGAAGACCAGCATGGAAAGGCAGATGTCTGGATATTTTTGACCATATAGTGTACATCTACACAAAGCCTAACAGTGTCCCTTTAAAGCTGACCTTTCCTCCTATGTCCATTCTTAGGTAACATACTGTGTTAGGTTAATGTCTTTCTTGGATGGTCGGGTGCAGATATGTCACCGACTGAGCTTTTAAAGGGCATGTAAAGGCAAAAATATAAAATCCCATTTTTACTTTCTTTAATGAAAAAGAAATCTATCTCCAATATACTTTAAGTAAAAGATGTCTACAGTTTTTATCATAAACCTGACTGTATGCAGTGCAATTCCCCCTTCTTTTACTGCTGTGGATAGGAATTGTCAGATGGTCCCCAACTGCTGTGCAGGTAAATGATCATACTTTCAAATGGCAGGGGGAGCCCCCCCACCTTACTTCCCAGAACTCAAGCAGCATTGTTGGATTCCCTGTAGAGATTTGTATCCAGAGACGCAGTGCAGTCTCTATATTATGATTATTAATCAGTCTTGCTGTATTGGCTTCTATGGCAGATATTATTTGACTTGTGCTGTTTTGATAACTTATGACGATCCCTAAGCTTAACCTCCCAACTGAAGCCCAGACCACACTGAGCATGTGCGAGTCTTGATATTGCAGAAATGTCTAACAAAGTTACAAGATGGTGACCCCCTGCGCCAACTTTGAAAGCATAAATCATTTGTCTTATTAGGCTGCTGGTGCAGTAAGTTCATGTTTATATTTAGTATACATAATACAGCATTTCTAACATTATTCTATTTTAGACTTTAGTTGCCCTTTAATAACACCTCTTAAAGTTGTCCCCAGTGAATTCTTTCTCTTTCAACATCGTTGTTCTTTGCCCTGCTCCACGTGCCCATTGTTTGTATGAAATGACTGGCTCCTCCCTCTGCCACTTCCCACTTCCTTTAAAAAATGCTGCTAAAATGTTCTTGTTACTTCAAAAGTATTAATTAACAGCCATTTCCCCTCCCTTCTGCGTCCCTGTAAATGTCTTTCTATTAGTCTCCCTCCCAATGAGACCTCTCCCAGTCTCTCCCAAATGTCTCAAAAAAACTTTACACTATCCTGTTGTTGTCATACACCAGAAGACCTAAAGGCTGGTCCCTAGACCATGAACCATCTCATAATAGCGACCTATGGATACTCATTTGGGAGTATATAGCTGTCTGTTTGTCCCATACAAATACTGCAAGTCCAATAAGCTGCTGACTCAGTCTAGAGGAGCCAAGTTGGAAGCTATCAGCCTACCCCAAATATATACAGTAGGTTATCCAGTTAGAATGAAAGTGCAGAGAAGTACGACCCCTGATACAGGGCCAGTGTAACACCAGCAAGAGGCATTAGCAGAATAGGTTTTCTGACTCCATTGGAATCACAGGATGGTTAGCCAAGCCCTTCAGACTGACCAATGCATGCAATCAGGGGCATAACTATCATTATTGTTATTTATATAGAGCTGACATAGTCAGATGCCAAAATCTATTATATTCATGGGTTTAATGTACAAGGTAGATTGCATTGCCATGATGACCACCTGAAATGAAGTGTGATCATTGTAGTATATCAAGTAACCCATAATCCAGAAAGCTCCAAATTACAGAAAGGTCGCCTCCCATGCACTCAATTGTAATCAAATAATTCAATTTGATTCATAAATATAATAATTCCATTTTTAAAAAATGGTTTCCTTTTTGTCTATAACACTAAGCCAGTACCTTGTACAGGTATAGGACCTGTTAACCAGAATGCTCAGGATCTGGGGCTTTCTTGTTAATGTATCCATCTGTAATTTGGATCTTCATACCAGGACCGGACTGGTAATCTGTGGGTTCTGGCAAATGCCAGAGGGGCTGCTATCAGGTGACATAGAAAGTCACTATTTAGTGGGCTGTTTGGGCCTCTTTGTACTTGGAATGCCAGGGCCTATTTTGACTCCCAGTCCAGACCTGCTTTATACTATAAGTCTACTAGAAAATCATGTAAACATTTAAAAACAACAATAAGCCGGTTTTGCTTCCAATAAGGATTAATTATATCTTAGTTTGGATCAAGTACAAAGTACTGTTTTATTATTACAGAGAAAAAAGGAAATCATTTTTAAAAAATTGTATTATTTTGCTAAAATGGAGTCTATGGGAGATGGGCATTCGGTAATTTGGAGCATTCTGGATAACGGGTTTTCCGGAGAACGGATCCCATACCTGTACTTGATCCAAACTAAGATATAATTAATCCATATTGGTGCAAAACAATTCTAGTGTGTTTAAATAATTGATAGTAGATTTATGGAGATCCACATTTTTGAAAGATCCTGAGCATTCTGGATAACAGGTTCAATACCTGTATCAGTAACTGGGTCCAGCCATTATGCATTTATCACACTGCGGTGGAAACCAAATCACCCTGCAAAATGGGACTTGTAGCAATGATGATTCACAATTCTTGGCAAAGAATCCAGAAATCTGTGAAGTGCCTTCACTATCTCCGTAGATGGATTGAGTGGCAGATATGAAAGGCCGACCTGGGGAAGTCAAATGGATTCCCAACATTATTTTGAACCCAGTAAAGCTGAGTACAAACACATTGCAGTAAAAACTAGGGCCTCTACATCTAGTGAATCATTTTACAGTAAAGAATAATAATGAATGGTGTGTCATGTCTAATGAATTAATTTTATATTTTTGGACCTTTAATACAATCGAAATTACATCACAGTTGGGGTGTGAAGGGCATAAAGGAGCTGAAAAGACAAACAAACAAATGTATATAAAATAATATATGAATATGCGGCGAAAGCCTTCAAAAAACAAATGTGTGCTTCATGCTACATGTATAACAATGACAAAAAGGTTTTAAAAATTAGAGGTTTTATCCTTCATGTAAGGAATTATGGGCAGAGACATGTAAATGACTGGTGGTTTCTAAGCTGAGATGTAACGAGAATCGGATTTAATTACTAATCAGCCTTCCCTGACTTTTATATTTTATATATACACAGTATATTGTGAGCTGGTCCCTAAGCTCAGAGAAAAGAAGAAAGAAGACGGGGAGTTACTGGAGTCACTAATAAAGGGCTGTGTTTGCCTTGGGCTGGAAGAGAACGTTCAAAACATTATCTGTAGCATTTCTATATTACGTCTTTCTAAAGCTTTAGTTCTCCTTTAAGATTAGACTGATGTCCACGGCTGTAGTCATATTAAATGAAGACTAGTGATGGGCAAATAAATTCGCCGGGCACAAATTCGTGGCGAATTTCCAGCTTGGCCGTCGGCAAATAAATTCACAAAACTGCCGCGAAAATTTGTTGTCAAATAATCTGCTGCGTCGAATAAATTTCGGCACTTGTCAGAATAGTTGCACGCATAAATATTGTCGTAAGTCAAAATGATTCTGATGCCTGTTGACTTGAATGCGTTTGGTCAAAATGGGGGTATAACAATTGTCGCGGGCGTCGGAATTGACATGCGCCAAAATACTTTTGACTTCAATGCGTTTTGCAAATTTTTTGGCAAACCGAAACGGGACAAATTTGCCCGTCACTAATGAAGACCCATAAAGCCTGTGGGACAATAGACAGAAATCTTATTACTTGTTTGCCTTTCCTTCCGTTCCACCCTAGCAGGTTCAATAGGTTCTAGAGGTCACAGTTTGGAGAATCCCACCATTTATAGACCTATGACCAGGTCCAGACTGGGATTTAAGACTCACAGAGACCCTCACAGCCCCCAGCAGCCCAACAAATAGTGACTGTCTATGGCACCTTACAGCAGCCCCTCTGGCATTTGCCAGAACCCACAGATTACCAGTCGGGGCCTTCCTATGACTAAACCCAGCAACAACATGGTGGTCAAGTGGATACCAGAAAGTGGGCTTCACTGTGTAGTAGATTCTGACAGTTTGTCAGTTTTGCATAATCCCCAGGGGTTACAGCCAGGGCCGCAATCAGGGGGGCACAGGGGGTACTCCTGTACCGGGCCAGGCCTGAAGGTTGTGCTGCACTTATCAATTAGCCAGGCCCCCCTTGACCATGCCGAAGCCGTGCCGCCTCTTCTATCCCGAAAAGCCGAACAGCCGAGGTGCTGAACAGCTGATGTCCTGAAAGCGGTGAAAAGACCCGAAGTCACGAAAACAGTCTAAATTGACGCCTGAAGCGACGAAAATACCCAAAGACACGAAAGGAGGAGAAGTTGAAGTCCTGAAGCCGCAGGTTCAATTCTACTGAACACCATTTTTTTTTGTTTTGTTTTTTATTCCCCTGGCCACCAATGTATTATTTTAATACTCTATAGGCCCCTGCCACCAATGTTTTTTTTTAAAAAATATTCTCTGGGGCCCCAAATTTTTTTAACTTGTAAGGGGGGCCCTGGCGCAATGTTTTTTTTAAAAAAATCTCTGGGGCACCAATTTTTTTTTTACTTGTAAGGGGGGCCCAAAGTTTTTTTTAAAAAAAATGTTTAGCGGGGCCCTGGAACCAATTTTTTTAACTTATAGGGGGTCCCTGGACACCAATTGTTTGTTTTAACTTGTAGGGGGGGCTGACCACCAATTTTTTTTTTTCAAAAAAAACTTTTATGGGGGCCCTGGTGCCACAGTTTGTTTTTAACTTATAAGGGGGCCCTGACCATCCATAGCTTTTTATAACTTGTGTGTGTGTTACCTTTTATAGCGCTGATTCCTGTGTGGTGTTTTAACTGTGGTGTGTATTGGGCGGGATCTGGGGTGGGGCTTGGGGTGGGCAGGGCCCTGAAAATTATTAATTTTGTTGTACAGGGCCCCATGATTTCTAAAGGCGGCCCTGGGTACAGCCATCAATGGGGTGCAGATTTTTGGGAGCCCGTCGGCTCAAACTGAGGCTGCATTATGGGGGAATTATGGTTGTTGACATAAAAGCTGTGACCTATGTGTCCTTTCTGCCAAATGTAGTTTTGGTTTTCTTTCCTGAATTATTTAATTGAGTTTATATATTCATTTTACACAACCTAATTTAGAATAATATGATAGTTTTTAACTAAAAACCTTAAGAAAAAAATTATATATATATATATATATATATATATATATATATATATATATATATATATATAATACACAAAAGCCATGAATATCTTGTAAATTATATCCTTATAAACGGTGAGTAGTGATGTCATCACTTATAAACGGTGAGTAGTGATGTAATTTCTGTCACATGACTCACTAAAATTTGTGTATTATAATTAATAAAGTACCCCCAGTTGTAAAATATGAGGATATTATAAGTTGCCTCGGAGTTCCATGACCTGTATAAAAACACTCGGCCTTCGGCCTCGTGTTTTTATATGGTCATGAAACTCCTCGGTAACTTATAATATCCTTATATTTTACAAGAGGGGGTACTTTATTCACTATATATATATATATCAATGTAATAATATTCTCAAAGTAGTTTCAAAAGGGAACAAACAGCCTGAGTTTAATTTCAGTTATGGGACTTCTCTTTGCAGGAACGCCTCCCTAGCCTGTGGATAGCAATACCATAATTCTATCTGGTATTCCCCAGTATTAAATAAAGTTCTACAGGGAAATCTGAGGATGTAGTGGTCCTTTAAGCAGGCCGCATACCCACCATTTTCTGCTTTTCTTCTAGTGATGGGCAAATTTGGGGCTTTTCCCTTCGATGAAAAATTAGCGCATTTCCTGCGAAATTCGCGAAACGCTAGAAATTAGCAAAACTGCACCAGCATCTCATTTTTGTGACGCCGGTGCAAATTCACTGGCAAATGCGGCGGCGTCCGAGAATTTTCATGGCGAGTTTTCATGGCGGTTTTGCGAATTGCAGGAATTCGCTGCAAATTTGTGCCTGGCGAATAAATTCGCCCATCTCTATTTCCTACCAGTTTCAGCAACTTTGTTGGTTCAGCGCTCAAACAAGCATTTGGATCTATATATGTTGGTCAGTTCTGATATGGTTGGAACAATTGGAGCTGTAGAATTTGGGCCAATGTAATTGCCTGGGTATGTTTTGATGTAATAGGGAAGGGTGTTACTGGAATCAGGAAACAGGCAAGATTAACAATTATCATAAAGTGCTTCATTAAATAAAAATATATAATTAGCTATAGTCTAGTAATAAAGGCTTCCAAGAGAAACACTATCATTAGAGGAGCTAGAATTAACTTTCAGAGCAGCAAAGAGCTACAATGGAGTGATACACAGTATTTTCAGGTGGCCATAGATTTTAATGGAAAACTATACTCCCAAAATGAATACTTGAGCAACAGATAGTTATCAAATTAAGTGGCATATTAAAGAATCTTATCAAACTGGTATATATATATATATATATATATATATACTGTATATATATATATATATACTGTATATCTATATATATATATATATATATATATATATATGTGTGTGTAAATATTGCTCCAAGAGAAACACTATCATTAGAGGAGCTAGAATTACCTTTCAGAGCAGCAAAGAGCTACACAGTGATACACAGTATTTTCAGGTGGCCATAAACTATACTCCCAAAATGAATACTTGAGCAACAGATAGTTTATATCAAATTAAGTGGCATATTAAAGAATCTTATCAAACTGGTATATATATATATATATATATATATATATATATATATATATATATATATATATATATATATATATATATATATATATATGTAAATATTGCCCTTTTACATCTCTTGCCTTGAGCCACCATTTCATGATGGTCTGTGTGCTGCCTCAGAGATCACCTGACCAGAAATACTGCAGCTCTAACTGTAACAGGAAGAAGTGTGGGAGCAAAAGACAGAACTCTGTCTGTTAATTGGCTCATGTGACCTAACATGTATGGCTTGTTTGTGTGCACCGTGAATCCTACAATCCCAGGGGGTGGCCCTTATTTCTTAAAATGGCAACTTTCTATTTAGGATTACCCAATGGTACATACTACTAAAAAAGTATATTATTATGAAAATGGTTTATTTACATACTGCAGAGTTTTACATATGAGCTGTTTTATGCGATATATTTTTTACATACCTCCCAACATTTTGGAAATAAAAATAGGGACAAAAAAGTTGCTGCGCACAGTGAGGCAATTTTGTTTGACCACACCCATTTTTGTGGCCCCCTAATTACCATGTTCATATTACAAAATTTGGCAGGTTATGAAAGTTTGAACATATTTCTGTGTTTTTTTTTCAGTTATTGCAGTTTTGCTAATGAAGTTGAATTGCCCTTTAAGCTGTGAGTCTAACTTTTCCCAAGGGACCTGTTTTCTTATATTGTTACAATTACTTATTTGCTTATCTCAAAATTGGTAGAAAGGTATCTGCAGCTGTGGCTGTTCTGGGCTCTCTGCCAAAAGCCAATTAAGTTAGAGACATTATTTATTTTTCTGCCAGTTCAGTGCAGAGAAAATCGGGACTTTCCAGTACAAACGAGGGACTGTGGGTTGGGCTGTCAAAAGAGGGACTGTCCCTCTAAAAACAGGACAGTTGAGAGGTATGTTCTTATAGAAACCTACATTGTTTGGGGGATATAGATTTCCTTTAAGATTTTTCTCTCCCTAATGACCAATTTAAGTGCGATCCGACAAATCTGTCAAATTATTGTGATGTTAGTGCACCAAATTGCGGGGAGTTATTAAGAGAACCATAAAGCGATAACATGAGATACACCATCTTCCATCCCTTGCTCCTCTCCAGTTATCAAACGCTGAATCCTCTAAGGAAGAAGGGCAAAGCAACAAACCACTCCCACAAGATGTCAGAGTTTTCCAGACATGTGATTGGCTGCTTGCAAGCTGAATATGAAGCAGCCAATGTCTCATCTGTTTTTTGCCATGGGGCATCATAAGAGGATTATAGTAGGGAGGGCACTTTATCCCTTCTGAGCATCCCCTTTACAGATTTATTGATTAGTCACAGGGTATTAATGTGTTGAGGAAGCTTGCAGATATACTTGGGCAAATATGGTGGAATTATCTGATGATATGCTACTGTTGCTTTACTCTTTGTACCCTGTTTCCAAGTTGTAAATATAACTGCAACTGAAAGCAGTCTTTTTCTGTCTGCATTAGCCTTTCTGGCCCTTGAAACAATGTAGCAGAAGGCAGACAAGATTTAATTTCCCACAATACCTTGTATGATTCTCTACCAGTCTGTGAATTCAGCTGGGTTCTGCTACATTGTTTCAAAAGACAGAACCAGCAGTGCAGAGGTAGAAAAGGACAGACAAATACTGTTCTTCCATAGCAATTACATTTACAAACAACTCAAATACTCAAACGTTTAATCATTGTATACTGGATTATTGGGTGGAGCTCCCCTTTATTTGTTTTCTCATATTTATTACATTAACCCTAGACAGAGGTAAAAAAAAATGTCTTCCTACCACATCTACGTAACGTATGAGAAGGCTCTTTTCAAAAAGGACATATTTTTACACATCTGTTAGTTATTTCTAGTGTAACTGTAATTTATATCCAAATCACACTCTTCAGCTGTCGTTCAACTACATCTCTAAGCTTTATGGTGATGGTTTCAAAAAAATTTAATTTATAGGGATACTGTCATGGAAAACATGTTTTTTTTCATAACGCACCAGTTAATAGTACTACTCCAGCAGACTTCTGCACTGAAATCCATTTCTCAAAAGAGTAAACAGATTTTTTTATATTCAATTTTGAAATCTGACATGGGGCTAGACATTTTGTCAATTTCCCAGCTGCCCCTGGTCATGTGACTTGTGCCTGCACTTTTGGAGAGAAATGCTTTCTGGCAGGCTGCTGTTTTTCTTTCTCAGTGTAACTGAATGTGTCTCAGTGGGACGTGGGTTTTTACTATTGAGTGTTGTTCTTAGATCTACCAGGCAGCTGTTATCTTGTGTTAGGGAGCTGCTATCTGGTTACCTTCCCATTGTTCTTTTGTTTGGCTGATGGGGGGGGGAGGGCTGATATCACTGCTTGGGTAGGGGGTGATTTTACTTCAACTTGCAGTACAGCAGTAAAGAGTGATTGAAGTTTATCAGAGCACAAGTCACATGACTTGGGGCAGCTGGGAAAATGACAATATGTTTAGCCCCATGTCAGATTTCGAAATTGAATATAAAAAAATCTGTTTACTCTTTTGAGAAATGGATTTCAGTGCAGAAGTCTGCTGGAGTAGTACTATTAACTGGTGCGTTATGAAAAAAAACATGTTTTCCATGACAGTATCCCTTTAAATTAAATTTTTTTGAAACCATCACCATAAAGCAATTTCAAAATTGAATATAAAAAAACCTGTTTGCTCTTTTTAGAAATGGATTTCTATTAACTGATTCATTTTGCACTGGTAAAACTGTTGTGTTTGCTTAAGAAACTCTACTATTGTTTATATAAATAAGCTGCTGTGTAGCCATGGGGGCAGCCATTCAAAGGAGAAAAAGCTCAAGTTACACAGCAGATAGCAGATAAGCTCTGTCTGTCTAATGGTGTTATCTGTTATCCATTCGTTAACCTGTGCCATATAGCCGTTTTTCAATTTCCGCCATTGCTCTACAGCAGCTTGTTTATATGAACTATAGTAGTGTTTCTGAAGCAAACAGATCAGTTTTACCAGTGCAGGGCAACAGTACATGATATTTTCATTACTTTTTAACATTTACATTTTTTGGTGTTACTGTTCCTTTAATGAACAGTGGATATATTTCAAGACAGCATCAATAAGGCATGCAAATGAACTGAAGCAGAAATAATTATTTTATGGGTTTTATAGTATGATGGTACTCTATAAACCAATGCCGTTATACCTGTAGTGGGAATCATATTATAATGAAATCTGAAGTCAGTGGAATCATTGGCTTAGCATTTGGTGTCCTGTACGTTGTCACCTAGGGGGAAGTGACAGAACTCGCCTGCCATCTCCCATTTACTTGAAAAGGAAATGTCTGACAGCACCAGTGCTGGAGTGTTTCAGCCTAACTATCACCGGCACGGTTTGGCCTTTCCCATTCAAGTGAACGGTTGACAGGGGTGGTTTGAGTCCATCAACTGTAAAATCCACTTGTTTGACAAGGTCACAATGAGTTGATCATTACCTGATTTTTCCACCAACATGCTGGGGGGCGCGAAACGCGTAGGGCCAATGGAGATATTTTTACTTTTTTAATGAATCTACAATAAATATATTTTTAATTTTATTTTTGGCAGTCCTTGTGGAATTTTTGGAGTGCCCGACACCCCTCTTTTCGTATGTTGTGAGTTTATCCTAAACAGAGTCTGGGGCTGGTGCATCTGGACCACCTTTTCTACGTGGTGAGTGATCAACATATTCTCAGGCCCGAATTTGTGGAAAGGCCACAAAGGCCCGGGCCTAGAGCGGCAGAATTTTAGGGGGGGGGGCAAGCTGCCCAACCACACCTGCATTGGTTCAGAAGCACTGGTGATTCGCAAATAGTTTTTAAAATATCCAGAGCATCAATCCCCACTACTCCTAACCAGATGCTAAAGGGGTTGGGGGCGATGAACGCCAGAAGGCCTGGGATGCCTGCTATGTAAATCTGGCCTGCATATTCTATATCCTGTGCCCCATCTTTTTTCGTTGATTCCAATCAAAGAAGACAATTCAATTGTTTGACTCCAGGCCAACAGTTAAGCTGGCTATACATGGGCCGATAAAAGCTGACAGACCGAGTTGGCAGCTTATTGGCCGTTTGTGGGCCCTCCGACGGGTATCCCCGAACGATATCTGGCCGAAAGTCTTGCAGATGCCGATTGGGCAGGGTTAAAAATCCTGTTGGATCACGGGCGCATCTGTTCATTGATGCAGTCCCGCGATCTGACCGCCGTATTGCCGGCATTATGATAAGATTGTTGGGCCCTAGGGCCCACAATCGGATCTGTTTGGCGAAATCGCCAAACGAGCGGATCTCTACATGTATGGCCCAATTTAGATTATATGAAAGCCTTTGAAGACCCGATGGAAAGGGATTACAATCTGCCAACAGATATCTGGCAGATTTCACCCAGATACTTCGGAACAGAGGAGGGCCAAACCAATCCTCATGCCCAGCACAGTTGGGAGTTACTATTTTGCTCACTTTGCTGTATTTAACATTCAGACTACATTCTGCCACAGGTCTATTTTGACTGTGTTCAGTGGTTCCTATATTCTGCCTGCAGCTCTCTATGCATTGGTGGGTAGAGGGCACAGAGGCAGGAAGCCCACTGTTAAGCTTAGATGCCTGCCAAT
Organism: Xenopus petersii; assembly: GCA_038501925.1. Classification (NCBI taxonomy): domain Eukaryota; kingdom Metazoa; phylum Chordata; class Amphibia; order Anura; family Pipidae; genus Xenopus; species Xenopus petersii. The sequence goes on along the minus strand of CM076685.1, from coordinate 101,245,907 downwards.
CATCTTCCTGTGGTGATTGACAGAATGACAGACTAATAATGAGCTGCTTGCTGGGGGGTGGGGGCAGTTCTACTAAGCTACCTCAGTTCCCAGCTAGTAATTCATCAACAGTGTTCCTTTAAATCTAGGGGGCGGGGCACTAAAACGGTCCAAACTGGGCTCTGCAATTGATAAAGCCATTCCTTGTTAGGTCCAAATATGGGCCAATTAGTTGCTGGCCTGGATTGGCTGAATTGCCAATATATATTAGCTCATTTATGGCCACCTTTAGGGAAGGTTATTATCAGGTTTAAACCAATGGTGCCAGGAAACTCACCATGAGTATGTGCAGCAAAATGAGCCCTAAAAGAGAAGTCCATTGATTTGTAGAGCTTGCCATACAGGTGTAAAACAGTACCTGATTCGGCTACCAGCAGAGTTGGCTGATTGCCTGGTTGTTCCAGAGAAATGGTGGAGACTGCAGACCCCATATATGGAACAGTACAGTCCTCAGCTGACTACTTTTGCACTCAGCCCAATTAGATATGTACCAAGCAAAGCTATCATGTTTATGAATCAGGGTCGGACGTTGAGGCCATGAAGTGGCAGCCCCAGTGAGCCCTGGACCCCCCAGTCCAATGCTGCTACGAATTCTATCAAATGTCTGAATTTGCAAGTAATATTGAGTATGGGCCCCTAATAGCCCTGAGCTTCTGCATTGTACAAGAAACAAAGATTCTGAATATTAAACTGAAAGGTTCCATATAAAGGTGCAAAAAGGTTTTCCTTTTTACAGCTGAGATCTTTGGCATCTTGTACTGGCAAGTAAAGTATAGATTTAGAAAGACAATGTTGAATAGAACTCTTGGTACAGGTATGGGACCTGTAATCCAGAATGCTTGGGACCTGGAGTTTTCCTTAATTTGGATCTCCATAAATTAATTTTCGGAAAATCATTTAAAGATGAAATAAAACCAAAAGGACTGTTTTCCCCATCCATAAGGATATATTATATCTTAGTTTGGATCAAGTACAAGGTTACTATTTTGTTATTAAAGAGAAAAAGGAAATCATTTTTAATATTTTTAATTATTTGTTTAAAATGGAGTCTATAGGAGATGGCCTTCCCGTAATTCTGAGCTTTCTGCTTACCTGGTTTCCTGAAAACGGATCCTGTTCATATAAAAAGCTGATCCAGTTGCCCTTTTGGAGTCAGAAACAAATTCTAGACAGGTGGAAAAAAAAAGGATCCCCTTATATAATTTAAAGGCAAAAAAAACATTTCTCCATTCTGATCCACAAACCAACCGCAGATCATCTCATGTTTTGTGTTTAATTTCTTTCTCTCTGAGACAACTGGGCCACAACACCTGTCCTACAAATTGTGAGTGCAAATGAGCCCTTTTCCAACTCTCCCGGGTGTCCTCATATCAAATGCATATTGAGTGTGACGTTGTTTGTATACAAGTTTGTACTTTCGCTTGATGCTGCATATGAATTGGCCACCAAAGGCATGTACCTGCCTAAGGGCTCACACTACAAGTATTCCATCCCTCGGCACCGCATATTAGTAACTGGTCCTGTCACTGTATGGCTCTAGAGACACAGACATCAATGCCTATTATTCCTGCAGTCAGACTTTGTCTCTCTGTCCATGTGGGTGAGTTGGACCAACTGTGCCTTGTGGTGGAATGAACAACACAAAATTACGAATTTGATTATGTTATCTCCTTACCCATATAGACAAATACAAGAGGTCCTCTGCACTCAACCCATTATCAATATATTTAGGAGACCAACCAGTGACTCATGAGTAACATGTTGCTCCCCAACCCCTTGGATGTTGCTCCCAGTGAGCAGGTGTTTATTTTTGAATTCCTGGATCAGAGGCAAGTTTTGGCTGCAAACAGAGCCTCCTATAGGCTGCCAGTCCATATAAGGGCTGCCAATTAGAATTTTTGCTTACAGGTAAAAAGAAATGCTTGGGGACCCCTGCTTTAAGGTATAACATAACATACTTGCTCTGAGTACATATATACCATAAGCTTTCATATATGATTAGTGATGGGCGAATTTATTTGGCAGGCGTGAACTCACACCAAACTTCTGATATTTCGCAAATTTGCCGGGAAAATTTGTCGGCCCCAAAGTTTTTTTGAAGCTGCCAATGTTTTCGATGCTGCCGATGATTAACTGATGCCTATAGACTTTAATGGGCGCCGGTGTTAACTTTGACGGTGGCGAAAATTCGCTAATTTTTTTGCATATGCATATTAGGGGCGGAAAATCGTGAGACTTTTTGTCACAAAACATGGAAGTAAAAAATATTTTCCCCTATCCCCCGCTAATTGCATTAGGGATGCACCGAATCCGATATTTTGGATTCGGTCGAAACCCCGAATCCTTCTCGAAGATTCAGCCGAATACCGGACGGAATCCTAATTTGCATATGGAAAAACATTTGTGACTTCCTTCTTTTGTGACAAAAAGTGATGCGATTTCCCTCCCTGCCCCTAATTTGCATATGCAAACTAGGATTCGGTTCGGCCGGGAAGAAGGACTCGGCCAAATCCTGCTGAAAAATGCCGAAACCTGGGCAAAACCCGAACAAAATCCTGGATTTGGTGCATCCCTAATTGCTTGTACAAATTAGGATTCGGTATTCGACTGAATCTTTCTTAAAGGATTCAGGGGGTTTGGCCGAATCTTTCTTAAAGAAATCAGCGAGTTTGGCCGAATCTTTCTTAAAGGATTCAGGGGGTTCGGCCCAATCTTTCTTAAATGATTCAGGGGGTTCGGCCCAATCTTTCTTAAAGGATTCAGGGGGTTCGGCCCAATCTTTCTTAAAGGATTCAGGGGGTTCGGCCCAATCTTTCTTAAAGGATTCAGGGGGTTCGGCCCAATCTTTCTTAAAGGATTCAGGGGGTTCGGCCCAATCTTTCTTAAAGGATTCAGGGGGTTCGGCCCAATCTTTCTTAAAGGATTCAGGGGGTTCAGCCCAATCTTTCTTAAAGGATTCAGGGGGTTTGGTCCAATCTTTCTTAAAGGATTCAGGGGGTTCAGCCCAATCTGTCTTAAAGGATTCAGTGGGTTCGGCGCAATCTTTCTTAAAGGATTCAGGGGGCTTGGCAGAATCCAAAATAGTGGATTCAGTGCATTCCTAGTGAGTATCCACACAACATAGGATCTATTCCCCAGGTAACCTGCCCAACTCTTGTTACTGCAGCATTTAAAAAGATGGAAGAGAGGCAAATGAAATTTTCTGCTACAACTTTGGGCTCCAGGAGCAGCAACCTCCCACCACAGCCTACAAACTCCAGCAGCTCCGCCATCAAAGCTCCACAGGTTGCAGCTCCCGCTCACACTTGTTTGCTGAGTGGCACTGCCGCACAACAAGACGGTCACGGTGGGAGGAGCCAGCGCTTGTGTGTGTGAGAGCAGCAAACTCCTCCCACAGGTCGTCTCCGCCCCTGAACTGCAACTGACTCACTGAGCTAATTTCATTCCTCTCTTTCATTCCAGAGATTCCACTGAAAAGCTGTCACCTTTCCAAAATACCAAGCCTGCTTCCCAACTACCAGCAGCAGCACCGGCAAACCAACAAAAACAAGCGCCTTTAACTATCAGGCCAGCCCTGCTAAGAGCCTGAGAGAGAGCCCTCCTCATCCTCACCTGACCTTCCTCTCACACAGGAGGAGGGGGCAGAGACAATCCCTCTTAGTGCTGCCCAAAAGAGAGACAAAAAAATCCAAGTCTTTTCTCAACAAAGTGCTGAGCAGAGTTGCTTTTTTTCCCCCTATCTCACCCCCCCCCTGCCCAGTTGGTAGCTCCCAGATTCCCCCTAACAATAACCAAGTGGCATCAGTTTGTGAGTCCAGCAGAAAGAAAGGTAAGCAGAAAAAAAGGGGGGAATCTGTAAGTGCTGTGTGTGTGTTTCTCTCTCTCTCTCTCTCTCTCTAGTCCTGGATCTGGAAGCTTCAAATCCTTGTCGTTTCTGGCATGTTTGGCATTTTTTGGGTTCCTTTCTCTCTTCCTGATCACTTTAGCAGTGAGTTGAGCCTGGAGAGAGGAGGGAAAAGCCCAGTCTTTTTCTTTCTGTCCTTTACAAGAACAAGAAGGGGAGGGTGGAATACAGGGGGGGATTTGTCTGCATTTTTGTTCCTTATTTTGGCAGCTTTGGTTTCCCAGCTCAGGGATTCAGCCGAGAGTCACAAAAAAAATGGATATGACGTTCCTTCTTTTTACATTGGAACTACAACTCCCAGCAACCCCCGACAGCCTTTGTCTATGTGGGAGTTGTAGTTCCTCAACAGCAGGAAAGTTATTACATGATTTATTCTCTCTCTCCCAGAGCCCCGGATAAAGCTTCCGATCGCCCTTTGGATACAAAACGCTCCAACTCGGACACTTCTGCGATCGCACTAAGAAGCCCATCTTGTTTCTTTGTGATCTGTTTCTCATTATCCAACGAGCTCCATTCTCGTAAGTAACTTTGCCTTGTTCCATCCCGATCTCCCAGCTGCCTGTGTTATATAAAAACAAAAAAATACCCTGCGACTCTTGTTCGCACAAAACGCTCTAAATCTGGGCGCTTTTTCCCGACATTTGCGCTCTGATCCGCTGTAGTTTCTAGCAGATTGCTGAGCTCAGCGCATTTGTCGGGGCAACTTTTCTCAGTCTCCTTGTGTGATCAGTAACTTTATTGCATTTGCTGCTTGGCTCCCACCCTATATATCTATAATTAATTCCTTTCTTCTATCATTTATATTGGGTCCTTTATTTTAATGTAATTAATTGAGTTTAATCTCACATACTTTATTATATATAATATATATTATATTTATATATTGTAAGGACAAGATAACCTTGTATGGTGTGTGTGTAAAAAAAAAAAAAAAATATATATATATATATATATATATATATATATATATATATATATATATATATATACGGTCTAGACAGCCTTGTATGGTGTATGTGTATATTTTTATATCTATATGGCAGTGGGAATAAATACATTTATTATTATGAGTTGTAATTAGTAATGGGAGAATAAATTCGCCTGGCACAAATTCACGGCAAATTACCATGTTTCACTGCGGGCAAATAAATTAGCGAAAGACGATTGCGTCAAAATCAGGACACCCATTGACTTCAACACCGGCGTCCGCTTGGAGGCGGTCGTCAATTTCCGATTTTCACGTTTTTTAGTGAAAATGATTTTTTCGTGAAACGTTTATATTTCACGTTTTTTCCGCAGATTTTTCAGCCGTTTCAATTCTCGAATCTTTTGGCGAAACGGGAGAAATTCGACCCATCACTAGTTGTAATGCACTGTTGGGATGAGGTCTCTTCCTTGGAGAGATTACAGTGATGTCTATTTACATGTATTACTTGTTATATGGAATATAAGCATGTTATATGTCTCTTAATGTTACAGTACTTTTACCCCAGTATATATGTCAACAATTACATAGGGATTTATTACAATAGAACTTTTTTTTATAGAGGGAAGGGCTATTTTAAGGAACACAAAGGAGTATTCCTGCTCCATGACAAGTTTCCCTTGAGTGAGCCGGAGTGTAATTTAGGGGTAGGGAGAAAAGTCGTTGGATCCTGTAGTTGCCATGTTGCCGGCTGGGATATTGCCCAACTGTTGCCGGGCAGCCTGTAGGAAATGGAAGCCGACATGGAAAGGCTTTGGGAGAAGGGGGGTGGGGTGGAGGAGGGAGATGAACAGATAAGGAGGGAACAGGCCTGCCTTTCAAAGTTTGCACTCTTTGTTCAGCTGCATTGTGCAGGGCTGCCATGTTGGCTGTATTCTGCCCATTTATTTATTTTGTAGTACCAATGTGTAAATAATGCGGGAAGCACCTTTCCTCCTCCCCCCTCCCTTTCCTTCACTTTGTGGAGTTTGGCAGCAAACAAATCTGTTATGGTTTAACTGGTTCCAGGGAGCAATGGCTGCACAAAGGCCCAGATTCAAATAAGGGACGATCTGCATACGTTAACTTGCGAAGTGCAGGGGGTGGGAGTGCAAGTTAATTCCAGGGAGGGCTTTAGCTTGTTATCAAACTGGAAAATAACCCAAAGCCCCTTATCCCCCTTCACCTGTAGGCCCAGCTGCTTTTTAAAAACTTTTTAATGTCGTTGCATAGATCTGATTGTCTGCCAAAAAATAACGTTGCAGTTGCAAAGACTTGTCTTTTTTTTTTTTTTAGCTTTTCCAATCACAGCATTATTTACTTCCATACTTTGTCCGCTGTAATGTATTCCTTTCTACAGACTGGGCCCCTAGGGCCATACAAAGAGGGAAGGGGGGGAAAGCTTTTTGGGTAATCACCGAATCCTTATTGTGAGTTTTTAGGTTGTAAACTGACTATGCGTGTTCAGGACAGTCCTTTTGTCATTCTAAAGAGACTGCAAGTGTTTTTACATGTCAGATACAGCAGATATAGAACACTGCTGAGTAGTGATGGGCGACTTTAATTGACAGGCGCAAATTTGCGGCAATTGCATAAATTCGCGCAAATGTAGAGAAAATTCGCCAGCGGCAATTAAACACACGCCCATTGACTTCAATGCAATTGGGCAAAATAGGCGCGCATAAAATTGTCACTGGCGTCAGAAATTGTCGCCATGCTTTGTGAAATTTTTCGCCATTTCGTGGGAAATTCATGAATTTTTTGGCGAATCGCAACGGGACAAATTCGCCCATCACTACTGCTGAGTTTGTGTTAGGTATTTAACGCTTTAGATACCACTGTACTCTAATATGCAACATTTCCCAACACCTACGTTTATATTATTTTATTTGTGTAGCGTTTACAGCACTGATTGTTTATCGAACAGATGGGGAATAACAACCACCATAAACATAAACTACTTAGTGCCGTATATACAATTACATTGATGATTAAGTGCTAAGTGTTGAGAGGAAGGATATCCTTGCCCACCGTACAATTAGAATCTTTTAATGGGAAGCCGGGAATAGTAGTTCATTAGTATCAGAAGGGCTAAAGTTGATCTTCTCTGATTTATCGAATTGGCTTATATCAACTTTATTATTATTAAAATGTACAGAATTTCATTTTTGTCTGGCTCCTTTATTCCCCATACGTCTGATAAATAGCAGTGTGATATATTTTAGAAAAAAGAGAGTTTCGGAGGAGAGCCCTCCCTCCAGGGAAACCGTTTGCATCCTTCTGTAATTAAAGGGTTAACGTCTGAGCAGTGTAGCTCTTTCCTAACCACGTTTTTTTTCTCTCGTCTTCCTCGAGTGAATAAAGAAAGGGTAAAATAAATACTTGGGCTCGGCAGTTTAAACCTCCCTTGAATTCCTGCTTTTCAAGTTTTTTGGCGGTTCAGTGTAGTCTGTGTGTTTTTGGGAAATCACTTGAGTTGCAACAGGGGCCTAAAGGTTGTGCTTGCTGTAGAGTGCCGTCCTGTGCCTTAAAGTTATAGTAACATGCTGCCCATTAAAAAAAAAAGAAATAAGAACATTTGTCTCTAATAAAGGGCAAGTCAAGCATACATAAAGCTGATGGGGAAGGTCATTGTATCTGTGTTGAGAAGACACTATTACAATGTGTCAGTTGTACAAGGTGCCATGTGAAATCACTAAGTGTGGAACAGCTGAAGAGTAACAGTTGTTGCACTTTAAGTAAAATACTGTCAATATTTTATGGGCTTGTCTGTCGGGTACATAGAGTGCAATGTTCTGCCCATAAGGAAAAATTCTGTAATTAGAGGGGCAGCTACGCCTTTTCCAAAACTTATCATGTTTTCTTAGTGCACCACAAATAATGACTTTAAACATGTATCCTCTTTACGATTACTTTTTAGCTTTTCTAAAATGTAGGTAAAAAATATATCCCCTATCATTTTTTGCAAAGTAGCAACTTTGTAGGAACTCAACTAAAACCTGCCTACTTTCTAAACTGCTACAATTTAATACATTAGTTACATTGCTCCTTATCTGCCCCTGTTGAGCGTGTTCCCGCATGCTTAAAGGACAAGGAAAGCCCTATTCCCTTAAAGGGGTTGTTCACCTTTAAATTTACTTTTAGTATAATGCAGAGAGTGATATTCTGAGACAATTCTTACGGTAATTGGTTTCCATTTTTTATTATATGTGGTTTCTGAGTTATTTAAATTTTTATTCAGCAGCTCTCCAGTTTCAGCCATCTTGTTGCTAGGGTCCAACCATGCATTGATTTGGAAAAGAGACTGGAATATGAATAGGAGAGGCCTGAATAGAAAGATGAGTAATAAAAAGTAGCAATAACAATACATTTGTAGCCTGACAGAGCATTTGTTTTGAGATGGGGTCAGTGACCCCCGTTTGAAAGCTGGAAAGAGTCAGAAGAAGAAGGCAAATAATTAGGGATGCACCGAATCCACTTTTTTGGATTCGGCCGAACCCCCGAATCCTTCACGAAAGATTCGGCCGAATACCGAACCGAATCCGAACCCTAATTTGCATATGCAAATTAGGGGTGGGAAGGGGAAAACATTTTTTACTTCCTTGTTTTCTGACAAAAAGTCACGCAATTTCCCTCCCGCCCCTAATTTGCATATGCAAATTAGGATTCGGATTCGGTTCGGCCAGGCAGAAGAATTCGACCGAATCCTGCTGAAAAAGGCCGAATCCTGGTCGAATCCCGAACCCGAATCCTGGATTCGGTGCATCCCTACAAATAATTAACAAACTATACAAAATAAATAATGAAGACCAATTGAAAAGTTACTATTGGCTATTCTATAACATACTAAAACATACTAAAAGTTAACTTAAAGGTGAAGCACCCCTTTAAGGGGGTTCCAAAATGTTAGGCACCCTCCAGTGTATAGAATTCATAGGTTTATTTCCAGGGCACTGGGCTGTGGAAATTTAGGGAATAAACAATAGCAATTGAATCAATTTGTAGGGTGCCTAAGATTTTGACGATTTGCTTTCTCTTATCCTAGAAGTCAATCGCAGTGCATTTATTTTTACCCGGTCTTGACATATGAAAGGCAGAAAAAAAGGAAACTATTTTTGAAACCTACATTTTAAATGTTAAAATATAGAAAGCCATTGAAAATGATTTGTGTGGTTTGAGACAAGCTCTGCGAAGGTGAACTCCTCATAAAGTTGTTTGTGCCGTGAAGCCTACATTGTAAAGTCAACTGAAACTTACTATGAAACCTGTTCCAAACCTGCCATGGGACATTTACGTCTCATACATAATGGGAGATTCCTGTTCTTGTTTATAGGTTGGTGGATTACCAGGGAGAGAGATGTAATGTAGAAAAACATAGTGGCGTAGTAGTTGAGGTTGAAACATATCTGATCAGTCGGATACTTACATAGACCTTATTAATATATATATATAGTTATGTAAATACTTCCTTATTTAACTGAGCCAATAGGGTTGTGTGATAAATTCCTGGCAGATATTTTTATGTCGCTTGATTAACTTGTCTCTGGTCTTGTATGATGCAGCCATCAAAAAGGTGGGAGCTTGGTGCTGGAAATGTTGGACTGCAGAGCTTTGATTAGTAGTTGCTGGCGTTGTATGAGTTCAGATGGGAAACTACAACTCCCATCATCACTCTGCTTTTGTTGGGCATTCAGATGGCTCAAGAGATGACCCGATACATTTCATACTCTTTGTTGTAGATAACCGAGGATAACAGAAGGAGCCTGTGCTCAACAGTATCTACCGTAATCACCTAGGTAGATGTAGAAAAATGCCTATACCTCTTTAAAAAAGGGACTTATTTGTTAAATCAATTTTAGATTGACTTAATAAATATTAATATATTTAATACATATTTAAGAGGTATCCTGGTGTGTTATATATTGATAATGAACTGGGGTCAAGTGAATGGTCACTGAGCTTACAATCTAAATTCTTGCGCCAGCTGCTCTACATCATGCACTTTATAACAGTTTTGGGCTGTGGGGCAAAATAACTACTCTGTTACATATTTTATTTTGTAGAACAGCAATAAAAGAGGTTCAGGTTACACAGCAGATGTCAGATAAGCTCTGTAGAGCAATGAGAGTAATGGTGTTATCTGTTAGCCACTATTTAACCTGTGCCATATAGTTTTTTTGTTTGTTTTTTTTTCAATTTCCACCATTGCTACATAGCAGCACTATATTAGTGTTTACTAAAGTGGTAGTTTAGAACGCTTTAATTTTTTGATTTTACTGTTCCTTTAAGCTTTCTCTATAGTTGCACCACTATATATATATATATATATATATCTGCATTCATTTGAAATGTGTGATCAAACAAAAACATAATATACACAGGTATTGGATCTGTTACCCAGCATGCTCAGGACCTGGGATTACTGGAAAATGATTTGTTCCATAATTTGGAGCACTTTGCCTTAAGGCTACTAATATCTATTTAAAGGACAAGAAAAGTCAAATTCATTAAGCTCTCCTCCAGCGAAATAAAAATGCTTACTTTTTGCTCCGGACCAGTGCTTCTCTTTTGTAAACAATGCACTGAACCAGGGTATTATCCATCTTAATGCTGCGCTGCCGTGTATTTCAATTGTCCTAGGAATCCCTTGCCTGGCCTATGCACAGTACAATGAACGCTGTATAGAAGAACAATGGTTGGTTCTCAATGCAAAGTCTGAAAACCTCTGCTGAGTTGTATCTGCTATAGATGTATGCAGCAAATAACCAACAATTTGACCCAGGTTCCATGGTGTCTGAGCACATATACATACAGACATAAACAGATGCCATGAGTGTGTACCTAAATGCACCTTCAAATGCCTGCACCCACACACACTCGCTGCTCTTGTGCAACTGTGAGATCATTTCCATGAATGGGTTAGTGGGATGACTTTGATACAGGTTACTTTAGTGTTTGAATCTAAATGCGAGAGAGGGAGGTGCACATAGATACTTAAATATGATTCATGGTTATTCAATTGTATATTAAATGTCACAGTGAAGCTAAAACGTATACCGTCCGTCAACGTGTGACGCAGAATAAGTGAAAACAGCCTGGAGGAACATTACTGCTGACATAGAAGTTCAGGAGAACAACAACTCCTGGCAGGTAGAATAGAACTTAAGAGCAACCGCACAGGCATGATCAATGACAAGAAATGTCACTAAGGGCAGAGAAACGCTCAGATTCAGGGAGATTCGTCCCCGGCAACAAATCTCCTCTTTTTTAGGGCGACTAATCTCCCCGAACTGCCCATCAGCTAGAATGTAAATAGCCGCAGGATGGCACTCGGAGCTCTTCGTTTTCCAAAGTCACCCGAAGTTTCCTTGTGAGAGTCTCCCCGAAGAAATGGTGATTTGTTGCCGGACGACAAATCTCCCCGAATCTGTGTCTAAAACTTGTAGCTTTCAAGATAAATACATCAAAGGATCTGGTGAGGTTCAGGGGGGACAGTATTGTTTGGGAGGAAGATAATTGCCTTGAAATTTGTCTGCTGAGATGTTCAAAACAGATGGACCAGCCAAAATCCCTCTACCACAGGGATCCCCAACCTTTTTAACCCGTGAGCAACATTCAGAAGTAAAAGGAGTTGGGGAGCAACACCAGCATGAAAAATGTTCTTGGGGTGCCAAATAAGGGCTGTGATTGGCCATTTGGTAGCCCCTATGTGGTTTGTCAACCTACATTGAGGCTCGGTTTGGCATTGCACCTGGGTTTTATACAACCAAAACTTGCCTCCAAGCCTGGAATTCAAAACTAAGCTTCTGCTTTGAGGCCACTGAGAGCAACATCCAAGGGGTTGATGAGCAACATGTTGCTCACGAGCTACTTGTTGGGGATCACTGCTCTACCAGCTACATCCCTGTTATAATATGTGTAAGGGTAGATTATTCTTATTATTGAATCCCTGTACTATTATAATAAAGAACCCTTTGTCCTATTCCAGTATTCAGAGTTTGAAAAGCATTCTGTTCTATCCTATGACCAAAGCTAACCTAGGCACCGTTTTTCTGCCATAGCTGTGTCTGCTTGTGGAGTATCCTGCATAGTAGAGCAATGTTTGACAAGTTTATAATTTTATCAGACCATAGCTATTGGACTTCAAAACACCTTACATTGCTGGATTATTATTAGGAATTTGTAACACAATAGGAGGGCTATAGGAGTTTTTGGCTTCATTCAAAGTGAGCCTATCGATAGAGGAATGCCCAGTATGTGGCCATGCAGCACCCAGCTTTTGCTTACAAGGGGTTGTAGTGATTCTTGGATTGGTGGCTAATGCCATGTTTAATTAATGTCAATGTTATGTGATGGTCGTTGTAACCATTTTGGTCTTTTGCCATGGGTTCTAAACTAGTGAAACAGGGTTTAAGTATTCTAGTGGTTACATATTTAGAAATAACAGGCAAATCAAGATGTAAAACAAATATTTATACCTTGCAAAACCAGTTGCTGAGACGGATTCAGAATAACAGCAAATATTTAGAAATAGTAAAGCTAAGCTCAGTAAAAAAAAAAACACCTGGAGGAAATACTCTTGTGTTCTACAGGCTGGTTAATGGCACACTGTGCGTTCAACAAGAATTAGAAAAATTACAAATTGCCATTGATTATACTGGTAACGCCGAGTAGTGGTGATCAGAGCCCAAATGGCAAGAAATTTCTCACTATGCTTTGTGTCAGTTGTGGGTTTAAGGTGAGCTTACCCGATATATGTATATATTTCTTTACAGAATACTGTAGGGAGTGCTGTACATTTATAGAATACAGTAATAGTTTAAATAGTGGGGCACACATAACCTCTGACCTGTAGAGCTTACACTCTAAATAGGCAATCATTTTATGCATTAAATTCAAATACAATTTTTTGTCAATCAGTGCAGCCCGGCAAGTTGCATTTTTTTTTTAGATGTGTCCCTCAATGCTTTGAACAGTGAATTTCAGACCCATCAACGATGGAAAAGATATCCTTATACAGGTATGGGACCTGTTATCCAGAATGCTCAGGGCCTGGGGTTTTCTGGATAATGGATATTTCCGTAATTTGGATCTTCAAACCTTAAGTACTAGTACTAGAAAATCATGTAAACATTAAATAAACCCAAATAGCTGGTTTTGCTTCCAATAAGGATTAATGATATCTTAGTTTGGATCAAGTACCAGGTACTGTTTTATTAATACAGAGAAAAAGGAAAACATGTTCAAAAATTTTGATTATTTCATTATAATGGGGTCTATGGGAGATGGCCATTCCGTAATTTGGAGCTTTCTGTATAATGGGTTTCTGGATAACAGATCTTATAACTGTAATAAGTAAAGCTTAATTAACTTTAAAATAATAAGCTTTGATGGTTAAGTGACCCGGAGGCAGCCATTTGGGTTTTAATCTAATGCATGGGTAATTATTAGGATGTTATCTCAATGCAGTAATGGATCACGTTGTTTTTGGGGATAGCTGGGGATAAATGGGTTTATATCATGAAAAAATATTCTGTCTGAAGGATGTGCTGGGCTTGCAATACAGAACAGTGTAGTCCCATTGCTTTCCAAATCATTTCTCCTTCCGAAAACCGTCCCTGGTCTCACTATATTTATATTATGATGGAGCTTAACCCCACAGCTGGCTCCTGCAGGGTTAAGCTCCACTTGTTCTGTGCTGTGACAATCAAGATATCATTGAGACAGGACAGAGCACAAACAGGAGCATGTGAGAACATCTAATTTTTATGGCCCTGTAACAGTTTTCTGCAGCTGGAAATGTGCGTGTACATTACAATGCTGCCCAAACGTGTGTATACATTACAATGCTGCCCAAATGTGTGTATTCATTATAATGCTGCCTGGGCCACAAAGAGTCCTGTTTTGTACACACCATCCCCATTCAACAGAGCAGGGGCCACCCTGCAACTCCCGATTTATTTGCACCATCTGCATTGAATAGCATGACATCTCTCCACTGAATAGAAGCTTATTCTTTGAAAGTGGTAACACCATTAAATAAACACACTCTGTGCCTTAAGGGTAAGGACACACTGGACGATTTGTCGCCAACGTTTTAAAAAAGTAAATCGCGGCGACAAGACGATCGTCTTTTTTGAACAGACGATTCACAGCGACTATTGGCACAGAGCGATTTGTATCCCATTACTCTGTGCGGTACGTGCTCCACCCAAACCGGAAACGGTTTGTGCTTCACGCTGTAACCTGGCGTCTTTGCGTTCTTGCGTCATTGCGTTCGCATTGTAATTTGAATACAATTGCTGCTACTTATCTGTATGTGTGTGCGTGTCTAGGAGATTTCAGTGCTTTTCTAAGTACATGCTATTTCTGATAAATCGCTCGGAAAAGGGTCTCGGTGCGTTTTGGAGCTACAGGCGATTCACAAACGTGCTGTGGGCACAGGAGCTGGCGTCCTTCATTTGGTTTTGTTCAGAGACAAAACGAGCGATATGTCGCCGCGATTTGCTTTTTAAAAACGTTGGCGACAAATCGTCCAGTGTGTCCTTACCCTAAACCTGTGGCAAATACAATAAAGAGATTAGCTTGATTAACACCTTTACTGCTGGTGACAATAGTGCTCTGCGAAAAGCAGTATTCCCATAAGCATGCTTAGCAAATGAGAGGGTGGGAAATCACACATGAAACACACATGTTGCTAGCTACCCAGTTATTATTATTGTTTTCAACTTGTGCCCTGCAATTATTTTGTTCTTTTGACCAACATGATTCTCTTCAAAAAGGATTTATTTTTTTTTTTGCATACAAACTGAGAAAGTGTTAGCATATGGCTAAGACTGGGTCCCCAACCTCAGAGTATGGGCTTTTTGGGTTAAAAAAAGTGCCCTCCACTGTTGTGTCCTAGACACATGCCGCTTCAGACTATACCCCTAATTCTGGCCCAGGGGGGGCACACTCAATATGTCGGCTCTCCTTTTGTTCCAATCTTGTAGAGGCTTAACTTGTCTTGAAATATGTACAGCCAAGTCCTCTGTTTTAAAAAGAACATTAATTGGAAGATTTATGAGCTTTGCCATTGCTTTCTATGAGCTTGCCGTTCTTGCATTGAGGTCATATTAAACTACTTAGCAAGACATTGTTAATTAAACATTTGTGAAATAATGTTACCAGTGCTGATACTCTAAATAAATGTTAATGTGTAATAGGGGAATAAATACAAATGGGAAACTCCTAGAGCAGTGATCCCCAACCAGTAGCTCATGAGCAACATGTTGCTCCCCAACCCATTGGATGTTGCTCCCAGTGGCCTCAAACCAGGTGATTATTTTTGTATTCCAGGCTTGGAAATTAGTTTTAATTGCATAGAAACTAAGTATAGTGCCAAGCAGAGCCTCCTGTAGTCTGCCAGTCCACATAGGTGCTACCAAATAGCCAATCACAGCCCTTATTTGTCACCCCAAGGAACTTTTTCATTCTTGTGTTGCTCCCTAACTCCTTTTACATTTGAATGTGGCTCACGGGTAAAAAAGGTTGGGGACCCCTGTCCTAGAGGGAGCTGGCTGACTTTCTGACTGTATTGCTTTGTATTTATGTAAGAACCACAAATATACGCACTGCTTTACAGGACATGAGCATAAATGGACCAGAATAAATCTGTAAATGGTAGGAGATTCAGTTCACAGTTGGAATGAGATCCCCAGAGAGTTTACAGTACATTTGAAACTGTGTTATTCACATAGAAGCTGGTTTAGGGTAAGGCCAGACGAGGAGATTCGGGGAGATTTTGTCGCCTGGCGACTTATCGCCACGTCTTTTGCGCGACTTTCTCCCTGAACTGCTTCAGCGTTTTTCCCCATAGGCTACAGCGCAAAATCAGTGAGGCAACTTTGGGCGACTATTGAAAACGCATCGCCGCGTGTGCATTAGCGCATGCAATTTTGCACTGTAGCCTATGGGGAAAAAACGCTGAGGCAGTTCGTGGAGATAGTCGCGCAAAAGACGTGGCGATAAGTCGACAGGCGACAAAATCTCCCTGAATCTCCTCGCCTGGCCTTACCCTTAGAATTCAGGTGGACATAGAGAGGAGCAATTTGTTAAAAGGGAACACTCTAATCAGCAATCTCATCAAGATTATCCAGGTTTAGGGAGGCAGAAAACATTCACCTGGGGGGAATCCACAAATGCCTTGAGGGTGAAATTAAAGCAAGAGATACATTTCATGAGATCAAAGCACCCAGGGAGGGAGACAGTACAATGTGTTTAGGGAATTGCCTTCTTGGGTGCTAGAGAAGATTAAGATGGCACTTAAAAGGTTCAAAAAGCGCTTCTATTAAAACCACCTCCAAGTCTAGGTTTTAGCAATTGAAGCATGCAGAGTCAAGCCCAAGATTGCTGCTTCGGTAGGTGTGTGTGCGCAAAGGTTAAATTTGCAACCAAATACATATTATGTGTGAGAAATGTTTTCTTTATGCATTTTGCATACAGGAATATGGCGCTTAAGGTTATGGCATATGGGCCTAATCTCTGCCCGTATAGACGCACCCAACTCTACAACTACTGCCCCTATTCGCTTGAATGGGAAACATGTGCCAGTGCTCGAACCAACCTTTTTTTATACCCATGTGTCATGTAACGGGATGTAACCTGTATGGATTAGAGAAAGGTATGATGAATTATGCATTTTACAACAGACACTGGTCAATGATTCCAGTGACCTGGACTCTTCTCGCTTGATCACCCATGTGTGAATGTGTGACACATGTCTGTATAAACATGCAAAGCACTGTATATCACGTGGGGACTGTACAAATAAATAACACTCTTAGTGCGGTTGTTGGCCTTGATATCCTCATTCCTGACTTTTATCTACACGACAAAAGCTTGAGTTACATCAAGAACAATATGGACTTCTGGGCGGCAGGAAAGGTTTTCAAATGCTGATTGCTTTAGAGCAAGGAATCCCCCACCTGTGTCAATACCTTTGCTTCTGAACTGCAATTTCAAACACCCCATAGGGTGGTGATCCTCAACCAGTGGCTCGTGAGAAACATGGTGCTCACCAACCCCTTGGATGTTGCTCCCAGTGGCCTCAAAGCAGCTGCTTATTTTTGAATTCCTGGCTAGGAGTTTTAGTTGAATAAAAAACAGGTGGACTGCCTCCTTTAGGCTGCCAGTCCACATAGGAGCTACCAAATAGCCAATCACAGTGTTTATTTAGTACCCCCAAGAACCTTTTTGATGCCTGTGTTGCTCCCCAATTCTTTTTACATTTGAATGTGGCTCATGGGTGAAAAAGGTTGGGGACGCCCACCTTAGGGCAATGGCACACAGTGAATCCAAGTATTTTGTTTGTATTTGCCTGGAATCATCTTCAGTTTATTGTAATGACATGGATCTGCATGGTGCACTTGCAAGTCACATTAAAATGCAGTCCTGGACTTTTTATGCTAGCCAGCAGAGGTAGTTGGGACTCTTTTGTTAGCCAAGTAAAAGTAGTATTGGGTTCCTCTTGGTCTTGTACATTTTGGGTTGGCCTCCAGTCGGGAATACAGCGTCCATTAGTGATGAAGGCTAAATATTGGACCACCATTGCAATTTGTGGATTGTATAAAAGTTTAATTTTACCTCTGATCTGCAAAGGCCAAAAAAAAATCTCTGGGGTACCCGCTGGCGTGTCCATCCGGGTGTGAATTCTCATTCTGCTGAATGATGTCTAGCCTGAGGGCTGGGCACTGTGGGCAGTCCTACTCTCATCTCTTTAGGGCAGAGAAGCACCCTGCAATTCGGGGAGATGAGTCACCCAGCGACAAATCTCTTCCACTTTGTTAAATACAGTAATAAGATGACTAAGGTATCTAAAACGAAAGAAGCCATATACAAATTGATAACAAAATGGCATTATACCCCAAGCAAACTTAAAAAAATGTTCCCACAGACATCAAATAGATGTTGGAGGAGTAAAGAAGGGGAGGGGAACCACACACATATATGGGTTTCGTGCCCAGCTCTGAATGGATATTGGACCCAGATATTGGAGAACATATATAAAATTACTAGGATAAAAATTCAGATAGCTGAACATGTAATGATATCATTTAATATAAATAAAGATAAACAAACTATGCTGGAAGACACACTTACCTTTCAGTTAGTTCAGATTGCTAAATCATTGATACCTAGGGATTGGAAAGCCGAAAAAAACACCGACATATGAGGATTGGATCAGAGCTGTGAAAGAAATAAGTCAATTAGAAGAGTTTACCCACATATATCATAACACCAGTCAGAAATATTGGAGTATCTGGTTACCTTGCCATAAATTTATTGAAGATCGAACAAGGACAGATTAAGAGGTAATAAAGGGAAGGAATCAGTTTGATACCATTGATGTATGGATAAGATATGTAATTTATGTTTTGTTGGATTCCTTCTGTTGGAAACGGTAAATACTTCACCCCCCTTTTGTTTTTCCCTTTTTTCTTTTGTATCCCCTGTGCAAAAACTGAAAATAAAAAAAAATCTCCTCCTCTTTGGGGCAACTAATCTCCCTGAACTGCCTTCCTGCACTCTGAGCGATTCGTTTTCCGAAGTCGGCAGAAGTTGCCTCACAAGGAAACTTTAGGCGATTTCGGAAAACAAAGTGCTCCGAGTGCCATCCCGCGACAATTTTCATTCTAGCTGGCGGGAAGAGAGGGAGGCAGTTTGGGGAGATAAGTGGCCCGAAGAAGAGGAGATTTGTAGCCGGTCGACTAATCTCCCCGAATTGCAGCATGTCTCTGCCCTTACTGTTTTCTGGCAGAAATCGGATCCAAGTTGTGCATGTAACTAAGTAAATCCCACCCATAGTGCTGATTTCTAGTTTACCTGCTAAGAACTCTCTCCCCAACCCCCTCAGTCTTTGCCATTCACGGGGGTCAGGAAAGGAGGGCAAGTCTGGATGTGCAACAGGCCACTCCTGGATAGTAGAGCTTGTTTATGTTTCTGTCAGGTTTTGAGATAACAATCTGCACTGTGGGGACTGGCTTTTAACTACATGGGTGTGGGATAAGTGGGGGTGGCTGTGAGGGAATATCAGCTTCTTTATCTTTAGTGTAGCGAACATAACACTTCCCAAGGCTAATGGCACACAGGGCATTCTCTGCTCTTCTTTCTTTTTTTTTTCAACCCTTCTTAAAAAAAAAAAAAACAAAAACACTTAGGGGCACATAACAATTCTCCACCAGGGTATGTTCATCAAAGGAGAAAAGCCTGATACGCAGCACAATGTGGGGTGCTTCAGACCCAAAATATTCACTCCTCTCTAACAGTCCACTCTGTTTTTCTTTTTCTTCTAAAACAACAGACCTTCAAATAAAGTGTGCGCCAAAAGTCGCACATCACATCCTCTCATTGTTGGGGGGGACATGAATGAATCACTTAGGAAGTGACAAACTAGGCTTCCAAACAATCTGCCATCCTCTTTGGTCATAATCTAAAGAACAGAGATGTAACACAGAGTTCCTGCACTCGGTCGGCATGGGAGAGATTCCCTCAGAGGCTTTACCTCCGGGAATGTCCATAAGTCTGAACCAAACAATGTTTTATGCTTCTGTGTCTGATACAGAACCAACCTGCGGATTCTTTTCATTCATAAATGGCCAACCCATTGTATAGTCATCATCATGAAGATCAAATAAATTGGAAATCTTTTTAATTATTGCAGTCTGCAGCAGTGTTGCTCCAACCTCTAGATCAGGGGTCCCCAACCTTTTTTACCCATGAGTCACATTCAAATGTAAAAATAGTTGGGGAGCAACACAAGCATGAAAGCAGTACATTTGGGGTGGCAAATTAGGGCTGTGATTAGCTATTTGGTTGGCCTTATGTGGACTGGCAGTCTACAGGAGGCTCTGTTTGGCAGTAACTCTGCTTTTTATGTAACCAAAGCTTCCAACACAACAATTAAAAAAGAAGTCCCTGCTTTGAGGTCATTGAGAGCAACATTCAAGGGGTTGGTAAGCAACATGTTGCTCACGAGCCACTGGTTGGGGATTACTGCTTTAAATAGACATGCCAATGTGACTTCATGCATGAAATTCAGAGCTATTATTTTGGATAGCTAAACAAAATTTTGAATATTTTCTGTAGTGGCAATTTAAAACGATGGATTATGGAATAGTGAGGCCTTTACTGCTAACGGGAAGCGACCTCTGTCAATGTTTGGATCAAAGGTGATGCCCTAAGAATGAAGGGGCTTCATCCAATTAAGGGCTTATTCAGATTTACATCTTTTGTGTGATTTTTGTACAAGGAAATGTTGAAGTCACAATGTATGGATTTGTCATGCAACGCTACCAAGATCCATACTGGCATAACAATTGATGAGGCTTTTCTTACTGCTTAAAACTTAAGGTGGCCATACATGGAGAGATCCGCTCGTTTGACGCCAAACGAGCGGATCTCTCCCCGATATGCCCACCTTGAGGTGGGCAATATCGGGCTGATCCGATCGTGGATCGTACGGCCCAACGATCGTATCCTAACAAATGGTAATGGGCAGTTGGGTCGCGGGACCACTTCAACGAACATATGCGTCCGCGATCCAACGGGATTTTTAGTCCCATCCGATTTAGATCTGGCCGACTTTAGGCCAGATCTCGATCGGGGAAGCCCGTCGGGGGGCCCCATACACGGGCCAATAAGCTGCCGACTTGGTCTGTCAGCAGCTTTTATCGGCCCGTGTATGGCCACCTTTACAGGGATCTATTAATCCAGGTGAAGCCCCCATTCTCTATTCACTTTTATATGATTTTAAGGATCATCGTTATTACTAACATCTTTTATAAGACTGTTCTTGAACTGCATGTCCTGGTATACTCGGTTGAACCTCATGGTAGTTTAAAAGAAATTCCCCAAATATTGTGATTCTCCATTTTTTTGTTCCTCACCCATCACCAGAAAGGTGGCATACGAATTTACAGATATTGTCATGGAGGTTAGCTAACAAAAAAAAGTGTAATATTATATATAAATTATATATATATATATATATATAAATTATATATATATATATCTATATATATATATATATATATATATATATATATATATATATATATATATGGGAAGAACAATAAAACTCATGCATGTCTATACAACTCAATTCACTGAAAAGCATTTGTTTAAAATGTATATTCTTCACATCTCATATCTGTTGTGAATTTGGTTGCATCATGTGACCCTTGTATTGTACAGGTAACCTGTAAGGAGGATAATTACCTTTTATTATTAGCAGCCAAACATATGAAATCAGCTAGTGGAGTAGGGAGCGTGTGGCTCAGGCAATACACACCCATGACTTGCCGTGATGACGTTTTATTTTAATTGGGTTATTATGATGTTTCCTAAGGAAGTATTTGCATGTAATTAGTCTCCAACATTTTTCCTATTGGTCTCCAGCAGCAGACGTATGTCCAAATAACTCAAAAACAGTTTGTAATTCATTTATTTTGAAAACTTGCTTAGAATGTTCATGTCTTGAATCGGCTGTAATGCTTTGTTGGGGTTTACTTTCCCTTTAGTGCAGATTATAAAACTCGTGACTGTGTATTCAGGTTGGTGAGACTGAGCGGTCGCTTATCCTGGGAGGAGGAAACGACACTGTTTACCTAATGAAAATAAAGAGGTCTGGCAGAGCCTTGCCTCGTACACAAAAAGCCAGAGAACAAATCAGAAATGAGGAAGAGGAGGGGGTGCAGGAGAAACATCTAGAAGCCAAAAGCTTAATCTGGGCTGTGTTTATAGAGCTTTTTTTCCCCCACCACAAAACAGGAGGGTTTGGAGAGGCAGGAAGTGGTTACTGATTAAAATCTCAGTTGCTCTCAGTCTATTGCTAAAGATAAGCCGAAGCATGGCTCCTCTGTTTGCCGTTCTGGAGTACAGAGCGGGTCCGGCTGAACCATAATTCCCAGCATTCTCAGACAGCTATTGATAGCACTTATAGAGGAGCAACAGCTGGAGAATCCATTTTGTCTGGCCATTCTATAAATGTGCTTTCCATGATTCCTGTGGGTGCTGGGTGGCAATTAAACAAGCTCCGGTACGTGTCCTTATTGTGAACATGCTTGGACATCATTATCAGAAACAGACTTTTTATAGGGTAGCGGTTCCTACTTAAATTTAATGTACTTATGCTGATGGATAAATCTTCTCCAAAAGGTTTTAGGCACTTTAATAAAGAAACTTAATAATCTATAGCAGTGATCACCAACCTGTGGCCCATGATCAACATGTTGCTCTCCAGCCCCTATGATTTTGATCCCAGTGGCCTCAAAGCAGGTACATAATTTTCAATTCTTAGTTTGAAGGAAAGCTTTAGTTGCATAAAAGCCAGATGTACTTCCAAACAGAACCTCTTGTAGGCTGCCAGTCGACATAGGGGCTACCAATAGCCAATCACAGGCAACCCAGGGAATCTTTGCATGCTTATGTTGCTCTCCAACATTTAAATGCGGCTCACAGGTAAATAAAAAAAGTTGGGGACCCCTGATCTAGTGGATGCTGAGAGTTGTAAGGTACAGAGGTGCATTAAATCCTGCTATAGGTACTAGACCTCCCGCCACCCCGTTCTCTTGCTAATTAGCACATGCATAGTACAGTGACGAATACCCAGCAGTGCCATCACTAGATGTTACTTGGCCTCACAGCAAATTAATTTTAGGGCCCCATATCTATCCAGAGGTTGTCTTGTTTTACCAATATATGTCAAAATTACTTATTCATTTTCAGGCCCCCCTGCAGCCGCAGGGTCTGCTTCCTCTGTAGTTAAACCCCTGATACCCAGGTACTCGACCACCCTGCAAGCATACCGACAAATTTTCCATTAGGACATATAAACCTTGATCTACCAGGATTATGGGCTTTAACAGACCCCTGACTTGCCATACATACCCAGATGGGTGGGCAGCATGGGTAAAATTGACCGAACTGTCCCATCAAATCTGACTTTGTATGGCCAGCATTTAGGGTTGCCATCTGGCCGGTAAAAATGCTGGTTGATCCCAATGTTGTTAATAGTGAAAAAAGATAAATATATAGGAAGGTATTTTTTTTTTCAGAGAAATTGGCAACCTTACCAGCATTATTGCGCAGCTGCACTATTGGGCACTATTGGGCTACACGGAATGTCTCCCAGGAGTGAGCTGGTAAACAGAGCATTAACCTCTTTGCCCTGATTAACCTGAGTAATCTCTGGGTTTAAGGGTCTTGTGAGTAAATATCGCTAATTAACACCCACGTGGCTCTGCCAATGTTGAACTTCTTAACTTATTTGTGTAAGCAGAACACATCAATTTCTGTGCTCCTAACCAATTCGCATCCATTTCTTTTTTTGCCAAAAATTCATGTATTTTTCTGCAAATATAGCATTTTCTAAAGCCAAGAGTATTGCTCTGTTTGCTGTTATTTTTGCAGTTTAAGAGTGAGCAGTGTTCCCTTCGGAAAAAAAAATTCTGGCATCTCACAACTGCTTTGCCTGCCAGTAAAAATGGAACAGCCGAGCTTAGTTGAAAGAAAAACATTTGCAAGTTATATATACTTTTTATATTTTAGACAAATGCCTCTTAAAATTATCCCATTGATCTTTTATTTCCAAATGGAAGTCACATGCCTATAGCAAAGCTCCCCTTGTATTTTACCATCCACAGACAGTGTCATACATTGATCAGGTAGTAGGTTCAAGGCAGCTGGACCTAGCCCATCTTTTTGAGCCTGCCAACTTGCGCCCTTTGTTGCCCAGAGCCGCCCTAATATTGTTGTTGCTGAGTAGTTTGCTCTTCACTAGTGGAGCATGTTTAATGTGTACAATACAGGTTGTTCTTGCACGACAGGACAGAAAGCTATATATAGAATTTTCCATTCCTTAATGGCTCCTTAAAGAAGCACAATGTAGGTCAGCATGCCCAGTGATTAGCAAATACTACAAACACAAGGGTAATCAATATTGGCTTACATTTTTTTCAAGACTAAGGGGCATGTTTACTAACATTGGAGATAAATATCTGGAGAGATTTCTGGAGATGTTGCCCATGGCAACCAATCAGCAATTAGATTTAAACAGCCACAGCCAAGTTAGAAAACAAAAGCAAAGATCTGATTGGTTGCTATGGGCAACATCTCCAGAAATCTCTCCAGATATTTATCTCCAATGTTAGTAAACATGCCCCTAGGTTTCAGTAAGGCAGAGGGTTCCCAAAATGTGGGACTGGACCCCTTATGGCTACATCATGGTTACATCAATCAATGTAGTATTTGTGGAAGAAAAGGGCGCACACTAAGATTTACAGGGGGGTACAAAAGTAGAAGTGAGGTATGTAATGTCCCGAAACGTTGTATCTATTTGGTAAAGCTAATACAGCTGTGAATCTTGGTGTGTGCTGGGCACGTATATATTACAGTTACCATAAGGTTGTTATTTGCTGAATCCTCTGTAATGCCTGCGGGATGATATAGGTCATCATACCTCCCAACATTTGGAAAATAGAAATAAGGACAAAAAACATTTGCTGTGAATAAAAAAAATATTTTCTCAAGCCCATTTTTATGGCCACACCCCTAAATACCACATAATTTTTCCAAAATTAAGGCGGGTTATGGAATGTTTTAGGGTTCAGGGGGGTTTTAGGGTTCAGGATTTATGTATATGTGTGTTTGTGTATTTCCCTTTAAGATGCAAGTCCCAGTTTCCCCAGGAGACCTACTTATCTTAAATAGTTACAATTGTTTCTTTGCTTATCTTAAAGGAATTGTTCAGTGTAAAAATAAAAACTGGGTAAATAGATAGGCTGTGCAAAATAAAAAATGTTTCTAATATAGTTAGTTAGCCAAAAATGTAATGAATAAAGGCTGGAGTGATTTGATGTATAACATGTCAGTCAGAGCACTACTTCAGCTCTCTTGGTTTACACTGACTGGTTGCCCTGGTTACCAGGCAGTAACCAATCAGAGACTTGAGGGGGGGCCACATGGGTCATATCTGTTGCTTTTGGATCTGAGCTGAATGCTGAGGGTCAATTACAAACTCACTGAACAGAAATGTACCATGTGGCCCCCCTTCAAGTCGCTGACTAACTCAGAGTTATAGAGCTGAAAAGCAGGAAGTTGGATTCTGGCTGTTTTATTAGACATCTGTTCACTCCAGCCTTTATATATTAAATTTGTGGCTAACTAACTATATTAGAAACATTTTTTATTTTGCACAGCCTATCTATATACACAGTTTTTATTTTCACACTGAACTATTCCTTTAAATTGTTATAAATGTATCTAATTGAACCTTCCATTCTGGGCTCTCTGCCAAAAGCCTTAGTATTTGGAACTTTGTATCTTTTTCTGGCTGTTCAGTGCAGGAGATTGGGACATTTCAGTATGTCAAAATCATGACTGTCCTGCGAAAAACGGGACAGTTAGGAGGTATGGGTCATCGTAGGCCCCAATCGATGGCCCAGTAGAATGTGGGTGGCCAGATGAAACCCAGATCCACTCTTGTGTATGAGGTGCCCTAGGGCCCTCTGAGTGTAATAATGTAGTGGAAACAACTCTATAAAACCCAGTCAACAGAAGAAGAAGCATCTTGGAGTATGTTTTGCCGCTGTATTTCTGACCAGTCTCAAGAGGATAAAAGTTCACTACTGTAAATACAGTCTAATCTGGTTTTATTCTTTCTTTGCTGGGGTGGAAATGTTCACTTTATAGGCTTAAGTATCCACCTCTTCTGTACGTCTCTTCTTGAATCATAAAACTGCGTTCCAGACTGTATCTTAAACCAACATCACTGTAACTACTATTTTTTTTTTTTTTTGGCAAAGAGCCACACTCAAGCCTAACACCAGTATTGGCTAGCATGGTCTAAAGGTAATCACAGTCGAATTCTGAAGCAATAGAAACAAAAGTTGATGAAGTGATGAATTACAGTTCAAAACTTGGGTGAATCTAGGTTTGACGGATGTGGGTTGTGTAATTTGTCAACAATTGGGATATGGCCTCAGTACAACGAAGAATAACGTTCTTGACAGTTCTTCATACTTTGCACCAACAGTTTGGTACAGAATGGGTTTGCTGAGGTACAAGTGACTATCTTGACTATCCTGGACAGAGCTTTGACCTCAACTCAACTAAACCTGGTGGATGAGAATGCTCAATGCAAGCTAGGTCTTATTGCCCAACATTAGGGCCCAATCTTCTTGTGTCAAAGTTCACCAACACTGCTCCAACAACTAGTGAAAGACCATCTCAGAAGAGTTGAACTTTCAGCAACAAGGGAAGACCAACTTCACATTTGTACCTTTTGCTTTCAGAATGAAAGAGTCCAGTCCAACAACCCTATCCAGACAGGAGCAGGTTTAGTTGTACTTGATATGACCATAAATGTCACCATGTGCATCTGGCAGTGTTTTGGAAGTCTGAGAACCAAGGGTCGAGGCTCCAAATGTAGAATTGTCGAGACACTATAAGCTTTGTATATATTTGGCATGGAAACTTTATTGTTTATAATATCTGAGAGCTGTGTGAAGGGAAAGCAAGCCAAGAAAGTTAAAATGAGAGATTACTAAAACAAAGATTTGGCAAGAAAAAAAGGGAGTGAGTGAGTGAAGAGCTGGAAAAAAAGAGACAACCAGAATACAGCTTCTGTATTCCCATTCTGTGTCTGCTGAGTTATTTTGGGAAGCATGGATTGGTGCAGACTGTTCATTTGGAGAAGACCAAATATTCATATCATAAACCATGTTCCTCACCTGGAGGGCTGTTGTTGAAAGCTGGGGGTATTTGACGAAGACGGTTACATTACAATTTAGTTTTTCAGGTACATGTGGTTGGTTGAATCAGAATTCTGGTCATTGCCATAATGTATTTATACCTCCCAACATTTGAAAATTGTTAAGAGGGACAAAAACATCAGGAGTGCGTAGCGCACCAAAATGTTTTGACCCACCCATTTTATGGCCACTTTTCACTAATTACCATTTTCATTTTTTAAAATTTGGCAGGTTTTGATAGTTTGAGCACATTTCTGGTAGTTTAGGGCAATGTTTTATGTGTTATAACAGTTTTGCCCTTTAAGCTGTGAGTCTCCCAAGAGACCTGCTTATCTTAAACAATTACATTTGTATCTTTGCTTTTCTTAAATTGTTACAAAAGTATCCAAGTGCAGCTGCTCAGGGTTCTGGGCTCTGCCAAAAAGCCTATTATTTTACCAAAGTTTCAGAAACTTTGTATAATTTTCTGGCGTCAGGGCAGGAGATCAACGAGAAACTCAGGGCTTTTCAGTAACAACCCGGGACTGTGGGCTGAGCTGTCAAAATCGGGACTGTCTCGCAGAAAACGGGACAGTTGGGAGGTATGATGTATATTATCAGCGATCACTGGATGGTTGACAGTAGGTGACTAAAAGTGTGCTCCTTATAAGGGTCAGGGCACATGCTCCGATTCGGGGAGATTAGTCACCCGGCAACAAATCTCCTCTTCGACTAATCTCTTCCTACTTCGGAAAACGAAGTGCTCTGAGTGCCATCCCTCTGGCAATTTACATTTTAGCTGGCGGGAGGCATTTCAGTGAGATTAGTCAGCCCGAAGAAGAGGAGATTTGTCGCCGGGCGACTAATCTCCCCGAATCTGAGCGTGTGCCTTGAACCTAATGGGCAGATACGAATGCCTGAATGTTTATTCTCTTAAGCTGCCCATACTTGCACAGATATTGTTGTAAAATAAAAGGTCATGTACAATTTTGGGGATGTTCTTGTCCAAGGAATGGTCATAAAATATATCCTAGTACCATGGGTATCAGTCCTTTTATAGATGTGTCAGGACAGTTTAGCTCAAACAGAATATTATACATGATCATGTATGCTCAATCTCTATAAAGGAATCGGACCTGTTATCCAGAATACTTGGGACCTGAGGTTTGCCGGATAAGGGATCTTTTTATCATTTGCATCTCCATACCTTAAGTCTACTAAAAAATCATGTAAATATTAAATACACCCAATTGGCTGGTTTTGCTTCCAATAAGGATTAATTCGTTTGGATCAAGTACAAGCTACTGTTTTATTATTACAGAGAAAAAGAAAATAATCTTTTAAATTGTGGATTATTTTGTTAAAATTGAGTCTATGGGAGACTGTAATTTGTGCTTTCTGGATAATGGGTCTCCAGATAATGGATCCGATACCTTTATGATTAAATAATACTTGCAACGGATGCTGTTTGTTTATCAATCACTTAGCATGAAAACAGGCCCTTGTTTTTTCTTTGAAACATCTGTTTTGAGCATTTTAGGAGTCCGATGTACAAAAAAATAAAACTCTGCTGTTCCTTACAGCTGTCACTGTACATAGCAGCCCATAAAATAAAATAATCCAATATGCTGCACTGTTAGGAGCCACGTTCAGCAGTGGAATAATTACATTTTGGGACTCCTCTCTTCTTTACAAGCCAGAATAGAAAATATAAGACTTTTGCCTGGGAACATCTTCCCCCCCCCCTGTATATTGTCGTCATGTCATGATGCTTTTGATATTGTTAGCATGAAGTGCTTTTCTATAAGTCAAATTATTGCTTATATTTATGGGGGTGCAATATTTTCTGACCATTAAAATTTATAGACAAATTGTTGACGATATAAGTATTAGTTAAAGGGGAAGTGATCTGTAATTTAAAGTGACTCATCTGCAGTTAAGGAAAACTTTAGCAGGCAGGGACCTCACCAACATATTCTGCATTGCTGTACAATAGAATAGCACATTGGCATACCTCCCAACTGTCCCATTTATCATGGGACAGTCCCGATTTTCATTGCTCAACCCGCAGTCCCGGATTGTTACTGAAATGTCCCAACTTTCTCCTTGATCTCCTGCACTAAACAGCCAGAAAAAGATACGTTTCTAAAACTTAATTGGCTTTTGGCAGAGAACCCAGAATTGTTGAAGCTGCACTTTGATATATTTGTTACAATTTAAGATAAGCAAAGAAAGAATTGTAACAATTTAAGATAAACAGGTCGCTTGGGGAAACTGGGACTCACAGCTTAAAGGGCAATTCACCTTCATAAGACCTGACATAAAACCTGACCCTAGGATACGGATTTGGTTCGGTATTCGGCTGAATCTTTTGTGAAGGATTCTGGGGTTCGGCCGAATCCAAAATAGTGGATTCAGTGCATCCCTATTGTAAACCTCAATCACTACCTAGAAATATCCATGGCCAGGATGGATTTTAGCGGATTTTAGACGCAAAATAGAAAAAATAATTATTTATTCCAACAAATAAGGAAGATCCAATGCAAAGCAGCGACCACCAAAGGCCAAGTTAAAAACAAATTGCAAAACATATTTAATAAAATAAATGCTCTTACGGAATAGAGGAGCAGATAAAACCCTCTTTCTATTGGGAATTCTGTGTGAAGCTTTTCAGAACTGCCGCTACTTTGGGGATTTATGGAACTCGTTTGTGAGAAGATTAATAAAATTGCTGATGTTGTGGGGATTTATGGAACTCAGTGTGAGCTGTTTTCAGAGTGCTGCTTTTTTTTTTCTGGGGATTTATGGACCTTACATTCCAAATTCGTGCCCTTGGGCTGTGTTTAGTGCTCTCAGGAGGGATTGGTACAATGGGGCATCTACAGTGAGTTTGAGGCAGGGAAGCCTGAGGAATTTCCTGTGTCTTATCCTTGTGACCTGGGGCAAAAGTCATTTTTATCTCCCCTGTATTAACAGGCAAAGCGACTCCAGTACTAGGTATTCACTGTAACTTAATTAAATTGTTGTTGCAGTATAGCCAGCTTAGAGTCCCAATAAAAAAATGTTATGGGATATAGCTGCATTCTCGACATACATAATATTATTTCACATGAAATGCCATGGGTAGCTCAGCTGTTTGCCCTATGGTGGCAAATTAATGTCTCTACATTATGGGCTGAATTATAAACTGGTTTGAAAAGAGACTTGTGTTTTTGCTAGTGAAAGCCCGACTCTTTGGAACCTTGAACTCTCCATATTGAGCAGCCCTTTGTCTTCTACTCTAATGAAAGGCACTAGCATTGTGTTTAATATGGGCGCTGACACTTTGCCCTGAATTGTTTCCAATCACTTACAAGTGATCACACTCGGCAAAGAACTCAGTGGACAGAAACTTATAGTCTGGGATTACAGCTTTCTAATACCTTTTTTGTTTTAGGCTTGTGTTCATTTGCCCTTATGTGTCTGCCATTGTAACATTGCAATGCATTCCATAGATTTTTAGACCCTAGAGAGAATTTGTATCTCTCAAGGCCTTGAGAGAAACATTGAAATTATATATCACTTTATAGTAAAGATGAGCAAAAGTATTTGGACTGATTCAAAAAGTGTAAATGGGTCGGTTGGTTCTTCCTCGTTAGCCTCCCAAATCTTGATAAGAATTGCAAATTGTAAATTTTCGAGAAATAATCTTGCCGGTTATCAATGATTATTTCTTGTACTACTGTTGTGTCTTCTTGGTGTAGTTCCTAGAATGTACAGAAGGTAAAGATGTCCATACATGGGCTGACTTATATTGTACTCCAACCAATCAGCCAAACAGACAGTTAAGGGCAGAGACAGACGAGAAGATAAGGGGAGATTAGTCTCCCGGCGACAAATCGCCTCTTCTTCGGGCGACTAATCTCCTGGAACTGCCTCCGCAGCGGCTAGAATCTAAATCGGCGGCGGGATGGCACTCGAAGCGATTTGCTTTCTGAAGTTGTCTGAAAGTTTCCTCGTGAGGCAACTTCGGGCGACTTCGGAAAACAAAGCACTCCAAGTGCCATTTCCGCCGACGATTTATATTCTAGCCGCGTGCGTACGTAGTTTGCGGATGTCGCCCGAAGAAGAGGCGATTTGTCACCAGGTGACTACATCTCCCCAAATCTTCTCGTGACCGTCTGTCTTTGCCCTTAAGCATATCAGGGGCCCTACCAATGTTCCATCTAAACTGTGTGCTCACAAAAAATTGTATTAAGAATTTTATGTGAAAACAAAAAATGATGCATATATTTTGACCTGTGCACATAGTTTCAAATGTGTGCACAAAGGACATTTTTTTTGTGCACATAGTTTAGAAGGAATTAGAGGGAACATAAGGCCATACCTGTTTATGGGCAAAATTGTATTCTTCTGTTTTTGTCTGGCTGACTGCCTGAATCTTCAAAAAATCATGAAGTGAAGAGAAGAGCTGCGGATCTTCTTTTTGGATGAAAGTCCGTATCCACTGGCGGAGCTACCTTTACAGCAGAACCCACAGTCACATGGGGGCCAAGCAAGAAAGGGGCCCGGACAACGGGTCTGCTATATCATAGTCCCCCTCTCCAACTTGTCTTTTACCTTCAAAATAGAGTCGCGGTCTGGGTCTTTGAGGTGCGGCGCAACAGGTCAGGGCAGTTGATGCGGGGGCTCCTCAGTAGATTTTTTTGTTTGGGTGGGGCCTGATGCTACCGAGTTAAGCTACTGTCAGTATCTGACAGGCACTCAAGGCAATCTTCCTCCAGGTTGTTGCAGCAAAGTAAAGGATTTATTCTATCCACAGCCTTACGCGTTTCGTGTTACCAACACTTAGTCAAAGGCTCAACAGTACTTTCCGGTTTGTCCGCTTCCTATGTTGAGGGCTTAGGGCGGTGCACCTGGGCCACTTCCCTAATTTGGTGAGTTATAACTTTACTTATTGGAGACCCTTATTCAAGTTTCATTATACTGTCAATATCTGACTCTCGATCAACCAGAGTCTAAGGATTTTTAGTGTAAATGCCCCCGGACTGGCCCTGCACTGCAGGTGTTCAGGCAGCATGGTCACAATTGGCCAACTTGTCCAACAAATCCTGAGCATGTATGGCCACCTTTACTATTTATTTCAAATCACAACCTATCTGATGTGTTTGGGGGCCAGCCCTCAGAGTTTTGGGGTCTGTGCTCTAAGCCAAATAGCAGATTGGGGCTTGCTACCCTTTTCTTATAGTGATCTGTGCTAGTACTTATAGTGATAGTGATCTGTAACGTTTACAGACACAGCTGGTGCTGGGCCCCTTGACGATAACCTTGACTTAAAAGAAGTGAACCAGCTTGGGGTCTATACAGGGGGGTAGCCCTTTAAAGTAGGTGCTGTATATCTGAGTTAATACTTATGAGAGATTAAGTAAAACACTGGCAGTACTGATATAAAGGGAAAGTGGTAATTTGGTAAAAATAATAAGTTGTTATAAAAGGCAATAATATTTATGCTTCCGCCAAGGACTTTTTGTAGGCTAGGGTCCCTTGTTGAGGCTGCAGAGCA
Organism: Xenopus petersii; assembly: GCA_038501925.1. Taxonomy (NCBI): domain Eukaryota; kingdom Metazoa; phylum Chordata; class Amphibia; order Anura; family Pipidae; genus Xenopus; species Xenopus petersii. The sequence continues at coordinate 101,213,688 of CM076685.1, read as the reverse complement.
GATGCTTTCCCCCTTCCCTGCCTTTAAAACTGTCCCTGAGTTCTTCCACCCCCGCAAGTTTCCATTGGTGTGGCCTCCTCTCTGCGCTAATCTCTCCCATCCATTGGCAGACCCCTGTGCTCCTCACTAAAGCAGCTGCCCTCTAAAGCAGCTCCACCTGTTCTGCAGCTAAGATTGGAGAGCAGGCGTCCTGGCTTGTCAGTTGTGCTTGACAAGAAGCCCATTAGAGCCAGGGGGTGGGGGAGAGGATAAGGGCCAGGGAAGGAAACCAAGGAAAAGGAGGAATGCACAGAAAATCTTTGGAGGGAGAAAAAGGAAAAAAAATACAAAATGTTGCTTTGTATTAGATTGGTGCCCCGGGGGCATTGTAAACTTTTTTCCCCTTCTCCTTCTGTTTTAACCCTCCCTACCCCTCCTTTGTTTCTTTCACTGTACTTCTATCATGCTGAACACAGACTGTCTCCAGCTGTCCTTCTACATGCTGAGAATCCTACAGAGAAAGGACTGTATCAGCAACAAGTGCTCAGAGAATTGCGTGTGTGCTCCAGAGGCTTGCATGACCTCACTAACTAGAATGGGCTTTGTTAGTTCTATACAGCTCCCAGAGGAATGGTACTTTATAAAGAAATGGATCTAGCATTGGCTTATGTGCCTGTATATCCAGCTGCCCCTTTATTCTTCTCGAGCAAAAGATGGCTGTCCTCTGGCAATCAAGCTGTTGCCAAAATAGAACCACTAAGGGGGAGTGTAATTCGTACGCTCATAGCAGCTACTTCATCATCATTGTTCTTGACTGTTCACACATTCAAGTGACTATCACATTTCTCTACTAATATAACATCTGTACTGCAATTGGGGCCTCATTAGTAAAAGCTAGTGCCCATTGAAGTGGTAGGTATATCGACGACATAACTTTCCACCCCATGGTCCTTGGCGGTGCATGAGTCCATTTACTGCACAAACACAGCCATTTGGGTTTTAAAACGTAGAAAACATGCAGATTTCACATTTGCCATACATAATTTACAACTTTGTTGTTACAAAGTCTGGTATAAAAAAGGATTCTATAGATACATAGATGGAATTAATTTGATTTTGAGAGATGAGTTTAGGAAACTGAACATACTTCCCAACCTTTCAAAAAGTCTTAAAGGAGAAGGAAAGACTAAAACTAAGCTTTATCAGAAAGGTCTATATAAATGCACAGTAAACCCTCAAAGTAATGCTCCTCAAAAAAAACACTGCATTTCTGTCCTGCTATTGTGTACACATGGACTTCTGTATCAGACTTCCTGTTTTCAGCATAAACCTCCAGGACAAGGCTTGAGCATGCTCAGTTTGCTCCTCTCTCCCTCCTCCCCTCCCTCCTGTAATCTGAGTGCAGAGCTATGAATGAGCAGGGAGAGACTCAGACAGGAAGTGATGTCACACCAAGCTAATATGGCAGTTGCTATCCTAAACAAACAGAGAGACATTATATAGCTGTTAACTCGGGTATGGTAAAGCATTCTACAGAATAAATATAGCATTCTAGCTTGCACTATTGTGGTTAATCTATTGGCAATAAACCATAAATGTAAGCAACTTTCTAATATATATGTATTTCTAGTTTTAAAGTTGTCAGCGTAACTGCAATATAAAGCAGTTGTTTTGGTCTATTGAAACACTGCAACAGAAATCAATGTTTCCTTGAAGATCCGATGATTGGCTTCTGCTACAACCAAATATTTACTAAAGCCTTCAAAACCACTGAAAGTCTGTAATTATATTCAAAAACTGCATAGAAGTGTGATTTCTTTAATTGCAAAATAGTTTTTAGCTTAGGGTTTACATCACCTTTAATTGACTCCTGTACTTCAGCAGCTTCTCTATATTATAAAGCACAGAGCTGAGAAAAGGAATGTTTCCATGAAGTTGTCAGAGCGTGTATAAGATAAGAGAAAAGAAAACGGAAAGGACGGCAGAGCACCTCGGTTTTGTTTATGTGCAATGGAATGCTGTATAATGCAATCCTACCCTTTTCTGTATTCCTAGAATACTTGGCTCCAGTTCAGTATGTTTTGGTAACTGTGACATAATTTGTGTAATTAAATAAGTTGTAACAAGAAGGTCACTCGGAACTACAAATTCACCCAGCGAATACAAATATTTATACAGGTATGGGATCTGTTATACAGAAAGCTCAGAAATACAGCAGTATCATTTCCCATAGAGTCCAATAATTATTTTAGACAGGTTTTTTTTTTTCTTTATAATATTAAGACTGTTTCTTGTAATTAATGGTAACTAAGAAAGCAAAAATACACGTTAGTAGTACAGGTATGAGAACGGTTACCAGAATGCTCGGGACCTGGAATTTTCTGGATAAGGGATCTTTCCATAATTTAGATCTTCCTACCTTAAGTCTACTAGAAAATGATTTAAACATTAAATAAACCCAATCGGCTGGTTTTGCTTTCAATAAGGATTAATTATATCTTAGTTTGGATCAAGTACAAGCTACTGTTTTATTATTACAGAGAAAAAATAAATAATTTTTAAAATGGTGTCTATGGTATATGGCCTTTCCATAATTCAGAGCTGTCTGGATAACAGGATACCTGTAGTAGACATGGTGCGCTATATCACGGAGAGATCCCTTATCTAGTTTCCACTTAGCCCAAAGGCCCTAGAATTTTGGATAATAGATCATATATATATATAATCACTGTAAGCTTAGCTGCTGTATGGTTATTGGGGTATAGTTATACATTAGAGTGAAAATAAATAGGTGGTAGGAGTTTTATTGCACAGGTGGAGGTCTCTGTCCCAAGGGGCTTACATCTGTTAGGATATTTGATATGTGAGAAGGTTTTGGACAGACCAAAAATTGGCAAGTGTGTGGTCAGATATGGTTGTTTTGTCCAAGAAAACTTATTTAGTGAGGTTAAACTTGAGATCTTGTATTTGTAAATGGACATCTAGAAAATGCCTCTTTAAAAAAAAAAGAAAGCCTAAGCCTCCTTAAATTGAATTGTTCTCCACAAATGCCCATGAGAGTACAATGTTATTGTTACTATTATCTTCTATGACTTAACTTTTTAGTTTAGTCCCTCTCTTATTCATCTTTCCAGCCTCTCATTCAAACCACTGGCTGGTGGTTGCTAGGTTAAAAGGGAACCCTGGCAACCAGATCTCTGCTAAATTTCTTAACTAAAGAGCTGCTGAAAAAAAAGCTAAAGTATTCAATAATTAAAAACAATAGAAAAAATTAAGCCCAATCACAAATTAGAAAATCACTGTGCCTTTGTTTATGCCTCTCATTCAAACCACTGGCTGGTTGCTAGGTTAAAGTGAACCCTGGCAACCAGAGCTCTGCTAAATTTCTTAACTAAAGAGCTGCTGGAAAAAAAAGCTAAAGAATTCAATAATTAAAAACAATTGAAAAAAATTAAGCCCTATCACAAATTAGAAAATCACTGTGCCTTTGTTTTTGCCTCTGATTCAAACCACTGGCTGGTTGCTAGGTTAAAAAGGAACCCTGGCAACCAGATATCTGCTGAATGTCTTAACTAAAGAACTGTTGAAAAAAAAAAAAAAAAGCCAAATAATTCAATGAAAATGTAAGCCCTATAACAAATTAGAATTCAATAATTAAAAACAATTGAAAAAATTAAGCCCTATCACAAATTAGAAAATCACTGTGCCTTTGTTTTTGCCTCTCATTCAAACCACTGGCTGGTTGCTAGGTTAAAAGGGAACCCTGGCAACCAGATATCTGCTGAATTTCTTAACTAAAGAACTGTTGAAAAAAAAAAAAGCCAAATAATTCAATGAAAATGTAAGCCCTATAACAAATTAGAATATCACTGTGCCTTTGTTTATCTAATTAACGTATGATTCTTCATCAGAGCAACCACTAAAAACTCATACATTCTTATCCAAAAAATTTTACTTTTTTCATTTTTGTTTACCGATTCAGTATCTTTTTCCACCGTGCCTGCTTTAGGTCATGTTCAGCAGTACATGTCAAAATAAAAATATATTGTTTTGCTGTAAGGCTGAGGGATGGCCTTTCCTTGCCTTTGTGTTCCATGGAAAATCAAATGGAAAGCAATGAAAGGGATTAAACGTATCTATTCCATAGGCAAGGCGCGTCTTTTTTTCCCCTTTATATAACAAATTAGTTTATTATTTCGTGAGTGTTGGTTAAAACCTCCAGGGCTGTGACAAACGTGGAGCGTGTCCTGTTGCATTTCATAATGATTCATGATCCCATTCTAAATACAGCAGCACAATGTGGCCCACGGATCAGAATTTAGAACAAGGTCACTGACGCTTTAAAGCGAAGGCCACAAATAGTGAAAAGCAATCGTTCTTTTAATACATGTTTCCGTTGGCAGGTTTTAAAATAAAATCTCATCTGGCAGAACTGATCTCAGCAAGCAGAATGAAGCTTTGCCGACATGCGGAATGAAATCTTCTGTTTGTCCTCGCCGTGTAAATATAGCTGCTTTTCCTGGAGAGTAAAACTACATTGAAAAGTATCATTTTTGGGGGGGGGATAAAAGAAAATGAAGATTACATTGTTTCTTGAAAAAAAAAAAACTGTTAAATGGAGAGCTATTTTCATTTCCATAACACATATGTTGTGAAACTTCCCAAGATGAGGATAACGGACCTAATCCCTTGATTCCAGTGCACTGTGCTTTCTTATATAATACCCTGCATGTTTAATCACCTTTAAGTAAACTTTTAGTATGTTAAAGAATGGATAATTCTAAGCACGTTTTAAATCGGTCTTCATTATTTTTCTTTTTAGAGTTTTGAATTATTTTCCATCTTCTTCTGACTCTTTCCAGCTTTCAAATGGGGGTCACTGACCCCATCTAAAAGCAAATGCTCTGTAAGGCTACACATGTATTGTTATTGCTATTTTTTATTACTCATCTTTCGATCCAGTCCCTCTCCTATTCATATATCAGTGTCTTATTCAAATGAGTGCATAGTTGGACCATAGCGTAACTGGAGAGCTGCTGAATAAAAAGCTAAATAGATCAAAAACCACAAATAACAAAAAATGAAAACCAATTGCACATTGTCTCAGAATATCACTCTCTACATAATACTAAACGTTCATTTAAAGGTGAACAACCCCTTAAAGGATTCAAAAGTCCATTTTAATGCTCGTTTAAATTGACAATTGACTTGCGCTCTAGACTAGACCTCTATTCTTGTGCCTGCCATATCCGTAACTCTCTTGCAAGCCCTTCATACAATATCTCTGCTCTGTTAGAAGGGCAACTGGACTTCCGTGATGGGTTCATTTCACACCTGCCGCAGTCTGCTTTCTAGCCGAGGTCAGCTTGCCCTTGTAGCCTTCCAATAGTCAGCATTTGGGTGCCTTCTGTAGCCAGATAATCCATAACGGTTAAACACATGTATTTTCACTGACTTTTGTTTCCCTTGGGTGGAAGCAAGACATAACATTACAGAGAATCGCTGCCTGCCTAGATCAGCAAAGGGGCCGGCCAAGGTCACACATATCTCCACTTATATCCATATTTTGGTTACTGGGAGAGAACAAACTGTATTTATACAATATTACTTTGTTTTGTTTCCAGCCATGAGACTTTGAGGAAAATGTTTACGTTACTTTGAAAAATGTTTTGTGTTTGTATGTGCCGGTTTTCCTGCTACTCAATTTCAATGCTTCCTGTCTTGCTTTATGGCTGTAGTACTGCCTTGTCTAATAGCAAGAATGATATATGTGCATACTTGCCTTTGCAATCGTATATTGGATTGTAAGCTCTGGCGGTTAGAAGATCATCCTACCTAAGGCCAGCCCTGCATATTATTCAGCAAGCTTTTTTTTTTTTTGTAGTTGTTAGAACTTATCACTTAGGAGAGCAGAATTCTCCATCTCTATTCAGAATCTCACACCTGCATGCTTTTCCAAGTAATTTCTTCATATACATTGCACATCTATCTATCTGTCTATTTGTGATGTGTGGGCCAGCCTGATACCCGCGGGTCGGTCGGGTTGGGGCCGACCTCGCAACCCCCTGTATGGGTCCAGGTCGAGCTCGACCTTCTACTCTCCCCGCCCGCCACCTTCAACTGCCGGCTTCCAGCTTAATAGCCGTGCGCCTGCTCGCCCCACCTTTTTGTGAAAAAACCCTGACCCGCACATCACTATCTATCTATCTATCTATCTATCTATCTCTCTATCTATCTATCTATCTATCTATCTATCTATCTATCTATCTATCTATCTATCTATCTATCTATCTATCAATCATCTACCTATCTATCATCAATCAATCAACTATCTATCTATCTATCTATCTATCTATCTATCTATCTATCTATCTATCTATCTATCTATCTATCTATCTATCAGATACTGTATATATCTTTCAATCATCTATCATCAATCAATCAACTATCAATCATCTATCTATCTATCATATATCTATCTATTAGATATATATCTATCAACTATCAATCATCTATATATTTATCTATTCATCTATATCTATCTATCTATCTAATCTATCTAATCTATCTAATCTATCTATCTATCTATCTATCTATCTATCTCTATCTATCTATCTATCTATCTATCTATCTATCTATCTATCTATCTATCTATCTATCTATCTATCTATCTATCTATCTATCTATCTAATCTATCTATCTAATCTATCTCTATCTAATCTATCTAATCTATCTATCTAATCTATCTATCTATTAGATATATATCTATCTATCATCAATCAATCAACTATCAATCGTCTATATATCTTTCTATCTGTCTGTCTGTCTGTCTATCTAGCTCTGATTTCATTTGGTTAGCTTACAGCAAGTTGCTGTAAGTTGCGATGTGTTGGTTTTACCACTGCCGATTTCAGTTATTGCCAACGGAGAAGCATATTCAGTTTTTTTTGTCAGGATAACATCTCCCCATCAACCACTGACCTTAGATTGTCTGTTTTTACTTAGGGGTCCCAAACCTTTTTTACCTGTTAAGGGGTGCCCAGTAAGGTTTGGAATTAGTATGACCACTTATAAGCAAGTTTTCAATTGGTCCTCATTTTTTGTTTTTGAAAGATTTGCCTTCTTCTTCTGACAGCTTTCAAATGGGGGTCACTGACCCCATGTAAAAAAACAAATGCCCTGTACGGCAACAATTGGCTTCATTTTATTACTCATCTTTCTATTCGGGCTTCTCCTATTCATATTCACGTCTCTTATTCAAATCAATGCATGGTTGCTAGGGTAATTTGGACCCTTGCAACCAGATTGCTAAAACTGCAATCTTGAGAGCTGATGAATAAAAAGCTAAACTCAAAAACCACAGATAATAAAATGAAAACCAATTGCAAATTGTCTCTGAATATCACTCTCTACATCATGCTAAAAGTTAATATAAAGGTGAAGAAACTCTATCCTTCTGAAGCAAGAAGATCGTAGCTGTTATCATTTGTAGTATTGTTTCAAGTTGTAGAACTATACTATAATTTTATATCTTTTTGTAATGAAACATTTTAGTTTCAAAGTCTTAACCCAGCACTGGCCGACAACCTCAGATTCTCATTAAATATGAGTTAAAATTTAACATTACAACTGTAGTGGGTAGTTCGTTGATTCTGAATTGTAAATAAACTGCTGAGTGTACAACAATCTAATCTTTTGCAGATAAGGTGGCCAAGAACGTCCAAGTTGTGACAAGACTCCCACAAATTGGCTTTAAAAAAAAAAAAGTCTATGGGAAAGCCTGAGTTTAAAGGGATATTGTCACTCTTGTTAAAAAATATATAAATAAAGCCTCAAGTAGCTATTGGTGTACTTTACAGACATGTATTAAAAGGAAAGTTACAGATCTACAAAACTATTTGATGTTTTATTTGAAATTATATTAAATGATTAAAAGATATACACTATAATCTTTTCTCCAGCATGTAGCTGAAAATGCTGTCTTGTTGTTAGGGTTTTCTAAACCTAGCAACACCCCATCATTCTTATTTTGTATTGCTTATTGTACTTTTCAGTCCATCTGCTATTCATTTTTAATTTTCAATTCAAACCGGCTCCCTGTTTGCTAGGGTAATTACCCCCTAGTAACCAGATATTTTCAATTCCAAGTCTGCAAACTACAGAACAAAAATTCATACATTTAAAAAAAAAAAATGAACACCACTTACAATTTGTTGTTTTAGAATTATTCTGTGTATATTATAATAAATGGCAGAATGGTGGTGCAATGGTTGGAAATCTTTCCATATGTACGTTCAGTTCTCCATGTGCGTGCTTGGGTTTCCTCCAATCCTACAAACTCATATGTGTAGGTTAATTGGCTGCAGATAAAACTGACCATAGTGTGTGTAAATGCATTATGGCCCTTAGATTGTAAACTCCCCTGGGTAGAGACTATTGTAATTGAAATGATGTAGAATCCCTATTGATGATCTCTTTGGAAAAGTATATTTCTCCATTTAATAACGATTTGTATTCAAGCTGAACTTCTAATCATAACTAAAAATGATGATTTCTTTTTATCTTTAGATGGGGCAAGGGAGTATTTAGACATGCAGACGACTGTCTCTATAAAAGCATGAAACCAGCAAAAAGCTGATTACTTAACCAGTGCCAGGGAAAATCATAAATAAAGGAATCCCTGAAAATGATTTTAGCTTATTAAGTAAATTAGGCCTCAGTTAGATTTACGTTAATTCTTTCTCTTTAATGTTACATTGCTTGCAGCTGGGAAATGTAGCCTTCTGTATGTTATGATGCTTTTGTTCTATTCTCATGCTATTTAAGTTATTTTATCAGAAGCTAATTTTTTTCACTCTATTTTTCCATCTGCAGGGTTTTCTGAGTAGTCCTCTTTGGGTTGAGGCTTGGAGGAGCCTCTCCTTACCCTCCGGCACACAGCACCAGCTATGGACCCAAATGGGTGGAGTGAGGCCGGGAGCCCGGCGGAGAGCACAGACGACTTGGGAGATTCTATGGAGAAGAGTTTAGACAACGACGCAGAAGGCGTGTGGAGTCCTGACATAGAGCAGAGCTTTCATGAAGCCTTGGCTATTTACCCACCATGTGGAAGACGCAAAATTATATTATCGGATGAAGGCAAAATGTATGGTAAGTTGTGCCAACTATTGTATATGGTATAATTTTCTTTAAGGGCAATTGGAAGACTTGAGTCTTCTGTTAACCCCAGCATTTTGTTGCTTGGTGGTCCAAATCGCTCCTCCATTAGAGTGGATGGGCCCTTGGGTTTTGTGACCTGGGCTGTCTATGTTATAAAATTACTACTATTCTCTCTGGAACGCAGAAATCTGTTTTAGATTGAAATAACACATCTCACTTGAGATTGAACAATTATTCTCATGTAGCAAAACCAATTTCCCTCTTCCCATCTAGAGCTTGTAATCTTATATCTTGTGCCCGAGGATCTAATAGAAAGCGACTTAGTCAAGAGATCAATCCCAGCCTCCCTCTTTTATCAGAGTTCAATGTTGCAGACTCATAATCAAAATATATACTGTGCCACCGACTGGCAATTATATAGGCACAACCAAATAGTGAGCAATATATTTTGATTTCCACCATTCCTCCTTGGAGTGCCTGCATTTTTTCTTCATCATCAGTAAGTTTAACATAACCTGATTTTGTGCAAGCAGTAGTAAGAAAAAACAGGAAATTGCTAAAAACCTACATTAGTTAGAACATATAGTATGCAAGATGCATGTTGTATTTTGTCTAGAACATTCCTGTAAATAATTATGACCCAGCCTTTGTGAGCCAACGTGTTTCCCTGTATAAGGAAGCTACTATTCATATGCAAGGCTTTTTAATAGACTGTGCCAGAGGGTGGTCTGGGGCTCAACATCTTACTTGAGGAGACAGTTTGTGGAGAATGTTTTTTGTGGAATGTTGTCAGGCAGTAAAATCCAGAAGTACGTAATTTCATGTCTGGGCACAGTGGGGTTTTAGTTAATGGCTCACAAGATGAGCTAGTCCTTTTTATGATAGGAGGGATGGTTTGTAGGAGATATATCTACTTTCTAAGAAGGAGACCATCTTTCCCAATGTGTAACTTAAGAAGAAAAGGAATAGCAATAATTATTATAATGCCTTTATTTAGGTACAGCCTGTTTTGTGATACAGTAGGGAGCATCATTGTTAGTCTGGTGGCACATGGAGCCCTTTTAATCATCCAAGGAGCATACAATGTCCTATTGACTTGAATAAATATAACCCTTGGCAACACTAGTACTGGGTGCTCTTAGAGTTTTCCCATTTAAGTTGATGGAGGTGGAAGTATTTAGACAATTTCCATACGGCTTTGTGACAAAATTATAGCTCATAATTAGGCACAAAGTACAATGGGAAACAAAGTGTCAAGAAGGTATCAGTCTTTAGCATGCCTCTTAGAGCAAAAAGATTTAGTACAGGTTGACCTTACTGCCCTGGGGTGCTATACATGTCTAAATGGTCAAGCCAGACCAAAATTTAAGGCTATCTTAACTTCTTGACATCCAGATGAGTGGATTGCTAAAGATTCATATAAGCCAGGGAGGTACTCGCAAGTTGAACAGGCCCTTGACGGAAGTACGTTAGAAGCTATTTTGTGTTTAAGTCTGTTGTGGAAGTGTAAATCCCAGCACCCATTGACAGCCTAAAGGTGGCCATACACAGGAAGATCCGCTCCCTGACATACCCACATTGAGGCGGCCCAACAATCGGATCAGATGGAGGTGATATGGGCGGGTGGATTACGGGACTGCATCAACGAATAGATGCAGCCACGATCCAACGGGATTTTTTACCCTGCCCGATATCATTTGGGGATGCCCATCAGATGGCCCCACACACAGGCCAATAAGCATTCGACTCGTGTATGGGGGTCTTAAGGTAGAACAGTCACCATCTTGCCCTTACTGTTTTCATCTTGTTGTACTACACCAAAGCTTCCTACCAGTGCTTTAAGCAGGCTGTCACTATTTTTGGGTCTTTCACCAGTCACCCCTTTAAACACACATCTAAAAACATGCACTGTTGTATATTTACATTCCCTTTCTAAAGCTTGGTTTTGTTTGAGATAAATTGTTCATATTAGTAACCTTGTGCACTTGCATAGTGCAAGGTTTGGGTAGAGTGATATGCACATGAGAGCTTTCCTGTGATTATCTGTTATGCTGGGAGATTTACAATACAATGAAGTGCTTTGTTTTAGAAGCTGCTCAGTTCCTGGTAATTTGTAAAAGAAAATAAAAACTGACTGGCTCAATATATGGATTTTGTCTGGACTCCTAGTCCAGGGAGTAAAATGGTACTTAGGGCAGGATTTCTGTTTAAGGTATTTAACTCTTTAGCAGTGACCTTAACCTCTGGCTTTCCAGCTGCTACTGAACAACACTCCCAGCATTACAGTGGAAGCTCTTTGATTTGACTAAAATTTGGGAGTTGAAGTTTAGCAGCAGTTGAAGAGCTCGGCTCACTGGTTCTTTCTGAGCAGTGTGTTATGGTGTCCGCTGCAGCCATGTAGCTTCTTATTGTAGCAAAACAAACTGTAAATAAGGATATCTATTACTGTATTATAGAAAAGACTAATTAACTGGCTTTTGTAAACGACAACTCTCAGCTAGCCAATCAGGGCTGACATAAAAAAAGAGACATTTTCCCAGGGTCCACAGGGATGGGGGGGCAACTTTGATCGCTTTCATCATTTTAAACTTTTAGGATAGGGACAGATGAGTGGGATCTCAGCATGCTGAGAAATACAAGCTGAGAATTTACTCTTCCGCTGCTGCTCTGGTCTCAATTGTGCCTGATCCCAGAAACATTGCTCTGGCTGGGGTGCAGCAAGATTTTGTATTTCGTGCCAAAAATCTATCATGTCTGCCTGCACCCGACCAGAAATATTTAAGCACAAAACTTAACCAATCTTTGTGGAATAACTCACCAAAGTAGGCTGATGGTTGACGTGCTCCTGTCCCAAGCTGTCCTCTCAAGGGAGCGGATAATCTGAATGCAAACAAACAAATGTTGGTGCAAGGCACTCCGGTAGGCCACACATAGATGAAAATTAAAAAACTTTATTTATACAAACATCTCTCGTCTAATGTATTTCGTGTCACTGGTTCACTTAAGGTGGCCATACACGAAGAGATCCGCTCGTTTGGCGATGTCGCCAAACGAGCTGATCTCTCCCCGATATGCCCATCTTGAGGTGGGCAATATCGGGCTGATCCGATTGGGGGCCCTAGGGCCCAACGATTGGATCCTAACGAATAGTAATGGGCGGTTGGATCGCAGGACCGCATCAACGAATAGATGTGGCTGCGATCCAACGGGATTTTTCGTCCCATCCAATCGAGATCTGGCCGACGATCGGTGAAGCCCGTCGGGGGGGCCCCATACATGGGTCAATAAGCTGCCGACATGATCTGTCGGCAGCTTTTATCGGCCCGTGTATGGCCACCTTTAGTCATATGCTTGCACCCGAGCTTAGGCAATGTATTCGGGTGGCAGCAGAGCAGCAGCGGAGGAGCATATTCTTGGCCTGCACAGGCCGAAATCTGACTTGTCTGGCCCCTCTATTTAATGTAGTGTAAGGAATCTGCAACAATTGTAATTCTTTTTTATTTTATTAACTTTTGCTTGGAACAAATATTCCTGTGGGTAACAAAATTCTTGGGGAGACTGCAGAGGCCCACCTGTGGAACCTTGCACCTCGGGCCCGCTGGAACATTTCAGTACAGTGTATTGCTCTGTGTGTACAAGAGTTAGGCTGGCTGTTTCATCTCCTACAGATTTGTTGCTTTCCTTTGACTTCGTAACAGTAATAACCTGTCCTGCAGGAAGTAGCCCCCTCCCACTCCATGGCCTCTTTTCCTTTGTTACACCCGGAGGACGTTTGCTGCCCTGTGTGAGTTTAGTGGGGGGTTTTCTCTTGAAGAGCTTTTTCCCTCACGCCCCTCTTGTCTGTTCAGTCATAGTTTCCTTATCACTAGCTAGATTGTTTGCTTTTCTGTGTTCACCTCATCCTCACTGACTGCTTCCCTCCAATTTTCCTTCACCCACTGACTCCCTCACTAACTTTCTATACATGTTCTACTGGAAGAGACCATTGCCTGGCCTGCAATCTTCCCTACACCTGGAATCATGGATGGACCGACCCGGTTGCTGTTTAGGCCTGGCCAGCCTTGGTGAATTGCTTTTGTTGTGTAATACCCTTATAGGTTCTCTTTCTCCTCCCACCAATCTGCACCCTCTGCCTTTCTAGGGGGTCTGTGATTCCTGTAAATCAAGCGCTCTGCAAGGTCACATGGAAAGAAGACACCAGCGGGGGAGGAGGAGGAGGGGGGAGGGTAGGCAGACTGGAGAAGGAGGGGGAGGTGATACATGAAATCTGATCCAGGACTCTGCCTGGCAGGACAAGCTCCAGTGTTTTTGGAAGGATAGGTGGGGGAGTATCTCATACACAGGCCTGAGCTGTTACAAGACAGTCCTATAATGAAGGTTTTCTCTCTCCTCTTTGCGGCATTAACCCTTTCTGTGCTGCCATCCCTTAGGCTCATCCTGTTCTCTCCACATTAGACAACAACGTTACCACACAATTAACAGTGTTAGAATTAAGCAGCCCAATCAAGTTGTCCATGAAAATACCAAGTGCTGATATTTTACCCTGAACTGTTCTTTGACCCAGTCGGACGGGGTTTTCCGGACGCCCCAACGTTCTTACTAAAATAGGTCAGGGACCTACTCCAAGCCAATGATGGACATGAGGGACTGCAGGAATCCCTGTCACAAGGGGGTGCACCGGCACAGCACAAAACATATCTGTTGGCCTAGAGGGCCATCATGAAACCTGTGGTCTTACTTGGGTCCAGCCAGAGTTGTACTTTCATTAACTGAAGGCCTATGCGTGTCCCAGTCCTTCCTCACCCAATCACCCTCAGTAACAACCTAGTCACCACTCCCTGTGATTTATACCAGAATTATTGTCAACCCTTTCACTGAAAAGCACAGAAAAACACCCACATATATCCTAAAGGTGACCATACATGGGCTGATAAAAGCTGCCTAGAGACCAAGTCTGCAGCTTATTGGCCCATGTATGGGGTCCTCAGACGGGCTTCACCTATCGATATTTGACCGGAAATGAGCGGATCTCTCTGTGTATGACGATGTATGCATAGAGATAATATAGAGAATGATATTCTGAGACAATTTGCAATTGTTTTTTATTTCTTTCAGTTATTTAGGTGCCCCGCAGTTTGCAATTTCAGCAATCTGGTTGCTAGGATCCAAATTACCCTAGCAACCATGCACTGATGTGAATAGAAAACTGGAATATGAATTGGAGAGACCTGAATAGAAAGATAAGTAGTAAAAAGTAGCATTAACAATCAGGGTCGGACTGGGGCTACTTTCCCAGGGCCCCCCTCCAGACCCCCACTGTTTGCAGCCGCGACCAGAAGAAGCCACGTATCCGGGCCGGCGGGGCCCATAAGAGCCAGGGGCCCACCAGTCCGACCCTGTTAACAATAAGTTTGGAGCCTTGCGGAGCATTTGTTTTTTAAATGGGGGTCAGTGACCCCCATTTGAAAGCTGGAAAGAATCATAAGAAGAAGGGCAATAATTCAAAAACTATAAAAAACAAAAAAACAAAAACGAATGAAGGCCAATGGAAAAGTTGCTTAGAATTAGCCATTCAATAATGAACTTAAAGTTGATGACATTGTCATACTGGTTGAAATACTGGACAACAATATATATCACTCCGTGCATTTGCTAGTCCAGCTCTATAGCAGCCAACGGGTTAAACATACGTACAGCGTCCGGTTAAAAACAACCCCCCCTTTAAGTCACAAGTCTGGATTATTCCATGTGACTGTGGATGGGATCTGTATCTATTACCCATTTGGAGTTCACTTCATGTCTAAATGCCCTTTAAAACCCACTGAGTGTTGGCTCAGATGCCAGGAATTCCAGCATACTCATCCCCATTTGCTCAGATTGGTTTTGGAGTGAGAGGAACATGTGGCTTCCAGATGAGCCCTTTCCTTTGAGACACTCCATGAGGAAGGACGGGAAGATGGATGGTGACAGGAGGCAGAGAAATCCCCCCCCCCCCACACACACACACATGGGGACCCATGTTTCTTTAGGGTGATGCTCGTTGTAATGACCTTGTCAATGATCCCAGAGCTGAAGCTTACACTTAAAGGAACAGGGTACAAAAGAGAAGCTGTCCTTGTGTATTTAATATTCGCAGACCTATAGTTAATTCTGAATCTCGGCATTGCATTTTCATGCTGTGCTGAAAATGCATTGCTCCCAGTGCTGATACAGTGAAATCCAATATCAGCAAAAGGAGCCACGTGGATCTACAGGGTAGGCAATCTGACTGGTGATTGGTTGCTTATGATCTGGAACGCAAGCAACAAATCACAACCAAGAAGTTAAAGAGATTGTCAGCTCATCACCCTTTTGTTTGAAGTGTGAATCCATTTATAATATTAATAATCAGGTAATAATAATCACCTAGGTATAATAATCTGTTATAGATTGATAAACCCCTTCTATGAGATTCTTTTGGGCTAGTGAACTAACGCAAGCTGTTAAATTGCATCGATGTGGTTGCCAGAGTTGAGCCAAGTAGTATTGTTGCCCCTACCAGCCCACTGTCTCCCCTGAAATCCCTCAACAGTATCAGACTGGGCCGCTGGGATAGCAAGACAAAAACAGATGGGGCCCCGGTGATTCAGCCTGCTCCCCTGCCCAGAACATAGCCTCTACCCTGCCTGGACCTAGTAATGGCAAATTGAGGAGGTAAGTGGCAAGTGAGTGCATGTTGGGAAGAAAGTCCTTCAGTCGCAGTCCTGTTGTCCGACCCTGTCCCTCGGTACCCACCGCTAATGCCACACATTTCCCCACATACCTCCCAACATCTGAAAAAGGAACAAAAACTTGTGCCACCCATTTTATGACCACACCCCTTAATTATCATGCCCATTTTACATAATTTGGCAGGTTATGAAAGTTTGAACACATTTCTGGGAGTTTTAGTGCAATGTTTTATAACAGTTTTGCTATTGAAAGTGAATTGCCCTTTAAGTTGCAAATCACAGTTCTCCCAAGAGACCTGCTTATCTTAAAGGAACAGTAACATCAAAAAATGAAAGTGTTTTAAAGTATTAAAAATATAATGCAGTGTTGCCCTGCACTGGTAAAACTGGTGTGTTTGCTTCAGAAACACTACTATTGTTCATATAAATAATGTGCTGTGTAGCAAAGGAGAAAAGACTTGTGTTACACAGCAGATAAGCTCTGTAGAACATAATGGCAGCATGCCGCCCCCCGAAAATCCTGCCACCCTAGGCCCCGGCCTTGTTGGCCTTTCCAGACATCCAGGCCTGATAGCAAAATGATGAGAATGTTTAGGGGGCAGATTTATCAAGGGTCGAAGTGAATTCGAGGGAATTATCAAAGTAAAAAAATTCAAAGTAATTTTTTGGATACTTTGACCATTGAATAGGATATTACGACTTCGAATTTACTTTGACTTCGATTCGAAGTAAAAAAAATCGTTTGAATATTCGACCATTCAATAATCGAAGTACTGTCTCTTTAAAAAAAAACTTCGACTTCAATACTTCGCCAAATTAAACCTGCCGAAGTGCTATGTTAGCCTATGGGGACCTTCTAGACCATTTTTCTAAGTCTTTACACATTGAAGTAAAATCGTTTGATCGTACGATAAAATCGTTCGATTCGAACAATTTAATCGTACGATAGAACGATTTACTTTGATCGTTCGATGGCTAAATTCAGTGAAAAAAAAAAATTCGATGGTCCCTTGATAAATCTGCCCCTAAGTGTAACGGTGCAATCAAGCACTCATAGGTCCATAGTAGCCGGGCGACCAAACCCCCCGAATTGGAGCATGTGCCACCACCCTGAAAGTCAGAACCACCAGTGCAGAGAGATTAGAAGGACAGCGATAAAACCTTATAGATACTTTGAAATGTACTAAGACAAACGAAACACCAAATATTATTATTATTTTAGCAGTCCCGTTGTCCTGATTTTCTCACTTCTATCGGAGCGGTGTTTTTGCATATCTACTAAACTTTAGCCCAGTCACACCCTCACCTCTGTGTGCGTTTCTTTGTTTTGTTTTCATATATCTATTAAAATCCTTCCTAACACCCCCCCCCCCCCCGCTGCCCCTGGTTCAGTCACTGTCACAAAACAGCAGAACCTCAGTGCAAACTCGGCACACCCTAAAACTGGCAGGTGCTGCCTTGGAACTGTTAAGTCTATGAATGCACAAGCGTGACCTTCGACCCCCAAAGCAGCTGTCATGCCTTTCTGCCATTTCCTTTTAACACCATGGCATTGCTCTTTGCTTGAATTTCACTCCTTCTCCCCCCCCCCAACAGTTCTGTCCAACCACCCTCTTTCTTCTTTCCTTTCTCCGACAACTGTCTTTTGTAAAGGGGCATTAAGTTGAAAATGCAAGTTGCTTATATGTATATATGAAAGAGAGTGTTGTCACATTTATAGATCCTTCTGTAACCCCATGGCATTCACAGCAGTGCCTTTTGGCCAGTCCTGTGCATGTCTTCCAGCTGTTGTTGGACTGCATAACCCAAAGGCTGCTGGGACTTGGAAGCTATAGTTCAACAACACCTGGAAAGCTGCAATGTGGACATCCCATATTGTGGCAGCAAGAGTATGATACATGTTATACACCAGAACCGTGCAACTTTTTACATATAATGGGCCAAAATTGTCATTGAACATGTTCTAGACCCTAGGAGAAGAAATTGGCAAGCACTCCAAACGCCATTCGTACAGTATCGGACTGGGACACCAGGGGCCCACCAAAAACCTTAGACCAGGGGCCCACGCTCAGTACTATTATTCTTCCTCTTCTCACTCAACCTCTATCTATTTAGCCTCTTTTTCTCATAGAAATAGGGAATGACCATGAAATAGGCCAAATGTTTAGCAGCACAAGGGCCCACTGACACCTGGGCCCACCGGGAGTTTTCCTGATATCCCAGTGGGCCAGTCCGACACTGCATTCGTAGTATCTCACATAGGAAACGCGTCAGGATGCTTTTAATTCATTGATATAAAGTCATATTTTATCTCTTCTTCAAGTGTAAATTCACCTCCTGCTACGGGTTCCAAGTCACTCAACTGATTTGGTGAGTGCATTTTTCATTCAAGATCTATGCAGTATTAAGGAGCTTCTTAACTTATGAGCTTAGGACCTTTTTTATATATATATATATATATATATACCGAACCGAATCCGAACCCTAATTTGCATATGCAAATTAGGGATGGGAAGGGGAAAAAAATTTTACTTCCTTGTTTTCTGACAAAAAGTCACGGAATTTCCCTCCCGCCCCTAATTTGCATATGCAAATTAGGATTCGGATTCGGTTCGGCCAGGCAGAAGGATTCTGCCGAATCCGAATCCTGCCGAAAAAGGCCGAATCCTGGCCGAATCCCGAACCGAATCCTGGATTCGGTGCATCCCTAATATATATATATATATATATATATATATATATATATATATATATATATATATATATATATATATATATATATATAATAAGATTGTAATAACATTGTAGTGACCTATCTTTTCTTTAATGGATTTTGGAGCTGCATTTATGGATATACTAGACCCTAGGCCTTGCCAACACCTACAACTTTCAGCAAAGGAATCCATAAAACTGAATGAATGGAATTTAAAAATGACCAAATAGTGAGATCTAGGATCTTAGTGGAGACTGAGCTCAGCATCATACCCTGAGGCATTGGTCTTAGAAGTCTCTTCCCCCGACGTCTCTCTCCCCGGGATGCCAATGTTTGTGTTTTGGGAAAATACTCTCCAAAACAATAAGCCCCCCGTTGACTTTTAAAGGCCTTTTGTATCTTGGTTAAAGACCTGGTTTTATCCCAGTGTCAGTGTTTCTTTTTAATACATTCTAAAAATGGATCTTCCAGTTGCACTGGAACAGAGCGATAATATTAGTTAACTCATAAAAGCCAGCTGCATGGGGTTAACAAGATGCCACATTCCTATTGGTGCCCAAGTCAATCTGAATTCCTTATGTTACTCTGTATTTAGGAGATTGTGGGCGTGCGCGTTGGCATATAAGAACAGGTCTATCTCTTTGTTCCTTGGCTGTCGTTTACAACTAAAGATAAATTAAAAACCTTTTCAAACCACGTTTTCTTATCTCAGACTGTTACAAGTATGATATAATGTATTAGGACATCAAAGAAACTCTTAACGTCGTGAGTCTTTTTAGTAAGGATAAACAGTGCTAAGTAATTATAAAAAAAACCTGGCAAATAAACAAAGAAAAAGTCATAATATATTTGATCATAAATAGAATGTGTTTGATTTCCTTTTTTAAAGGAGAACTAAAGCTTAACTAAAGAAGTAGCTAGAAATGTTATACATTATGTTTTGGGCTTCTGTACCAGCCCAAGGCAACCACAGTCCTTTAGCCCAATACATCATTGGGCCCCCTATACCTCCTGGGCAGGGCCGGAACTAGGAGTAGGCAGATAAGGCAGCTGCCTAGGGCGCAATAATAGAGGGGCGCTGGGCATCTACCACTTAAATTGTCCTGCCTACCCCTAGCCGTGTTTACACCCCTTACTCCACTCCCTCCAGTCACCTTATCCTCCCCTCCATCTTGTTCCCCTCTATCGATCTCTCCTTTTTCGAGGGCACGCACATGAGGGGCGCAGTGGCCAGCCAGGTTGCCTTCTGCGCCCAGTTGGCCTGGACCGGCCCTGCTCCTGGGCCCCCCTGCAGCCACAGGGTCTGCTTCCTTTGTAGTTACGCCCCTGATACCCAGGTACCCGACCACCCTGCAATAAACCAACAGAGATTTTGTATCAAGACCGATAAACGTTGATCTACCAGGATTATGGGCTTTAAAGGCGAAATAAAGCTTAACTAAAGAAGTAGCCTATAAATGTTGTACATTATGTTTTGTGCTTCTGTACCAGCCCAAGGCAATCACAGCCCTTTAGCAGTAAAGATCTGTGTCTCTAAAGATGCCCCAGTAGCTCCCCATCTTCTTTTCACATGCTCTGTGCTGCTGTCACATACTGAGCTTAGGGACCCACTCACAATATACACATAGAATAGTAATTAATACAGATAATTACTACATGGCAGCACAGAAACCAGTGCAATTAGCATCAGAATTTAATAATCAGCAAACCTGTAGCATCAGCTTATATTACAGGGGAAGCTCATTTTCTGCTGGATAATTAGTGACGACCCCTAAGCTTAGCTTCTCAACAGCTGCTCAGAGCCCACTGAGCATGTGAGTGTCACAGACACTTTACAAGATGGTGACCCCCTGTGACAAGTTTGAAGTCCTGGATCATTGCTGCTATTGACAAGCTGAAACTTTAGCCTCGTGCAATAAGTTCAGTATATAAAATATGCCATTTTAGCCTTATTCATTTTTAGGGGTTAGTTCTCCTTTAAATGGGTTGTTCACCTTTGAGTTAACTTTTAGTATGATGTAGAGAGGGGATATTCTGTAGCCATTTTCATTCTATTTAATTTTTTATAATTTGTGGATTTTGAGTTGTTTAGTTTTTTTATTCAGCAGTTTGCAATTTCAGCAATGTGGATGCTAGGATCCAAATTTCCCTAGCAACCATGCAATGATTTGAAAAAAAGACTGGAATATGAAACAGAAAGGCCTGAATAGAAAGATGAGTAATTAACAGTAGCAATAACAATACATTTTTAGACCTGCAGAGCATTTCTTTCTAAATTTGAAAGTTGGGACAACTCAAAAGAATAAGGCAAATAATTTAAAAACTATAGAAAATAATGAATAAAAAAAAAGTTGCTTAGAATTAGCTATTCTATATGATACTAAACATGGAACTGAAATTTTTTTTTTTTAAATTCATAAATTTTAGTGTAATAGTTAGGAGTGGCTAAATGACTGTGGCAGGTGAGGAGTTAAGTTTCATGACAAACAGTTACACGGGAAGATATGAATCACACGTATGATTTCTAAAGGAGGCGGTTTCCTTGTTAAACTTGATGTGTGCATGTGAAAACACGCCCGGATAACAGTTGCACCGTTGCAGTGATTTTTCGATATTCCAGTCCTGCTGGAATAAAAATAACAAGTTGTGTTTTCTCAACTAACCCAAAATGAGTAAGGGGGGGGGTCAGGGGAAAAGGCCTGGCTATAAAAATATTGGACAGGAGCCCTTAGCTGCTAACACCTGCCCCAAGTCCCATGGATGTTACACATAAGGCGAGAGAAAAGCTGTTCCCTGACATTTGCTTCGGGCACAGTAAACCTATTATTGAAAGAACAGCTAAACCAAACCTGTTTCACCCTTTGTTGTGTGCGAAGGGATAGTTATGTGCCCTATTAACTCTTAGCTTCTAGTTAACTTCACTGCTGCTGGTGGAACAGGGGCTGTCTCTCAGCATAAAGCAAGTATCACCTTTTGTATTGTATCACTTATATATTCTACATGTTCTTCTATTAAGGATCAAGGCCCATGCTCAGATTCGGGGAGATTAGTCACCCGGCGACAATTCTCCTCTTCTTCGGGGCGACTAATCTTCCCAAACTACATCCTGCTGGCTAGAATAAGGCAACTTCGGAGCGACTTTGGAAAATGAAGCTCTCTGAGTGCCTACGGGGAGATTAGTCGTCCCGAAGAAGAGATTTGTCGCCGGGTGACTAATCTCTCGAATCTGAGCGTGTGCCCTGACCCTTAAAGAATGGGTGTTAGTCATTGGGCACCATTACAAAAGTCTGTAGAAGACAATTTAAAGGAGAACTAAACCCCCAATAAGAAAAACCCCTACCTACTTCCGTAGGTAGTCCCCCCTCCATGCTTCCCCCCTCCCACATAGTTAGTTACCCCTGAAATTGCCCCTAAGAGTTTGCTCACATATCGGTGCAGAGTAAATGGGGGGGATCTCTCCTTTAAGCATTAATATGACTGATTGTGCCAGGGTCTGCATTGTGGAGTCTCTGGACTTATTCCATAGGTGCTATTTCCTATATATATAATTGGGCATTGATGATCTGCATGGACATATATAGCTATATTAGTCTTATAGAACATTTGCCCATTGTTCTGGGGGCCCAACCAGACACATCACGCTAGGACACAACTGTGATTGAATCCATTGTGCTACCCTTCTGCCTTATCATTACTGTCCCTCTTCATTATTCTCAGCCACAGACCTGCTGGAACATGTTCAATCCAGGGGTTTGTGTCCCTTATAGCTCCACTCCCGGGTGAAGGGGGTGCAGGAAAGAAACAGAGGATCAACTTGCTGGCCATTCATTTATGAATATAATAATTTAATTATGAATGAATGATAGCAGAGACTGCTATATTATTCTCCCTAGAACAAAAACTCTGTCGTTTGACATGATTATTTGCCAGTGTAGCTATTTGATTTGAAGTCTTTGGAATTAGTTGATTTTCCCCCCGGAGGGTGTGGTTAGGGACACCATATTGGATAGCTTAGAAATATACTTTACTGAGAATTCACAGAAAAATACAATGAATGCAGAGGTAAGCAGGGTATTTTTTCCTTTTTTGCTTTCTTTTGTTTACATATGGGAATTTATTGTTCCCTACACCTATATCGATCAGTTGGGTACAGGTATCGCTTATACAGGGATGGGATCCATTACACTTTATCCAGAAAGCTCAGAATTACGAGAAGGCCATCTCCCATAGATTCCATATGAATCAACTAGTGCAGATATTTAAAAAGATGATTTCCTTTTTTCTCTGTAATAATAAAACAGTACCTTGTACTTGATCCCAACTAAAATAGAATTAATCTTTACTGGATCTAAGTGTGGAGATCCAAATTACAGAAAGATCCCTTATCCAGAAAACACCATATAAAACCACAAAGGCATATTGTTCTGTCTGATGGAACGCCATTGCCGATTTGCATGCAACCGAACCTGGAGCAATTAGTTTGTGTTTTGGCTAGCTATACCGTACAGCTAATTGCCATCAAGTAGCCCAGGTGTGGCCGCACCCGCCCCTTCTGCCTCCAGCCTCTGACATACAATCTCTTCTCTCTTCAAACAAAAGATAATGCTGACCCAGGGATATACTCGCCCCCACCCTGGGGCTTGGGAGGGAAGGTGTTTTGGAAACAGACAAGTCTCCCTGACCCGGCAATTGAACTCCTTGAATTGGCAGCAACTGCCTCCTGTGTTAACTTAACAAATGAACAAAAACACAAGGGATTGTTTGTGGTAAAAACGCCGCAGCTCCCCCCCCCTCCATCTCATCCTCAGGTCTGGTTTCAGATTCGGGGAGATTAGACACCCGGCGACAAATCTCCTCTTCTTCGGGGTGACTAATCTCCCCAACTGCCTCAGAGCGTTTCGTTTTCCGAAGTCGCTCAAAGTTTCCTCATGAGGCAACCTTTGGCGACTTCGGAAAACGAAGCGCTCCAAGTTCCATTCTGCCGGCGATTTACATTCTAGCCAGCGGGAGGCAGTTCGGGGACATTAAGAAGAAGAGGAGATTTATCGCCGGGCGACTAATGTCCCCGAATCTAAACTTGTGCTCTGACCCTTACATGACATATTAGACTATAGCCAGCCCACAGCACGGGGCCCCTCCGCTCCTTCATGTTATGACAACCTCCACTCATGGGACTGTGAGCAATATGTCATAAAAGCCCCGTAGCCATTCCAGTGCTTCTCATCCCAAAAATACTCTTATTAACCATAAGCTGTTTGGATAAACACCAACCCAGGTGGTGGAGACCGAGTGAAAGAGTAAAGAAAGTGAAAGAAGCGAAAGAAGAAGAGTGAAATAATGAAAGATAGAGCAAAACAGAGAAGCGTAAGAAACCACTCAGTCGCATTACCAATGGAAAGGGATGATATTTACAGTAAATAAGGGGTTAAAGGGCTGTATAAGGAACTTATAATATCCTTATATTTTAAAAGAGGGGATACTTTATTCACTATATAATGCACCTAATAATGACAATGGTTTATGGTATCTCTCTGTATAGACTGTGAGCTCTGAGAGCGGCAGCATCTATCCCTGCTATGGAATATTGTGCATGACCTTGTCCAGATGCTTATGCCCCCACTGATGTCCAAATATATTCCTCAGGCCTACAGCCCAACTTGTACCGGGATTATATAGTGAATAAAGTACCCCCTCCTGTAAAATATAAGGATATTATAAGTTACCGAGGAGTTTCATGACCATATAAAAGCATGAGGCCAAAGGCCGAGTGTTTTTATACAGGCCATGGAACTCCGAGGTAACATAATATCCTCATATTTTGCAACTAGGGGTACTTTACTTATTATAACATACAAGTTTCAGTGAGTCAAGTGACAGAAATGACATCAGAACTCACCGTTATTACTGATGACATCAGAACTCACCGATTATAAGGATATAATTTACAAGATATTCATGGCTTTTGTGTACTATAAAGCAATAATCAGTGGAAGCAATACAGTTATGGAAAGCCTGCCTGAAAAGCAATGGCATCTTAAAGGGGAACTCCACTCCAAAAAGTTTTTTTTTAATGTAATAAAAAAAGGCATTCTATAGAACTTGTCATTATGCATTCATTGTCCATTTCTTGTGACGTTGGATCATTTGCCTCTGTTACAGGCAAAACTTCTGCTCCCACAATGCCTTGCTTGTTCTGTGATTAACAGACCGGGAAAGCATTTTGGGAACTTGAAGTCTTGGCTGAATAAGAGATGGTTTCTGCATGGCCTGTTAAAGATTAGGGCAAATAGGAAAGTAATCCTGCCGTCCTTCTCTTCTAAAGACACAAGACTCTTCATGTGTGCAAAGCTGTGCCTGCATGTTGAGGTTTATAAAGTCCTACGGTTGAGATCAAAGTAGTTTATTGATTGCTTGTTCCCTGCTCCAATAGCTTCTCCATAGGGAGGGCTAAACGGGCTTGTCATTGAATGTCCCACCTGATGTTAGAGTTACATTCGATTTCTTCACTGCACCTTCTCAGTCTCTGTAAGAACAGCGACACCTAGTGGTAGTTGGTTTAAACCAAACAGTATTTTATCAGTGGAAAACCTATTCAGCCTTCCAGCACTGATTGATTCCAATTAGAGCATTATCTTCCCATGTCTGCATAGGTTTCCCCTGGGTACTCTGGTTTCCTCCAAAAACATACAGTAATGATGAATCCTTGGCGATCCACCAGCTGGACAGCAAGAACAACATCATCCAGCAGCTGCTGATGGGAGTTGTATCTGCTGGAGGGCAGCAAGTTCCATTTCCCTGCTTTAGCCTCACTCTTCATGTCTTGCCCCTAAAGTTGGTATTTTATGTAACCTAGTCGGTAGCAGTGTTTTATATAACCTTGCACATTTATCCTTGAATGTTATGCTCTGTTTTGCTTTTTCATATTTTTAATTCTGTACCCTTTATTTTGTTTCCTCTGTTCTTACCCCATTATCTGTCCTCTCCTATCACCCTTTCCCCGTTTCCCAGGCCGGAATGAGTTGATAGCCAGATACATAAAACTTCGAACAGGAAAGACACGTACTAGAAAACAGGTGGGAAGACGCATATTTAAAAAAAATCATTGTACAGTTCTGTAGAATATTTTAGTGCTTTATATTAGTATAATGGCTGCCAGTATAGAAATGCTGTGTATAAGGGCAAAGGCACACGTGAAGACTCAGGGAGATTAGTTGCCTGGCGACAAATCGCCTCTTCTTCAGGCGACTTCGTAAAACGAATCGCTCCGAGTGCCATCCCGCTGGTGATTTAGATTCTAGCCGACGGGGAGGCATTTCGGGGAGATTAGTCGCCCAAAGAAGAGGCGATTGGTCGCCGGGCGACTAACTCTCCCTTATTCTTCTCATCTGTCTCTGCCCTTATGGCCTGAGCCAGAGGGAGAGGAGGGAGAATGGTACTATGAGGATTAAGTCTGTTTATACGAGTCTGTTTAGTTTATGTTCCCACTGGAAGGCACTATTTACATTCCTTAGAAATCTAGTCCTTTATTTGGAGAGGCAATGACCCTCAGTGGTGTGTAATGGTAATGCAACACATTCAGAATGAGTACAAATTAGAATTGTCTCCTGCATCCCAACATTCACCATCCTCTCGGCTATCTTGCAGTACCGACCACTGAATCATGATATATTCCACTTAAATTATTGGATAAATCCAAAAAGAGTTGACTGGGTGCCAGATGCTGAGACCTTCATGCATGATTGGCACACACTATACACTGGACTGCAAGCCTACTCCCACAAATTGTTGATGGCCAGCCAGCCTAAAAGACAATGGCATCTTAGGCAAGCCTGAAACTGCAAACTAACTTTACACATGCATAGTGATAGAAAGAGTTGGTAAGTGCACAAGCAATCCAAAGTCCATATTTGTACATGTAAGTGAGCGCTGGTATACTGCTTGCATCTACAAATTTACTCTCCATGTAGTGCAGCAAACATACATACAGGGCTGCTGATGGTGTGGTCCTGTTCCATCCAAATTTCCTCTGTCTATAGAAGCAATATGGCAGCTACTGTTTATGTTTAACTAAAAACAATGTTTTGTACAATATTAAGTGGTCTTTTCATAGGCAAGACCCTGTTTGCCAAACTACGGTTATTAAGGATTGATCATGTATAACTGCTAGCAATGTTTATGAGATATAATCTATGTTATATTTGTCCTTGTTCACTATCCCAGGTGTCCAGCCACATACAAGTCCTGGCACGGAGGAAATCCCGTGAGATCCAGTCCAAGCTGAAGGTAAGTAAGGTGTACGTCTCTTTGTGCCTCTTTGCTTGCGCTCGCTCTCTGCACCCTGGCCTTGCTTTCTGCCTTGCCTCCGCTCAATGACACAGGGGTTTTGCCAATGGCAAAATAAAGCCCAGAGCATCTCTATACAAAAACATAAAAGGTTTAGGGCACTCTAGGAAGCCAGTATAGATCAGACCAAAAGTAGGTTGGTTAAAAACTAAAATAAATCTTTATTTAAACAATCATCTCGAGCCTTGCGCGTTTCGTGTCCCTAAGACACTTAATCATAGGTTTCAGAGCATCTCTATCAGCCATAATTCATAATTTCTTTGTGCTGCTTTATGATGAATGACCCTTGTGGTGGATAATAAAGAAAGGCATTAATCATATGATTATTCTTGAAAAGTTTATTCTGAGTGGAAGAAAGAAAGAATAGATGGACTGGTGTCAGTTATACAGGTCTGTACTTCAGTGTGCAGCTGTTGTATCATTCTGGCCTCTTGGAACAGCTACTAGCAGGGGCCTTCTGTAATTAAGTCCTATGTTCTCTGATAAATATTAAGGTACCGGTTGAGTGGACTGGATGACAATGTTTTTCTGAAATTTTGTATCTATGTGGGCCAAATAGAGCTGATCCATAGGTTCACCCCCTTGATCCAAAAAAATGTGCTAAATAGGAAGACTCTGTAGAACCATCACCCATGTATAGCATCTGTTGTGTGATGCAATCTTTTTCCAAAAGGATTTTCCACCCTGCTCCATCGGTACTTGAACAAGCCCTCAATATTCCGACTTTGGCATTGTATGGCAACGAATTTAGAAAACAACTGTGTACAAGATGGTTTTCTCCATCTGCTGTCAGAGTTTTTTGGTCCCAGAATCTTTGAAACAGCAGTGCAATACTGTAAGATATTAAAGCATACTGTAGGCGAAATTGGAAGATTGATTTCTATGGGTTCTGCTTTGAGTTTGCTCTTAGCAGATGATACTGGGGTCCACCTACTCACCCTGCTTTCTTCACTCTGCTCCATTCACTGCGCCAGTCATTTCTGCTCCATTCACTCTCTATGCTGTGTTACTATGCTGCCAGACTAAATCACTTTCATAGGCTGTATATTGTTCTGGCTCTTAACTGTCAGTGGGCTCCACTTATGGTTACTGCTTTGCTTGGCGTATGCTACAGAATGGACTGTATACACATTGTATCTGCTTATCTCAAACACTAGTATATCTATACAGCAACACAGTTTGCCGAGGCAGCTTCTGTTTATTAACCTTGCCATTATGTGCCTTTTTTTTTTTTTTTTACACAATTTTAATAGTACTAGTGCCTTTTATTGTATTTAATCCTACCCATGCTGCTGTGGCATAAACAATAGTAAGCCACTGTCTTTCAGATAAGCCTATTACTATGCATAGACTTCCCTTTCCACTTAAAGGGCTTAAAACTGAAATAAGACATGATTGTAGAATGAATAATATATATATATATATATATATATATATATATATATATATATATATATATATATATATATATATAATATTAACATCCTATATGGATGCCCATTGGTTCACTAGTGGCCATAGAAATCCTTGACAGTATGTTCCAATCCGCTGCAGTAAGCTGCATTGTGAATTTCCCCTTTTAATTTAGCCTTAAAGGAACTGTAACATCAAAAAAAATGGAAGTGTTTTAAAGTAATACAAATATAATGCAGTGTTGCCCTGCACTGGTAAAACTGATGTGTTTCCTTCAGGAACACTACTATTGTTTATATAAATAGGCTGCTGTGTAGCAGAGGAGAAAAGGCTCAGGGTACACAGCAGATAAGCTCTGTAGAACATAATGGTGTTATCTGTTATCCACTATTTAACCTGTGCCATATAGCCTTTTTTTCAATTTCCGCCATTGCTACACAGCAGCTTGTTTATATGAACTATAGTAGTGTTTCTGAAGCAAACGGACCAGTTTTACCAGTGCAGGGCAACACTACATGATAATCTCGTTACTTTAAAACACTTTAATTATTTGGTGTTACTGTTCTTTTAATCATTTCCCCATTTTTATTTAATCTGTTTTCCATCTCCCTTTGTCTCTCCGAAATAATTGTACATTAACCCTTTCTCATTCAAAAATCTGCAACAAATGATTATGTAGAGTATCATATGTTATTTAATAAAGCACATGTGTTATTGATCTGATTCATATTTCCACTCTCCTCCCTTCTTCCTATTGTCTCCCTTCCTCCCCCTTAAAATTCATTCACTACTGTTCCAACCTTCCTCCTTTCATTCTGTTTTTTTTTTTACCCCATTTGTGACCCCCTTCACCCTCTCCCTGTGGATTGCAACTTTCCTGTTCGCTGCTCTGGATGACAATCTCTTTGTGTCCAGGCTATGAACATGGTAAGTTGGCACTTTGCACTTCTCAGTAACAGATTAGTTTTATGTTATGCCCCCCAGGGTGCCAGTTGGCAAGGTGTGTACGGCAGAAATGTTCATGGACCCTGTTACCATGTTGGCAGCCTGGATGTTTAAAAATAATCTAAAAGGCCCAGCAGCAAAACCAAAAGATAAATGGCTTATTTTGTAATACCATTTACTCTAAGGGCATAGGCACACGCTCAGATTCGGGGAGATTTAGTCGCTGGCGATTAATCGACTTTTCTTCAGACGACTAATCTCCCCAAACTGTCTTTCCGCTGGCTGTAAATTGCCCGCGGGATGGCACTCAGAGCGAGTTGTTTCCCAAAGTCGCCAAAGTTTCCTTGTGAGTCAGCCCTGTAGCATCAGCTTATATTACAGGCCAACCTCATTTTCTGCTGGATAATTAGTGCCGACCCCTAAGCTTAGCTTCTCAACAGCTGCTCAGAGCCCACTGAGCATGTGAGTGTCACAGACACTTTCCAAGATGGTGACCCCCTGTGACAAGTTTGAAGTTCTGGATCATTGCTGCTGCAATAAGTTTAATATATAAATTGTGTCATTTTTAGCCACATTAATTTTTAGGTTTACTTCTCCTTTAATACATTAAAATTTCCAATATACATTGATAAAAAAAATTAGTTTAAACCCCCCCCACCGTCCCCATTATTTGCAAATGTCATTGTTATTGACAGCAGCATTTGTTTCTTCTTTACTTTGTCTCTGATTCTTCAAATTATCCGCCCAGGTCTGGTCAGCTGGCTTCTGCTGTAATGTTTCAGGAGCTGAATCAGTGCAGAGAATATGAACCAAAAATCAGTAGCAATTACATTTACAAAAAGAATAAAATGTATTGGAATGATATTTTATGACCGTGTTTGGGTGGAGATCCCCTCTTTAAATCAAGGAGAATAACTGGTTTTGTGTCCCCTGAGAAAAAGGTTTAGAAACTCTGATGTATATCATCAGCAAAATATGCCAAGAATGCATTTAAAACCTGTCCCCTTTTCTTGGCTATATTTCACATACTCTCTCCCTTAGGTCTATTTCTCAGCTCCCAAAGCCCATTGTCATTTACCGTCATTATTGGGGTGTGACGTCAGCAAAAAAAAAAAAAAAAAAACCTCTGTGGTATTTAGAAAATGATCTGGGGGCAGAATAAGAAATACAGCAGAGATGTGCCTGGCAGGGCTGAAGATTTATAGAGAATAGTGTGATTTACAGTTAAGTGCCTGCCATGGGGAGCAGTATAGCCCTTAGCATTGACTCTCCTCTATAGCAAGTCGTCCGTTCTCGCACGCCCTTGGGTTATCGAAGTCTTTCAACTCTCGCTGAACAAGGAAGTATGGGGGGGGGGTATGACTGTTATTTGTGCGGCTAAAGAAGGAAAAACACAGTTGTAAAAAAAAAAAAGAAAACGACACATTGTTTGACTTAGCCATTAAAATATATGTACAGGTATGGGATCTGTTATCTGGAAACCTGTTATCCAGAAAGCTCCGAATTATGGAAAGGCCATCCCCCATAGACTCCATTTTATCCAAATAATGCATTTTTTTTAAAAAAAGTTTTTCTCTGTAATAATAAAACAGTAGCTTGTACTTGATCCCAACTAAGATAGAATTGATCCTCATTGGAAGCAACCCCAGCCTATTGTGTTTATTTAATGTTTACCTGATTTTTGAGTAGATTTAAAGTATGAAGACCCAAATTGCAGAAAGATCCGTTATCCAGGAAACCCCACGTCTGAGCATTCTGTGTATATACAGCGGAACCTCAATTTTACATCCCCTGATTTTAAATTTTCCCTCGTTTTACATTTTACATGAGTTGTTTTGTGGTCCCACCTATATATTATACCTAATTTCCCTGATTTTAGATTTTCCTGGTTTTTACACCATTTTTTTCTGGTCCCCCGAAAAATGCAAAATGGGGGTTCTAATATATATATATATATAGCTATATATATATATATATATCAAGCAATGAGATTTGAACTGAGGGTATCTCAGATAAAGGAGTTACCCTTAGGGCTATTACACATCGGCATATATTTAAAGGAGAAGGAAAGTCTTCTTGCACTTGGGAGTTAGACACCCCCAAGTGATTGTATTTACTTACCTGAAACTCCGGGCTGGTGCTCCTATCAGCTGAAAACTGCACCGGCCGGGGTTATACCAATGAACACCGAACTTTAACTAAAAAGTCGGCTATTTCGGTCTGCTGCGCATGCATCTGACCAGGAAAATTTGTAGAAAGAGGAAAGACCACTCCATGGTCTTCACTAGTATAACCCCGGGCCGGTGCAGTTTTCTGCTGATAGGAGCACCAGTCCAGGGTTTCAGGTAAGTAAATACATTCACTTGGGGGTGCCTAACATTTGGCACCTCCCGAGTGCAAGAAGACTTTCCTTCTCCTTTAATGCATTTGCCAAAAAAAAATTTCTTTCATACCTCCATGAGGCAGTTTTTTTCTATTGGCCTGTACATTAACATTAAATTCAAATAAGTGTTCATGTCTGTTTTTAGTTCTGTGGCAAATGCAGTAAGGGCCCTAAGTGTAGTGCAATAAAAAGTTTTAAAAAAAAAATCTCCAGGACTAGTAACTCTTAGCAACCAATTGGATGTTTGATTTCTCACAGGTGACCAGTAAAGGCTTCTTGCTAATTTACTGACATAAGCTCCCATTCTATGGCACTAAGGGTTGCCAGCTCACCTCTTTAAAACCAAACATGTTAAAAAAAAATCTGCATGTCAAATCAGCAGTTGCAATTGCCCAATTTATATTCTGATTAACCATTCAACATGTTCATGAGTGAGCTGGTGTCCTTAGTGCCATCCCTAGAATGGTAACTGGGCAGGGTGTTGGCATATTTGGCGTAATTGAAGGTAAATAAGTACAAAATCTGTCTCCTTTCTCCCAAACGCTCTTGGCTGATCCATCACATGGTAGCAAAGTGCGTCTGTGCCGGCAGAACTGATGTTCATCATGGGAAATATCTGCTGAGGCTTAAGGAAAAACTTAACCCCCAAAATGGATATTTAAGCAACAGTTCGTTTATATCATATTAAGTGACATATTCAAGAATCTTATCAAACTGGTCTATATATTTAAGCAAATATTGCCCTTTTTCATCTGACTCACCATTTCGTGATGGTCTGTGTGCTGCCTCAGAGATCACCTGACCAGAAATACAGAACTCAGTCTGTTAATTGGCTCATGTGACTTAGCATGTATGGTTTGTTTGTGTGCACCGTGAATCTTGGGATCCTAAGGGGCGGCCCTTATTTTTTAAAATGACCGTTTTCTATTTATGATTACCCAATGGCACATACTACTAAAAAAGTATATTATTATGAAAATGGCTTATTTACATGAAGCAGGGTTTTACATATGAGCTGTTTTATGCAATATCTTTTTATAGAGACCTACATTGTTTGGGGGGGGGTATAGTTTTCCTTTAAGTTAACTGTTTCATGTACAAAATGAGTGCAGTCTGGGTCTGAATGCGTTGTGTCTTATACCATTGCTTGACATGTTGCATGGTGAAAGTCATGTTGTTCCTGTCGTCTTGTTGCAGGATCAGGTAGCCAAGGATAAAGCTCTTCAGAGTATGGCAGCAATGTCCTCGGCACAGCTTATATCTGCCACAGCCATCCAGAACAAGCTGGGGGTATCTAGCATCTCTCAGACACCGTTCCCTCCCACTCCTGGGGTGAGTGATTGATTTTCGTTGCTTCATTACACAAGGAGCAATGATATAAGGGGTCTAGTCGTCCGTAGTAAGCAGAGTTTTTCCTTCATTATTCTAACTGCAAAGAGCCATTAAATAACGGGCCACTGATGTTCTGCCTGCTTAAAGGACCAGTAACATTAAAAAAAAATTAAAAAGAATTTGTTGTTATACATAAAAAAAAACACCACGACAAATTCAACTTTGAAAAGTCTTTATTAAGAAATAACTTACTGAAACTCCACTTGCGCTCCTCTTCAGAAAAGGCAACACAGCGCTGATCCATGGTGCAGCGCTCCATTTCTTCTTCCTGGCTATCTCCTATAAGGACGGCAGGGAAAAGAAATCAAGGGACGCACAATGAATCACCTGATCGCGGTGGTTTTTTCTATGTATACGAACAAATTTTTTTAAAAAAAAGTTTTGATGTTACTGGTCCTTTAAAGCAGAACTGAAGCTTTAGCTTAAGACGAAGGCTAGACATGTTGTACATTATGTTTTGGGCTTCTGTACCAGCCCAAGGCAACCACAGCCCTTTAGCAGTGAAGATCTGTGTCTCCAAAGATGCCCCAGTAGCTCCCCATCTTCTTTTCTGCTGATTCACTGCACATGCTCTGTGCTGCTGTCACTTACTGAGCTTAGGGACCCACTCACAATATACAGTACACATAGAATAGAAATGTCACAATATAAGGCTGATTAGTAATTAATACAGATAATTACTACATGGCAGCACAGAAACCAGTGCAATTAGCATCAGAATTTAATAATCAGCCCTGTAGCATCAGCTTATATTACAGACCTACCCAGAGCCAGGCCAACCCAGCCAGGCGCCCTAGGCAACCTGGCTGGGCACCGTGCCGGCTGATCGCATGATTGGGTGCGCATGTGTGAAACTGCGCTAGAACACGCATGCGCAAAACTGCGCTCGAACGCACATGCGCAGAACTGCATGCACACATGCGCAGAAGCGCTATTACAAGAAATTATCCATGGCAGTCGGTGAAAGACAGGACCGGACAATGGGGTAGGCGTCAGAGCAGGTACGTGCCTGGCGCCCCCCCAGCTTTGCGCCCTAGGCACGTGCCTACTCTGCCTACCCCTAGTTCCGGCCCTCAGCCTACCTCATTTTCTGCTGGATAATTAGTGACGAGCCCTAAGCTTAGCTTCTCAACAGCTGCTCAGAGCCCACTGAGCATGTGAGTGTCACAGACACTTTCCAAGATGGTGATCCCCTGTGACAAGTTTGAAATCCTGGATCATTGCTGCTATTGACAAGCTGAAACTTTAGGCTGGTGCAATTAATTCAGTATAGAAAATGTGGCATTTTTAGCCATATACATTTTTGGGGTTAATTTCTTCTTTAAAGCAGAACTGTGCACCACTTCTTAAGTGGAGGAGATTTCTCTACAATCTTGTACATGTTGGGCAGGTGGTAAAAGCAGTTTTGCAGGTGCACCGAGGCCGCTGTAACTGTGGGAAAATGTGAACATTTAACCCCCGTTGTGTGTAGAGGTGCCTTCAGATTGCAGTTTGGTGCTCTGCATTCAAGTTTGTATTGACTCAGCGCTTAGGCATGCATTTGGTGACAATTCAAGCACATCCCTAAATACTGGTAGAAACACATAAACTAAAGAATGCCCATGTGTACATAGCCTAAAGAAAGTATTCTTCCCATTCCCTGTCCTCCAGTGACTGCTGTTAAAGTGGATTGTTATATTCTCAGATCAGGCAGTTCCTCATACACAACAGCTTTCTCACGCAATGATAAATTGCCCCTGTAACCTATCAGACCTGTTTAGCATTGCTGGTTATTTGTTTTTCTTAAAGGAGAACTCAAGAATGTACTTTTTCTGAACTGAATGCACTAGATCAGAACTTTAGCAGACCTATAATAGCAGTGTCTAATACCTTCAACATTGTCTGCAGCATTTTCCCATTTTGGATTATGTTAGGCCATGTTTTGAGTGCCTGTGACCCTGCACATGCTCAGTGTGTTTCTCGGATGCTGTTGAGAAGCTAATCTTAGGAATCGTTAAAAATCATCAAGATGTGAAAAAGCAGTTATAATTTGTCATGGAAGCTGATGCTGCAGGGCCGATTATTAGTGATGCACTGTTTTTTTTGCATTTATTAGGGATGCATCGAATCCAGGATTTTGTCTTTTTTAGCTGGATTTGTATATGCAAATTAGGAGTGGCGAGGGAAATCACATGACTTTTTGTCACAAAACAGGGATGTAAAAAATGGCTTCCCCTTCCCACCGGTTCGGTATTCAGCCGAATCTTTCGTGAAGGATCCAGGGTTCGGCCGAATCCAAAATAGTGGATTCGGTGCATCCCTAGCATTTATGGAATCCAAATTTGAAGTAATTGCTAATCAGTTTTGTGATTGAATTATATCTTATAATGTTGGTTCTACATGGTACAGGTTATCTGAAAACCTGTTATCCAGAAAGTTCCTACAGACTCCATCATGTGAATTTATCCCAATTTTTAAAAATGATTTCCTTTCCCTCTGTAATAATAAAACAGTTCCTTGTACTTGATCCAAACCAAACTATAATTAATCCTTTTTGGAGGCAAAACAGCCCTGCTGGGTTTATTTAATGTTTACAAGATTTTCTAGTAGACTTAAGGTATGAAGATCCAAACTACAGAAAGATCTGCTATCCGGAAAACCCCAGGTCCCGAGCATTCTGGATAACAGGTCTTATAACTGTAACCGTAAAAGAGAGCCCCCAGTAGCCCATATAATATAAAAGGTAATACATTGGATTATGGATATGTGAAACACATCACACACAATTTAATTGATTAAAAAACATGCGTCACAAAGAGTCAGCTTTGTCACATTTGTCTCAATGTCACTTTTCTTTTATTTAGACCCCAGACTTTTTCCAGTTTTGGCCAGGCGGTGGCCAGCCCCGACCAACACAGGAGTAAGTAGCCATTTAGTATTTATTTTTTTACTCTTCTTATACTAAACTACTCCATCTGTCTCACTAAAAACTTACCGCTTTCCAGTAACCTCTTCATGCTGCTACACTAGGGAGGAAACCCTTGACATGATAGATGCTATAGTCTAATAGTGCGTTTGTTTAGAAATGTGCCAGAGGTTCTATCTGTTTTTATACAGGTATTGGATTTGTTATCCAGAAACCCATTATCCAGAAAGATCTGAATTATGGAAAGTCTATCTCCCGAAGACCCCATTTAAATGACATAATACAAATTGTTTAAAATGATTGCCTTATTTCTCTAGAATGATTAAACAGTACCTTGATCTAACTAAGATACAATTAATCCTTATTGGAGGCAAAAAAAAACAGTTGGGTTTGTTTACTGTTTAAGATCTCTTTTCCAGAAAACTCCTGGTCCCAAACACTCTGGATAATGGGTCCCTTACTTGTATAGAGCATTCCGACAACAGTGATCGGAGGTCACATGACATAGAACTAAACCTTGGAGTCAAATTTACTCCCATTGCAGCCCATGTGAATAGCATGAAATTGCAATTATAGACAATTTAACGGAGTTATGGGAGGGGAGATCAAAATTGAAATGGTGTCATTTAAAACAGTTGTGCACCTTGGAGTTAACTTTTACTTTGACATAGAGATTGATTTTCTGAGATCATATGCTTTTGAGTTATTTATCTTTTTATTCAGCAGCTCTCCAGTTTGCAACTCCAGCAGGGTTGTTGCTAGGGTCCAAATTACCCTTGCAACCATGCATTGATTTGAATAAATATAATTAGGGGAGGATCTGAATAATAATATGAGTACCGTATATACTCGTGTATAAGCCGACCCGTGTATAAGCCGAGGTACCTAATTTTACCTACAAAAACTGGGAAAACTTATTGACTTGCGTATAAGCCTAGACACAACTACAGCCCTGTCTCCCAGCAGCGCACATTCTGCCAAAGCGACCCCCTCAGCGATCAACCGGACTTCTTTGCAAAGCTGATGGTGACAGAGAATTGCCGAACGGATTACTGTGTGCATTGTCCCACTGTCCCACTACCATGTGCAGAGGGTGCTGTTTGATATTGCCATCACTGTTAATCTTTCATATAACCAACAGAGGGTGCTGTGTGATATTGCAGGCACTGTTATTCTTTCATACAACCAACAGAGGGTGCTGTGTGATATTGCAGTCACTGTTATTCTTTCATATAACCAACAGAGGGCGCTGTGTGATATTGCAGTCACTGTTAATCTTTCATATAACCAACAGATGGCGCTGTGTGATATTGCAGTCACTGTTAATCTTTCATATAACCAACAGATGGCGCTGTGTGATATTGCAGTCACTGTTAATCTTTCATATAACCAACAGAGGGCGCTGTGTGATATTGCAGTCCCGGTTATTCTTTTATATAACCAACAGATGGCACTGTGTGATATTGCAGTCCCTGTTATTCTTTCATACAACCAACAGATGGTGCTGTGTGATATTGCAGTCTCTGTTATTCTTTCATACAACCAACAGATGGCACTGTGTGATATTGCAGTCCCTGTTATTCTTTCATACAACCAACAGATGGCGCTGTGTGATATTGCAGTCACTGTTAATCTTTCATATAACCAACAGAGGGCGCACTGTTATTCTTTCATATAACCAACAGAGGGCATTGTGGGATATTGCAGTCTCTCCCCAAGTGAACTGTTGGTATAGGAATGATTAAAAGTGACTGCAATCTCAGCTACTCGCTGACCCACGTATAAGCTGAGGTAGACTTTTTCAGCACATTTTGGATGCTGAAAAACTCGGCTTATACGCGGGTATATACGGTAATAAAAAGTAGCAATAATGTTAAATGTGTAGCCTTACAGAGCTTTTGTTTTAAGATGGGGTCAGTGACCCCCATTTGAAAGCTGGAGAGAGTAACAATAAAAAGGCAAATAATTCAACAACTATAAAAGATCATCAATCATAAAGACCAGTGGAAAAGTTGCTTAGAATTAGAGAAATATGTCCAGACTGTGCCATGTGCTATTTTATTAAACACAGTTAATTAGCAGAGCGAGAGAAGCAATCTTAGCAAGACAAAAACATAATTTAAATTTTCAGATTTGAAAAGAACAAATAATGCTTAATAATGAAGGAGAGGGGGTATTTTGGAAGGATAATATCGGGCTTTAGCACACGGGCAGATTCGGGGAAATTTAGTCTCCTGCTTCTGCGGGGTGACAATCTCCCCGAACTGCCTTCCCCTTGCCCTCCGCCTGCTATAATGAGAAAACGCCAGTGCCAATGCACTCGTAGCGCTTCGATTTCCGAAGTCCCCCGAAGTTTCCTCGCAAGGAAACTTCGGGAGACTTCAGAAATCGAAGCGCCGTGAGTGCATTGGCGCTTGCGTTTTCTCATTATAGGAAGGCATTTCGGGGAGATTGTCACCCCGCAGAAGAGGCGATTACTCGCCAGGCGACTAAATCTCCCCGAATCTGCCCATGTGCTAGCTCCCTAAGTGTCAGGGCATAGGCTGTGTATAAAGAGCAAAAAAAAAGGTAATTAATTGATGCAATGTCCCTTTAAATATATTGTTTTTATTCTCTCTTCTTCCTTTCTAATTCACATTAACTGCTTCATGGGGAAAAAGGATTGAGGTGACGTTTTCTACCATTCATTCGTTCATGTGCTTATTTTTATTTTATTTCTGTATTATTTCTCTTAGCATTAAGCCGTTTTCCCAGCCTCCATACCCCCTGCAGTCTGCTGCCCCCCCTCCTGCTGTACCAGGTATAAAACAACGTGTTCTTTTATTTTCTCACCCTTTGCCTTATGTTACTCATTATCCTTTTATTACATTTTTTATTACATTTTTTTTCTGTCCCTGTCATGTCACGTTTCTCTTGGTTGTGATTTAGAGAACTTGAACTCTAAGCTGCCCAGAGCCTATCAGCCTCTAGCTAGAGCATACCTCCCAACTGTCCCGCTTTTGACAGCTCAACCCGCTGTCACGGATATGTATTGAGAAATCCCGGGTTTCTCTTTGATCTGCTGCACTGAACAGCCAGAAACAGATACAAAGTATCTTAACTTAATTGTGTCTTGGCAGCCCAGAAAAGATACTTGACAATCTTTTGTAACAGTTTATTAAGATAAGAACTTGGACTCGCAGCTTAAAGGGCAATTCACCTTCATTTTCAAAACTGTAATAACATATAAAAACCACAGAATTGTGTTCAAACCTTCATAACCTGCCAAATTATGTAAAACGAACATGGTATTTAGGGGGTGTGGTCATAAAAATGGGCGTGGTCACAACAATTTGGTGCACTATGCAAGACAAGTCTTTTTGTCCCTCTTTCTGTTTCATAAATATTAGGAGGTATGCTAGAGTAATAGCAAGCCTGAAACATTCCAGTTGATGCTAAAGTGCAGCTGCAGTTATTGTATGATGCCGTTGAGATAGCCTGCTGCCAAGGAACAAAACATACTGATAGTCCTGCAGTATCTTTATATTTTAACTAATTCTGTTCAGTGTGCAACTGCCAGTTTTCAGCTCTATAAATTAATGATGCTCAACACTAACACAATGTGGGTGAAACAATTGACCAGGCAGGAAGCAGACAGGTGCTGTCAGTGTTTTCCATGTGCTTTGGATTTGATGCAATTTGGATGTGCATGAACTGCGAAATTGGGTGCTTAACTGAACTAGGGGTGGTAGAAGAGGTATGTCTTAAGGGTGAAACAGTGGGGAAACTAGGAACATACGTCTTCTGCCTCTCTACCCTTAGTTAGGCTTTCTGTAAGTCCACTGATGGATGGGGCATCACCCCCAGGATGAACACCAAACAAAAGCGGGATAGCCTTAACTATTCATTGAAAAAGGAGCCCAGATCATATAAAAAGTAGAAAAACTTTATTAGGACATATTGAAACCTGACACGTTTCGTGCCAAGAATAGTTATGAGTAAGTGGCCATTCTTAGCACGAAGCGCATCAGGTTTAAATATGTTCCAATAAAGAATTTTTACTTTTTATATCATCTGGGCTCCAGTGGCCATTCTTGGCATGAAACGCATCAGGTTTGAATATGTCCTTATAAAGATTTTCTACTTTTTATATCACCTGGGCTCCTTTTTCAACCAACAGCAAGTCTATCCCGCTTTAGTTTTTTGCTTGATTACATTTAATTACTTGGCCTTTGGACTGGGGGGTCTGCCTGGGATTAGACTACTGTGAATGACTTTGGTTTAATGGATTTTTTGGAATCTACATTGATTTTTGGACTATGCTCCATGAGTAGAGGCACACACCACAGCTAATCAGTTCATTTGCCTTAAAGGGATACTGTCCTGGAAAAACACATTTTTTTTTAAAATGCATCAGTTAATAGTGCTGATCCAGCAGAATTCTGCACTGAAATCCATTTTTAAAAGCGCAAACTGATTTTTTTTTATATTCAATTTTGAAATCTGACATGGGGCTAGACATATTGTCAGTTTCCCAGCACCCCCCAGTCATGTGACTTGTGTTTTGATAAACTTCAGTCACTCTTTACTGCTGTACTGCAAGTTGAAGTGAAATCACCCCCTCCCCAAGCAGTCTACCGCCTCTACTAGTTTGTACATATTTTAATCTGCTTCATTGCTTTTATTGGTTATTAGGTTATAATGCAACTCCTGCCAGTCTTTCCCCTGTTCCTTCTGGACCTGCATGGCAGGGTCGCTCCATTGGCACTCCGAAACTGCGTATGGTTGAATTCTTGGCCTTCATGGAACAGCAAGGAGAACCAGATGCAGTAAGTGGTGTTTGGCTCTGGCTAACAAATAAAAATACATTTGATAAAATTAGCCCTAATGTTAAATTCAGTATAAGGGCTGTGAGTGGAAAATAATTGTTATAAAAACTGTCGGCAATCTGACTGTCACCTCTGTATCCTTCTTGAATGCACAATGTCTAGGGCAGAACTGGCCACATTATTATTTAAACAAGTCATTTCAGTTTTGTTGCACACAAGCTGCTGTTGATCTAAACCATGCAGAAACTATTGATATCCTTGGTTCAGGCTGACCATTCAGTTGTATATTAAGTTCCACTATATCTACTGTACTGTAAATTCATAGTAAATGCTGTTGACCACTCTACTCTCAACCTTACAGCCAATAGTAAGATCATCTTTAATGCGTTGAAAGATGCAGTAAATTAGAAACGTTAAGGGGTTGTTCAGAGTGATAGTCTGAGACAATTTGCCTTTGTTTTTCATTTTTTATTATTTGTGTTTTTTGAGTTATTTAGCTTTTTATTCAGCAGCTCTCCAGTTTGCAATTTCTGCAATCCTGGTTGCTAGGGTACAGATTACCATTGCAAACATGCACTGGAATATGAATAGGAGAGGCCTGAATCTAATTAGTAATAAAAATCAGCAATAACAACACATTTGTAGCCTTACAGAGCATTTTAGATGGGGCCAGAACTAGGGGTAGGCAGAAGAGGCATGTGCCTAGGGCGCAAAGACAGAGGGGCGCCAAGCACGTACCTCTTCTGAGCCCCCTTCTGAGGACCCTTGTGTCCTTAAGCTGTGGCTGCAGTTTAGTTGTTTTTTAATGCATGTAGGGAACCCGGCCGACTTGGCCCGGCACTGAGATGGGGTCAGTGGCCCCCATTTGAAAGTTGAAAGAGTTAGAAGAAAGCAAATAATTCAGAAATGATAAAGAAGAAAAAATGAAGACCAAATGAAATTCTTTTAAGAATTTTAGTTAACATAAAGGTGAACCACCCCTTTAAGAACCATCCATCAGCTTTGTACAGCAAGACCATCCACTACGCTGGGCATTGAATGGAACCACTCATGTTCCTACAACTGCTACTTGTGAAGAACTGTTAATTCTTTAAACTTAACCAACATATATTTAAATGCATTTTACCACATTGAACAATGTGTAATTTACTTTCTGTAGTCCTAGAAGCTGGAATAAACCTTTGTCTTTTTTGCCAACAGTACAACAAACACCTCTATGTCCACATTAGCCAGTCAAACCCTTCCTACAGTGATGCATTGCTGGAATCTGTTGATGTTCGTCAGATCTATGACAAGTTCCCCGAGAAGAAAGGAGGTCTAAAAGAGCTCTATGAGAAAGGTCCTCCAAATGCTTTCTTCTTGGTCAAGTTCTGGGTAAGAGATTTTGCCACTTGGTTGTCAAGAATTGCTGTAAAATAAAGACCCATTTTAGAAAATGGGCCATGTGCTGCTGTCACACAAGAAAAGCTCTTACTTGAAAACAAAAACTATTGTTGGAAAATAGTTGCTCATCAATGTCAAAACCCATAACAATCAGATTTGGTTTTATTATTCTACCTGCAATATTATATGCAACATTGTTTGCTTATTGGTTCCTATACTGATTTCACTGTCAAAATTCCCAGGGTCTGCTTTCTCTGCTTAGGAGGCCTAACAATGACATGTGAAATTGCAGGTCAATCTCAATGTATTGTGCTTCGTGAGTTAACCCGGGTGGGGGTGGGGTTACACCATCATGATAAACCACCTACTTAGTCACTAGTTCCACCAAGCCATTCATTGTTTTTCAATAAATAGGTTCTTCGAAGTTCTACTGACCTTTTCTGTGTCAAATGTTATGAGTGAATGCATGGCCTCTTGTGGGAAATACTTCACATAAATTGTTTAATATAAGAAGCAAGATCACTCAAAATAGTTGCACAAAGCTGTATGGTTAACATTGTACAAAATAAATTCTGCATTTTAGACTAATTGTAAGATGTTGCTTAAAAATGTGAATCCTCTACACCAGGGTCCCCAACCTTTTTCACCCGTGAGCAACATTCAGACGTAAAAAAGAGTTGGAGAGCAACACAAGCATGACAAATGTTCCTGGGGTGCCAAAAAAGGGCTGTGATTGGCTATTGGTAGCCCCTATGTGGACTGGCAGCCCACGGGAGACTCAGTTGCAGAAAAACCAGGTGTTCTGCCACACAAAAACTTGCCTCCAAGTCAGTAATTCAAAAATAAGCACCTGCTTTGAGGCCACTGAGAGCAACATCCAAGGGGTTGGGAAGCAACATGTTGCTCATGAGCTACTGGTTGGGGATCACTGCTCTACACTTTTTAATTGTGTCTTTTGGTTTCTAGGCTGATCTAAACAACAACATCCAGGATGAGCCAGGTGTATTTTATGGTGTCAGCAGTCAGTACGAAAGTCCAGAGAACATGACCATCACTTGTTCTTCCAAAGTCTGCTCATTCGGAAAACAAGTGGTGGAGAAAGTGGAGGTGAGAAGATATTTGTTATAGATTCCATTTTTGTTGATGCTTGTTAGGGATCTGTAGTAATGTGCAAAGTTTGCCTTAATCCAATACACCTGAATCAACAATTAATTATATATTTTTTTGGTTGATTCAGATGGCCCCAACTGTTTCCTTTTATGAAAATGAAGTTCTCCTTGTAAATCTTAATCCAAACCTTGTAAATGGTCATAAATATTATATTGTTTGTTTGGACCCACAGACTGAATATGCTCGGTTTGAAAATGGACGTTTCCTTTACCGAATCCACCGCTCACCTATGTGTGAATATCTCATCAACTTCATCCATAAGCTGAAGCAGCTACCGGAAAAATACATGATGAACAGTGTATTAGAAAACTTCACTATTCTACAGGTAAGTGCTGGAATAAAGTCCTCCACAAAAGAAATGTGCCACGCAGTTGTAAATGAAGCAGCCAAACAGCAGATGGAGCACCCGAGCTGTCACTTCAGACCTCGGTTTCCTTAGAGGCCCATTTATCAAAGGTCAAATTCATGTGAATTTTTTCAAATTAAAATATAACCACAATTCTGACCCGAAAATTTTAATCGTATTTCATTCAGACTTAATTTGTACAAATCTAATTTTTCTAAATAAAAAAAAAATCGAATGTCAGGAAGGCTATTAACATCTCCAAATGGCTCAACAGCCCTCTGCCATTGACTTGTACATGAACTCGGCAGGTTTTAGGTGGCAACTACTCGAATTAGGACTGTTTCCATGATCGAGGTGTGATAAATCGCACATTAGCATAGGGGGATTAAAATTTGAATGTGTCCATTTTTAAACTCGAAAATTCGAATTTACTATGCGACCCTTGATAAATGTGCCCCTTAGTGTCCAAAGCATTTTGAAAAATGGCTTCAGCAAGTAATATTTCATGGAAATAAATTAAAAATTGTTTCCAATATGCTCATATACATTGACAGCATTAACGTTCCTGTAGATTTCCTATTATGTTCTATATCTATAGTACAAAGGGAATAAAATATCATATAGTGGGCATGACTTGACATATTCAAGGGAAGTTAATTGGGACATAAATGAAACCAAACACAGTAGGCATATCATTATAAATACTGTATATCCCTTTATGAATTACAAGGTAATTGTATTTGATATAATAAGTAGTATAGTTACATAGTTACATAGTTAAATTGGCTTGAAATAAGACAAAGTCACTCAAGTTCAACCCCTCCAAATGAAAACCCAGCATCCATACACACACCCTTCTCTACTTTCACATAAATTCTATATACCCATGGCCGCCATCAGGGGGGCACAGAGGGTACTACTGTACCGGGCCCGGACCTGAAGGGGGGCCCGCAGAGGCGTCTGCAGAAAATTTTTCAGTGGGGGAGAACAGACGCTCCGGCTGCGTGCGCTCTCCTAAGGAAGAAATGCAGACTCGCTCTACTCACTGATTCAAGAGGCTGCAGTGATGGCTCCGTCCGTGCTACAAATACTTGTTTAGTTGCAAACTCCCCCCTCGCTCGATCCTCCCTCCTAAGCCCTCAGCCCCTCCCTCCTCAGCTCAGCCCCTCCCCTCTTAGCCCTCCTCCGTGCTCTGTGTTTAGCTTATGAGCTAGGATTTTCATGTCAGCCTTGAGCACGGAGGAGGGCTAAGAGGAGAGGGGCTGA
Organism: Xenopus petersii; assembly: GCA_038501925.1. Lineage (NCBI taxonomy): Eukaryota > Metazoa > Chordata > Amphibia > Anura > Pipidae > Xenopus > Xenopus petersii. The sequence goes on along the minus strand of CM076685.1, from coordinate 101,168,773 downwards.
GCTGAGGAGGGAGGGGCTGAGGGCTTAGGAGGGAGGATCGAGCGAGGGGGGAGTTTGCAACTCAACAAGTATTTGCAGCACGGACGGAGCCATCACTGCAGCCTCTTGAATCAGTGAGTAGAGCGAGTCTGCATTTCTTCCTTAGGAGAGAGAGTGCAGCAGTCTGTTCTCCCAATGTCCCAAAATGTGAGCCCAGGGTCTCCCCCACTCATCCCTCCTCCTTCCTCTCTCTGCCTCACACACTCAAGGCACATCCACGGGGGACAAGTGCCTCCCCTTTTGCCCCATGTATAGGGCCGGACTGGGGGGACCACCGGGACTGCCATGCAGGGCCCCCCCACCGGCCGTACAGGCCCCCTCTGGGGCCCCAATTTTTTTTAACTTGTAAGGGGGCCCAATGTTTTTTTTAAAAAAACTTTTATGGGGGCCCTGGCGCCAATTTTTTTTTAACTTATTGGGGGGGCCCTGGTCACCAAATATTTATTTTAACTTGTAGGGGGGCCCTGACCACCAATTTTTTTTTTAAAAAAAAAACTTTTTTGGGGGCCCTGGTGCCACAGTTTTTTTTAACTTATAAAAAGGGGCCCTGACCATCAATAGCTTTTTATAACTTGTGTGTGGGGGGGTTACCTTTTTTAGTGCTGATGTCTGGGTGGTGAAGTGGGTGGGCGGGGTCCAGGGGGCCCTGAAAATTTTGTTGTACGGGGCCCCGTGATTTCTAATGGCGGCCCTGTATATACCCATACCTATACTAACTATAGAGTTTAGTATCACAACAGCCTTTGATATTATGTCTGTCCAAAAAATCATCCAATCCATTCTTATAGTCATTAACTGAACCTCACTGTCCTGACTGTGAAGAACCCACTACGTTGCTTCAAATGAAAGTTCTTTTCTTCTAGTCTAAAGGGGAGGCCTCTGGTACGGTGATCCTCTTTATGGGTAAAAAGGTCCCCTGCTATTTGTCTATAATGTCCTCTAATGTACTTGTAAAGTGTAATCATGTCCCCTCACAAGCGCCTTTTTTTCCAGAGAAAACAACCCCAACCTTGACAGTCTCCCCTCATAATTTAAGTCTTCCCTCCCTCTAACCAATTTAGTTGCACTTAGTCTCTGCACTCTCTCCAGCTCATTTATATCCCTCTTAAGGACTGGAGTCCAAAACTGCACTGCATACTCCAGATGAGGCCTCACCAGGGACCTATAAAGAGGCATAATTATGTTTTCATCCCTTGAGTTAATGCCATTTTTTATGCAAGACAGAACTTTATTTGCTTTAGTAGCCACAGAATGTCACTGCCCAGAATTAGACAACGTGTTATCTACAAAAACCCCTAGATCCTTCTCAGGAAACTCCCAACACACTGCCATTTAGTGTATAACTTGCATTTATATTATTTTTGCCAAAGTGCAAAACCTGCATTTATCAACATTGAACCTCATTTTCCAGTTTTCTGCCCAGTTTTCCAGTTTAGACAAATCACTGTGCAAAGTGGCAGCATCCTGCATGGAACCTATAGTTCTGCACAATTTAGTCTCATCTGCAAAAATAGAAACAGTACTTTCAATGCCCACCTCCAGGTCATTAATAAACAAGTTGAAAAGCAAGGGACCTAGTACAGAGCCCTGTGGTACTCCACTAACAACACTGGTCCAATTAGAAAATGTTCCATTTACCACCACTCTTTGTAGTCTATCTTTTAGCCAGTTCTCTATCCAGGTACAAATACTATGTTCCAGGCCAACATCCCTTAATTTAACCAGTAACCTTTTGTGTGGCACTGTATCAAATGCTTTAGCAAAGTCTAAGTAAATCACATCCACTGCCATCCCAGTATCGAGGTCTCTACTTACATTCTCATAAAAAGAAATTAAGTTAGTCTGGCAAGATCTATTACGCATAAAACCATGCTGGCACAAACTCATAGTATTATGATTTGCTATGAAGTCCAGTATCTTATCCTTTATTAACCCTTCGAAAAGCTTTCCTACCACTGACGTCAGACTAACTGGCCTATAGTTTTGAGGCTGTAATATCCAGACTAAGAATACCTATTTCAGGAGGCTGTTTTTTTCTTTTTTTCTAGGTGGTTACAAACCGGGACACCCAGGAATTGCTTCTGTGCATAGCTTATGTCTTTGAAGTATCAACCAGTGAGCATGGAGCTCAGCATCACATCTATCGGCTGGTGAAAGACTGAGCTGAAATGCCGAGCTCCCTTCCCCTCATCTTAGCCATGTTGGACTGGCAGAAATAATCATGTGCAAAGGTGGAGGCATCTTGCATTTTCCTTGAGCCTCTGAACTGTCAATCGGCAGGAGACTAAAACAAGCAACAGTGGATGGGACCCTAAAATAAATGCATGGACCGGGGGGGGGGAAGGGCCACAAAAACCACAAAGACCTCACCCTTACAGAGCCTTTTCTGTGTTATGTTTTGAGCCAAAAGGAATATATATAAATATCTCTATAAATATATATAAATATATGTTTGTGTGTGTGAAACAGTTTCCAAAACGTGAAAACCATGGAAAAGCCCAGATGTCTTTTTTTTTTTTTTTTTTTGTATTCAATTTTTTTTCACATTTTGTGACTGCCAAGTGCATCTGTTCATGGTACGGAACCAGTTTAGGGAGCGGAACAATAAGAAGGACATGAGAATAGCCTCCTCCATACGCTTCCTGCTCTGATTGCCAATGAAATGCAACGTCTGCACTTTCCGTGGTACAAAATGTTCATGCTAAATTCACTACGAAAACAGCCCACTACAGCTCTGTATATGGTAAACATAGGCTTGCACAGTATTTTACTCTGGTTCACTTTGCACTGGTTGTGTTTAGTGGGAAGTTCTTAAAGGATATCTTTAACATATCAGGGAGTATCAGGAAAGCGAATTCTACTGTGTATTGAGTTAAATGCCCCTTTGGTCTTTAATATTGCTCGAATTTAAAGCCAACCAGGTGCATTTTATCTTCATTATGGACTTGTGAAGTGTTTTGGAAGCCAGAGGGTAGTATATAATGTTATTTTATTTGTGGGTAGTAGAACAGTTCTCTTTCTTGCCAAGAAGCGTTGTCCTAACTGAATGGACAAGGTTTGAGGCATTACGATCAGGTCCCCTTAATATCTTTTCTGGTTGGAAAGATAGACCAAGAAGAGATGTGTGTTTTTCTTTTTTGTTTTTCCTTTATTGTTTTGTAATATATATATAAATATATATATATATACCAGAGACTCAACCTTCTACTGTTGTCAGTGTGGCACTTCTAACATGTTTCTCTAATGGGAAGCAAAGAAGAAACAAGAAACTTGACACTAACAAAGGCCATTGCTGATTAATCTCTGGCCTTCTGGACTATAAAAAAGTAGTATTTAAAAGCCAAGTATTTAGAGACTTTCACCCTCTTCTGTCACATATTCAGTGCCTAAAATGGGGGGGGGGAGACATCTATTTTTTGTATTGAAAAGCCAACGCGCTAATGAGTGGATTTGATATTGTACTATGAAAATAATAATTAAAAATTGTACTTAACCGTCAGCCTTTAATGTGCATGTGTTGCCAGTCTGAAATGGATTCGTGTGGTCAAGATCACAGTGGCCATTACTGGATTTTTATTTTATTTTTTTTTTAATAGGGAGAGGAAAGGAGAAGGAATATACTAAGTGGTCATTGTTGCCAAAATTTGATTTTTAAAAGTTTTATGCCATATTAAGGATTTGTACAGAAAATTAAACTAAGCATAGCAATATCTCAGCGTGGCCTCTCTGGCTTGAGGATATGTTGCTTCTTCTTCAAATAACTTTAGACTTTATTATTGTCTAAGGGTCACCGTTATTATTGGTGGATTGGTGGATCCGAACCAAAGAAATATACTATGCATCTCTTTCAAGCACCTTTGCAGTTTTTTTTTGTATTTGATTTTCTCTAAAGACTGACCAGTTTATTGTGAAGATAATGTGTCCTTAGAGCAGTTCTTCTCAGACTGGATCTGACCCTTGGTCTTGAGGGAGCTCATCCTAAAGACCAGTAAGGATAAGAATTGGGAAGCAAGGCCATTAGCTCTTCTAAATACACCTGAAAGCCCAGCTTGAAGGTCAGTTAGGGTGAGATTTGGGGTGAATATGTTTATCCTTTCCTAGATATCCTTGGAATTATCATTGAATGACTAACACACCAATATTTTCCTTTAGCTGAACCCTTTTCATGAGTTCCGGCAGGCCCTTCAAGGGGAGCTAACCAAAGGTTTGCGCTCCAAGGGATGCTTGAACTGAAAACTTTTGAAAGCCACTGCCCTAGAGTGATAATGAGTTACGGAAAATGGGAAGCTGAGTGATTTGCAGGCAGTTTCATGTTTTTAATAGGTGGTTTTTGCCATTATGTTCTGTATGTGATGTTCAGCAATGCCCAACTTAGAGCCATCCAATTGTTGCTGAACTAAAGCAGCTAGAGGGAGCCTCCCTGTTCTAAAGATGGTCCTTCTGTGCCTCCCTTTTTATAAAAGGTATTATGTCATGTGAAAAAGTGAGAGGAAGAGATTGCAGTGCTTGCAGATTTTAAGAGAAATAGGTCAGTGGAAATTACACTGTTGTGTTTTTTCATAATTCCATTTAGGGGCAGATTTATCAAGGGTCGAAGTGAAAATTCAAAGTAGAAAAAAAAATAGGATTTCAAGCTATTTTTGTGTACTTCGACTATCGAATAGGCCAAAATTTGAATATCGAAATGTATCATGTACTGTCTCTTTAAAACTTCGCCATCTAAAGTGTTTTGGGGCAAATATTTCATTTTGAATTTGATTGAATGCGCTAAAACTTCTATTCGAATACACCCGAAGTTAAAAACGTTGATTTTTTTTAATACATTTCGATTGGTCTTTTTGTATTCAAATTTTGAAGTTATGGGAGTTCCGAAAAAAAAAAACCTCCCATTACTTCGAAATTCGACCCTTGCTAAATCTGCCCCTTAACGTAGTTGTGTGTCAATGAACAAGTAAACTTTAATGTAGATTCCAATATTTACCATAAAGTAATGTTAAAAAAGTATATATATAAAAAAAATAGGTTTGGCATGTTTCTTTCAGGAGTATAAGAAGGTTAGAAGAACAGGAATGATGCCACAATGACTATGAATTTGCTTGACAGCCTCATCCCACAATGTGTCCTTCTTTCCTCTCCCACCCTCAGCCTACAAACAGGTCTCCACAGAGGGATATTTTACCCAGGTCTCGGACAGCCATTGTACACAGAAAGAAAAACAAAAGCATTGAACGTAAATGTATACAAATGTTTGTATTGTGAACAAAACTTTCTTAGTATATAAAATTATTTTACAAAAAGAAGTTGTCCTTTTTTTTTATTTCTGCGTGGAATAACTTTTAAAGATAAAGCAAAAGTAATACTAACCAATCTCTAGCCACAAGGTGTTCTGGGAGTTGGAGAGTTGCAGGTCGCGCACAATATTTGCTTTATTCTGTGAACGCTCTACTGGCTCAGCCTTCAGTTTAAGGGTACTGGCACTTGCGGCTAATTCTTGCCCTGTGTATAATCACAGGCCAATAATCTGCTAGCCTATGGGGCAAATTTACTAAAGGGCGAATTGACTTAATGCGACATCATTTCGGTACTTCGCTGATTTACTTATGATCGCTGGCGTAACTACGCTAGGGAAGGCGATAACTACGCAAATTCACTAAAATACGGATTTTACTAAACGTTACCTCTTGCCTTCGCCACCTCAGACCAGGGGAAGTGTAATAGAGTAGATAGGACTTCCTAAAAAAATAGTTGAAAATTCCCAAAAAAACTATAGTGTCTTTAACTTTTTCAGGGTGATAGGCTGAAAAATAGCGTAAAAGTTTTTTTGGGGTAACCCGCTTCCCCCCTACATTTCCTAACACATGGCACATAAACTATACACTGGGTTCATGTGTAGGGCAATATAACGGCTTTATTTTCTTTTATTAATGTTCCCTGGGCTTGTGTAGTGTAATGTATTTGCTGCAACATATACGTCCAATGAAATTTAACTTCCCGCCGTATGCAAATTAGCCAATGCTAGCGCAACTTCGCTTCTCACAGTAATGCTAGCGCAACTTCGCTATCGTTCGGCACCCTGGACGCAACTTCAGATTTTAGTGAATTAGCGTTGTCCTGGCGAATCTACGCCTGGCAAAGTGTTGCGCTGTGCGCGAACTTCCGATTTCCGGAGGTTAGTGAATTTACCAGGGGCATAACTACAGAGGAAGCAGACCCTGCGGCTGCAGGGGGGCCCAGGAGGTATAGGGGGCCTATGAGGCCCTAATTAATGAGAAATGTCAATATATATTGGTAAAACAGGACAACCTCTGGAAATGTTGGGGGCCCTAAAATTAATTTGCTGTGGGGCCCAGTAGCATTGCAGGCAGAGAATAAGCCCCTTGTGGCAGTAGCCTTAAGCTCATGGGATACATTATTTTCTTGGCTACCTGCCCATAGTGCCTGACTTGACTGGCAACCTGCCATTCTCATAACTGCCTGTCATCGCACACACACAGTAGAGTTTGGCCAGAAAATGCAAATACACTGATAAACACAGCATCAGCCTGTCAGCGCAAACACAGGGTGGAGATCTGCCATTTCAAGTCAATAGCAGGCAGCATGAGCATTAGCAGGCATTTCCTTGGCTAGTGGATAAACCACTGATTTGTCTTCCCTCTTCCTTTCATACAGAGCAGATATTGGCCATAAAATGTTGTCTGAAATCCGCTCACACATACAGGGTGGAGGGGAGCGTTTTCACGTGACCACCAGGAAATACATTCATAGAAAACCATGCTATAGTATTCCAAAAACAAACAAACAAAAAAAACAGTTTTTCCCTACCCCACACATGCATCTCCCAGACTGAAATAAATTAAGAAAGTTGCAGCCATGCTGGAAATACATTGGGGGAAACATAATACAGTTTTAAGATTGCTACTTGTCTAGTAACCAATAGCAACCAATCTGCAGGTAGAATTTCCTGGTCTGCTGTTTGAAAAACATCTAATTGGTTGCCATGGTTTACTAGATGCGGATAAACTTTGGACCTAATACATTAGCCCTTTTGTTTTATATGCTGCATAACACACAAGACACATTAGTCCCTTACTACCTTTAAGGGCTGCAATAAATCCAGGATGCAGTTCAGAATTTGGCCCAGCACTTCTTGCAGGCTATATATTCAGTATATACACCCCGTATAAATCCTGCATGAAGTGTAGTTTTTCCCGTTATTTACATTAAAGGCATAGTAACCACTATTTACAAAAAAGTATACAATTGTGTTCAGAATAATAGCAGTGTGTTTAAAAAAAAAAAGTGAGAAACCTTAAAATCCTTATAATAGCTTTTATTTACATAAACGCAAATGCTTTGGGAACACTGCACATTTTATTCCACATCAAAGTATGAGAAAAATGTATCACATTTGTGACATTCCTTTACATGAAGTTAAGAAAAGGGAATATTAGGCTGTTCCTTACTCAGACATTCACTGTATAAACTGAAAAATGCTTCAAGATTTTGCTTTCCTTTGAATGACTGAACTAATATTTAGTTGTATAATCAGTGTTTCTGAGAACTGCTGCACATCTGTGTTACATGGGCGCAAATTCACTAAGCGCCGAAGCACCGAACGCTAGCGTTAATTCGCTAGCATTTGGCATTTTTCGTTACTGCGCAAATTCACTAACGAACGCTGGCGTAGTTTCGCTAGTGTTACTTCGCAAAAAAAAAAACGCTGGCGTGTTTTCTACATGATGGGTGATAGGCTGAAAAAGATCGAAAATATTTTTGGGGCTCCCCTCCTACATTTCCTGACTCATGGCAACTTACCTAGACAGTGGGCACATGTGTAGGGCAAAATAAAATTTATATTTGCTGATTTGAAGGTTTTCTAGCCATTTGTAGTGCTAATACGTATTCCTCCATTGAAATTTGAATTTGGCGCCGTATGCAAATTAGCCTTTGCTAGCGTAACTTACTATTCGCTTTACCTAGCGAATCAACGCTAGCGCAACTTCGCAACCTTACGCTACCCCTGTGCGCAACCTCGCATCTTAGTGAATTTGCCCCATGGAGTCCACCAACTTCTGGCTCCTGTTACATTCCACAATTCTTCTGCATTTATGGTTTTTGCCTCAGAAACAGCATTTTGTTGTCACCCCACAAGTTTTCTATTGGATTAAGGTCCAGGGATTGGGCTGGCCATTCCATAACATCAATCTTGTTGGTCTGGAACCAAGATGTTGCTCCTTTACTGGTGTGTTTGGGGTCGTTGTCTTGTTGAAAGACAACAAGACATTTCAAAGACATTTCCTCTTCAGCATTAGGCAACATGAACTCAAGTATTTTGATGTATTGAAACTGATCCATGATCCCTGGTATGAGAAACATCCCCATATCATGATGCCTGTGCCACCATGTTTCACTGTCTTCACTGTGGCTTGAATTCAGTGTTTGGGGGTCGTCTGACAAACTGTCTGTGGCCCCTAGACCCAAAAAGAACAATCTTGCTTTCATCAGTCCACAAAATGTTGCACCATTTCTCTTTAGGCCAGTCAATGTGTTCTTTAGCAAATTGTCTTTTTTTCAACAGTGGGATGTTTCAGCCGATAGTTTGGCTTCACATAGGCGTCCTCTAATCATAACAATATCACAGGTAACTTTACACCTTCTTTCATCTTCCTGGAGCCGATCATTGGCTGAGTCTTTGTCATTTTGGCTATTCTTCTATCCATTTGAATTTCAGTTTCCATCCACATCAGGTTTTGGTTGCGTTAGCAATTGAACAGGTGAAATTAAACAGTAGACGATAAGTATATTGGATTTTCTACTTACAGACATGTTTGCCTCTAGTTTTGAGTTTTACTTTCGAGGTGACTTGTTTTATGTAACTTTTTTTATTATGTTTTGGGATACAGAACATGTAATCAAATGTAGGTGAATATTGTGAAATGCTGACTTTAGGTGACTGAAATTCTTTGACTTTCAGTGGGCCCCATAATATGGATATTTTACAAGTAACACTGCTGCGCAACAAAGCTTATTAAATCACGGAGCTTGATAATTACTGCAGCAGCTGTGATGTGAAAATCACAGAAGTACTCAATTGATATAATTTTACTAAATTCTGAAATTAAAGAGAGTTTAGTTGTCACAGGGTGACCTCTAGTGTGTATATTTGAGATTTCTGTTTGTCCTGGATTTAGTAATATGCCCTAGTTCAATTTAACACTGTTTGTAATACTTTGGATAAGGAACTTTGTATTTTTACCGTTCCCTGCTCTCAACCCAGCTGTTTGAGGGGTAACTCCCAGCAACTCTCAGGTGTCAGATGCGTCTCTTTCACTTGATGTATTGGTAGATGGTCACCTGCTTAGTTGAGGTCTTAGGGCAGAGACACACACTCAAATTCGGGATATTAGGCGCCCAGCGACAAATCTCCTTTTCTACGGGGCAACTAATCTTCCCAAACTTCCTCACACCAGCTAGAATGTAAATCGCCGGCTGGATGGTAAACGGTGTGCTTCGTTTTCCGAAGTCGCCTGAAGTTGCCTCACGAGGAAACTTCGAGCGACTTCGGAAAAGAAGCGATCCGAATTCAATCCCGCCGACGGGAGGCAGTACGAGGAGATTAACAAGACTAGGCCAATTATCGCCAGGCGACTAAGTCTCCTCGAATCTGAGGGCGTGTACCTGCCCTTAACGTCAACCACTACAATAGTACTTGAACTCGAAAGTGTCCAATCTTGTGTACAAGGCCCTCCAAGTGGAACTTCTGTGGGATCTACGTCTATCCCTAAGTCAGTTTACCTACTCTGGCAGGGGGCACCCAGGACTTATCCTTCTGTTCTCCTCATTGGAGTGTAACATCCTTTTGGCGAACCCCCTGGTGCCAAGGTTGTAGATTCTTTCCAACTTCCAATGCAGATTATGAGTCCCCTTTGCAAGGTGAAAGGGTACTGGGAATTTCTTCTCCTGGCAGTGCCTCCACCTAATCGGATCTGGGAATACACCTGTGGGTGCCCCCATTAGGAAAACATTCAACACACACTTTATTGTGTAACAAATATAACTTTATGCAAAAATTAAAGGCAAAGTTTATCTTCATTTATATCAACATAAATGACCCACTACCCTGGGAATCTGTGGCAGTCAATTCTGGCACCTCCTTGCCCGGCAAAGTCCCGCACTACTCCCTTTGGCAGGCAAAGAGTCTCAGTCCCTTTTCCCCAAAGAGTACCAGTGTCCCCAGGTAGCGCTACCTGCCCAAATACATTTCCCATTGGACAAGGTATTTGCTCCCATGTGGCAGGCACACAAAAAGCCTGTATCACAACAGGAGACCCGCTGGATCCTTTTCTTTTTCTACTCTCCCTCAGGCACAACTCACCCTTTGGATTCACACAGAGCTGTAACAGGCATCGACAGTGATGAAGTACTTTTAACCAAACACCTACAGCTTGCTTTATCTTCAAGGTATTGTTCCCAGCACTGTTCAAAGAGTGAGCACTCAGAAATCCTCCTCTGCAGAGCTACAGTTCCCAGCACTCTCCATAACGTGAGCACACAAGATGTCTACCCCAGCTCCAAACTGGCATGGTTGAGCTTAATAGGCGTTGGAGTGTTCTGCATCAACCCGCAGGGCTATCAAACTCCTTTTAGCCCCTTACATCTTTGCAGCAGTTCTGTCCACCCTCTTTCCATGAAAGTGAAAGCAGGAATCCTCCTGTGAGCACATGGCTCTCCTATATATCTAAATGTGATGCAGCAGTGACACCTTGTGACACCCTCTGGTATCTACCAGACATGCTGCACAGGGACAAGACTCCAGCCCCTCCCAAGACCCTAGGAGACCCTGTAGCTACACAGGCGGGGGATTTCCACCATGTGGTTGAGATTTTCAGGAACAGAGGTGAATTAACCCTCTATTCCTAAAGGAGCATCAGGCTGCTCACTAATTACCCTGATACTGTAAATCTCTAACAAAGTCTATCCTCACACTAGCTAGTCCTACTGATGCCAGCCTCTTCTTCAGACTCTGATTTCCATTCACCATCTGCCTGATTGTACCACCATAGAAAGTGTGAGGTGCTAGCAGGGGTTCTTCTGATTTACAGAAGAGTAAGACAAGTGGCAGCTGTTTATTCGGGATTCTACTTTTGTAGACAATTATATTAAACAATAAGTAAACCTTTAAAATTAGTAAATTTGATGAGCACTTTTATTTATTCTGTTCTAATCCCAAGATATTAAGGGATACATGTACTGTTAATATGAATATATATTGTTCCAACATCACCACCTGCTGGTCAGTTTCTGACCAAATTGACCAAGGAAGTTGTCATGAGAAAGAAAGAGGCTGCTCTGATGTTCTTCTGCTTAGGAAAGATTTGAGAAAGGTTTCTAATTTTTTTCCTAAGCAGAAGAACATGAGAGCAGCCTCTTTCTTTCTCCTGACAACTTTCTTGACTACTTGGTGGTCAGACTGGTGGGAAACGGACCAGCAGGTGGCGCTGTTGGAGCAAAATTAATTTATATTAACAGTACATGTATCCCTTAATATCGCGGATTAAAAAAAAATAATGAATGTACATTGCAAAAGTGTTTAGAATAGCACTTTCATCAATTTAACATTCACTTATTTTAAAGGTTTACTTAACGTTTAAAGGGGTTGTTCATCTTCCAAACACTTTTTTTCAGTTGAGTTGTTTTCAGATTGTTCACCAGAAATAATGAAACTAAACATTAGGAAAACAGTCAATAACAGAATATAAAAAGTAATTAAAAAAAAAAGTGTTTGAAGCTGAACAACCCCTTTAACAGAAAAAAATAGTTGGGGTAAGGAAAACTGCTAATGTTTTTTTGATACATTTGTCATTAAGACATTCATTTGGTAAAATATATATTTCTTTGAGACAATAACTTATGATATCGTGTTGATGAGTGATACAATTAAAGCAGATTTCATTTGTTATTAGGGATGCACTGAATCCAGGATTCAGTTCAGGGCTTGACCCGGATTCCCCCCTTTGCAGCAGGATTGATATTTGGCTGAATCCAAGTCAGCTGAATCTAGGGGCTTGGCCGAATCGAAATCTTTAAAATCATGTGATTTTTTTTTCCATTTTTTCCCCACATGCTACATTCGAGGTTCTTTTAACCCCTTCCATGCTGTAATTTTCATGTGTAAATTAAGGTTTGTATACGGTTCAGGATTCAGCCAAATCCTTCATGAAAGATTCGGGATTCGGCAGAATCTGAAAATAGTGGATTGAGTGCATTCCTATTTGTTTTTTTTTCAGTTTTGGTGAACTGACCACAGTGTAATTAATATTCTGTGTATTCTACACACCCAAATAATGGGGAGACAACTTGGTTTCCAAATGTAGAATTGCTGAGATAAAAATGATTATGCTGTAATGTTCTTACTGAAACTTAAATTTTTAACATTTGTGTGCGTTGTTTTCTTCATATTTCTAACGCCTGAAAATTCTACAGGCTGAATATGTTGGCATGTTGCCCCGGCACTAGAAGCATATGGAAAAGCAATTGCGTTTATCATCACCCTTATTGAGACTGATCTATTTTTTACTAAGGGTCCATGATGACATAAGGCTGTTCTGCCGTTTGCTATACCCCCTGTGGATATGTATGCTAACGTGAAGCCTCTGCTTTTTATAGCAGAAACCCAAACCCTGACTGCAAGGTCCCAGAAAGCAATTTTGTTGGCTTCACTCCACAATGTCTCTTCTTTCACGGGGACCTCTTGTTAGATTAACTCAATTGCTATTGCAATATAGAGAGTATTCAGCAGGAAAGCCAAAGTTCAACATAAAGAAACGAGTGTCTATGTAAAAGACTAAATACACATGTAGGGCCTGAATCATAGGGTTTCTAGAACCAAGATAATCTGCGTTACACCCAGCCTGTGGGTAATAGAGTAAAACCTTTACGTATGCATAAAAACCAAATATAATTTACTATTATTATTATTAGCAAGTATTTATATTGTAACTAATTTTTCACACAAAAGTCCAGTACTGATTGTAGTATAATAGCAGGGTTAACTTACCTTAGGCGCGGATCTGCATATACATTTTTGGTTACCAAAAACAATGCAGGGTCCAGGTGCGCAAGCCCCAGACCTTCAGCTTTTGGGAGGCACATGCGATTAGATATTCATAGTAGGGGGCAAATTTACTAACCTCAGAAAATTCGCCAGCGACGGCTTCACTCACAGCGCAACACTTTGCCAGGCGTAGTTTCACCAGGAACTCTGACGAAGTGCCGAGTGCGGCAAGAAACGCGTAAGTCCCAGACACTCACCGCTTTTTACATTGTACCACTAAAATGCGCATATTAAAGCTGAAGTCTTGAAAAGAAATATGTAGTCTGTGTCCCAAAGTGGATTTGCAGTACAGCACCGAGAGAGCGGGATTTCTTATTCCTAGATTTGCCAGGACAACGCTAATTCACTGAAATCCGAAGTTGCGCCCAGGGCGACGAATGCTGGCGAAGTTGCGCTAGCATTACTGCACCAAGAAAAGCGAAGTTGCGCTACCGTTGCCTAATTTGCATGCGGTGGGAAGTTAAAGTTCAATGGACGTATATGTTCCAGCAAATACATTACATTACACAAGCCCAGGAAACCTTAATAAAATAAAAAAAGTTGTTATATTGCCCTACACATGAGCCCAGTGTATAGTTTACCGTATATACTCGAGTATAAGCCGACCCGAGTATAAGCCGAGGTACCTAATTTTACCTACGAAAACTGGGAAAACTTATTGACTCTAGTATAAGCCTAGACACAACTACAGCCCTGTCTCCCAGCAGTGCACATTCTGCCAAAGAGACCCCCCCAGCGATCAACCAGACTTCTTTGCAAAGTTGATGGTGACAGAGAATTGCCAAACGGATTACTGTGTGCATTGTCCCACTGTCCCACTACCATGTGCAGAGGGTGCTGTTTGATATTGCCATCACTGTAAATCTTTCGTATAACCAACAGAGGGCGCTGTGTGATATTGCAGTCACTGTTATTCTTTCATATAACCAACAGAGGGCGCTGTGTGATATTGCAGTCACTGTTAATCTTTCATATAACCAACAGAGGGCACTGTGTGATATTGCAGTCACTGTTATTCTTCCATATAACCAACAGATGGAGCTGTGTGATATTGCAGTCACTGTTATTCTTTCATATAACCAACAGAGGGTGCTGTGTAATATTGCATTCACTGTTATTCTTTCATATAACCAACAGAGGGCGCACTGTTATTCTTTCATATAACCAACAGAGGGTGCTGTGTGATATTGCAGTCACTGTTATTCTTTAATATAACCAACAGAGGGAGCACTGTTATTCTTTCATATAACCAACAGATGGCGCTGTGTGATATTGCAGTCACTGTTATTCTTTCATATAACCAACAGAGGGCACTGTGTGATATTGCAGTCACTGTTATTCTTCCATATAACCAACAGATGGCGCTGTGTGATATTGCAGTCACTGTTATTCTTTCATACAACCAACAGATGGCGCTGTGTGATATTGCAGTCACTGTTAATCTTTCATATAACCAACAGAGGGCACTGTGTGATATTGCAGTCACTGTTATTCTTTCATACAACCAACAGATGGCGCTGTGTGATATTGCAGTCACTGTTAATCTTTCATATAACCAACAGAGGGCACTGTGTGATATTGCAGTCACTGTTATTCTTTCATATAACCAACAGAGGGCGCACTGTTATTCTTTCATACAACCAACAGATGGCGCTGTGTGATATTGCAGTAACTGTTAATCTTTCATATAACCAACAGAGGGCGCACTGTTATTCTTTCATACAACCAACAGATGGCGCTGTGTGATATTGCAGTCACTGTTAATCTTTCATATAACCAACAGAGGGCGCACTGTTATTCTTTCATATAACCAACAGATGGCGCTGTGTAATATTGCAGTCACTGTTATTCTTTCATATAACCAACAGAGTGCGCACTGTTATTCTTTCATATAACCAACAGAGGGCATTGTGGGATATTGCAGTCTCTCCCCAAGTGTACTGTTGGTATAGGAATGATTAAAAGTGACTGCAATCTCAGCTATGTGGGTCGGGTACTGCTGACCTGAGTATAAGCCGAGGTAGGCTTTTTCAGCACATTTTGGATGCTGAAAAACTCAGGTATATACGGTATGTGCCATATGTTAGGAAATGTAGGGCGGAAGTGGTTTACCCCAAAAAAAATTTACGCTCTTTTGTAGCCTCACACTGAAAAAGGAAAAGACGCTAGCGTTTTTTGGGACTTAGAAAATTTTTCAACTAAGTTTTGAGGAACGCCTATCTACTCTATTGCACTTCGTCTGGTCTAAGGTGGCGAAGGCAAGTCTGGCGCAAGAGGTAAAGTTCAGTAAAATCCGCATCTTAGTGAATTTGCATAGTTACATCCATTCGTCAGAGCCCAAATTCGCCAGGCGTTAGGGAGTGAAGTACCGCTAGAGTCTATCTCCTTCGCTAGCGAAGTTACACCATTTACGAATTTTCACCAGCGTTAGTCACTTCGCCCTTTAGTAAATTTGCCCCAAGGACTGGCACAAACCAGACATCACTCCGATGCTTGATGCGATTAAAAGTATATTTTATTTAGCAAAAAAAAACATATGAATACTATTACTATGAATATCAAATCGCAAGTATTTATAATGTACCAACATATTCTGCAGCTCTGTCCAATAGAAGGATCGTCAAACACATTTTATACAAATACTAACTGAAAGAGGAGGTAAAGAGTACCCTCCTTATTAGAACTGACAAACTAAGAGTTGTTGAAGACAGTCTACTATGGACTGGGATTGAATGATTATAAAAAAATCAGTAGACCGTACGTTATTATTAAAGAAAGTATGTTTCAGAGGTTTTAATAAAAGTAAGAAGAAGATTCCATAAGACACACCTCTACAAGAGCTCCATATGTTCAACAGTTCCAGTTAAGTCCCAGTATAACTGTATGTGCACTTAATAAACCCCTAGATCCTATGGGTAGTGCTAACCTCCCTTTCCAGAGGGACTGGGATTCCTTTTTGGAAGAATATCTCCCTCAATGGGTCATTATTGTGCTTACACAGTGCATGTATGGTGTTGGGTTGACATCATGGCAGGGAACACAAAGGTCCACCTAACAAAGTCACAGTAGTCTCTCAGGTTAAACTCCTGATCAGACTCTTCGGGGCCCATTTACTTAGCTCGAGTGAAGAAATAGAAGAAAAATAGTTCGAATTTGGAATGTTTTTTTTGGCTACTTCGACCATCGAATGGGCTACTTTGACCTTCGACTACTACCTTCGACTTCGAATCGAACAATTCGAACTAAAAATCGTTCGACTATTCGATAGTCAAAGTACTGTCTCTTTAAAAAATTCTTCGACCCCCTAGTTCGCCACCTAAAACCTACCGAAGCCAATGTTAGTCTATGGGGAAGGTCCCCATAGGCTTCCTATCAACTTTCTGATCGAAGGAATATCCTTCAATCGATGGATTAAGATAATTAGAATCGTTTGATTCGAAGGATTTAACAAACGATTATTCCTTCGATCGTTTAATCGTAGGAATAGCGGTAAATCCTTTGACTTCGATATTCGAAGTCGAAGGATTTTACTTAGGGCTGGGACACACTGGGCGATTTGGGGAGATTTAGTCGCCTGGCGACTAATCGCAGCGACTTTTCTCCCCGAATGCCTCCCCTCGCTCTGCGCCTGACTAAAATGAAAAATCGCCTGTGCTAATCACACGCTGCGATTCGTTTTCCGAAATCGCCCGAAGTTGCCTCACGAGGAAACTTCGGGCGACTTCGGAAAACGAATCGCTGCGTGTGATTAGCGCAGGCGATTTTTCATTTTAGCCAGGCGCAGAGCGAGGGGAGGCATTCGGGGAAGATTGGTCGTGGAAAGTCGCGGCGATTAGTCGCCAGGCGACTATATCTCCCCAAATCGCCCAGTGTGTCCCAGCCCTTAGACCGTAGAATATCGAGGGTTAATTAACCCTCGATATTCGACCCTAGGTAAATGTGCCCCTTCGTGTAACCTAAGGCACGGCACTGAGTATGCTCTAAATCCAGGAAATGGAGAAAGAAGAAAACAAATCATTTTTGTTGGGGTTTCATTATAATATATGTTATTTGGCAACTGAATGGTGAAGTTCTAAGCAGACCTATGCTGTGAAATAAACCAATAGAAAATTTATTATTGTAATCCAAATCTTGAGAAAGTTGACTCCCAGAATTAGTTTGGGTTCCATCCTGTTTTAACCAGTAAGACTCTACCGGAAATAATTTACAAAGCACACCTAGTATGCTTAGCAAAACTTTATTACAAATAGAGTTAGTAAGATGATGCCTGTTTTTCGTTGACTCAGACGCAATGTATTCTTTATTATCTTACTCACTTTATTTGTAATAACGTTTTGCTAAGCATACTAGCTGTGGTTTATAAACAATTTCCGAGAGATTCATACTGGTTAATACACATCCAAAAAATATTAAATAAGCTGTCATTTAACAGATCTATAATAAAACATAACTAAGGTATTACAGGTCATTAGTGATGGGTGCATTTAATCGGCAGGCACAAATTTGCGGGGAATTTCTGCATCTCGCGCGCGGCGAATAAATTTGCGAATGTGCTGTGAAAATTCACCATCAGCGACGATTAACGGACGCAGGTAACCATTTTGACACCAGCGAATTGTCTCTAGCGTCAAAATTGGAGTTTTGTGAATTTTTCTCGAATTTCGTGGGAAATTCACGAAGCGAAACGGGACAAATTCGCCCAACACTACAGGTCATACTATGGTCAGTATAGAATTCTTTATTAAAGGAGAACTAACCCCTAAAAATCAATAGGGCTAAAAATGCCATATTTTATATACTGAACTTATTGCACCAGCCTAACGTTTTAGCATCTCAATAACAGCAATGATCCAGGACTTCAAACTTGTCACAGGGGGTCACCATCTTGGAAAGTGTCTGTGACACTCACATGCTCAGTGGGCTCTGATTGGCTGTTGAGAAGCTAAGCTTAGGGCTCGTCACTAGTTATCCAGCAGAAAATGAGCTTCCCCTGTAATATAAGCTGATGCTACAGGTTTGCTGATTATTAAATTCTGATGCTAATTGCACTGGTTTCTGTGCTGCCATGTAGTAATTATCTGTATTAATTACTAATCAGCCTTATATTGTGACATTTCTATTCTATGGGTACTGTATATTGTGAGTGGGTCCCTAAGCTCAGTAAGTGACAGCAGCACAGAGCATGTGCAGTGAATCAGCAGAAAAGAAGATGGGGAGCTAATGGGGCATCTTTGGAGAGACAGATCTTTACTGCTAAAGTGATTTAGTCATTCGCACAAAAGCCCAAAACATATCGTACAACATTTCTTGCTACTTCTTTAGTTTAACTTTCCTTGTCCTTTAAGGATGGAATTGATTGTGTATATATGGCTGCTTTGTGTTGCTTGTACTAGATGTCGCTCACCTTACACTCTTTAGGCACACTAAGGGGCAAATTTATCAATGGTCGAATTTAGAGTTCATGGGAGTTTTTTTGATGAACTCAAAATATCGACCAAAATTCAACCAACTGCAATTTATGAAAAAACGTTAATTTTTCAAACTTGAGTGAATGGGATTGACAAGCAAACTTGAATTTTTTCGAAAAAAAAACCTTTAAATGTCAGGCTGCAAGCAACTCTAAATTGATCCCAGGATGTCCTCCATAGGCTAAAACAGCAATTCTGCATTTTTAATGTGGTTAAAGGGCCAGTGTATGATAAACTTCGAAAATCGAATTTAAATTTTAAAAAAAAACTCGAATCAAATTTTTACAATTCCCTAGTTGAATTTGACAGTTTTGGCCATACAAAAACCTCGAAAAACGTAGAATTTTCAATTCGACCCTTGATAAATCTGCCCCAAAATGCTTACAATTATTTGTGTTGATAATTGTAAGACATATCCCCCAATATAACATTATGTGCAATACAGTGGGACCATCAGTCCATTGTTTTAAATTGAAGGGTTTGGGTAAAGTCAGTACACTGCAAAAAATGCTAAATATTGGACGCCATTTGCCAGCTCAATTATAATCAAATTGTGGCACAAATAACTTCTGCTGATACACTCACCACGTAGAAAAGTTTGACTGGCCCCAGACCCTCATCTTTGGGGAATAAACCAACAGTACTTATGGCAAATGGCGGAACTATGTTTAGGGAGGGGGTTGGGGGGCCCGTCTGCATGGCCTGCACCCGGGGCCTGTATTTTTCGGACTTGATGCTCAGATTTATGCCTGAAAACCACTAAATCTTTGGATTATTGCACGAAACCCATCGCAGAATAGGATATTTTCGGGACTTCTCTCATTGACTTCTACATGAACTTGGCAGGTCTGAGTTGGAGTACTTTTTTATTCGGACTTTTAACACCCTCGGGATTTAATAAATTCTAAAAAAATTCTAGTTTTTTTTTTACACCAAAAATTAGGATTTCATAGTAAAAAAAACTCAAACCTTTAGAGTTTTTGGCATTCGGACTTCAATTAATAACCCCCTACATTTTTCGAACAAAAAATTCCCTTTTTTAAGTTTTTAAATAGCACTGTCCACTAATGTATATGGTGGGCGAATGTGACCCGTTTTAGTGTGCCGAAAATTTGAAAAACTGCTACAAATTCGCCAAATACGTTGAAGTCTATGGGCAACACATTTTTTTTCACATGCAACCATTTTTTTTTAACGTCAACAGTTTTTTTTCACCCAATGAAGTTCATGGGCATCTTTTTCATGGCAAAACCTGGTGAAAAAGTTCGCTAATTGTGTATAAAGCCTCCTGGTGGCACTTGTGTTGGTCCATAGTCTTAATTATTAAATACTATACTTAAATTCAGTTTCACAAGATGGTGCAACTCTACTCTTTTTCTAACTCCTTTGTTCTTGCTCTTTGGATCCTTGCTGCAAAGAGAAGTAAATTTAAAACAAATTCTGAACTCAGCACAGTGTTATGCCAATGTAACTAGCCTGGGAGTTTATGTTCCCAAGGATAGTTGTGTAGCTGTAATTGGAGGACATTGGTACCATATGTGCTTTCTCTAGAACCAGCACACTGCGTTTACATCTTTCCCTTTGGGAATTCTTGGGGAATTTACTTACTCATCTTTTGAAAGGGTTGTCAGGCAGTGATATAGAAGAAATAAATATTGATGGGGGTCTGCTATGTATAAATTTCGGTGTTTCTTTTCTGAGAATCTGACACTTTTCTTTTTGTAAAGTATATCAGCAAAACTTAAAAGATACATCAACCAAATTCATGCCCAGTTCTGGGACAGTAAAAGGAAATTAATCCGTAAATGGCCTAAATGTGTATCATTTACATGAAAATGCCTGAGAAAATGGTTTAGCTGGACAAAACATTATGATGCAGCATAATATTAGGAAACTATTACTGACACAGAAGAAAATGAAAAGCTTTCCCCCCTTAAGAGCGCCGGACAGAGCTGACCGGGTGCCCTAGGTAATCCAGTTGGCTAAAACCGCCCCTCCTGCGTGCGCGCGTGCAATTGCGCATTCATTGGTGATGTACGAGTCGGCCCAAAACCCAAGGGTCGGACAGGTTCGCGCAAACTCCTGCACAAAATCTCCAAACCTAACAGTTCTGTCTTCTGGCACCGGAATTTATAGACTTCCGCCCGCCCCTTTTGTGATGTCACTGCCCAGGTCTATAAATAGAAGGCAGCAGCGGGCCTGGGCCGGGTACGGATTGGGAGGGGTCAGGTCAGGGTCGGGTGCAGGTCGAGAAATTCTCAACCCGTACATCACTAGCATGCACCATAATGGAGATGGAGGCCAACAAAGGGGAGGGTGGAAGGGGAGGAAGGTAGCGGCGCATCAGAGGGGAGGGAGGGAGGTAGGAAGGGAAGAGTGACAGAGGAGGGATGCAAGAAACAGATGGGAGTAAATCCAGACTAGGAGTAGGCAGAAGACTCTTGAACATGCACCTGCCCAGCGCCCCCACATTGTTGGGCCCAGGCAGGTGCCTCTTCTGCCTATACCTAGTTCCAGCCCTGCCCTTTAACTGAAGGTAAGATGGTCCTAACCTTAACAGCAATCATAATAATAATGAGCAACAATGTGTTGTGTGGCAGAAAAAACATAATTTTGTGTTTGCCTGACATTGTATGTTGTGTATTTCCAAATAAATACCAAAAAAAAAAAGATTTGTATTTTTCATTCTATAGGGCACCAGAAAAATATTTCTTTTTATGCACAAAAATTCAACTGATTTGTAAAGCCTCAAGTGTCTTGAATATGTCAATACCAGATATGTATAGTTTTATGGAGATTTTAGACTTCTATAGATCAAAAACTCCAAGCAGTACATTACTGAATTTTCAAAGCACTACTCAGAATTTGGCATACTTTACATTCCAATGCCAAAAAATCCAGGAAACCATATATTTCTGAAAAGGACACATTCTGCCTAATCTAAAATAGGTAACAATGTCTTTATACTCCCCCTGTATCATCCCTGGGCGGGTACTGTGTTGTGTGAGCCGCTTGTGGGTCCTTGTCATTAGAGATGGCGCGAACTGTTCGCCGGCGAACTTGTTCGCGCGAACATCGGGTGTTCGCGCTCGCCGGAAGTTCGCAAACGTCGCGCGACGTTCGCCATTTTGGGTTCGCCATTGTTGGCGCTTTTTTTTGCCCTCTCACCCCAGACCAGCAGGTACATGGCAGCCAATCAGGAAGCTCTCCCCTGGACCACTCCCCTTCCCTATAAAAACCGAAGCCCTGCAGCGTTTTTTTCACTCTGCCTGTGTGTGCTGAAGAGATAGTGTAGGGAGAGAGCTGCTGCCTGTTAGTGATTTCAGGGACAGTTGAAAGTTTGCTGGCTAGTAATCGTTTTGATACTGCTCTGTTATTGGAGGGACAGAAGTCTGCAGGGGTTTGAGGGACATTTAAGCTTAGGTAGCTTTGTTGGCTAGTAATCTACCTTCTACTGCAGTGCTCTGTATGTAGCTGCAGTGGGCAGCTGTCCTGCTTCTGATCTCATCTGCTGACTGCTGCAATAACAGTAGTCCTTGTAAGGACTGCTTTTATTTATTTTTTTGTTCCAATACAGAGCAGTATCAAGCAGATTACTAGCCAGCAAACTTACTATCATCTGTCCCTGAAATCACTAACAGCTCTCCCCCTACACTATCTCTTCCAAGCACACACAGGCAGATTTTTCAGATACATTTTTGCCCTTGATCCCCCTCTGGCATGCCACTGTCCAGGTCGTTGCACCCTTTAAACAACTTTAAAATCATTTTTCTGGCCAGAAATGTCTTTTTTAGATGTTAAAGTTCGCCTTCCCATTGAAGTCTATGGGGTTCGCGAACCGTTCGCGAACCGCTCGCATTTTTGCGCAAGTTCGCGAATATGTTCGCGAACTTTTTTTCCGACGTTCGCTACATCCCTACTTGTCATCCAGAAGAGATCCATCACCTCTCTATCTGGTAAGCCTGACATTCCCCCACATCAACGCATTTCAGCTCCTTTAGACCTGTCGTCAGGATGGTTCTAAAGGAGCTGAAATGAGTTGATGTGGGGGAATATGTAAGAATTTCATAAATTCATCAACATTTAAACCAGTGAGTGCCTCCACTTTCTACAATTCTCAAAGCTTTATGTACCCAGGCATCGTACACCTTTATACGAGTTGTGCTGGCATCCTGCTGCTTATAGCTCTTGAGCTCTCCAACTTAAATTAAATTTGACTGCGGCTCACGGGGAAATAGAGTTGGGTATCCCTGGTCTAGAGGTTCTAAAGGCTAGACATGGATACCATCATTCCATTGACATTACCGGCTGTAGGGTTCAATGAAAGTGATGTCAACCCAGATTCAACTGCCACAATCTTCAAAAAGGCAAACATTTCTCTTCCATTGGTCAACCTGGAAGAATTACTTGAGTACAACTATCATACTAAGGGAGTGTTCTCCGAATTCTCCAAAGAAGGTGAAAAGTGAAGGCAGGGCAAAGCATTGGAACTCTGCACTTCTACAGGAAGAACAAAGGCCACATATTTAATATAGCAATTATGTATACTTGGAAATAATGTTTTGTTAATATTTGTCACATTCCACAAGTTTCCTTTTTGGGCATCATTCACATAATGAGATTTTCATACATTTGTGTGAGTTGAAAGCAAAAACACAATTGATTTGATTGGCTCTCCTTTGAAAGTGATAGTTTAACTTAAAACAGGGGCTTATAATGGGTATTTCTGTTATAGCATTTCAGTTGGGCTGTGAGCAATCTGCTCAAATGAGCAATACTTCTAAACTTAGACCCTACCTCTTGGAGATCTAGCACAGTATCTGATCACCCATTTGTACCATTGCCCCAACCATTGTAAACAGTAGCACTTATTGTGCCCCCTACTTGTGCCAGTATGTTACCGACCCTCTATGATTGTAAGCTTTAAGGGGCAGGCACGTCATTCCTCTCATGTCGCTTGAACATTGAACAGTGTAAACACGAAACCATGTATATTTACTGCATTGTTTTGTCTTCCTTGTTTTAACTATTTAATTGTGTCCTTTTTTTATCAACTTCTATCTATGCACTGAATGAACTGAACATATTGGTGCTCATTTATAAACTTTATGCAGCTCAGAATGATTCGCACAGTGAATATATTTGCCCTGCCCATGGTTATATTTATAAAGCAGGATAAAAGTGGTGTTTTAGTCAAAATGTTGTGTGAATGTATGTGATGGAAGAATTGTGAGTGTAATGTGGGTAAATAGCCACATTACAAGTGTATTATAAGCAGGAGTGTAATTATTACCCCTGCCACTAGAGGTAGCTAGGGGTTCTTGAGGGTATAAAAGAGAGCCACACCCTGGGTTTAGGGTCTTTGATGGGAAGATGTTGCCAGATGCAGAGGCTCTTCTAGGAGGAAGATCTGCAAGAAGAAAAAAAGGTAGTAATTAGAACAGAAGTTTTAAGTATAGCAGTCACTATGGGGCAAATTCACTAAGATGCGAAGTTGCGCCAGGCGCAACTTCGCCGCACTTCGCCAGGCCTATTTTCGCCAGCGCTCCGCAAATTCACTAAAATCCGAAGTTGCGCACAGGGGTAGCGTAAGTTTTTGAAGTTGCGCTAGCGTTAATTTGACAAGCGAAGCGAAGTTTCATTTGCATCCGGCGCGAAATTCAAATTTCAATGGAGGAACAGGTATCACCACTTCAAATGGCTAGAAAACCTTCAAATCAGCAAATAAAAATGTTATTTTACCCTACACATGTGCCCACTGTCTAGGTAAGTTGCCATGAGTCAGGAAATGTAGGGGGGAAGGAGGGGAGCCCCAAAAATATTTTCAATCTTTTTCAGCCTATCACCCATCATGTAGAAAACACGCCAGTGTTTTTTGGGACTTAGAAAAAATTTTGACTTTTTTTGAAACAATCCCTATCTACTCTATTGCACTTCGCCAGGTCTGAGGTGGCGAAGGAAGTCTAGGTAAAAGGTAGCGTTCAGTACACTGCGCAAGTTAGTGAATTTGCGTAGTTACGTCGCTAGCGAAAATTCGCCTGGCGTAAGGGTGCGAAGTAACACTAGCGAATTTACGCCAGTGCTCGTTAGTGAATTTGCGAAGTACCGAAAATGCCAAACGCTAGCGAATTGACGCTAGCGTTCGGCGCTTCGCATCTTAGTGAATTTGCGCCTATGTGTCTGAGGTAGGTTAGCTAGAATGGTTAGCTTGTTGCCCCAGCCAGGGGTCTAGTGGGAACAGTTCCCCGAGGATACCCCACGAGCTAGGGACCAAGAAGGAAGGGGGTTAGGCAGGACAGGGTTTCAAGTCAGAGAGCTGCCGGTAAACCCGATCGGAATAACAAAGGTGTGCTGGACGAGTACCAAATTGTTGAGACAGGAAGGCTTGGTGGAATGGTAAAGGGATGCTAAGGTGCACCGGATTATCGAACCAGGCAGAGGAAAACTGGAAGTGTTAACCGCCCCAATCTTCCAGGTCATGGACTACAGTACAGATGGGTGTGAGCAAATCAGTGGAAGTTTAGTGGTGTTGGATGTCTGTACTTAAGTTGTGAGTGTGCCTATTTGGATTCATATTGCCAATAAAATCATATTGCCAATAAAACTCAGTTATTCTCGAAATTCCTTTTTTGAATCGTTCATGTGAGGGACTAATAGCTGTAATTACCCCTTACATATATACTAAGGCAGGACCTGGCACTAAAAAAATCAAGTATACACACAAAGTATACACACATAAACTGGGTTGACTTTGCTGTGGCTCGGTGCAATAAACTGGAATCAGGGGTATTCAATTATATAGAGCACTGCTGCTTCAGCTCTCCGACCAGCAGCTGGGATTTAGAATTCAATGGTGCAAGTAAGGAATGTTTTTCCTATTTAAAGTTCCTGGTCTTTTTACCCTGAAAAAATATGGTTTATTTAAAAATAATAAGCACATGCCTGAATTCCATGAACGAGAACAAACTGAAACGGAATAAAATAACATGTATTAGCATATGAGATTTAAAAGGCAAAATGCAGGTGTTTGTTAAATCTTTTCTTTTACGGAAACAATGAATGCAGGGTGAATTTAACGATTTAAAACTAACTTTTGTATATATTTTTTATAACCCTGCATGCTATTAAACATTGTATTCCAATATAAAGCTATAAAGTTAAGTAACAACAGAATATGAATGTTATTGAGAAAAATTATTTTGGTATTTCAGATGCTGAATCTAGACTTAACTGCAATGCTTGCCTGTTACACCAGCTTTAGGTAAGGCCACACTGGGCATTTTGGGGAGATTTGGTCGCCTGGCGACTAATCGCCTTGTCTTTGCGGCGACCGATCTCCCCAAACGCCTTCCCTCACTCAAAATGAAAAACCGCCAGCGCTAATCACACGTGGCAATTCGTTTTCCGAAGTCGCCGGCCAGCGCAGAGTGATGGAAGGCGTTTGGGGAGATTGGTCGCCTCAAAGACGAGGCAATTAGTCGTCAGGCGACCAAATCTCCCCAAAACGCCCAGTGTGGCCTTACCCTTATAGTGCTACCTCGGTCCTCTTACTTTAAGGGGCCAGTTTATTAAGGTTCAAATAGTAAATTCAAATTTTCGATTTTGTTTTGTGTCGAAATGCACAAATTCGAATTTAAAAGCATCAACTCGAATGTAAATTTGAATCTGAGATTCAGCACAACGCGACCATGAAAACAGTTCCAATTTGAATATTTGTCACCTAAAACCTGCCAAATGAATTTACAAGTCAATGGCAGAAGTCCGTTGAGCCATTTGTTGTTAAAAGATGTTAATAGCCTTCCTGACATTCAAGTTTTTTTCAGAGGAAAACTTAAATCGAGTTTCATTAGAATTCGATTCGAGTGTTCGGGCCAGTAACATTTGTTCGAATTTTAGACATTCGAGTTTTTTCTTAAATAAGATAACATTTGAGTTTGGAGTACATTCAAATTTATTCGAGTAAAGAAAATTCACATAATTTCGAAATTCGACCTTTGATAAATCTGCCCCTAATTCTCAAAGCAGAATTATGCCCTCTTTATGAACAGGGTTAACTTTTATATTATAATATTATCAGTTAACAAAATTGTAGTCTATAAGAGTATCGTTCCTTTGCCTTGGCAATTTTCTTATGCATAATGAAGATTTTTTTTTCCATAATTCCAGTGTAATTTCAGCCGTGATTCACTATTGCGGATATATAAATATCCATACATTAAAGGAGACATTTTGTGTAAAAAACTAGAATGTGCCAGTGTATTAAACTTTTTTAAATATAGAAGCAATGTGCTTTTTTTTCAATGTTTTTCAGGCTGATTTATCGAATATTTCTACATAAACCCTAATAATCCCTCCCTTCTCTTCCACTTCCTGCTCCCTGAATTCTCTGGCTGTGCTGGGGAGCCGGCGGCACTCAGCTCACTGCACTGTAGAATAGGAGCCAATCAGCAGCTAGCAGGACCTGATAGGGAACTGAAGCCTGTATTTGCTTGTGTGACTGCAGGGCTGTAATTGGCTGTCCCCCTCCTACTGTGTTTCTGTCAGGGGCCATTGGGACATGCCCACCCCACATTTGAAACTCAACAGAGAACATCTATGGGGAGCCAAATAAAGGGACAACGACAAAATTAATTTACAGCCAAAAATAAAACTAACACCAGCTATTATACATGATTGCCTACAAAATTAGGGGGGTTTCATTTATCCTATATGTCTCCTTTAAGTCTACTAAAAAATGATTTAATAACTAATTATCTTAGAGATCATAAAGTACAAGGTAATTGCATTATATGAATAATTTGATGAATATGGAGTTTATATAGGCGCAAATTCACTAAGTGCCGAAGCGCCGAATGCTAAAGTTAATTCGCTAGCGTTTGGCATTTTTCACTACTGCGCAAATTCACTAACGAACGCTGGCGTAAATTCGCTAGTGTTATTTCGCACCCTTACGCCAGGCGAATTTTCGCTAGCGACGTAACTACACAAATTCACTAACTTGCGCAGTGTACTGAACGCTACCTTTTCCGCTAGACTTCCTTCGCCACCTCAGACCTGGCGAAGCGCAATAGAGTAGATAGGGATTGTTTCAAAAAAAGTCAAAATTTTTTCTAAGTCCCAAAAAACGCTGGCGTGTTTTCTACATGATGGGTGATAGGCTGAAAAAGATTGAAACATTTTTTGGGGCTCCCCTCCTTCCCCCCCTACATTTCCTGACTCATGGCAACTTACCTAGACAGTGGGCACATGTGTAGGGCAAAATAAAATTTTTAGTTGCTGATTTGAAGGTTTTCTAGGCATTTGAAGTGGTGATACGTGTTCTCCATTGAAATTAGAATTTCGCGCCGTATGCAAATGAACCATCACTAGCGAAACTTCGCTTCGCTTGGCGAATTAACGCTAGCGCAACTTCGAAAACTTACGCTACCCCTGTGCGCAACTTTGGATTTTAGTGAATTTGCGGAGCGCTGGCGAAAATACGCCTGCCGAATTGTGGCGAAGTGCGGCGAAGTTGCGCCTGGTGCAACTTCGCATCTTAGTGAATTTGTCCCTCTGAGAGATGGTCTTCCCCTAATTTGGAGCTGGATAATGGACTCACACATACACACACCGACAATAGGAAACCAACTTTCAACATAAACCTATATTGTGTAATGTATATGGAATAGAGATATCTGTTGCCCCTTTAAACGATAACTCCTTCCAATACATCTGTCAACAAATTTTCTGTCAAACACAGATGTTTTCCCATAGCTCTATAACCCTTAAATCACTCCATAACCTTCTGTTTGGCCCTCTGTCAATTGCTTATATAGAAAACATTTTCTTTATTTCCCGGGTCTGAGTCCATTTATCTTCTCTCATAGAAATCAAGCAGACGTCTTTGTCCTGTGTGGATACTCCTAAATCCACCCTGTCTCTGTGATATAGTTCTCTAATATTGTTGAATCTGTCCCCATAGTGACCTTAAATAGGCTTCCTTCTTTTAAACTCTTAAGTCTCCAATTTCCAGGTTCAGATCACTTTCCCATTTAATGACTATACATCTGCTTCCGCCAATCTTGGGCCCCATTTCAAAAGCCAATTAAAAGTAAAAATCCAGCAATGCTTAAAATCTATTTTGTGGCTTCATTTGCCTTAAAATGTTACTGTTATCAGAATGTTGTGATTATGGATTAAACCACTGTCAGATACAAATTATGGTACATACCTGAATATGTCTGATTCCAAGGTAGAGTTTTCCAAGATGGGAAACTTCTGTAACAACTTTGAAGACCTGGATCATTATTACTACAGAGATGCTGGAGCTTTAGACTGGTTTGAAAAGTTCAGTACATAGAATATGCCATTTCTAGCCATGTTCCTTTCTAGGTTTTAGTTCTCCCTTAAAGGTAGAGCTTCTAGTCCCACCAAGTGATTCTTGTTATTATGGCTCAGTTAGATCTCATAGGGAAAGAGTAGAATTTATTTTGGGTTTCTTCGAACTTCATACTTTACAGTATTTTTACATCAAGGGCAGCTGATGTAGGCCCACTTTTCACCAGGAATTTAGAGGAGTTGCAGACACTTCTAACAAAATCCAAGATGGGATACTCCTGTGACAACTTTGAACTCCTGGATCATTACTACTACAAAGATGCTGAAGGGTTAGGCTGGTTCGGTAAATTCAATATATAAAAAATGGCATTTCTAGGCATATTCCTTTCTAGGGTTTGGTTCTCCCTTATAGGTAGAGCTTCTAGTCCCACCAAGTGATTCTTGTTATTATGGCTCAGTTGGATCTCATAGGGAAAGAAGAGGATTTATTTTGGGTTTCTTCGAACTTAATACTTTGCAGAATTTTGCTTCAAGGGCAGCTGATGTAGATCCATTATATGTAGATGTAGATTATATGCCAATATGACAGATTTACTTCGACATACACATCTTGTAATCTCCACAATCTCAACAATGTTCATGTTTTATACCCAGAATGCCATGTTTTTTTGCCATAATTGCAGTATTATTGCAGTCTTTTGGGAGGGGTGGGTTGTGTGCCTGACGCAAATGTAGCCAGTGAGTTAAAATGGCCACAGTTACACCGTATAGCAGCGGTTGTCTGTGGGGTCATACAAATTTAAATAAATTGTTTTGTTTCCAATGACTCCCACCCTGTGAACCTTCTTAAACATTGTGCATTGAGCTTGGGAAAAATACATCTGAATTGTAGATATTAACGCACTTTTAGGTGACACCCCCCCAATTTCCGACGCACATTTGACATCTCTCTTTGTGGCACTTATCCTGTTCCACTATAAAGATCAAGCTTAGTAAATTTTGTTCTTAACCTTTTCTCCCCATTGAGCTCAACATGTCATATGACTGCCGATCAAAGAATCTTTCATCATCATCATCCCCACTCTTTTATTTCTAGTATGTAATGATGTTGGTCACAGAATTGCATCAAGGGTTTCTTTTGTTGCATTATTTTCCAGGAGACTCATGAAAGGAAAAAAGTCACAATGCCGAGCTTCAGGATGCCTGCCAACGGATGGCTTAAAGAAGGAACTCACATCTCTTACATCATCGTAGCTGATCTGATTTAGGGGATGTCAGATGGTTGGAAGTATGAGCAATAAGGCACTATTGCGAGGAGAAGAAACTAAACAAGGGGAAAAGATGCTTTTCCACAGTCAACTTGTAAGTTCTTTATGGCCTCAACGTCCCTGTTGATCATTTATTAAGTGGCTATTGGACAGACACATATACATAATGTAAAAAGCATCATGCTGGCTTTTTTCCATGCTTGCATTCTTGTCAGGCTACATAGCAGAATGATGAGAGATGCTAGAATGTCAGCTTATCCTGGGACGCCAACACTGTGTACCGGTTCAGTTATTTGACCCCATGGTGTTTATCTTATTTAAAGAATGACAAACCCTTTTGAGACGGGCTTAAATCAGTTTGGAAAATGTCTGGCCTCTGTGCTGGGGACACAGTTGATGGTCAGCAAATGTTGTTGTCTCCTTAAAAGAGCTAAAAGATTGTAATGATGGACTTAGCATGGTAATCTGTAGCAATTAGAAATTTGTTTCAGATGGTCTTAAGCATTAAGAGTAATGAAAGCCATTGTAGGCTGTTAACAGACTTGGGCAACTTTGCACTTTATTGTTTTAGAAGTTTAGCAGAAGCCATAATAAAGTTAGGATGTCTACCTTGGTGCAATAATAGAGAATGGTAAGGACTTGATCTCTTTTGAACATTACTCGACACATTACTCCCCCCTCCCAACATCCATGCAGACCACCCTCCGGTACGATGCATCCCACGGCCATCCCTGGTGTAATGCGTCTATTTTACCTTTTACGTCTCTCACTATGATCAGATAGGTTTCCAGAGTCCAGTGGGAGCAGGCTTGGGCAGGCAGGGACCATCGGGTTTTTTCCCAGTATCCCACCAGTCCTGTCCAACACTGCTTAATGGTGCTTTGCTTCCCCTATTGTTTCACCCAATGGATACATCAAATAGGTATAGTACTGATTATCTGGAAACCTATAATCCAGAAAGATTCCATAGGGCCCTAAAATATTTTTAAAAAAAATCCAGATTTTGAATAATTTTTCTTTATACTAATAGGACAGTACCTTGTACTTGATATTAGTTCAGCTAGCATAAATCCATGTTGATGGGCTGATGGAATTACACAAGCGAAACTTTACCAACGTTCAGCTGCTGAGGCGTAACTTCACATTATGAGTTTAGTGAAGGGTTAGTACACTGCGGTGACAAGGTTGCCAGGTTAGGGACTCAGGTGGTCAGGCTCAGGGATAGAGCATGGAGCATGGGACCAGCTGTGAGATTTGACTTCAATGGGGATTATCTACCAGAGGCAGGCAAAGCAAGAAAGTGACTAACAAGGATCAGAGAGTATCCATGAGTACTGCATTTGTGTAATTGACCTGCTGCCACTATTTGTTTATGGAGTGTACCATCTGAGCACGCACCTTGAATATTGAAGGAATTAACCATTACGAAGTGTACCACCAGTTCAATAAATTGTTCATTGTTTATAAAGAACCACTGGTGCCCAAATTATTCAAGAGTGATTGTTGTGTGATTATACCAGAGTGGTAATCCCTTCCTCCCTCCCATCAGCAGGGGCCCACCTGAAGATAAAGAATACAATTGTATTGTGCCTTCTGGGAGTTGCTGGGAGTTGGACCCCTTGCCCAGGTTCTGGAACCAGTATATAGTACATCCATAAGATAGACAATCCATCAGTGCTTGGAAACAATGGCATACATACATTATGCTGATATTTCATAATTTCCTTTAACTGAACAATACATTATACAAGTTAATAGTTATCCAGAATGCTCATCAGTTGGCTTAACTAGAGGATACTGGGCCCCACAACAAATTAATTTTAGGGCCCCAGAGAGCTTCCTGTTTTCAGGGCATCCCTGGGGTTGGACCCCCTGTCACCCCCCCTCCTTTTTCACGTCTGCCTCCCACCTTCATATGTATCATAAGTCTTATCTCTTTGGGTCCAGAGCATAGAGATTGGTGCACAGGAGATTTGAAGAGCTATGTCCACATGTCTCCAGTGCTTCTGAACCCATTGCAATGTGGCTGGGTGACATGCTGCCCTAGGAGCGTGCCTTTGTGGCCTTTCCACAAATCCAAGCCTGCCTGTTTTACAATATATTTTGAAATTGTTCATTAATTAGCCCCTCATGGGGCCCCTATACCTCCTGCCCCCCCCCCCTGTAGCAGCAGTAATTACGCCCCTGATACTGAAATGAATCTTTTGATAATTTGGATCTTAATACCTTAAAACTCTGCACCTATCACTCCCATGTGGCTAGCATTTGTGTGCGAGTCAATGTCAGCTCCAGGTGGTGAGGTTAGTCAGTCTCATACCACTTTCGAAGGATGGAAATGGATCGCTTAAGGGCAGGTCTATACGGGCAATTCTAAGCAACTTTTTTCAATTGGTCTTCATTATTTATTTTTTATAGTTTTAGAATTATTTGCCTTTATTTCTAACTCTTTCCAGCTTTCAAACGGGGGTCTCTAAAAACAAATGCTCAGTAAGGCTACAAATGTATTGTTATTGATCCTTTTTATTACTCATCTTTCTATTCAGGTCCTGTCTTATGTATATTCCAGTCTCTTATTCAGATCAAAGCATAGTTGCTAGGGTAATTTGAACCCTAGAAATCAGATTGCTAAAAATTGCCAACTGGAGAGCTGCTGAAAAAGCTAAATAACTCAAAAACCACAAATGATAAAAAATGAAAACAAATGGCAAATTGTCTCAGAATATAGCTCTCTACATCATACTACAAGTTAACTCAAAGGTGAACAACCCCTTTAAAGGAAAATGAAAGACTATTTATTTGGGGTGCCAAAAGTTAGGCACCCCAAGTGATTGTATATACTTACCTTACACCCCAGACTGGTGCTCCTATCAGGAGAAAACTGCACGGGGCTGGTTGTTCTTCCAGCAAGCACCAAAGAGCGATCGGCTTCCGGCTTCTTCTTCTCGCGGGTGCACAAAAAAGAAGAAGGAAGCCGATCGCTCCTCGGTGGTCGCTAGAAGAACCTCCAGGCAGAAAACTGCACCAGCCCAGGGTTTATTCCAGCGAGCACCATGGAGCAATCGGCTTTCTTCTTGATAGGAACACCGGCTCAGGGTGTGAGTTAAGTATAAACAATCACTTGGGGTGCCTAACTTTTGGCTTCCCCAATTGAACATGCCTTTCCTTCTCTTAATTCTTTACTATTACTTAAAATATGTTGATAGAAATTAGGTGTGTGCAATTGAAGTGATGTAATGTAATTGCAATGCACTTACATTCAGTCCAATTACAGAGCAATAAAACAGGAACCCCTGTCGATTTACAAATGTTAAATTGCTAAAGCAAAAGTGCTGCTCTGTGTTCCACGATGTGCCTATGGAAGGAACAGTTTGGCTTCTAATGGATTTGTTCCCTCTGGGTGTAAAGTATCTAATCAATGACAATAACTTGCAATGGTGGGGGTGAGTGCTGTAATTAAGAAATGCCAAATAGCTCCGTCTTTCAGTAGAGGGAGGTGATTGTAATATATGTGTGTGTATTATTTTGGCTGCCAATTGCAGTAAGCTGAGAGTTTAATAGGTTTGTTTGCGAAGAGCTAGCACCAACTGTCTGGCATGGTTGCTAAAATAAATGCAGTGTATATGCGCTTCTTAGATTGCAAAAAAGATGGGAGTTTTTTTCAAACTTTAAAATAGCCAGGTTATATCAATTACCATGCTCACATCTCACTTAAAGGGCATGTAAAGTATAACATGGAATAAGGCTAGAAATGCTGTATTTTGTATACTAAATATAAACATGAACTTACTGCACCACAAGCCTAATCAAACAAATAATTTATGCTTTCAAAGTTGGCTAGAGGGGGGGCACCATCTTGTAACTTTGTTAAACACTTTGCAAGACTAAGACTGTGCACATGCTCAGTGTGGTCTGGGCTGCTTAAGGATCGTTATAAACAAAGCTGCTTGAGTTCTGCATGGCTGGGAAGTAAGGCGGGGGCTCCCCCTGCTGTTCATAAGTATGATTGTTTCCCTGCTCAGCAGTTAGGGACCATCTGACAATTCCTATCCACAGCAGTAAATGAAGGGAGAATTTCACTGCATACAGTCAGGTTTCTTATAAAAACGGTACATATTTTTTAATTAAAGGATATTGGAGATAGGTTTCTTTTTCATTAAAGAAAGTAAAAATGCGATTTTATTTTTTTTGCCTTTACATGCCCTTTAAACATAGTAGAGTATCTTTATACGCATATATATATATTTTTTCTTTTAATACAAGTATGGTACCTGTTATCCAAAATGCTTGGGACAAGGGATTTTCCAGATAAAGGATCACCTTAAGTCTACCAAAAAATAATTTGAACATTAAATACATATAAAAAGAATTGTTTTGCTTCCAATAAAGATTACTTATATCTTAGTTGGGATCAAGTACAAGGTATTGTTTTATTATCACAGAAAATAAGGAAATCGTTTTAAAATGAAATAATTTTAAAATGAAATTTAGGAGATGGCCTTCCCATAAATTGGGACTTTCTTTAAAACTGTGTATATACAAGAGAGAGAAAGAAAGAAAGAATATTGACAGTACTGAAGACAGTAAACGAAACGGGAAACGTTTTCGAGGAAACTCACACTTTAGACTTAATTCTGCTACATACTGTATATCATGGCTTGGATGAATGAAATCCCTCATAGACATAAAGCCAGAAAAACTAGTGTTGTAGGACTGTTAAAATACTGCATGCTCATAAAGGGCAATTCTTATACCTAAATCCCTTATTTATTGGTAGTTCCAACAGATGTGCATGCAAGAAACAAAACAAATACAACAGCAACAATCCTTGTCTGTTCCAGCACCAACCAGGGGTGACAGAGGATCCCCTATGAGACCCCACCTGTATTTACCCAGGTGGAAACATTGTGTTCTCTTACCCTTATAGTCTTGCTCTATTTATGATCAGTCAGCACTTCCCTTTGTGTCAATAAAAAGCAGCACTTCATCAAGGAAGCTCCTTGCAATTCTTATGGTGGTGTCAGCTCTCCTCTTGGGTTTTTGTCTGAACAAGAGTCTTTACTAGACATCACACAATCCAAGTGCACCTCCTGTATGAATTTGGTGTATTTAAGTAAGAAATGTACGCACTGCAGCATTTAGATTCTATTGCATCTATTTAGTTTAAAACATAGCATCATGACCATTTAATGGAGAAGTTCTTTGTCTTTTTTGGTTCAAGCTCCCCATCATTTGCTTAGGGTAATCACTCAGGGCAATCACTTAGCTCATAACAAGGTTAAAGATAAATAAAAAATACAGTTGTATCAGTCATGCAGCCAGAGCTCCAGGCTGAGCCCAAGGAAGAGTTTTGCCAAGTTGTAATGTTGCCCAATAGTAATGTGGACATCGCTGTCCCCACTCTGCCCTTCTCCACCACTCTGCTCACTTACTCACTCGCTTACAACTGTCACCCCCACACTGTCTTTGTTATCGGTGTGTCTCACTTAGAGTGACCATAAGTAAAGACTACCAACCTTTTCACGGATATTTCCTTTCTTGATTCAAGACCTGCTCCTGTTCTCCTGAGAAAGCTTTAGCCATGTAATAACCTACAGCTTGCAAAGCACTAATGGTTTTCTTGCATTTTCAGACTAATGACTAATGACTACTCATTCCTTATAGATTACCTTCAATAACCTGACAATTTTGCCTACTAATTTAGTCCTTGGGTTTTTGTCTTATTTTCTCTTCATTCTTATTGTCTTATTTTCTCTTCACTTCTAAAGGTTTACACATGTATATACCAATTTCTGCCAATATATTGCACATTTCACGTTTACATATTTATTGTGTATTTTTGTGCCTTTTTGTGATATGTACTAGCTGGAGCCACGACGTCTCGTCTCCAGTGCCGGATTCGCTGGACGGGCCCCCTAGGCCGTGTGCTCCGCGTTGTCCTAGCGCCCACCGCACTACCACACGCTGGCGCAAAAGCGACATAGTGTGAGCGCCGGAGCACTGGGGAGCACAGGCTCCCCACAGAGCAGCTGGGTGGCATGCCGCCTTCAAAAATGTGCCGCCCTAGGCCCGGGCCTATGTGGCCTAGCCACAAATCCGGGCCTGCTCGTCTAACTGTGTATTTGTATACTGCTGAGATGACAATAAAGTTTACTTTGACTTTTGACTTTGACTCAAGTTTTCGCTCATTTAGGTCACTTTGTTTTACCATTCTGCACATGTCACATAGACCCCTTTCTCCTGTCTATCCCTGATATTCAGAGCAAAGTGTCAGAACATCTTGGTGGAATTGTATTAGGTCTCTAACCATGTCAAACTAGATGTCTCTAAGAAAAAAAACTACTTGCCCATACTGCATTACAGTAAATCCCACCAACCACAGAGTTTGATTGTGTTTATTCATATTGATTTTCATATTGATTTCAGTGCTCACTTACAGCAGAGAGGAGCCTCTTGCATCATTTCTCCCTCTTAAAAACACCTTCCAAACTGTTACTGAAGTTCCTCTCTTGGTTTCCTGCATGAAGGTGAATAAAATGCCTATGACTGCCATCTTAAGATACGTCATCTATAGGCCAGTGGCGTAACTGTAGAGGAAGCAGACCCCACAGTCACAGGGGGACCCGGGGCAAAGGGGGGCCAGACTGTGGGGTCTGCTTCTTCTAAAACCAACAAGAACCCCCCCCTTCCCCATCCGCTCTCTTACCTACAGTGGGGAAGCAGAGGGGGTCGGCATGAGGCCAATTGACTAACGCTGGCATAACTTCGCTAGCGAAGGACATAAACTCTAGCGGTACTTCACTCCCTAATGCCTGGCGAATTTGCGCTCTGGTGAATTGATGTATCTACGCAAATTCACTAAGATGCGGATTTTACTGAACGTTACCTCTTGCGTCGTACTTGCCTTCACCACCTCAGACCAGGCCAAGTGCAATAGAGTCGATAGGACTTACTCAAAATTTAGTTGAAAAATTTTCTAAGTCCCAAAAAACCTTGGCGTCTTTTCCTTTTTTCAGGGTGATTTTTTTGGGGTAACCTGCTTCCCCCCTACATTTCCTAACATATGGCACATAAACTATACACTGGGCAGTGGCGTAACTACCGGGGGAGCAGGGGGTGCGATTGGGCCAGGGCCCGCACCTCCTCAGGCCCCCCCTGGCAGCTCACGCTCCACGATTCCTGGGCGGTTCCGGGTGTACGGAGGTTGGCCCGGCAGCGCGTCCCGTGCCAGGGCCCGCCCCCCTCTAGTTACGTCACTGACACTGGGCTCATGTGTAGGGCAATATAACAACTCTATTTTATTTTATTAAGGTTCCCTGGGCTTGTGTAATGTAATGTATTTGCTGCAACATATACGTCCAATGAAATTTAACTTCTTGCCGTATGCAAATTAGGCAACGCTAGCGCAACTTCGCTTGCTTGGTGCAGTAATGCTACCGCAACTTCGCTAGGGTCCAGCGCCCTGGACGCAACTTCGGATTTAAGTGAATTAGCGTTGTCCTGTTGAATCTACGCCCGGAGAAGTGTTGCGCTGTGAGCAAAGACGTCGCTGGCGAATTTTCGGAGGTTAGTAAATTTGCCCCTATGTTTCTTCTAAAGAAATTAAGAAAAAAAAGCCCTAAACATACAAATAACTACAATGTTGGCCTGAGTCTCATAGGGCCCACCAGAGAACATGACATACTGGCCATACATTTGCTGTTAGTATTTTTTGTCTCTTGCATATATATACATTTTCCTGACTCCTTTGGAGAAACTTCCACAGGAGAAGGAAAGGGTGTGAGTGTCATCTTGTTAATATCAAGGCTTTAGCCCATCTTTTTCCTACTGGATGTGCAAGTGGTAGATCAATGACCATCACTGACCAGATCACCAGGACCATCACTGACCATGGCATAATGACCATCATAATTGGTCAGAGTTTAAAAATTTAAATTGACTAAATTCCCTTAGTAAGCACTGGTCAGCTTTTATATTACCATATTTTGTATAACCTGCAAGCCCCTTGCACAAACAGCAGGGCATATGCCCTTATATTCTTTTCTGGCACCATAACTGTTTATCTCCAACTAAAGAATTCGATCTGCCCAGCCTGAGCAATAGAAAGATACAGGGTGTGAGTTCCTCAGAAGTGACCTATCAGCCAGAGAATACCAAGGGTTACGAGACCTGGCAACTAATGCATTTAGCCATCAACTCTGTGCCACCTGTTACCAAGTTTCTTCCTATAAATAAAATAACATTTGCCATCTTTATACAGCACGACAAAGATGTCCATTTGTATTCTTTTTCTAATAATGGTTTTATGATAAATAAAACTTCACAGTGGAGTATTTTTATGATATAAATTTAAATCCCCAGAGGTACCTGCAAAATATTAAGGGGGTTATTAAGTCCGATTTTTTTCTGGTCAGAAAGGGGAAAAATACAATTTTTTCATAGGAAAAAAAATTCTTTTGAGATTTTTTAAACAGCGATGATGATGAAGAATAAGAAGAATAAAAAAGTACGCCATCTCAGACCTGCCAAGTTAATGTAGAAGTCAATGGCAGATGTCCCATTGACAAATCCAGCAACAAATCCGAAAAAAACGCACAATTCAGATTTTTTTTCACAATTTTATCAAGTATTTTCCCACACAAGAAAATTTTCCCTCTTCTGCTTCATGGTAGTTATGCCTAGGTTTGGTACCTGTACACTTTTGAAATGAACAGATTGATTTGGGGAAACCCAAGCAAAAACCTGGCCAATTCCCACCTTAAAGGATAGGTAAACCTTTAAAATATGTGAAGTGATATTCTAAGCATTTTTACCATTTCCTTTCATTATTTTTTTTAATTCCAATATATTAAGGGATACATGTACAGTTTATATGAATGAATTTTGTTACAGCGCCACCTGCTGATCAGTTTCCAACCATTCCGACTACCAAGTAGTTGAAGAAGTTGTCAGGAGATAGAAGAAGGGCTTTGATATTTTGGTTAGGAAAAAAACAATAGCAACCTCAGATAATTTTTCTCACAACGTTCCTAACCAGAAGAACATTAGACCAATCTTCTTTATTCCTCCTGACAACTTCCTTGACCACTTCATGGTCAGAAACTGACCAGCAGGTGGTGCACAAAGTATTATTTCAAAGTAAAACTGACTCCTGTGCTTATATCCTTTGAAAACTTGAAGAATAAGTAGCTTTAACACATTTTCCTGATTTTTACATTTTCCCATTTCTTCTTAGTCCTCTGAAAAATGTAAAACAGGGTTCTACTGTTCAAAATAGAACATCAATTGTAAGCCACCTCCAATTCAAACTTACATGTACACTGACTGTCTTTACTCCTTTGAGCACATCTTGACCCTTTAGATAAGGGTGCATGATTCCTGCTCCAGGTGCACTGTGTTTCTGCTTTGTATTACTATATCTTTTTACAATAGTCATAGGGCATTATCAGTGTATGCACTATAAATAAATATCTAGCAACCATACAAATTGTATTATTTTTTGGGTGGAGGAAATTAGGACTAAATCACCTAATAGAAGGCCTTCTTCAAGTGGAATAGCTATACATTATATTTCTGCTTAATACTGGGTTCTGTTAAGTCGGTGATCCCCAACCAGTAGCTCGTCATGTTGCTTCCCAATCCCTTGGAAGTTGCTCCCAGTGGACTCAAAACAGGTGCTTATTTTTGAATTCCAGGCTTGGAGGAAACTTTTGGTTGCATAAGAATCCATTGCATTGCCAAATAGAGCTTTCTGTAGGCTGCCAGTCTGCATAGGGGCTACCAAATAGCCAATGACAGCCCTTCGTTGGCATCTTCAGGAACTATTTTCATTCTTATGTTGCTCCCCATTTACATTTGAATGTGGCTCACAGGTGAAAAAGGTTGGGGATCCCTGTGTTAAGGTATACAATGTTGAGTAATAAAAATATAATTTTTTAAAAAGAAGAAGAGAACTGATCACCCCTGCTCTGACACACAATCGTACACCTCCTTGTACTCTAGCTATTTCTGCTGTCTACTGGAGTGTAAATAGCACAAATATGTGATTGTGTTACATACTGTAAGCTCAACAGGGCAGGGAACCTCCTTTCTCATATATACATACCTTGTGTTTGGTGGATACTGGAGGTATATTGTACAAGTGGTGGGATAGAAGATAATTGCTTCCAAGTCTTCTCTAGTTATGAGGCTGTCTCTTGCATTTTCAAGAGAGTCTACCTTTGTTAAGATCTAGCACAGAACATTTGTGTAGATATAATAATATATAACTTAAAAACACGCCAGTAAATAGTTGATGGATGTAAATGACCCCCTCCCACTGTGGGGGTCTAGGATAGCATTGCAGTCTGGCAGTAATTTGGCTTTAATGGTAATTGTAGGACCACAGATCTCATCTAACATGTAAATAGCCATGATATTTGAGAAAGACTAATGAGATAATGGCAACAGAAGTTCAACTGAGAAGTTTAATTAAAATTAATATGGGCTGAAAGAGCTGACATGCTAAAAATATGCTGGAGAAAGATAAGTAAACTGAAAAGTGATTGTCTTGATCAGCAAGACAGCAAGAATGCTTTGGGTATGTATGGAGAAAATTAGATCCTCACTAGAACAGCAACAAAAAAGGATCTTTTAGCTTAACCAGAGCAGTGAACAAGCTCTTTAGTATTTAAATAATTTTGGTAACAGCCAGTCTTGTATTCACTATAGCCGAGTATCTTCTCAATTACTATGAACTGGAAATATTTAGTGTCAAATAGCTGGACTTAGCTGGTTAGTTTGTAAATATTTACACATAAACTCCTGCCACACCAGCCACTCCATACGTCTGACACATCTCTCAGTTGTCCCAGTAGCTATTGCCTTTCCTATTTATGGCTGTACGAATGAGATGTTGATGGGTTTATGTTGTCACTGTCATCCTATCAGCTATTGATTATTGCCAATGCCCACTTGATCAAAACTCACAGCTGTAGAAGCTATTCATCAGTAATCCAAACTTGACATTCCTATAGCTTCCTGGGAGAATAAACTCATACAAGATGGTGCAGACCAGGAGCTGCAGGAACCTATTTCTCCAAAATGAAGGGAAATTGCAGGTTTCGGGAGGTTTTAGGACACTAGCACATAGGGTGAGCTTATTGTCCAAGGTAAAAGTAAAGTTCACTCTGGAGAACCACATTCGATTCAGTGTATTTTATTTAAACACAACATGTTTCGGACAGACATGTCCTTCATCAGGTGCTAGTGATGAAGAAACTAGCACCTGATGAAGGACATGTCTGTCCGAAACATGTTGTGTTTAAATAAAATACACTGAATCGAATGTGGTTCTCCAGAGTGAACTTTACTTTTACCTTGGATATATTGTGGCTTGGACGGTGCCACTGACTCTGTTGTGCAGAACCTTGATACATTTGGAGTGAGGGACCACCCGACATTCAATAGAATTACCTGTGAGCTTATTGTCCTTCAGGAGTTCTGTAGGTAATTATGTAGGGCATAAGTGCTCAAAAGCACCTCTTTGTTCGTTTTTATGATATAATTCATTAATATAGTTAATACTTATTAGAAGCAAAACCAGCCTATTGGGGTAATTTTTTGTTTAAATTATTTTCTAAATAATCTGTAATCCGGAAATCCCCAGGTCCACAGCATTCTGGAGAATAGGTCCCATACCCATATTATAATTATGTAACCCCTACTGGGTAGTAGCAGAATGGAGCAGGAGCAGAGCAGGCGTAGATTGGGATCAGCACAAGACGTTACAGGCATAGAATCAGATCAGACTGGGAATTGAGAAGCAGGATGACTGGAACAGAAGGAGAGAACTGGAAAGCAGGAGAGGGGACTGGAGCAGAAACGGGAGAAAAAGGCAAAGCAAGATACAGAGCAATACTATGGAGTATACAATATAAGACAGGGTTCAAGGCAGAACAGGACAGGAGGCAGGAACAGGCAAGGCAAGATCAGGTAAGGACAAGGCAGAAAAAAATACAAGGCTGGGTACAAGGAAAGGGACAAGAATACAAGGCAGGATCAGGGGAAAATGTTAAAGCAGGAAACCAGATCTAGGGGCAAGTCATGGTGCTCTGGAAGGCAAGGTAGAAGCACGGGAAAAGGACTAGAGCTAGAAACAACCTAGCTAGGGGTGCTGCCACAGTACCAGGAAGGCCAATGCTCAGGCAAGTAGTGTAAGGAGGCCAGAGTCAGCCCTGATTGGCTGAAACCAAACCACCAATCAGGCTGCTGCCAGGCTAGGGCTGCGAAGGCTAGGTAACATATAGTGAGCACCCCTGCAGGCTGTTCACCTGGCCCAATGG
Organism: Xenopus petersii; assembly: GCA_038501925.1. NCBI lineage: Eukaryota > Metazoa > Chordata > Amphibia > Anura > Pipidae > Xenopus > Xenopus petersii. Next base: position 101,126,247 of record CM076685.1, on the reverse strand, counting down.
TTAAGGTGCAGAGTCAGAATGCCCATGGTAATTTTTAGTTCGTTGTTTGTTATTTTTCATGAATGATATAGTTTTGATACTATCATGCCATTGTCTCCTTTGCAACATATTTTCTTCATCTGCATAACATTTGTTGTCATTTTGATTTCATTTGTTTAATATGAAAATCAAATAAAATATTTTTTAAACAGAATGCCCAAGGACCCTGGCTTGAATCCCAGCAGAACCTGACAAATGGCGCAATGAGCATGTCTGGACACAATTAGTTCACATTGTAATTGCGGTTTTGCCCAGCGCTGACAAAACCAAATGTAAACTGAAGTTTATGTAATATACAGAGCTTTACAGTTGCCAATATTAATGTCAGATTTTGGGATTGTGCGGTGTTGGTAATAATCAAACAAGAATATTTATAATTACTAAAAAAGAAGAGAGCTAATTTTGTATCTTGGCAAGAAATGGGTGGCATTAGTTGTGGATCTGGAACGTAAATGAATATAAGTGGGTGGTTTGGATCACAGCTCTTTACTCTCCATTCTATGTGCTCGTGTTGAGCATCATGAGCAGTTGTTGCAATGGCCCCCATTTGTGCCCTTTCTACCTTGCCCCATTTTTGTAAATCTGTTTTTCCCAGCCTTTTTTTTTTCATGGAAAAAAGGTTTAGAAACACCCCAGAGTATTTTAGCCAATAACAGATTATTTTCACGAGTTTCATTCTTGGAGTCAAAAACAAACTATTGTTTCATCAGCAATTCTACAGCGTGTTCTGCTATGTATTTCTTGAATGATTTATTAAATCTATTAGAAAGGGGAGAATAAATCCTTGATTGCTGGAGAGGAATATGTATTTCTTTTCATAAACTCATTCTAAAAGAGATCAGCTGCAGCTACTGCACCCCCCCCTCCTATTTATCAGTCTCTTGCTGGCTATACATACAAGAGCAGCTGGCTCTTCTGTCTTATTTACAGATTATAAATTAGGCTGCAAAGCTCTTAATAACTTTTTCATGGGCAAAATGAAATCCCATGCCTTCCACTGCCTATTACTATTAAGGCATGAGTCTCCCCCTCTAAGAGTTTTAGGGAAGTTTATGGAACGGTTTAGGAATTTGGCAACCAGTCCCTGGGGTCAGGTGACATTTGTGGACGTCTCTCAAGAGAGGAGAGACTGTCTTTAAAGAGACAAGAAGACCACTCAAGAAGGAGTTTGTGCCTGGACCCAAGGAGAGGGTGACACAGACAACCATGCCTGAACCAGCGAAAGCGGGTAGGACAGTTTATCCTGTATGCTTTCTTATTGGAGGATAGTTGAAAGATGGTATCATCATTAAGTTTTAAGTGAAGTAAATGTCTATTGGGATTTTCCTCTTTGTGCAAAAAGAAAACACCGTAGACTGTACACTGTTGACTTCATAATTATGAAGATAACAGGTTTTTCAAAAACTTCCACCAGTATCAAAATCTCTTCTATTATATTATATTGTTCATTGTAGATCTTTGCAACAAGGGTTTTACTGCATGCCTGTGCTGGTGGGATTATTTTTCTACCATCATGTCATGATATTCGGTGGCTTCCTGGGGATGCTGGGGGAAGTAGTTCAATTCAAGTTGAAGACCTCTACAGATTGCTTTACTTTAAACACAGGGCTACTAACCCAGCAGGATGGATAGATCTCAAAGTAACTTTTAAGCACTGGCTTGACTTATGCTGTAACCTGTTTTGAGGTTTGTCTCAAAATATCTGTTGAGATTTGGTGGAACTTTTTGGTTTTTTCTCATCATCAATGCAACATACCCAGCATATACAAAGGAACATGAACTCTAAAAGGCTGCCCACTTTCATTTATGGGCTTAAACCTTTTAGAAAGAAATCTGCATGATTAATGGAAATAAGCATTAGTGATATGTCAGGTTGGCTTACAATTCAACTAGTTAAGTGAAACATATGCACATCTTATACTGCACAGGCATAGTGTTGCTGAAATTGAGTCCACTGATTCAAGCTGAACTTGACCTCAAGGGTCCAGATTATATTCTAATACAGGTATGCGACCTGTTATCCAGAATGCTCTGGGACTTGGGGTTTTCCAGATAATGGATCTTTCTGTAATTTGGTTCCTTATACCTTAAGTCTACTAGAAAATCATGTAAACATGAAATAAACCCAATAGGCTGTTTTTTCCAATAAAGATTAATGATATCTTAGTTCAAGCTACTGTTTTATTATTACAGAGAAAAAGTGAATCCTTTTTAAATTTTAAATTTGGATTATTTCATTATAAAGGAGTCTATGGGAGATGTTCATTCTGTAATTCAGAACTTTCTGGATAATGGGTTTCCAGATAACAGATCCTATACCTGTATATGTAATTCTTGGTATCACATTACATTCCTTTAATACTTAGGGGGTTATTTACTAAACTCTGAATGCAAAAATCCCGAAAAAAATCTTTTTGTAAAAAAATCAAAAATTTTTCGTAATTTATTAAACCCAGAGGATTGAAAAGTCTGAATTAGAAAATCCAGCATCTCAGACCTGTTGAGGTTGCATATAAGTCAGTGGGAGAAGTCCCAATGATTTTTTGATGTGCACTGGGTTTCGAGCAATACCCCAAAGTTTTCAGGAAAAAAGCAATAGAAATCTGAGTTTTCGGGTGAAAAATCTGAATTTTTTTTTGAAAATCTGATTTTCTCTTGCAAAGCAAATTTTCGGGAAAATGTAATAATAAATAAGCGTAAAAAAACTCAATTGGATTTGATCGGAGTTTGTAGCAGAAAATGTTGAGATAGAATCGAACTTTAATAAATAACTAGGGATGCACCGAATCCAGGATTCGGTTCGGGATTCGGCCAGGATTCTGCCTTTTTCAGCAGGATTCAGATTCGGCCGAATCCTTCTGCCCGGCCGAACCGAATCCGAATCCTAATTTGCATATGCAAATTAGGGGCAGGGAGGGAAATCTCGTGACTTTTTGTCACAAAACAAGGAAGTAAAAAAAAATTTCCTTTCCAACCCTTAGTTTGCATATGCAAATTAGGGTTCGGATTCGGTTCGGTATTCGGCCGAATCTTTAGTGAAGGATTTGGGGGTTCAGCCGAATCCAAAATAGTGGATTCGGTGCATCCCTATAAATAACTCCCTAGAAGGGGAACTATCGCTTGGTCATGCTGAGTAAGAAAATTTCTAAATACAATCAATTAACAATTCTGCATTGTTTCTGAAATAATCAAGTTTATCTTCACTATTCCTCTCTCAGCATCTGTTTCTCCTTATTCTGTCTTCAGTCAGGAGTTGGGTGTCAGATGAATGATTCAATATATCTTATAGGGGGGATCCTCTTACCTAGAAGATGTATTAGAGCTCACTCTATTAGAATCACCAGACATCATGTCTCTCTACATGCAGAATTATTATTATTTTGTTAGATTTTGTTTGTACTGGAATCAGTTATTTGAGTGAGCTCTAATTCATCTGCTAGATGTAAAATTAAACCTAGATCTTTTTTAGGCCAATTCTTAAACATGTTATAGTAATGCATCTGCAACTCAATTGGCTTCCAAAAGCAAAACTTGATGGGCACATGGGTCATTATGGCCCTACATTTAGTATACGCTGCCTAACTAATGCAGCTTAGAATAGGAATCCTAACTCCTGCTTGGGATGCCACACGGATATTATACAACTGTCAGCTGTCAACGAGTGGCCAAGTCATCTTTAATGTTCTACTAATTAAATGGCCTTGTAAAGGAAAACATTGATTGAGAAAACTTTGTCAACTAGAGAAAAAAGCGCAACAAATTAGCACCGCATTCCGCGATTTGTTTTCAATTTGCAGAAATACATTGCTCTGCTGTAATTAGGTCAGGTCATCTTTCATATTCATAGGGCCTGCTTCTCTTTGTCTATAAAAGGGATGATGTGGTTTTAAAAATAATTAGCTACTATTGATAGTATAAAATCTGTATAGGTGGTTATCACCCTTCCTGTTATAGGATATGTATGACATTATCTGGAGAGGCTGGCATTCCAAGCAGCACAAGAGAAGGCTGCAGCGCACAGCAAAGGGTCCTCCAAGAGCCTGAAAAGAGCTTGGCAGGAGGATTAGAGAGATATCAAATATACCCAAGGTATTAAGGGGTCATAAATCAGAAACATGGTATTTCAGCTTGACCTGTTTTTAGGAAGATAAGCTTGCTCAGCTTGTGCAGAACGGCTTCTCACTACAAAGAATAACGTTTCATTGTAGAAAGAGCATAGTGCATGATGATTTTCTAAGGCCAAGTTCAGCAACCCATTTGACAAGTATGCTGATAACGGAATATACTTTTAGTCCTGCTGAAATAGTATAACTCATAGATTGTGGTAGGATGAACTATCCATCGCCTAGTCACCATGACAATATGGAATAACTCAACCGAGCAGGTTCTTCTACTATTTCTGGATTGTGTTATTCAGGATTTACTTAATCCTTCATCCCCCTGCAGTCAGGTGCTCCAAAAGCTTTACCCAGGAGCAAGCTCAATACCCTCAAGTCTTTTTACAAAATTGTGCTGAGTACAAAGGAATGTCTACACTACCAACTACTTTTGGTATCCCTTTTGTAAACGCTGAAATAACTCATTGTGTTGCAACAGCCTATGTTGTTGGCAACTATTTGACAGTTGCCCAAGTGTTTTAAGAGGATTCACGTAGAGCGCAATGGGTCGATTTTGGGTATTTCAATGACTTTTGACATTTTTAATTGGGGATACTAAAAAACCCAATAGAAATACAACCCAAAACACAGTCAGTACATACAGTATATACAAATGGTTTTGTCAACTCAAACCATCTCTTCCAATAAAATGCCAATTCCAGGCACATTAGATGAATTCTGTATTCACAGCCACTACACCTTCACTGCCGTCTATGTAATAAGATGAAGGGTCCAACAGGAGGTATTTCTGAAGGACTGGGCAAAGCCTTACGACTACTCACCCCCTGCCACTCAGAAGTTGTGGCTGCTACTGATAGACATAACTCTTTGCAAGCACAGAAATGAAGCGTTGCCACTTCTATGTACTATGTACTTATTGGTGCAAATTTGAGCAGATTAGCAGACACATTGCTTGCACACAGTACTGGTAGGAAAACCTATTGATTGCGATGTTTACATGTAAATTGATGGTCTATATCTGCAGTACAGACTCTGTATAACAGTTCTAATGGTGCACAAACCATCTACATTTTACCTAGGGGAAAATTTATTAAGCGGCGAAAATTCGCTCAGACAAAGCCAATTCACTAACATGTGAAATTGCTTTCAGGGCGCCAAAAGCTGGCAAAGTTGCACTAGCGTTAATTCAGCAAGCAGAGCGAAGTTGCGTTAGTGTTGGCTAATTTGCATATGGCAGTAAGTTAAAGTACAATGGACATATATGTTGCAGCAAATACATTACACTATACAAGCCCAGGGAAGCTTAATAAAATAAAATAGAATTGTTATATTGCCCTACACATGAGCCCAGTGTATAGTTTATGTGCCAAATGTAGGGGGGAAGCGGGTTACCCCAAAAAAAATTTACGCTCTTTTGCAGCCTATCGCCCTGAAAAAAGCAAAAGACGCTATGGTTTTTTGGGACTTAGAAATATTTCCAACTAAATTTTGAGGAAGTCCTTTCTACTCTATTGCACTTTGCCTGGTCTGAGGTGGCGAAGGCAAGTCTGGCGCAAGAGGTAACGTTCAGTAAAATCCACATCTTAGTGAATTTGCCCAATTATGTCCCTCCGACAGAGCGCAACTTCGCCTAGTGATTGAGTGCGAATGAGCTCCAGCGTCAGTCTCTTTGGCTAGCGAAGTTACGCCTGCACCCTTTAGTAAATCAGCAAAGTTCCAAAATGACGTCACAATGGCGAATTTTCGCCAGCGTTAGTAATTTTGCCCCCTAGGGTGGCCAGCACAGTAACTTGAAAAGTCATGTATTGATTGTGACTCCTGGGCCCTTGCTCTTGGAGGGGGTGGGGCAAGATATGTAAACCCCTCCAAAAAGACTGCCCATAAATCCAACCAACTTTGGGATAGGAATCAAAATACCACTCTATTTCTACTGAAGGCACCTATATGATTACTTTTCTTGCGTTGGGTTCCCTTTGACCTCCCCAAACCCTTCTTGGGGGACTATGCAAGGTAGTACTGGGCAGTTTTAAATGGGGTTAGGCATTTTGGTGTTTTGCTCGGAAGGTTTCAGGGTTATGCTGTATTGTGAATTGCTCAGGAAAGGTTGCGCACTTCTGTATATTATAGAGCAAGATGCAGATTTGTGTGTTCCTGAGAAAGTTGTGGAGTTGAGCAGTTTTGTGCAGAATAAACACAGATGGCCAGATGATGCAGTAAAATTTTTATTCTCCAAAGCAGTTGTCATTGAGAGTAGTATGGTAATCCGCTTTTTATGGTCTCTGCTGGTTCTGCGATCTCATAAACGTGCAAACAGACATGTTACAAGTCATTAAGCAGTCCCTGTACAACTGTAAGGATTTAATAGGGTGTAGACATGACCTCTCACTTCTGCAGTGTTTCATTTTAACATGGAGGTGGAAAGTGGGGGATGGGGTGAACTAGCTGTTCTACCCTCAACAATAAACAGTTCCCTTTTGAATTAAGATGACAAATGTGAGGATAATATGATTGCAGATGTTCCCTGAAATAGAAGAATATTTACATTATCCCATATGTTTCTTTATTCCTATAGTAGGGAAAGCCATTGTCTTAAATGAATTGTTCAGTGTAAAAAATAAAAACTGGGTAAATACAGAGGCTGTGCAAAATAAAAAAAAATTTGAATATAGTTATATAGCCAAAAATGTAATGTATAAAGGCTGGAGTGACTGGATGTCTAACATAATAGCCAGAACACTTGGTTTACACTGACTGGTTAACCTGGTTACCAGGCAATAACCAATTAGAGAATTGAGGGGGGACCACATAGGTCACATCTGTTGCTTTTGAATCTGAGCTTAATGTTGAGAATCAATTGCAAACTCACTGAACAGTTATGTCCCATGTGGCCCCCCCTTCAAGTCACTGACTAACTCAGAGTTGAAAAGCAGGACGTAGTGTTCTGGCTATTATGTTACACATCCACTCACTCCAGCCTTTATACATTACATTTTTGGCTAACTAACTATATTAGAAACATTTTTTATTTTACACAGCCTATCTATTTACATAGTTTTTATTATCACACTGAACTGTTCCTTTAATTTAGTTTTGCTTGCTCCCAAGGTTTCATCGTTGACCTTAAGCCTTGAAACGAGAGCAGAATTCCTACAGGTTGTACAAATGGCAGATGGGGCAAAATGAAGGGGCGAGATTTCAGCGATTAGTCGCCAGGCGACAAAACCTCCCCGAATCTCCTTGTCTGGCCTTACCCTTAGAGTGGGGCACGGTCTGGAGAGCATTCCCACCTGGAAGTAACAGACTTTCTCTGAGAGACACATTCACCCTATTCCTGGTTCTTTTTGCACTAGTAATGCTGTTTAAAGGGGCTGTTGACATTTGAGCTAATTTTGAGTATGATGTTGCTAAGGTTCAAATTCCCCTAACAACCATGCTTTTATTTGAACGAGAGACTGGAATATGACCAGGGGAGGGTCTAAATATAAAGATGAGTAATACAAATTAGCAATAACCAAGCCTTACAGAGCTTTTGTTTTTTTAGATGGGGCTAGTGACCCCCATTTGAAAGTAGGAAAGAATCAGAAGAAGAATGATTAAAGTGGTTAAAAAAACTATAAAAAAATAAATAGTGAAGACCAATTGAAAAGTTGTTTAGAACTGGCCATTCTATAATGTGCTAAAAGTTACCTTAAAGGTGAACCAACCCTTTAAGAAAAGGGTTGTATCATATATCCTTCACCTTAAATAAGAACTAAACCCTAAAAATGAATATGGTTCAAAATGGCATCTTTTATATAATGACTAATGACCAGCCTAAAGTTTCAGCTTGTCAATAACAGCAATGATCCAGGACCTCAAACTTGTCACAGGGGGTCACCATCTTGGAAAGTGTCTGTGACACTCACATGCTCAGTGGGCTCTGATTGGCTGTTGAGAAGCTAAGCTTAGGGCTCGTCACTAATTATCCAGCAGAAAATGAGCTTCCCCTGTAATATAAGCTGATGCTACAGGTTTGCTGATTATTAAATTCTGATGCTAATTGCACTGGTTTCTGTGCTGCCATGTAGTAATTATCTATATTAATTACTAAGCAGCCTTATATTGTGACATTTCAATTCTATGTGTACTGTATATTGTGAGTGGGTCCCTAAGCTCAGTAAGTGACAGCAGCAAAGAGCATGTGCAGTGAATCAGCAGAAAAGAAGATGGGGAGCTACTGGGGCATCTTTGGAGACACAGATCTTTACTGCTAAAGGGCTGTGGTTTCCTTGGGCTGGTACAGAAGCACAAAACATAATGTACAACATTTCTAGTCTACTGCCAGGTGCTGTTGTGATGGCTGATTCAGTTAATGCCTTTAAGAGTGGCTTGGATGATTTTTTGGACAGACAGAATATCAAAGGCTGTTGTGATACTAAGTTACTTTCCATTGTATATTATAAATGTAATTGCTATTGAAAGATCTGCATGTCCCTTTCTATCCTCTGCACTGCTGATCCTGATCACATACACAGTTGAAACAGTGTTGCAGTAGTCATCTCTCTTCCAGACAAGATTCATATCCCACAATGTCTTGCATCCTGTGCTGTGATAAACAGACCAGAAGAATAACAGAAGTTTCCGAAACATTATGGGAATAGAAGTCTTGTCTGCAGTTGTGTACTGCTACATTGTTCAAAAATATATGCAGTCAGAGCCAGCAGTGAATAGAAGAATACAGAATGGTTAATTTACAATGACCCTAGACACGAGGTGCAGGCATGTCTCTGTGATAGATAGAAAGATAGATAGATAGATAGATAGATAGATAGATAGATAGATAGATAGATAGATAGATAGATAGAAGATATGTGATAGATGATGGCTAGATAGATAGATCTTGATAGATGAATAGATGGATAGATTGAGAGATAGATAGATAGGTAGATAGAAAGATAGATAATAGATAGATAGATAGATAGATAGATAGATAGATAGATAGATAGAAGATATGTGATAGATGATGGATAGATAGATCTTGATAGATGGATAGAGAGATAGATAGATAGATAGATAGATGATAGATAGATAGATAGATAGATAATAGATAGATGATAGATAGATAGATAGATGATAGATAGATAGATAGATAGATAGATAGATAGATAGATAGATAGATAGATAGTAGATAGATGATACATAGATAGATAGATAGATAGATAGATAGATAGATAATAGATAGATGATAGATAGATAGATAGATAGATAGATAGATAGATAGATAGATAGTAGATAGATGATACATAGATAGATAGATAGATAGATAGATAGATAGATAGATAGATAGATAGATAGATGAAGATATGTGATAGATGATGGATAGATAGATAGATCTTGATAGATGAATAGATGGATGGATAATGGATGGATAGATGACAGATAGAGATAGATATATCTTGATGAATGGAATAGATGGATGGATGGATAATGAATGGATAGATGATAACAATAGCTATATAGATATAGATAGATAGATAGATAGATAGATAGATAGATAGATAGATAGATCGCTAGATAGATATATAATAGATAGGTGATAGATAATAGGTGATAGATGATGGATAGATAGACAGATCTTGATAAATGAATGGAATAGATGGATGGATATATGATAGATAGATAGATTACATCTTGTCCGTGAGGAATTTATCATCTCTGTGTATATGTATATATATATATATATATATATATATATATATATATATATATATATATATATATATATATATATATATTTACATACAAAAATGATTGATTTTAGGATGATACATGTTGATAGTAAGTTAAGAGGCTGTTGAAACCCAGAGGTTAAGTGTTAGAACATTTGGATTACCAAGGAAATGTGCACTTTGCTGTGAGAAGTGCCTGCAGTGAGACGGGGGGCATCTCTGATTACTGTGAGATAATATGCCAGTACAAACTTCACATACCAGCTGATGTTGCTGAACTTCAACTCACAGGGTTGCTGGCAGGGGGTGATCCTGGGAACTGTCATTTATACAGCAGCTACAGTATCAGAGGGTCAAAAGGATTATTTGCACATGTACAAACATATGAACAACCCCTCCACCCCACTGATTGTACTACATACACATTTTTAGGATTTGTAAAAACATTGGAGAAGGAGAAAAGTATGTAACATAGTCCATCAGCCTTTGAGCAGTATGAGTGGCTGTGTTCTGCCCCTGTCAGTTGATATGGTCAATTTGGGATACAGCGGCCATCTGTAGGGGAGAGCAGAGCAAGTTAATATCAGATTCATTTCACAAAAAGGCACCTCTAGGTGGTCCCTCCTGAGTAGAAGCCAGTTTGGGCATCATTGGCTGAAGGCTAGCATCATACCCCTCCCATAACTGACAGTTTTTCTTGGACAATTTTAGACACCTCTGAACAGCTATAAGAGAGGCGTTCAGACTGTTGTTGGAGGAGAGATTAAATCCACCAAAAGGCAAACATATTTCCAGCTCCCCAGAGCAGAACATAAACTAGATATTCACAATTAGAGCCTCATATGCAATTATTATCCCACCAGCCCTTGATGAATACAGCCTTGATATGGGGGGACACCATACTCTTCAAAAGAAATATAGAATCCTGTGACCATTTTTTAAAGTCCAGGGAACAAAGTTTAAAAAAACATGACAGATTGTGACCATGTTTTGCCCTTTGCATGCTAAATCTTATTAATTCATTAATATTTACATGACATAATCATTCATTGCCCAAAAGTCTACATCATTGCCTTGGGGCAAATTCACTAAAGGACGAATTTCATAGCGAATTTTTGCTAGCGTTCATTTCTGCCTAGAGAAACTTCACTAATAGTAATGTTGGTGCAAATGCTTGAAGTGGCCACTTTTGCAAACAAATGTCCAATGAGCCATAATAAAGACAGAAGAGATCCTCTAATGCCCTAGACATGAGCCCACCCTAAAACAAATGTTGCATGCCCCTCAAATTAGGTTTAAAAAAAATTGCTCACACATAAATCATTAAGCGTTTGGACTTTGGCAATCAAACCCGCTTTAAAAAAAGAGAAGTCGCAAGCGTTTTTTACAACTTTAATACATTTCTGATATACAGGATATGATGTCACTGACAAAGGATTGAGGAGGATGGAGCTTCTTCTTATCAGTTCGCCAGGTATACGGGGGCAAAGTAAACTCTGGCAAAAGAGGTAACGTTCAAAATTCGCATCATCATCTGCGGAGTAACGACCATTCGTCAGAGCTAAAAGTCGTCTGGCCATAGGGTGAGAACAAACGCTAGCGACTGTCTCGTTCGCTAGCGAATTGTCCTTTACGCCCATTATTGCCAATGTCCCTGCGGATGAGATTTCTCACATACATTACCTATGTGGGGGTCTGGGGGAGACCATAAAGTAGGGAGTGCAATTGTGCTCTCTCACACTAGTTTTTAGGTACCAGGAGCGGCTTTTTGCCTCATTGACACAGCGCCCTTGGACAGGATAATTTTTGAGTCACAATCAGGGCAGGGTTTGTGGTGGTAGGTGGAGTTTGGGCATAATAGGGCATGGCTGGGTTGAATTGGTGGATGACCATGTAGCAGGGGATTTTTTTTTGTCTTCACTCTACTAGTTGGTAGGGGCAGCATAGTCCAGGGGGTACAGGTGACCAGTGGGCCAATAATTGGTACATCTGATGGGATCTCCTTAAACGTATTGGGTCCTTTAATCACTCATGGCAGTTCTGTTGCCAAGTGTAATTCTCACTGTCACATATCTCACTTTTCTGATTCCATATTTTCAGTAACGTAACTAGAGGGGGGCGGGCCCTGGTGCGAAACGTGGTGCGAAACATGCAGCTGGGCCCCCACCCCCCTCCGTACGCAATTATCTTCCCAGAAATCGGTGGGGCACGTGCTGCCGGGGAGCCCTGAGGGGGTTCGGGCCCTGGCCCAATTGCACCCCCTGCTCCCCCGGTAGTTCCGCCACTGCATATTCTGCCTTATACCCCCAGGCCCAGATTTGTGGTGAGGAAAAAATTAGGGACAGAATGCTGCCCACCTGCAATATGGGGACCTGTGCATCCCCATTTAACTGCGCCGTTCGCTGGCATTGTGGTAGTGCAGGTGCTAGGACTCCACGCTTGCCTAAGTTCATCCCCGTTCACCGTTTGCCGGCGCTTTCTCGCATGTTCTCAGGCCGGCAGTGGCAGCGGGTGGTTGTGGGCGGGCGATCGGACCTCGCGGCCTAGGGGCGCCAGCCCGAGGAATCCGGCCCTGTATACCCCTTTATCTTTTTAGACTGTAAGCTTGAGCTGGACCCTCTTTATCTCCTGTACTGTATTGTATATCACAGTTTTAATGATACAGGTATGGGGTCTGTTATCCGGAAACCTGTAATCCAGAAAGCTCAAAATTAAGGGAAGTATATCTCCCATAGGGGTAGATTTATCAATGAGTGAAGTTAGAGATCTCCACAGTCCGCAGAGTGAAATACCGCCTCTCTATTAATTTCTATTGGATTTTTAAAGGCATATTTATCAACGGGTGAAAGTTCACAATTTCATAACTACGCCTTTAAAAATCCCATAGAAATAAATGGAGAGAGGCGGTATTTCACTCTGCGGACATAAATCTACTCCATACACTCCATTTTAATCAAATAATTCAGATTTTTAAAATTGATTTCCTGTTTCTCTGTAATAATAAAACAGTAGCTTGTACTTGATCCCAACTGAGATATAATGAATTAGAAGCAAAACCAGCCTATTGGGTTTCATGTTGAAATTATTTTTTTAGTAGATTAAGGAGATCCAAAGTACGTAAAGATCCCTTACACTGTAGACCCCAGGTTGGGATAACCTGTATATAGATAACAGATACGTATATAAATGTACTCAAACTGTGAAATGAATTTACAGGCAAGTTCTGATCTTGGCATGACCTCGCATAAGACATGATGAAACTACATATACCTTTCCCCAAGGCCTGGATGTTGCTGAATGCGCATTAGTTTAATTGGCTGAGGGCTAATTATATCCCGGCTGCATGTTTAATAAACAGGCTGTTGCTCAGCTCCCTGCCCCAATTAGGTGAGAACCCAGAAAGGCAGCAATCTGAGAAGGGGATCAAAAGGTCAAGCGGGAGACAGAGAGTGTATATACGGAGGACAGGAATGTAGGGGTGATGCCAAGGGGAGTCTACTTCCAGGTGTGGGGATTTAATTAGTAAGGGTTAGATTAGGGAACTATTTCACACATGAGCCTCTCAGTCGTGTGACTGGAAATAGAAGGAAGAAGCCATATGACAGTTAGTAGAGACTTATGAGACCAAAGCAACACATGGTGGCTGGGGGGTTATCAAGAGATAAGAGGTCACACTATGGTAAAACATGAAGGAGGTGAACATGAACATGAAAGCACTTCACAATTCTGCTCCACCCTACATCTCTGAACTCATCTCTATATACTCACCCACTCGCTTACTACGCTCCTCTACTGACCTGCTACTCAACTCTTCTCTCATTAAATCCTCACATGCTCGCATTCAAGACTTTGCAAGGGCTGCACCCCTCCTCTGGAGCGCTCTCCCACGGTCTGTCTGACTTTCTCCCAACCTTTCTGCTTTCAAAAAATCTCTGAAAACGCACTTCTTTCGAGAAGCCTACCCTCACTCTGCTTAACTACCAAACGCAACACCACATACAATACCACATTTCTCACCCACTTACTTCGATCTTGCCCACTCCCACACCTTGTGTATTACTCCCTTCCCTTTAGACTGTATGCCTATGCATAGGGCCTTCCTCACCTTTTTGTACCTGTATTGATTGTGATGTTTGTTACTCCATATATTCTATATATGTAATTCGTGTGATGTAGTTGTATAATCACATTTACTTTACAGTGCTACGCAATATGTTGGCGCTATATAAATACATGTTAATAATAATAATAATAATAAGGAGAGTCACAGTTGCAAAATGCCTTGCTTCCGCAGTTTATTTGTTTTGGAAGTTTTTCTTTCTTGCTTTTTTATATCAATACAAGAAACAGAGATAGAGAAAGAAAGGAAGTCGGCCTCGGTTTATTTAAAGGGGACCTGTCAACCAGACATAAAAAGCTCTATAATAAAAGCCCTTTGCAAATTAGACATAAAACCCCAATTCTTTTTTTAATGAACACATCCAAACCTGTAATAAATGCATTTAAAAATATGAGCTGTCAATCATATTTTAACTGCCACACCTCTATGCCTTTGTTCAACTAACAAGATAGAAAAGGATTCGAACAGGGTGACAGGTCCTGTTTAAAGGCTACAAATCCCATGATGTGACTAATATGGAACAGTAAATATATGCCGCTTTCAGTCTCTGCTTCTGGATGTGTCCTCATTATGGGGAATATTAATTTGCTCTCTGGGCTTAGTTCTATTGTACGACAGAAAGGAATTTTATACAGGTATGGGATGTGTTATCCAGAACACCATTATACAGAAAGCTACGAGTCCAATTCAAGCAAATCATTTTAAATTTTAAAAATGATTTTTATCTGTAATACTAAAACACCTCTTATCTGCAAAACCCTAGATCACGAGCCAGGGCCAGAACTAAGGGCAGGCAGAAGAGGCACGTGCCTAGGGGTGCAATGCTGTCTGCTTACCCCTAGTCCATGCCCTTGTCCTCTCACTGATGGCTCATTTCTGGTTCTTGTCCCCAGAAAAGCTCAAAACAAAGAAAGATTTTACAATTTACAAAGGGACAGCTCTATTGACTGTTATATAGTGTGCCAAAGGGGATAGCGAAGGTGCCAGGACTGTGAGAAGTGTTCAGTGGGGAAGGTATTTCTGGGACCTGTAGTCCGCAGCAGGATTGGCTGGCAGCACAGTGGAGGGACAGTTATTTAAGGAAGGGCAGCACCGTACCAACTTCCTCTTCCCTCAGAATCCTGGAGTTATGGTGGAGCAGTCTCACCCTCCCATCATTTATAGTGATTTGCTGATATTATACTCCAGTGTATTTGTCATTATTATGCTTCTTAAAAATTGTATCTATTTTCATGTGTTCAGCAATGGGTACAGTTTGTTTCTGAAACAGCATATGGCCAGGTATAAAGCGTGTCCTTTGGTATATGCTTAGGTTTAACCTACATGCCCACCGTAGCATAACTAAAAGTTAGAGAAGAGGGCGCACAGCCTATAAAGTATAATCCATTGGGATCCATGTGGGTCTCCAAATCTAACATGTATCTAATCAAGAAAGGATTGCACACTCATTTTTTAAAAAAATTATATAGTATATTTATTACATAAGAAAAAAGTATAGTATAAAATAAAGTAAAATATAGTATATTTCTTACATAAGAAAAAAGAAAAAAAGGGAAAAAGAGAAATTTACAAAAATTACAAAAAACAAAAGTGAGCCCAACACATTTCGACCATATTGGCTGCCTTTTTCTTTTCATTTTTCTGTTATTTGTGCCCCTGAGGAAGACCAATATGGTTGAAACATGTTGGGCTCACTTTTGTTTTTTGTAATTTTTGTAAATCTCTCTTTTTTCTTATGTAATAAATATACTATATACTTTTTTAAAAAAAAATTAGTGTGCGATGCTTTCTTGATTAGATTAGATGGCAAGGTTTTGTTTATTCAAAATAATAAACTTGTTCAATAAAGCTGTGGCCCACCCTCGCCCATTAAAAAGCTATTGGCTCGCAGCACCTACTTAAAGCTGAAGCCTCATTTGTGAATGCAGAGTATGGTGCAAACTGGATTATTTATAGGCACAGTATCGGACTGGGACACCAGGGACTCACCGAAAAACCTTAGACCAGGGGCCCACTCTCAGTACTATTATTCTTCCTCTCCTCACTCAACCTCTATTCTCCTAGTTTCTTTTTTTTACATACTATAATCTATTATTCCATCTATTCAGCCTCTTTGTTCTCATAGAAATAGGGAATGGCCATGAAATAGGCCAAATGTTTAGCAGCACAAGGGCCCACTGACACCTGGGCCCACTGGGAGTTTTCCTGGTATCCCGGTGGGCCAGTCTGAATCTGTATAGGCACAAATTGCCATGTTTTACATGTGATGCAGGCCCGGACTGGCAATCTTTGGGTTCTGGAAAATACCAGAGGGGCTGCTAAAAGAAGCCATAGAATTCAGTATTTAGTGGGCTGGTGGGGCCTCTGTTTGGGCTAATTGGGCCTCTGTGTACCTTAAATGGCAGGGTCTATTTTATTTCTGAGTCCAGACCTGACGTGATGAATAATCCATTGCAACTTGTGATTGTTGCAATTTGCTCTGTATTTTGGCACTTAGCATTGATAACAGCAATAGTGATCAATAATTAGGGCTCAGGATCATATTGGACTGTCCGGGGCCCACTGAGACTGCAACTGAAGGACCCTCGCACTTGACATCCAACCTAGCTGTCCCCAACCACCGGCATGCACATATGCACCACTTACCTCCTCCTTAATTTGCCATTACTGGCTCCAGGCAGGGAGAGTCTACGTTCTGGGCAAGGGAGCTGATTGGGTAACTAGGGCCCATGAAGTTGGGGTCCACTGTTTTTTTTCCCAGCAGCCCAGTCTGACACTGGTAGCGCCTATTAACTCGCCTATTAACTCTGGAACTACAACACCTCCATGTCCAGGCTTGTAGTAACTTTCGGATTTCCAAGTCTCAGGGCATGCACATTTTAAAGGACAATGAAATCCTGTTTTCTGGCCAAGGGAAAGAAGTAAAATCGTGCTGCCATCTGGCTGAGGACACAGACCTAGGTTTACACATGCACAGTTGAGTATAATCCAAAAACTTTAATGCACATTCATAAGCCTAAACCTCCTGAGGGACACATGAGAAGAGTATAAAATATGGTGGTGGCATAACATTGTGTTTTGCCTGATATATCAGCCAGAACCTGTCTATACAAGTGTGGTTGAAGGCATCGTCTTTCCTTCCAAACATAATTTACCCTGGGCCCTTTAATCTCTGGTTAAGAAATTAAAAGCATCTTGGGCACGGTTAAATGGCATTTCAGAAATGTAAGTCTGAATCCAGGAGGCAAACACAGACACACAAACGCCAACAGCTGCCTCTAGGTTTGGATATCTTAACAAGAACGGAGGCTCGGGGGGAGAGAGATGAGAAGGCCTGCAAGTGAATATATCTTCTCCTTACTGTATGCAGAGTTTCTGGAACCAGAGTTCTTGCACGCATAGCAGATCTTATTTAAGTACTGTACAAGGGTGTGAGGCAAAGTGTGGGTGTCTTATGAGAAGTGATCAGAGTTAATACATCTCTTTATCTGATGGCTCAGCGTTATGTTAGATTGGAGAGGCTATATTAGGCCTCTTTCCATACATGGCTATTTTATGTGGATATTCCAGTCATTAAACGTAAGGTCATGGCCCCAAGTCTTCAGCCATGAAAAAAAAATCTTATTAAAGCAATGGGCAAATACTATAATGAGATACAATGGCTGCAGTACATGTTCTCATTCTTTTAATATTCATGAATATTTAGTTAAATACTGCACAGAATTGTCCAGTACTCCCTGCTTCTTCCGCTAGTGACATTGCGGCAAAGCTAATGGAGCATGTAATGGTCTCCGGAACTGGCCAAACACATCAATTGGCACATTCAGGGGTGGATTTTTTTTATTGTTAAAAGGACCTTGAGACATAAAGAAGCCATATGAAAAAGGTTGAAGATGGCAGCAAGTTTGAAATCACATGTCTCAACATCCAACACTAGAGCTGATGACGGAGTTTAACAGGTTATTTCTGTGAGCACTGTTCTAGTCATATATCAGTATGTTCTGTTGTGGACTGGTGATTTACTGAAAAATTCTGAAAAGTATTAAGAAACAAACCTAAAATTCATCTTTAATCTCCTTAGCAGGTAAAAAGGGGGCAGCAGCCCCAAAACAAGCTGCTAAGCCAGCAGCAAAAGAGGCCCCAGCACCACCACCACCACCACCAGAAGAAGCACCTCAGGGTAAGGCTGGAGCTGTATTTTTCACTTAAAGGGCCACTATAACTATATTTTTTGCTTTATTACCAGTTTGCTTTATTAATAGCTGAATCTATGTTCATTTTAATTGTATTGTGTTATTTTAAGGTTGTGTGCAAACTACCAGTTAGAGATTTGCAATTATCCCAGTTCTGGCTGTAACTTTATCACTTTCCATAGACCTCCAGCTGATGTGTTTTATAACTGGACGGGAATGGATGAAGCCCTAAGCCTTCTCATATCCAGGGCTACCCTAAAAAAATTCCACCCTAAGGGGGTTATTTATCAAAATCCATCTAAATGGATCTCATTATTCTTTGAAATATACTCTGACCAAATCCACACAGGTTATTTCCCCTTATTCATCAATTTTCCCCAAAAATTCCACTTCTGGAAAAAAAACTCGAAAAATCATGAAAATCGTTAGAAAATTTGAAACCTACGAATTTTTTGGATTTTTTAGGATTCTTGCCAAAAAAACACAAAATCTTTGGATTTTTGCACGAAACCCAGAGAATATCCTTGGGACTTCTCCCATTGACTTATATACAACCTCGGCAGGTGTGAGATGCCGGTTTTTCCGATTCTGACTTTTTTCATCCTCGGGGTATAATAAATCACAAAAAAGTTTTTTTTCACGAAAAATTCGGATTTCAAATTTTTTTGAGTTTTTGTCATTTAGATTTTAATAAATAACCCGCTAAGGGGCAGATTCATCAAGGGTCAAATTTCGAGGTAATGGGAGTTTTTTAAACTCCCATCAACTCAAAATTCAAATAAAAAAAAAAGACCAACCAAAATATATTAAAAACTTTTTAATTTTTTTAACTTCGAGTGAATAGGCTGTATTCGATTGTTCTAATCAAACTTAGATCGTATTTGATCGAATTGCATTCAAAGTATTTAAAAAAAATATATCTGATTGTTCAAAGTCCACCAAATGGCTCCAAATAAGTTCTAGGAGGTCCCCCATAGGATAAAACAGCAATTCAGCAGGTTTTAGATGGCAAATAGTCAAAATCTAATTTTTAAAGAGACAGTACATCATAAATTTCGATATTCGACTTTTCAAATTTTTTTCAAATTCAATTCAAATTTGGTCTATTTCCTAGTCAAAGTGTATTAAAATTAGCTCCAAATTCTAATATAAAAATAGATTTTTCAATTCGACCCTTGATCCTTGACCCTTGGATCTGCCCCTAAGTGTTTCAAGGTATTTAAGGTATCGTGGTCCTGTAAAGTCTGACAGCTCAAGTGAGTTATTAGTGGCCTTGCTTGGGATTACACATATTAAAGAGCATTAGTGTCCATCAGTTTGCTGAGAAATATTATACCACTGAATACTATAAAAATAAACTATAACATTCTGCTACTGTTCATTTTAATATGTGTTAATTGTGCTGATTCTCTCATAGGATAACCTTCTGCTGTTGCACCGAGCAGCAATAACCTACATGTCTGTTTTATGTGTAATATCTGTGAGTTTTGTGTTCCCGATGACAAGCCTATGAAATGTTTCATGCCTTTACATATTATTATTATTCATTATGTTATCTGTGTCTATCGGTGCTTTATGTAGTCTATATGGGTAATGTGTGTTTCAAATCCTGTTTTATATGAATAATGTGTTTTAGAGCGATATTTTGGCAATCAATATTATAATCCGTCAGCAGGCCACAATTGGAAAGATATGATGGCCTTTTTCCATTTCAGTTCTTCATAACTAAGAATCCTGTCATCTTCTGTCATGAGTGAGACATTACTGGACTGCTCACCAACCAATTGGATGTTGCTCCCAGGGGCCTCAAAGCAGGTGCTTATATTTGAATTCCAGGCTTGGAGGCAAGTTTTAATTGCATAAAAACATGTCTACTTCCAAAAAGAGCCTCCTGAAGGCTATCCATCCACATAGGGGCTACCAATAGTCAATCACAGCTCATATTTGACAACCCTGGGTACTTTTTTTTATGCCCTCCAACTTCTTTTACATTTTAATGTGACTCACGGGTAAAAAAAAAAAAGGTTGGGGGCCTTTGTTGTACACAATCCAGTCAGTTGGACCCCAAGGCAGATTAATAGCACTGCATGAGATTTTTTTTTTAAAAAAAAACTAGTCTTGCTACAGAATAATCCAAGAAATCCAGTAAATTAAGTCATCTCCAAAAGTTATTTACAAGAAGACTGTACAGGCTAAATACATGAATGTATGAACTTTATTATCACATAAATGCACATGACAAAAAAAACTGGGTATCAGCAATTGTTCCAAGAATAACTAGGACATCCCTTGTTTTCACCCCAAATCTGACCATAACCTCCCTTCAGATATATGTAAGAAAGTTTATATACTGTCTCCCTCAACCTTAAAGAGCATGTAAAGTCTAAAATAGAATAAGGCTAGAAATGCTGTATTTTGTATACTAAATATAAACATGAACTTACTGCACCACAAGCCTAATCAAACAAATGATTTATGCTTTCAAAGTTGGCTACAGGGGGTCACCATCTTGTAACTTTGTTAAACATCTTTGCAAGACTAAGACTGTGCACATGCTCAGTGTGGTCTGGGCTGCTTAGGGATCGTCATAAACAAAGCTGCTTGAGTTCTGCATGGCTGGGACGCTGTTTCCCTGCAGAACAGTTAGGGCCCGTCTGACAATTCCTATCCACAGCAGTAAATGAAGGGAGAATTTCACTGCATACAGTCAGGTTTTTTATAAAAACGGTACACATTTTTTAATTATATTATATTGTTTCTTTTTCATTAAAGAAAGTAAAAACGGGATTTTATTTTTTTGCCTTTACATGCCCTTTAAGCCCCCTCTGCCATTGCTTAAGCCCCCCTCTGTAACCAGAAGAAATATTAAAGGCTCCTCAAAAAATGGTGGTTACTTTAAACCAATGAATGAATCCACCCCCAGGTCAGTAGACCTTTAGTTTATCTATATTCCATTGGTGTTACTCTTCCCTAATTAACCTTGCGATCCTTGTAGCAGTCATTCCCAAACTTGGGACAGTAGGAGGTCTGTTAACAGCTGCTGCACCTAACCTTTAATATCAAAAGTTGCAGTATCCAAGCCCTGCTGACATCCTAGTTATCATTATCCTAAGCTCAGTGGTATGTGTTAGGAAATCTATAGTCAGGAATTCAAATGCATTACTTCCCCTTAGCCCAGGAAAATCAAATCAAAATCCCCTTTGCTAGTTTACAGCTGCTCTTCAAGGTTTACTACAACATTTCCCTCATTTCCTGTATTTATGTCAAGAAAATATTATAATTATTGCCCTAATGTTCTCATTTCCTAAATTTGCTGAAAGGTGTTTCTGGTTCTACTTGCAGTGTCAGTCCGTTGAGATTTCTTGAACGTCTATGAAGATGTCACTGGCTCTTTTAATAAAAGTCCGTTGTTGTATATGGCCATAAATTTCCTTACCTCCATCATACCCCTCCTGAAGCTGGAAAATAAAATAATTAAGTCATTAATTCATTAACGTTCCACTTAAAAGCCCAACACCAGTGAGGTATAACCCCCTAGTACTACATACATTATTTATGAACTTCATAACAGCAGCAATGAATATCCTATAAAATATATCCTCCTCACAAATGGCACTTAGTGATGACATCATTATAACTGATGATTAGTTATGAGCAAATCTGTCCCGCTTTGCTGAAATATTAGCGAAAATCCCTGAAAAATTAGCAAAACGGCAAAAAATTAGCAAAATGCATTAAAGGTTATGGGCAACTTTTTGTTTGCAGGGACTTTTTTGTAGCTAAATATTTTCCGCGTGAGGCAACTTCGGGCGACTTCTGAAAACAAAGCGACGCGAGTGCCATGCCGCAGGAGTTTTTTCATTGTAGCAGGTGGAAGACAGGGGGAAGAAATTCGGGGAGATAAGTCGCCCAAAAGAAGAGGTGATTAGTCGCCGAGAGACTAAATCTCCCCGAATCTCCATGTGTGACCTTACCCTTAAAGTCAATGAGCGTTTTTTTACTGCAATTTTTTTTTTGCTACAAATTTTTGTCGCAGCTATGAGAAAAAAAATCTGCTGATGGCGAAAACTGAATTTTTGATCTGAATCCATGCTAGACAATAAATTTTGTTCATCATTATTAGCGATATAATAGCTACACTTAACTTAAATTAATTAAATTAAATTAAATTTACAAAAAATAATAACCCTCCTGTTCCATGACATTGAACATCTCTTTGACGTCTAATAACGTTATAGTTTGCAATACTGGGTATATTATTTCCTATATGAAAATTTGGTGGTAAATTTAGGATTAATAACCCCTAAAGAATAACTAAAATTATAGATATTATTGCCTGGTTTAGTGTTTATGAACGGAAAGTGTTGTTTTCCGTGTTTTTCTTGTTTGTTTGTTTGTTTCGTTTATCAAATGTTGTTGGCAGATGTTTAAGCACAAAGGAAAGTAATTGTAAAATATAATTGTAATAAACAAGGATTTAAAATAAATAGAATTTGTACAAAGGGATTCCTCCAATCGTAATTTAATTGTAATAAATATCAATACATCTGAAAATGATCTTACTTTGTTTTCCGTAGCTTTGAGGAAGCTGTAGTTTCCTAGTTGACGACTAACAATCAACCCCATAGAGGTATCATAGCCAGAGGATAACACATTGTAATGGAGTCCAGGCAATCTTTCAACTAAAACAAGCCCTAACTTTGCCTCAAAAGAGGCTAATCCCCTCTACTAAGCACACGTCTGCATGAAATTAAGAGAGCAGGCACCATTTATTAGTCACCTGTCAGGCAAACATCTCATTGGCTGCAAAGGGTTGCTAGACTTGGTTAACATAAAACCTTTTATAAAATGTGCCCAACCAACATAAAATTACATAAATAATAAGGGTTTAGGTGCCATTTAGTTTCCATTCATTGGAAATTAAATAATAACTCCAATGACTGTTTATTTTAATTAAATATATATCTATTTTGTCAACAGCATTGTTTCTGTTATGTACTTTGAATGTCCTATGTTGTTTCATGCTCATCAGTTTGTCTTGGTCTTGACTTTTTGGCCTGTTTTTCCATTGTGTGTTTTTGTACACGTCAATTTTTATATGTGTGTGGTTGTATTCTGTCTCATTTATTTGTATGTACATTTAGTGGAACAGTAACCGTGGAGTGATCGGATTACCAAATATTTGGCGTTTTGGGAGTTGCAGTTGAAGAGCCATTTTGCTGCGGTTATGAATGGCATCCGGTGTCTTTCTCAAGGACATTGAAAGAAAGTCTGTGCTCCCTCAGTGTGACACAGCTGAACATTCACACCGTCCGTCATGTAATAAGAAAAAAGAAATAAGATAAAATAATGGATCATGGTAGAAAATGAATTGAATACAGCTTTACTTTCTGTCCTTATTTATCTGTGTCCATTTTCATTTTTTGATTTACAGACATCCATGATGGGGGATTGCCACCAGATGGTAAGTTTGATGGAATCAGGAATCAAAAATGGCAAGTCTCCTGGATAAGTAATGAAAAGGAAAGTCAACAGACTGTAATGAGGCTACGGGAAGATAGTGATTGGAGAAAATCGAGCAATGAGGTCAAGAAACAGATAAATCCAAAATATGAACATCAGTTATATTCCGTATTGTTGTTGGGAGGTGGAGAAACTGGTCCAGTTCCAACAAAAGAAATCCCATTAGAACAGTTATCAAGTCTAATGATTAAGAAGAGAAGAGCAAGGAGTCAAACTCAATGGCTAAGCTGATATCAAGTTCAGAAGCTGATGGCTTCCTCATTAAGAAGCATTTGATTTTGATTTTTAAACTTGGCAGTCCAACCCACCACCTCCATATTGGATATATTCTAAGAAGATCGTTGGGGACCTCCAATCAAAGTCTATACTCTGATGAATAGAAACTTATTTGGACAATGTCAACATTTAAAATGACAGCACTCTAGAAACTAGATTTCATTAACCAAGACCAAAAGCTGGGTTGAATCATATTGAGAATCTTACTAACAAGCCATTTTGAAAATTTTATTGCCATGTCCCCTACCTGCTGCTTGCATTTTGTATTATTTCATTTACTGGAAAAAGATATTCAAATTAATATTTTAAACCTATGGAACAAGCACACATTTTAGCATGTCTACAAATATTCAAAAACTCTATTTTCTAGACAACCTATTTATTTTCAAAGGCTTTAGCACTGAATTATTTTTTTTCCAATAAAAAAAACCTATAAAACAAAAGCTCACACACAAACAGGTATTTCTGAAGTTAAAGCTTCTTAGAAAATCGGGAAAAAAATCATATC
This sequence comes from Xenopus petersii, assembly GCA_038501925.1. Taxonomy (NCBI): domain Eukaryota; kingdom Metazoa; phylum Chordata; class Amphibia; order Anura; family Pipidae; genus Xenopus; species Xenopus petersii. The sequence continues at coordinate 101,101,762 of CM076685.1, read as the reverse complement.
GTATGTATAGAATATTTGGGAAACCTCTGAAGGTTTTGTGTGCAAACTGACCATAGTTTCTTTCCAATGCTGGAATTAACCATTGTATCGAATAAAAGACTGGGAAAAGTCTTCACATCACCCTTTATAAGGGTAAGGTGCTGAAAAATATGGCATTTTGTTACATTCATTTTACAAATTTGATTTTAAAAGAACTCACAAATTAAGGTGCTTGAATGTGGAGAATATATATATCTCCCATTGACTATTATAGAAGCTTGGCAGATTTTAATTGCCAGATTTTTCCAGTTTAAAAATTATTACACTTAGGGCAGAGACACATGGTCAGATTTGGGGAGATTAGTCGCCCGGCGACTGCCTTCCTCTGCCTTTCCGCCAGCTAAAGGCTTCACCCAAAGTTGCCTTGCGAAAACGCAGTGCTTCGAGTGTCATCCCGCCAACGATTTACATTGTAGCCGCGGGAAGGCTTGGGAAGGCAGTTTGGGGAGATAACTCACCCCACAAGAAGAGGAGATTTGTCGCCGGGCGGTTAATCTCCCCGATTCTGGCCGTGTGTCTCTGACCTTACACAAACTATATGATCTGATCAACTGGAGCTGCTTCTGGACTATGCTCTGCTGTGGTGATCTACTGATAATCCATGTTTTTTTCATTTCTTCATATGTCTGATGTCAGGTTAGAGATTTATCAGAGGGTGTTGGTTACAAACCAAGGAGGCCATTAATTCACATTAAGAAACTCATGGTAGTTGTTCCAGCCATTTCCAGTAAATGATATAACATATTTATTTAATGCTTTGTTGCTTTAAGGAATTTATCATTTTTTGTCCTATTATCATTCCAGATACAAACCCTGAAGAACGTACTCCTGAACTAACAGGGCTGTTTATAGTTAGGCCAGACAATCTCACAGTAGAAACAGGTAAGTACTGCATGGAAATATGAGCCAGTTGAGTTAGAAAGCAGCACAGGAATAAACATTGGTCGAATTCAAGATTGGCGCTGTAAACAAATGGCCTTATCTGATCCTGGATGCTATTAACACACATGTATATATATATATATATATATATATATATATATATATATATATATATATATATATATAAAATCAACTGTGCCGGCACTCCAACCTAGGATAAATTGGGTGCAGGATCCAAAATTAAGGGGCAGATTTATGTTGAAGTGAAAATTCAAAGTAAAAAAATTCAAATTTCCAGCTATTTGTTGTGTACTTCGACAATCGAATAGGCCAATGTATTCTCTCTTTAAAACTTCGACCATTCGCAATCTAAAACCTGCCGAATTGATGTTTTAGCCTATGGGGGGACCTCCTAGAATCCATTTGGAGTCATTTGGTGGACTTTGGAAAATCAAAGTTTTTTGGTGGCAAATACTTCGATTCCAATTAGATCAAATGCGCTAAAACTCGATTTGAACGATTCGAATACAGCCTATTCAACCGAAGTTAAAAACGTTTTTTAATACATTTTTTCATAAATTTCGATTGGTCTTCAGGAAAACTCCCATTCGACCCTTGATAAATCTGCCCCTAAATGTACATTTGTAAACGTATCTGCACTCCTTTTTTTTTTTTTCCTCATTTTTATTGGGTTTTCCAAAGCATAAAAGATTTACATTTGAAACGATTATTATAACACAATAAGAATACATAAATGCATGTCATGCAGTTAATATCACAAAAATATATAAAAATTACATAGATATAAACCAAAATAAAAACAGATCTCGCATGGTGGAATTACCAAAACCAATAGACTGTGATAATAATGAGCCACTAAGCTGCCCAATAAATAAAATAGTTATCTGCACTCCTTATCGCGAAAAAAATATATTTATTTTCAGAAATCTCAACAGGGAGTGATATGTTGGAATTCACAGTGATTGAAAATAAATATTTTTTTTGTGATAAGGAGTGCAGATCCTTCTACCAATATACATGTGTATATATATATATATATATATATATATATATATTTATATATATATACAGTATGGGGCAGATTCACTAAGGGTCAAATTTCAAAGTTAAAAATACTTCGAAATTCGACCCTCGAATTGAAATCCTTCGACTTCGAATATCGAAGTCGAAGGATTTAGCGCTAAACGTTCGATCGAACGATCGAAGGATTTTTCGTTCGATCGAACGATTAAATCCTTCGAATCGAACGATTCGAAGGATTTTAATCAAACGATCGAATGAATATCCTTCGATCAAAAAAAGCTTAGCAAGCCTATGGGGACCTTCCCCATAGGCTAACATTGACTTCGGTAGGTTTTATCTGCCGAAGTAGGGGGTCGAAGTTTTTTTTAAAGGGAAAGTACTTCGACTATCGAATAGTCGAATAGTCAAACGATTTTTACTTCGAATCGTTCGCTTTCGTTCAATTTCGATCGAATTCGAACGAATTTAACCAATTCGATGGTCGAAGTACCCAAAAAAAACTTCGAAATTCGAAGTTTTTTTCATTCGTATTCTTCACTCGAAGTTAGTGAATCTGCCCCTATGTGTGTAAAGCTTTTTAGGCCCTTTTTATGCAGAATGTTCTTTCTATTCTGTAGTGTGTTAGGAAGTTAGACAGGCAGCAGGGTTTTGTTATTATCCATAGGGTGTTATAGGCAAAAATCATACTGAAAAGTGAATACATTTTTATAGAAAAAAGACATCCTAAAGGGAAATGAGCACCTTACCCACCAAACATGAGCACATTTATTAAGATTTTTACCAATTTGACAATTCATGACATTCTTTATTAATACCTGTTGAGCCTATAGATTCTTGTTGATTTTCTTACAAATCCTCTTATTCAAATTTGGTTCGTGGACGACATTCTTTCTTCCAAATCTTAACCATTTATCTTGCATGAAAACGCCAACTTCTTATATAAACCCTGCAATACACGTCCAAAGATGCTTGTATTTGTTATTATTAACAGCTGAAGGTCTACCACCCTGGTACGTCCTGGTAAGTAAGTCTTCTGCTAACTAAAAGTCAAAAGGCTCCCAGGCTTAAAGACTAGTGATGGGCGAATTTGTCCCATTTCAATTCGCTATGAAATTCGTGAATTTCAAAATTGACGCAGACGACATTTCCGACGCTGGCAACTTTTGACGCACATTAAAGTCAATGGGCGTCCGTTTAATTGTCACCAGTGTCCAAATTGACGCCGGTGTCGGAATTGTCGATGGCGTCAAAAAAAGTTGACGCTTGCAAATTTTAGCCGCAATTTCGCGAATTTATTCGAAACGCGCAAATTCGCTCCTGGTGAATAAATTCGCCCATCACTATTAAAGACTAGCTCACTGCCAACATCTTTCGGGATGTTACCTTCACAGAAACAAAAGTACCACTACCAGACCATAATCAGACCACATTGTCTGTGATTACTGCTGTAAATTACACAATGGTGCATTAGTGCAAAACACATGTGAACCTGTCCTGTGGCATTTTCCTTTCAAGCGGCTGGCAGGAAGTGACATATAGCAGTCATCATAATGCCACATGCACCATAGCTCTGCATTGGTCAGTGTTTGTAAATAATGATAATAATCATGAAAACTAGAGGAAGAAAAGGATTCGAGGGGGGGGCATTTCAATATTAAAAAAATAAGCAAGAGTTAGAAAAGTGAATACATTGTACAGGTCGTATTAGAAGTTAGTTAGTACAGGTATGGGATCCCTTATCTGGAAACCCCTTATCCAGAAAATTCTGGATTATTGAAAGGCCATCTACCACCAAGTCAATTTTGAGGAAAAAATACTAATTCCCTTTTTCTCTGTAATAATAATTATGACTTTTAATCTCATAATTATGACTTTTAATCTCATAATTATGACTTTAAAAAGTCAACATTATGACTTCTAATTGCATAATTGTGGCTTTTAAACTCATAATAATGACTTTAAAAAGTCGAAATTATGACTTTTAGGGGCAGAATTATTAAGAGTCAAAGTTTTTTTTTGGTTAAAACTCTCAAATTTGAATTATCCAAACTCGATTTGAGTTTTAATTTGAATTTCGAGATTTATCATACTCTGGCCCTTTAAGAACTTGAATTTGCCACCTGAAACCTGTCGAATTGCTGTATAAGTCAATGGGAGGGATCCAGGGATCAATTTAGTGATGTTTGCAGCATTCCTGACATTCAAGTTTTTTTCAGAGAAAAAAACTTGAATCGAGGTTTTTTAATTCTATTCGAGTTTTTCTAATTCGAATCAAATTAGATTTGAGTTTTTGGGTTGATTTAATTCGTCCGAGCTGAGAAAATTCGATTTTTATTAATACATTTTGATAGGTCGAATTTAGAGATTATGGGAGTTTTAAAACTGAATTCGAAATTCAACCCTTGATAATTGTGCCTCTAAAAGTCATAATTTAGATTTTTTTAAAAGTCATAATTATGAGATTAAAAGTCATAACTCATAACTCATCAGAATTTTTTTTTTTTCGCTGGCCCCAGTGCTCTGTTAACTAAACTGCATGAATCCATATTGGTGAAAACACAATCCTATTGGGTTTATTTAATGTTAAAATATTTTTCAGCATTAAGTTAAGGAGATCTAAATTATAAAAAGATTCCTAATCCGGAAACCCGCAGGTCCCGAGCACTCCCCATAATAGATCCTATATCTGTATTAGTAGAACAGAGGCTGTTTCGCGAATTCTTCGCGAAAGATTTGGCTGAATACCGAACCGAATCTGAATTTGCATATGCAAATTAGGGTTGGGAAGGGGAAAAACATTTTTTACATCCTTGTTTTGTGACAAAAAGTCATGCAATTTTCCTCCCCGTCCATAATTTGCATATGCAAATTAGGATTCGGATTCAGTTCGCCCCCGGCAGAAGTATTCGAATCCTGCTGAAAAAGGCCGAATCCCGACCGAATCCTGGATTTGGTGCATCCCTAGTAATAGGGAACTGACAGAAGTCAATACTAGAGACAGTACTTGTTTATCATATAACAGACAAAGCCAAATATTAATATAATATGTTCTTCATACTTCATTATTTGTTAAACTGTCTGATGTTTTGCCTTTCCAGGAAAAGACATTATTTTAACATCTACTGTTGATGCCAGTCAACTGACCGTGAAACCCAATATTAAATGGTTCAAAGGGAAATGGCTGGAATTAGGGAGCAAGAGTGGCACACGATTCCAGTTCAAGGAAACGTTTGACAAAGAGAAGAAGGTGAGAGTTGACACCTCTGAGAAAAGAAGTCTCATACACATGGGCTGATGCTGCTTCCAAATTTCCAGGCACCTTTTGTTTGTAGTTTAACAATTCCATACTTTACCTGTAAGCCGTACTCCTCAATGATAGGCACATAGGTGTCCAGGCGCCAATATTTGCACTGCTATAGAAGGGGTGCATAAAACAAACCAATCAACCAATATTTTGCAACCTTTTATCCTACATACTTTATTCTCCAGTGTGGAGTTTAAGCAGCAATCTGGTTGCTAGGATCCAGTTTACTCTAGCAAAAATAATAGCCTTGCATCTAAAACTGTTGAAATATATAAGAGCTGAAAACATCACTGATAGCAGCCTGCTCTGCATTAGTTTTGTTATGTTCTAGGTAAACCAGATAAAATACTCTGGAGCAGATTTCCTATGTACACTTCATAATGTCATAATGTAGCATCAAGCAGGATATGGGAAGATAAGATAGGCCTAGCCGTTGAGTTTACAGACAGACTACTGCTCAATAGTAGTTAATCAATACATGCATACTGGTGAATGTCTTGTGTGAATGGGCAAATGGGACTGTAAGGTAGGCTGCAGCTCTACAAAAATCTTAGTATTTATAATGGCATAGAAGAGAGTAGAATATAACATTATTTAGGGCAGGTGATAAGCTCTGATATGGCCTGTGCCCAGACATACAAGTAAAGGTGGCCATAGACATACCAATAATATTGTATGAAACTAATTTTCGTATGATAATCATTGTGTGTATGGTGGAAAATGACTGATATCGGCAGAAAACTTTTATCGGGCGCCTTTGAAGGCACCAGAACATCGGCCATTGTTAGTGCTTAATTGTCAGATACAGGTAGAATTATATTGTTTCTATCTGTATATCTGATGATTCAGCTCTACACGTGTGTATTGAAATGAAGGATCTTTCTTGGAAATATCTTTTCCAGGAAAGATCATAATTGTAATGTTTATGGCCACCTTTAGGGGATGGGTAGGAGGCAGGAGAGGGCTTACATGCCTTCCCCACATGTTGGCTTGCTGTTTGTGCCGTTTCTTACACTCTGCACCTCGCCCTGCTTTTGAGAAATGATCCCTATTGTGCCAACTGCTATGAGATAAGGTTGAGTTCTGGCAATGCTTCATTGTTGAAAGGGGCAGGGCTTAGCAGTGATCCCCAACCAGTAGCTCATGAGTAACATGTTGCTCCTGCCACATAATGCAAAATTGAGGGGTGTCGATGTATAAGGATGTGGCCTGCCCATGTAACTCCCATTTCAAATGATTCTTGAGCACCATTACATTGACATTTTGGGGACAAAAATGCAGCTCTACACACTAATATTGAGTCTTAGTCCAGTATGAGTGAGACTGGAATACACCACTGTTGTACATTTGCTGCAGTAACCAGACATTACAATAATTCTGCCTCTTTATAGGTCCCTGGTAAGGCCTCATCTGGAGTATGCAGTGCAGTTTTGGACTCCAGTCCTTAAGAGGGATATAAATGAGCTGGAGAGAGTGCAGAGACTAAGTGCAACTAAATTGGTTAGAGGCAGGGAAGACTTAAATTATGAGGGGAGACTGTCAAGGTTGGGGTTGTTTTCTCTGGAAAAAAGGCGCTTGCGAGGGGACATGATTAGACTTTACAAGTACATTAGAGGACATTATAGACAAATAGCAGGGGACATTTTTACCCATAAAGTGGATCACCGTACCAGAGGCCTCCCCTTTAGACTAGAAGAAAAGAAGTTTCATTTGAAGCAACGTAGGGGGTTCTTCACAGTCAGGACAGTGAGGTTGGGGAATGCACTGCCGGGTGATGTTGTGATGCTGATTCAGTTAATGACTATAAGAGGGACTTGGATGATTTTTTGGACAGACATAATATCAAAGGCTATTGTGATACTAAACTCTATAGTTAGTATAGATATGGGTATATAGCATTTATGTGAAAGTAGGGAGGGGTGTGTGTGTGGATGCTGGGTTTTCATTTGGAGGGGTTGAACTTGATGGACTTTGCATTGATAGCATATAAACTAAACATGTATTCTCTGGTAGGTGTACCAATATGAATTGAGGATTAACAAAGCAATAGTTGCAGATGCCGGTGGCTACAGGTGTGAAGTCATCTCTAAAGACAAGTGTGACAGCTGCACATTCAATATTGAAGTGGAAGGTAAGAGATAAACTGCATATTAATGCATAGAGGACAATGGCCTATGTGGTCAAAGTTGTTAACTAAAGATTAGAACATTTAGTGACCCCCATCTGCCAGTGCAGGAGCACTATAAGGTACAAAAAGGTGGGAAAAAAACAAGGGCGCAGGGCACTCTAACTTGCTTGTCTGAATGAAGTTAGGGGGCAGAAAGTTGGACACCACATGTACCAACATGGTAAATTGTGGCCGATTTCACTTTGCACCCTGACCAGCACTTAATAAATTACTCTGACACTCACAGTTGAACAGTTTGTTGTTCACTAGACAACACCCCCCCCCAAATTCTTCTTAAAGGGATACTGTCATGGGAAAAAAAAAATCCAAAATGAATCAGTTAATAGTGCTGCTTCAGCAGAATTCTGCAAAATCCATTTCTCAAAAGAGCAAACAGATTTTTTTATATTAAATTTTGAAATCTGACATGGGGCTAGACATATTGTCAGTTTCTCAGCTGCCCCCAGTCATGTGACTTGTGCTCTGATAAACTTCAGTCACTTTTTACTGCTGTACTGCAAGATGGAGTGATATTACCCCCTCCCTTCTCCCCCCAGCAGCCTAACAACAGAATAATGGGACGGTAACCAGATAACAGTTCCCTAACACAAGATAACAGCTGCCTGGTAGATCTAAGAACAGCACTCAATAGTAAAATCCAGGTCCCACTGAGACACATTCAGTTACATTGAGTAAGAGAAACAACAGCCTGCCAGAAAGCAGTTCCATCCTAAAGTGCTGGCTCTTTCTGAAAGCACATGACCAGGCAAAATGACCTGAGATGCACCTACAACAAAAAAAAATACACTTGCTGGTTCAGGAATTAAATTTTATATAGTAGAGTAAATTAGTTGCAGTGTAAATAACATAATTTAGAAATAAAAACGACATCATAAAAATCATGACAGAAACCCTTTAATTATAGCGGCCCAAACACACTTAAATTCATGTTAATTCTACCAAAGTGCATAAAAACCTTGCATTTATAATCTTGAACCCAATTCCAAAGATTCATGTATAAGACGGTATAATTTTAGTCAGATTGCATTTTCCTGCAAGGCTACTAAACTGATCTGATTCCAGTGTATAGATGAACTGCACCTCACACCCTTCCTATGATATTCCTGGCCTGGTGGTGCAGCTCTCTCTAGATGGTCGGCATGTGTCAGTACATTGTAGAATGTTGAAGACAATTGCACGAACACCATATATGTTGCTGGTGGGGAGCTTACCCCTTTTATTTTAGTGACTGTGCATCAACGTTTCAGGGGGGATTAACCCTCCCTTCGTAAATTCATCAGGATACAAACATTTATGCTACAAACATATTTAAAGCCTAGGGATACATAATAGAGTCCCACCCAATTACCCAAAATCCACCAGGGTGTTCCAAAGTGAGGCTTGACACTCAAAGTCCATGTTTTGGTATAAAAGTCCAGTTACACAACACAGATCAAACATAATTGCATATTGTCCCAATTTGGTTAATGCATATTTCACACACACGATTATGAAATATTGTAGTACTACTCGCAACCAGCGGGAGTTTTCCCATTATCTCTATTTTTCATTAATCCCACTGGCAAAGATTATCTTTGGAAAGGAAACAATGTGTCACTAAAAGGTGAAAAGATTATTTACAAAAAGCAAGTCAAGCTAAAATTCTCATTTAGACCCTTAGGTTGTATGGTCTCAAGTCTCCATATCCAGAACGCTTCGCTTTTGAGAAGGGCCAGCTTTATTCCATTACCTTGCAGTACCACAATTTTCTCAAGAATCTGCCACACTGTATGTTTTTGTATGTAGGAGTATGTTGCTTATATAGTGTTTCCTTTTTGACTTTCTCTTTCTGTTTACTTGCTTTTGGGTCAATCTCTTTTATATTAGGTTTATCATTTCTGCAACATATATGGTGTTCGTGCAATTCTCTTAAACATTAATCTGATTCCAGGCCATAAACAAATGTAAAGCCAAGTGAATACTCTGAGATGAACTCATTCAATTTTGTTATTTCTTCAGAGGCTGCTAAAGATGAAGGAAACCTTTTGCAAGCTTTCAAAAGAACGTAAGCACCTTTCTTACAACTGTGAGAACTAGCGTAAGATCATATGCATATTTTTTTCCCATAATCAGCAGAGTGCTCACTCTGACTCTTTATATTTGAACTTTGCATCTTATTCAGCAAGGAGCACGCAATCAACATTTGGATGCAGAGGTGCAAGTATAAAGGAGCACGTACTCAGGGTCACCATTGGAGAAGCAGTTGGAAGTCCAGTCAGGGGCCCAAAAAGATGTGACAGTCCTAAATTGCAGAGGGCAGCATATAACCAATAATTTTGGGTAGTTTGGGTTGGCTGGTGGTGTTTTTAGGAGTGTGCTCCAAGCAGATCTGGTAGGGAGAGACCTAAAAAGTTAAAAAGGCATAATTTTCCTCTTTTACCAGGTTTTTGACAACATTTTCAGGATTTATTTATGTGATTAGGCAGGCAGGCATATATATTCTACTGTCATATAGAGTTCAAAGCTCTTGCGAGCAGGGCCCTAGGATCCCATTATTATTCTGCAACCCTTGTTTGTAAAAATATTGTTTGGAATACATTAATGCAAAGCATAACTTGCTATCAATATATAAAGTAACCACGGTGAACACTATTGATGCATAGCCTACATAAAAATTGTATTTTTGTGCTTTATTCTAGGGGTGAAGGAAAGAAAAGCGAGGATGCTGGGGAGCTTGACTTCAGTGGTTTGCTTAAGAAAAGGTAATGGATTTGGTATTTAATTAGAATTATAAAATAATTGGAAAAAAGCCACAACCTTGTAGTAGGTTAAGTAATAGTGATGGGCGAATTTATTCGGCAGGCGCAAATCTGCGGCAAATTTTCAGAGTTTCGCCGTCGACGAATACTTTTGGGGATTTGCCGCGAAAATTCGCCAGCATCAAAGTTTTTTGATGCTGGCGACGGAATCGACGTCGAATTGTCATCTTATGCTTTGTGTTCTGTAGAGTGGAGGATAAGCAAAAGGAACAGAAGAAAAAAAAGGATGAGGATGACTGTGGTATTCCTCCAGATGTCTGGGAGCTGCTGAAAAATGCCAAGCCCAGCGACTTTGAACGTATCGCCTTTGAACATGGCATCACTGACCTCCGAGGCATGCTTAAACGTCTCAAGAAGGTTAAAAAGGAAGTGAAAAAGAGTGAAGGTAAATTAAAAGGAGAGAAAACCCCAAAGGAGAATAAGGGGTAATTTCGCCTACATTTTAATACTTGAGAGCCTTTCCATTTAGAACATTTTATTTTAGTTTAGCTTTTATTATATGTTGAATAATTGTACAAAATCACCAGTTCGGACCAGAGTGTAGGGGCCTATTATGGGTGTGGGGCCTATTATGCAAATTTAAATTTGAATCTTCATATCTAAATCTACTAAAGAATCATTACAACAATAATTAAACCAAATTTTATTTTGTCTCCAATAATGATTCATTATATCTTAGTTGGAATCAAGTACAAGGGTAAAAAAACTTTGAATTGTTTGGAGTCTACGGGAGATGGCTTTCCTGTAATTAAGAGCTATATGGATGATGGATAATAACACCAGTAAAAACACATTATTTTTATGATATTTAATACATATACAATTAATATATTTACATAGGTCGAATCTGAGCACTTCCTTTCTGTTGGATAAATCTAGCCTGATGAGAGAATATAGGGAAAAAAATAAACCAATAATGAGCAAAAGACGATAAAAATTTAATTAATGATATATAATAAAAGAAAATACTGTCCTGTAAATAATATGGTTATGCCATCACAATGAAATTGTGCAGCCTATAAAAATTACAGGTGTTTTTGGACTTGTGCCTTTATGGGGTCAGGAATCCATGGACCACTTCTGATATCATTTTTCAAAACTGGGTGCTCTGTCCGTATCACATAATACATAATAAAACTAGAGAACAAGTTGAAGAAGTGAATTGCCCTGTAGAATAAAGATCATACAACAAAGCTTCAAGAAGTTCCAATGTTTAGGACCAGGTTCACCTATAAATAAAATATCTATCTATATATATATATATATATAGAGACTATATATATATATATATATATATATCTATATCTCTCTCTCTCTCTCTATATATATATATATATATATATATATATATATATATATCTATCTATCTATCTATCTATATATATATATATATATATATATATATATTCTATATATTTACAGAGAAAGGTGCATTCTGATCAAGACTTTTTCCAAAGCAGTGTCAGTGATACTGAATACACTGCTGAGTTGATGGTCCTTTCATAAATAATGCCATAATGAAGGCTGGAAAATGCTAAGCCAACTGAAGGGGCATCAAGTATTACTCAAAAACATAAGAATTTATTTGCCCTCTCTAGGTAAATCGTGTATTTAAAGTTTATTATTAGCAAATAAATATACAATTACATCTACAGCATTTGTAAAGAAACTGGAACCTTGCTACTCAGTGGACAAAGGCAACAGAGTTAAGATGCAAGTGGAAATCACCAATCCCGATGTTCCAATTAAGTGGTTCAAGAATGGGCAAGAAATAAAACCCAGTGCCAAGTAAGTGGCAGTATGTCTTACCTAAGACTTTTACTCTGGGTTGGAAATTCTGATGGTCAATCTGAAAAAATATCACATAAGGGCCCAGTACCAACAGTGATATTGCACGGGGTATGGATTAGCAGTTAACACTTAACTAGAGGAACAAGGGCTTCTGTTTAAAATTTGGTTTCTACTCCTCCTTGTCCCTAGTCATCCAAAGATTAATAGTTGTTTAATCCCAGTTCCCAAAACCTATTTAAATATCCCAACCAAATGAAATGAAAGATGCTATTCCTTCTTGATTTTCATCGCTTTTCTTTTTTTTTTTGCAGGTTTGTATTTGAGAACATTGGCCTAAAAAGAGTTTTGACCATCAACAAATGCACTTTGGCAGATGATGCAGCTTACGAGTGTGTCATTGGTGATGAGAAATGCTTCACTGAACTCTTTGTTAAAGGTGAATTTAAAAGAATGCTGGTAACTGTTCTTACCATCCAGTGTCGGACTGGGACACCAGGGGCCCACCCAAAAACCTTAGACCAGGGGCCCACTCTCATATTCTTCATCTCCTCAATCAACCTCTATTCTCCTAGTTTGTTTTCTTTACATACTTTAATCTATTATTCCATCTATTTAGCCTCTTTGTTCTCATATAATAGGGAATGGCCATGAAATAGGCCAAAAGTTTAGCAGCATGAGGCCCACTGACACTTTGGCCCACCGGGAGTTTTCCTGGTATCCCAGTGGGCCAGTCCGACATTGTTTCCATCTACTATAAGGTTTGCAATATCACTGTCCAACTTTGCAAGCTTAAATATTTGCATTTATAGGTCAAATTTTTGTTTTTCATGTTTTTCTTTTTATTGGTCTTCATTTCTAGTGATGGTGCGAATTTGCAACGAATTTGCGCGATTAGCCACCTGCGAATAAATTCATGAAACAGCCACGAAAATTTCCGGCGTCCAAAAAAAACAGACACCTGCGTCCAAAAAACGAACGCCAGCATCAAAAATGGATGCTGCCGTCAAAAACTAAATGCTGGCGCAGTTTCGCTAATTTTTCGCCGTTTCTCGAATTTTGCGGGCAATTCACTGATTTTTTGGTGAAGCGAAATGGCACAAATTCGCCCATCACTATTCATTTCTAATTTCTTGTAGCTATTCAACTATTTAGACTTTTGTTCAGCAGCTATCCAGTTTTGTATTTCAGCAGCTGATTGCTAGGATCTTATTTAGCCTAGCAGCAAGGCAGCAGTTTGAATGAGAGACTGGAAAATGAACAGGAGAGGCCTGGATAGAAGCATAATAAAATAAAATATGCAGAGCAATAGTTTGTTGGCTGATGGGGTTAGTGACCCCATTTGAAAGCTGAAAAGAGGCAGAAAAGAAGGGAATATAATTAAAAACACTATATAAAAAATGAATGAAGACAATTTGCATAGCAACTGAGAATAGGATATTCTATAACATTCTAAATGAGGCCAATGAGCAGGTCATGTGAGCCTATGTAGACTTGTCTGGAGAGCACAAAATCCACAGCTCAATTCAGCCCTCAACCAAAGGAGTTTTCAACCCTACCTGATAAATATTGCCCCTCTTTGAAAGATATGATCTTGAAATAAATCATTCTGAAAAACATACTCTACTTGGTATTTGCCATTGTCAGTCATTCTGTTTTTCTACCATGTCCTTTTAGAGCCCCCTGTTTTAATTACCAAACCACTGGATGACCAACAAGCATTTGTAGGAGAGAAAGTTGAACTGGAAGTTGAGGTTTCAGAGGAGGGAGCACAAGTTATGTGGTGAGTCTTTTTCAAAAAAAAAAAATCAAAAGAAAGCAGTGTTTTCCAGTGTGTGGGCTTGCTTTCCTCCTTTGGGGGCAAAAGTGGTGAAAAGGAGAGTCCAGCCTAGAAGGTTACAGCTGTCCTTAAACTGCTACATTGATATCATGACATAACTTTAGGCAAAGGGGGGTGCTGAGCAAATATTGAACTTAAATACTGTGCCTAGGATGAAAGATGGAGTTGAGCTGACTCGTGAAGAGACCTTCAAGTACCGCTTCAAAAAGGATGGTAAAAAACACATTTTGATCATTAACGAATCAACAGTGGAGGATAGCGGACGCTATCAAGTTATGACAAATGGTGGAAAGTGTGAAGCTGATCTTCAAGTAGAAGGTAGTTCATTTTATTCATCCTCTTTCATATTACTGCCTCTACATGAACAGAAAAAATACTCAAGGGTTGTAATAATAATTAAAAAAACATAATACGAAGACAATACCGGATGAGCCATTTGAGCTGCCCCTTACTGCTTCATAGTCTTAGTCTAGTGGCACAATTGGCACTGCAACTGCTATAGTTATGCCGATCTGCTGTCTTACATTGTGTTCTGTATGCACTGACATTCAGCTGCTGCCAAACATAGATAAAACACTATGGGGGTTATTTATCAAAGTCCGACTTTATCTCAACATTTTCTGCTACACATTTTCCTGAAAACTTGCTTTGTAGGGAAAAATCAGATTTTCACCTGAAAACTCTGATTTCTTATGCTTTTTTGCTGAAAACTCCAAAAAATCCGGGGTATTGCATGAAACCCAACGCACGTCAAAAAGCTGTTGGGACTTCTCCCTTTGACTTATTTGCAACCTCGACAGGTCTCAGATGCCAGATTTTCTGATTCAGACTTTTCCATCCTCGGGGTATAATAAATTCTGAAAAATTCCTGATTTTTTAAAAGTCCGATATTATTAAAAAAAATAACCAATTTTTCAGGATTTTTGCAATCGGAGTTTAGTAAATAACCCCCTAAATGTGGGCCTCTAGACTGTGCTCAGTGCGTTTCACATGCAAATTTTCAAATATTTATTTTTTAGCACAGTACATCAGCAGCCACCACATGCAGGAATGATTCTATTGTGCAAAATGCCCCAAAACCCAGAAATAACAGAATATATAATTTATGTAGTAAAGTCCAGAGGTATTAATCTCTGTGCCCCCATTCCAGAGGCAGTAAATGGCATGCTTGCAGGTGCATATTACACCTGCCGTGTAATGTGTGCCACATGGGCGGGATATGGCTATCCGTTTTCCACTCACCAGGCACAGACAGGAATATTTGAAGTTACATGGCTTAGAGCACCTGAGAAACTAATAACATGTCTAGCCCCATGTCAAATTTCAAAATTAAATATGAAAAATATGTTTGCTCTTTTAAAGAACAGATTTCAATGCAGAATTAAGTGATGCATTTTGAAAAAACTAACAAACGTTTTCCTGTGACAAAATCCCGTTACGTTCAGTATTCCCTTGCAGAACAGCATGCCGAATGTTATAATAAAAGGATGATAAAGCATTGTCACTTTATTCTCTGATCAGCATTAGACTTAGTCTTATTCTGTTATTTATTACAGAAAAGCAACTGGAAGTGCTCCAGGGCATTGCTGACCTGACAGTGAAAGCAGCAGAACAAGCTGTATTTAAATGTGAGGTTTCGGACGAAAAAGTTACTGGAAAGTGGTTTAGGAATGGCGTGGAGATTAAACCCAGCAAACGTATCACAATGACACACAAGGGCAGGTAAGGGGAATGCCCTCATTGGCACTGAATGACTTTTGTTCAGTACACACTGCATCCCATGTAGCCTTCATAGACACCTCACAGATATTTGGTCAGTGATCGTGCTCTTCCTTCCAGGATCCACAAACTAGTTATTGACGATGTCCGACCAGAAGATGAAGCAGATTACACCTTTATTCCAGATGGATATGCCTTGACTCTTTCTGCCAAACTCAACTTCTTAGGTATTTTACCTATTTATTTCCTTTCTTTCAAGCAATCACTTTGTTAAACAGAAAATTGTGCTGGCGCTGAACATTATATAACATATATTCCGATTATAAGTCATAAAGGGCAACGACACATGGGGGGCAAATTCACTAAAGGGCGAATTTTTGCCAGCGAAGGCTCCACCACACTTCGTGCCACTTCACCAGGCGCAAATTCGCTACCACTACACTAATTAACAAAGATGCAAAGTTGTGTCTCTGTAGCCGAACGCTGGCGAAGTTTCGCTAGCGTTAATTCGTCGGAACAAGCATTTTATAGTGAACTTTCGCCTAGCGAAACTTCTTTAGTACTCTAAAGGTGGCCATACACGTAGAGATCCGTTCGTTTGGTGAAATTGCCCCAATCTTTCCCCGATATGCCCTCATTGAGGTGGGTGATCTGGCTGATCTGATTGTGGGCCCTAGGGCCCAACGATTGGATCATAATGCCGTCAATATGAGTGGACGGATCGCAGGACCGCATCAAGCAACAGATGCGGCCTTGATCCAACGGGATTTTTAACCCTGTCCGGTCGGTATTTGGCTGACTTTCAGATATTGATCGGGGAAGCCCGTTGGAGGGTCCCAAACACAGGCCAATAAGGCTCTGTAGCTTTTATTGGGCTGTGTATGGCCTGCTTTACATTTAGGTAAATTTGAATAGGGCAGGTACATATGGGTAATATATATATGTCTTTATTAGAGATGTTGGTGCAAATGCTTGAAGTGGCCACTTATTATTACAAATGTCCAAGGAAGCAAAATAAAGACTAAAGAGATCCTCTAATGCCCTAAACATGAGTCCACCCTAAAACAAATGTGGCATGCCCTTGAAATGGTTAAAAAAAGAATTGTCCTCTAGTCCCTGTTAGTAAATTGGCCTGCAGATGAGATTTTGAATTTTCGCTAGTGATGGCCACTTCGCCCCATGGAACGCTATGCCACCCAAGGAAAATTGCATCTCCTATTGGCCATAATGTATCAGAACTTAGTATCATTTGTCTGTTCTGTATTGGAATCACTGCATGTAAAGCACTTATTTTTATTTAATTTTTTTCACCCATGGCAGAGGTGATTTCTCACGGATAATACTTTTTGGTCTCTATGAAGGTTTTCATTCATCCAGGTCATGGTATATTTAGTGGAAGTAAATCTAGTGCAACTGGACTTCCTACAGCATAGTATCGATCAAAGAGAAGAACTGTGGAATCTACGATGTTGGCACATAAAGGGCCTGAGGTCTACTTTATTGCTGAGAGCAGCTCCACCATGTTTTCCCTTCTCCTGGTCATCCTTTGTGCTGCCTTGGGCAGGTGCATACACATTATAATAATTGTTCAGAGCTTACTGAACAGAAAACTTAAAGTGCTGCAAGGAGGACTTGGGAGTAGGGAAAACATGGTGGCACCATGCTTTAAAAAACAAAACAAAACCCAGGCTTGATTTTTTTCATAATTTTTTAAATAGTCAGAGGGTTAGTGCCTAACAAACTGACACTCTCCTGCTTTCATTCTCCTTTCATTTGTGGATAAAAATGTCTGGTTTTTTTTACTAAACTACAGTACTTTATGGTTCTCACAAAATTACATTTAAATGACTAAAATATTTTCCTCTTTTTTTTCCAGAGATCAAAATTGTCTATGTACCCAAACAAGGTAAGAACATCTCACCTCAAAGTAAAACTCTTATTGCTGTATATCTCAGTTCTATTTATGTTGATAACTCGGAAATAACCAGCCCCTGGGGTTTAGCATTTGTTAATGCCATTTTTTAATGCTGGTAACTTCTTGGGAAGTGGGAGTGGTAGTTTAACTACAGATGGAGTCCTTATCAAAACAGTAGACTGATGATGTATCTGTGGTTCACTATAAGTGATACCATTTCCATTATCTTCATTTACAAAAGGGGGCAAAGACCAGACAACAGACACAAGGCTCTTCCCCCCATTTCCATTTGTGCACCCAGCACTGTGAGCTACATCTCCAGAGTGAATGAGTGCAAATTGTTGTTCCCTGACAGTAACTAGCTAGAAGGCAGGTAGAATTTGCATTTTATGTAAAGGGAGTGTCCATTTACTTGGGTGCTATACAAGATGTGCAAAGAAAAAGGGCTAGGACTACAAGGTGACTATAAGGGACAGCAGACCCAAGGCCCAGAGCACACTTTACACTCCTAGTGGCAGGTGCTCCTTGATCGTCGCTCTAGGGGTGCACTATTTGGGAACAGGTGCCCCATTTAGTCAAGATTATATAATCTGATGATTGCTCTAACAAATGTTCTCATTTCCAGAACCCCCCAGGATCCATCTTGATTGTTCTGGTGGACAACATGTCAACACCATTATCGTTGTAGCTGGAAACAAGTTACGGTTTGATGTCCCAATTACTGGCGAGCCAGCACCAACTGTTGCATGGTTCAGGGGAATTGCGGTATGTAGACAATGCTAAGATTTCTCCAATCTGTGTTATATAATCCATGATATTTCCATAGGTTTTTATATATCCTTTAATGAAGGAGAACTACAATATGCTTTAAATATCTAATTTTTACCTACAAATTTCCTTAATTTTCCCCAGTATTCACGGGTCAACTGTGCAACAGTGTATGCAACAGCTTGCTTGCCTTTCTACAGGATGGGGCATAAATTAATGACTGCTTAATGTGTCTCAGAAGCCAGGAATGGGCTTGGTACCATGCTAATAACAAATAACTTTTCTCTACCTTTATTAATGAAATGTGTGCATTACCCAAGATTCAAATAACTGTTGGCTTTCTTATGCACTTGACCTCCCTATAGGAATTCTCTGAAACTGAGGGGCGAGTACATATTGAAATTAAAAAGGAGATGAGCAGCTTTATCATTGAAGGTGCAGAAAGGGCTGATGAAGGAAGCTATAACATTGTGGTGACCAACCCTGTTGGAGAGGATAAAGCCACTCTGATTGTTAAAGTTGTAGGTAAGGTTGTAAAATATATATGTTATGGGCGCTGTGTTACTTATTCAGATTTGTTAGATTCATTTGTGTCATATCTTTCTAGTCCCTTCCCTTTCAGTCATGATCCCATCAGACCACAGATATTACATCAGAACCAGTACAATTGTTGACAGTAAATATCTCTGAGCTAAACTATATCTTCTCCAGTGGGCACCATAGCCAGCATGGCAGCTGTAGTTCTCAGTTCAGTTGTGGAACCTATTATGGAAAGTGAGTTCCTCAATATGCTGCTCCTAAGTGTAATTTATTTAATTTTCTACCAACTTTAGATGTTCCTGATCCCCCAGAAAATGTTCGTATCACAAGTGTTGGTGAGGACTGGGCTAATGTTATTTGGGAGCCTCCAAAATATGATGGAGGACAGGCGGTAATAGGTGAGCAATGTCTTCTATCATTCTAGACCAATGTATGATATTTTTGGAAATTTGTCCTATTAAACAAATGGACATGCAGTTTAATAAGCTGATTGAAGCTGAATCCCAGTGGGCCACCATCCTTCTTCTTTTGACTTAGGAATCTCATGCCTGTAATGGGCATTAGGGTTAGGGTTAGAAACACCAAATATAATACAAATATTGATTTGTATTAATTTGATTTTTAAGTACCATTTAATTTAATCCTGTATGTCCTATTTGAGTCCAGTTCCCAGAGTTGTTGGAAATTTCTCATCCAGTATTTCCACTCCAGTTCACTTTGTTGCCCTCTATAGGATATCTTATTGAAAGGAAAAAGAAGGGCAGCCAGCGCTGGATGAAGATGAATTTTGAAGTCTATACTGGCACTGAATATGACTCAACAAAAATGATTGAGGGAATCTTGTACGAGATTAGAATCTTTGCTGTCAATACCATTGGCATCTCTCAACAAGCCAATACTTCCAAACCATTCATGCCAATAGGTGAGTGGATCTAGAATTGACATTTCAATACCTGCTACTATCTGTGACAGTTGACATCTTTATCTAGGATATGCATGTGCACAAAGGCCTTTGAATAACGTTTGTGTGGGAAGGCTACAGATATATGGCAATTGAACTAGAACTACAACAGCATTTTTCCAATACAATCTGATATAGCAGTTAATAGGGTGGTATCCAATCAGATGTTTGTTGTCAAACGGTTGACCTGTAACTGCCACCTGGTAATTGGTTTCTATGGGTCTTAGTTTTAACGTCTAATATCTACCTATATAACCTCAAGACTGGGCTTCCAAGAGTTTCATTGAATTAAATTTTTTCTCATTAAGCATCACAGTTTTTGAGCGGAGGACCCTTTTATATTCTCATTAGGTGAATACATTGTAATAATACAAAAATTAATACAAAGGGTGCCTTTAATAAAAACATTTATCAAAGAGGCAATATCCACAAGGTCATTAATAGGGCTTGTCTTGAGCATACTTTCTGCCTATTATTTTAATTAATTAAAAGCAATGGTTTCTTGTTTTTTTTTTCTTGCTTGCTCTTACAGAATAATGAAGTTAAAAGTACTACTATTTTTTGATATGTGATTCTTTGGAGCAATCATGGGAGCAGCATACAGTAGTTAATCAAGTGTGCCACCATATTTAAAGTCCCTATATAATCAACTGTCCCATATCTCTAAACCTGTGTAAAGAAGGGAGGGTCTATTATATTTCATTAAACATATACTTGTGATTATAGGGGGTGAAGAGGAGGTTGTAAAATTAACAACAAAACAGAGTTCCACAAGTTCTTAATTAAAAAAATATAGGTTTATTTAACATAATAGGCAGAATGTCATATCTAACCACATTATGTGTGTCACACACACACACACACACACACACACACACACACATACATACACAGTAGGCATGGGTTCCAATAAAAGTGGTGTAACTGTAGAACTTGCAAAGAAATTTAAATTATACATCTTTTGGTTGTCTGTTTTTGGACATGTACCAGACTAATGGGCCTCAGTGTCCTTAGAACTTAGTGTTGTCAGTTAGCTATTAAATGCATGCCTTTAACATTATGGTCTTTAACTTTTACATACTTTCCTTTTGTGCACACAGCACCAAAAGTATTTATTGGCTGCCAAAAATAAAATAATCTCACTTGAAAAAAAAGCAGTAGCAGAGTGTTGAGGGTATGTGAAGCTAGAAATACATATCTTTCAAATTGGAAACATTTATATAATCAGTTAGTAATAGTTGATAAGCAATAGTATTTAAATTAATAATAGGCAGCAATTTTATCATAAGGATATATTGATGACATACAGTTTGTCATCGATATATCCTTACTTTGATCCTCCCGCACAATTTACTGCTCCATCTAATCTTGAACCTTCCATGAATAAAATGAGACAACAATTAGCCAAAAAATGGGAAAGGCAATAAGAATTTTATTGTAAGGATATATTGACGACATGTAGTTTTGTGTCTCAGCTCCTACAAGTGAACCTCTACATTTGACGGTTGAGGATGTGACAGATACCACCTGCACTTTGAAATGGAGGCCACCAGATCGTATTGGGGCTGGAGGAATTGATGGCTATCTGATTGAGTACTGCAAAGAGGGCTGTAAGTACAATGGACTTTTATAATGAAATAAGAAATTATTCTAAAATTTTGTTTTTGTAGATATACCAGAGCTGTGCTGCTTGATTATTCCCAAGTCATATCTAAATTTTTATATCCAAATATATACAATATTTTAATACATAATTTATGACTGATAACTACCGGTATACTATTTGCATGGAAAACTTGTGAATAGTGAGCCATAAATAGCCTCTAAATTATATCCATACAAATAGTGTTTAGAGGTGTTATTTGTGTCACAACATGACATTCCTCAATGGCTTCTGATATCTTTATATTTATATTTAGGTGTACATTATTCCATGTATAATACACAAGATCAATAAACAGAAAACTTATTAACATAGAATTACACTGTAGCTGCATCAGACAAAAAAAATACATCCATAAAGATCATACCGTGGCTTATAAGAAATAATATATACTCTGCCTAGGAGTCCTATGGATAAGGAACATCCCATTGACTGTAAATATTTTAATTGTATTTTACAATTGGGGATACAGTGTTTTGCTGTAAAAGTGTGCTTGTACGGAGCTAATTATTCCTTTGCTTGACTTGTTTATCTTTACTTTCTGCAAATTCTGTACGGCATCCATGTTTCATCAGCTCTACTCTGTTGCTCTGCTCAGAAAAAAAAGTTAATGAGCAGAGTCATCTGACATTTCTCTTGACAGTTCACAAGACTTTCTTCTGCTCAATAACTTACATTTCTGCCCAATGTGGCAATTTTTTGTGCATAATACTGGTTTTATAAACTCAGTAACAGTGCTTGTTCTTGATGATGGAAAGAAACAAGGATCTATTTAACAGATTTCTTAAAAGTCGCAGTTGCCTGATATTGTATTCTTTGGGGTTGGGGTTTTTTTCAGCCACTGAATGGATTCCATCCAACAAAGACCTGGTAGAAAGATGCGGCTACACTGTGAAAGATCTCCCTACTGGAGAAAAAATCTCATTCCGAGTGCGTTCTGTGAATATTGCTGGACTCAGTGAGCCAGCCTACATGGCCCAACCAGTGACTATACGGGAGATCGTGCGTAAGTCACCTGCCCTTTTTACCTTCCTTTTCTACTAAAAGGTGCAGAACTCTAAAAAGTTTGGTAATATATACTGTAATATATCACTGAAATACAGTTTGCTTACATCACTTGAGTTCAACATAGTTGTTGAGTCTATAACATCCTGACCTGAGTACATGTTTTAGCAATATAGTTACATAGTTACATAGTTAAATTGGGTTGAAAAAAGACAAAGTCCATCAAATTCAACCCCTCCACATGAAAACCCAGCATCCATACACACACACCCCTCCCTACTTTTGCATAAATTCTATATACCCATATCTATACTAACTATAGAGCTTAGTATCACAATAGCCTTTGATATTATGTCTGTCCAATGGCTGACCAGCGTCTACTGCAATTACTCATTCCAACTGTTAGCATGATGCCAAACAGACTCCGCCAATTGCATATAATACTATTTGAATATGTCATGTGATATAAAGGCAACATATCCCATGGTACGAAAAACACATCTGTAAATAAATCAACTTTTGAAATGATGAATATTTGACCCACCCGGGCTAATGCTGCTGCACCTATGAAACGATAGAGTATAACACGTCTTGTTTTTTCCTTTACAGAGCAACCCAAGATTCGCGTACCCCGTCATCTCAGACAGACTTTCATTAAAAAAGTAGGGGAACAGGTCAACCTAGTTATTCCCTTCCAGGTAAGAAACCAAGTGGATATGAGTATAGAGGTAGGGGGGATCACCCCACAGTTTTGGCATGTGCCATAATGATGTACAGATGAAACAACTTTTTAACTCCTAAATCAACATACATTCCAAAGCTATTGGAACTTGACATATAAGTGCAGTGTTATTGCAGTGTTAATATTTGCCACTTCTAGGGAAAACCAAGGCCAGTGGTGACATGGACAAAAGAGGAAAAGCCTTTGGACCCTAAGCAAGTCAGTGTCAGAATCTCAGAAGTGGACTCCATTCTCTTTATCAGATCTGCAGAAAGGGCTCATTCAGGAAAATACGAACTCTCAGTTATGATTGAAAACATGAAAGATACCGCATCAATAAACATTCGCATTGTGGGTGAGTTGTCCCTGCTTAGAGTTACACAAGAAAATCTAAATTTGAGAAGTTTGCAGATTTCCCCATGAGTCAAGACTTAACCTATTATAGCTCCTTCTGGTTTATGGGTTAATTCAGAATTGTATTACAAAATCAGGAAACTATGGTTACTGAGTAAGATATGAAGTTTATAATTCAAAGCTCAAAACTAACATTCCTCGTTGTAAAGACTAACTAACTATGGCCTGACATGATCATTCTGGCCAAAAAACTTACAACTGATCAATTGGGCTCCAGCACAATTATAGAGAGCCATTATGGCCATTATGCCACAAGAGGCAGTTGAGCCTGCACATAACATGCAGCTCTGTGACCTAGAATCCCTATTCCCCCTCTTACCTTGCCAAAAGGTCTGCACAGTCCAGGAGTAAGTTTGGTATGAGGCAACCTCTTTATTAAAAACTGAAGTTTGATAAATGTTTTTATGAGAGTTCCTCCATGTGGAGAGATTTTCATCTCTATGTTTAATGTCCTTCAGACCTAATTGTTCCTCATAGTGATTAAATAGCATATTCTTATACAAATTGCATGTACAAATATCTACCACTTTATGTTGAAGTTGATCCTTTACATACATCTTGTTCTACTCAAATATCTATCAGAGAATATAGCTCTCACGCTAGCTTAAACCTCACTTACAGGGTCCATATTCCACTTTTCTGATGCCTACAAGACTCAAAGCTTTATAACTCCACCTGCAACACCGAGGAGGGTCACAGAGACTTAACATAGCTCCAGCTTAGCCTTTTATTTAATAGGATTCTATCCTAACTATAGGATCTAATGTTATACCTGATGAGGCTACCCTTCACTATCCAGCTAGCCCTTTACTCACTAGATGCATTTGCCTTTGGGGCAATCATTTCAATGGGATATCCATTTTCCAAATTCTCATATTGGGATAAACCTTTTGTGAGAGGGGAGTACGCAGTGATCATCCTGGCAGTCTTGTGATAAAATCATTTTGAAAAGATTAATCCTGCTCAGCACCATTAGGGGGGGACTTGGACCATGTCTTTACTTTGTTCTCAAGGAGTTGCAAAAGCGGGAGTAAAGTTCTACGTATTTAATAATATCTTTGTGGATATAAACACCAAGATATTTGAAGGTTCATGGCCAACAAAGGTTACTGTAGAAGAGCTGAGGGTCCAAAGTAAACGAATCAACAGGAAAAATTTGTGACTTGGACCAGTTAATTTTAACCCTGAGTAGGACGTGTGGCGTTTTAGCACTCGAAGAGCAGCATTTAGAGCATTGTAAGCAAGGAACATTGTCGCCAAGCAAACGCTTTGTGGTTTGACAGTTGGTAAGGCTGGTAAGAAAAGACAAGTCTTTCAAGTTAGCCAGGACAGCTAAAACATTTCTCAGGTATAAGGAGGCCAATAAATCATGCAAAAAAAATGCATCAGACAAGCCAAAATTGATATTGGAAAAGGGGATTGCAGCGAGGAGTAAAATTAAACCTCAATTTATTTTTTTTTAAATATGTAGATAGAAAAAAAATTAAGGATGGGTGGAACTCTTAATATCAGAGGGTGGGCGTCAGTGAGAACAAAGAAAAAGTAGAGATACCGAACTATTATTTTTCATTGGTCTACACAAATGAGGAACCAATTAATGAAGGTTTCCTATTCTAGTAATACAACAAAAGATGCATGGTTCACGCAAGAGAAAATTCAAAAGAAACTAGAACGTAAAGATAAACAATGGTCAAGGAATAGATTGTATTCATCCTAGGGTACTAAACAATCTTAGCTCTGTGATTGCCAAACCTCTATACTTAATCTTTCAGGATTCATTGAGGTCTGGCATGGCACAGAGAGACTGGCAAATTGCTAATGTGGTACCACTATTCAAAAAGGGAATCCCGTTCTCAGCCTCAAAACTATAGGCCTGTTAGTTTGTTGCCAGTGGTAGCAAAGCAGTGTCATTCTGTGGCTACTAAAGCAAATAAAGTTGTGTCTTGCATAAAAAAGGGCATTAACTCAAGGGATGAAAACATCATTTTGCCTCTTTATAGGTCCCTGTTAAGACCCCACCTGGAGTATGCAGTGCAGCTTTGGGCTTTACTTTTTAAGAGGTATATAAATGAGCTGGAGAGAGTAAAGACTAAACTAGTTAATGGGATTGGAGATTTAAATTATGAGGGTAGATTGTCATGGTTGAGGTTGCTCTCTAGAGAAAAGACATTTGTAAGGGGACATAATTACTCTTTATAACTACATTAGAGGAGCATTAGAGACAGCTAGCAGAAGATCTATTCTTGCATAAAATGGATCATCAGACCAAAGGCCACCACTTTAGACTTACGCTATTTGGAATAGTTGCATTATTTCCCCCAGAGTGAGTTCAGGAGTTTGTGTAGGGTGCTGCAGATTGTAGGCTGCAGTCTGGTTATTGTTGGTCAGCTCAAGGTGGTTGGTGAGTTGGAGGATCTGTGGCCCTGGCAAATCTGCTGAGTGTCTGTGTTGCATCGAGACTTACCCAGTTCAAGTGTAGGTGCTCCACTGGGGTCTCTGTATTACAAAGCACCATGGCTTGGAAAGTCGTATGGTAACAGTCGGCATTATGGAGCATGTTGGTGTGCCTTTGTTTTCCACCATCTTGTGTGCAGACTTGGACCAGTGGCAAGGGGATGGCTTCCACTACTCTATGGCACCAGTTGAAAACTGCAACTGTCAGTTTTCAGTGGAATTAGCAGGGGTACATAATGGAGCTTTGAGAGCTGCTTCTTACCCAGATCCCATCAGGCCATGCCCCCCCCCCCAGCAGTCTTGTGAATGCTGAATTCTGACCATCTGTAAAGTTGCCTAGCTATTGAAGAATATCTAAAGTAAAAGATGTTGGCCTAGGGGTTAAGTGATAAACTTTTTTTATGAGATCTCATGCTGGAGACTCTGATTCAATTCCCTGGGGCAAAAATTTGTGACCCTTGATAAGTCACTTAATGTTCTGACTTACTATTATGGCTGCCTCGATTGCTGTAAAGTGCTTTGATTCCCACGTGAGAAAACATAAAATTATATTTAGCCCTTATTGTAGTTATCCCTGGCCAGATTTTACTTGTATGTCCTTGTACGTCTTCATCTCCATAAGAACTAATGTTCTGTAAGTGGATCCAGTTCAGCTTGTGAACCCTGTTAGCTTATCAGTTTATAAGGGAAAACAATGCTCTTATTCTCTGTTGCCAAAGTAATATTACTTGGAGTTTTTATTTTTGGAAAGACATTAAAGCACTCATCTATTTGAAGAGTTTCAGCCGACGCCCAGTGCCTTTTCCTGAATCCTGAATTTATAGCTTAACTTGGCCATAAAGTGGAAAAAAAAAATAAAGTATTACTACTAAGCCAATAATGTGCGTAATATCCCCTTTGATCAGTGGGAAGTAAAATGTTATCATACGTTTAATTAGATCTTTGAGCAGCTGTTGTCAATATGGGCTTTTTTTTTATGGCGAGGGAGGTGGACCTAAATCATTTTCCTTTCCATTTAAGGACATTTTAACCAGCACTTACTTATGTTGATAAGGGAGTGAACAGCCAGTGATAGATATTTCAACACATTTAGTAACTGGAAATACGTTTCTCTGAACAAAAGTGACTTATTTTCATGCCGGATAGGTGTTTGTTAACTGTTTCATTCAACGTTAAACAGGAGCGATAAGGAAATCAGTCCTGTTTCACTTTGCTTTAAAATCCGGGAAAAATTTGCAAATTGAAGTCAGTGGTGGTCATTTATCAACACTGGGCAAATTTGCCCATGGGCAGTAACCCACGGCAACCAATCAAATTGCTGCATTCATTGTTCTACTTGCAGCTGACTTTAAAAAGCTAATCACTGATTGGTTGCTATAGGTAACTGCCCATGGGCAAATTTGCCCTGTGTTGATAAATGAGCCCCAGTGGATGTTTATTTGCTGTAACTTTTTTTTTGCAGTGACATTTTCTGAGCAAAATACATTAGAGGGCACATTTACCATGGGTTTGAATATCGAGGGTTAATAAAGTAAAATCCTTCGAATTCGAATATCGAATTAGAAGGATTTTGCGCAAATACCACGATCGATTGATCGAAGTAAAAATCATTCGATTGAACGATGAAATCCTTCGAACGTTTCGAAGGATTTTAATCGATTGATCAAAGGATTTTTCTTCTATCAAAAAAACATTAGAAAACTGAGGGGAAGGTCCCCATAGGCTAACATTGTTTTTTTTAAAGAGACAGTACTTTGACTATCGAATGGTCGTATGGTCGAATAGTCTAACGATTTTTACTTCGAATCAAAGTCGAAGGTCGTAGTAGCCTAATCGAAATTCGAACGTTTTTTTACTTCCAACCCTTCACTCAAGCTTAGTAAATGTGCCCCTAGAGTCTATGGGCATTTATTTCACGGTGAATATTTTTCTTTGCAACTTTTTGTATGCTGAATTCATTGCCGTCTATGGTTTTTTTGTGTTGATTTTTTTAGTGCATAATACATTGGGGTCTATTGGCGTTTTGCCTAAGCGATTTTTTGCTGCAAAACATTTCTCGCCATAATAGTCTCCTTGAATCTATACCTGGTAAAAATTTACTAGTATACTAAATAGGAATACTATAGTCCTATTTTATCTTAAAACATCTAAACCCGATTAGTGAGGTAAAGCATGGGTTACATTGGAGTCTCTTTCATCAGTATGTGGCTTCGCTATGTGGAAGGAGCACGTGAGGGTGTTGTTGAGCTACACCTCAGTACTGCCAAATAAGTAAAATAATAAAAAGGGATGTCAGGGCTTCTTTGCAAACAAAATAACACAGGCTTTATTCAATATAAAGTGAGAATACTCACAGCACAAGAGGTGAATAAATGTCAGGTACATTCAGGTGTAGCAGATACAGCACAAATGGCACAACTGAAGGAATAGCTTTGAGATTTTAAAGTATTCACCTTCCAGGCTGGCAGTACTTCATGTGGTCCAGATCCCCTACAGTAAACATGGAACAGAGAACATAACCTGATTTCCCTTATCAGTACAGCGGTCCCTTCACTACAGGCGAAGCAGAGCCTGGGGGAGAGCTACTCCCATCTATCCTCCTCGGTGGAGCACAAAGCTGCTCTTACTAACCAAAGCTGACTGCCTAACTATTCCTAGAAAATGCTATGACAGTTTCTATCCTGCTCACTAGCTAATCTTGTTCACAGGGTCCCTGCTCCCCGACTTCTCTAAAGGGGTTAACCTTTTAGGGCTTAACATGTTTGGGACCTTGTTGATCCCAGGCTCAATGGAACGTCCACCCAGATTAACTGTTGCAGGACAAAGAGAAAGGACCTCCCCTTGCTAAACACTATGTTACAGTGATGGAGGAAATGGCCATCAACCTAAGGGCCAATGAACTGGGTATGCAAAAGAAGTAGAAATTAGGGTTGCCACCTGTCTGGATTTCACCTGGACAGAACTGCTGAATAAAAAGGGAAGGGTTGCCTGGGTGAAAAGTTCCTGTCCAGTTTTCCAAATTAGGAAATCTAGACAGGACATTGATCACTGATCGATACGCCACCCGCCCCGCTCCGATGTCACTGGCCAACCCCCCTACATCAATGGACTGCCCCCTACGGGTTAATATTATACCCAGTTAATATTATACTCCTGCTACCACTAATATTTCTGCAACTATAATTACCCTCCCAGTGCATTTATTAATACATTGCTATAATAAGCATTATATTCCACACCACTGTAGTATTTATTTTCTACTTTCATTTTGGACCTTATTCCTATGAACCTTTCATTGGAGTTATCATCCTGAATTTCCTCTTGCTTATTATGCAAGCCATTTATTGCAAAGGGTTCAGTCAAGATTCTGCAGGAGAAGTCTCATGAGCACATTGTGTAAAAGGCATTAATTCACTTTCTGACACTACTGACACTACTACAAATAGTACATGTAGATATGTTAAAAGGTGTTTTCACCTTTAAATTAACTGTTAGTATGATGTAGAGAGTGGCAACATTTTGCAATTGGTTTTCATTGTTTAGCATTTGAGTTATTTAGCTTTTTATTCAGCAGTTCTCCAGTTTGCAATTTCAGCCATCTGGTTGCTAGGTTCCAACTTACCCTAGCAACTATGCATTAATTTGAATAAGAGACTGGAATATTAATAGTAAAAAGCCTGAATAGAAAGAGGAGTAATACAAAGTAGCAATAAAAATACAGTTGTAGCCTTACAGAGCATTTGATTTTTAGATGGGGTCAGTGACCCCCATTTGAAAGCTGCAGAAGAAGAAGGCAAATAATTCAAAAACTATAACAAATTAAAAATGAAGACCAATTGAAAAGTTACTTAGAATTAGCCATTATATAACATACTAAAAGTTAATTTAAAGGTGAACCAGCCTTACAAGGATTTTTGGTAAACAATATCGGTTATATTTTACAGAAAAACCAGGTCCGCCTCAGGCAGTTACAGTCAAAGAAGTCTGGGGTTTTAATGCTTTGCTGGAATGGCAACCCCCCAAAGATAATGGAAACTCAGAAATCACAGGCTACACCATACAGAAAGCAGACAAGAAGACAATGGTAAGATTCTCTTCTTCTCCCAAAGTCATACCCTCTACCCTATCTCATTATAAAAAGTTGATAGAACAAGCAAAAGTAATCCTTTAATGATCCTTTTTATAGTTGATTTCCCAGTGTAAATGGGTTGTAACCTCCTTAAATAGAAATAAAATAGGTTTATAAAAATAGGTTCAAAGGGTTCTCCTCTACATTTTACTCATAGTTAAAGGGCATGTAAAGGCAAAAAAATAAAATCCCATTTTTACTTTCTGTAATGAAAAAGAAACCTATCTCCAATATACTTTAATAAATATACTTTTATAAGAAACCTGACAGTATGTAGTGAAATTCTCACTTCATTTACTGCTGTGGATAGGAATTGTCAGATGGTCCCTAACTGCTGAGCAGGGAAACAATCATACTTATGAACAGCAGAGGGAGCCCCCACCTTACTTCCCAGCCATGCAGAACTCAAGCAGATTTGTTTATGACGATTCCTAAGCAGCCCAGACCACACTGAGCATGTGCACAGTCTTAGTCTTGCAAAGATGTTTAACAAAGTTACAAGATGGTGATCTCCTGTAGCCAACTTTGAAAGCATAAATTATTTGTTTGATTAGGCTTGTGGTGCAGTAAGTTCATGTTTATATTTAGTATACAAAATACAGCATTTCTAGCCTTATTCTATTTTAGACTTTACATGCCCTTTAAAGAATCATGCAGCTTAGCCTCTCCAAAAAGAGATAAACTGCTCTATATTTATCCATTTCTAGTGGACGCTCTTCTACTGTTTATGAGTGCTATCCAAGATATTAAACCTTTGAAGACCTCTGTGGCATGCACTGCAACAACAAAACATCACAAATTAAGGAAATGGCACAGAAAGGCCAATCTTAAAGGAACAGTAACATCAAAAAATAAATAAATAAAAATATAATGCAGTGTTGCCCTGCTTTAGTAAAACTGCTGTGTTTGCTTCAGAAACACTACTATTGTTTATATAAATAAGATGCTGTGTAGCAATGGGGGCGGCCATTCAAAGGAGAAAAGGCTCAGGTTACACAGCAGATAAGCTCTGTAGAACATAATGGTGTTATCTGTTATCCACTATTTAACCTGTGCCATATAGGGTTTTTTTCAATTTCACCATTGCTACACAGCAGCTTGTTTATATGAACTATAGTAGTGTTTCTAAATCAAACAGATCAGTTTTACCAGTGCAGGGCAACAGTTCATGATATTTTCATTCCTTTAATACGCTTTAATTTTTTGGTGTTGCTTTTCCTTTAAACACTTCCACAATATAATAAATGCAGTAGTGAAATATAAACAAATATAGTGAAAAAAATTAAGAAAATACTAACAGTTCACCCCAGTCCATGGGTGCATGTATACAAATAGCACAATAGCAAAAGATGTGAGTATTTTCAAAAATAATAAACCAAAAAGTAGTTAAAAATTCAAATATTGGAGCACATACTCATAGGCTTATGAGTAAGTGCCCCAATAGGCACAAAACGCGTTAGGTCTCACCTGTATTGTCCTAATAAATGTATTTGAATTTTTAACCACTTTTTGGTTTATTATTTTTGAAAATACTCACATCTTTTGCTATAGTTTAACAAGAAAACATCCCTAGAGAACAGCTAATCGGGGGTTGTATAGTATTTCCATCAATTTCTAATTAAAAACCTCATGAATGCAACCCCAAAAGCCTTGATAAAACCAAAGGGATCAAACTTTAGGTATAACAGGCTTAGTAATGTGGGTGCAGTTGTTTTATTCATCAAGAGCCAAGCATATTAAAATAATAACTGGGGATGGATTATAGCTTGTGTAGGGATGCTTTTGGTTGGAAACCTCTACTCCATTGGTAGTTAACTGACTCTGCAACAGCCACAAGCTTAAATAGCTTGTCCTTCACGATGCTCCAATTTAGTATTTTATAATTCTGTCCCTTCCTTCTTTATTGGAAACATTTAAAAAAAATATTCTGTAATGCTAAATATTCTTATTTCTAAGAAGAACCTTTAAATGTGTTTCAGGAATGGTTCACTGTCTATGAGCACAACCGTCAAACGCGCTGCACCATCTCTGACCTCATCATGGGAAATGAATACTACTTTAGAGTGTACAGTAACAATATCTGTGGCCTAAGCGAGGCTCCTGGTGTCTCCAAGAACACAGCTTATATTCAGAAAACAGGTGGGGATGGGCTGTGTGCTGCAGGATTCATTCCTGATTATGGATCATTTCCTATGTATGGCATTGATACCTGGACTGAGCTGAGCTAGCTGAGATCCAGACAAGAATGAATGAGCTTGTTCAGTTGTTTTATGGTGAAGAATTGTAAAATAGGGAGCTACTGTACATATATGGTTTGCACAAACCATATTTACATGGTTTGTATGTATTCCGACTGCTATTATAGGCACCGTCTCTCCCTACTATACCTGCTATCCCACAGTCACAATCCCTTCCCAGAGACTATTATGCCACTGTTACTATAGGCACCATCTCTCCCTACTATACCTGCTATCCCACAGTCACACTCCCTTCCCAGAGACTATTATCCCACTGTTACTATAGGCACCATCTCTCCCTACTATACCTGCTATCCCACAGTCACACTCCCTTCCCAGAGACTATTATCCACTGTTACTATAGGCACCATCTCTCCCTACTATACCTGCTATCCCACAGTCACACTCCCTTCCCAGAGACTATTATCCCACTGTTACTATAGGCACCATCTCTCCCTACTATACCTGCTATCCCACAGTCACAATCCCTTCCCAGAGACTATTATGCCACTGTTACTATAGGCACCATCTCTCCCTACTATACCTGCTATCCCACAGTCACACTCCCTTCCCAGAGACTATTATGCCACTGTTACTATAGGCACCGTCTCTCCCTACTATACCTGCTATCCCACAGTCACACTCCCTTCCCAGAGACTATTATCCCACTGTTACTATAGGCACCATCTCTCCCTACTATACCTGCTATCCCACAGTCACACTCCCTTCCCAGAGACTATTATGCCACTGTTACTATAGGCACCGTCTCTCCCTACTATACCTGCTATCCCACAGTCACACTCCCTTCCCAGAGACTATTATCCCATTGTTACTATAGACACCATCTCTCCCTACTATACCTGCTATCCCACAGTCACACTCCCTTCCCAGAGACTATTATCCACTTTTACTATAGGCACCATCTCTCCCTACTATACCTGCTATCCCACAGTCACACTCCCTTCCCAGAGACTATTATCCACTGTTACTATAGACACCATCTCTCCCTACTATACCTGCTATCCCACAGTCACACTCCCTTCCCAGAGACTATTATCCACTGTTACTATAGACACCATCTCTCCCTACTATACCTGCTATCCCACAGTCACACTCCCTTCCCAGAGACTATTATCCACTGTTACTATAGGCACCATCTCTCCCTACTATACCTGTTATCCCACAGCCAAACTCCCGTCCCAGAGACTATTATCCCCAACATGCTACAGGTATCATCTTTCTCCATATTATACCTTGTCATATTTGAAGCTCTGTGCCACTTCTCTATTCCATTCCTCCTTTTCATTCACCTTTTCCTTGGTTTCTTCTTCGTTTACTTTCCTCTCCTGTTTCAAGGACAGAGTACATTTGTTTATTTCTCATACCATTTTTTTTGCTGTTTTTAATATGCAGGACTTATCTATAAACCTACAGACTACAAAGAACATGACTACAACATGGCTCCCTTGTTCCTCACTCCTCTGATAGACCGCATTGTTGTTGCTGGGTACAGTACAGCCTTGAATTGTGCTGTAAGGGGTAATCCAAAGGTAGGCAGTTGTTTCTTGTAAGTGATCATCACCCTGTTTAGCAGCAGAGTTTATATAAGGGATAACAATTTCTCAGATAAAGAACATGCAGTACAGCACTGGGAGTTTCTGAACAAATATAAAATGTATTATGTGGCATTGATGTGGCATGCCTCTGTGGTGGATATTGCTTCCCTTTTATTTCAGATTACAACTGGGTGATGATCAGTGTCGGACTGGGACACCAGGGGCCCACCCAAAAACCTTAGACTTAGGGGCCCACCCAAAAACGTGAGACCAATGGCCCACTTTCAGAACTATTATTCTTCCTCTCCTCAGTCAGCCTCTATTCGCCTAGTATCTTTTCTTTACACACTATGATCTATTATTTCATCTATTTAGCCTCTTTGTTATAGAAATAGTGAATGGCCATGAAATAGACCAAATGTTTAGCAGCATGAGGCCCACTGACACCTGGGCCCACCGGGAGTATCTCCTGGTATCCTGGTGGGCCAGTCCAACACTGGTGATGATAGTATGAGATTCAGTCAAACCTTTTTTCTGTCTGTTCTTTTAGTGTGAAAAGCATCTACAGATTCTCTGGGTGTTTTCTTCATGTCTAGTGGACCACTGGTAGTTATATTGGATAGATACATTTGGCTGTACGATTGCCAGAACAAATTGCAATGATTGACTTGAGATGTAATAAAAAGTAGGAGGGAATGCAGACCCTGTAAGCTCTGCTGTTGTAGATCACCCATACGTGATCCAGTTTGGAGGTATTGGCACACACAATAGGATTGGGGGTTGGACTGGCTTGCCGGGATACCAGTGATTCTCTTGGGAATCTCTTCTGTAGGATTATTCCTTTGTTCCTCAGAGCCATACCACTTATCATGTTTTACTTCTAATACCTGTCATAGTGGGTCCCAGATGTAAGGTTCTCAAGTGGGCCCTAATGGTCCCATCCATGATTGGTGGGCTCACAGGACAGTATTTTGAAACTGCCTCCCAATTAATGCAAAAATAAAACAACAAGGCTGCAATTTAACAACGGCCTTGCATGTTGTTTCATCAGATTCACACGTAACCCAGTTGTAATATGAATGTAGTTTAGCTCTGCTAAGTTAGTGAGCAGAGAAGAGTCATCTGATATTTCTGTAGTCAGTTCCACACAGAACAACATCACAAAGATGTTCCTTCTCTGACTTACTCAATTTTCTCACGTCTGTAGCCAGTTGGCCAAAATGAACAGCAGGTGGCAAAGTTGCTTCAGATTCATTATATTGGCAGTGTAAGAAAACAACTTATATCTTGACAACTAAATAACTAATAATGTCGAAAGGGCAAAGAATAGTGCTCTAAATACTTTACATTTTTGTTTTGCTGGTGTATGTTTACTTTACATAGATTTTTGCATAATTCTAAAATGTGGCATTTAAGTCGGCTCTTACTGTAATTGGATCAGATAACAAAGAATTAGATGGAACAATTACTTAGGGGTATGTGAAAAGTTACTAGAGAAACTACGAGCAAATGATGGATCCAGAAAATATCATAAATATATATTATTTAACATTCTGGGATTCAATTAAAGCATACAGTGCTGCTGCACTAGTAAAAGGTAGAACCTTTAGTTAGAACATCCAACATTTTTTCCGAAGGGATCACTGGGTGATAAAAAAAAACACAAGGGAAGGACAAACCTGAGTCTTAATCAGATATGAAGGCAGCATAGTTATGGCTGGTTCAGCTTTATCAGATTTTTGGAAAACTGCTGGATAGATGTGAACCTCCATGAGATATTTATGGATCAGACTAGTCCAAGTACTCCATAGACACCTGCAGGGTCAGACTGGGCTGGCGGGACATCGGGAAAAAACTCGGTGGGCCCCGCTGGCCCAGACCCGTTCATCTAGTGACCCTTAAAAAGAAATATGCAGTGAATTGCACCGTACATGCATGCACATGGGGTCCGTCTACAGCCAGGTAAAATTGGATGGTGATACCCAGGCATGTGCACGAGGCCCAGCTTTCACGCATGCACACAGGGCCCTGAAGGTTTTGAACCCGCTGGGCCCCAGTGATCGAGTCCGACCATAGACACCTGTGTTTGACACCCTCAGTTAATTATAATCAGGCCCATGAGGGTACTTGGATACAGGAAGGGTTGCCACCTGGCCGGTATTTTACCGGCCTGGCCGGTAAAAATTATGGTTTATCCCAATGTTATTAGTAGGGAAAAAAGATAAATATATAGTGAACAAAGTACCCCCTCTTGTGAAATATAAGGATATTATAAGTTACCGAGGCCGAGTGTTTTTATACAGGTCATGGAACTCCAAGGTAACTTCTAATATCCTCATATTTTGCAACTGGGGGTACTTTATTTATTATAATACACAAATTTCAGTGAGTCATGTGACAGAAATGACATCAGAACTCACCGTTTATAACTGATGACATCAGAACTCACCTTTTATAAGGATATAATTTACAAGATATTAATGGCTTTTGTGTATTATATAGGAAGACTTGCATTTTTTTTCAGAAAAGGTGGAAACTCTAGATACAGGGCTACCATCAGAAATCATGGGGGCCCACACAACAAAATTTTCTGGGCACCCCTATCCATCCTCCCTCACCCATCAGTACGAAGGCCACAAAAGACACAAGCGTTAAAACCTTAAGTGCCCCCTACAACTTTGATGCCCAGGGTTCCCCTATCGGTTTTGGTGGTCAGGGCTACCCTACAAGTTAAAAAAAAAAACATTGGTGCCAAGGCCCCTTCAAGTTATTTGTTAAAAAATCGTTAGTGGCCAGGGCCCCTAAAAGTCATTTTAAACAAAAACATATGGGGCCAGGGCACCTACAAGTTATTTAAAAAAAAATCTGGCTTGGGCTCCAACAAGTTGTAAAAAAAACCATGTGGCCAGGGCCCCTACAAGTTATAAGAAAAAAAAAGAACCCTTCAATTTCGCCTCCTACGACACTTTATATTCGTGCCACTATTTTGTCCAAATGCATTTAAGTCAATGGGCTTCCAAATAATTTTGACACGCAACAATTTTTATGCGTCTGACTATTCTGACGCGCACCCAAATTTTTTTGACGCAACGTATTTTACACTGACACATTTTCTCAGCAGTTTTTCAAATTTATTCACCAGCAGCGAAACGTAGAAATTTGCCGTAAATTCGTGCCTGCCAAATGTATTCGCCCGTCACTAGTCGGCCCTGCTTGGATATCACATGGGAAATGTGGCTACAGTAGAACTATGTAATGGCACTGAGAGATTTTCATGATGCTTATGGCTCTTGTTCCTCATTCCTCTTGCAGCCTAAAGTTGTCTGGATGAAAAATAAAGTAGAAATTAGAGATGATCCCAAATTCCTCATGAAACACAACCAAGGTGTCCTTACCCTGAATATCCGTAAGCCAAGCCCCTTTGACGGTGGAACCTACACCTGCAAGGCCGTCAATGAATTGGGAGAAGCCGAGGTGGTCTGCAAGCTGGAAGTCAGAGGTAAAGCTCCACCTCTATTCATCACTAGCCTCATAAATATTCTAGTATGAAATATGCTACCTGTTGTGTTCACTGAAAAAATATCTATAGTTTTGTATGTTTGTTCTCTGTACAGAATGCTTGGGACCCAGGGTTTTCCAAAAAATTTAATGGATCACCATACCTTGAAGGGGGTGTTCACCTTTAAGTAAACGTTTTGCTATGTTATAGATTGGCCAATTTTAAGCAACTTTTTGATTGATCTTCATTATAGTTTTTATATATTTGCCTTCTTCCTCTGATTCTTTCCAGCTTTGAAATGGGGTCGCTGACCCCATCTACAAAAACAAATGATTTGTAAGGCTACAAATTGTAGCTACTTTTTATTACTCATCTTTCTATTCAGGCTTCTCCTATTCATATTCCAGCCTCTTATTCAAATGAATGTTTGTTGGGTTAATATGGACCCTAAGCAACTAGATTGCAGAAATTGCAAACTGAAGAGCTGCTAAGGAAAAAGATATATAAATGAAAAACCACACATAATTTATAATAAATGAAAACCAACTGAAAAATATATCACTCGCCACATAATACTTAAAGTTAACTTAAAGGTGAACAATTTCTTTTAAGTCTGTTAAAAATCATTTAAATATTAAATAATCCCAATAGGGTTGTTTTGCCATCGATATGGAATCATGTAGCTTAGTTACAGTCAAGTACAAGGTACTGTTTTATGCTTTATTTTTTAGGAAATTTTTGATTAAAATTTTAATTATTCTCTTAAAATGGGAGATGCCCTTTCTGTAATTCAGAGCTGTCTGGAAAAAGGGCTTTTGGATAAGGGATCCCATACCTGTATAAAAAAAAAAGTTCAAAGCCACTGCAGGAGGAGGAGAAATAACAAGATCGGCTTTGGTGAGATTAGTCGTCCATCGACAAATCTCTTCTTCTTCAGGGCAACTAATCTCCCCGAACTGCCTCCCGCCCTCTAGAATGTAAATCGCCGTTGGGATGGCAATCAGTTCACATAATTTTCCGTAGTTGCCTCGCGAGGAAACTTCTGGCAACTTCGGTAAACGAAGAGTGCCATCTCGTCCGCAATTTAGATTTTAGCCGATGGGAGGCAGTTCGGGGAGATTAGTCACCCCGAAGAAGGTCGATTTATCACTGGGCGACTAGAGCTCCCGAATCCCGTGTGTCTCTGCCCTTATCTGTAAGCTTGAGACAATAGCAACAGTTAGATGAATAAAGCAAATCCAGTTTCCATGCACAGCTAAGGAACAATATGCGTCTGTGAGGTGCAGGATTGTTTGACATATGGAATGGGGTATTGGACTACTGCATGTACCATAAATACATTTTGTATACCATAACACATGATGCCCACTGAAATCGTAACTGCTGCCCTTTATGGCATAGAGTTGTGTTCTGTTCTGTTACACATCCACTCACTCCAGCCTTTATACATTACATTTTTGGCTAACTAACCATATTAGAAACATTTTTTTATTTTGCACATACTATCTATTTACCCAGTTTTTATTTTTACACTGAACTGTTCCTTTAAAAAATCTAAGACACTACATGGAAAATTGGAAATATAACTTATTAGCAATAGGCAGAATCTGGCCTTTTAATTTACACCAATTTATCTCATTTCCAAAGAGATTTTTCTTTTTGCATTCTTGACGTCACATGGATTACACAATGGAGTTGCCCTTAATTTTGCCAACTGTGCC
This sequence comes from Xenopus petersii, assembly GCA_038501925.1. Lineage (NCBI taxonomy): Eukaryota > Metazoa > Chordata > Amphibia > Anura > Pipidae > Xenopus > Xenopus petersii. Next base: position 101,062,577 of record CM076685.1, on the reverse strand, counting down.
ATCTAGTGGTTATTTGCCTGCCCTGCAAGGTTCAGTATCTATTGGATGTAATTGCTTCCCTGGATACTATACAGTTAACATGAGCCTGAGGCTGTCAAATGTGATCTTTCACAGGGATCAGCAGTTATTTCAGTGGAAGCATGTGATTCCGGAGCGCCTCTTCCTTTACTCCATATATGACAAATGACATCTGGCTTGGGAAAGGGCTACACAAACAAGGGAAGATTTCACTGAAAATATCTTGCATTTTCACAACATTCTCTGCATTTTTAAGCACACGGATGTTACACATTCAATATCAAGATTTTTGTTTTTATTATTGGTTAAATGAATTCAACCTCAAACTGGTGGAACAAATTGATCTTCTAAAGTTTTTGAATAGTTTTGAATAGTTTTGAACAATTACATTTTGTAGTTGAAGGGGAGTACAGTATACAGTTTTCTCATGCCATACTCTGCAAATCATGTCCCGAGAATCCTTCTAAAGGAATAAAGATAACAGGGTTTAATATGTACTACTGGGTGCAAGCGTTATATTCACAAAATCATCAACAACTTGTGCCAGGTACATTAGCAGAACTACTACATACTGCAACCTTATTATGCCAGCTGCACTTTTACTAGTGCACAATTTTGCTAATATAACCTTGTTAATATAGATAAGGGGTGTCCAAGGGTTGCAAAGTGTCACTCCTTAACCTTAACTATCTACAGTTACACCATCTTATCATCTTATCCACATTACTGTACCAGAGATAGACACCATCTCTCCCTACTATACCTGCCATCCCACAGTCACACTCCCTTCCCAGAGACTATTATCCCACTGTTACTATAGGCACCATCTCTCCTTACTATACCTGCTATCCCACAGTCACACTCCCTTCCCAGAGACTATAATCCCACTGTTACTATAGGCACCATCTCTCCCTACTATACCTGCTATCCCACAGTCACACTCCCTTGCCAGAGACTATTATCCCACTGTTACTATAGGCACCATCTCTCCCTACTATACCTGCTATCCCACAGTCACACTCCCTTCCCAGAGACTATTATCCCACTGTTACTATAGGCACCATCTCTCCCTACTATACCTGCTATCCCACTGTCACACTCCCTTCCCAGAGACTATTATCCACTGTTACTATAGGCACCATCTCTCCTTACTATACCTGCTATCCCACAGTCACACTCCCTTCCCAGAGACTATTATCCACTGTTACTATAGACACTATCTCTCCCTACTATACCTGCTATCCCACAGTCACACTCCCTTCCCAGAGACTATTATTCCCACTGTTACTATAGGCACCATCTCTCCCTACTATACCTGCTATCCCACAGTCACACTCCCTTCCCAGAGACTATTATCCCACTGTTACTATAGGCACCATCTCTCCCTACTATACCCCTTATCCCACAGCACAATAGATCTTTTTATGAGCATATCCAAAACACAAGCCAGTGTGAACTGGATTAAAGTGTTCAGTATTCTTTTTTTTAAATATCATCAGTGTTCGCTAGATATGTTGTTATGTATTCCAGGCATAATCTAATTGTGCTGTTAAAAGATGAATTTTTGAAAAAAAGTAACCCCCTCCAAACTATTTTGTCTATTTCATTGCAGTTCCCCAGTAACCAAGCCTGTGTTCATATGAATAACAAGTGACAGTAAGTATTAAGCTGGAATTTGTCTGTTGTTGTCTTGTCATCTTTGTCTAGTGACAATTTGAAAACCTCTAGCCACCCCATTGTTTCAATGCAGACAGTGTTCGGAAGTTATAGTCATGGATAATACATCTAAATTCAAATATTTATGTATTTGTACTCACATTTGCTTCTTGCTTGTGTTCAGCATTGCAGGTTTTGGATGAGTTAGCTGCTGTTTAACTCCATCATGTCATCGATGGAAATGAGACTTGTCTCCACCTGTTTGTATGTGATTTATGCTTCCTCCATTGCGCATCTATGTAGACTTGGGCACATGAGAGATTATTGTGACAACCCGTGGATTATCTCCCTTTCTGTTTCCTTTAATTCTTATGTTGTTGAAGGGTCTGGCTAAATGCAAACATGCTATGCGCACAACAGGATCAAAGTAGGATCATAGCCCCTGCTTGCTTAGAAACAATGATATTTACAGGTTTATTATCATTTGGAATATAGAAACTCTAAACAAGATGCTTTGTAGCCCTATGCTATGCTTACAGAAGCTGATTTATGAACATACGTGCTAAATTGCTTTTATTTCGCTACTTGTAGGTAGCTAATGCCAAGTACACTTGTGCCATTAGAGCCATATGAGGTCTATAGTCTTGCCACTTAATGGGTATATCATCATTATCCTTGTATTACTTCTTGAGAAGCAAAGTGCACAGTCATATTAATTGGAATTAATAATCCAGGTAACCATTAATGTTGTATATTCATTTGTTGCATACAGACCAGGAGTGTTATCAGAAGCAAATAAATGTACTTACATAGATAATCTGTTAAAGTAAAATGTATAGTAGAACCTAGACACGAGAGAAAAGTGCATTAAAATGGCTACAATCTGTGTTATGCTCAGCTTTATAAATAGTGGTCTGCCTATAAAGAAAAGGGAGATGGACATGGAGTTCATGTTAACCTGGGTTCCTTAATGCTCTATGAAGCTGACATGCTCACTTTGATTAAGTCATCCTATATCAGGACTATTCAGCTGGAAGTCCTATGGCCACCTACAACCCTCTACAAAATGTTGATGTCCCTTAGCTTGGCGGAGAGTAGACTCCACTCATGAGATATAAATGTGGAGTACAGTTGTCCTGCCATGTGGAATGAGTTGGCCAGCCCTGACCCCCATCAACATTTCTTTAAAGGGATTCTGTCATGATATTTTTTTCTAAATTAAATTGTTTCACTGCAAATACCACGTACCACGTCAACTTTGATTCCTAACCCAACAAGTGTATTTTTTAAATTGTAATATTGGTGTGTAGGTGCATCTCAGGTTATTTTGCCTGGTCATGTGCTTTCAGAAAGAGCCAGCACTTTAGGATGGAACTGCTTTCTGGCAGGCTGTTGTTTCTCCTACTAAATGTAACTGAATGAGTAGCAGTGGGACATGGATTTTACTATTGAGTTATTATATCTACCAGGGAGCTGTTATCTTGTTACCTTCTTATTGTTCTGCTGATGGGCTGCTGGGGTGGATGGAGGGGGTGATATCACTCCAACTTGCAGTACAGCAGTAAAGAGTAACTGAAGTATATCAAACCACAAGTCACATGACTGGAGACACCTGGGAAACTGACAATATAACTAGCCCCGTGTCAGATTTTAAAATTAAATATAAAAAAATCTATTAGCTTTTTTGAAAAATAGATTTCAGTGCATAATTGTGCTGGAACAGCACTATTAACCGATGCATTTTTTTTTTTTTTTTTACCTTGACAGTATCCCTTTAAGTTAAAATAGCATAGTAGCAAGGCCAGGACAAACACTGTTGGCTTGTATCACTATGACACAGATGGTCACGCATGTGTTGACATGAGACTGGCAACTGGAAACGCTACAAATGAAAGTGAAAAGTATGACTTGGACAACAGCAGATGTTCAAGGGATAGGTTAGAAGTGTAATTTATAATTTATAATGCAAAGCTTTCAATAGGAAATCTGTATTAGTTAATTGACTGGCATTTGCTTATTTGTGAATTGGTTTGTCTGACATTATCAGACATTTTTTGGTTGGCTGCACATTAAAGGGAAGATTTTCAGTCACCCAATGGGCTAAGATCATTCTACTATAGCGTAATGTTCTGGATGCTTGCCATTGTAATACACGTCCCCAGTAATTCTTCCACATTGTCCCTGCCATCAGTTAAATTGTCCCAGAGATTTATCACTTAATTTCGGCACTACTTTGAGTCATAGTCTGCACTGCTCATTGGGATTTTTTTTTCTGGAGCCATATAACTCATCTGAAATGTATGCTGTAATGCTATAAATGTCTGTCAATAAAACCTCATCTGGATTCTGTGTGCCTCTTTCTTCATCGGAAGCCTGGAAAGAGAGGCCGCTGTGTTTATATCACATCATGTCACAGGTAACAGAGATGTAATTGTTATGGAAACAAGGGTAACTAAGAGGACAGATAACAGTCTATCTCGTGCAAACACCAAGCTCACAAGAACCTGGCTGATTTGATTAGATACAATTATGGTTTAAAGGTGACATAAGGCACATGCTAATAATTGCCTCATTTCTGTCATCTCTAAACTGCCATCTCTACATGAACCTTGCAGCACATGCACGGCTGTTTCTTGTATGTACATAAGAAAAATCGCGTGCACATAGAGGCGGGTTGGTCTGTGCATGGGCATATACAACATTTTCCACAATTTGTAGGGTGCACTGATACCATGACTGGTGTGTGCGTATATCCGAGAACACAGTTTACAGTATAGGGAAAATGTATAAAAAGGAAGGTTCAGTTTTACATTGATGATTTCATAGTTATGTAACGCTTTCTTGGGCTATTCAGCACACAGTTAAATGTCCAGCTAGTGTATGAGCATGGGTTACACTGCGACTTACACAACAGGGCTAGGGCCTTCGCCAAGTGGAAGCTGTCCCTTTAAGGTGTAGTGGAACTACACAACACAGGCAGTTTAAGTGCATAAATGGATAGAATGGACGCCAGGAGGTTCTTAGTAAAACAAAAGAGTTGGATTTATTGTAGACAAGGCACAATAAAGGTGACCACAGGTTTACTCACGCAGGAGTTGGTGCAGATATAGCATATCACAGAGGAGGAAGAATAGCAGAATGATGATGCAGCATGATGTAGACTGTCACTTCCATAGTCAAAAAGTCAAGAAGAATATCTCATTCCAAAAGACCGATATACCAGTGAGGGGATTGGGATCAATCAGGTAGGGGACAGGCAGTCCACTGCTAACCTAGATTCCCTATCACTGAGTTCCCTGCTCTAAAGGCAAACAATAAGCTTTTGGGAAGCTACTCCTTGCTATTATCCTTGATGGAGCACACAGCTGCTCATGCTACATAAAGCTGACTATCTCTCTCCCCTAGAGAGACTATTACAGGTCTGCCCTAATGATAGCAAATTCTTGTTCAAAGGGTTGCCTGGTCCCCGACTTAAGCACAAGGTACAGGTCCCTTTGGGGTAGATGGCTTTACTGGGGCCTTGGTGATCCCAGGCTCAATGGTAAACACGTAGCCTTGAAAACACAGAAGCCAAAGAGGAAGAGGCCCCTGCACAACACTATACAGCAGTGTGGCAGGAAGTGGTATTACACCCTTTGTCCTATAGCTGTAGCTGTTACACTTTACTTCACTTTAAAGCCAGGGCTATAGCTGATTATGTCACGGAAGGGGCGGGGCCTTTATCGGTTCCTCCAGTCTCCCTCATTGGTACAGCTGCTGCTACTGTGAGATTAAACCTCCCACTGCTAAGAGAAGGGACCCAAAAACACCTCCATGCGGCTCACTTTCTGCCCCCACAGGGTTCCAACCCCCCCTCTACCCGACAGTCTGTGGGTGTAGTGGCAAATTCTATAGGTTAGTTGGCAAGTCCCTACATTTTTCCCCTTCTTCCCAGCGGATTGGTAGAGGCAACTCACAAAGTACATGGTGAGATATTTATCTGCACACAATGCTCTGAGTTCTAACCAATCGCATGAGAAAACATTTCCTTTATCCAGCTCTCACACTGGTCTAGAGATTTCATTGTATCTTGTGGGGGGCGATTATGTGCAACTGAAGAGTCAGATATGCTGTGACTTTAGTGGCCATAGATGTTGAGATTTTTAAAAGATCAGATCCTGATCGTGAGACCACGATCTTCTCGGTACGATCGTACGATTGTACGAATTTACCATCAACTAAAAAGACCAATTTACCAGGAAAACAAAGGGGAGCTGCCTGCTTGGCCCTGCAAACATAGAGAGATTGCACTGGGACCGACAAAGATTTTTTGACCTGGTCGATCAATTTACCGACAGATGTCGGGCGAAAAATCGTAAGATGTACGATCGTTCGAATACCACTAACCGCACGATAATTTCGAAGGATCGGTCGGGCTTCCCTAAAATCGGTCGTTCGGCAAGAAGAATCGTCGCGTCTATGGGGACCTTAAGCCATACAATATAACTAGTACAGTCACAGTATAGATTGGAGTTGATTAGTGTGTCTGAGTCTGTGTGTGCCTCGGTGTGTGTGTATACCCGTGCCTGTGTGTACCTGAGTCAGTTTGTGCCTGAGTGTATGTGTGGCTAAGTCTGAGTGTGCCTGAGTGTGTCTGAGTGTTGTTGCCATTATTGCAGATTGGGACTGCATAAAGAGAACATGATCAAAAATGTCATGTGGGAAAGTGACTACTGAGGAAGAAGTGGAGAGAAAATGAAAACAGCAGCAAAAGGAGGTATATTAGGGTAAGTCCACACTGGGCGTTTTGGGGAGATTTGGTTGCCTGGCGATTAATAGCCTCGTATTTGCGCCAACCAATCTCCCCAAACGCCTTCCCTGACTCCCTGCGCCGGCTTAAAAAGAAAAAACGCCGGTTCACACGTGCCGGTTCGTTTTCAGAAGTCACCCGAAGTTGCCTCAGTAAACTTCGGGCGACTTCGAAAAAACAAATCGTCAAAGTTGATAAAAATAAAAAAATGGTAAAAATTGGCCAAATAAAAAGTCAAAAATAACTGCAAATAATACTTGTCTACATCCCACTGCGCTGATTAAAAAAACATCATACTAAAAAAATGATGACAACATTCTAACTATGACATTGTTTAAATTTTTCCTTTTTGTGCACAGATCTACCCAAATATTAAATGGTTGACATGCAAAAATATTAGGGCCAGTGACAAGGGGAGCAAGGCAGGTGCAACCCATCCCTTTGCCACTCCGTAAAGTTCAATGTACTAAGTGTTGAGGAGCGAGCTGGAAATACAGATGGGAAGGGCCAAGGCCAACATAAACCGTAGTTCTTCAGTGTGAAACGGAATGTTATCAGGACTTAAAATAACTAAATACAAAACCAAAATATTATGGGGTGGAGCCACCAAACTGCTACCAGCAGTAAAATGAATACATTCCATTCCGTACTCATTTGCTGTCACTTGTAATTACACTTGCTTGTTGGAATTCCTTTGTGCGCACAATTGATTTTGTGGAGTGCCTGGTTCCGTTCTGTGAACAGAACTGGTTTTGTAATCCAGACAAACAGCATGCATAAGCTGCGGAATGTTTCAGTGGCACAACAAGGTCTGAGGAGTAACTATGTGCCGGGCTTTATTTATAGCTTTTAATAATCAGGCTGTTTCATAATAATTCTTCTGATGAGAAGAGAAAAGATTACAAATTCTAATGACTGCTGGATAATTAATATGTTGGTAATAGGAACAGTAGGGTTGTATAATGCATAATTATCTTTGCTTTACCTAATTATTGTTGTTCGGTTAATATTATCTAATTATAATTATCTAAGGAGCTTAAGTAAGTGGATTAGCTGAGCTTCCAACCTCTTATTCCTATGAGGGTTGTCACCTTTTCTAGAAAATAATACTGACCTGTATTTTTTTTATCATTCTTTCCTATTAATAACATTGGCGTCAAACATCGTTTATGCCGGCCAGGTGACAACCCTAATTCCCAGAGATGTTCCCATGTTTATATCTGCTGTCTTTCTATTTATCTACCTCTGGTGGGTGCTATATTAATAGACAATGTCGGACTGGGCTGTCTGGTCTGCCCCACACCCCAGTCTCAAACTTTCCATGTGCCACTAGTCTACTCTCTTGACTTACTGTAATAAAAGGCAGGATTTACAGCATTGTTTTACACGTACATATATATTGGCTGTGTCATTACTCTTTCATATAAAGCCTACAAACATTTCAAAGGAAAGAGGGAATTCAGTGAGTCATACTCACATCATGGAACATCAGAGAGAAACTAGAAGGGCAGGAAGCTGACTTTAATGATAGGGGATGTGGCAGCTTCCTGAGTCATACGGAAACATACAGAGTAGTTACTTTATATGACGCTTGTGCTCGTTTTTCACCTTTCAAAAAAGAATCTCATCATTTTTCATGTTTTAAATACGTCATTGTTTATGCGCATGTGATCGTTGCTGACCAGTATTCTGTTACAAGACATAACCAGTTTTTAATGAAAAATATACATTTTAAAGATAGAGTGCTGTTTTTTTCCCCAACCTTGATAATGTTATTTAGTCTTTTGATTACTATTACCGATTGACAATGAGTCCTGCACCCCTTGGTGGGAATAGTACTACGGGAACATCTGGAGATCTGATGCAGAGCCCTTAGGTAGCAAAGACGTCAACGTCTCCAAACCAAGGGGCAGATTTACTAAAGGGCGAAGTGACTAACGCTAGCGAAAATTCACCAGCGTAATGTCATTTCAGAACTACGCCTATTCCCTAACGGGTGCAGGTGTCACTTCGCTAGCGAAGGAGATAGATGCTAGCGTTGCTTCGCACTGTAACGCCAGGTGATTTTTGCTCTGGCAAATGGACATAACTCCACAAATTCACTAAGATGCGGATTTTACTGAACGTTACCTCTTGCGCCAGACTTGCCTTCACCAGTTCAGACCAGGCGAAGTGCACTGGAGCGGATAGGACTTCCTCAATTTTTTTTTTTTGAAAAATGTTCTAAGTCGGCGAATTTTCGAGGGCGTTTCATGAATCGTGCAAATTCTCCGCAAATTCACGCCTGCCGAATAAATTCGCCCGTCACTAGTTACTCCGCAAATCCACTAAGATGTGGATTTTACTGAACGTTACCTCATTCGCCAGACTTGCCTTCGCCAGCTCAGACCAGTCAAAGTGCAATGGAATGCACAGGACACATATTTAGTGCAAAAAACGCTGGCATCTTTTCCTTTTTCAGAGTGATAGCCTGCAAAGGTCCGTAAATTTTTTTTGTGGTATCCGGGTTCCCCCCTCCACTTTCTAACATATGGAACATAAACTATACAGTGGGCTCATGTGTAGGGCATTATAACAACTTTATCTTATTTATCAAGGTTCCCTGAACTTGTGTAATGTAATGTATTTGCTGCAACATATATGTCCATGTAACTTTATCATTTCCCGCCGTATGCAAATTAGGCAACGATAGTGCATCTTCGATTTGATTGCCGAACTAACGCTAGCGAAAATTCATCAGCGTTCGGCACCCTGGACGCAACTTCGCACTTTAGTGAATTGGCGTTGTCCTACCGAATTTACGCCTGGCAAAGTGTGGCAATGGGTGCGAAGCCATCGCTTCCGCATTTTCGCCACTTAGGGAATTTGCCCCAAGGAGTGCAGAGTCCTTCAGGAAGTTACATAATGCAGGACTCAGTATTCTAACTGCAAACACATTAATGTGCCTTTTCCACACTGTGCCCTGCATTGCAAATGACCCCTTAAATCTTTCTTTGATTTTGCCATCAACATGGGATTGCAAATTGGAATGATCTGATCATTTGTCCCCCAAGCCAACAACAGGTCCATAAAAAGGATCTATAAAGAGTGGTTAGCTGCTGTCGGCTTCAAAACACCAATTTGGTACTTGACCAACGGGATTCTTAAACCTACCCTATTGATTGATCAATTATCAATGGTGTAAGACCTCCCATGGGTCCCATATATGTGCTGATAAGCTTTTCTACCACCTGTAATGGAAAAGACACATTGGACTGGGGGACCCAGGACCTGGCAGTCCTGCAGGCTCAAGGGGCCCCACACCATCCCCTTGCCCCCAGCCACAAAGTCCTCTCTGCTGGCACCCCCACTTCCCGCGTGCGAGAGCATGCATGCCTTTTTATGGGGAAACTGGGGTCAGGGACAGATGGAAGGAGAGGGAGTTTAGGGAGCGGGTCTGGGCTGGTGGGACCCAAAAAAGCCAGGGCCCACCAGGTTTTTTCCTGGTGTCCCACGGCCCATTTGGACCCTGGTAACAGAAGTTGAAAAGTTTGCACCAGAACTAACTCACAGTAGCCAGTCAGCATGTAGTATTTATTGGGATCTCTTTTTACACCCTTATCTGATAGGCTGCTATTGGGTACTAGACCTGGAAGGAACATTGTGGCTTTTGTTACATTATCCTATTTATGAAACGCATGAATCAGGTTCTTCCTTTCTATTTCCTCTCTGTCTATTTGGCGCAAAACCTTAGCAGACAGAAAAATGTTGGTTTAGTCATGTCGATATTTTGCAATGCTTATCTGACAAAGCCATGGTGAAATAGTTTACAAAGCTGAAAAAAACAGTTCTCCGCAGAAGCACAATGAGAATATCACGCAGAGAAATGTAATCAGACCAGACATATACAGTCAGAATTGTTTGCAGACTTGAAATACCCTCATTGCACTCAATATTCGTATTCGTAATGAGCATCATTTTTCGCCAGGCATTAATTCATTGCAAAAATCTGCACTTTGCCATCAGAAATATTTTTTACAAAACTGTAAAAATTTTAACATTGAAAAACACATCAACAAAACACCCATATATTTCAATGTGATTTGAGTGAGAAAAAACATCTGCTCGCTCCAGTGCATTTTGGTGCAAGAAAAAACACCCATTGACTCTAATGCATTTTGAGCCCCTCAAAGTGCAGCAAAAAATGCCTATAGACTTCAGTGCATTTTGGAAAATATTTCTGTTATGCAACTTTTTATGATTTCACAAATTCTGCAGCGAAACAAGACAGAATTCACTAATGGATCCATTTGTTCCATTGAGCAGAAGTAATAGGAGTAATAGGAGTAGAAGATCCCATTCAAGAAAGACCATCTAAACCAGGGGTGTCCAAACTGCGGCCCGAGGGCCACATGCGGCCCAGGATGCATATGAATGCGGCCCAGTTTGGTTCCCGAGGAAACGTCATGTCACAAAGGATATAGGAGGAGGGGGGACTCTGCCCATTGCCCAGTTAGTAATAATAATATAATAATAATTCTATTTAATATCCAGGTGTCCCATATTCCAGTGTAGAGCTCCATCTGGCTATCCAACTGGCATTGTAGTTCTTTTCTGTGTATTTCCTTTACTTTTACAAATCAAACATGTTGGTGTATTTCATATGTGGCCCCAGACAATTTTTCTTTTTCCAATGTGGCCCTGCGAGCCAAAAGTTTGGACACCCCTGATCTAAACTGATTACATTTTTAGCTTGAATAAACAACCAGCAACCAACAGGTTGTCAAAATGGTCTGTCAAGACTCTCATCCACCTGCACATTATTTGACCAAATAGGTTACAAATGCTGAAAATTTGGATTCCCCTATTCATTTAAATTGCATGCTCTTGCGAGTAGGGACCTCTTATCCTACGGTTGTATTCTGTAAAGGTGGCCAACTGCAAGATCTGCTCTTTTGGCAATGTCACCAAATGAGCCGATCTCTCCCTGATATGACCACCTCGAGGTGGGCAATATCGGGATGCTCCCAACGATTGGATCATAATGAAGGCTAACGGGCATTCAGATCGGGGAACCACATCAACGAACAGATCAGATTTTTAGTCCTGTCCGATCAACATCTGGCCAACACGGGACAATAAGCTGCCTAATCGATCTGTTGCCAGCTTTTATCAGCCCGTGTAGGGCCACCTTAACCCTTGTGTACATTTATAGTGTGACCCCTGTTGTAGTCCAGAAAGAGAGTTGAGTAAAACTGTTATAGAAGGTTTAAGTTTCACTTAATAAACACTATATAACAAAGTGCCTGGACTGTTTACAGTTTTAAAAGATAGAGTGATTTATTTTGGTTGTATCCTCCACTGAGCTTGTTGCAAACCTCAGGTATTTCTTTTGCTTGTCTTGGCGAGCCATGTGCATGTGTTTTACATTCCAGTGGATTCTTGGTTTAGCTGGGTGCAGCATAAACATATGCAAAGTTTGTATCCCTCACATAGTGCCACTGTAGCCAGTTGCTGCTCCTCTTTATAGCCCTGAATCACAGCAACCTTTAGAGATATATTGGGTAGGCACATAGAAAGGGAGCACCCATTTCAGAGGTGCAACAGTCCCTTTAAACACTATCAACATGGAAAAAACAAACAAATAAACAAACAGAAATGGTCTTGCCAGCAAATAAATGCCCAGAACAGAAATTGAAGCAGCAAAATCAGAATTGCCATTCTCTCCCTAGACAAGGGGTCCCCAACCAGTGGCTCGAGAGAAACATGTTGCTCACCAACCCCTTGCATGTTGCTCCCAGTGGCCTTAAAGCAGGTGCTTATGTATGAGTTCAAGGCTTGGAGGCAAATTTTGGTTGCATAAGAAACAGGTGTACTGCCAAACAGAGTCTCCTCTAGGCTGACAATCCACATAGGGACTACAAAATAGCCAATCACAGTCATTATTTGGTATCCTCAGGTGCTTTTTAAATTATTGTGTTGTTTCCCAACTCTTTTTACATTTGAATGTGGCTCATGGTTAAAAAAAAGTTTGGGGACCTCCGCGCCTAGATATATCAGACCCTGGGGGTGTTGAATTATGCCAGGAACAACTGTAAACTAAATTCACAAGCAGAGCTCTTGTGGCCATTCTGTGAGGCTAGAAAACACTAAGACATATCCTGGAGACTGTTCAGCTAAATGTCCTACAGCTCATAAGTACTGCCTGAAGTTGTAAGATACTGAGTCAACATACTGCTGCTGTGTCAATATTTGAGCAACAAGTTCATGCTGGTATTGCAGCATGAGACATAACTCTACTGATATGTTATCCACCGTATAGGGCATAACTCACAGACCTGACACATTATCTGCTATTCGTTAAAGGGTCACTATCAGCTTAGATTTTAAGGATGACCTGTACCTAGTACAGGGAAGTAGATATGTTGGCCTAGATCTCTGATATTTCCTAAAGGCCACCATACAAGGGGCGATAAAAGCTGCAGGCAGACCAAGTCGGCATCTTATTGGCCCATGTGTGGGTCCATCCGATTGGCTTCCCCGATCGATATCTGGACAAAAGTTAGCCAGATATCGACAGGGCAGGTTAAAAAATCCATTTGGATCGCGGCCGCATCTGTGCATCTATGTGGTTGTGCGATCTGACCGCCCGTATCAGATCCATTATGATCCGAACGTTGGGCCCTAGGGCCCACGATCGAATCAGCCCAATATCGCCTACTGGCAACATTGACAAACAAGTGGATCTCTATGGCTATGGCCACCTTTATACAATCTATGAACAAATGTTCTTGTAAAGGAGAGCTTTATTTTTGCTCTGGTTTGATGGTTAAGATTCCAATGATGTACAATGATGTGAGACCACACCTGGCAGGCCTGGACTGGGAATCAAAATAGGCTCTGGCATTACAAGTAGACCGAGGCCCAGACAATGCCACTAGTCCACTAAATAGTGCTATGGCATCTAACAGCAGCCCCTATGGCATTTGCCTGAAACCTCAGATTGCTAGTCTGGGCTTGAAACCTTGCCATAGTAGCTCAACTTTGGATTTTTCTTTGGGTAGTATAATAAAATAGATGGGCTATGAGAGCAGACATGGAAGTTTGAGGTTGACAAGATTGGAGAAGAGTGGCAGCCAGATACAGATTGAGACTCAAAATGGCTCCTTGAATTTCAAGTACACAGAAGTCCAAGTAGTCCCCACAAACCCAATAAATAGTGACAGAATCTACAGATTGACAGTTCGGGTCTGGTGGCAGTTGAAGGAAGGCTAAACTGTGTCAGTAATACGTTGAGAGAATCTACTGTTGAAAATGAACCCCCTAATAATATTGGCTACAGTTAAAGAATGTCTTATGACTTACCTCTTTGATAAGTATTTCTGAAGTGTGTTTAAGTGTATATTTGAGCAAGTTTGCCTCCCTAGGGAAGAGACATTATTCCAGTAGTTCTTACTTGTGCAAATCCTGTAAATAAGCAGAACAGAGTTGAGTCAGTTATAAATAAACTATAGTAGAACACCAGTTAAGGCTATGTTTATATGTTCTCCACCTGAAATGATCCCAGCCAAGGTTGTTGAGGTTTAAGTATGAGAAAAATGTTTGGTACAGTGTAAAAATATGGGTCAGCTGAGAGCAGAACTCATGTCAACTAAGGACCAAGAAGCTGATAAAGAACTAGAAAGAAACTAAAGGACTTAGTTGTAGCCATATCTTGTCTACTGCAGGCATAGGTACGTAGAGGAGCGTAGATTAGCATTTCTGGCACAACTATAAAAACAACAGCAATTTAAAAAATATGAATTATATTCCATAATTCACATTCATAACACACATTCTTCCACCAAACAAATGGGATCCAGATCTTGAGTGCTCACAACAGATCTCTACAGTTCCCTGAAACCAGAATAATTTGTTTATAGAGCTTTTGAATAAGAAAGATTGTTGGCGCAAACAGTTGTTCCTCTGGTAACAGAATCCATCTGGAAGAGAAAATGAAGAAACTGTAAAGGGACCAGAGTATCAGTTAAGAATGCTTGAAATGTATGGACAACTGTTGAGGAAAATAAATAAAACTGATTATTTTGATGATGATGGTGAGTGAGAGATGGTGACGGAGGTTATGGGGAAATTGCTCAGTCTGCTCTGATTGTGCCTAGCAACACACTCAATTTATTTCACTTTATAAAAAAAGTCAGTTTTGTATAATCCATCAGCCACGTATGATTTGACAGAGCAGCAGTGTTATCATGATATAGGGCTCAGATTTGTTGGACTTTTTCATTTTAATCCCTTACCCCTCAAACTTCCAACCAACTTGGTCAGGGTCTCCCATAGCTCATATCAAGGTTACAGGAAAACATTGGTGTACCAGTCATTCTGTCATAGTTCCAATAATAACTGGGGTGAAATATGTGTTCACCCCAAATGTTTAAGGTGTAAGCCCTTTATGGTGACCCACCGCCAAGTTCTGGGAATCAATGATCTAGCCCAGGGCTGTCCAATTGGTTGCCATTTTAGCATTTGGAAATTGTTGTTAGAGGTCCGTAAGGTGTTTAATCTTGTGCTGTGCTATCCACAAGAGAGGAGGTGCCATGTGTATTGAAGGGTATGTTTATGGTATATTTAAGGGAATGACTTTCACATATGAATGATATCCCTGCAGGGAGCACTGACCATTTGTTTTTGTTTTTTGGTATGTAACCACCATTAATGTGGACATTGTCTTAAAAGTTCATGAGAAAACACAGGGGTTGTTTGAATGGCTGTGGTTTAAAAGGGGCAGTGGTCAACACTGGCTTCCATTATTGGCCCTCCACCGCATAGGCAAGGAAAATACAGGTCCTCTGTATCACAGAAGTTCGACAGCACTGATCTAGCCCAATATTTAACATGGGCTGTCCATGGCCCTCCAATTGACTTTTACAGCCCCCTCTCTATGTGCTCAGGGTGTGGGATCCTCATTTCTAAATAATACAATCCACAAATATGTAGTAAGTTAACTATCCTGCTACAAGGAGTTGGACACCACTGGTTTATATCAGTGGAGTTGTTCAAGCCCTTAAAGGGGTTCTTCACCTTTATATTTACTTTTAGTATGACGTAGAGAGTGTTTTTTTATTATTTAAAGTGTTTGAGTGATTTAACTTTTTATTCAGCAGCTCTTCAATTTGAAGTTTCAGCCATCTGGTAGCTAGGGCCTAGATAGAAAGATGACTAATAAAAAGTAGCAATAACAATAAATGTGTAGCCTTACAGAGCATTTGTTCTTAGATCAGGTCAGTGACCCCCATTTGAAAGCTGGACAGATCTGGAAGAAGAAGGCAAATAATTCAAAAACTATAAAAAAATAAATAATGACCAATTGAAAAGTTGCTTACAATTGGCCATTCTATAACATACTAAAAGTTAAATTGAAGGTGAACCACACCTTTAAGAAGCACCTCAATATGTGTGGAGACTTTTGTTGTATCTTTGTTGTTCTGGCTGCAAGATCTAATATATTAACCAATGGCTGTCTGGTCCTGTGTTTACTTTCATATTTAACTCATCCCTGCCATTCACTCTGAACATTCCATTAACAATGAGTATCTGAACATCCCGTTCACTGATTTCATTGTTTCACAACAAACGTTTTAAAGGGATTCTGCCATAATTTTTATGGTGTCGTTTTTATTTCCAAATAAACTGTTTACATTGCAAATATTTCACTCTACTATATAATGTTTTATTCCTGAACCAACTAGTGTATTTTTTTTAGTTGTAATGTAGGTGTGTAGGCAGCAGTCTCAGCCCATTGCGCCTGATCCAGTGCTTCCAGAAAGAGTCAGCACTTTATGATGGAACTGATTTCAGATAAGCTATTGTTTCTTTGCCTTAATTTAACTGATGGAGTCACAGTGGGACATGGATTTTTACTATTGTATGCTATTCTCATATCTGCCAGGGAGCTGTCATCCTGTGTCAGGGAGTTGCTATCTTGTTTCCATCCCATTGTTCTGTTGATAGGCTGCTGAGGGGGGGAGCAAGGGAGGGAAGGGTGGAGCACTAATGAGTGACTGAAGTTTATAAGAGCACATGACTGAGGGCACCTGGGAAACTAACAACATGTCTAGCCTCATGTCAGATTTCAGAATTCAAAATCAAAAAAATCAGTTTGCTCTTTTGAAAAATGGATTTCAGTGCAGAATTCTGCTAGAGCAGCACTATTAACTAATGCATTTTGAAGAACAACATGTTTTCCTGTAACAGAATCCCTTTAAAACCTGTCTGACTGTTGGGACAATCCTGTTGCCATAAATTTTACGATCGTTTGCAACAATAGATCATCCTAAAATTAGTTGTTTTACGTAACAAAATAATATGTAAAATAATATATAAAAAAATATATGTATGGCCACCTTAAAAGAACAGTAACATCAAAGTGTTTTGAAGTAATGAAAATATATTGCAGCATTGCTCTGCACTGGTAAAACTGGTGTGTTTGCATCAGAAACACTAGTATTGTTTATATAAATAATCTGCTGTGTAACAATGGGGGCAGCCATTCAAATGAGAAAAGGCTCAAATTACAGATAAACTCTGTAGAACATAATGGTGTTATCTGTTATCCACTATTTAACCTGTGCCATTGGGATAAGGGATAACGTAGAGGGCGCTGTTTAGGCAGCAGGAGAAAAGTGAGTCTTTTAGGCAAGAGCTGGCTGAACCCACGGGACACAGACAGGAAAAGGGCAGGAACAGTGTGACGAGGGCGATGAGCAGGGGCGGAACTACCGGGGGAGCAGGGGGTGCGAGCGGGCCAGGGCCCGCACCCCCTCAGGGCCCCCCGGCAGTCCGCCCGCCACATGTTCCCCGGCCAGTTCCGGGTGTACGGAGGGGGGCGGGGCACGGTTGCGCGTCCTGCACCAGGGCCCGCCCCCCTCTAGTTCCGTTTTTGGCGATGAGTCAGACTGGAACAGGTGCAGAGCGGAACAGGACGGAGAGGGCGAAGAGGGCGAAGGTCGGGACAGGAACAGACTGGATGGGACAGGACGGTGCAGGCGTAGATTAGATCAGAAGACTTGAAATCTGGAAGACTGGATAGCAGGAGGACTGGATAGCAAGAAGGAGACTGGACCAGATAGCAGGAAAGGATGGTATAGCTGGAGAAAGAGGGAAGGAGCAAGATGAGGGAAGATATAGACAGGGTACAAGTCAGAACATGAAGCAGGAACCAGAAAGGCAAGGTCAGGTCAAGGCAGAATAAGGTTAAGGCAAGGTCAAGTTTGGAGTGAGGAGCAGAGCAAAATTCAGAATAGCAAGGAAAGCTAGGCAGGGCAAAGTCAAGGCAAGGTTAAAGCAAGGAAAGATCAAGGTTGAAAGCAGGACCGGAGCAGAACTGGAAGGGGAAGATAAGGCAGATCAAGACAAGGTTCAGAGCCAGGCAGGACAAAACAGGGAAGAGTTCAGTGAAGACAAGGCTAGGCGGCTAGAGCAGGAACCCTTAGCTAGGGACAATGCCACACTGCTAGTTTGGGAAGCCAATGCTCAGGCATGGAGTGTTTTGAGGGCTGGCCTTAAATAGGGCAGAGTCAGCCCTGATTGGCTGACTGCAAACCAATCAGGTTGCTGCTGGGCTGGGACTGCAAAGGCCAGGTAATATATAGTGAGCCACCCTGCAGGCTGCTCACCTGGCCCAGTGGTCAAGACATCGAATCAGAAACCCAAAGGTCCGTGGCACGAATCCCAGCAGAGCCTGACAGCCATTTAGCCTTCTTTTCAACTTACGCCATTGCTACACAGTAGATTGTTTATATAAACTATAATAGTGTTTCTGATGCAAATAGATCAGTTTTACCAGTAAAGGGCAACACTACATGATATTTTCACTACTTTAAAACACTTTAATTTTTTTGGTGTTCCTGTTCCTCTAAGTTGTGTAGTGGACAGCTAGCCCTGTCTTTACCTCCTAGCTTCTGATAATTTTTAAATTGGTTTGTAGGGCTTTAAAGAACATGTAGCTGCAGAGATACTCAAGTAAATAAGAGATTCAGTTGATGCTTCAATTTCTTGGCCTGGATTTCTTACTCATCTTTATATACATTTGCTTTGGCAACAGATTGATCCTCTAACGGCCTAGTGTGTCCCCTGATATTTGCATCCACCTAGATTGAATATGAGTTTTTCATAAGCCATTTAAAAAATCAGCTTGGTGAAACAGCAAGCATTAGTCAAGCTGATCTGTACATCATTTGGAAAGTATGCAGGGAAAACCATTCCTATCAATTCTGCTGTGTACTCTCCGAAGTTGAGCTATAGGTTCACAAAGATCCATTGTTAATGTATGGATGTTATTAATCACGTCTTATGAGATCCAGAGTCTTTTTACAACTAGGAATACAGATGAAATTCCACTGGCGCTTGCAATATTGAAGGAACAATGAGACCATAAATTGAAAGGTATTTATATGCATTTAAATGTAATGTTCTGTTACCCTGCACTGGTAAAGGTTGCATTATTGCTTCAGAACTACTATACTACAATAGTTCATATAAATAAGTTGCTGTGTAGCTATAGGGACAGCACTTTAATCTGAACAGAGTAATATGACTCATGTAAGTGCAGGTGAGCAATAGTTAGAAGGACGTTGGGGGGACTTGCACCCCGGTATTTTCAAGGCCAAAAGGTATAAGCTGCCGACATTATTAAACTGTAGTTGTAGAAAACGTCATCTACCTTTAATCATATGACCCAGGACAAGTGTACCGGTGGCTGCCTCATTGGGCCACTAAACCCAATAACAAATCCTCAATGACTATCAGGATTGTTCAGATACCCAGGGGTGATTCTCACTGCCTTCACTGCTTCTATGCTTCTGCCCCCCTTCCTCCTGTTCTTACTTTTCCAGGGGCATTCGGTGGGGTCCATGGGGTTTCCCAACGCTACTCCAGAGCACAAATGCTCTCACTTGCACAAGAAAAAAAAAATCCAGAAATTCAGCTCTTAAAGTTACCAGGAGCGGCTTTTGCTCCCTGCAAACTCATGGGGCGCCGCCCTGTGAGGCGAGTTTCTCAACTTGCCTCATTCAAGCTGCGCCGCTGCCTAGACCTCTTTATCTAATCCTGCTGGACCAGCTCAACCCTGCACTGGCTGGTCATTATTCACAGGTTTTCCTGATCTTTTTTGGGTCAATGCTGTGGCCTAAGGGTGATGGCAGATGGGGCGATTAGTCTCCCAGTGACAAATCTTCTCTACTGCTGGTGACTAATCTCCCCAAAATGCCTTCTCGCTGGCAAGAATATGAATCACTGGTGGGATGGCATATGAATCGCTTCAGATATCCGAAGTTGCCAGAAGTTTCCTCGGGAGGCAACTTCTGGCGACTTTGGGAAGCCGAATTGATTTGTATGCCATCCCGTCAGCGATTCCTATTCTTGGAAGAATTTGGGGAGATTAGTCGCCTATAGTAGAGAAGATTTGTCACTGGGCGACTAATATCCCTGTTTGCCAAAACCCTAACTGCCTGAGGTTTGATGGGAGCAGTCTGCTGATGACGGGAAAAATTTGCTTATGTCTGTATAAAGGGACAAGTAATACAATATAGAATGATAACTGAGCCCCCAGTCGCAAATATGACAAAGCAAGCCTAAGATAGGTGGGCAGGAGTGGGTTAATAGTGGTCTGGTATAATGTCAAGACCCTGCTACCAGAGGTCAAAGGGTTAACATGCAAAACAGGACTGAAGCAAACAAACAGTACATTCACCTCTTGAAATAACCTAAACCACAACACTTGCACCTTTTGCACCCAGGAAATAATTTGCTTCAAAATAAGTAAAATATGTTAAAAGGAACAGTGTGTGCCTGCCCTGTTGTAAGAAGTGTTTTTACCATTTATGGTAATCGCTGTTCCCCTTTTCTCTTACCGTAAATGTCCGGCTAAGGGTATATAAGCTTGGACAAATAAGTGTGATATTGGAAGCCCTTGTGCTACAACCCAGTGTCTCACTATTGTGTTACAGTGACAGCTTCCCAGGCAAAAGTCTTGTATTGTTTTTATTTGTGTCTAATACTAACTATTCTGAAGAACCTTCTCTAGGAGTTTTGCTACATAATAAGGTTCTGGTAAGCAAATTACCAACAGGTTCTGGAACTCACCTTAAAGCCTGCTTGAATTCAAGCGAAACAGTTTTGTTTAGTTTACCCTAACATGTGAGCACATTATAGATGGCACTGCCAGTACCTAAATCTACCAGCGCTCTTTAGCTTACCTGCAGGGGCGTAACTACAGAGGAAGCAGACCCTGTGGCTCCAGGGGGGGGGCAGGAGGTATAGGGGCCCCATGAGGCCCAAATAAAGAGCAATTTCAACAAATATATTGGCAAAACAGGACAACCTCTGGATACGTTGAGGGCCCTAAAATTAATTTTCAGTGGAGCCCATTAACATCTAGTTACACCACTGCTTACCTGTATGATTACGTGAAACCTAATCCCACTTGTGCTGCCCACCTACTGAGACTGAGGCACAACTCTTTAGGGCTGGGACACACTGGGCGATTTGGGGATATTTAGTCGCCTGGCGACTAATCGCCGCGACTTTCCGTGACCAATCTTCCCCGAATGCCTCTCCTCGCTCTGCGCCTGGCTAAAATGAAAAATCGCCTGCGCTAATCACACGCGGCGATTCGTTTTCCGAAGTCGCCCGGAGTTTCCTCGTGAGGCAACTCCGGGCGACTTCGGAAAACGAATCGCCGCGTGTGATTAGCGCAGGCGATTTTTCATTTTAGCCAGGCGCAGAGCGAGGGGAGGCATTCGGGGCGAAAAGTCGCGGCGATTAGTCGCCAGGCGACTAAATATCCCCAAATCGCCCAGTGTGTCCCAGCCCTTATACTCAAAATGAGCGCAACATGTACTTTCAAAGGTGCATTCTACTAGGCTAGTGCAAAGCACCTTTGGGTGCAAACTGCTGCACAGTTTGTAACAAAAGCTGCTCCTCAGGGTGCAACCTACTGAGAAAAACGTGAATGTGTTTTTGCATATTGCACGTTGCCCAACACCAAATAAAGTCAATTTTTTTATGTAAACATCATTCACACAAGTGGTTGTTTTGCCAAGACAAGTAAAAAATGATAGTAGGAATTAGCTTGCTGCACATAAAGCAATAGCTCCTACCTGTCAGGCCCGGACTGGCAATCTGTGGGTTCTGGCAAATGCCAGAGGGGCTGCTATAAGGTCCCATAGAAAGTCAGTATTTAGTGGACTGATGGAGTCTGTTTGGGCCTCTATGTGGGCTGATTGGGCCTCTGTGTACCTGAAATGCCAGGGCCTATTTTAATTCTCAGTCCGGACCTGCCTGGGATCCATTAACCTTGTGCCAATTGCTATATATTTAGGTTTAGGGAGCCCTGCTTGGCAAGCAAGCCACCCTTGCCCACCATTGCATCTGGAGAATAGCTTAGGACTCATGTGTTACTTTTAATATGGTGGGCCATACTTGAACACAAATGTTCACTATTGACTATCCACTGCAAATGGGGTTTTTTCCCAATACCAGAGGCTGTGGTCCCTATAGTGTTGGAATGCTGAGAAATACTAGTTCATTTTGGGTTAAAATTTTTTTAATTTTGTCCCCGTTTTTTGCTGTTTAGTACAGGAGTAGTTTCTAATTCCATGGTTATTATACAGAAAATTATAAGGAAATTATAAGGAAATTCTCAAAGCGTCTTTGAGTTGGAGACTCTCTTTCTCCCTAAAGTAATAAGGAAATGCCTAGATTGTAGGATCTGCAACTGGAGCATTTCCTATCTTTCTTGTTGTACCTCTGATGTACCCCCCACCGTGTTCCTCTCCCAATAAATGCAATGCCTGGAAGTCTGAAAGCCGGATTCGTTTTGGGGTCTTCCCAGAGATTCAGCATGCTATACAGCAATTGGTAATCTGTAGCTTAAAGCTATAGGGATAAAGCAGAACAAAAGTTTCTCTGTTGAAAGGTGGAAACACAAATACGTGCTTGCTCTTGAGAGTCCACAGCCTGGCACACGTCATTTACAAGAAAGCTGCTCTTTCCTATTCTTTTGATCAGGTTGTGCCTTTCCTGACAATACAAATGACTTCATGCTATTGTGTCACAGAGTGATTCACGCGAAAGA
This sequence comes from Xenopus petersii, assembly GCA_038501925.1. Lineage (NCBI taxonomy): Eukaryota > Metazoa > Chordata > Amphibia > Anura > Pipidae > Xenopus > Xenopus petersii. Next base: position 101,040,003 of record CM076685.1, on the reverse strand, counting down.
GTGAGCTTTAGCTAATTAACAATTTATTATTGCTTGCAGAGTCAGTTTTTTCACCCGGATATTTATATAACCATTTAGAATTAAGTGAGACAAAAAAAGTAACTGTTTTTCTTTTAGTCTTGATCCAAGGCTATTGCGAAAAAGGAAATGGGGCCTATTACATACAGTAAGGGGCACATTTACTAAGTTCGAGTGAAGGATTAGAATGAAAAAAACTTCGAATTTCAAAGTATTTTTTTGGGTAGTTCGACCATCGAATTGGTTACTTCGACCTTCGACTACGACTTCGAATCGAACGATTCAAACTAAAAATCGTTCGACTATTCGACCATTCGATAGTCGAAGTAGTTTAAAAAAAACGTCGACCCCTACTTTGCCAAGTAAAACCTACCGAGGTGCAATGTTAGCCTATGGGGAAGGTCGAATTTTCTGATCAAAGGAAAATCGCTCGATCGATGGATTAAAATCCTTTGAATCGTTCGAACGAATTTTCCTTTGATCGTTCGATCGAACGAATTGCGGCAAATCCTTCGACTTCGATATTCGAAGTCGAAGGATTTAACTTTGACAGTCGAATATCGAGGGTTAATTAACCCTCGATATTCGACCCTAAGTAAATGTGTCCCTAAGTGTTTATAACAGGAAAAAATTAATCTGTAAACGCTAGAATACAAGGCGATCATAAATGAGTCCCAGTCGTACCACTGACCAATCTTCCTTTAAAAACCTTGTTAAAGTCCAAAAACATTTTATCTATTGTATAGGATTTGCTGTTTGTATACAAATCATAGGAAACTGAGTGGTGCCAAGCGATATTCCCAATGTAAATAGAAAGTCAGAGCTAAGGGTCAGGGCACACAGGCAGATTCGGGAAGGTTAGTTGCTCTGCGACAAATCTCCTCTTCTTCGGGGCGACTAATCTCCCCGAATCTGCCCTGACCTTTAAAGGGGCAGTAAAGGCATATAAAAGGGCCGTAAAATGGTCTATTTATGTAAATTTTTATATACTGTATATATTTATTTTTGTTTACAGACTGATACTGCTAACAATCAAGTCTACTTAGACCACCCTGAAGTGTCCAATTTGACACTGGAGAAACTACACTTCTTTAAAGTGGAGCTGTGGTGCAGGGTGTATATTCTACATTTCATTCGTGGGCTCCATCCTCATCATCATGGGGCTTAGCATTAAATTCTCCTTTTGTTCTGGTGGGCACTTTATTATTTTTCCAGCAAATTCCAGATAATTGAAAGGCAGGCGCATTCTCTTTTGCCCAAAGAGTCAGATTGATGCAGCTACTTCTGATGATGGAGTTCGTTCTTCTGCATACAGAGTTGTCTACCCCACTCTGGTAACCAAACTATTACACAGTTTATACAACAAAAGGTGGCCATACACTATAAGATTATTCAGATTATTATTTATTCAGATATATGCCACTAACGGCAGGGCTATATCGGGGGCAATCTGAATGTTCGGCCCTATGGCCGAACGATCGGATTACGAAGAGCGCAATGGGCCCCGACGGGTCGGTTGGGAGAAAAATCAAACCTTCCCACTCAATATCGTGTCCAGATATTGATCAGAAAGACCCGTCGGAAGCCTCCATCCATGGGCAGATTAGCTGTCAAATTGGTCTAAACGACCGATATCGGCAGCTTTATCTGCCCGTGTATGGCCACCTAAAGACATGCTACTGCTAATAAAGCAAGCATACACTGGCTGATCAGCTATGTTCTCTGACTGATCATCCCAAAGCCTGTATGTTCAGAATATGAGAGGTCCTACACCAGACTGAGATTCAAAATAGGTCCTGGCATTTCATGTTCATGTAGCCTCAAATGGCCTCAACGTTATTTTTATAAAGCAGATTTCAAAGCAAAATAATAGCAGCTCTTGTCAATAATGCTCTTGACTGACTGCCCAGTAGGACAGAAAAAGTGTTTAGGTGCGGCTCTTACTGAACTTTCCCTGTCTGAAGATGAATATGTGTAAGTGTTTCTATAACAGAGATAAAGATATTTTAACCAAGGAAGGCTGGCCACCACAATTAACAGTCTGGCTGAAAGAATTATAGCTTTTTGTTTTTAATTGCTGGATATATTGGTGGAGAACCACATACCACTTTGTTAAAGTAAAACCACATGTATGCAGGGTGTATTGCAGAAGAACATCGAGCCTATCTGCTTTTTCTTACAGTAAAGCATTGGCTGGCTGGTGCTCAGAGTCTTGGGGGCAAATTCACTAAGCACCGAAGCGCCGAACGCTAGCGTTACTTCGCTAGCGTTTGGCATTTTCGTTACTGCGCAAATTCACTAACGAACGCTGGCGTAGTTTCGTTAGTGTTACTTCGCACCCTTACGCCTAGCGACGTAACTACGCAAATTCACTAACGCGCGCAGTGTACTGAATGCTACCTTTTACGCTAGACTTCCTTCGCCACCTCAGACCAGTCGAAGCGCAATAGAGTAGATAGGGATTGCTTCAAAAAAAGTCAAAATTTTTTCTAAGTCCCAAAAAACGCTGGCATGTTTTCTACATTATGGGTGATAGGCTGAAAAAGATTGAAAATTTTTTTGGGGCTCCCCTCCTTCCCCCCTACATTTCCTGACTCATGGCAACTTACCTAGACAGTGGGCACATGTTTAGGGCAAAATAAAATTTTTATTTGATGTTTTGAAGGTTTTCTAGGCATTTGTAGTGCTGATACATATTCCTCCATTGAAATTTGAATTTGGCGCCGTATGCAAATTAGCCTTCGCTAGCGTAACTTTGCTTTACTTAGCGAATCAACGCTAGCGCAACTGCGCAACCTTACCCTACCCCTGAGCGCAACTTCGGATTTTAGTGAATTTGTGAAGCGCTGGCGAAACTACACCTGGCGAAGTGTGGCGAAGTGCAGCGAAGTTACGCCTGGCGCAACTACGAATCTTAGTGAATTTGCCCCTAGGGCTCTGGGAGTCAAAATAGGTTGAAGGCAAACACGTGCATAGAGGCCCAAACAGCCCCCCACCAGCCCAATAAACAGTGAGTGTTAGTGATGGGCAAATTTGTCCAGTTTCACTTTGCCACGAAATTCACAAATTTCCAGCTAAATTCACAAAACGGCAAACAATTCACAAGCCTGGAATTTTGACGCTGTCATAAATTCGCTGGATCAAAATTGACTCAGAATTTTCACAGCAATTTTGCGAGTTTATTCGCCGGCTGTGAAATGCTGAAAATTAGCCATGAATTTGCACCTGGCGAATAAATTCGCCCATCGCTAGTGAGTGTGCCATGTGAGTGAGCTAGTCTATGCCATGTTACAGCAGCCTTGTCTTGGGATTCCTGAAAGAAGGGCAGATTCGTGGAGATTTAGTCGCCTGGCGACTAATCGCCTCTTCTGCGTGGCGATGATCTCCCTGAACTGCCTTCCATCTGCCTTCAGTCGGCTTGAATGAAGAATCACCTGCGCTAATGTACTCGCAGCGCTTTGATTTCCGAAGTCGCCCGAAGTGAGAAGACTTCGGAAATTAAAGCCCTGCAAAGTTATGTCCCTGATGATAAGCATACCTGGAATGCAATCTGACACAAACAAATATACAAAGATGGGAAAAGACCACTAACATAATACACTTTTCAAAAAAAAGAGTATCCACAAGGCAAGGTTAAAGGACAGCCAAGAAGAAATGCAGCGAGATGGTCACCATGTTAATTATAGCCCTGCTCCCACACCCAAACCAGAAAAACAACAATACACAGACATTTACACTGCAGCTTTTCAGCAACAAACATACTACAAACAGCCCAAAGCAAATGTTTATCCAGCATCGGCACAGACTCATCTATCAGAGATACACAATAAAAGATTCCACATTTTAGCCAAATATTCAGTCCAAAACAACAAGCTCCATAAACATCATGTCAAACATCCAGTGCTCTTCTGAAACATGTACACCCAGGGCTTCCCTTACAAGTTTAAAAAAAAATTGGGGCCCCAAAGAATATTTTTTAAAAAAATCATTGGTGGCAGGGGCCTATAGAATATTAAAATAATACATTGGTGGCCAGGGGATTAAAAAAAATTCAAAAAACACAAATTGGTGTTCAGTAGAATTGAACTCATGGCTTCAGAACTTCAACTTTGGCTCCTTTTGTGACTTTGATTTTGGCTGTTTTCGGGACTTCCGGTCTTTTCAGCACTTCTGGAGTTCGGCTTCGGCTATTTTCGTGGCTTCGGGTCTTTTCTCTGCTTGGGGAGTTCAGCTGTTTTCGAGGCTTCGGGTTCTTTTGCCACTTCGGCTTGGCTATTCGGCACTTCCGCATTTCGGCTGTTCGTGACCTTGAAAATAGCCGCACACTTCAGCGCTGTCAAGGAGGCCCGGCTCTTTCAAGTGCAGCACTGCTGGGACCCCCCTTCAGGCCCGGGACACTCGTACCCCCTGTCCCCCCTGATGGCGGCCCTGTGTACACCTTTACTCTGCATGTACAACTGCAGTGGAGAAAGCTACAAACACAAAAATACAACATCAGTATTTGGTACTTGTATCCCATTCAATTACTCAGTTACACGTATGTATGTATATTTTTATTTGTATAGCTCTGTATATATACTAATTGCTGCCCTTAGACAAAAGCTTCCTTTGGTGAGAGTGTGCATTACACTCCCTGGATGAGCTCCAGAATGAAATCCAGATGGCCCAAAGGTTAAACACATTCCCATTTTCACCTCTTCTTTTCTCATTGCTGTTTTAGCTTTTTGATTACTTCCCCTCCAGCCAAACCCAAAATATCTGAACCCATGCCACTATTCATCCCATTTCCATGCTGCCTCTCTTAGGCGCAAATTCACTAAGCGCTGAAGCGCGAACGCTAGCGTTAATTCGCTAGCGTTTGGCATTTTCGCTACTGCGCAAATTCAACGAACGCTGGCGTATTTTCGCTAGTGTTACTTCGCATCCTTACGCCAGGCGAATTTTCGCTAGCGATGTAACTACGCAAATTCACTAACTTGCGCAGTGCACTGAACGCTACCTTTTACGCTAGACTTCCTTCGCCACCTCAGACCTGGCGAAGCGCAATAGAGTAGATAGGGATTGTTTCAAAAAAAGTCAATTTTTTTTCTAAGTCCCAAAAAACGCTGGCGTGTTTTCTACATGATGGGTGATAGGCTGAAAAAGATCGAAAAATTTTTGGGGCTCCCCTTCCTCCCCCCTACATTTCCTGACTCATGGCAACTTACCTAGACAGTGGGCACATGTGTAGGGCAAAATAACATTTATATTTGCTGATTTGAAGGTTTTCTAGGCATTTGTAGTGCAGATACGTGTTCCTCCATTGAAATTTGAATTTCACGCCGTATGCAAATTAGCCTTCGCTAGCGTAACTTCGCTTTACATAGCGAATTAACGCTAGCGCAACTTCGCAACCTTACGCTACCCCTGTGCGCAACTTCGGATTTTAGTGTATTTGCAGAGCGCTGGTGAAACTACACCTGGCGAAGTGCGGCAAAGTGCGGCGAAGTTGCGCCTGGCTCAACTTCGCATCTTAGTGAATTTGCCCCATAGAGTGCAGTGCAGTGTGTTTCAGGTAAACACATGATATGGCATAATTTAAAAAGAAGCACCTAATCCTAAACTGTGTGGGTGGTACAGGTATGGGATCCAATTATCCGGAATACCAATATCAAGAAAGCTCCGAATTACAAAATGGTCATCTCCCATAGACTCCATTTTATCCAAATAATCCAAATTTTCATAATTGGTTTCCTTTTTCTCTGTGATAATAAAACAGTAGTTTGTACTTGATCCAAACTAAGATAATTAAGCCTTATTGGAAGCAAAACCAGCCTATTGAGTTTATTTAACGTTTACACGAGTTTCTAATAGATTTAAGGTATAAAGATCCAAATTATGAAAGGATATGTTATCCGGAAGACCCCAGTTCCCGAGCATTCTGGATAATAGGTTTCATACCTGTACTTTCATGGTGGTTCCATAGATTGAATGACAGTGACACTAAAAGCCACTAGAATGCAGTAATTAAGAAAACTAGTAAATAAACGGCAGCATCAAGTAAATGATCTTACACTACATATGGATGTTTTACTATATTGCATTATGATTAAAAACAGCATTATTTATTCATGAGTAACAATTCAGGACAATTACTCACAATTCAAGGTTTAAGATCTTCATAGAATTCCCTACAACTACTCCCTGTGCTTTAGAACAGAGCTGCTGTACATGCTGATCATATCCAACTACAGACAAGTTTGACCTTTATTGGGGTTTATCAGTGAAGCACATTCACTACAGTCAGTTTCTTGCTTCAAAGTTTTCCATTTTTGAAGGATAAACTATAAAAAGAATGTCCAAATGGGGGTCTATGGATTGATTTAATGGGAGTAATTTTGAATATGTTGGCTGGTTCTTGTCCAATGGGACTTAAAGATAATCTAAGGAAGTCCTGATCAGATCTGAGGTACAGAGCCGTTTCATTCTGCTTGGGCCTCATTAGAGTAGGACAGGTTTTCTGCATATGTAAAAGGAGCAGTCAGCACGACTTCTTACACCTTTTTTTTCTTTTTACGTTGTAGTGCAGGTTCCCCAGTGGCCACTTATCAGCTGTCAATATTGAAGAAATTGTAATTGAACAGCAAACACTCAAGATAAAAGGCCATTTGAGGCCTGAAACGTCGCTGTGATGCCCAGAAGTCTGCAATAAAGGCATTTTTATCTTACAAAGATTGAGTGGTGCTGTTCAATTACAATTTCTTCAGGTTTCCTGCATATGTCAAGACTATGTGCTAAGGATCAATATATTTTGTATATTGCAGAATAAAAACTTCTTCTTGCATATTCTAATTCACCAAAATGGACTAAACTGAATCATCTGTGAACAAAAATGTGCTTATAAAGACAACATAATAACACAGAGAGAACTGGTGTGTAGCAGCAATGTACAAGGTAAGCCATTATTTGTATGTAAGAAAATACAGCTGTTCTGCACACGGCATCCGAGCAACAATGAATCTAAGGAGTTCAGCCAATTACAGAGATGGCCAAACACAAACACAGACTTCTTGGAATGGAAGAAAAGATAGATCCCTTGGACAGCCTTTGGCTGTAGCATAATGTAGAGCAGTGATCCCCAACCAGAGCTCATGAACAACATGTTGCTCTCCAACCCCTTGGATGATGCTCCCAGTGACCTCAAAGCAGGTGCTTATTTTTAAATCCCAGGCTTGGAGGCAAGTTCTGGTTGCATAAAATCCAGATGTACTGCCACACAGAGTCTCAATGTAGGTTGACAATCCACATAGGAGTTGCAAATTGGCCAATCACTTGGCACCCCAAGAACATTTTCCATGTTAGTGCTGCTCGCCAACTCCTTTTACTTCTGAATGTGGCTCATGGGTTCAAAAGGTTGGGGATCCCTGATGTAGAGAGTATCATAATAAATCAGCGATCCCCAATCTGTGGCTTGTGAGCAAGCATGTTTCTCACCAACCCCTTGGATGTTGCTCCCAGTCAGAGCCGGGCCAACCCGGCCAGGCGCCCTAGGCAGCCTGGCAGGCCAAGGCACCGGCTCTGTGCGCGCTCGATTGCGCATGCGCAAAAGTGTACTCCACTGCGCATGCGCGACAGTGCACTTCAGTGCGCATGCGCGAAATGTGTGTGCAGAAGCGCATTTACGAGGAAGATGCCAGTGCCAGTCGAGGAGAGACGGGACCGGACACGGGGTAGGAGACAGAGCAGGTACATGCCTGGCGCCCCCTCAGCTTTGCGCCCTAGGCATGTGCCTACTCTGCCTAGCCCTAGTTCCGGCCCTGCTCCCAGTGGCCCCAAAACAGGTGTTTATTTTTGAATTCCTGGCTTGGAAGCAAGTTTTGATTCCATAAAAACCAGGTTTATGGCCAACAATGCCTCCTGTAGGCTGCCAGTCCACATAGGGGCTACCAAATAGCCAATCAGAGCCCTTATTTGAAACCCACAGGAACTGTTTTCATGCTTATGTTGTATACATATGACCTTTATATACCCACTGAATTTAAACTGACGTAAGTGTTAGTTAATGAAATTTCGCTAGAAAGCAAGTACAGCTAGAGAAAATTCACGCCAACAAAACTTTGCTGACAAATGTACCCCAGCGGTCTTTTTCTTTGACAAAATGAAGTATTTTGATTAATATGCGTATTTGTCACAAAATAACTTCTGATGTAGTTTTTTGAAGTATGGAGAATATTTACAAAGCGAAAATTCAGTAATTCTGCCCCATAAGGTGAACAAGTCTGGAGTAAACAATAAATAGAATTATTCCAAACATGAAATGTACATTATATACTCACATCAGGAACATGTTTTAGCAAATGCAACTAAGTAATGGACCTTGTGTGCTTTGTGGGGGCAGCACATGTTATCCCAAAGGGCACACAATCTTTTACTGTCTGAGCCTCCTAACATGGATTTATTAGTTGTGGCTCATTTAGCGCTGGGGTGAAGACAAACACAAAGCTCAGGACCACCAGGCACGGTGAAAATCATTTGTGCAGTTCTAGCTTACTGAGAACAATATTATAATATAACATTTATATATACTATTATAATGAATGTGTGTGTAAGTTACATTTAGCTGTTTCTTCCTTTAGACTTTGTGGGGAAAATAAGCAGAGAGGGTTCCTGTTGGCCAGGAAAGTACAACATAACAGCTGGAGGAGTACAGACTTGATATCGTTTTATATACTGTGTGTAGTTATATAGTCCCCAGTCTTCCATGGCCCAAATGGCCCATTCTTTCTAACTCCTGTGCAAAATAACTGAAAGGCAGCACAACTAGAAGGCACATTGGAATATAAACAAGCTGAAGGTATACAGTTTCATCTCTCTCTCTGTGGGTCAAGGCCTGAAGGTCACTGGTGTTGTTTGGAACAGGCTCTGCAGCAGAACTCCTGGAACTGCAGCAGTGTTAGTGGCATCATATGGAAGCCTCTCTGCACAATATCACAGGCCAGATGTCTCCTGGAATCCATGGAGCCTGTGAATCTGTGAGTGGAGCCAGTTGTCCCACTGCCTCCTTTTTCCCAGACAATGGCCAAGCCAAAGGAAGACCAGGTATATATATATATATATATATATATATATATATATATTGTATATATATATATATATATATATATATATATATATATATATATATATAGGACTGGCCAGATATGGGATGATTTAACGTAGTATATTGCAATATATGGACAAACAATCCCTTTTTTGTTTAAAGGGGACGGCACCGAAACTTACTAAAACTCCGCTTGTGCTCCTCTTCAAAAACGGCAACAGAGCAATGATCCATTGTGCGTAGGGTTGCCACCTATTTTAAAAAAATTTACCGGCCAGTGATGGGGGGCGGTAACGCCGTGACGGGTAAATGGGCGGAGTGTGATGTAAAAGGGGTGGAGCCACATGCAGTGTTACGCGAAAGGGAGGGGTACGTTTCTGCCGGAGGGCCTAGGGCTTTTGTTATAGGTATTACAAATTACCAGCAGCTACATTGCCGGTAAATTTGTAATACAGGCCCCGGCCCTGGCAGGTATTTAACCGGCTAGGCCGGTAAAATACCGGCCGGGTGGCAACCCTAATTGTGCGGCGCTCGATTTCTCCTCCCTGGCTATCTCCTATAAGGAAAGCAGGGAGGAGAAATGGAGCACTGCACCGTGGATCGATGATCGCCTTTTCTGAAGAGGAGCGCAACCGGAGTTTCGGTAAGTTATTTCTTAATAAAGACTTTGCGACTTTAATATGTGTTGGTGTCTTTTTTTCGTAGCATACTAATGAATTATTTTTATATTTTTTTTGCTGTTACTGGTCCTTCAAAACGTGCAATTACTTTTCAGCTTGAAGTAGTATAGGCATTTTTGCTTACAGGCCACTGGTAGTGATCCAGCTTCAGGCTGGTGTCTCAGGGCTCTGCCTTCCAGCCATCCCATCCCCCTTTCCTACCTCCAGATTGCTGCAGAAATGTCACATCAGGCCTGGGGCAAAACAATCCTTCTGGAGTTCCATTATTTATATATAATATACCTTTCTGATGTTAGTAAGCTGCACTTCATCAACTACTAAAGGGCCTCGGACATAAAGTGCTGCGGTTGCCATACCTGTTCTCCTCCACATGCGACTGATGCATAGCAGGACCTGATTTGAAACCCACAAATTGCAATGAAACTGGTGAACTTTAAGCAAAACTGTCATGGCTTTGAATTACCTAATATCATTACAGACTGCTAAAAATGAAAGATACCACAAAACATAACTTACCCTGTAAGCAGTGTGGGAATCTTGGCTGCAGTGAATGTGAATGCTTAGTCAGGGAAAAGAAATTCTATATATCATTGCAGATCCCCTCATTCTCCTTTTTCCAAAACATTCACCTACTCTGGTTACGGCTCTGCCATATGTTTCCAATTACCCAGCTCATAGGGAAGTGTATGGTGGGAGGAAACTGTAGCCTAGTACTGTCCATTACTTTCTGTATTTCTATTAAATTACTTTCTTACATCCGTGCGGATATCAGCTTTATGTTTGGCTTTCACATCCATCTGCAACAGATGTGGCCCGATATTAAAAAAAAATTCTATGCTCTTACAGGTGTGCAACCATTATAATAATGGGCCCTTTCTCTTCCCACACATAAGCTCCTTGTAACATATTGGATATTGCTTGTAGATATTTAATAAAGTCGGGAGGAGCAATTATCCAAAGGCTATGAAGTACAGCATGTGGTGACGTAGTAGTTAACACAGCTTGTGGGCCAGGGTTGTTTCCCGTGGCATTCATCTGATTTTTAATCTACAAAATCTACAAATACAGTCTGGGAGATGTACCTTAAAAAGCATCTATAAATTAGGTTTTTGACATTTTTATTTCTTGTGTTGATACTTCTTTGAGGCCCACTGTTTTGATGTAATATCAGTCACCCTACTATAGATAAGGGCAATCTAAAGCTCATCTGGATCTTTCCCTGATATTACCGCCCTGAGGGGGGCAATATCAGTCTGATTCAATTGTTTGGCAATAGGGCAAAATGATCAGATCACAAGGACAGGGATACTAGCCGTCGGGATGATGACTGCACCAACAAGCCAATTCAGTCATCGCCTCTCATTCTCAGTGCCCTATATACGATCAGGCTAAAGGAGACCATTTAGCAGCTAAAATCTGCCTGTGTGTGGCCACCTTTAGGCAAAAATAAGGCTGCAACCCAATGTCATTGTAGACATATGTTGTAGACCAGGGTTTTGAAACTTTTTTAATCATGAACCACATTCAAATATGAAAAGAATTAGGGAGCAACACAAGCATAGAAAATGTTCCTTTGGTGCCAAAAAATGGCTTTGATTGGCTATTTGATAGCCCATAAGTGGAATGGCTGCCTATAGGAGGCTCTGTTTGGCAGTACAACTGGTTTTGATACAACCAAAACTTGCTCCAAGACAGGAATCTAACAATAGGAACCTTCTTTGAGGCCACTGGGAGCAACATCAAAGGGGTTGGTGAGAAACATGTTGATCATGAGACACTGGTTGGAGATCACTAATAGGAAATAAGTATTCAGGCAACATCTCCTATTTACAGTTGCCACCTTTTCTGGAAAAAAATACCGGCCTTCCTATATATTAATGTTTTTTCTGTATCAATAACATTGGGATCAACCATCGTTTTTACCGGCCAGGCCGGTAAAATACTGGCCAGGCTGGTTAAATATCAGCCAGGATCCCCCTCTATCGTGCATGGCGTACCATGTGGGTCAGCCCTCCCAGTTTGGGTTTCACAAATATAGGAGGACTAACTCACTAGAGCAGGGGTCTCAAATCTTTTTTACCTGTGAGACACATTCAAATATAAAAAAACTGGGGAGCAACACAAGCATGAAAAAAGTCCCCGGTGCCAAATAAGGGCTGTAATTGGTTATTTGTTAGCCCCAGAAGGCTCTGTTTGGCTGTACACCTGTGTTTTGCAACCAAAAACCAAATCCAAGCAAGGAATTAAAAAATAATCTATTGCTTTGAGGCCACTCAGAGCAACAACCAAGGGGTTGGTGAGCAACACGTTGCTTATGAGCCACTGGTTCGGAATCATTGCACGTGACTAGAGCATGTTCAGGTTGAAGTGTCACACATTTCCAGTTCAAATGAACGAAAGACTGAAGTGTCACCACTTTTGCTGTCAGGCAATGTGAGAATTGTCCATAAATTAAATAAAACATCCCTGCTAAGGGCCATATCCAACCCTGAGAATGTGGTCCCCCTTCCAGTACAAATAGTGCAACTGTATTATGGACCCTCCTTGCCTCAGCCGGTGCATAAGAAGAGGGGAGTGACATCAGGCCATGCCTTGTGTGGTATTTGGGCAAGAAACTATGTTAGTATGTATGAATATCCACAACTAATTATCATGTATATGGAACCAAAACACTACCGTTCCCAAGCCCCACCTTAGGGCTTTTGGTGGTGTTCAGATGAAAACCACCCGTAAAATACCTACATGGATGCCCATTCTAGCTTTCTGAGTTAAGGTTTAGCTGCATGTTTGTATATCCTTATTTTTTCATTTCTAGTTGGAATATCCAGGGATGTATATTTTTACAATACATTAATTACAAGAATACAGTAATTGCCATATATTGAAAGACATGGGACTAAAGACGTCCCTGCCATGTAGAACTATTTATGACATTGTTCACATGTCCGATGCGAAGATAAATTATTATTTCTTTTTGCAGTAATGACAAAAAGAGACAAATCTACATGTTCCATTAGATATAGTCAGGAAAACAACATTCAATAACATCACTGGGGTAGAACTGGTAATTCATTTCTGCCTCCGTCTTACAGAAAGTGTATTGTGCGATTTAGAGTCAGACGAAGCCTTTGACATTCATGCGGGTGAATAATAAAAGGGATTGTTACCTCTTTATTTACTCCGCACACAAGACCTGAAAGATGTCACAGATCAACTGGCTAAGGAGACCGGGATGGGTCACACCCACTGTGAGCCTTAAAAAGAGATGATAGATTATGTATGTATGGGTCAACTATGGTAAACAATAGATAATCTCCTGCTGATGTCTGAGTACAAGCACAGCCCTCCAGCAAGAGCCATAGATGTGCAGATTTACCTTCATATTGGATGAACGATCGTTTAGTGCCATCTCTTTACCTGTCACTAAACTTTCAGATCAAATAAAGTAGTAAAAGAACAGATCAGACAATGTTCTGCCCCTGATAGCAAACGTATGAAAGTTATGTCCGACAAAAGCTGGTGACAGTTTAACACTGATATCATCAGATTGGCAATACATGCAGAGATATTATCGGTAGCCGAAAGTAATTTTCTAACCTGTCCGATCTTTGCGTCTATGGTCAGCTTTAGTACTCTGTAAATCATCATAACCTGTCTACTAGGAGAATGTGGCTGCAAGATGCAAACTCTGGGGAATTCTAGAAAGGACCATTCTGAGATCAAAGCAAGGCAGAGATCACTCTGATCCCTTTCAGACATTTATGGAAAGGACTGAACATATGGGAAAGTAGAGCTTGTGATGGGTGCATAGAACTGCTTCAGTAGTCTGGCCTATTTTGACCTAATTGCACAACCATCTGGGTATCTGTCACACCTTGGGGGCAGTTATGATAGACCATCGGGTGACATATTACTTCCTATCAGCAGAAGCCTCAGCTAGACCCAACAGCAATGCAGTGAACTGTGCAACTTTGTTTTGATGAGACCTGTACCATAGTATATGTAGGAGATAGACATGGTTTAAGCAAATCTTTATAAGCAATGATTAGGATTCAGCATTAATAAGTGTGTTCATATGCTGCACATTTGCATTAATTGGTTTTGGCCCTTGAATAAGGACATTGCATCCTGCATACGTCTAGTTTGTTCCACTGGACTTGGCTTATGCCTTGTAAGTAAAGAAAGTCAAGGTCTTTCTTCAGGTCTGGGCTAGACTTGGTATAGTTGGTATAGTTGTGGAAGATTGCCCCAAACACTAGTGACTGTACATATCTGTATTAATAAGTCAAATAGTGCATAGTATTACGTCACTTCCAAAGGTCGGTCAGATAACTTGAAGGGTCAGCCATTGTATTGCCGCCTTTATACTGTGTGAAACAGCCTATTTACTGCTTTACTTTAGATTACAGGCTAATAGAAGGAGCTGCCAGTTATTGTTTAACATCAATGAGAAGACAGAGAACAGGTTCCACCAATGAGGTTCAGCTCTGGAAGATATCTGTTTGGGAATGACAGAACGTTTACCTTATTTCATCTACGTAAGATAGTTCTAAAGCCTTCTAATTATGGCACCGCCCAATACATTGAAAAAACTTTGCACACAGGGAGAGAAGTTCATTGTTACAAAGTTGGAAAACAGGGAATCTTAAAGGTACATAGTTACATAGTTACATAGTTACATAGTTAAATTGGGTTGAAAAAATAGAAAGTCCATCAAGTTCAACCCCTCCAAATGAAACCCAGCATCCATACACACACTAGGGATGTAGCGAACTGTTCGCCGGCGAACTAGTTCGCGCGAACTTCGACTGTTCGCGTCCGCCGAATGTTCGCGAACGTCGCGCGACGTTCGCCAATTGGTGTTCGCGTTCGATTCGAAGTAAAATTTCGTTCGACCATTCGACCGTTCGATCGCTAAAATCGAATGATTTCCATTCGTTCGAACGATTATAAGCATTCGATTGAATTAAAATCATTCGATCGAATAGCTTCGATCATTCGATTCGAACGAAAATCCTTCGATCGTACGAATAAAATCCTTCGATCGTTCGATCGAACGATTTTATCGAGCGTTCGAAGTTCGCGAACTGTTCGCTTTTTTGCCGGTGTTCGCAAACGGCGTTCGCGAACACATTAACGGCAGTTCGCTACATCCCTAACACACACCTCTCCCTACTTTCACATAAATTCTATATACCCATACCCATACTAACTATAGAGCTTAGTATCACAATAGCCTTTGTTATTATGTCTGTCCAAAAAATCATCCAAGCCATTCTTATAGTCATTAACTGAATCATTAGATATGCAGGTAGAAATAAAAAAAAATCACCTCTATCTGACTATTCAGCATTAGGGTTCAAGCTCACGGGCAGATTCTGGGAGATTTAGTCACCTGGCGACTAATCGCCTTTTCTGCGGGCGACAATCTCCCCAAACTGCCTTCCCCTTTCGCCTCATGAGGCAACTTTGGATGACTTCGGAAATCGAAGCGCAGTGAGTGCATTGGGGCTGGTGTTTTCTCATTATAGCAGGCGGAAGGCAGGGGGAAAGCAGTTCGGGCGACTAAATCTCCCCCGAATCTGCCTGTGTGCTAGCTCGCTTAACATTTTACTGATGTTTGGCCACCTTCAAAGGCACCTAATAAAAATGTCCATCCTGTCCAATTGGTGAGATGACATCCAAGGCTTTTGCCGATAGTGATTGCCTCGTCTTCCACCATACATGCACCCAATATTGTACCAAAGCTCATTTCAGTGTGT
The DNA here is from genome assembly GCA_038501925.1 of Xenopus petersii. Taxonomy (NCBI): domain Eukaryota; kingdom Metazoa; phylum Chordata; class Amphibia; order Anura; family Pipidae; genus Xenopus; species Xenopus petersii. The sequence goes on along the minus strand of CM076685.1, from coordinate 101,024,464 downwards.
GTATGGCCACCTTTACACCCTTATATGCAGGGCTGTATTTAGGTCTGATGCTTCCCTAGGCATTGGACCTAAACATGCCCCTACGTACTTCGCGCTGATGTCACACGCTAATGTCAATGTGTCGTGTGCATGACATCACTTCCGCATTCTTCAGGAGGGTTTTAAGAAATTTTTAAAAAAAAAAAAAAAAAAATAGGCACCCCGAGGGCCGTCCCCAAAACCACGCAGCCCTAGGCACAGGCCCTCGGGGGCCTATATATAAATACGGCCCTGCTTATATGTCTGACATGATCTGACAGGTCAATCAATGGGCTGATTGGGTGGGTTGGATAATACAAAAGTTGCCCTGAACCTTAAAAATGTTTTGTCATAAGGCCCAAGTGAAAGAAAGGTTGTTAATCTGAAGTGGATATGTCTTCTGCCCTTGACAAGAGAGCTACAGAACCTGTGCAGTTTTAGGCTGCCAATACTAGGCTTTCAGCTGAGCATCAGAGTGTCAGTGACTCTATGCGGGAAGTGCATTGTCAGTTAGGGTCACACTGGTAGTTACTAAGCCAAAAACTCTATCTATCCTGTGTTATGTACATGCCCTGCATTCTTTCACACAAACTTTAGCTGCCTCCCTATTATAAAGTAACAATGGCATGGAGATGGTTAATGTAATACACAGAGCCATTTGGTGCCGCTTTCATTGAATTAATTTTGACTAGAGGAGAAAGCCAGATTCCTATCTATGAAAGCCCACACAAACAATGCCGACTTGTCTGCACAACAGACGCTGCTCCTGAAAGGCGCTTTCACTTGTAACAAGGAGAAGGGACATAATGCAGCTACTGAGGCGGCACTGAACTCACCATCTGGTACTTCACACCAAGTACAACATGCTAGAGAAAGAGCAAAGTCGTCACAAAATTTAAAATTGTTTGTTTAAACAGGACTTGAGTTTAGATATTAGAGTCCTTAGAAACCAGACAGTCGTTTGAATGGCAGGCTACAAGGTGGATAAGCTAAAGATATATCATGGAAATAATTAATGACAAAAAGAAACATAGGCGCAAATTCACTAAGCGCCGAACACTAGCGTTAATTCGCTAGCGTTTGGCATTTTTCGTTACTGCGCAAATTCACTAACGAACGCTGGCGTAATTTCGCTAGTGTTACTTCGCACCCTTACGCCAGGCGAATTTTCGCTAGCGACTTAACTACGCAAATTCACTAACTTGCGCAGTGTACTGAACGCTACCTTTTATTCTAGACTTCCTTCGCCACCTCAGACCTGGCGAAGCGCAATAGAGTAGATAGGGATTGTTTAAAAAAAAGTCAAATTTTTTTCTAAGTCCCAAAAAACGCTGGCGTGTTTTCTACATGATGGGTGAAAAAGATCGAAAATATTTTTGGGGCTCCCCTCCTTCCCCCCTACATTTCCTGACTCATGGCAACTTACCTAGACAGTGGGCACATGTGTAGGGCAAAATAAAAATTTTATTTGCTAATTTGAAGGTTTTCTAGGCATTTGAAGTGGTGATACGTGTTCCTCCATTGAAATTTGAATTTCGCGCCGTATGCAAATGAACCATCACTAGCGAAACTTCGCTTCGCGAATTAACGCTAGCGCAACTTCGGAAACTTACGCTACCCCTGTGCGCAACTTCGGATTTTAGTGAATTTGCGGAGCGCTGGTGAAAATACACCTGGCGAAGTGTGGCGAACTTCGCATCTTAGTGAATTTGCCCCATAGTATCTGGGATAGAATTAGGGTTGCCAACTTTTCAGGAAAAAAATTCTGGCCTTCCTATACTGTATACTTTATCTTTTTTCCCTATTAATAACATTGGGATCAACCATCATTTTTACTGGCAACCCTAGATAGAATAGAAAGGCAAATATTACAAGAAACAACAGGAACATTCAGGGTGGACCTTTTTGTTCTAATCCAATTTTGCAGAGTGTAATAGTTTTCTTCTCAAACATTTGCGAGCTGTCGTTGTATATATACTATAGATATGAGTTTATACCCCCAGCCATCCAGTTCCAGTGAGTGAAATCAAATTGAGCTTCCTGGAATGTTAGCCCTTCAGCCCACTTTCCCCGAGTAGGAGAATGGGGTTCAAGTGCTCACTCATTACCAAATTCAGTGTAACAATGGATTAAAGGGGTTGTTCACCTTTGAGATAACTTTTAGTATGATGTAGAGATTGATATTTTGAGTCATTTAACAATTGGTTTTCATTTTTGATTATTTGTGGTTTTTGAGTTATTTAGCTTTTTATACTGCAGCTCGTCAATTTGCTTTTTAAACAATCTGGTAGCTGGGGTCCAAATTACCTTAGCAACCATGCATTGATGTGAATAAAAGTTTGGAATATGAATAGGAGAGGCCTGAATAGAAAGATGAGTAATAAAAATTAGCAATAACAATACATTTGAAGCCTTGCAGAGCATTTGTTTTTTAGAAGGGGTCAGCGACGTCCATTTGAAATCTGCAAAGAGTCAGAAGAAAAAGGGAAATAACTATAAAACTACCCCTTTAAGGGAATCCACTGGGGAATTTGTCCCAGATACTTGACTATAAAAAGGACCATATACTGAATTCACCAGGGCTGGATAAATGTCCAAAGAATGTCTTCTTCCCTGTTAGCCCCTTTAAATCAAATATATCCCATGCTTTGGCTCTGGGCTTTCCATGTTGCCTTGCCATGTGTATCCCTTCTATCCAAAAATGCAGTGAACACCCCACTCCTACTTTGGCCCTAGACCCCTCTGTATAACTTTGTCCATTGTGCAATGAATTTAGTCCTTCACATTTCACATTGTGCAAGTAGAATAGTGTTAGGAAAAACATAATTCTATTAAATTTAAAACATATGTAGTGATGGGCGAATTTGCGCCGTTTTGCCGAAAAATTTGCGAATTTCGCGCGAAATTCGCGAAACTGCGAAAAATTCGTGAAACTGTGCCGGCGTCTCGTTTTTGAAGCCGGCGCCTGTTTTTGACGCCGGCGCCCGTTTTTGACGCTGGCGCCCGTTTTTGAAAAAAAATGTTTTTGACGCCGGCGAATTTTTACCGCGAATTTTCGCGGGCGTTTCGCGTCGCCGCGAATTCGCGCCTGCCAAATAAATTCGCCCATCACTAAACATATGCTGAGTTGGTATTGCCAACCATGCTGTGTCATACCTGTGCTGAGCTGGGGTTAGGGTTGCCACCTGGCCGGTATTTTACTGGCCTGGTCGGTAAAAATTATGGTTAATACCAATGTTATTAATAGGGAAAAAAACATAAATATATAGGAAGGCCGGTATTTTTTTCTAGAAAAGGTGGCAACCATAGCTGGGGTCAGACTGACAAGTATGGGGGTCGTCACCCAAGGCTTTTCGTTTAATAGGGCTCTCCTGGAATTTCAGCATTTTGCTGACTGATTGGGTCGCATTAACTGAATTAAAACCTCCTCTGTTTGCTCCTGACTTTAGATCTGGATTGTGAGGAAGAAGTAGGGTGAACCTGACAACATCTCAGCTTTAGTGCAGCTTTTGTCAGATTTAGAAGCAAGTAGTGAGCCTCCTGATATCCTGGAGTTCTGCATGCAGTGACACTTGATAAGAAGTCCAGAACCTGTACTTTGTCAAATTTGTACGTTTTCAGGCAAGAGTTTTTTTAAAAATTTTAATTGAAGTGCTACGTTTTCCCGTCATTGTGAGCAGTAGGGGCTTTTGTGGGCATAGTCAGGCTATTTTACAAAGCTATTAGTATCCATTATATAGCGCTGACATATCCACAATTATTTAAATAAGCCAGCAGTTACAGTAAAACTTCTTTTAAATAAAAAATACATAAGAGCAAGGCAGCCGCCTAAGAGTTCATATAAGACCAGCCCTTCAAATTGCAATTTAGGAGTGTCCAGTCATTTCCCATTAAAGTCATTGGAGGGGCAATCGCTGGTTACTCTCTCTCTCTTTTTCAATACAGTTTGGAGTTTTGGCTCAGAATCCCAGAAAGGAAATCGAACGTTAAAGTCAGATCTCTTGCAAGCTTGTCCTCCTCTCACAATGGATGAATTCAGCCTTTCTCAGGGTGGACTGTTTTGCTTTTCAATAGCTCATAGCAGCCCCTTCAGACTGGAGACGCTTCTCATACAGTTGACCCATGGAATATCCTTTCTAACAGATTTTTGCCAGCTGCTCCTTCTCGGAGTTTGTGTTCACTTCAGAAACACAATAAACATAATCAGTGGATTTTTTTTCTTTTCCCATAAGACATATACTGTATTATGGTGAGAGGGAATTACTGTGTAAACAACTGAAGCTGATAATTTATGGGGGGGCAAATGTAACAAAGAGTGAACTTTGGAGGAAGTGCCATAATGTTATTATAGTGTTAAAGTGCTCTGTCAGTTGCTTTGAGGTTCAATCGTCGGTAATTTATTTTTTGCTTTTATTCAGATAATATTTATGTTGGATCTTTTGAGGGTTTTTTTTTAACAATCCTTAAAGTGATACTGTCATCGGAAAACATGTTTTTTTTCAAAACGCATCAGTTAATAGTGTTGCTCCAGCAGAATTCTGCACTGAAATACATTTCTCAAAAGAGCAAACAGATTTTTTTATATTCAATATAAAAATTTGACATGTGGCTAGACATATTGTCAATTTCATATTGTCAATTTCCCAGCTGCCCCAGGTCATGGGTGACATACATTTCACTGATGTCTCTTCCCGGGGTCAAAAAACCCCACAATATTTTCAGTTGTTTTTTTTTTTTATGGGTAACAGCTATCCAAATTCCATGAATCACTGCAGGCAATTTTATGATGGCCCATGCCTTTCCTGACAGTTTAGGGCAGAGACACACGGGAAAATTCCGGGAGATGTAGTTGCCCGGCGACTAATCACCTCTTCTTCGGGAGCCTAATCTCCCCAATCTGCCTCCCGCCGACTAGAATCTTAATCGCAGACAGTATGGCACTCGGAGCACTTTGTTTTCCAAAGTCGCCAGCAGTTGCCTCACGAGGAAACTTTAGGTGACTTTGGAAAATGAAGCACGTCGAGTGCCACCCTGCCGGCGAGTTAGATTCTAGCCAATGGGAAGGCTTTTCGGGGAGATTAGTCGCCCAAAGAAGAGGCGATTTGTTGCCGGGCGACTACATCCTCTCGAATCTTAGCGTATGCCCTTACCCTTAAGCTGACCACAGACGCAAAGATCCAATCGTACGAATCAATGTACGATCGGACTTTCCCATCTCCCGACTAACCATTCCGATCAAGTACAAAAGAACAGATTAGCCGATGTTCTGCCCCTGACAGCAATCGTACGAAATTTATGTCCGACCAAAGCTAGTGACAGTCTCCCTCTGAAAATCGTACGATCGGCAATACACGCAGAGATATTACCCGCAGCCGACAGAAATCTTTTAACCTGTCTGATCGACCAAACGACCGATCTCCGCCGGACGGAAAATGACGGGACTCTCCACACACGGTCCGAAAATCGTACGAATCCTCGATTCGTATGATCAGATCTTTGCGTCTATGGCCAGCTTTAGGGTTACACAAGTGTCCTATTTCTTTTCTCCAGACTCTTTAGATTACCTAGAATTCATTTTCTCTATGTGTAAAGTGGGTCCTTCTGATCATTATACCTAATGCTGGCCATAGTAGCAAGATGTCATTTTCTATAAGACCTGAGGGATTTCATGATTTCATGCTCCATGGGTGGTAAATTCATTCATTTACATGGTGCTGTAGTCTGCAAACAGCTGGAGGTACGGATTAGTCTGGGTAACACAGATGAGCAAAGTTTAAAGACTATGAAAGTAGAGAAAGTGAACCCCAGCTGCCCCAGACATAATTAGAGTAAATAACTTCTTTATTTAATAAACTCAATATGCACTTTGTATCTTACACTTGAGATGACAAAGTGATAATGTTTGTTTTTTATTTGCAGACATCTTTTATTGCTATACTATGGTTCACCCATGCCATAATCTGTTCTAAACCTTCCCCAAGACTGAACACTCCGTTACAGATCAATCATTCAGCAGCACACGCAGGCCCAGTGGAATGACTTATTGTCCAACTGTTCAACCTTTTCTTCCAGGTCAGATAACATGACAAGAGTTAGGGGAGATGTAGAAAAGAATATACCCAGGGAAGGGACCCATAAAACATTCTTCAAACTACTTACCCTCTGCTAATTTAAGAGGCTTGTCATAGGTCACATAGCAAGAAGAAGCTTGAAGTGATTGGATGAAGCTGTAGCTATTTCTTATATGATGGCATGTGGGACAAGTCAAAGAGGAAAATCACAGTCTTCTGGTGACTTCTGCGGGTCAAAATGTTTGAAGATGCTTTGGATCTTAAGTTCAATTTAAATACAACTTTAACATACCTTCATATATACTGTATATATTTGTCCCAGTTCTAAAGAACCCTGACTTATTCATATTCACTAGCGCAAACCTATCACACCAACCCCCATTATTCCCACTGATATGGGTACAGGCATGGGATCAATTATGCGGAAACCCATTATCCAGAAAGCTCCGAATTACAGAAATGCCATCTCCCATGGACTCCATTATAATCAAATAATCAAATTTTTTAAAATAATTTCCTTTTTCTCTGTAATAATAAAACAGTACCTTGTACTTGATCCAAACTAATATATAATTAATCCTTATTGGAAGCAAAATCAGCCTATAGGGTTTGTTTAATGTTTACATGATTTTCTAGTAGACTTAGGGGCCAATTCACTAAATTCGAGTGAAGGGTTCGAATTAAAAAAACTTTGAATTTCGAAGTTTTTTTGGGCTACTTCGACCTTCGACTACGAAAATCGAACGATTCGAACTAAAAATCGTTCGACTATTCGACCATTCAATAGTCGAAGTACTGGCTCTTTAAGAAAAACTTAGACCCCCTACTTCGGCAGCTAAAAGCTACCGAAGTCAATGTTAGCCTATGGGGAAGGTCCCCATAGGCTTGCCTGGGATTTTTTGATCAAAGGATTTTCCTTCGATCGTTGGATTAAAATCCTTCGAATCGTTCGATTCGAAGGACTTAATCGTTCGATCGAATGAAAAATCCTTTGATCGATCGATCGCAGGATTTGCGCTAAATCGTTCGACTTCGATATTCGAAGTCGAACAATTTTAGTTCCTAGTCGAATATCGAGGGTTAATTAACCCTCGATATTCGACCCACAGTGAATCGGCCCCTTAAGGTATGAAGATCCAAACTACGGACAGATCCATTATCCAGAAAGCCCCAGGTCCCAAGCATTTTGGATAACAGGCCCCATGCCTGTACTGTATTTTCTACTACCTGTCTATTCTAAACTTTATAAAGCATTATAAATAGGCATTTCCAACAGAAAAGGCAGAAACCAGCAAACCACAACACAAAGACAAAGATTAAAATGCTTCTTCTTTTAAAGGGATACTGTCATGGAAAAACATGTTTTTTTCCAAAAAAACATCAGTGAACAGTGCTGCTCCAGCAGAATTCTGCACTAAAATCCATTTCTCAAAAGAGCAAACAGATTTTTTTATATTCAATTTTGAAATCTGACATGGGGCTAGACATATTGTCAGTTTCCCAGCTGCCCCAGTCATGTGATTTGTGCCTGAACTTTAGGATGGAATTACTTTCTGACAGGCTGTTATTTCTCCTACTTAACTCAGTCTCAGTGAGACTTGGCTTTTTCTATTAGGGTTAGTTCACAAGAGGAGATTCGGGGAGATTTTGTCGCCTGGCGACTAATCGCCTCTTCTTCTGGGCGACAATCTCCCCAAACTGCCTCACGAGGAAACTTCGGAAAACGAATCACCGCGTGTGCTTTAGTGCAAGCGACTTTTCATTATAGTGGATGGGAAGAGACACGGAGGCAGTTCGGGGAGATTGTCGCCCAGAAGAAGAAGCAGCGATTAGTCGCCAGGTGACAAAATCTCCCCGAATCTTCTCATGTGAACTAACCCTTAAGTGCTGTTCTTAGATCTACCAGGCAGCTGTTATCTTGTGTTAGGGAGCTGCTATCTGGTTACCTTCCCATTGTTCTGTTGTTAGGCTGCTGTTGTGATATCACTCCAACTTGCAGTACAGCAGTAAAGAGTGATTGAAGTTTATCAGAGCACAAATCACATGACTGGAGGCAGCTGGGAAATTGACCATATGTCTAGCCCCAAAATTGAATATAACAAAATCTGTGTGTTTTTTTTAAAATGGATTTCAGTTCAGAATTCTGCTGCAGCAGCACTATTAACTAATGCGTTTTGAAAAAAACATGTTTTACATGACAGTATCCCTTTCACTTAAACTATTTGATATAGCTCTGGCTATTTCAAATCAATAAATAATATATAATGAAATAAAACTCAATTGCAGAGTAAAACAAACTTGGTGTTACGTAAAACAAACTTGGTGTTACCCATGTGAGCTGCCACAAATATGATAATAACAATAATGAATGGCTTTTGGCTGCTGACAGATAAGAAACACCTGACTCCTGAAACCTGCATGTTTTCCCAGGACCTTGTAGATCCTGGGGCCCAGATGTGGGCTTCTCCATTGCATTTGTCATGTGATAGCTGAACAGAATTATTTAAGCATCCAGTGAGGATAGGTAGGATCAACAACCCACACATCTACAAATAAAGCAAATGTGTTGTGTTTTCTCACAATTGTGCAGGGATATTGATTGTTCCTCTTTAAAGTTATGCCGCCATCACTATGTTTCTCTTTTTAGATATTTATTGTTTATGCTTTTTAAGTTTACTTTGTGGATACTGCTGGGCTGTTGGATACTTAAATGGATTAAGTCATGATTTTTATGGTTTACGTTTTATTCCTATTTTACACTGTTTACATTGCAAAGAATTCACTCTACCATTTAAAATTACATTCTTGAACCCACAATAGCTGTGCCATTGGTTTGGAGACAGTGCATTGTGCCTGATTCTGAGCTTTGAGAAGGAGCCAGCAACTTTAATATAGAACTGCTTTGAGGCAGCTATTGTTTCTCCTCTTCTCATTGTACTTCAATATGACCCAAGTCGTGCTCCTTAGCCTGGCCTAGTGGTAGACATGAGAATTGCACCCAAGCAGGAAAAAGCAGGGTTAGGGAGCACTTTTAGCAATGAAAACAAATCCTTCAATATGGGTGTCAGGAAGCTGCTTGAGGGAGGGGGGGGGGTAAGGAAGGAAGGGGTGATATCACTCCAACTTGCAGAGCAGCAGTAAAGATTGAATGAAGTTTATCAGAGCACAAGTCACATGGTTGGGGGCACCTGGGAAATGGACATCATGTAGAGCCCTATGCCAAATTTCAAAATTAAATATAAAAAGTCTGGTTGCTCTTTTAAAGGGGTTGTTCAGCTTTGAGATTACTTTTAGTATAATGTAGAGAGTGATATTCTGAGAAAATTTGCAATTGGTTTTCATGTTTTACTATTTGTGGTTTTTGAGCTATTTAGCTTTTTATTCAGCAGCTCTTCAATTTGCATTTTTTGCAATCTGGTTGCTAGGGTCCAAATTAGACTACTGCGCGGGTCCATTTTTAAACAAGTGCTGTCATTGTAAACCGGAAGTGACATCATCGGAAGAAGACCCAACCCGCGTCTATACCTGCACCACAAACTTGTACCGTAGGTTTTTACCTGACCCGCTGCAGGACTCTAGTCCAAATTACCCTAGCAACCATGTATCAATCTGAATAAGACACTGGAATATAAATAGGAGAGGGCCTGAATAGTTAGATAAGTAATAAAATTAGCAATAATGATAAATAGCCACTGAGCATTTGCTTCTTAAAAGCGGTCAGCCACACCCATTTGAAAGCTGCAAAGAGTTAATAGAAAAAGGCAAATAATTATACACATAAATAGTGAAGACCAACTGAAAAGTTGCTTAGAAATGGGAATACTAAAAGTTACCTTAAAGGTGAACCTCCCTTTTACAAATGGATTTCAGTGCAGAATTCTGCTGAAGCAGCTCTATTAACTGATACATGTTTTCCTGTGACAGTAACACATTCACAAATTTTGCATTTTCATTTGACTTTCTAAAGGTTGTCATACATGAACTATGTATCCATGTAGCCATATCCATGTACTATATATATTTGAAGGGACGTATTATTTTAAAGGCACCCAAGGGCCAATGCCTAGGGCAGCAATTTTAGGGGGCTGCCCTCGGGTGCATATATAATCAATTCTTTTTTTTTAAGAAAAATTTAAAATCACTTCAGCCAGACCTGAGGGGGCTGGGGGATGCATTGTGGATGGGTGGAAGTGACATCACACATAGTCAAGTGTTGCTGTTTGAGTGACATCACTTCTGCAAGCTGGGGAGCAGTCTAGGCTGGCATCGGACCTAAATACAGTGCTGGATATTGCTCATTTCTGGGATTGGACAGGTTTGAAAATGACATCTGAGAAAGAAAGAAAGAAAGAAAGAAAGAAAGAAAGAAAGAAAGAAAGAAAGAAAGAAAGAAAGAAAGAAAGAAAGAAAGAAAGAAAGAAAGAAAGAAAGAAAGAAAGAATACACTGACAGTGACACACTTGAACTTTCTCAGTTACGAAGACCTCCAGCTGTTTTGTTATTGCAGAAACAGGATGTTGCCTTTGTGTAAACCATCAGGTTCAGCCACTAAGGCCCCTTAAATTTGGTTTATTAACAGAGGATTTATACAATCTCACAAGCCATGGGAGGAGGCCCCTTTTGTTCAGCCGCCTCCATGAAATTGGCAATAGACGGATTTTGTTTAGATAAGGCAATTATACACCTCCCTAGGACACATGCGAAACACTGAACCCGTCTGAGAAAAGTGCAGATATTAACTGGAGGCAGAGCTGTGGGAAACATTCATTTAACATGTTATCACAGACTGAAAGGTGGCTGATATACAGTACTTACTTATGCACAATGTCATTGCATCCAACAATCATCTTACATATTTCTCAGACAGTTCTTGGTGTTATTCTTTGCAATTCTATTCACCAGAACAGTTGCTCCATAGTGATGGGCGAATTTATTCGCCAGGCGTGAATTTGCGGGAGAATTTGCGTGATTCGCCGCCAGCGAATAAATTCGCAAAACGCCCGCGAAAATTCGCGGCAAAAATTCGCCGGTGTCAAAAAATTTTTTTCAGAAAAACGGACCCCGGCATCAAAAACGGGTGCCGGAGTCAAAAAAACGGGCGCCGGCGCCGTTTCGCAAATTTTTCGCCATTTTGCGAATTTCACGCAAAATTCGCAAATCTTTCGGCAAAGTGAAACGGCGCAAATTCGCCAATCACTATTGCTCCATTAAAAGGGCTCTTGTACTGTTTAAAGCTGTCAGAACACATTAAAATCCAATTGTTGGATAAGGTGTCAAATAAGCAGGGCAATCATACACAGGCCAAAAAGTTTCTGTCTATTGTGGCAGTGCATGCAGCATTCCTTGGCCCATGTATAAACTTTACTGTTATTGATAAGTATATAAGAAGGATATTAGCATTATTATATGACTGGGCTGACGGGACACCAAGAAAAAACCTGGTGGGCCCCAGCCATCTGGGACCCTGTGGACCCAGGCCCACTCCCCCACCTGGACTCAGGCCTGATACAGCCCAAACTGTCCTCTCTCCTGCAGTCACAGATGGAGAGTTCAGGTGAAGGGAGGTAAAAGTTACATTGGCCATAGGGTGGGGAGAAGGGTGGACATGGAGAGGGGGCCCTGGAGCTTGCAAGGAGGGCCCATGAAGCCACAGCCACAGTACTAGGTCCTGGAATAACCAGTACAATCGCCTCGTTTTTGCGGCAACCAATCTCCCCAAAAGCCTTCCCTGACTCTGCGCCGGCTAAAATGAAAAAACGCCAGCGCTAATCACACTCAAAAGTATCCTTTCAAATTGTGCTTAGTTATGGGAATAACTATAATTGTATCGTTTATGGGATCTCGGTACATCCTATGGATAAAAGGGGTTGGTGGTGAAAACAAAGCCTGGACTGGCAAATGTTAGTTTAGGTTGCCATAGACTAGTAGTTTATACTTGCCCTGTGTTGGGCTGTTTAGGCATTTGTGTACTTGTATCCGAAACGCAGATATTAAAAGTTATACAGGAAATTGATGGTTATATAATGCACAAGGTTTATTTAGGCCTTTAGGGTCAGGCCACACTGCGTGTTTTGGGGAGATTTGGTCACCTGGCGACTAATCGCCTCGTTTTTACGGCAACCAGTCTACCCGAAAGCCTTCCCTGACTCTGCGCCGGCTAAAATGAAAAAAACACTGGCGCTAATCACCCGCTGCGATTCGTTTTCCGAAGTCTCCCGAAGTTTCCTCGTGAGGCAACTTTGGGCGACTTCGGAAAACGAACAACCTCCTTAGCAACTCTTTCCAGAACTTGATCCAAAGTGGCCTCTAATGACTTCTGGCTATTGTTCTCAGATTTTCTAGACATCAAATTAATTTGCTAACAAACATCTCCATATAATAGTTCCCCGTCTGATGAAGCTGTGTCTGTGTACCTGACATGATTTTCCTGAGAAAGACAATTTCTGGAATAGGATCATATTTATTTAATTGGATATGAATAGCTAAACCTTCTTTTGATGTGTAAAATGAAGGAAGTCTCCTCTTGAATGAATACACACATACACAATGCAATTCACAAATGTTCACGTTGGACAAGGAAGGATATGACACTTTTTGCTTTCCTAATTTCAATGCCCGTTCTTTTAGGTACTTTGTAAAACAATAAGGCAGAGTTACCTTCAATGTGATTATGTATTGTCATTGTAATTGGTTCCAAATCCCTGAAGTGAATCCATCCCCCTCCCGATTTCCTTCCCTTAGCTAAATCCCAGGCTGCAAGGCTTTTATTATACCAAAGATGACTATACATTTCTCAGAATGTCCAAACAGTTAAGTCTTTATTATACTATATACCAAAAATTATACCTAAGGTAGCATAATTTAGGAAATTGTCCCTTTAGTGACTTTAATGATAATTGCTTAAGCCCTGCCAGTATCTCCTCTACGTATTACTATTGCCAGGGGATGACATGGCTGTTGAGTAGGGTAATGAATATATTCTGCTTTTTTGAAGGCAGGTTTGGAGTAATGGGTACCCGCATTGGGGGAGGAGGTAAACCTGGCCTGGCGTATATTAAAAACAGTAAAATCAACTTGTAATGAAAGAGCACCCTTTTATATAAACAAAATATTAACTTTAATAAAATACCAGTATAAAAACATAAATGACCACTTTTTAAAATTTATATTTTATATTGAAAACAATATTGGTGAACCTACAGTTATCTACATGTTATTCAACAACAACAACTTGTATAAAAATATTTAGCCAGAGCTCTACGAAAAACCTGCTGAAAGGAAAGATTATCACTCTAATTAGAAACCTACACAATGGCATTAAAGAGTCATAGTCAATTTTAAGACACACACAGCCTTGTGTTCTTCTCTGTGGGAGGTGACTACCCAGAAGCCTCTCTAATCTGCTGCAAAGAAAACAAAGATTAGAACAGTCAGAAAGGTCTCTAGACAGTATGCGACTGCTTAAAGGGGACCCGTCACCCCGACGTTAGTCAAGCAAAATTAACTTTAATTACACTGTATAAATGATTTGACTTTTGTTTCCTTCAGTCTGGGAACTCAGTATTATAGTAAGCAGGCAGCAGCCATTTTGTGCCTAGCATCATCTCAGGTTCTTGTTTGTGCACGAGAATGGGGGGCCTGATGTCTATCCCCATGCATTTTTAACACAATTAAATGGTTAAGAGAATAGTGGGGAATGTGTGGAGAGCAGTGACATCTAGGAAGTGCTGAATGGAAAGTGAAAGTAACTGCCTGCCCCGCCTAAGGCATAGAGGAGGGGCAGGCAATATTTGATTGACAGCTGAGATGAGTTTACAGCAGCTATGAATGTGTTAATTTAAAAAAAAAGAATTTGGATTTCATGTTTAACTTGGAATTGACTTTTATTATACATTTTTTTATGTCTGGGTGACAGGTCCACTTTAACAAACACATATCTAGAATACAAATTTTTGAGGAAGGCTAACGTGTTTTTTTTTGGTGCCTAAAAATGTGGCATCAAAGCAAAAACAAATGCCCACATTGTATTTGCCACCTCAACTATCACCCAAAAGTGTTTGCAGGAACATTTCCAACAAGTAATAGATGCATGAGGCAACAATTACAATGCAAGTCAATGGGGTAGTACACGCCATTACCAATATAACTCAAAGTATCCTTTACAATTGTGCTCAGTTATGGGAATAACTATAATTGTATAGTTTATGGGATCTCAGTACATACTATGGATAAAAGGGGTTGGTGGTGATAACAAAGCCTGGACTGGCAAATGTTAGTTTAGGCTGCCATAGACTAGTAGTTTATACTTGACCTGTGTTGGGCTGTTTAGGCATTTGTGTACTTGTATACGAAACGCAGACAGGGACATATGCATGGACAATACATCAATTAACATAAGAAATGATTTGTCAAAGGTTTGCATAATTAGGTTAGCAGCATACACTAGTTCTAAGCAAAGCTGCAAATATAAATGAAGTCATGATTGGATAAGTGGCTAGACCTAGCTTTGTCTCTGGGGGTGACCCTATTGAACAGAAGATTAGAAGGTGCGAGAAGGACATCTCATCCCACAGTAAGGGTAGAGATTGACTGAAGGTGTGAACTCTGTAAAAACTAAAGATCACTAAAGCCAAAGTGATCCGAGTGCCATCCAGCAGGCAATTTACATTCTAGCTGTTGGGAAGGCATTTAGGGGAAATTAGTTGCCCGAAGAAGAGACGATTTGTCGCTGGGCGACTAATCTTCCCCATAGCCTCGTGTGCCACTGTCCTTACAGCTACAGGTGTAGCATTTCATGCTAATGAACTTTATTTAAATGTATATTACGTTTCAGACTTAAATTTACATAAATTGCCTATAATACATAGATAGTACTAAATTAAATTTCACATCTTTAATCAAAGGTATCAGAGGGAGATGAGGACAGATTGGATAAAGCTGGCCATAGATGTTGAGATTTTTAAAAGATCAGATTCTGATCGTGAGACATGATCTTCTCAGAATGATCGTACGAATTTACCATCAACCAGAAAGACCAATTTACCAGGAAAACAAAGGGGAGCTGCCTGCTTGTCCCTGCAAACATAGATAGATTGCACTGGGACTGACAAAGATTTTTTGACCTGATCAATTACCCGACAGATGTCGGCTGAAAAATCATAAGATGTACGATCGTTTGAATACCACTAACCGCACGAAAATTTCGAAGGATTGGTCGGGCTTCCCTAAAATCAGTCGTTCGGCAAGAAGAATCGTCACGTCTATGGGGAGCTTTAGACAGGTTATCTCGTGCTCTCTTAAGATGGTATATATATATATATATATATATATATATATATATATATATATATATATATATATATATGGTGCCCTGGGAACCTAAAAACCTGTTTTTTTTTCCCACCTCCACTAAAGACTGACCTGTCATAACATAATCGTCTTATCTGCTCCTGCAAAACCACACATTGGCTGAAACATATTGTTCGGCCAAATTGTCCTTATTAGTGTGACCAGTAGAACTGCCAGTTGTACAGTGAAAAGTTTTTTTTTTAATATCATTAAAAAAGATATGTGTATGGGCACAAATATTTGGAATCTAAAATCATTGGCCCAAGGCGGGTTTGATTTAAATTAATGATTATATTTATGTACCACCAGTAAGAAGATAAACATTAAATAATCTCATTGAAATGAATGTCCAAGAAGTTCTCTCCAATCGAGGTCTCCAAGTGCCCACTTGAGCCCACTCAAATAACTGATTCCAGTACAAACGAAATAAGTGCCTTTTGCACAAATCCTGCATGTAGAGAGACCATGATGGCTGGTGATTTTAATATTGTGAGTTCAAATACATTTTCTAGGCACAAGGAGCCCCTCTATAAAATATATTGTCTCTTACTGTCAATGAATATCTGACACCCAACTCCTGCATGAAGAGAGAATGAAGAGAAAGAGATGCTAAGAGAGGGATAGTGAACATAAACGTGATTATTTCAGAAACAATGCAGAATATTTAATTGGTTGTATGTAGAAAGTTTCTTATTTCAGAATGACGAAGCTTATATTGTATTTTCATTTTCACGGTAGTTCCCCTTTAAGGTGGCCATATACAATAAGGGAAAAAAATGGATCAGCGCCTTTGGCAACGGAGTCGAACTCACCAGAAACAAAGAGGGGGGGGGAAGAATAAAAAAAAGAATCGACAAATAGTGTAATATTTTTAGAAATAGTCATTTCACACCAAGTGCTTGTGTACAGAGTTTCTATTTTGTTATATTTGTTTCCCTTTTCCCAAATTCTCCTTTACTTTAGTCCTCCATTTTGGGGGCTGTGCTTATATTTAATTTTCAACATGCATGTGCGTCTTCCACCAACAAATGGCTAAAGTGCCTACTTACAAGACTTTTACTTTTTCAATCACATCTGATGGTGTTTTCCTTTCCCTTTACGACAAACTTCTGTGCCTTCCACCAAAAGATGGCTAAAGTGCCTACTTACAAGACCTTAATATATGGTTCGCATGTAATATTGCTTTACGTCCCTTTCTTCTTTTCTTACTTCATCCAATCACTCCCACATGGAATAGAGACATATATTGTGTAGTATGTTTTAATAAATATTTAAAAAATATAAAAAGATTTTGCACTCACATTTTAATCGGGTTTTACAAACATTTCTATAAAATCAGCTGTCCTTTGCAGGTTGCCCAGGTCTTTCCGGGGTAGGAGTAAAAGAGCCGGCTTTTCCTATCCCTGGTGGTTGCGTTCCTGCTTGTCAGCGTCTTGTCCCCTAATGCCTGACGCGTTTCGCTGGTCCAATCAGCTTCCTCAGAGGTATGGGGATATCCGTCGCATAATTTCCTTAAAAAGCCGATCATCGGCTGGTTGCCATGGTTGCCATTCTATTTCCTACCGCTATGCGTTCCACATGCGGTCCAATCCTCTCTTTGATGTCCCTTCGGGCTTCGTTTCCATGTCTAAGTGTTCTGGGCAACCGCAATCTTATCTGCATGTACAATCTCTAAAGACACTTCCTATCTTATACACGGTACTCTCTCAATTCTACCCATCTCTAAAAACACATCCTTTCTGTACAGATGAAGAGAATGGGTACAGACGGGTCATAGGACCATATCAACTAGCTTGATCGCCAGAAAAAAACCTCTGTGATCGATATCTTGGCCAGATAATGATCAGGGAGACCCGTAAGAAGCCCCCATATACTGGCAGACAAGCTGCTGAATCGGTCTAAAGGAATGATATTGGCAGCTTTAATTGAATGTATGAATGATCAGGTCCATGGCATCCATGTAGCAGTTTTCAGCAATTCTCCACATTGTAACTCTTTCTTGCATAAAACCCCAATAGGTAAATGTGAATTTGTTACTGTTCTTGGAACATTGTAGCTAACTGTAGCATTAATATAAGTTACAGGGGACCTAAAAAAAAATGTTGGTTCTCAAGAAAACTCAAAAGACTTCAGCAGTTTTGGGTTCTGCACATAAGCGTTTATATAATAAGAGCAAAGAGATGTGGTTGCCTCTGTTATTGTGCTTCCACGTGCCATGATTTCTATTCAGTATGAAGGCAACACATCTGACAATGGTTTTAAGTGTTTTGACCAATATGGTGTAGCGCCAGAAAAATGTAGTGATCAAACCGTCTGGCTTAATATAATTATTGCTATTTGAGGAAGAAGTTACGTTACTGGGCCATTATATAATCTAGTAAATGATAAATATAAACACTCGTTTGAACTCTTTTTTTGTCTTTACTTGAAATAATCAGCATAATTGCAGACAGGCCTTTTACAGTTATGCCTAATGAAGAGTACATCGGACTCATAAAACCCTCATTCCTTTTTAGTCACGTAATGAACATTTTAAGTAGGTACCTTGAAAATGGGTCATGAAACATATAAAAATCTTTAAAGGGCAATATTCTCTTTGTTAGTGTAATCGTTTCATCTATATTTCCTCCAGTATCATCACGCCAACTCTGGATACCAATTCCATTGCCTATATTTCATTGAATTCAACTCAAAATGACAGGCAAGTGTATACACAATATATATATATATCTATATATATATATATAAAAAAAAAAAAAAAAGTGAGGTGCACACCAGGAATGTTTTTTAAATGGTTAAAAAAGCTAAATTTTATTTAATGCATTTTTAAATGCATTAAATAAAATTTAACTTTTTTAACCATTTAAAAAACATTCCTGGTGTGCACCTCACTTTTTTGTTTTTTGTATACTGCTAATGAGAGTAGCACCTGGGTCATTATTTCTGTCAAGGTGTGCTGAACGTTCATGGACTATATATATATATATATATATATATATATATATATATTTTTTTTTTTTTTTTTCTCGAATGGGAGAAACCACACTCTCAGGGCTAATTTACTTGCCCTTTACTTTTCCAGTCCTTGTAATATTCAGCCATTTCCCCAGCATTCTGCTGTAGTGTATACTGCATTGTTATTCTCTGTGTTCTGAGAGTCTCTAACCCTAAGTACCTACATTCGTCCTCAATTGATTTATTATTTCTTTCATATCTGGTAGCAGCCCTGCCATTAGCATTGAATGCAGTTCCCCTATGGACTAGCAATAAATTAATATAAAGGAAAGTATTGTGTTCCCTGTCAAAAATGACAGCCTATCACAAGAAAACATTAAGGGGGTTATTTATCAAAGTCCGAATTTATCTCAATATTTTCTGCTGTATACTCCGATCAAATCCGCTCTGGTTTTTTACACTTATTTATTATTACATTTTCCCAAAATCGTATACCCAGCGTTTCTGAACCAATGTGGGTGTGGTTGGGCAGCATGCCTCTCCACAAATCCGGGCCTGCTTCTGCCTACCCCTAGTTCCAGCCCTGTTAAACATCAACTCCTATGCACGGAGTACGGTTGCCACCATTATTTTCTCATTCCTATATTTTTATGGATTTTCCCGATTAATATCATTGGGATCAAGCTTCATTTTTACCGGCCAGGTGGGTAGAATGCTGGGCAGGTGGCAACCCTATCTGAGAGCGGCAACAAACAATAATCTACAATCAGTGAAATCCTGCAGCCTGCATTTTTGAAAAGTGGCTCCTGTTTTTTTCTATAATCTGGTAAACACGCCCCATTTACAAATATCCTATTGCATTTTTCCTGGAGAGGTGCTGGGCTTTAAAGCCAGGGGGGACATAGCCAGGCCCAGACTGGCAAGCTGTGGATTCTGGGAAATGGCAGAGGGGCTGCCGTAAGATGCCATAGACTTGCTTTATTATTGGGCTAGTGGGGAGCAGTGTCAGACTGGGACAACAGGGGCCCACCCAAAAACCTTTGACTAGGGGCCCACCAATTATTCTTAGCCCACTCTTAGTACTATCATTCTTCCTCTCCTCACTCAACCTCTTTTCTCCTAGTCTCTTTTCTTTACATACTATAATACTATAACCTGTTATTCCATCTATTTAGCCACTTTGTTCTCATAAAAATAGGGAATGAACATGAAATAGGCCAAATATTTAGCAGCAAGGGCCCACTGACACCTGGGCCCACCGGGACTTTTCTTGGTATCACTGTGGGCCAGTCCGACACTGGTGGGGAGCTGTTTGGGCCTCTGTGTAGTTTAAATTGGGGGTCCCCAGCCCAGGACAGTACTGAACTGGGCCGCTGAACAATTAGCGCAGTGTGCTGAATTGGAAAAAAATGTAACTCTTTTTTGGTCCCCGGGCTAAAAAAAGTTGGGGACCCTTGGTTTAAATGACTATTTTGGATCCCAGTCCAGGGCTGTCGCACAGGCTTTCTTAGCTTTCTTTTCCTGGCAGGTCTCTGCGACATTAAACCCCAATCTGGAAGAAATTACACTTAAAAAAAACAGTCTCAGGAAATTCCAACAATGGTCTGTGGGGCAGGGGTCGCCTCACTCATTAAGGAATTTCTATCATTTTCCAACACAAATCCCCCCCCCCCCATTATCTGCAATTCGATTTTATTTTCTATATAATTACCCTCTCCTCGTCCAACTCCTAACCCCACCCTCCCTTACTGTAAAGGCACAATCATAGGCTTTATTATTATTATTATTAGCGAGTCAGCGCGACCCCCGACGGATCAGGCAGTTGCGGGCAGGCTGCCAGTTGGAAATCAGAAAGTTGGGAAACGTTGGGGGATGGATGACGTCACTGATCCCTTTTAACTCCGTGTGTGCCGGTCAGGAAGGGGGAGGAGGATCAGGCGCTGAGTTCTTTCAATGCACAGAGTGGATTGTATTTCCAACCTATTCCCTCTTCAGGCGTTTTTACTGCAGGGCTCCGACAGCGACAGATTCAGACGAGTTGCAGCAGCAGCAGCATGGACACTGATCTTTAACTCTGACACTGATCTTCAACTCTGACACTGATCCTCAGCTCGAACGAGGTAAGAAGGGGGATCAGCATGGAGGATACACTGGCACAGGGTTATTAATACACAGGGAACAAGAGATTGGAGAAGGAACTTTTCATATATATTTTATTCTGATTGTAAATATGTGAAAGTTCCCCCCATACCTTTAATAGAAGAAGCCGTACGTGGCTTGGGCATACTGCAGCAGGCACCATATAGTCAGGGATTAGGGGGGTGACCCAGTGGGTGCGCTTTAACGCGCAATAGATATCACGAGCCAAACCCCCACCCACTAACCGATTAGTGGTCTGTACTGGTGAGATGATTTCATAGTAAATAATGGGTTTGTGACTTCACACACTAATGACGAGGTTCAAGTTTTATTCCCTCTAAACCTCGTTTTTACGCGATGGGGGAGGGAGAGAAGGAAAAGTTGCCGGATGGATCTTTAAAAGGGATTTTTCGCGATTGTGTCGCTTGACAGGACGTTTATTCGGACTGATCTTTGGAGCCCCCGCCCCAATCGTTTGCTGCTGACGCCGAGAGATCAGGAAGGAGAAGGGAGAGCAGGCGCCGCCGACTGACACCCGATATCTACAGGACGGCTCGCTATATGTCGATCAATTGGTTCTGATCGGATTCTGAATCTACTGGGGTTGCCAGAAGGGTCTCTCTTGGATTACAAAGGTTTTAGCTGGAAACTACTGCCCTTGGGAAGGAAGTAAAAAAAGGTGAGTACAGCTTTATATACACGAACCCGAATCAGGCAGCAGCCAAGGGTGCTTGAACTATTCTCTCTCATCCGAGGGGTCTGGGAGTTGTAGAATGAGGGTTCCAGGCTACACTTACCATGGAAGGGTCCCTAACAAATCTGTGAAGACAATACAGAACTTGCGGAGCAGTTTGGCAGCTGAATCATAAAATCTTCATTTATTGAATATAGTTTAAAAACATATATATCATAGCAGTGACATGTACCCCACGCCTGACGCGTTTCGTGGCTTCTCGCCACTTCCTCAGAAGCATCAGTACAAATCTGCCCTGGATCTGGGGTGGTGGGATCCCCCAGTGCTGACAGAGGGCAGGGTTTCCAGGTCTTATTTTCAAAACCAGCCCCAAACTAGCCAAGAGTCCCTTTAAAAGTAGCCCAAAAATAGCACAATATGTGCAGTGAAAAAAAGTCTAAGGGTCAGGGCACACAGGCAAATTCGGGGAGATTATTTGCCCCGAAGAAGAGGAGATTTGTTGCCGGGCGACCAATCAATCTGAATCTGCCTGTGTGCCCTGATGCTAAAAAACTAATGAATATATGAAAATATGCCTTCTTCAAATTTTCACTGTTTTGCAAAGTTTTCCATGTAGTAAATGGGACAGATTCACCCGTCACCAGGGGCGAAACTACAGAGGGGGGCACAGGAGGTATAGGGACAACATAAGGCCCTAATACATATACAATTTCAATAAATACTGGTAAAACAGCTCAACCTCCAGACATTTTGTTGGCTAGCAGATTTTTTTCTCCGAAATTGTCTGAATTGAAGAAACGGGAGACTGGGGTACAGAGCCCAAAATCTGATAACTCCTGACTTTTAGACAGGTCAGTCCCATTGCATGCTGGGTATTGTAGTCTTACATTAAACTTGGCAGTTGGCAAATTGTTAAACAAAAATTAATTACCCAACATGCACTGGGAGATGCAGGCTTGGCACAAAAAATAAACCAGCCAAGTAGCCCAAATGCGTACACTGGCTAGTTTTTACTTTCAAAACCCACCTGGGCTTTAAATTAGTAGCCCACTTTGGCTGGAAAACCGCCAACCTGGCAACTCTGACAGAGGGGCCCATCTGGTGGTGCTGCTAATTAATCCTTGTGGGGGGTCAGATTGGCAAGAAGTGGTGTTGGGAGTCGCTGACTGCTGGGGAGAAAGGCTGGTTACCGCTCTGCTTGATTATTTTATGTGGGTGCATTGGGGGTAAGGTTGCCACCTGGCCGGTATTTTACTGGCTGGTTAAAATGATGTTTGATGCCAATGTTATTAATAGGAAAAAACTGCAAGACTATAGGAAAGCCGGTATTTTTTTCTAGAAAAGGTGGCAACCCTAGTTGGGGGGCACGTTGTGTGAATTGGATGGCAGTGGGATAGAGTCGTCGTCTCTAGGATCTGGCAAAAAGATCTGGAGCTGCTCTAGTGCTCAGGAGATACTTTGGGACTTGCTGCTATTGTTCCTTTATTAAAGGAGGGGTTCACCTTTGTTAACTTTGAGGGCAGAGACACGGTCAGATTCGGGGAGATTAGTCGCCCGGTGACAAATCTCCTGTTCTTCGGGCCGACTAATCTCCCCTTCCCACTGGCTAGAATGAAAATAGTTGGCAGAATGGCAATCAGAGCGCTTCATTTTCCGAAGTCGCCCAAAGTTTCCTCGTTAAACGAAGCGCTCCGATTGCTATCCCACCGACGGTGTATTCCTACATTTTATTACTCCTCTTGTTGTTCATGCCCTCTCCTGTTTACATTTCTCTCTTATTCAAATTGATGCACGGTTGCTAGGATAATTTGGACCCCAGCAACCAGATTGCTGAAATTGCCAAATAACAAAAAAAAGGTTGAATAACTCAAAAGTCATCATACACATTGAAATAAAAACCAATTGAAAATTGTCCATATCACTCTCTACAATCTACATCATAGAACAAGTTAATAAAAAGGTGAGCACTCCCTTTAAGTACTGCCAAAATGCTCTGCCCTAGCAGTGACGGTTCTGAATAATTCCTGATACAGCTGCACCTGGTCTGGGGGAGGGAGAGAGTTTGAGATGTGCTTAATAATGTTTATAGCTAATAATAAACAAGGAAGCAACGTATGGAGCTACAGTTTCACTGTTGAGTTTCTCATAGTTGTAGTTCTGCAACAGCTAAGTGCCAGAGGTCACACATTTGTTACCTTTATCACATGCCCCCCCCCTCAGGTACAAATACCATGGGCGAGAAACTTCTGTGTCATGGAAGAGCATTCTATCCCTGCTGAAGGGTGGAAGCTCCAAGTACAGGTATGGGATCCGTTATCCAGAAACCCGTTATCCAGAAAGACTCGCAGTGCGGAAAGGCTGTCCCCCATAGGTTCCATTTTATACAAATAATCCACATTTTTTAAATCATTTCCTTTTTCTCTGTAATAATAAAACAAAACCTTGTATTTGAGCCAAACTAAGATATAATACATCCTTATTGATGTTTATATGGTTTTCTAGTAGAATTAAGGTATGAAGATCCAATTAACGGAAAGCCCCATTATCTGGAAGGTCCCAGGTCCTGAGCATTCTGATTAACAGGTCCTGAAACTGTACAAAACAATGGTTGGCCACTTAATTTAAAACTGGGCAAAAGGGCAGACTGTTACATTGGAGATCACAAACTCTGAAGAATACAATGCACTTAACCAGGAAGATAAACATCCACGACTTTCATTTAGGGCAAAACAGTCAAATCACCTTTTATACAATTGGAGATTTGTTGCCAAATATAGTCTATTTGAACAGATACAAAGTTAACATGTTTTTTATAAATTGTTTCCCTTTATGTCATCAAAGGGGTATAAGTCTAAAAAGCAAAGATACACACTTACAGTGTATACGATTAGATTGTGTCATTTGTTTTTACAGTGTAGCCGTTTTATTTATTCAGTGAAATGTTCACCCACTTAATTACCTTATTTGGGCAGTGTCAGTGGTGCATGTGCCACAACAAGGGTGTTGGGTGCTATGTCTGTAGTCAAAGATGCAGTTGGAATGCAGTGTATTTTAGGGATGCGGAAATGATGCCCATATACTTGTATGGCGCTGTGCTTAAAAAAAAAAAAAAAAAAAAAAAAACGATAAAAAAATTTCACCCGCATCAAAAACATTTTTGACGCCCAAAAAGTCTAGATTTTAATGTGCATCGGCGAGTATTCGCCAGCATCGAATTCTTGATGAAACAGGTCAAATTCGCCCAAGCCTAGTGTATTTGTATACCCTCAGCTGGAAGGAACCATGTGAAAATGGAGTTGCACTGAAACTTGGGTTTTTGTAATTGTCTGATCAGAGGCCAGTGATGAATTTGGAGAGAATTGGTCTTGGAACAGTTTTAGAACAGAACAATAATTTCCAGATTGACTCTAATTCTACATGATGTGCCCTTCCAGCAATAACAATGGCGCCCAACCCATGCAATAAAGGAAAAGAGCCGGGGTGTGCAGGTCAGCCTGTTTAATCCAAGAATTTCATGATTGCATCATGTCATGGGCTCAGATATGTTCTTTTGGCAGTCGCTGGAATGCCTGGATCTCTGAGCTCAGTGATTGCAGACTAGCAATACTATATTTATTCGCTGAAATAATTTTCCTACCTATCCAACAGGAATATTTTCCAGACCAGAAAATTGGCTTAGTTCAGGTCTGTGTGTTTATCCAGTATTGCAGAAATATTGCCCTTATCTGCCTGTGTGTGTGGCCAGCTTGATGAGACAAGGACAGTTTAGATCACTATGGATCTCTCCGGGAGGGAGTCCGTACATAAATCCTTTACTCCTCTTTTTAAAGGAACAGTAACACCAACAATTGAAAGTGTATCAAAGTAATTTAAATATATATACTGTTGCTCTGCAGTAGTAAAAGCTGTGTGTTTTTGCTTCAGAAACTCCATGTAGTTTTTATAAGCAAGCTGCTGTTTAGCCATGGGGGCAGCAATTCAATATGTAAAAAAGCACTTAGGCCCTGTCCAATACAATGGTTCTTTATCTGTTATCTGCTATGTAACCTGTGAGTTTTCTCCTTTTTTTTCCATTTTGAATGGCTGCCCCCATGGCTACACATAGGGTTGCCACCTGGCCAATATTTTATTGGCCTGATCGGTAAAAATTATGCTTGACCCCAATATTATTAATAGGAAAAAAATCTAAATATACAGGAAGGCCGGTATTTTTTTCCAAAAAAGGTGGCAACCTTAGCTACACAGCAGCTTGTTTATATAAAATAGTCTTTATATAAAATAGTCCGTGCGGACGGGCTTACTTGCAGGTCGGGCCGACTTCCGCAGTATGTCCTTGGGCCGCGGGTGGGTTTGGGCTGAACTTTAGCCTCCATTCTCCCCACCTGCGGGCTTCTTCTGCCCAACTTCCACCTCTGCACCCACCTGTTTATATACTCGTGCAGCCCCACCCCCACAGCGGGGTGAGCGCGGGTATATAAAGAGGGAAGCACGCCGGGTTAGGGTGCGGACTGGGGTGCAGTGGGTTAGGGTCAGGTGCGGGTTGAGTTTTTCTCGTCCCGCACATCACTACAGTGTATGATAAAGCTGCCCATAGACGTGCAGATTTACCTTCAGACAAACAAATTGTTCTGTGCCATCTCCCGACCTGCCACTAACCATTCAGATCAAATAAAGTAGTAAAAGAACAGATCAGACAATGTTTTGCCCCTGACAGCAATCGTACGAAATTAAGTCCGACAAAAGCTGGTGATGTATATAGAAGCTCTTAAATCTGATTTGATTATTTTCAATGCTGATATTTAACGTTATTAGGAGTTTGAGTTGGTACATTTTTCGCTACTGTGACTCCAGATACCCAAAATTGCTTCCGACATTCACAACTCTGACTCCACAGCTCTGCCAGGAGGCAGCAGTTATTTTAGGACATTCCTGTATCCTTGAGACAATCGTGAAGATCTAAAGCATCCATGTGCCATCAGCCTAAATTTTGGGATATGCAACTTCACCAGTGCCACACCATCTGGGCACCAAATAATAATGATTCCTTGCTACAAATGAAGGGAGGAGCATTATAACAAGGGGACATGTGATCTTTTGTTCCACCCCTGAAGGATTATGATCAGAGGCCTAATTTTTCCCTGGGGCACTGACTGACATTGGAGGATATTTGGAGGGGGTGGGACTGTTATCATGTCAGCATCTGATATTCTCCGTATTGTTTGGGCTCAATAGAGTCCCATGTGGATCCCACTACAAAAAGGCTTTTAAGACAGCTTAAGTGTCTTGTTTATGCTGTTCAAGTGGATAGGTCTCTCTTTGTCTCTATAGAGGTCATTTGATTTTTTTTCTAGTCTGACACCTCAGGGACAGGGCACAGGAATGCAAATATCTGTATGGGGAAAGATCAAACTCATATGGTGTTTCAAATGCCTGAAAGGCACAGGGGCGCATTACCAAAATATAACCAACAATTGAAAATGCATTTACACAGAATATTCAGTCTGGACTTTTATGCTGTTTCTAGAAAACACGACTGGTTTTATTTGTCAATAACTGTAGTGTTTCTGATCGGGCTGTTGGGGGGGCAGTTCATGAATATGTATTGTTAGGGGCTTCAATGAAGATAATAGCAGGGGTAGGGATTTGCTTAGGCAACAGAAAAAAATGACTGAATGTGTGGAAACGTTCAACATCACAAGGAAAGGCAAAGTTTACATGGACCAGATAGTAATAGGTCTTTTAATGAAGGGAACAAATATGAATACATTAAAAAAAAAAAAAAAAAATAGGGATGGCAGAGAAATCCACTTACTGTAAGATTAATCGTAAATAAATTTGGGGGTTTCCTCTATAATATGTTTATAGGCTATGCAAATAAATAGTGCTCAGTTTACCTGTGTTCTTATTCACATTGGTAAGCACAGCCACAAATGTTTTGATGAGGCAGCCTTATCTAAAAGCGCTAATGAAATCCCACTGCGGTATTCCACAATTGGCCTAAAGGTGGCCATACACAGGCAGATATAAGATGCCGATTTGGGTCCTTTAGCCGGATTCGGCAGCTTATCTGCCCACGTATGGGGCCTTCTGACAGGCCTCCCTTATCGATATTTGGCCGAAAATAGGCCGGATATCGATCAGGCAGGTTGGTGGTTCTCATCCAGTCAGCGCCCATTCCCATCATTGTAATTAAACCTCCCAAATGAGCAGATCTTATAGTGCATGGCCCCCTTAAATCTTTAGGAATAGAAATCTAATACTCTAAGTAATATGCTTGATATTTTTGAGCACTCCGTGGCTCTCCAGAGGGTGCTGCGCTTCAGGACACACTGACGTTACATACATGAAACAGTATGGTTGGATAAGTATCCTTAATGCCTAACTATCTCTTCATGTAACGTGCTTCACATGAAGCAGTTTGACAGCTAGGCTTACAGTCCTGTTGGCTTATAGTTGCCCTGTCTGGACAGAAACTGGTCAGGCAGCATCTCATGCGGATGTAGCATTAGTTGGCCAGGGAAGTGACTTACTGCATGCCCACCAATTGGCTCCTCTCTTACCATATCTGCAACTTTAGGCTATATCCATATGCCTACTGTGTAATGTGCGCGTCACGTTAGGGCCGTTTCCCGTGTTATCATGGAGCCAAATGTACATACCTACATACATGCCTTAGTCAGTCTTTTGCTCTCGGAATGTTACTGACAATTTTCTGCATTTCTTCCCTTGGGTCAAAGAAGCTACTAGCAGTGTCCTGCATCAGGTGACCACTGTCTGTTATAATAACATCCATTGCCTAGCTGTGTGTACAGGATTGAATTTTTATTTTTCTAAGAACAGGTATGACCCCAGAGCATGGCCAAGGAGGCTGCTGGTTGGGCACCAAGCAGGGGAATTGGAAGCACAAACAAATGAAACACAGTCCATATGTTCAAGTTGCTGTTCACATAGTTTGTTAGCAGGGAGTGATGAAAAACAGCCATCCCCAAACTGCACAATCCTTTGGTTCACTTGTATGGAGGCAGACCAGCGTGTGCATTATGGATTCCACTTGATGTTGGACAACCGCTATGTTATCTCATGTGCTTTGGACACCAAAGACTTAGAGGTCTTGAGCTTTCTACCAGTTCCTTAGCTACCTAAGTCAGGTGGTGGGGACAAAATGCTCAAAAACATCCCTGTGCCGTTGCGCTAATCCTTTAATCTCTGTGCGACCAAACACTTGTAATCATGGCAGTTGTCTAACATTTGAAGGCACGCTTGGCATGTTGTTGTCCTCTTTCAAGTTGTTAATCACTTCAAGGGCAAGAAGCTCCATATTGCCTTGTGTGCCCTTCACACTTTTAGATCTGCTACGGATGCCCCTCTATTAATTTCCGTCTGTATCACCTTTCAAAACTGTCAACCAAGTTGAGTTACTTACCCCAACTACCCAAACAAATCTGCCGATATATTGGCACCATTGCTGAACTATCTGAAATATCTGTTGATATCTACAGGGGTCATTCTCTGTTCCTTTTTCCCAAAAAAATATGGAGCATTTTAAATGGCAGCTTCCTGAGTAGAGATGTCGCGAACTGTTCGCCGGCGAACTTGTTCGCGCGAACATCGGGTGTTCGCGCTCGCCGGAAGTTCGCGAACGTCGCGCGACGTTCGCCATTTTGGGTTCGCCATTGTTGGCGCTTTTTTTTGCCCTCTCACCCCAGACCAGCAGGTACATGGCAGCCAATCAGGAAGCTCTCCCTTGGACCACTCCCCTTCCCTATAAAAACCGAAGCCCTGCAGCTTTTTTTCACTCTGCCTGTGTGTGCTGAAGAGATAGTGTAGGGAGAGAGCTGCTGCCTGTTAGTGATTTCAGGGACAGTTGAAAGTTTGCTGGCTAGTAATCGTTTTGATACTGCTCTGTTATTGGAGGGACAGAAGTCTGCAGGGGTTTGAGGGACATTTAAGCTTAGGTAGCTTTGCTGGCTAGTAATCTACCTTCTACTGCAGTGCTCTGTATGTAGCTGCAGTGGGCAGCTGTCCTGCTTCTGATCTCATCTGCTGACTGCTGCAATAACAGTAGTCCTTGTAAGGACTGCTTTTATTTATTTTTTTGTTCCAATACAGAGCAGTATCAAGCAGATTACTAGCCAGCAAACTTACTATCATCTGTCCCTGAAATCACTAACAGCTCTCCCCCTACACTATCTCTTCCAAGCACACACAGGCAGATTTTTCAGATACATTTTTGCCCTTGATCCCCCTCTGGCATGCCACTGTCCAGGTCGTTGCACCCTTTAAACAACTTTAAAATCATTTTTCTGGCCAGAAATGTCTTTTGTAGATGTTAAAGTTCGCCTTCCCATTGAAGTCTATGGGGTTCGCGAACCGTTCGCGAACCGCTCGCAATTTTGCGCAAGTTCGCGAATATGTTCGCGAACTTTTTTTCCGACGTTCGCTACATCCCTATTCCTGAGTTTGAGTACAGGCAGCAGGCAGATCTCGGCTTCTATCTGTATATATAAACACCATTTATATCTCCCCCCCCCCTTCCCCAAATATGTCGTTACATGTTCTTTTATAAATAAATGCTCCTATTTTAATGTGCCTTTAAGATCAGGATAAATATGACACGCTGGCACCCCCAAAACCACCGGCTGCTCCTTACTGTAAGTCAGAAATAAGTCACAACACTAATGGTAAACCTGCCCAACAGGTTCTCTGTCATTTTTCACTTGCTTTCACTTGCTCTCGCATTGTTTGGTGCATTTCAGCTGTCTGTTCTAGGAACATGTCATTTGTATGCAACAAAGGGCTTGGTTCATAGCCATAGATGCGTCGCCCCTGCGGTTCAAGGGAAAGTTTATACGGGAATCCAGTGCTTCTTGCCCAGTCATATTATGCAGCAGCAATATTCCAGCATTAGCCAGACTGCATGGGAGAATCTTCTACAGCTCCCACAGATCTAAGGGTAAGGGCACACGCTAAGATTCGGAGAGATTTAGTCGCCCAGCGACAAATCGGCTTTTCATCGGACGACAAAATCACCCCGTTAAGCCTTCCCGCCGGCTAGAATATAAATCAACGGCGGGAGTGATTCGTTTTCCAAAAGTCAGCCAAGTTTCCTCGTGGGGCAACTTCGGAAAACAAAGTGCTCCCACCGGCAATTTAGATTCTAGCCGGCGGGGAGGCTTTTCGGGGAGATTAGTCACCCGAAGAAGAGGCGACTAAATCTCGCCGAATCTTAGCGTGTGCCCTTACCCAAAATATGACCCTGTCGAAGTGTAGAATGCCTGATCTCTCTTGTTAACTTTTAGTTTGGCCTACAGGCCTCAAGATTGGATTGTGTGGAATTTGGCTTCCAGTAGATGGCCATATTGCATTGATCTCTTTGGCTGGAGCCCTTGTTGCAGTTTATCAGATGACCTGTTTGCTTTGACCTTCCCTAAGCCAGCCAACGTTTCAATCCTGGCTGATCCATGCTGACTGTCAACTATATTACCAGAGGGTTGGACTGACCTGCCAGCTGATCTCCTGGTGAGCCCAGCCCTTGTGGACCAGGATAATTCTCATCAGCTCTTTACTATTTCCACCATAGGGTTATATAATTACATTTAACACGGCCATTCTCTGGCCAGCCCTTCAGTATAGTATGATTGGCCACTTTCTATTGTTCCATTTGTTCAGCCGACAGCCAGTACATTTCCTGCGAGTGTCACGGAGTTTCCATTCTCGGAAATAAATCTTGGTGGGATAGTGACACGTCAGATTCTGTACGCAGCCCAGAGTTTGAGTACCTTGCTAGTTATCTACCAGATGTGGGCTGACCGAAGAGTTGGGAAGGAGATGGAACTTTGTTTCTATCCTAATAATAAGTTCAAGCTGTTTGAACCCAGAAAGCCACACAGATGGAGGAAGGAAGGGCAGGGGTGGACTAGGCCCTATAAATTATTTCCTTTCAGTGCAAGTCCCCTGGGAGCCATAACCAGCTGTTCTGTAGGGCAAATGATTTATAGGGATTGAGAATAGTACACGGGGCAGAGAGCCGGAAATGTGTTTCATCATTCACAGGTGGGTCGGAGCCTGTTCTCCAGTCATTGGCAGAATCCGTGCTAGTGCTTTCCAACTTCTTACTTCATAGTCTGACACTGTGTCCTTGTCCTTTGTTGGTTTGTACAATCCATGAAAGGAAGAAAACGCTGCAAGGCTGCCACGTGGGGATCAATTTTAACCCATTAAAGGGAAAGTTCATTGTTAATATTTTTTTTATAGATGGACCTATACTGACAAATATTTTTCCATGCAGGTAAATGACAGACTGCTGTGCTTTGCCAGATGCAAAAGCTGGTGTCTGATTCCTATTGTAATTAAGTCCTAGCAGACCACAACAAAGAGACTTTCTATTTTGTTTTAGGACAGAGACACATGCTGCTATTTCTGGAGATTAGTCGACCAGCGACAAATTGATTCTTCTTCGGACGACTAAGCTCCCCGAACTGCATTCCCACCAGCTAGAATGTAAATCGCCAGCGGGATGGCACTCGGAACGAAGTTTCCTTGTGGCTAAAAATGCCATTTTATTTACTAAACTTATTGCACCAGCCTAAAGTTTCAGCTTGTCAATAGCAGCAATGATCCAGGACTTCTAACTTGTCACAGGGGGTCACCATCTTGGAAAGTGTCTGTGACACTCACATGCTCAGTGGGCTCTGAGCAGCTGTTGAGAAGCTAAGCTTAGGGGTCGTCACTAATTATCCAGCAGAAAATGAGCTTCCCTTGTAATATAAGCTGATGCTAATTGCACTGGTTTCTGTGCTGCCATGTAGTAATTATCTGTATTAATTACTAATCAGCCTTATATTGTGACATTTCTATTCTATGTGTACTGTATATTGTGAGTGGGCCCCTAAGCTCAGTAAGTGACAGCAGCACAGAGCATGTGCAGTGAATCAGCAGAAAAGAAGATGGGGAGCTACTGGGGCATCTTTGGAGACACAGATCTTTACTGCTAAAGGGCTGTGGTTGCCTTGGGCTGGTACAGAAGCACAAAACATAATGTACAACATTTCTAGCCTACTTCATAGATAAGTTTCTATTATCTATAATTCTCCATTATGTTCATGGACTTGAATTCCACCTAAAGGCTGCAAGAAGCTGATTTGCAAGGTGCTGGATTATAAAAAGAAAATACTAAGCAATTCAATAATTTGGTAGAAATTGAAAAGTAGGGTTCATGTTCACTATAATCGTTCCACACAACATAGATTATTCTACACCAGAAGTCTTGTTCATCTGTTTGTATTTTTTCTGGTTAGTGGGAACAGCCATCTTTGTTCTGAGGAGACCTTTCCCTAAACACTTAAAAGCCTCTAATGGTGACATTTTGTCTTTACAAAAAAAAATCGCAAATGCTTGTTTGAGTTTAACAAGCCAAAACTTCTGAGAGATGTACTCATACATGTTTCACATTCACGTGTGATAAAGCTCTGTCTCTTTCCCTGCTGGGGGGCAGCAAATTTCTTTGCATGCTTCAAATTCTTTACTTTTTTATTTTTATTTTTTAAGCCCCTGGATTTGCTGTGTTTGAATTTTCGAAGGCAGTGCGTGCAGTTTGTTATGTTTATCATATCACATGGTACGAGAGAGAATAAAGATGGAAACGTGGGTTGCTAAAACCGGAGCAAGTGTTTCAGCTGTTATTACTTCGGCCTCCCCCCATAGTAGTGAGAACTACAATTTTACTTGTAAGGGACAGGTTAAGCCACGGGCTCCATAGTGTAACCATTGTGCCCCCCATAGTTAGTATCTGCATTGAAAAGTGAGGGTCAGGGCACACGCTCAGATTTGGGGAGATTAGTCATCCGGCGACAAATCTCCTCTTCTTCGGGGCGACTAATCTCCCTGCACTCCCTTCCGCTGGCTAGAATGTAAATAGCCGGTGGGATGGCACTCGGATCACTTCGTTTTCCGAATTTGCCACACGAGGAAACTTCGGGCGATTTTGGAAAACGAAGCAGTCCGAGTGCGATCCTGCTGGCAATTTACAATCTAGCAGGCGGGAGGCAGTTCAGGGAGATTAGTCGCCCCGAAGAAGAGGAGATTTGTCGCTGTGGACTAATCTCCCCAAATCTGAGCATGTGCCCTGACTCTTAAGATGGCCATAGACTCAAAGAGCCGCTTATAGCCATGCCATAAGTGGCAGATCTTTCCCCGATATGCCACTTATGGCATGGCTATATCGGGGGTAATTCGAACGTTTGGCCGTATGGCCGAACGATCGAATTACGATACGCCAAGGGGCTCCGACGGGTCGGTCGGTTAAAAATCAAACCTTCCCGATCGATATCGTGGCCAGATATCGATCGAGAAGACCCGTCGGAAGCCTCCATACACAGGCAGATAAGCTGTCAAATTGGTCCAAACGGCCGATATCGGCAGCTTTATCTGCCCGTGTATGGCCACCTTTACAGGTGTGTGCGTGTGTGTGTGTGTGTGTGCGCATGTAGGTGCATCCCAAAAGGACAACAGTTTAGTAAACTGTCCCTGCATAGACTTAAGGGTGGTGGCACATCAAGTGCTACTGTGGCCGACTAATCTCCTCGAAATGCCTTCCCACCGTCAAGAATGCAAATCACCGAATCCCGCTGACAGCGGCAAGAAGGCATTTCTTTGAGATTAGTCGGCCACAGTAGTGAAGATTTTCGCTGGGCGACTAATCTCCCCGTGTGTCACCGCCCTAAGTGGTCAACCATTCTCTCAAGTGGACGATTTCTAACCTCCATGCACTATTTGTGAGTGACAAAACAGAATAATCCTGCCGTTCCTTTAATGCTATCTCTCCCAAATTGCTTTTATTTGCTAAGTAGACGGAACTGATATGGGACATGCTTGGTTTCCCGAGTGGCTCTTGATCGAATTACACCTTCCTGCTAAGTTCATGAACTTCATTTATTAAAAACTGGATAAGGGAAAAGTGTGTGCTTATGGATAGCCGTGTTCTGATAGTGGCCTTGTGTGCCATTGTTGTGTGTGAAGGATTGAGTTCCTTGTGTAGGACGTTGCTTTCAGTGGGCAGTGTTACATTTGTGTGGCTTTTTATTGCGGCCTCTCGCATAAAGCGATGTGGATGAGACCACTGTCTCTCTTTATGGCAGGCAGCAAGTCCTCATTAATATTAGAGACCTACATTGTTTGGGGGGTATAGTTTTCCTTTAACACTATCCAGTCAAATGATCCCAACAGCAGTCCATGTATGTTGTTGTTAGATATGGCAGTTTAGGCGATTGGAAGCGTTATAGTAAATATAATGGAAACCAAATCTGCCAGAAAGAAAAGTAAGTTACTGTGTGTGTGTAAGAGGAGAATGTAGGCTTCACTGGGTAATTAACTACCTCTGTTATGCACTGTGGAATATTTCAGTGTTTATATGTATGTATGTGTAATATATGTATAGTAGGGATGCTCCGAATTCAGGATTAGGTTTGGGATGTGGTCTTTTTCAGCTGGATTCAGCCGAATTCTTCTGCTTGGCCGAACCGAATCCTAATTTGTATATGCAAATTAGAGGCGGGAAGGGAAATCGCGTGCCTTTTTGTCACAAAACTAGGAAATAACCCCTAATTTGCATATGCAAATAAGGATTTTGTTCAGTATTCGCTCGACTCTTTCGTGAATGATTCGGGGGTTCAGCCAAATCCAAAACAGTGGATTTGGTGCATCCCTAATGTATATGAATATCAGGACTGAAACTAGGGGTAGGCAGAAGAGGCACTTGCCTAGGGCGCAATGAAAGGGGGGCGCTGGGCAGGTACCTGACTTTTGCCTACCCCTAGTCCATGTTCGCTGCTCTCCCCGCCTCCCTCCCCTTAAGCGTTTTACTCTTCTAACACCCTCCCCTCTGGCGTTCTGCGCATGTGTGAGCATAATGGGTTCAGGAGCGCACACGTCTGAACGGAGGGGAGAGTGGAGGGGAGCGCGGTGGCTGGCCGGGTCGCCCGGTCGGCCTGTCCCAGCACTGATGAATATGTATGTATAGTATGGAATATTCCAGCGTGTATATGTATGTAAGTGTGTGTATAGTGTGTAATGTATGTATAGAGTCAATAGCTTTTCTTTAATTGGGCAGGCCGGTCAGTGAGCTGTGAAACCACTGTGGCCTTCCAGAACAATCTCCCCAGTGTTAATGCAGGATGCACGACGAGTCAAATGTCTGCCACGCTCCATCACATTCAGCTGCTGTCATTCACCAAATTGCCAGTAATGGAATGTTTTGTAGGCTAAAAAGTGTCCTGAACAAATCACTTGAAAGGTTTAGGGTTATCCCCAAATACCATAACTAATTAGATAAATACCACTCACAGGTACGCTTTCAACAGCACGTGGGTTACTCTAGGCAGACGGGTTTAACATGGTTTAGAACGTTAAGCTGGCCATAGATGTTGAGATTTTTAAAAGATCAGATCCTCATCGTGAGACAACGATCTTCTCGGAACGATCGTACAAATCGACCATCAACTAAAAAGACCAATTTACCAGGAAAACAAAGGGGAGCTGCCTGCTTGGCCCTGCAAACATAGATACATTGCACTGGGACCGACAAAGATTTTTTGACCTGGCCGATCAATTTCCTGACAGAAGTCGGCCGAAAAATCGTAAGATATATGATCGTTCGAATCCCACTAACCGCACGATAATTTCGAAGGATTGGTCGGGCTTCCCTAAAATCGGTCGTTCGGCAAGAAAAATCGTTGCGTCTGCGGGGAGCTTAACACAATAAAACAACATACTCAATATTACAGATTTTCTTTAAACACGTTTTCCAAAGTTTAAAATATTGTACTTTATTCGTTCATTACATATCAGCTAAGGTACAGTGCATATGTATCAACACTGCCCTTAAGACACTTCCTCAGAGTGTTACAGGTTTTTTTTACTAGACACAACTTTATAGCTCCCTTAATTACTAAACAATACACACTGTGATTCTTAAAGGTATATTACACATATAAATACAATATGTATAAATAAAGATCTTTTCATCATATCCTCAATACCTTAGTCTATTAAAAATATTAAAACCACCACAAGTCATAATTTTAAAATAATGTAATAAAACAAATCCAGTAATCCCAGGTATATGTATGTGTAAATAAGGCCAATAGTAGGCAGACGAAGAAGCTTCTAAATCTGCCGCTGCTGCTTTCCGTTCCTTTGAATGAGAGACACGTGCCATTGCAGGAACTGGTGCCTCTCGACCTGAAAACAAGCATTTTGGGTTGAAAATGCAGGTTCGAGCGTTGCCACACTTTTTCCATTAAAGCCAATGGGAGGTGGAAGGAGTGGTGTTGGGCATACTTCCCAACTGTCCCAATTTTGACAGCTCAACTCGCCGTCCCGGTCTTTCTCTTTGAACTCCTGCACCGAACAGCCACAAAGTTTCTAAAACGGAGGCTTCTGGCAGAGAGCCCAGAATGGCAGATGCACTTAGATACATTTGTTACAATTTAAGATAAACAAAGAAACAATTGTAACCATTTAAGATAAGCAAGTCTCTTGGGGAAACTGTGACTTGCAACTTAAAGGGATGGTTTACCTTAACTTTTCGTATGTTATGGAATGGCCCATTTTAAGCAACTTTTCAATTGGTCTTCATTATTTCTTTTTTTTGTATAGTTTTTTTTTTTTTATTTATTTGCCTCTCTGACTTGTTCCAGCTTTCATATGGGGGTCACTGACTCCATCAGCCTTGGGCTGATACAGAAGCACAAAACATAATGTACAACATTTCTAGCTACTTCTTTAGTTCTCCTTTAATACCCACATTGTGGTTCTTTGACTATAATCGAAATAGAATGTTGGCCAACAGCCAAAGTAGTCAGGGTTTCTGAGGATTGTAGTTCAGTAATTTCCTGAAGGTAGGACCTCCTACTTTATTAAATGACATGGCTCCATCAAGTCTGTTTTACCCAAAGAGTGTCCCAGTACTCTGCATATAATTAATTGCACCCAGATATTACAGATACCCTGTGATTAACACTCTCCCTAAATCTGGAGTGTCTAGAATCTCGGAAAGTTTTCACTCTATATCTTTGCTTTCTTTATCTCCCCCGCCCTGTATTTATGGAAGCTGTACAATAAAAGTCCATCTACTGTAAAACTAAATATTGAACTGATCCAGCCTGTGCCAAGACGTCTTGACACTTATAGGGAACAAAGCAAAATCTGTCTGCTTTTGGCTCGTAGAGTGTCACATGGAGACTAGAATCCATATTTTTTAAATAAATGCTTAAGAGTGATTAAAGGGTAACTGCTTTGCCTGAAACCTTGTGCTCTTAGTACAGAGACTGCTAAATGGCCCTTTGATGATAGTGAAGGATTTTTCTTTCTACCCTGCCCTCAGAGCCCAATAATAGTATATAGTACTGGAATAAGGTAACAGGAGCAAAGGTGAAGTGACATAGAAGTAAAGATGAAATGCAGCCATATCTTCATGTGTGCTATTGCCTTCAGCCTCTTAAGGGCAGAGACACACGCTGAGATTCGGGGAGATTTAGTCGCCTGGCGACTAATCGCCTCTTCTTCGGGACACACTCCCCCCCCAAACTGCCTTCCCCCTGCCTTCCGCCTTCTAAAATTAAAAAATCGCCTGTGCCAATGCACTCATGGCACTTCGATTTCCGAAGTTGACCGAAGTTTCCTCATGAGGCAACTTCGGAAATTGAAGCGCCGCAAGTGCCATTGCGCTGGCGTTTTGTCATTATAGCAGGGGGAAGGCAGTTCAGGGAGATTAGTCGCCCGAAGAAGAGGCGATTAGTCATCGGGCGACAAAATCTGCCCCTGCCCTTAAGGGCAGAAAAACACACTCAGATTCAGGGAGACTTAGTCGCCTGGCGATAAATCACCTCATCTTCGGGCGACTAATCTCCCCCAAACTGCCTCCCGCTGGCTAGAATGTAAATCGCCGGCGGGGTGGCACTCAGAGCCCTTTGTTTTCCGAAGTTGCCCAAAGTTTCCCGTGAGGCAACTTTGGGCGACTTCGGAAAACAAAGCACACCGATTGCCATCCCGCCAGCAATTTACATTCTAGCCGGCAGGAAGCAGTTTGGGAGATTCATCGCCCGAAGAAGAGTGCACTTCGACGACTTCGGAAAACGAAGAACTCCGAGTGCCATCTGCCAGGGATTTACATTCTAGCCAGTGGGAGGCAGTTTGGGGAGATTAGTAGCCCTGAAGAAGAGGAGATTTGTCGCCGGGCGACTAATCTCCCTGAATCGGAGTGTGTGCCCTGACCCTAAAAAGATTACATTTATCTTTAGAAGAACAACATTTGCTGTTGAATTAGTCATTTTTCTGCTCCAATTTAGGGCACTACAGATGGAGCAGACTTTGATATGACATCGCTACCATGACACGTACCACGAGAACAACAGTACTTAGACACTAAAATGGTTACCGGATTTTGCCAGTGCCATTTGTCCATAGCAACGAATGAATCTATTCTTGGCTTTTATTTTTGTAACTGCCAATAGAACGATCAAAACTGCTTGCTGGTTGGTTGTTACAGTATAGAAAGCCTATGTTTCATTAGATTTGGTGGAAAAAGGGACGATAATGGTCTTATTTTAAAGTGGAGCAACGTAATGACACATGAATGAGCTAAAGCTGAAGATCTGTAGATAAAGCATTTTCCATCTGTAGCCGGTGCATCAATATAATCTGCACCATCTCTACAGCTTGATGTTCCTTTATTCCAACAGCTGGAAGCTTATTGTTTATATTGGCTGTTGACAGAAGTAGAGGTAAGCAGAAGAGGCACGTGCCTAGGACACAAGGGGCGGACACTGGACACTAGTGATGTACAGATCTGTTGTGAAACTGCGAAAAAAATGTAAACAAAAAATTTGCGAAACGCATTGAAGTCTGTAGGCGTTTTTCACAGGCAATTTTTTTTTACACGCTTGACCACTTTTCTCACTCAAAATGAATTAAAGTCAATGGGCGTTTTTTCTTATGGCGACTTTTCAGTTTTGTGAAAAAAATCTAACATGGCGAAATGCGGAATTTCGCTGCGAATCCATGGCTGGAGAAAAAATGTGCTCATCGCTACTGGACACATCCCTCTTACTCCCCAATGCACTGAATCAACCCACTCACTGATGTCTCACTGCAGGGGGATTTCGGGGGTGGGAGTGACAGGAGTGAGGTAGTGGAGGTGACAAGTAGACTTGATGTCAGTGATGGGCAGTGATGTCCCGTTTTGCTTTGCCGGAAAATTTAACGGCAAAGAAACTGTGAAAGGTGAATTTTGATCAATTTTGTCGCCCACATTAAGGTCAATGGGCGTCCAAATAATGTGCGCACGACAGTATTGACTTGACGCGCATCAAAATGTTTATTTTTACGCTGGCATATTTTCACCGCAGTTTTGCAATTTTATTCACCAGTGGCATAACGTGGAAATTTGCCGTGAACGCGCGCCTGGTGAATTTATTCGTCCATCATTGCTCGCTGTCCCTAAATTACATCTGGTGAGTTTGTAGCCCTTTAAACATTAAAGGACAAGTACATTTAAGTGATTATTCTTTTATAAGTGTCTGGCCACGCTTGAATGGCATATAAGCCACCCGCACCATTGTGTGTCCTAAGCTGCTTGGTAGACCTCATCTATTTTTAATTTTGTAAACCTTTCAAATCCTATGCCGAGTCTGAATGCTTAGCATGTGCTCCTTTGTTACAGTGATTGATGGAGTAAGGTGACCTGATCCAAACCAGAAAAAGGATGAGGCAACTATATCCAGCCCAAGCCTCTTACTCACATCTTGTTCTCTCTGTTTCTGGTCTCACCTCAGACCTCTCCTACATTCCAGCCAACATGCCTTTCACTCTGATCATATTTAAAATGTCACTTGAGCGAGGCCCGGAAGCCGCAGCTGTGCCAGTTTCAGGGAACGGTGATAAACTGGTTATTTTTACTGGTCGGGTTACAAGGGGCAATTGTGTCGGGGAGGTTTCTCATGAATTCCTTTTCAATGGAGCACTGTGTGACTTTCTGTTTATTTGGAATTCTGTCTGTAAAGCTGTTCAGTGAAAGGAGCAATTGACATTGTGTATAATAAGCACAATAAGTAATGTTAATGCTTCGTGTCCTGTACGTGATACTGTGGTTGTTTTTCTACAGTATCTGTAGCATTAAAACAACTGTAACTTCTTACAGCTCTTACTCCCATGCTGTTATAATAGGCACTACATTCTGTTATCCAGAATGCTTGGGCCTTGCGGTTTTCCAGATAAGGGATTTTTCCATAATTTGGATCTCCATACCTTAAGTCTACTAGAAAATCATGTAAAGATTAAATAAACCCAAGAGGCTGGTTTTGCTTCCAATAAGGATTAATTATATCTTAGTTGGGATCAAGTACAGGTATGGGACCTGTTATCCAGAATGCTCAGGACCTGGGGTTTACCGGATAATGGATCTTTCCGTAATTTGGGTCTTCATGCCTTAAGTCTACTAGAAATTCATTTAAACATTAAATAAACCCAATAGGCTGGTTTTGCTTCCAATAAGGATTCATTATATCTTAGTTGGGATCAAGTACAAGCTACTGTTTTATTATTACAGAGAAAAAGGAAATCATTTTAAAAATCTGAATTATTTGGTTAAAATGGAGTCTATGGGAGACGGCCATTCCGTAATTCGGAGCTTTCTGGATATCTGGTTTCCGGATAAGGGATCCTATACCTGTACAAGCTACTGTTTTATTATTACTACAGAGAAAAAAGGAAATACAGGTATAGGATCCCTTATCCAGAAACCCGATATCCAGAAAGCTCCAAATTATGGAATGGCTGTCTCCCATAGACCTTGTTGGAGTGAGGGACCACCCGACCAATATTTGTACTACCTGTCTCCCATAGACTCCATTTTATCCAAATAAAATTATTTCCTTTTTCTCCGTATTAATAAAACAGTAGCTTGTACTTGATCCCAACTAAGATATAATTAATCCTTATTGGAAGCAAAACCAGCCTATTGGGTCTATTTAATGTTTAAATGAATTTCTAGTAGACGTAAGGCATGAAGACCCAAATTACGGAAAGATCAGTTATCTGGAAAACCCCAGGTCCTGAGCATTCTGGATAACCGGTCTGGTACCTGTATTTCTAAACGTTTGGATGATTTGATTATAATGGAGTCTATGGGAGACAGCCATTCTGTAATTTAGAGCTTTCTGGAGAACAGGTTTCTGGATAAAGGATCCCATACTTGTACTAACATTCTCTACATCAGTATTTTCCAGACTTTATCTGCTCATGTACAACACAGAGTATCCTTGTAGCAAATAATAATAATACATATACATACATACTTGCCACCATTTGGCCAGGCTTCCCTTAACATATAACAAGGTTGCAGCCATATGTAAGTATCACCCCTGAGTGAGTTATCTTGAAGGGAGGACTTCCACAGAAAAATGGCCACTCCTTAAGGGCAGAGACACATGGTCAGATTCGGGGAGATTAGTCGTCTGGCGCCAAATCTCCACTTCTTTGGGGCAACTAATCTCCCCAAACTGCCTTCCCGCCGGCTAGAATGAAAATCGCTGGTGGGTTGGCACTCGGAGCACTTCGTTTTCTAAAGTCGCCCGAAGTTCCTCATGAGGTAACTTCGGGCGACTTCGGAAAACAAAGTGATCCGAGTGCCATCCCGTTGGCGATTTTCATTCTAGCCGGCAGGAAGGCAGTTCGGGGAGATTAGTCGCCCCCAAAGAAGAGGAGATTAGTCGCCCGAATTTGACTGTGTGTCTCTGCCCTAAATCTCTTCTAACTGGCTTGAATCTGTGGGTCCCCCTAGGGCAGGCTTATACACGGTTTTGCAACCGCTTTTTAGAGAGTGTCACCTCCATAAATTCTGGAGTGAATGAAGATTTTAGTATTTCTTTAGCTATGATTTGATCATAAGGCCCATGATCGGATCAGCCCTCAGAGCTCTGAGGGCCAGTGGTTTATCACCTAATAATGCACACAAGTTAATTTAGTGTCCAGCAATGTGAAAGGGGGGCAATATCAGCAGGGAATAAATGCTACAGGCAGAATTCCTAAAATCACCATGTGTATTCTAGGCCTTAGAGCTTACAATCTGTCTTTATTTCATAAGGTTTACACAAGCTCAGCACACTCCCTGCAACCGTGATACTAAATAATAAGATGGAATATATGCAACTCTTGCTTATTTATTACACTCTTTATTAGTCTAGGGAATTTGTCTCTCAACTTTTTGCGACTTCTTGTTTGCCACATTGTTGCTGGAACAACTCCCTTTTTGACGTTTAAAACTGATGGGAAAGATAGGGATACGTTTAAGTGAAAGGAACAGCCGTCAAAACAATGTTCAGCAGGCTGTCTCCATAACGGCAGGGAAACGAAACGCCAAATTTTATGCCTCTGATAAAAAGTAAAAACTATTTAAAAAGGGCAATAACGGCAGAGAAAATTTTCCATGTTGTTTTTAGGCCTGTGGGACACAAGGTGCGTGCCTGAGCGTGTTTAGCTATTACAAAATGCAGTGGGGGGAGAGTTTATGTGAGTAGCCAGCATTGATACTTTCTCATATATGTGGTTCACTGCCTTGCCAGCAAAAGTACCAGCCCATAGGGGCATACAGACTATGTGATCATGCTTGTAAACACACATAGAGCTTTCTCTGCTTGCAGTTTATTCACACGATTTACATAGTCAGCACCCTCACCTCCAAGAAGCTTTTGTATGATGCTCGTCCAACGGTCTCCAACCTCAAACCGTTCGTCAATTCAAATTGCAGTAATAGACGGCACCAATCATTGCTGTATTATCTTAAAACGCCGTGTAAGGTCTGAAACGTTGCCGGGTGTTTGGGGTCAGAGCCTATGTCCCAATAAAGGCGTTTTAAGATAATACAGCAATGATTGGTGCC
This sequence comes from Xenopus petersii, assembly GCA_038501925.1. Taxonomy (NCBI): domain Eukaryota; kingdom Metazoa; phylum Chordata; class Amphibia; order Anura; family Pipidae; genus Xenopus; species Xenopus petersii. The sequence goes on along the minus strand of CM076685.1, from coordinate 100,981,305 downwards.
GTCTATTACTGCAATTTGCAGTTTATTCACAAGCAGCCAACCAGAAAATACTTTCCTGGGAAGTCATAATAAACATTATATTTTGCTCTCTGCCCTGCCCACCATCATAGTCAGCCAATAGCTACTGTAGGCCTCCTACTGGGTGCACATACGGACAAACACACATAGTACCCCAATACTTCTGAAACATTTTTCCGTCAGAATATTTTTGGGCTCTACCTAAATCCAATCAACTGTTTAGACTTAATATCCAATGACCTGTCCACAATGATCCGCAATCGTCTGGCACTAGCCTAAAGCTGGCCATACACGGGCCGATAAAAGCTGCCGACAGACCGAATCTGCAGCTTATTAGCCCGTGTGTGGGGCCCTCAGACGGGTTTCCCCGATAGATATTGGCCCATGTGTGGGGCCCTCAGACGGGCTTTCCCAATAGATATTGGCCTGTGTGTGGGGCCCTCAGACGGGCGTCCCTGATAGATATCTGGCCGAGAGTCGGCCAGATGTCGATTGGTCAGGGTAAAAAATCCAGTTGGATCGCGGCCACATCTGTTCATTGATGAGGTACCACGATCCAACCCCCCATATTGGCTGCATTATGATCTAATCGTTGGGCCCTTCGGCCCACGATCGTATCAGCCCGATATCGCCCACCTCAATGTGGGCATATCGGGGAGGGATCCGTTCGTTTGGCAAAATCTCCAAACGAGCGGATCTCTACGTGTATGGCACCTTAAGTTCTTGCATGGTAACGATAAGTGAAGGGAACTGGTACTGAATCAGCTTCAGTATCCCATTATGTGTTGGGTTACGCGAGAGGCTTATGGCAACCTTGAGGCAAGAAGAGGACAGTGATCTAAATAAGGTGAGAAGTGAGTGACAAGACCAGTAATGAGCAGCTATGGTATTTTGCTAGGATTGCTGAGGTTGGCTTGTGGGGTGCAGCAAAAATAGCAAGTTAGCTCAGCTTTCTGAAGAACGCAACCTCCATTAAATTCTAGGGACAGACTTACATGGGAGAAGAGTCATTTGTTACAGGGTCAGATATAGACCCCTTTGATTGTCTCCGCATGAGCCGTCATCTGACAGAGGATCACTGACTTGCTTCATAGACTGAGTGGGTTAGTGGTCATTTTTCAAAGTTCTTTGGATTCATCCAGCATGACCCCTCAGTGAGTGCAGGACTCCAAGGGGCATATGCACAATACAGATGGTGCACGCAGAAAGCCAGAAATAACCATGTTGTACTTTTCTTTTTATTGGCATATGTGCTGTATTAGGTCTGTCAACCCCTTATATCTTCTGTTGTGTAGGCTGTGTCCAATAAACCTGGAGATTTATATCTGTTGTAAATCATAATTGCTCCAGCTTAATAACCAGTTTCTTGGCAAACATCTTACTGGTTGCTATGGGCTACCTGGAGCACCCACTGAACCTCTTGTTGAGGTGGAGGTTTTCTTTGCATAAGTATCCAGTGCTATCTGGTTAAAATGAAAAGTATTATAAAAAGTCCATGGGGGCATACAGACTATGTAATCAAATGGTTACCAGCAGTTACATAGTCAAGATTGAGTTAAAGGAGAACTAAAGCCTAACTAAACATGTACTACATTTCTAGCCTACATGATGTTTTGGGCTTCTGTAGCAGCCCAAGGCAACCACAGCCCTTTAGCAGTAAAGATATGTGTCTCCAAAGATGCCCCAGTAGCTCCCCATCTTCTTTTCTGCTGATTCACTGCACATGCTCTGTGCTGCTGTCACTTACTGAGCTTAGGGAACCACTCACAATATACAGTACACATAGAATAGAAATGTCACAATATAAGGCTGATTAGTAATTAATACAGATAATTACTACATGGCAGCACAGAAACCAGTGCAATTAGCATCAGAATTTAATAATCAGCCCTGTAGCATCAGCTTATATTACAGGGGAAGCTCATTTTCTGCTGGATAATTAGTGACGAGCCCTAAGCTTAGCTTCTCAACAGCTGCTCAGAGCCCACTGAGCATGTGAGTGTCACAGACACTTTCCAAGATGGTGACCCCCTGTGACAAGTTTGAAGTCCTGGATCATTGCTGCTATTGACAAGCTGAAACTTTAGGCTGGTGCAAAAAGCTCAGTATATAAAACATGGCATTTTTAGCCACATCCATTTTTAGGGTTTAGTTCTCCTTTAAAGGAAATGCCTGTGATGGCTGGTCCTACTAATATAAGAACCAGTGAGGAGTAAGGGCAGAGACACGCGCTGCGATTCGCCCGGCGACAAATCTCCTCTTCTTCAGGGTGACTAATCTCCACAAACTGCCTTCTCGTCGGCTAGAATGAAAATCGCAGGCGGGATGGCACTCTGAGCGTTTAATTTTCCTAAGTCGCCCGAAGTGGAAACTTTGGGTGACTTCGGAAAATGAAGTTCTCAGAGTGCCATCTCGCTGGCGATTTTTCATTGTAGCCAACAGGGGAGGCAGTTCGGTGAAATTCGTCACCCTGAAGAAGAGGAGATGTGTTTGCTGGGCGACTAATTTCCCCGCATCGCAGCGCGAGTCTCTGCCCTTAGTGGCAATCCCCCAGGTGCATAATAAAAATTAACAGACAGGGTTAGTGGTAATCTGTATTTTAATTATTTTTTCTTTTCCTTTTTGTTTTGCCGTTTCAGCGCCAAGATGCCCATCCGCAAGCAATCTGGTTCGAAGAAGAAATCCCGCATTGATAGAGACATGATTAGTGCCCCACTGGGGGATTTTAGGCACACCATGCACGTTGGCAGAGGGGGAGATGTCTTTGGTGATACATCCTTCCTGAGCAATCATGGGCCTTCCTCTGCCTCGCAAGTAGAAGCCCAAGCCCCCAAAAAGAACGGTCTTATGACACATGGTTCTGGAGATCACGAGGAAAGTAAAATGGCAGACTCTCTTAGTCAGATTTCACAGTCCTCAGGAATAGGGTCTGGTGCGGGAAGTGTCTCCTCCAGTCCAATAAACAACGTATCATCTAAAGAGGATAATTTGTGGAACAGCAGCAGCGTAGGACAGAGAGATCAACTCGACTGGGCCTCCCCTGGAAATAACTTTGGGATGAAGCATGCAGAATCTATCTTGTCTTTCCATCTTGACTTGGGACCTTCCATCATGGATGAAGTATTGGGTGTAATGAACAAAGATATTTCTTCCAGTGACTGGAATAGCACAGACGACCAATTTGATTTTGGGTACAAATGCTCCTCAACTGGCACAGCAGATAAAGAAAAACATATACAAGCTTCCTTGGCAGAAACAAAAGGAGTCCACTGCAACCTGTCAAAAGTCAACCTCAACGTATGCCACAGCTCCATCCCTACCTCTGAAAACCTGGAGGGTAACCAAACCGCTTATGAGGGTGACAGTGAAGAAGAAAAACGCTCTATTTATGAAGGTATTGCAGATGATCCAGAGTCACATGACGGCCAACTGCACAGAAGCCACCAAGTACAAGTAGAAGAAGACGATGACGACGATGAAGATGCAGGGCAGGGATACACATTTGATGAAGATCTTGATGATGAAATTGGGGTATAGGAGTTAAAACTGGATAGGTGAACTATTATCTAC